>JBBCBC010000019.1:24822221-26137289 GCA_037126765.1 Stenogyne calaminthoides
AACTTTCATTCTTAAAAATAAATTAACAAATTTTCATGTATACATAAAAATGCATGCTCGTTTAAACTTGAAAATATTTAACTTAGAGTCCGGAGGAAAAATTTAACCTCGACTACGATACCCTTTTTATTTATGCCCAAAAAGCAGCCACTCACTTGGGAAACTCAAGTTAGGTTTAAATAATTAAAATTTTTATACTTAAAAGTGATTAAAAAGCGAAGACCATATTTATGAAAAACCACGAGCCATTTTTTTAAAAAAGTTTCTAAACTTGCTTGTGCCTAACTCTTGTCTTACCCACATTTCTAAACCAAACATTTACTCAATTAAAAATTCTCAAAGCATAAAGCATCATACACGAAATAAAATGTCATAACCGGATATAATATATTTAGAATAAGTTTGATAAAGTGTCATGCATGTGAGTTCAAGTTTAAAAAACGGTCATAGATGCTTAAAGGAGTACAAAAGGTTTGACTACATGAAATGCGAAATGTAAACATAAACCACGAAAGTAAAATATTGAGGGCGTCCATATATGTCACACTAATACTTAATACTCTTCTTACGGAGTTTTGATACACAATAATTAAAGTTTGAGAGTCCATCAATGATCAATTACACTTCCGCCTAGTCTCCGTGAGACACGAAATGATATAAGGAGCATCATGAGTCTTCCCGGAGAGAAGCCCGATGGATATACACTTAATATGCAATCAGTATTAAGAAAGTCATTTGATGCTAAACAAATGAGTACATGCCAAACCCGTCGACCGACAAGCTAATCCACACAAATTAATTCCACACAAGATAATCCACACAACAGAATCCGCATAGTATAATCCACACGAGCGAAATCGAAGATCTAACATATGCATCTTACTCTCAAATTAAACTAACTAATACAAAAATAATTAAATGTTCTTTTGTTGGTCCTCCGTAAAACGAGTCATACACGTATGGGGGAATACACGCGTGTTCGGTTTTTTAAAACTTTTTCTTCTTCGAGGTCGGCTTCGGGTCAGTTGTCACGATGATTTGGTCTGAGAAGCACAAATCGCTCTCGAGTCAAAGTCTACACGAGACAAAGATCCCGAAATGCTTTTCGAGATACCTCGAGATAATCCCAAATGATCCTGAGTTTTTGAGATCTGGTACTTGGATCGGATAACTAACTTCTTGAACTCCTCGAAGAGTAAGTTCGGTTTTGGTAACTATCATTCTAGCTACTCGGATGTGCGGAATGGTTGGCCCTTAGTTTATACTTTCGTTTTAAGCTTTCTTTGAAAACCTTCATTTTAATGGAATAGTGATTAGGTTTGATTAGGTTGAATCTGACTTAATTGGATTGATTCCAAGAATATCGGTGAAAATATGCTTTCGGTTTAAAGATATGCAACTTGATTAATCAAAGCAAAACAAAGCAAAGAACCGAAAAAGTTTTAGTGGTTCGAGACTCAAGCTCCTCGTCCACGCTCTCGATCTCTTCTCGAGAAATTCACTAATCACTTCCTAAGGTTTTTCGACTACCTCTATAGTTTACTAACCTTTCTATTTTGAGCTTTTTGACTACCTCTCAGTAGTTTACTAACTCAAAACACACACAAGCTTTCTCGACTATCCAAGATAGTTTACTCACTTTCGACTACCTCAATGTAGTTTACTAACTCTTTACAACTCGATCTCACTTGTAATCACACTTTCAAACTACCTTACAAAGGGTTTGGGGTTTCTTGGTGGGTTTCAACTAGGATGAGATATCCTTTACAATTAAGAACAATGCAAAGGCTAGGATATCTCTAGACTAAGCTTTGGATATATCTTATCAAGCTAGGCTTAGTGGAATGAGCTCTCTTGAAATAAAGCACTTGGGAAATTCTTGGGTTTTAAAGTGCTTCAACTTTACAATAATAAGTTTGAGCTCTTGAGTTGCTTACAAATTTCCCAAAACCTTCAATGTAGAGGGTCACAAGTATTTATAGGCAGGCACCAAGGTCACTCTTGAAAAGCTATTCGTTGGAAGAGATAGCTCCATGAGTTTCCTCTTATGGTGTGTGATGAGCAATTATATTTAGGGTTTGAGACTCCTAAAGACGTTTTTAGGTAAACCCATCATTCATGTGGTTGGTCATCACTTTTTGTGATCCGGAGCATAGTACTTGACATGTTTTTCGATGACTGTCATTTGTCGATGTCGATAATGTCTGTCTTGTCTTCTTCTTTTTGACTTTTGTCTCCAGTTAAAGGTAGACAACCACAACGACTCTTTTTTTTTTAGTTACATCTCTGAGTGATATAACCTTAACAACACTTTGTCTTAGTTCCTTTTGTCTGCATGAGAATGTCTTGGGCAATATCTATTTTCTAAGGAATCACGTTCTTCTCGATATTGAATCCTTGAATAGATATTTTTCGATTGCCTCGGAACATTCAGTTTATCTTGAGCATTCGATACATTCTTGAGTCTTGATAATTACTCTGCGCCTTGATATCCTCATCTTCGATCTTGATCTTACGAGTCTTGATGACTTTTACGAGTCTTCCACGAATATCTTGGTGATATACTTAGTCTTCATCTTTGATCTCCGATTTCTCTTGAGTCTTGAGTTTCTCGGTTTCTCCATTTGAGTCTTGAGTTTCTCGGTTTCTCTTTGAGTCTTGATATCTCGGTTTCTCCTTTGAGTCTTGATTTCTCGGTTTCATCTTTTGAAACTTGAAACTTCGGTTTCATCTTGAAACTTGTTTCTTGAAATCCTTTCTTGAGTCTTGAAACCTATCTGTTATATCTGGCGACTATACATTTTGCGAGATAACATCACGAATATTCTAAAATTGAATCTATTTCAACTATCAAGATTATCACCGGACATGTCATACTTTCGGGGGGTTTGGGATCTAATCAAAATCTCTCTTTTTATTAAATTCATCTCCCAACAATTTCCCTTTTTTTTGATGATGCCAAAACCCATCTTGTTACAAAACACTTAACCTATACTCAGGTTTCAGTTTTACCTATTACAAGATTGGTATATCTCCCAACAATTTCCTCAGTAATGAATTTCCTAACAATTTCATCACCAAACAATAAGTCTCTCAACAATTTTCTCAGAGACAATCATTTAGGCATATTAAAAGTAAAGACATGTAAATTAAGATAATGAGATATTATCTTTTGAGCATAAATGATAAGGTTTCATTGATGAATAGTAAGCGATTTACAAATTACAATGAATTTTATCTCAAAAACAAAAACAAAAAGACAAAAAAAGATAAGAATATTACAAGAGTCTTACGAGTTGATCTTGATCTTCTTTTTGCTTTTACCTCTGCTCTTCAGTTACGATCTTCCACCTCATCGTGAGCACTTCAAGGTTGAACATTCCATAATATCTTCTTTTCAGCACATCTCTTTCTTTAATGATATATCGGATTGTTCCTGTCGGGCCCAATTTGAGTGGCGTCTTGAAACAATTTCTTGAGAAATGTCTTTTTCATTTACTAAGCCATTTTCAAGTCTAGGAGGAGGGTAAGAGTATGGACCTGGGGCATTATCTTCACCTTCCCTTCATCCGCAAGATTGATCCATCCTTGAAGGTATTTTTTTGATAGAAGGTCGGGGAGATAGTCGATGAACGCCTCGTTGGGATCGAGCTTTCCCTCCACTCTCTGAAAGACATCATAGTAGAACCAAAAAGGTTCATTTGATTTCTTCCATGCATCATTGAAATTTGGATTGGCATCCACTTGTCAACATCACGGCCATTTTGTCTTGTCTTTGTCCCTCTTCTCTTGCTTTCATGAACCTCTTGAAACCACTCTCTTCTACTCTTCTTCCATCTTCTATCGATCCACGGGCACACCGAAAACCAGCGGTTTTCTTAGCTTGCACAATTTGGAGTGTTTTCAGAGCACTTCTAGTGTTGAAGACCTTTTTCTGGGGAACTTCCTCAGACTCTTCAATATCCTGATTCAGCTTTCTCTGAACTGGCTTAGAAGCCTTAGCTCTTTTGCCCTTAGGCTCCTCCGAGCATACAACTTTTCTTTTAATTAGCATTTTTAGCTCCAGCTTGGCTTGTTCCAACTCTTCTACCACTCATTTTCTCTGCAGCAACTTCTTGCATTGTTTCCTATGAAACCTGAGTGTAGACTGGCTTCTCCACCTTCTTAAACTTCAGCTTCTCAGTGGCCTATATTTCCTTCATGGCTTCGGCAACGATTTTCTTTTCAGCTTCCTTGATCGTCTTGCCTTTCAGAGTTTGATCCAATAATTTTCTGAGATCAACACCGAGTCTTTCCCCCTTCTTGGATCCATACTCTGGTAGAAGCCTGGAGAGTGCTGTGTCCATATGATATTGTTCTTTACTGACACTCCGCACCTCCCCTGCCAACTGATCCTGCTCCTCCTCGAGCCTTCTAAGGTGGTTCTTCGCCACTGAGAATTCTTCAGACAGATGAGCAAATTGGCTAGAGAGAGCTTCCTTGAACATGTCTGTCGTCTTGGCCATGAGCATTATGATCATCTCCTTAACAACGTTCTTCACCAGCATCTCATTCTTCTCTGCCAATTTAGCTTCTAGAGATTCAGTTTGCTCCTGATGCTTCTGCTTCAGCTCTGCATTAAGCTCAACTTTGACCCCCTCCATCTTTTCTTCTAACTTTCCTTCCATGGAGGTCAGCTTCTCAGTCATAGAGTTCTGAAGTTGCACCAGTTCTGAAGAAGAACTCAAGCTTTCAATCTTCTTAACTTTGGTTGGCCAATACCTCCTCGTCCCGAGCAACTTTGGTCGAGGATTGGCTCAACCTTCTCTAAGCTCTCCATCACGGGGGTGAGATCAATCTCGGAGCATATCGATCTGCTTTGTGTCTCTGAAATTTGGGCTGTTCGGCTGAGTCTTAGTTTGAACACGAGCATCGGACTTCGATCTGGATGCAGGATTCACCACTGAGCTTGGGTGTCCACAGAACCTCGATCTGAATCTGGCTAACTTCAATCCCCGAGGATGTTCGACAGCAACCTCTTGACTGTCGATTAAGTCTTTCTCCTTACGAGATTGACTCTCATCATCCCTTGTTGGTCCCCATCCCTCACGAGATTTGTCTTTGGGCTCGGGGCACCAACCCGCATCCTTCCTTCGATTAACTTTCTTCTTAACCAACTCATCAAAGTTAGAGCGTTTTCATTACGAACTTGGTTTTCTGAATCTGAGAATTCGATTGGCGGTTTGTTTCCTCGTTCCCCGATCTTAGCCTCTGATGAAGCTATGTTGAGCATTTTCGGAAGAGTGCGGTTGAGGATGAAGACCGTTGACCTCAATCTGAAGAAGATGTCTTGGAGGTCGGGGAATGAACTAAGCTTCGGGGTGCGGTCAAGAATGAACCGTTCCCCTTACTTAGCCATTCGGTCTCTTGACTTCACCCTTCTTGAGCATCGGGCTCTCGGGTTCGATGAAAGTCTCTTTGAAGGATCAAGTAAAAAGATCCTTTCGAGGAGCTCATCAAAGTTCATCGGCTCCCGAGGCTCGGCAAATCTCGAGGTTGGACGCAATTTCCTCGGTCTGAATCTTACTTGGTTACGAGGTGCGAGTGGCGCCTCCTCGATAGGAATTTCGTTTGCTCACGAGGTCCAGTGGGCATATCCTCGGCGGGAACTGAGCATCTTCTGGTCCGATTTGGTGCACTTCCTCGAAGGAATCTGAACTTTCTCGAGGTCCGAGGTCCTTGGAATGTTTCTTGAGAGAACTTGTCGAAACTTAGCGGCGTCTCAAGAACCTCGGAGAAGACTTGCTCCTCGGTTTGATCCTGTTTTTTGTGCTTTGAGATAACCTTAGCCAATACATGTAAAGGCGATTTAGAGCTTGTTGGCCTCGAGTTGAATCTCCTCGGCCTCGCTCTCGCTGTCGTCATCGGTGAGAACCACCATCCTTGAGCTTTGGAGCGAGGGTCTTTTTGCTTTTTAATTTTTTCACCCTGCTCCTTCTTGGCCTCCAACAAAGCCTTCCCCCTGGCTTGTTGGGTTTCTTCAGTAGCAGCAGCAACCGGTGATTCCACCTTCTTCTCTTTCTTCCCTTTGATGGTCCTCTTTGCAGCAATGGGCTTGAACATTACTTTGGACTTAGGGAAAGGAGTAGAGTTGGGAAAGATATCCTCCTCCTCTCGACACATTTCCAAAATAAAAGCTATTTTGGTGGCATGGAGGATCTTGCCTTTGATTGAAATTGAGCCGTCCTCCTTTTTTATGACCTTGGCTTGCTCCTCACCACCTTGATCAAATACTTGACCCGGTTTGAAATCCTTGGTGGGTGAGTCCTCAATCGCCGCCATCAATCGGAGTTTGGGAGTGCTAATCTGCTCAAAACTCTCCGATCGACTCATTATACACTTGCTCACTATATCCATCAACACTCTATATTTTGGCCTTAAATGCCGGTTTATGTAAAATGCGCCTCAAACTTAACAGATTCTTAGTAATCTATCAAGATACTCTTTGCTCTCGACCTAACATATACAAAGTGGGATCATCTCCCCTATCGCACAACTCAAAAACATCGTTTAGATTTCTAGGGACTATGTACAACTCCCGAACAAAATCTACATACTTCGATGTATGCTCTAAATGCGAAACAGAAATCTTGGACTCAATACAATCATCCTCATCTATTTCCATATTAGAGACAAACTCTATTACCTCACGAGAATACTCGACCTCCGATTAGATTCATGATTAGATTAAATCGACCCATTAGTCGGATCAAATGAAGCGCCTCTTCTTCATGCTTAGCATTTGATGTACTCTCGAGAAAACCACGTACTCATACCATGGTTTATTTGTTTTTTGATCTGTCGAATATGGATAGAGTCATTTTGAAGAATTTGAAGATTAGGGTTTCGAGTGATGAAGATTTTTTGGGCAAAGGGGATTTTATTTGTAGAGTGATTTTGGGAACGAGGGTTTATAAAAATGGCTTGAATGGCTTCCAAAAGAATATATAGACCGATTAGGTGGGAAGTCGTGTGATTAATTAAAATCAATTGGTTCGAAGAATAATCCACCGACTAATCGGGTATCTGAAAGGACTCTCACGAAAAAATAAGCCGCCAATTTAACCTCATTGGTGATTAAAAAGCAACAGAGCATTTAATGATTGTTGACCTTCCTGGAATTTCAAAGATCCCATGAAAAGACATTCTTGAGGGTTTTGTATTTATTTCAAATGATTCTTGAGTTTCACTTTTAGGCAATAAATGAGTTGCATGAGTCATTACCTCTTCAGACTAATTTCCCTCTATCAGTCTTACTGAGTATTGACCTTGATAAAATGTCGATATGATCTTAATCTTGAAAGGGTGACCTTGATCTGGTGAGTTTCTCAAGACTCGATTCGATTTCCTATTTTATCCTGAGTTTCTCAGTAGAATCCTGAGAAAACTTCATGCCTCTGAAAACCTTCAATTTTTCAGATTTTACTCTATACACCTGGATCCAACATCCCTAATTCAACTGATAGTTCCTGAAATCTTGATTCAAATTAAAGGTTTAGTCAAGATATCAGCTCTCTGTTTATCAGTATGAATTTTCTCCATCCTAATGTCCTTTTTCTCAACATGATCTCTGATGAAGTGATGTCTGATATCCACATGCTTGCATCTGGTGTGCAATATCGGATTTTGTGAAATAACAATGACACTATTATTATCACAAAATATGGGTACTTCATTGGCTACAACCTTATAATCCCTTAATTGTTATGCGAGCGAAAGAATCGAGCCTGACTTCACCTTCCGCACCATGTATTGACTTCAGATAATCTTGGTTTGCTCTCGAGGTCCTGTTTCTTCGAAAACCAAGATATCAACTTACTTCCAAGAAATTAACAAGTTCCTGTAGTGGACTTCCTGTCAATTCTCTGACCTCCATAATCGGCATCCCCGAATAACCCGGTTAATTCAAGGTTATCATCAGCTGGATACCACAATCCTATATTCACTGTGCCTTTAAGATACTTCAGTATCTTTTTGGCAGACTCCATGTGACTAGCCTTAGGATTAGCTTGGTATCTTGCACATATCCCAACAACAAATGTTATATCCGGCATACTTTGGCGTGAGATAGAACAATGATCGAATGATTCCTCTATAATCGATTATGACTTCTTGATTTGCCTTGAATCGGGGATCCATCTTGTAGTTAGTATTCATGGGAATCCTAACTGCATTGCAATTCTGTACACCATATTTTGCAATCAAATCTCTGGTGTACTTTACCTGGTTGATGAAGATTCCTTCCTTTGATTGTTTCACTTGAAGACCTAGAAAGAAATTCATCTCCCCCATCATAGACATCTCAAATTTGCCTTTCATCGATTGTAAAAACTTTTCACACAACTGATGATTTGGAGATCAAAAATGATGTCTTCAACATATATCCCGAACTAGTAAGATATCTTCCCCATCTTCTATCTGAACAAAGTTCTATCAACAGTTCCTTTGACAAAACCATGGTCGATGAAAAGCGAAAAAAAATATCATACCATGCTCGGGTGCTTGCTTAAGACCATACAAGGCTTTTTTCCGCACGTAAACTTGGTCATTCTGTGCAAAACCCGGAGGTTGTTCCACATAAACCTCTTCTTTAAGCACACCGCTCGAAATGCACTCTTCACATCCATTTGATAGGTAGTGAACTTCATGTAGGCGACATATAAAGAAACAATCGATGGCTTCTAGTCTTGCAACATGTGCAAAGGTTTCATCATAATCGAAGCCTTCTTCTTGGGAATAACCTTGTGCAACTAGCCTTGCCTTGTTTCTTACAATGTTGTTGTTCTCATCTCTTTTATTCTTGAATACCCACTTGGTTCCAATAACATTGTGCCTTTTCAGTCATCCACCAAACTCCCATACTTCATTCCTTGAGAATTGATTCACTCTCTCTTGCATAGCAAAGAATCAATGAGAATCTTGTAGAGCTTCTTCAATCTCGATGAGGCTCTTTCTCGATAGGAAGCAAATGAGAATAGTGCACTCTCTCCATGGAACCTTCTTGTCTTAACACCATCGGTTAGATCACCCACAATCGACTTGTAGGATGACTATCTAACCAACTTCTTCTAGATGTTCCCCCTTCAATAATATCCTCAACATTTGGAAATGTTAGGTTCGATTTAGTTCATTAAACTCGAGGAACAATGAAAAGGAAAAGGGAATCATCTTCCTCGGAAATTCTATTGAGAACATTGTCGGTGACATTTGTTCCCCTTTGGTTGATAGATTCGAGAATTTGCTTCATTTGTGACCACATCTTCATTGACATCACATGCACAGTGCAGGCTGGTATGTCTGTTGGTTAGTCACCTTTTGTGTGTTGGCTTTCTGAGTCTCACCATCCCGAGTTCCATCCTGAACTTCCTTGTCCAAGTCTGAGTCACTCCATTCATAGAAAGGCGGCCCGACTTTCTTCTTTTCGTGTTCGATGGATGATTTGTCATTCTTTTTCGGGCTTAATCTGGTGATTCTCTTGGTGGATTCTTACGTATCATGTTCTGTTTCTTCCGAACACAAGTAGATTCATCAAAAACAACATGAGTGTTTCCTCCACAATAATAGTCCCCTCTGATTTGTAAACTCTCTAAGCTTTACTAACTTCGAATATCCTAAGAATATTCCTTCATCGACTTTTTCTATCAAATGTTTTCAATGATCTTTACCATTATTGTGTATGAAACACTTGCAACCAAACACACGAAAGAAAGAAACAAGAGGCTTCCTTTCATTCCAAAGCTCGTATGGCATTTTGCCTTGACTCTTGGTCAGCATGGATCTGTTTTGTGAATAGCATGCAGTGTTGACAGCTTCACCCAAAATCTTTTAGGAATCTCAGCTTCAGCTATCATGGTCCTTGCAGCTTCTTTTAAAGTCATGTTCCTTCTCTCAGCAACACCATTTTGTTGAGGGGTCCTTGCAGCTGATGTTCCATGAGTAATTTCATTTGCTGCATAATAATCAGATATAATATGGTTTATAAATTCAGTTTCCTTGTCAGATCTGATTTTGACCACACTCAGGTTCTTTTTAATACTGAGCCTTTTTCGATGGTCAGGCAAACTTTATTCGAGTCTCTTTCTTACTGAGTAAGAATATGACCCAATTATATCTTGAGTAGTCATCAACTACCACGAGTGTATATTTCACCCGTAGTGCTCCTTTGGTGTTCTTGGACCAAAAAGATCCATATGCAACAATGAAGTATTCTCTCGGTAAAGAAAACATCTACTTTGCTTTTAAATGATGCTTTAACTTATTTTCCTTTTTGTACGATCACAAACATGTTCCTTCTTGAACACTTCATTTGGCAATCCTCTCACAAGAGCTAATCTTGCAAGTTTATTCGGGGTTTTTGAAATTCGGTGATTCATCCTTTTATGCCATAACCAACCCGGGTATCTGTGGAACTTTTTGCAACCAAACATGTATCTTTAGGAGTTGAACTCCAATCAACAAGATACACATTTCCTTTTCTTGTACCCGATCGGAATATTTTTACGTGAGATATCATCTTTCACATAACATAAGTTCTTTGAGAACTCAACATTAAAACCCTTATCACAGAATTTGGCTTATTGAAAGCAAATTATGCTTCAATCCGAATACATATGAAACACCATGGATATGAATCGAGTCGATTTCCAAAGTTCCATATCCTTCGATGCTGTCCCTTGAGTTATCTCCAAATGTGATCTGAGGGCCTCTTTGTTCAACATAGTCCTTTGAGTATCTTCTTGAATCTGTCATATGTCTTGAGCATCCAACGTCAAGATACCATACAACAACAGGGCAATTTAATCTCCACTCATCGCTATGTGATCTTCAATCGGCTCAGTGCCCTTGTTTTCCTCCTGAAAAACAGATCAATTCTTAGGTACCCAATTTGTGTAAGGTCCTACAAGGTTAGCTGTACCTTTCGGAATCCAAATGTGCCTGACAACTCTAATCACTTTAGAGTGGCTGATCTGTCTTCCATAAACATCTACATACACATTTACTACTCTGGGTGCCTTAGCAGTTTTCTGTGTATGAGTGCTAGCCTTAGCATGAACATGAGCCTTAGAGTTTTTCTTTGGTACATGCCTTTTGTTCATTTGCTTTGGCTTACGTGCGGCCCGTCCCGAATCTTTCTCGACACGCGGGTTCGTAACCTTTTACCCTTAGGCAAGTGGGGTTCGGGTTGCTGTCTTTGAAATTTGGGTCTTCGATATCTTTGGGACTTGGTCTCTTCGATTGAGAATGTCTCTTGAGTGTTTCTCTTCTGAAGATTCCTCTCGATGGTTCGATGTAGATCCTTTCGGGTTTGCATTCTTAGCTGAGGCTTGAAGTACTTGCTCGAAATTTTCTCTCGAAAGTGCTTTCGGGTTTTCCAGTCTTCACCCGAGGTTTGGGCTTTCTTACCTGATCATTCAGTTTTAAAGGAACCATAGGTCCTTTTCCCTTGTCTAAAACCTTGGGCATTTCTTCAGTTCGAAGTGTAGGTGCCACTGGTTTAACAAAGATTGTCTTCTTTGCTACTTGATGCGGCATTCGGATGACCTTGTGAGGTCCCCTGGAATGTATCCCAATCCAGATTTTATAGTGGCGGTCTCGATAACTCAATTTCATCTATTACTTTGGATCACGATTCAATAGAGTTAGCTTCTTCTCCTCACATACTATCCTCACATTTCTGTAGAGTTTCATGCTTCTCGAGAGGTCATTGAACTTAGTTACGATCAAATTTGAATCTCTTCAAAGGATTTCTCTAGCTTTTCATTTAGGTCACTATCAACTTCTCTTTCTCTCGAGAGTTGTACTTTCGAAAAATCCAGTTCATCAAGAGCTCCCATTAATTGAGAAGTGATTTCAAGATTGCTAGAGTCTTTCCACTTAAGATTTTCACCCTTGATTCATTATTTTGCTCTTGAGTTTCATTTATCGATTCTTGTAAAAACAAAGATAGTCCTTCATCAGACTCTCAAAAGAATCCATCAGGTCAAATTGACTGTTTACAGTTGAACTTGACAACTCTTGTGCTAGTGTAGGAGCAACAACGAGAGAAAGAAGACTTTACCTCCTCAATGGCCATTAGAAGCCGAGAGGTCATCACTTTCACTTTGTCTAGAATATTTCATCTGAAGAGCTAGTTCCTTCCTCGAGAATGTTCTTCTTCTGCAACCATGACCTTTTTGCTAGAGAACTTCTTGTCTCTTTTAGCTTGTCTTTCTCTTCTCTCCTTAGCACTCAGGTCAGGACAATCATACTGGAAGTTTCCTTTCTTTTGGCAATTGTAGCATCTGTTGGCATCATCATCCCGATCACTTTTTTTCTTTGGATTGAGTCCTTCATTTTTTTTTTGAAGATCCTTGACTTCGAGTCCTTTCTCTTCTCGGTTGGTTTGTCCTCGGCTTTCTTCTCGGTACCGTGATTCTGTAATAGTTTTTATATTTTCCATATCGACTATTAAGTCTTTCAAACCTCCTTGCCATCGATCTTAGCTTATCCTCAAGCTCATCCTTCATTCTTAGCAAGGAGTTCTCGAACTCTCTAGTTTTATTGGGTTTTCTCCTTGGCTTTGAAAGCCACATTTTTACTAGATGATGAATCATCTTTCTTTGTCGACCTTTTTTAGATTTCTTATCAATTCTTTAACTCAAAAGCTTTCGATTTCGGAGAAGACTTGTTGGTACAACATTGAATCAATGTTTTTGGTGTTTTCAATCACCCTTTGCATGAATATCCCATTTCTTAGAAAGACCTCTAAGAATTTTCAATGCCACTTCTCTCTGTGGATATCTTTTTCCAAGTGCATTCAGATCATTCATAATGCTAGTGAATCTGACTTCCAATTTGTCTATAGATTCACCTTCTTCCATTTCAAAACTATCAAACTTTCCAATGGCAACTGGAAGTTTGTTTTCCTTGATATGATATGTGCCTTGGCACATTACTGCTAGTGTATCCCAAATTTCTTTTGCAGTATTACAGTGAGAAATCATTCCCATCACACCATCATCAATTGTATTGTATAGTGTGTCTTTAGCAATATAGTCTAGATTAACTAACTTCCTCTCCTCAGGAGTAAGTTGGTCATCAGACTTAGGAAATTTCGCTTGCAGGATCATTTCTCTCATTTTACGCTTTCTCCAGGGATTCACCACAAAGAAATTTGAATGGCCCTTCAGAGACCACTCTCCACATAATTCATGTTTAGAATACAGGTGAGCTTGCATTCTCAGTCTCCATAAATCATAGTTCTCTACTGAGAACATGGGAAGTTTCTTAGAAGACATTTTATCTGAGTCTTTTAAGAATTTAGCAAATAAGATCTGTTGTGATAGACCACAAGTATATTAGCAAATAAGACTTTGGTCAACAAAGTAGGTTCAAGTTGAAGCACTGCTCTGATACCACTTGTTGGTCCCGGTGCAAATGAGTCTTACACGTGTATGGGGGGAGGAATACACGTGTTCAGTGTTTTTAAAACTTTTCTTTACTGAGGTCAGCTTGGGTCAGGTTGTCCTGATGATTTGGTCCTGAGAAGTACAAATCACTCTGAGTCAAAATCTACGAGACAAAGGATCCTAAGTCGCCAGATACCTCGGATAATCCCAACCCGATCCTGAGTTTTCAGAGATCCTAAGCTGCTTGGATCAGATAACTAACTTACTGAACTCTCAGAAGAGTAAGTTCAGTTTGGTAACTATATGTTCTAGCTACTCAGATGTGTGGAATGATTGGCCCTTAGTTTATACTCGTTTTAAGCTTTGCTAAAAACCTTCATTTTTAATGGAATAGTGATTAGGCTGTGATTCAGTTCAGATGCAACTTCAGTGGATTGTTTCCAACTGAATGTCAGTGAAAATATGCTTTCAGTTTAAAGATATGCAACAGTTAATCAAAGCAAAACAGAAAGCAAAGAACACAGCAAGTTATAGTGGTTCATAGACTCAAGCTCCTACGTCCACTCTCTCTGATCTCTTCAGAGAAATTCACTAATCACTTCCTAAGGTTTTCTGACTACCTCTGTAGTTTACTAACTCAAAACACACACAAGCTTTCTGCCTATCCAAGATAGTTTACTCACTTCTTGTCTAGAGCTTTCTGACTACCTCAATGTAGTTTACTAACTCTTTACAACTCCAATCTCACCAACAATCACACTCAAACTACCTTACAAAGGGTTTGGGGTTTCTTGGTTGGTTTCCAACTAGGATGAGATATCCTTTACGATTAAGAACAATGCAAAGGCTAGGATATCTCGACTAAGCTTTGGATATATCTTATCAAGCTAGGCTTAGTGGAATGAGCTCTCTTCGAAATAAAGCACTTGGGAAATTATTGGGTTTTCGAGTGCTTCAACTTGCAATAATAAGTTTGAGCTCTTGAGTTGCTTACAAATTTCCCGTAACCTTCAATGTAGAGGGTCACAAGTATTTATAGCCAGGCACCAAGGTCACTCTTGAAAAACTATCCGTTGGAAGAGATAGCTCCATGAGTTTCCTCTTATGGTGTGTGATGAACGACTATATTTAGGGTTTGAGACTCCCTAAGACGTTTTAGGTAAACCGCTTTTCATGTAGTTGGTCATCACTTTTTGCGATCGGGAGCATAGTACTCTTGACATGTTTGATTGACTGTCATTTGTCGATTAATCGATAATGTCTGATCTTTGTCTTCTTCTTTTTTGACTTTTTTGTCTCGATTTAAAGGTAGACAACCACAAATTCTTTTTTTTTTTTTTTTTTTACATCTCTGAGTGATATAACCTTAACAACACTTTGTCTTAGTTCCTTTTTATGCATGAGAATGTCTTGGGCAATATCTATTTTCTAAGGAATCGCGTTCTTCTCAGTATTGAATCCTTCAGATAGATATTTTCAGTGCCTCGGAACATTGAGTTTATCTTGAGCATTCATACATTCTTGAAGTCTTGATAATTCATCAGGCCTTCATATCCTCTGTCTTCGATCTTACATCTTGAGTCTTGATGTCTTACGAGTCTCCAAACTTCTGAGTCTTCACAGATATACTGACTGATATACTTAGTCTTCATCTTTGAGTCTTGATTTCTCATTGAGTCTTGAGTTTCTCGGTTTCTCCGAAGAGTCTTGATATCTCGATTTTCTCACTTGAGTCTTGATTTCATCTTTGAAACTTGAAACTTCGATTTCATCTTTTGAAACTTCGGTTTCTTCAGAAACTTACTGAGTCTTCAGAACCTATCCTGTTCTATATCTGCTGACTATACATTTTGCAGATAACATCCTGAATACTCTAAAACTGAATCTTGACTCAACTATCAAGATTATCCTGAACATGTCATACTCAGGGGTTTTGGGATCTAATCAAAATCTCTCTTTATTAAATTCATCTCCCAACAGTTACCAACTTTCTTGACGTTGAATGCCTCAAGATAGCTTCCCGGAAGCATCGGTGGCTCGTACTGCACTCGACACATTTGATAGTTCTTTAGTCTCATAATCATTTAAAAGTTTTAAAGCACACATATTATTTGCACTATCTCATGTAATATAATTAATACATATGTACATTATTACTACGTGTTATTCATAAGGGTATAAATATTTCTACTAGTTAAATCATACTTCAAGGAAATCCTTGTTATGAAAGCTAGGCAAATGCGTAAAGAGATACATGTTGAATCATATTAGTATTTTATAATGCTCATAACAAGTTCAATTTGTTTATTTTGAAGTTCTCATATTCTTAGTTGACTAGGTGATTAAATAAAACAATCTACCAACTTACTTCTACATGGTAAACTTCCTTCAAAGACAACTTGTAGTGGATAATTTATAGACAAATACGAAAATATCAGAATATCATGAAATTTATACAGTGAGTTAATGACACATATGTCTTCATATAATAAAAATTTCAATTCAAAATAACCTATAGATCTTTTATTGTGATTTTCACAAGTGGACTGAAAAGCAGTGTACGAATAGGGCCTATATCAAGTCATTTTCTAAAATTTGGTAGAGATTGTGTATTTCTCATAAAAACGTAAGACAAAATCCATTGTAACCATAAGATTCAGTAGTAATATTAGAAAAATGAGCACAATTTAAAACTTTGAATTTACTATTTAATGGTATAATTTTCTAGAGCCTTAAAACTACCTGTTTTTTTTCCTGTAAAAAGTACTGTGTACTAGAAAAATCATTAAAAATATAATATGACTCCAAATTTATCCAAATAAAATCCACATGAAATCTAAGACGTAATTTAATAACATAGTCTAAAATTAGTTCTAAATACGAAGTTATCCGTTCCCAGTAAATCCTAAAATTATCGCAAAAAACAGGGCCAATTTTTCAGCTATACAGTAGTTTAATAGAAAAATCATATAAATTTGAAAATGACTCTAAAAATTCTGAAATTTTTACCACTTAATCTAATCTTCCAGACCGTTACTATGATAAAAGGGTTTTATAAAATTCGCTCATAAAAGGTCAAAAACATTTTTGAAATCAACATGCAACTGCAGAATCAACATGCAATCACCTAAACAATAAGTAATCTACTAAACAATATCAAATAACTTTATATTTGGCACATCCATGGCTAAAAACATATAAATCATCAAATATATTCAACCAACAATGCCCAAAAATATTTAAAATTATAGTTTGGTCATCTCTTACCTCTGAAGACTCTTAAATCTCTAAAAAGTAGTGTTGATTTTCTCCAGGATGTAGAGAATTTATCAGAGAGAAAGCGGAGAATAGATAGAGAAGCGGAGAGTAGAGAGAGAAAGAAAATGAGAAGAGACGTTTGATATTCTCTAAAATATAGAACAAGTCATCTGATATTATACATATATATATTCTTTTATTCTTTTTGTTATTTATTAGCGTGTTTTGTTATCTCTTTTCTTTTTCTTCTTTTAATCAAGATGTTTTTTTCCCTAAATTTTATCTGATTAATTAACTTATGAAAGATTTACAAATAAAGAAGATATAGAAATAATCTATGTAATATCTTTCTTTATATATATTTTATTTTAAATATTATAACTTTATTATTATTAAATATGTTATATTATTATTATTATTATTCGATCTAATTTTACGACAATTAGTTCCAAATATTAACTTATCTCTTTTCATTAGTTACTTGTGTCGAGTGCTTTGCACTTGAGCCCGGCCTCCTCGGTCGGCTATCCTGCAAAACTTTTCTAAACTCATAAATAACATTAGTTCTTTCATTTAATAATTAAAATTCTTTAATAACAATAAAAATACTCCACCATAATAGTTAAAATTTAAAACATGCAATATATATTTTAAAAGAAAACGGGGTGTTACAGTATTGGTATACCCATCCGAGAAAAAGTTTGATGTAGTTCCACTATATATTTCTACGGGTGTCTCGGTTAGTGGGAGCGATGCGATACTCATTTGACTTGAGATCAATACACACAACATGTGTTGAGTGATGAACTTTGACCATGACCGACACTTGCACCCGTTTTTGGGTAGATATGGATTAGATTGGGTTCATCACGAAGTGCATGTGCGTGGTAGTTGAGCCAAGAAAATGATTCATTCCTCAAAGTGGATTTAGAGAGAATACTCATCTTCTCATCATAATTGGATCAAAGTCATTGACCAATGCACGTCAACTTGGACTTTGTGGTCAAATGTGACACAAGTGATCAATTAGTGATTAGAGATAAATTTGATTATGTTATGTCATCATATTTAAGACTAATCGAGTTCTCGTGAATGAAAGGAGGAAATCGCAATAGCCCATGTTTCAATTACAGGTAGTTGCATGTTTCTCGCAACGTACCTCATATATTGAGAATGTCTGATTTATTGTCTAGGGTTCAATTAAGACCGTTAGTTTGACTAATCGCTCGATATATGAGGGCTTATGGGCCACACAACAAGTAGTTCCCTTTTACGGATTATAGTTGGTCGATTAAATGTTAAATTGGATTTAATATTTAATTTATGGAGAATTAATTAATAATGGATTAATTTGGAATGAATTATTATTAATGTTTAATTAAATTAGATTTAATTAAATAGGAATTTCCGACAATAATATATGAAATATTATTGTAGGATTTAATATATGGAAATAAATCGTAGAGATTTGACATATATGAGAATTAAATCCGTAGAGATTTTATATGTAGGAAATAAATATAAGAGATTTATTTAAATAAATATTAGGGATTTTATTTCCCAATCAGGTTAGCTTAAGATTTAAGCTGGACCTCTCCTATATATATATGAGCTCTTGGGAATCCATAATACGGTGGTTCATTTTCTCCATAAAATCTAGAGTTAGAATTTTTCTAGCGAATTCGTCTCGGGATTCAAAGCTGGCAAATATGTTCAAGTCTATGAACGGGGATTACGTGGATACCATAGTTGAGAAATCTGCTCTTGAATTTGTTGGGGTTATACTGGAAAGTATGCTTTTTTTGTATAACCAAACTGAATTTCTGTCTTATTTACTGAAATAAATTATTTATCACTGATGCTTTAAATATTATTGAATGTTACATATATTTACTGCATAACTGTTCAATAAACAGTACGTGTTACACTGTAGTTAATTTAGTGATACCAGATCACAGAAGATTAAATTAACAATCCCTTGTAACTAAAAGTACGCTGTTCACGACCTAGATGGAAATGAACAATCCATCGTGAAAGGTTGAAGTGTAAGGCTCAGATTAACTTGTCTTGACCAAGAGATTACACTAGTGCATGACTGATGCACTGAATAGGATCTACAAGAGGATAAATTCTTCAGCACTGAATTAGGAAGAATTAGACCTCAGTGGCTCGTTATTTCTTAATCTTCGTCCCTTAAATAGGATCGTGTGTGGTTAGTAATTATTGCTTTGACTTATGACGGGTAGAGAATCAATGAGATTCAATACTTTATATCTTGGGCAATATTATTGGTCACATACGATTGCTAAGATTTAATACGAAGAATCGTGTGCAAGTACGCTTGTTCGATTTGCCCCCTTGGGAGGTTCATAAGATTTATCATACCAAATCTTGCAAGTGGAATTAGTTTCCGGTATGGATAATAATGTTGAACCGTTCCTTGACCAAGGACAAAAGATATTAATTAATGGAAAGCTATTTCAGTGGCTTGAATTAATTAATCGGCTAGATAATCTTAAACATGGTAAATAATAATCGGGAGCCATATTAACAGTAATATGGGTTAAGATGGATAGTGCAATATTAATTATGTAAGATGGATAGTGCAATATTAATTATGTAGTGAGATTACTTAATATTTATGGGTTTGAATAATATTGTGGCTCAATATTGGAAATTCAAGATCCATTGGAAGATCCAATCTTAATTCTCCTAAAGGCCCCTCAAGTAGCCCAAAGATAAAGTCCAATAACTGAAAAAGGTGTTTAAAATAAAATAAATTATTGTTGCTTATTTTTTCAAAATTTTTCTAAAATATTAAGGGAAGAAAGAGAAAAGATTTTCTTGATTTTCTTGGATAGATTTTATGGAATATGTATTCTTGAAATACAAGATTATCCCATAAATTCAAGAAAAATCAAAATCCTATTTCTTTCCTATTTAATGAGAAATTCAAGAAAAAAAATTTCCCATCTTATTCCTAGGGCAAAACTCGGCCACCACCTAGTATTATAAATAGGGGATGAATTTTCATCCCCAAGTGCAATTTCATGTGTTGGAAAAATTAGAAATCCACAAAGGTGGTGCAACATAATTTTATTTTTTCCTTTTGTTAAATTGTTCGCAAGTTCCTACCACCAGATTGTTGAACGAGGATAATGGAATACTTGAGAAGGTCTTTTGGTGTGTTCGTGTGAACGTGATCCATCTTCTCAACGGTTGTCACTCCGAGAGGTCAGTTCACGTAAACCCGTAGCAATTCCGCATGCGTAGGATTTATGTGAACTGTTTATATGCATGATTTGTTGTTGAATTATTATTTGAATTAATATAGGATTAATTCATGCTAGTAATAATTGTTAGAATTAAATTTGTATTTAAATATTCATCCCGAATAGATCCGGACAAATAATTCCCCAAAAGAATTACTATAAGATTTCTTGTTATGTTTATTCGTAATCGTTTATGCAATTATATGTTCGTTGTTGGTGAACTATCTAATTTCGCTGCGCATGTATTACGCGTTTACGTGCCTCCATATTTCAACAGTGGTATCAAAGCTCCAGGCTCTTGTTTTAATTACATATTGTATTGGATTTAAATAATTTTTTTTAATTAAAACCGGGGTACGGTTGTTTATTTAACAAAACCACACACCTTTGATTTTGTCAATTTGGTCGTCTTCCTCTTGATTCACGAGTTTTCTGGGAAAACCCCCCTTTTCACCTCTCCATGTTCCTGTCCGCGCCGCCCGACAGTTGTGAGCGAACACGACGTCTTTTGAGTCGGCGGCTTTACGCTGCGACTCGCGACGCTCGTGCGAGCCAACTTGGAAATAATAATTGGATTAATTATCGTTTTAATAATCCTAAAATAAAATTGAAAATTGGATTTCAATTTTTTTTTAAAAAATGATTATTAAGTCCCACTTGGTTAATTGTTTATTTGATAAATTTATTAACACATTTTAGACCGCGTTTATAAACTGTTTTGGGTAGGCGGTGCCCAAATAATTGTCGGACCGTATTAAATGCTTGGGTAGAGACGACGCCCAAATATTTGTTAGTCCGTATATGTCATGTTTGGGTAGGTGGCGCCCGTAATTCTCAAATGTGATTTAGATATTGTGATGGATCTCGATTAACCAATTAATACCCCGCCTTTAAAACGTTCCTCACTAAAATATGGTTTTCTCATTAATTTGATAAGATGTCTCCCATCAAAATTAAAAGTAAACCGGAGATTTCGTTCCAACGAGTACTTAAAGACCCTCGTCTTTTGCTCGGATCTACATTTAACGGACTTTTATAGGGACATGTAATGTCGCCGCTTGATGGTTGTAAACCAACTTAACTTTGTTTCGCCAGCCCTCGCGGGGAACAAAGGGTAAGGGACATCAGTCGAACTAGGTTCGACAAGCTAGGAATTGCAGTTTGGCAATTTGTTTGGAGACCTACCAGTTATGCTATTGTAATGATCAGCCCTTCGCTGGGATTATGATAGTAGTAATGTGAATCCTAGTCCATTATGATTTATATTAGATATAAGTTCGTACTTTTTCGATGAGGTTGTTAAGTATGTGAAAATAATAGAAACAAAATAAATTTAAAGGCCATATTTATTTTGACTGCTGAATATTGATCATAGGAATTATGTGTTTTAATTCCCGTTTTACTTTATTTCTCTAGGATTGTTGAAATGAATAACTTGTCATTGAGAAGCGTTTTGGAAATGAACAAATTGGTTGGGCTAAACTTTCTCGACTGGCACCGAAACGTTTGTTTGGTGCTCAGTCAAGAAAAAATTGAGTACGTGTTGGACACGCCAATCCCTACTACCCCAGAGACTGGTACTAAAGAGGCTGAGGCGTTTGACGCCAAGGCTCAGAAGAAGCATCAAGAGGATGCTTCCCAGACTCAGTGTGTTATACTACTAGGGATGACTCCCGAATTGCAAAGGCAGCATGAGAAGATGCTCCCCTTCGAGATGATAAAGCATCTGAAGGATCTCTTTGATTTTGAATCTCGTTCTGAGATTTATGAAGTGATGAGAGATCTGTTTAGATGCCGATTGTCTGAGGGATGGAAGGTTTCTCCTCATGTGTTAAAGATGATTGGGCTAATCGAGAAACTTGGTCGTCTGGGCATTGAGCTCAAGACCACCTTGTGTCTTATTTTTAGCTGCTAGAACCTTGCAGTCCTTCTTCCAATGCGCCTTCTGCTTGCAGTGGTGGCATACATCCTTTTCCACCCTCTCCCTCTTTTGAATTCCACCTTTGGGCTTAAGGAAGCTTGGCTTAGAGCCTTTTTTAGCCTCACCCATTCGCTTCTTCTTTCCTTTCGGAGTAGAAGAAGTAGAGGCACTCACCATGAGCACGAGCTTTTCCTTATTAGTGGAAGACTCAAAGGTCTTTAGCATGTTATGCAGCTCGGGTATAGTCGATTCCATCTTATTCATATTAAAGTTCACTACGAAACTCGAATATGAATCGGGAAGTGACTGAAGAATGGAATAAACAACAACATCAGCCACTGGAGCAAGTATATTTGTTATTGAGATAAACATGTCCATAAATGATACTAACTGATGGGTATTAGATATCGGTTGTGGCTCACACATTTATACAAATGTGCAGGGTCTCAAGGATAGCAGAGCAGTTAGGCCGGGTGAAGTTGCTTTTCACGTTGGGAATGGAACAAGAGTTCTTTGCTTAAGCGTGTTGGCATTTATGTTTTTAGATTTACCCTCTGGTTTTAGACTTGAACTTAATAATTGTTATTTTGCTCCTTCTATTACCCGCAACATTATTTCTATTCCGATGTTGGATATTGAAGGTTTTTTCCTTCCATTTTGCAAACACAATAATTGTTATTTTTCGCTCAATGGTGATGTTTATGGAAATGCGCCTTTACCTAATGATTTATATTTGTTGCATTGTGGACATAACATTCTTAATATACAAAATAAAAGACTCAAACTTAGTAATCATGAAAACTCGACTTACTTGTGGCACTGTAGACTTGGTCATGCAAATGACAAAAAAAAATTGCAAAAAATAAGAAAGTTGGACTACTTAGCCCCATTCGACTTTGAGTCTTATGGAAACTGCGAATCTTGTCTTAAGGGCAAAATGATCAACAAACCCTTTTGTGGGAAAGGGGTTTATGCTAAAGAATTTCTAGAGTTGATCCACAGTGATGTTTGTGGACCATTGCCCACTCTAGCTAGGGGGTCACTTGAAATTACTTCATAACTTTTATTGATGATTTCTCTAGGTTCGGGTATGTGTATCTGATGAAACACAAATCCGAATCTTTTGAAAAGTTCAAAGAGTATAAAGCTGAACTAGAGAAGCACCTTGGTAAGAGTATTAAGACTCTTCGATCAGATCGAGGAGAAGAATATCTTAGCCATGAATTCACTGATTATCTGAAGTTTCATGGAATCCAATCACAATAGACTCCTCTCGGCACACCCCAAATAAATGGAGTGTCCGAGAGGAGAAACCAAACCTTGTTGGACATGGTAAGGTCCATGATGAGCTTTTACTCTATTCCAAAATTGTTATGGGGATGCGCACTCCAAACCTCAATCTACATTTTAAATATGATTCCATCCAAATTAGTTGAGCATACGCCATACGAGCTATGGCATGGCAAGAAGGCAAATTTCTTTCACATGAGAACGTGGGGTTGCCCCGCGTTTGTGAAGAAAATGCTCACTGATAAGTTGGAATCAAAAGGTGAAAAGGGTTACTTTGTGGGATATCCTAAGGAAACTAGAGGATATTATTTGTATCTCCCTGAGAAACAAACAGTGATTGTTTCTAGGCAGGCCAAATTCCTTGAAGAAGACTACGTCTTCAAGGAACAAGGCCGTAAGACGATGGAACTTGAAGAGATCAAGAACTACAAATTAACAAGGAGACTGATGTCTTGTCAAAGCAATATCACAAAGAATCAGTGGGAGCATTCAGAAGCTCACATGGTGGAAGTTTATCACTAAGTGATCCCCTTTCAGCCAGTGGGAGCGTAATTAGAGTTGCATTGCTCGAGCAACAAACTCCAAGTAGGCTGAATGAGAACAACATAGTTCAAACTCCCGCCCAAGAGGCATCCAGAAGTTCTTAAGGAGCGTCTGGAAGTGTCACTCTTGAGGCCTCCCCGGTCAATGATGAAATCGCTGCACCATAAAATTTTCACGATCAAAATATGCAGCCTGAACAACCATAACTCTGTAAGTCCACTAGAGTTCATAATCCACCCACTAGATATTATGGCTTCCTTGTAGAGGAGAATGATGATGTGGAGATCTCGGATAAAGACGAACCTAAAACTTTCACTGAGGAAACATTAGATGTTGACTCAAAGAAGTGGCACGAAGCCATGAAATCCGAGATGGACTCGATGTCGTCAATCAAGTTTGGGACTTGGTTGAATTACCGAAAGGGGTTAGACCCATAGGTTGCAAATGGGTCTTCAAGCATAAGACTGATGCAAATGGCAAAATACAAACCTACAAGGCTAGGTTGGTGGCAAAAGGTTATATTCAACGCAAAGGCATTGACTACGATGAGACTTTCTCACCAGTTGCTAAGATCAAGTCCATTCGAATTTTACTTGCGGTAGCAGCACATCTAGATTATGAGATTTGGCAGATGGACGTCAAAACAACTTTCCTCAATGACATCATTGATAAGGAAGTGTTTATGACTCAACCTGAAGGTTTTATATCAATGCCAAAATCTAATCTTGTGTGCAAGCTTAAACGATCCATTTATGGACTGAAGCAAGCTTCTAGGAGTTGGAATATCCGATTTGATGAGGATGTCAAATCATTTGACTTCATCAGAAACTCGGAAGATCCGTGCGTCTATCGGAAATGCAATGGGAAGAATATTGTCTTCATAGTTGTTTATGTTGATGACATACTTATTATGGGAAACAATATCCCACTCATGCAGTCCATGAAAGAGTGGTTGTCAAAGACCTTCATGATGAAGGATCTTGGTGAAGCCTGCTACATCTTAGGGATCAAGATCCATAGGGATAGATCCAAGAGGATGTTGGGGCTGTCACAGTCCACCTCTGTAGACAAGGTGTTGAAGCGATTTCTGATGGAGAACTCTAAGAGAGGTTCTCTGCCGGCATGTTATGGGATAAAGCTGTCTAAGAAGGATTGTCCTTCTATAGACGCTGATATCCAGCGCATGAAGGATATACCATATGTGGTATATGGTACACCATCACCTGCACTAGGCCAGATGTGTCCTTCGTTATCAGCACCACTGGTAGATACCAACAGAATCCGGGTGAACCTCACTGGATTGCTGTCAAGAACATTCTTAAGTACCTCAAACGTACTAAAGATTGTTTTCTGGTCTACAGAGGACAGTCAAAGCTGGTTGCAACTGGCTATGCTGACGCAAGTTTCCAATCTGACTGTGATGATTATAAATCTCAGTCATGTTATGTGTTCACTCTCAATGGTGGGGCGGTTAGTTGGAATAGTTCCAAACAAGAAAACTACTACGTATTCAACAACCGAAGTTGAGTACATTGCTGCGGCGGAAGCTGCCAAAGAAGTTGTCTGCATAAAACAATTCTTAAATGAACTAGGGGTAGTTCCGAGTGCCAGCAGTCCAATAAAGTTATATTGTGGCAACACTGGTGCGGTTGCACAAGCTAAGAAACCGAGATCCAATAACAGAAATAAGCACGTACCAAGGCGTTTTCACTTGATAAGAGATATAATCGCTAGAGGAGAGATACAGTTAGAACGTGTACCCACGAAAGATAATCTGGCTGATCCTTTCACCAAAACTTTAAGTGTTCATGTACACACTAGACATTTTGATGGTCTAGAGGTTAGACATGTAGGTGATTGACTCTAGTTCAAGTGGTAGATTGTTAGAGTTAGTGTCCTATAGACAATCCATTGTAAGGACATAATACTCAGATAATATTCTGTTGGGAAATTTATAGTTTTGATGGAAGTTCCAAAAAAGTTTTAATAGGACCAGTCATACCTGTTAGCTGACTGATGAAGTAGATATCAGATTAGGATGACCAGCTGAGATGTATAGACAACTGATGTATTAGATAGGTCACATATTGAGGGGGAACTCAGTATGTAAAGGTTTAGTCAGAAGATCAGAAGATCAAAAGATCAAAAGATCACCAGACGAGAAGACCAGAAGACCTACATCAGAAAGAGAGAAGACGAGTATGCAAGTTGTGCTAAGACAACCTGCATCAGAAGACTCAATCAGGTAGACTGATCAGCATGGACTGATCAGGTCAGCTCTAATCTGGTGTTCACAAGAAGGACACCAAGACATACACGAGCATCAGACACGAAGAATGTCTACCTAAGTTGGTAAATCAAACACTGAATAAGTGTACTTGATAACCAATGAGAGCAATACACGTATGTACGGAGCTGACATTACATGACGAGGTGCTTCAAAGTTAAACGGCTAGGAAGGACAAGCTTGCATGCTTTCGGCCATGCCGCCTCTGTGCACATCAAATCGGGTCTACAAACCTACCTTAAATAGACCAAAATTCGAATTGCTCTCCAACGGCTAACTTGATTTCGTGCCTATATATATGGGATCAAACCTTCATAGTAAGGTTATGGAAATTATCATCAAGCTCAAGCACAAGCAAATTTCCGCATAAAGAACACTAAATCGAAGATTATTTTCTAAGTGTTCATCCCATTGTTCTTAGCATAGAATAATTATCCTCTAGCTTTAGGCTACTTAGACAATAGGATAGTATTCCAGTTGGAACATTACAAATCTTATACTCAAATAAAAGTTAGGTTAAGTTTGTTATAGCAAGATTTCAGTCTAGGGTTTCTAGATATGATTTCTGGGATTGGTTGAGTGAGAACTCGTGAAACATCTATTGGTTGTACTGTGTTGGACTAACACATTAAACTAAGTCCAGTTGGTTAGTTGGTGCCCCTGTTGATAGAGAAGAGTGGACGTAGGACAAGTTATCCGAACCAATATAAATCTGTGTGCCTTTACTTTGCTTTACACTTATCTGCACACTACCTGTTTATCTGCATGCATATTCTGAATCTGGTTCAGACTAGCATCAAGCTACTGAACTGATTAGTTTGACACTTTAGTCACATGATCTATAACAGATTGATCAGAATCTTGGTTGAGTAAAACTGGTTTTCACACGGGTTAACTAACCTTCTGCACCATCAGTTAAACTGATAGACGCCGAACTGATTTGCCTCCGAGCAATCAGTAAGTCGAATATCAGTCCATACTGATTCACTCCGCACTCTGATCAGGCATACTTGCAAATCACACCTGATCCATGAAAAGTTTTAGAAATCTATTCACCCCTCCCCTCACTAAAACCCGTTCGGGACCTACAAGTGGTATCAGAGTAGTGGTTCTTCCGACCACTGGCTTTGAGTATCATTGGTTCTTGAGGAAGAACCTTTGTGGTCACTTGAACTGATCTTGAAAAACCGTTTTTAAAACTCATACTTTACAAAACCATCGCAAGCATGGATAACACTTCAGGAATGCATCATAATTTACCCATATTTTCTGTTGATGAGTATGCAGATTGGTCTATCGACATGAGAGACCATCTGGGAGTGATAATCAACAGAATGACTGAGATTCTTGAGATAGGACCGATTATCATCTATCACTATAATCCACCTGAAGCAGGAGATCCTACTCAACCAGTTGGAGCAAGAATCAGAAAGAGTCCCTCTCTGATTGATGCAGATGAGAGGAAATTGTCAAATCTGGATACTGTTGTCAGACATCTCATCATGAAGACTATGGATTCTACTACACGAGAAAAGGTGAAGTACCTGAAGACTGCTAAGGATGTATGGGATACACTTGCTGAAATCTACAAAGGAAATGAACAGATTAAGGACAGCCGATTGCAAGCTGAGCTGGTGATATTTGAGAAACTTAAGATGCTACCGAATGAAATAGTTGATCAATTTGATGGAAGGATCACTCGTGGAGTTAACCGACTTCGTGATCTAGGACGCGTAATGTCAAACAAAGATATCAACTGCATGATTCTCAGATCGCTGACCAAGAAATGGGAGACCAAGGTAACCGTGATTAAGGATTGTCAAGATATTGCTACCATGAAGCCAAATGACCTAATCTTCAGTTTGAAAGCCCATGAGTTTGACCTGATTGAGAGAGGACAAGGATCAGATGATGTCCCTACTGAAGCTGCTGCAAATTCTACTAAATCTGTTGCATTCCAGGCAACCAGTAGCAGTTCACAAATTGTTGAACCAGTTGGAAACATCATCAGTCAGGCCGAACAGATTGCACTACTAACAAGAAAGCTTGAACGAACAAATATTCAGATGGGAAAATACAAAAAGTTTTATGATGAATATCGGCAAAGCAGAGGAAGAGATCGAAGATCTTCTGACAGATCACAAGAGAGGTATCGTTCTTCAAATGATAGGGATAACAGAAGATATGAACGAAAAGACGATCACAGAGATGAGAGGAAAGATGATCATAGAGAGGATCACAAAGAGAATAGAAGAGATGAGAGATCAGATAAGAGAGGTTCTGATTACAGACAAGGTGGAAAGTCTCCTGACAGATCCTACAGAAGAAATAATTCTCCCAATAGAGGAAGTTCTGGAGAGTCAAGGGTCTGCTATAACTGCCAGAAACTAGGTCACTATAGTGCTGACTACCCCAACCTGACTCCCAAGAAGAGAGAGGAAAAGCGAAACAGAAGAGAACAAAGGTTCCGAGACAAAGAAGCAATGGTTGCCGATACATCTGGGATCGATGATTCTTATATGCCTTCCGATGACTTAGGCTACTCATCTGTTGAAGATTTCTGCTTGATTACCACAACTGATGATGCCGATGATATGAACTTCCCATCTGATGATGACATCTGTCTTATGGCCAGAGAAGCTGACCAATCTGAGGCAATCTCTAAACCTTCTGTGGTTTCCTGTTCTACACCTATTGTGTTGGGCACATCTGCTGGTGAGATTAATCTGCAGGTCTACAATGACCAATTGCTTGATGATCTCTCTAATGCAATAGATATTTATACACGAGTGGAAGTTGAGAACGATAACCTAAGGGCTGAGAACGTCCAGCTTGTCAAGGAAATTGAGGCAAGTAAAGCAGCTGAACTAAAATCAGCTGAAACTGTTCAGAAGATGACTACAGAACTGGAGTTTCTGAAAGTCAGTACTACTGATCAGGGAAAGCTGATTAAGGAACAATTGGCTCTCAATGAACGACAAGCTGGAGAACTCAAAGTCCTTCAGGCTAAGTTTGATGAACTCTTCCGACTTCATGAGAATCTGCAACAGAAGAATCCTGTTCTTCTGAAAAGACCTCAGCCAAATCAGCAGAGTAGACCTCAGTCTGGACCATCTCACGAGGGACAGTCCCAGCTGAAGTCAACTCAATCCAAGCTGCCTAACAAGCAAGCTAAGGGTAAACTGCTAAAATCACCTATGTAAAAAAGATATGAATCTTTTAATGGTAGCAGTCTTACCTACCCTTACAATCAGAAACCTAGGGCTGCCGCACCTGAGCCCCACTGGATTAAAAGTAGACAAATTTCAATGAAAAATCCCAAGTCTTCTGATTCATCCAAGGCTCACACTAATAATCATACTGACCATATTGCATATGAAGAAACGTATGATTATGTAGATGTTTATGGGAGACAAATCAAACCCTCTATTTTTAACAAAGGTGCCAAATTTGTTTGGATCCCGAAAGGTACTTCTAACCCCCCAGGACCCGATTCTACTGGGGTACCTAAAATCTGATTCGTTCGCAGGTTCGAGTGGACTGACCAATAAAGGAGGTGTACAAGCAACTATCTGGTATATAGATAGTGGATGCTCAAGGCACATATCTGGAAACCAACATCTCCTCAGCAATTACATTGAGAAACCAGGCCCACGAGTTCTCTTTGATGATGACAACTTTGGTTTTACCAGAGGAGTTTGAACCTTAGTGAACGATGATGTACATGTTACAGGTGTTGCATATGTTGATGGCTTAAGGCACAACCTGTTATCTGTATCACAATCCTGCGACAACGGATTTAGTGTTGAGTTCTCGTCAGATAGATGCACAATCAAAAATTGAGTGACTCAACAGATCTTGCTAACTGGCTCCAGAAAAAGAACGATTTATACTGCAGATTGGGACATTTGTCCAAGAAATGCATGCTTGATTTTTAAGAGTTCAAAGATCTCCAGTTGGCTCTGGCACAAGAGAATGAGCCATCTGAACTTCAAGACTCTTAACAAGATAGCAAGGATGTCCTTGGTTGAAGGTCTCCCGAATGAAGCATTCTCCAAGGATCAGACATGTGCCGCATGTCTGAAGGAAAAACAAGTAAAAGCTTCATTCAAAGGGATATCCTCTCCTCCATCCAGCAGAGTATTGCAACTGCTCCATATGGATCTATTTGGACCATTTACGCCTCTTAGTTTCAGTGGACGAAAATACACTCTGGTGGTCTTGGACGATTACTCCAAGTTCACCTGAGTTGTATTCTTGTATAAGAAGGGGGAAACTATAACGAAGCTACCTGAACTTCTCAAGAAGATTAAGAATGAGAAGGGTCTCAACATAGTGAAAATCAGATCAGATAAAGGTACAAAATTCTTGAACCATTTTATATCTGATTTTGCTCTGAGTTTGGCATACATAATGGGACATCAGCTGTAAGAACACCACAACAAAATGACGTAGCAGAAAGGAGAAACAGAACACTTAAAGAAGCTGCACGCACCATGTTAGCTGAGCATGCAACACAAAGCCTTTTCTGGGAAGAAGCAATCAACACTGCTTGTCACACGCAGAACAGATGTTCTCTGACTAAGATTCACTTCAAAACACCCTATGAAATGTAGAAGGGCAGAAAACCTCATGTTTCCTACTTTCATGTGTTCGGGTGCAAGTGTTTCATACACAACAATGGGAAGAGTCAGTTGAGAACCTTCGATGCCAAGTCAGATTAGGGTATATTCTTAGGATATTCCTCAACCAGCAAAGCATTTAGGATTTTCAACAAACAAACCCTAGTTGTGGAAGAAACACCTCATGTGGTCTTTGATGAGTCAACATCTGATCAAGAGAAATCTGCCACAGAACAAGATGCACCTGACAGACCAGAATCACTGAAAATTGATTAGTTGAGGCTCAAAGAAAATGATCCAAAATACGTAACGATATACATTCCTAACTTTGACCTTGATGATTCACCAGGTCAGTCAGACCCTAAGGTACGTACAACTGTCAGTGAAGAAGCTGGTACAGCTCAGACAGTAATAACTGAACCATCTGGTTCAGGGGGAACACCTGATGTTCCGGCGGACACACTTCAGCACATGATGAGTCCAACATCAGCTGAGATATGTCCATGCCAAGTGGATCCTACTCAAGTACTTCTCCCAGTATCTAGTGATGAATCTTTATCAGAAGAGGATAATGTTCTCCAAACTGATGATAATCAGGAAAGAAGGACCTGGATAACCAGTCATCCAACTGACCTAATCATCGGAGACCCATCTGATAGAGTCAAAACTAGACATCAGATTGGTGAAAGTGAAATGTATTGTTGTTATCTGTCTTTGAAGGAACCACTCACAGTTGAAGAAGCTCTACAAGATGCAAGCTGGATTCTAGCCATGCAAGAAGAACTAGAGCAGTTTAAAATAAATCAAGTTTGGAAACTTGTAGATAGACCAACTCATCAAGATGTGATTAGTACTAAGTGAGTTTCCAAGAACAAGAAGGATGAGCACAATGTGATAACCATAAATAAGGCAAGACTTGTTGCTAAGGGATACTCCCAATCAGAAGGGATTGATTATGATGAAACCTTTGCACCAATCGCTCGCCTGGAAGCCATTTGGCTGTTTCTGGCTTATGCCGCTCATAGGAGATTCACTGTGTATCAGATGGATGTAAAGAGTGCATTCTTACACGGGGTACTAACTGAGGAAGTTTATGTTGAACAACCTCCTGGCTTTGAAATGAGCAACAAGGTGTACCGTTTAAGAAAAGCTCTTTATGGACTGAAACAGGCTCCCAGAGCATGGTATGATACACTATCCCAGTTCTTGATAGAAAATGGTTTCACCAAGGGCTTGATTGATAGGACTTTGTTCAGAATTGAAGACGGTGAAGATATTCTGATGGTTCAGATCTACGTGGACGACATAATCTTTGGTTCTCCCAATCAGAAACTATGCGAGAAATTCAGTAAACTGATGCAAGGGAAATTTGGGATGTCCATGATGGGTTAGATGAGCTACTTTCTAGGTCTTCAAGTCAAACAAGCTCATACCGGGATCTTCATCTGCCAGGCGAAGTACACAAGGAATTTTTTGGCTAAGTATGGAGTTCAGAATTGCAAGGAAGCCAGAATTCCAATGATGACTTCATTCAAGATGGATCCAGATGAAGGTGGTAAGAAAATTAATCAGAAAGAGTATAGGGTTTTGATTGGATCACTATTATACCTGACTGCCAGCAGACCAGATATAACCTTCGCAGTAGGTGTATGTGCCAGATTTCAGGCAAATCCTAAGCAAAGCCACCTGGAAGCAGCTAAGCGGATTTTTAAGTATCTAAAGGGTACTGTAAACCTCGATTTATGGTATCCAACATATGATAATCTAGAGCTTAGTGGATACTCTGATTCTGATTATGGAGGTTGTAGGATAGACATAAAATCAACCTCGGGTACCTGTCAGTTTTTGGGAAGCAAGCTGGTCTCTTGGTTCTCAAAGAAACAGACATCTGTTGCCACATCTACTACTGAAGCATAATATATGGCCGCAGGAACCTATTGCTCCCAACTGCTCTGGCTATGTCAGCAGCTGAGGGATTATAACATTGTAGCTACGAATGTGCCTATTTTCTTTGACAGTAATAGTGCGATTGCTATCACTCAGAACCCAGTTCTGCACACAAGATGCAAGCATGTGGACATCAGACACCATTTCATCAGAGACTATGCAGAAAAGAAAAACATCAGAATGGAAAAGATCCATACTGATAAGCAAAGAGCTGACATCTTAACCAAGCCTCTAGCTGAAGTCAGATTCAGAGAGCTATGCAATGAGCTAGGACTACTAGACTTAGGAGAAGAAGCACCGGATTACTTTGGTGGACTAATCTCCAACACCAGTTGGTTAAAAGACTGACCATGTAAGAAGGTCAGATGAAGGGGGAACTTCATCTGATCGGAAAAGATCAGTTGGGAACTGATCAGAGAGAAATGTCAGTTGAAGGGGGAACCCCAACTAACTAAGGGTTTTAGATCAGAAGGAACCTGATTTGAGGGATAAAACATTGTTGGGAAAATTTACTAAGGCTTAGGCTACACAGAAAGGTCAACAGGGATCAGATTAGTCAGACGCGACAAATGTGGTAACTGATTGATTACGATATCAGTCAGTCAGATACGCGTTCTGCTCTTGTTTACCTATTATTGTATCACCTGATATGTGTTATCTGATTAAGCTAATCATCTGAGCTTATCCATATCTGTGTGATAATTGTTGTGCATATTACTTTATGACGTCATGCCTGCAAGAATTAAATGCGGACGTGGGATTTATGTATTAAATGCCTTTATTGCTAGTTTTTAAGTCCAAAAGTCTGCAGCCCCTTAATCCTCAACCGCACGATCAAATAACTTTCCAACCGATTAATCTTGACCATCTGTTTTAAACACGGATACTCAAGTTTACAAAAATATTCGTGTAAAATGTTTTCCCTCCTATCTATTTAAACCCTAACACTAGTTTGAGAAAAACTTTCCATCTACTTTTCTCTAAATTCTTAGACTACAAAATTGACCAAAATCTTCCGACTCAAAAAGCGATTAAATCGACAAATTTTTCAAACTCCAAATTGCTTACTTTGGTAATTCCTTCTAAATGTTTCAAACATTCATATGCTAGGGTTATAAGTTTTGTGTGTATTGTTCTTTTATGTATGAGATTGAACTGAATTTGTATGTTGATATTTTTCTATGCATAATTTGATCAATATGCTTATTTGGAATAGATACTCAGTTAAATGTTTCACATATTGCTATTTCACACTTAGAATTGCTTATATGTATGTGAACTTTCATAGTCCTAATTTTGAGTATTTATGCGTTTACAGAAATGACAACTTCTAAGATATCCAGTGAGAAATGTGACTATACTTCAATGGTTACACATGTAATTGATGAAAAGTATGTCATATTCAACACAACCAACGATCCGGAATCGAAGGAAATTTTGGATTGTCTTAGAGCATGTGGCCTTGAACAGTTTTCCTTCCGACACTTGAGTAGTGTATACATCATCGAGTCGTTGGAATTTCTAAGGAAGTTGAAGGAGACTGAGAACAAGAAACTATATTCATTTGTTGGAGGGAACATAATCGATGTCACCAACGATGATCTTGGAAGGATTTTTGGCTTACCCACAGGACGGATTTCTCCCGATGAATTCACAGCGGGGATGTCAGATAAGGAGTACTTACAGAAGGTGCTGCTCAGGCCGGGGAACATTACAAACATCACTAATGTCAAGGTTCCCTACCTGAAGAGGAAGTGCAGATTACTCTTCGAGATTGTGTCAAGAGTAATTATGAGCATTGCCTTCAGTTCTGATGCATTGACCCAGCAGAAGCAGCATGTCATGATGGCTATTATTGAGAAAGCTCCCGATATGGATTGGATGGGGCTATTCAAGAATCGACTATTGCAGGAAACCTCTAAATTCATGGTGAATGAGAAGAATCGAGTGGTGTTGTCCAAGAACATCTGCAACATTCACAAGGTTTCGATGATTCTTGCTGATAAGATGCCAAATTACTCTTGGTTTGAGACCGGAAGAAAGCCATATCAGGAGAAGTTCAAAGCCCTACTGCACAAGGATGAAGAATTGTCTGGTCAACGGAATGACGACCTAACTCCCTATGTGCCAAAAACAAGAAGGACAAGGGTCCAACCTCTTCTGTGCAATCTGAGGCACAAGGTCAACCCAAGACTAGGGTTTTCAAGAGGAAGCAGTTGGTCAGCAAACCAACTCGGACAACTGAAGATGTGGGTGAGAAATTCCAGAAAAAGCTCACCGCAATGCTACCGAAGAAGGTTGAGATGCCTTTTGGAGGCCTTCGAGATGAAGACAGTGATGTCGAGATAATGGAATCTGGTGGAGAATTGCTGATCGAGCAAGCTGGTGAGGAGACCGTTGTAAGTTCTGAACAAACGGTCGGTACGGAGCAAGAGCTGACAATTGTGGAAGAAACTGGTCAGATGGAGACCGGTGAGCAAGCTAGAGAACAACCTGAAGAAGCTCAAGATGAGTCTGAATCTTCTGACTCAGCTCATCTGAGTTCTCTTTTCAAAAGTAATGAACCCACTCATTACCCCAAATCACATACTCCTCCATCACCTCAACTTGATGTACCCTTACCCTCACCTCCCAGACAACCCTCTTCCCCAATTCAACCTGCTCAACCTGCACCTACTACATCTGAGCAAATTCCAACCATTGAGGTTCAACCTCCAGTACTCGCTCAACCTGACATGCCTCAAACTGAGCCTACTGGACCTCAACCTGAACCCACCTCTATTCCTTCACCTGCCCATCCACAGATTGCCGCTGAGCCTGAGCCATTTAGAGAAGCCACAACATTCAGACTGCTCAACAGAAGGTCATGTTTGTGTCTATCATCCACAACCCTTTCAACACAAAACTGTTTCCGAATCTCCTGAACCAGAACAACCTGTTGTCAAATTCCTAAGGAGAAAGGTTGAAAATTTTCTGACCAAGCACTATTCTTTTCTGGTGGATCATCCGGGTGTGCGACAGATTGTTACAGATGCCTTATTTTGGAGGGATGTTCGACTGCAGCACATCGAGGACTTTTTGTTGGTCCTGGATGCGTACGGGCGGGATGAGTTGACTTGGAGCTGAGAATGAAGAATCTGACAGGCGTGGGGAGTGCTACTGAGTTAGCAACAGACGCTAATGTCGCATGGTTGGTCAACAAACTGATGGGCTATCCGAAGATTTAAATTGAGGAAGTAGGAGGTCAGTCAGAATGGGACATTGAGCCAGCTGCCGATGAACCAGTCGAGGGTGCAACAGATGAGACCCTGACTGGTGAGGCACAAACATCTGCTCCCGTCTTCGTGATTCCACCTGAAACCCTAGATCAAGTATCCATGTCTATTCTGGATGGGGTAAAGGCATTTGTTGAAACTCAGTTCAACACTCTTGCTGCAAACTTGCTGATTCAAATGGATGAAAGAACCAAGCAGCTGGTTGAATTTGAAAGGAATCAAACGGTGAAGAAGCTGAAGGAAATGCATTCTGAGATTGCTTTAAGTGAGATGGCCAGAGTAGAGACAATGATGCAAAAGCTGGGCCTGGAGGTGTCTATGCTGTCTGATGTCAGAGTACTTCTTGAAGAAGCCTATAAGTCTCTCATGCAGGCAGACTCCAGTTTTGAGGCCTCGGTCAGGAAGTTTGAGGTCTCTGTCTCTGTCGCCAAGAAGGCATTGGAAGAAGCAGTGTCAAAAATGCTTGGACCTGGATCATCTTCTACCTCAACTGTTAGAGTTCAATCTTTGGAGGTAGAAGATCTGAAGAAGGAAATGCTGACCTTATTCACCACCTTGGAGAAGAACATCCTACTCCTTTTTGATGCAACCAGAAAGGGGGAAGGAAGAGCTGAAGCTGGAACATCAGAAAAACTCCAAGAAGGTCAAGGTCAACTAACTATTGTGACTGCTGCTGCTGCACCAACTCAGGCTACCGAATTGGCGGATACTGAACTAGCTGAGTTGTTTTCAACGATTGAAGAGCACACTAAGCAGCTTGATCTTCAAGACAAAGCCATTTCTGAACAGAAAGCTGCCATGGTGGATCTGACTTCAAGAAGTGACAGAATTGAGGACTTTTCCTCAACTGTTCAGAAACGGCTACAAACTGAAGAAGAAGCTAAAAATCTGGAGTTAGCCAGGAAGTTAGAAGAGAAATTCACTTCTGAGACAGCAGAAGCAGTTGCTGACAGGAAGAAGGCGTAGAAAGGGAAGCAAGTAAAGGAACCCAAGAAGAAGATAGTCGTGACCAGATATGAACTTCTACTCTCATCAGAGCAGATCAAAGAACAGTAAGATCAGATCAAGCGCTGAAGGGTTATGGAGGATGCTATCAAAAGAAAGAAGCTTCGTGAAGCTGGAGGTCTTGATAGAGCCTTCAGAAGAAAGCAGAAGAAAAGGGCTATTGTGACCGGAGCTGAAGTTGATGATAAATGGATTGAACGAAGCCCTTCCTGCCATCATTGATTACATACTTATCTGCAAAGAAGATCTTCGCGAACCATGGAGAATTATCAAGACGGACTGGTTATGTGACGTCTTCATGATACAACGAGTTCCAAAAGAGAAACATGACATGCTATTCGACGAGATCTTTCTGGATTGGCTTGAAGCGAAATATCCAGAATTCTATCAAGAGCTCATGAGAGAAGGTCAGATCATGTCAATGAGACCTTCTGCACCGAGATATGAATTTTTGATGCCCCCACTGAAAAGAAACAAATACGATCCAGTTGCCTTCAGACAAGCCTATATAGATGCACTGGAAAGAGGATACATCATCGAGGAAGAACGCCAGAAGGAAGTACTTAAGAGAATGTACAACATATTCCCAGTTCCTAAAGGCATGAGAGATAAGAAGTAAGCAGATGATCAGATCTTAGGACGGAAAGTTAGGTAAAATTTTGCAAATCATTTTTGTACTTGTATGATACAAAATCCTTCAATGAAATGAGTTACCTGTTTATAGATCCTAAGACATCATCTCAATGTATTCTGATTTTTGTCTCTTATTCGTACTTTGACTGATTATCCGTTTTTCTGATTTATTGTTTTGGTTCCATCAAAAAGGGAGAAATTGTTGAGAAATTTATAGTTTTGATGGAAGTTCCAAAACAGTTTGTAATAGGACTAGTCAGATCTGTTAGCTAACTGATGAAGTAGATATTAGATTAGGATGACTAGCTCAGATGTATAAACAACTGATGTAATAGATAGGTCACATATTGAGGGGGAACTAAATATGTAAAGGTTTAGTCAGAAGATCAGAAGATCAGAAGATCAGAAGATAAGAAGATCAGAAGATCAGAAGATCTAAAGATCACTAGACAAGAAGACCAGAAGACCTACATCAGAAAGAGAGAAGACGAGTATGCAAGTTGTGCTAACACAACCTGCATCAGAAGACTCAATCAGGTAGACTGATCATCATGGACTGATCAGTTCAGCTCTAATCTGGTGTTCACAAGAAGGACACCAAGACATACACGAGCATCAGACACGAAGAATATCAACCTAAGTTGGTAAATCAAACACTAAATAAGTGTACTTGATAACCAATGAGAGCAAGACACGTATGTGCGGAGCTGACATTGCAGGACGAGGTGCTTTAGAGTTAAACAACTAGAAAGGACAAGCTTGCATGCTTTCGGCCATGCCACCTCTGTGCACATCAAATCGGGTCTGCAAACCTACCTTAAAAAGACCAAAATTCGAATTGCTCTCCAACGGCTAGCTCGATTTCGTGCCTATATATATGAGATCAAACCTTCATAATAAGGTTACGGAAATTATCATCAAGCTCAAGCACAAGCAAATTTTCGCATTAAGAACACTAAATCGAAGATTATTTTCTAAGTGTTCATCCCATTGTTCTTAGCATAGAATACTTATCCTCTAGCTTTAGGCTACTTAGACAATAGGATAATATTCCAGTAGGAACATTACAAATCTTATACCCAAACAAAAGTTTGGTTAAGTTTGTTATAGCAAGATTTCAGTCTAGGGTTTCTAGATCTGATTTCTGGGATTGGTTGAGTGAGAACTTGTGAAACATCTGTCGGTTGTACTGTGTTGGACTAATACATTAAACTAAGTCCATTTGGTTAGTTGGTGCCCCTGCTGATAGGGAAGAGTGGACGTAGGACAAGTTGTCTGAACCATTATAAATCTGTGTGCCTTTACTTTGCTTTACACTTATCTGCACACTACCTGTTTATCTGCATGCATATTCTGAATCTGGTTCAGACTAGCATCAAGCTACTGAACTAATCAGTTTGATGCTTTATTCATCTGATCTAAAACAGATTGATCAGAATGTTGGTTGAGTAAAACTAGTTTTCACACGGGTTAACTAATCTTCCGCACCATCAGTTAAACTGATAGACACTGAACTGATCTGCCTCCGAGCAATCAGTAAGTCGGATATCAGTCCATACTGATTCACTCCGCACTCTGATCAAGCATACTTGCAAATCACACCTGATCTACGAAAAGTTTTAGAAGTCTATTCACCCCTCCCCTCTAGACTTCTACCCTCACTAAAACCCGTTCGGGTCCTACATATTCAGTGTTGGTTTAATATTATTATTTATTTAATATAAATATATGGCGTTGCACTTATTAGAATGCTATGTTTGATTTTTTGCATTTGTTCTTATTTGTGTTCCCTTGAGTCACTGCTGTCATTGAGTGTGTGAGAATTCAGATGACTTAAGCGTGATTCTCAAATAGCCCACTCGAGGATCAAGAATGGGATATTGATGCTGCAATGGAGATTGGTGTGCAATCTGCATCATACTCTTAGAGAGTTAGTAAGATTTCACTTGCTACGAGATACTAGGTATCTCATGATGGATGCACAAATACCTTAGAGGGCATTGGTATACCCATCCGAGAAACCATTTGATGTAGTTCCACTAAATGTATCTACGGTTATCTCGGTTAGTGGGAGCGATGCGATACTCCTTTGACTTGACGTCAATACGCACGACATGTGTGGAGTGATGAACTTTGACCATGACCGACGCTTGCACCCGTCTATGGGTAGATATGGCTTGGATTGGGTTCATCACGAAGTGCATGTGCGTGGTAGTTGAGCCAAGAAAATGATTCATTCCTCAAAGTGGATTTAGAGAGAATACTCATCTTCTCATCATAATTGAATCAAAGTCATTGGCCAATGCACGTCAACTTGGACTTTGTGGCCAAGTGTGACACAAGTGATCAATTAGTGATTGGAGATTTAATTGATTATGTTATTTGAATAGACACTTCATCATGTTCAAGACTAATCGAGTATTCGTGAATGAAAGGAGGAAATCACAATAGTCCATGTTTCAGTTATAGGTAGTTGCACGTTTCTTGCAACGTACCTCATATATTGAGAATGTCTGATTTATTATCTAGGTTTCAATTAAGACCGTTAGTTTGACAAATCGCTCGATATATGAGGGCCTATGGGTCACACAACAAGTAGTTCCCTTTTACGGATTATAGTTGGTTGATTAAATGTTAAATTGGATTTAATTAAATAGGAATTCCCAACAATAATATATGGAATATTATTATAGGATTTAATATATACGAAAATAAATCGTAGAGATTTGACATATATGAGAATTATATCCGTAGAGATTTTATATGTAGGAAATAAATCTAAGAGATTTATTTAAATAAAGATTAGAGATTTTATTTCCCAATCAGGTTAGCTTAAGATTTGAGTTGGGTCTCTCCTATACATATATGAGCTCTTGGGAATCAATAATACGGTGGTTCATATTTTCTCCATAAAATCTAGAGTTAAAATTTTCCTAGCAAATTCGTCTCGGGATTCAAACCTGGCAAATCTGTGTAAGTCTGTGAACGGGGATTACGTGGATATCATAGTTGAGAAATCTTCTCTTGAATTACTGTAAGATTTCTTGTTATGTTTATTCGTAATTGTTTATGCAATTATATGTTCGTTGTTGGTGAACTATCTAATTCCGCTGCGCATGTATTACGTGTTTACGTGCCTCCATATACATGATGGTTAGGTTAGTTAAAAATATTAATTTTTTATTCTTATATTTAATACACACACACATATATATATATATATATAATTATTTGTTATAATTCTTTGATTACTTTAATGTCAGTTGTTCCTGACTAGGAGAATGAGATTGATATTAAACTTTAATGTCCTCATGTTGTGGTTGAAGTTTAATATAAATCTCATTCTCCTGGCTAGGAACCATTATAGTTAAAGTAATATGAGAGTTATATATAATGAATCAAAATATATGTGCACATTAAATAAACGAATGCAAAACTAATACTCCCTCCGTCCCAAGATGACTGCAACAGTTGACTTTTACATGCATTTTTGCGAGCGAGTTTTTTTTGTATAAATAATTGAAATGATAATGTGAATTTTAAAAAGGGGTATGATAGATGAACTCATTATCTATCATACCCCTCCTTAAAAGTTACTTTATCATTTCAATTACTAATGTAAAACTCGCTCGCAAAAATACGTGTAAAAGTCAACTGTTGCAGTCATCCTGGGACAGAGGGAGTATAATTAACTAACTTAAACTATCATGTGATGTAGAAGACTCGCAAAATAAAATCTTTGATAGATTGCTATCAACGATTTTTCAAACGTCGACATGATTATATTATCAATATCATGATTTTCGAATTTATGTTGATTGGTGTCAATGTTATCTTTAAGATGTATAACCATGTTTCTATTACATCTTACCAAATTAGAGTTTGTGTTAAGCAAATTGGTATTATAATCATAACTTTCACTGACATAGTTGAAACACTATATAACATCACCAGAACAAGGTCTTGGTGAATAAATAATTATGCCATTAATCCAACAGACATAATTACCCATACCGTGAACAACACTATCACAACCAGAAGCTTTCAGAATGATCTTACAGGGAACTATTGAATTTTTAATGCACATCCACAAGGATGATCGAGCACTGAAAGAGGTGTCTGCTTTGACGCTCAACCAGTTGCAAGCAACTGATGATAACTGGTGTAGATTTTGAGATTGTTAACTCTAAAAAAAAAAGTGCTCTCTTCAAATAGGATTGAGGTCTTCTTCATAATATCATCATTCGATATTGGCATGCTACCTATGACCATGTGGTTGAAGAAAAAATAGTTGAAGAAAAAGTCTGTCCTAAAAAAATGCTAACTAATTCATCTACTATGAGAAAACTAATACTCCCTCCTATTCATTTTATAAGCCGTTTTACAATTTTACACAACTATTAATGAAAAAATATTATGACCAAATTAACCCTAATTAATGTAATTTACCAAGTCAAACAATTATATGATGGGATAAGATTATGCGGTATAATAGTTAATGGAATGAAGAGAGAGAAGAACCCTTCTTGTCCCTGCGACTTGGAGAGAGAGAGTGGATTACCTGTAAATATTTTTTTGTGATGAATCATTCAGTATTTGCGCTTTAATAAAATAATTTTTATGTTGGTGTGCATATAATAAATCTCTTATGAGACAAACAATTAATGTGGGATAATTATTGATGAAATCATTTGGGCTTTGGCTCAGTTGTTGATGAAATCGCCTCTGAGATTATTGTCTTTCCGATATTTTTGAAATTGTCTAGTTGAGCATAATGTTTGTATTGGATTAATGAAATTGTATTTTATTGTAAATTAGTGGAGTAATTGAATTGTTGAGTGATTACAAGCATATAGTGTCTGTATTACACTACTCCAAAATTGATTGTATGCATAGTGGAGAATACACAGACTGAACATTGAGAAGGAGAGGGCAATTTTGGTATAATATTTCAAAACGTCATTTAAAAAGTAGATAAACGAAAAGCCAAAACGACTTATAAAATGAATAGGAGGGAGTATATTAATTGAACTAGAAAATTAAATAGCTAATTTTATTTTTTAAAATGTTGTGTAGCCATGACTCTAATATGTAATCAATACAAACAAATAAAAATAGATTGGGTAAAAGTTTCACCACGTAAATTATTGATAGGATGGTTATTTAATAAATGTGCAACATAGGTGATTTGAGATATAAACACAATAATTTACAAATTTATTTGAATAAAAAAAACATATATTTCAACAGATTTAATAAACCTTCTTTGTAATATGCGTTCCTATTGCGGGTAACTTCTCTTTCATGTTTTTTTTCCCTGTCATTTTTTTCCTCTTTTGAATTGTTTCTGAAAAGAGGTGAAATCAAGAGTTGCGAGTCTAATATGATATGGTTGTTCTTGATATGAGTGAACATACCAGTTGGATTACAAGCATGATTTATAATCAACCAAGATCTATTTTCAATATTTTCATACAACGCTTTAACCATGTTGATGTAAAGTACAATGATAGTGCTTCTTAGCGTATAGCACACTCCGATTTGCTAAGCTGTATGAGGAACATGACAGTACTTCTTAAAGATAACATCAATCAACAGATGTTCGGAGATCATGATATTGATAACATGATCATGTCAACTTTCAAAAAATCTTTGATAGCAATCCACCAACAGCTAACGAAACTCAAAGATCACATGATGGTTAGGTTAGTTATTTATATTAATTTGCATTCTTATATTTAATACATATATATAATGATTTGTTATAACTCTTTGATTACTTTAACTTATGTTGTACCTAACTAGGAGAATGAGATTGATATTGAACTTTCATGTCCAAAAATGGCTGAAGTTCAATATAAGTTTCATTCTCCCAGCTACGAACCATTACAATTAAATTAATTAGAGAGTTATATAACAAATCAAAATATATATAGACATCAAATATAAGAATGAGAAATTAATATTATTAACTAACTTAAACTATAATAATATGTAGAAGACCCGCGAAATAAAATCATTGGTGGATTTCTATCAACGATTTTCCAAACGTCGACATGATTATATTATCAATATCATGATTTCCAAATTTATGTTGATTTGTATCAATGTTATCTTTAAGATGTATGACCACCCTTCTATTACATCTTAGCATATTGGATTTTGTATGAAACAAATTGGTATTATCATCATAAGGTGCACCGGCATAGTTTAAGCATTGTATAATATCACCAAAAATAGGTCATTGTATTAATAATCATGATATTAATCCAACCGTCATAATTACCCATACCGTGAACAACACTATCATAATCAGTATGTTCCAGAAGCTTTCGTAATGATCTTACGGGGAGATGTTGAATTTTTACTGCACATCCACGGGATGATCGAGCACTGAAAAAGGTATCTGCTTTGACGCTCAACTATTTGCAAAAAACCGATGATAACTAGTGTAAATTTTGAGATTGTTAACTCTCAAACAAAAAATGATATCTTCAAACAAGATTAAGGTCTCCTTCATAATCTCTTCATTCAATATATATAATTTACTGTAGCGTGCAAAAATGCATTTCTTCTTATTAGCTAGCTCCACAAAGATGTCAGAAGAAATTGGAACATGGTTAAGGCAAAGGGAAGTGTTTGAATTTTGGGATGTTATGCCTATGACCATGTTGTTGAAGAAATGGTTGAAGAAAAAGTTCAACCAGAAAAATTGATTGATTAATTTGTTGGCTAATAGACTCATCCTATTAAAAGTGCTAACTAATTAATCTACTAAGAGTATACTAATATATTAATGGAACTAGAAAATTAAATAACTAAATTAAAAAAAATGCTGTACCCATGACTCTAATATGTAATCAATACAAATAAATTAAAATGAATTGGATAAAAATTTCAACACTTAAATTATTGATAGGATGGTGTGCAACATAGGCAGATTTGAGATATAAATACAGCAAATTACAAATTTATCTGAATAAAAAAGAACATATATATTCAACAGATTTAGACAACCTTCTTTTTCATGTTCTTTTCTATCGAGGGTAACTTCCCTTTCATGTTCTTTTCTTTGTCATTTTCTTTTTCTCTTTTGAATTATTTCTAATTATTTTATAATTTATAGTTATGAAGATGAAGTCTACATAAGAAATCATTTGGCTCTAATGACCAGTAGTAAAAAAGTTACATTTCCTATAAATTGTTGGGTCAAGAAAAAAGAGGTGAAATCAAGGGTTTGCAAATTCAATACGATAGGGTTGTTCTCGATATGGTGATCATACCGGTTGGATTACAAGCATGATTTCTAATCCACCAAGATCTATTTTCAATGTTGTCATACAATGCTTCAACCATATTGATGTAAAGTACAATGATAGTACTTTTTAGCATATAGCAAACTCTGATTTGCTAAGATGTATGATGTGTTGGGGTTATACGTGAAAGTATGTTTTTACGTAATATCATGCTTTTACGTAATAACAGACTAATGTACTCTTATTTACTGAATACAAATGCTTTATCACTATTGCTTTAAATATGAATGAATGTTATTTATTTGCTGCAAACCGTTCAATATTAGTACATATGACATTGTAGTTAATGTAGTGATACCCGATCACAAAAGATCACATTAACAGTTCCTTGTAAATATGTACATCTTCAAAACCTAGATGGAATTGAACACTCCATTGGTAGAGGTTGATGTGCAAAGCTCAAATTGGTTTGTCTTGACCAAGAGATTGCACTAGCACATTGTTGTGTGCTGAAGACCCCTAAAGAGATGATAAATTCTCTGTACTAACTTTTGGATGAAGAATTAGACCTCAGTGGTTGTTGATTTCTTAACCTCTGTCACTTAAATAGGATTTTGTGTAATTAGTATTTATTGCTTTGATCTGCGTTGGGTTTAGAGTCAGAGAGCGATTCTATACTTAGCATTTTGGGCAATATTATTAATTACATGACAATTGCTAAGATTTAATACAGAGCAATGTGTGCAAGAAAATCCACAAAGGTGGTGCAATATTTTTTCTTTTTCTCCTTTGTTATAATTGTTCGTGCGAATCCTCCACCAGATTACGGACAAGGATGTGGGACATACTTGAGAAGGAATTTGGGTTGATCCATATACTCGAAGGTTGTCACTCCAAGAGGTATGTTTCTCGTAAACTCTTTGATCCGCATGTGTAGAAATTTACGTGAAATAAATTTTACGCATGATTGTTGTTGGTATTTGCTAATTGAATTAATAGGTTAATTCATTTTAGAAATATTTGTTCAATTTAAATTTATATTTAATTGTACCTCAAAAAGATTCGGGCGCCCTATTCCCCAACTGTTGGGATAACATATGCCAGGATCTATCGGGGTGACCTCATAAACATAAATTTAAATTAATTATTATTACTAGCATGAATTTACCTAAGTGAATTCAAATAATAATTAATCCAACAACAACATGCAAATAATATTTCACGTAAAAGATCCTAGCATGCGAAATTTCTAGGAGTTTACGTAAACATACCCGTTGGAGAGACGATCTGAGACAGACAGGATCAAGTATCTGGATACTCACCAAAAGTCCTTCTCAAGTATTCTCAAGTCCTCGTTCAATAACCCCGGTGGAAGGTTCTCCAATGAACAATTTATAAAACAAAGGAAAAATAAATAATTGTTGCACCACCATTGTGGATTTCTAATATTTTCAACTCATGGAACTGTCTTGCACGCAATTGAAATTTTTCGAAAAAACACAAATTGTAGACGTTTCAAATTATTTGATATTTTATCAACGCTGATATTTTTTCCAAAAAAATATCAATTCCTGTGTATTGGGCATCACACATTCATCCCCTATTTATAATAGAGAGGGGGGACGAAAATTAAGCTCAAAATAGGGTTAGGAAAGATCTTTTCTTGATCTCCATGAAATCTTGAATATATCTCATATATTCTTCTTTCCATGTGTATTTTTCGACAAAAATCTCACACCCTTATTTAGCCTTTTTTTAAAAAAACAATAGGGAATATTTCAAAATTGGATCTTTCTTGAATTTATGAGATATTCATGTATTCCTAGAATACATATCTTTTTCCATAAAATCTTTTCAAGAAAATCCTTCTTCCCATTATTTCTCTATATATTTCAAAAATTACTATTAAAGAAACCAAGTGGGAGATTTCTTGAATTTATGGAATAATCATGTATTCCAAGAATACTTATCTCCTTTCCATAAAGATCTTTTCAAGAAAATCCTTCTCCCTCTTTTCCTTCAATATTTTCGAAAAAACAAGGAAAATATAAGCAACAATAATTTAATTTATTTTAAGCACCTTTTGTTTAATGGACTTTAATTGGGCTACTTGAGGGGCCTTTAGAAGAATTAAGATTGACCTTTCAATGGGCTTCTGAATTCCAATATTGAGCCACAATATAATTCAACCCATTAATATTAATTAATGCCACTATATAATTAATATTGCACTATCCAACTTAACCCATATTACGGTAATATGGCTCCCGGTTATTATTTCCCGTGTTTAAGATTATTTAGTCCATTAATTAATTAAGCAACTGAAAAGCTTTATATTAATTAATATCTTTATCCTTGGAGCAAGGACAACTCAGCTTTATTATCTATACCGAAAAATTAATTCCACTTGTAAGATTAGGTATGATAAAGGTTCCGAGCCCACCAAGGGGACCAATCACGAAAGACATTGCTAGCACACGATTCTCTGTATTAATTTAGAAACTGTCGTACAATTAATATTATTGCCCAAGATATAGGGTATCGAAGTCACAATGATTCTCTTCCCATTTATAAGTCAAAGCAATAACTACTAATCGAACACGGTCCTTATTAAGTGACAGAGATTAGGAAATCAATAACCACTGAGGTCTAACTCTTCATCCCTTAAGTCAGTGCGAATGAGTTTATCCTCTCTGCAAGTCCGCTTCAGCGCATCGAATGCAATAGTGTAATCTCTTGGTCAAGACAAGTCAATCTGAGCCTTACACATCAACTTCTACCAACAGACTGTTCGGGTCTATCTAAGTTGTGAAACACGCACTAGTTTACAAAGGACTGTTAACGTGATCTTCTGTGATCTGGTATCACCACGTTAACTACAATGTAACATGTGCTATTATATGAACAGTTTGCAATAAATATATATAACATTCAATCATATTTAAATCAACAGTTATAAATAATTTATTTCAGTAAATAAGTGTTTAATACATAGGTTATACAAAGTAAAAACATATTTTCACGTATAACCCCAACAATCTCCCACTTATACTCAAAGTCTGCTTTTAAGTATACCACAGCACGTCTAATGTATTATACAGTGACATCTAATGTCACCTACATCAACCTAATAATATATCTCCCACTTATACTCAAAGCAGATTGGCAACGCTCTTGACACCCATTCCTTCCACATGTCTCTCGAATGTTAACAAAGGCAGACCCTTTGTGAATGGATCAGCTAGGTTGTCTTCCGACGCGATCTTTGCCACCTCTATATCCCCTCTCTTAACGATTTCTCGTATAAGGTGGTATTTCCTTACAATGTGTTTGCTGGCCTTGTGGGCTCTCGGTTCCATTGAATTTGCAACTGCTCCGGCATTATCACAGAAAACCGTGATAGTGCTGGGCAAATTCGGAAAAATGTCCAAGTCCACTAGGAAGTTCTTGAGCCACACAGCTTCTTTCGCTGCTTCACAAACAGCTACATGTTCGGCTTCCATAGTAGAATCGGCGATGCATTTCTGCTTAACGCTTCTCCATGTTAAGGCTCCTCCCCCAGACAAAACACACTACTTGAGGTAGAATTTCTGGAATCTATGTCCGATTGGAAATCTGAGTCCGTGTATCCTACTGGAAATAAACTGTCCGACTAATAAACCAGCATTCTATCCCAAGTTCTTTTCACATACTTTAGAATGTTCTTAACGACAGTCTAGTGTTGATTTTTGGGATTACTTTGATATCTTGACACCATGCCTACGGTGTAGCAAATATCCGATCTCGTGCACAACATTGCATACATGAGGCTTTCTACTGCCGACGCATAAGGAATCCCTTCATGTCATCTATCTCCCCTTGTGTCTTGGGACACATGTCTTTCGATAGATGGATTCCATGCCTGAAAGGTACTAAACATTTCTAGGAATCTTGCATGCTAAATCGCTTCAAAACAGTGTGTTTGTATGAAGCTTGCGATAAGCCAATCATTCTTTTCTTTCGATCTCGAGTGATCTTGATTTCAAGAATATGACCGGCTTCCCCTAACTCCTTCATATCAAACTGTTTTGATAGCCATACCCTTACGTCTGACAAAACCTTTACATCATTTCCGATGAGCAGAATATCGTCTACGTACAATACTAAGAATACCAAGGCAGTTCCGTCACACTTCTTATACACACAACTTTCAAACTCGTTTTGATCAAACCCATAAGACTTGATTACATGATAAAAACATTGGTTCCAAGCCCGAGATGCTTGTTTTAGTCCATAAATGGACTTCCTTACCTTGCAAACAAGGTGTTTGTAGGTCCCGAACGGGTTTCAGTGAGGGTTGAAGTCTAGAGGGGAGGGGTGAATAGACTTCAAAAAACTTTTTAGTGGATCAGATGTGATTGCACGTATGTCTGATCAGAGTGCGATGTGGATTAGTTTGGACTGATATCTGACTTACTGATCTGGCAGGCAGATTAGTTTGGAGTCTATCAGTTTAACTGATGGTGCGAAAGATTAGTTAACCCGTGTGAAAACCAGTTTTACTCAACAAAGATTCTGACCAATCTGGTTTGAATTAGATAACTAAAGTGTTAAGCTGATCAGATCAATAGCTTGATGCTAATCTGATCCTGGTACAGAATATGCATGCAGATAACACGAGTAGTGTGCAAGTATGTGTAAAGCAGATTAAAGGCACACAGATTTATAGTGGTTCGGACAACTTGTCCTACGTCCACTCTTCCCTATCAGCAGGGGCACCAACTTAACCAACTGGACTTAGTTTAATGTGTTAGTCCAACATAGTACAACCAACATATATTTAACGAGTTCTCACTCAACCAATCCCAGAAATCTAATCTAGAAACCCTAGATAGAAATCCTGCTATAACAAACTTAACCTAATAGTGTTTGGGTATAGGATTTGTTTTGTTCCAACTGGAATACTATCCTATCTTCTAAGTAGCCTAAAGCTAGAGGATAAGTATTCTTGCTAAGAACTAAGGGATGAACACTTAAGAATAAATCTTCGATTTGGTGTTCTTTGTGCGGAAATTGCTTGTGCTTGAGCTTGATGATAATTTCCGTAACCTTACTATGAAGGTTTGATCCCTTATTTATAGGCACGAAATTGAACTAGCCGTTGGAGAGCAATTCAAAGTTCGGTCTATTTAAGGTAGGTTTGCAGGTCCGATTGTATATGTGCAGAGGCGGCATGGCCGAAAGCATGCAAGCTTGTCCTTTCTAGCCGTTTAACTCTGAAGCGCCTTGTCCTGCAATGTCAGCTCCGTACATACGTGTCTTTCTCTCATTGGTTATCAAGTACACTTATTCAGTGTTTGATTTACCAACTTAGGTTGACATTCTTCGTGTCTGATGAATACGTATGTCTTGATGATCTTCTGGTGGTCACCTGATTTGAGCTGACCTGATCATTCTTAAGTTGATCAGTCTACCTAATTGAGTCTTCTGATGCAGGTTGTCTTAGAACAACTTTGCAGACTCGTCTTCTTCCTATTCTGATGTAGGTCTTCTGATCTTCTGCATATTGAGTTCCCCCTCAATATGTGACCTATCTTGTTACATCAGCTATCTATACATCTCAGCTGGTCATCCTAATATGATATCTAGATCATCAGTCAGCTAACAGGTCTGACTGGTCCTATTACACTATCTGATTTTGGAACTTCCATCAAAACTACAAATTTCCCACCAATTTCTCCCTTTTTTATGGAACCAAAACAGATAAATCAGAAAAATGGATAAACAAAAAGCAAGTAAAGACAGGGACACAAGAAATCAGAAGACATTGAGATGATGTCTTAGGGTCAGAAAACAGGTAATTCATTTCATTGAGATATTTATATCTTACAAGTACATAAATGATTTTCAAAAGGTATTACCCAACATCCTGACCTAAGAACCAGTCTTCTGTTTACTTCTTGTCCCTCAAGCCTTCAGGAATTTGAAATATGTCGTACATCCTTTTAAGTACATCCATCTGGCGGTCTTCCTCAATAATGATCCCCCTTTCCAGTGCATCGATATAAACTTGTCTGAACGCCACTAGATCGTATTTGTTTCTCTTCAAAGGAGGTATCAGAAATTCATATCTAGGAGCAGAAGGTCTCATTGTCATAATCTGTCCTTCTCTCATGACCTCTTGATAGAAAGCTGGATACTTCGCTTCTAGCCAGTCCAGAAAGATTTCATCAAAAAGCATTTCATCTTTCTCTTCTGGAACTCGCTGTATCATAAAGACATCACATAACCAGTAAGTCTTTATGATTCTCCAAGGTTCGTGAAGATCTTCCCTACAGATAAGTATGTCGTCCATGCTGGCAGGAAGGGCTCTTTCAATCCATTTCTCATCAACTTCAGCATTGGACGCAACAGCCTTCTTCTTCTGCTTTCTCCTGAAGGCTCTGTCCAGACCTCCAGCTTCACGCAATTTCTTCCTTCTGACAGCTTCTTCCATGACCCTTCTTCTCTTGATCTGATCTTGCTGTTCTTTAATCTGCTCAGAGGAGAGTAGCAGTTCAGATCTGGTCACTACTGTCTTCTTCTTCACTTCTTTAGCTTGTTTTCCTTTTTGCATCTTCTTTCTCTCAGCAACTGCTTCTGCTGATTCAGAAGCGAATTCCTCTTCTAACTTCCTGGCCAACTCTAGATTTTTAGCTTCTTCTTCTGTTTGTAGCCGTTTCTGAACATTTGAAGAAAAATCTTCAATTCTGTCGACTCTTGAAGTCAGATCTACCATGGCAGCTTTCAGTTCAGAAATGGCTTTGCCTTGAAGATCAAGCTGCTTAGTGTGCTCCTCAATTGTTGAAAACAACTCAGCTAGCTCAGTGTCTGCCAGTTCCATAGCCTGAGTTGGTGCAGCAGTAGTAGTTACAATGGTTAGCTAACCCTGACCTTGTTGGAGTTTTTCTGATGTTCCAGCTCCGTCCCGTCCTTCCCCCTTTTTGGTTGCATCAAAAAGAAGTCGACATTCTTCTCCAAGGTCTGGAAGAGGGATTGCATTTCCATAGATTGAATACGTACAGTTGAAGAAGGTACAGGTCCAAGCATTTTTGAAACTGCTTCTTCCAAAGCTTTCTTTGCGACTGAGATAGAGACCTCAAATTTTCTGACGGATGCTTCAAAACTGGAATCCGTCTGCATTAGACATTTGCATGCTTCCTCTAGTAGGACTCTGACCATTGAAAGCATTGAGACCTCCAGGCCTAGCTTCTGCAGCATCAACTCTACCCTGTTCATTTTAGATAAAGTAATGGTAGAGTGCATTTCGGTCAGCTTCTTTGCAGTCTGATGCCTCTCAGCTTCAACCAGTTGCTTGGTTCTCTCATCCATCTGATCTAGCAGTTTAGCAGCAAGAATGTTGAACTGAGTTTCAACCGATACCTTCACCCCATCCAGAATAGCTGTAGATACTTGATCTAGGGTTTCTGGCTGAATCATGAAAACGGGAGCAAATTTTTGTGCCTCACCAGTCAGGGTCTCATCTGGTACACCCTCGACTGGTTCATCGGCAGCATGCTAAATGTCCCACTCAGATGGACCAATCTCCTCCTCGAAGTCAAACTCCGGATAACCCATCAGTTTATTGACCAACCTGGCAACATCAGCGTCAGTTGCTAACTCAGTAGCACTTCCCACACCTGTTAGATTCTTCATTTCCAGTTCCAGATTAACAAACTCATCTCGCCCATATGCATCCAAGGAGAAGCAAGAACTCCTCAATGTGCTGTAGACGAACATCCCTCCAGAATAGGGCATCTGAGACAATTTGCTGCACTCCCGAATGATCCACCAGAAAGGAATAGTGCTGGGTCAGAAAATTTTCAACCCTTCTCCTCAGAAATTTGACAATTGGCTTCTCTGGTTCAGGAGATTCAAACACAATTTTTGTGTTGAATGGGTTGTGGGTGGTGGACACAAACATGGCCTTCTGTTGAGCTATCTGAATATCTGGAGTGCCTTCCCTGAATGGCTCAGGCTCAGCAGTAGTCTGTGGATGAGGAGGAATGGAGGAGGGTTCAAGTTGAGATCCAGTAGTCTCAGGTTGAGGTATGTCGGGTTGAGCAAGTACTGGATGTTGAACCTTAATGGATGGACTCTGCTCAGATGTAGGAGGTTCAGGTTGAGCAGGTTCAATCAGGGAGGAAGGTTGTCTGGGAGGTGAGGGTAAAGGTTCATCATGGGGAGGTGAAGGAGGAGTAGGTGATCTGGGATAATGCATGGGTTCATACCCTTTGAATAGAGAACTAAGATGAGATGAGTCAGATGGTTCAGACTCATCTTGGGCTTCCTCAGGTTGTACCTCTTCTTGCTCACAGGCCTCCATCTGACCAGGTTCTTCTGCAATCGTTAGATCAAGCTCCGTACTAACCGTTCACTCAGAGCTAACAACGGTCCCTTCACCAGCCTGCTCAATCATCATCTCACCACCAGATTCCAGGATTTCAACATCACTGTCCTCGTCCTGGAGACCTCCAGATGGCATTTCAATCTTCTTTGGCAGCATAGCAGTGAGTTTTTCTGCCTTTTTTCACTCACATCTTCAGCTGTCTTAGTTGATTTGCTGGCCAACTGCTTCCTCTTGAGTATTCTTGTCTTCGGTTTGACTTGAGCTGCTAATTGCACTGACGAAGCTGGACCCTTGTCCTTCTTGGTTTTAGGAACGTAAGGAGCTGGGTCATCATCCCTTTGACCATATAACTCTTCGTCTTTGTGCAGTAGAGCCTTGAATTTTTCCTGATATGGCTTTCTACCGGTCTCAGACCAAGGATAATTTGGAAGTTTTTCTAACAGAATAATCGACACCTTGTGAATGTTACAGATGTTCTTTGATAGAACAACCTGGTTATCTGCATTCACCACGAACTTAGAAGTTTCTTGCAGTAGCCGATTCTTGAATAATCACATCCAGTTCATGTCTGGAGCCTTTTCGATAATCGTGGTCATGATATGCTGCTTTTGCTGAGTTAGGGCATCTGGGCTGAAAGCAATTCCCAGAATTACTCTTGACACGATCTCAAAGAGCAACCTGTACTTCCTCTTCAGATAAGGAACCTTTACATTAGTGATGTTGGTAATGTTCCCAGGTCTGAGCAGCACCTTCTGCAAATATTCTTTGTCCGACATTCCTGCGGTGAATTCGTCGGGATAGTTTCGTCCGGTAGGTAGACCAAAAAGTCGACCTAAATCATCGTTGGTGACATCAATTCTATTCCCTCCGACGAACGAGTATAATTCTGTGTTCTTCATTTCCTTCAGGTTTCTCAGAAACTCTAGCGACTCAATGATATATACACTGCTCAAGTGCTGAAAATAGAATTGATCGAGGCCACACACTCTAAGACAATCCAAAATTTCCTTTGATTCTGGATCGTTGGTAGTGTTGAATATGACATACTTCTCGTCAATCACATGTTTTATCATTGAAGCATAATCGCATATCTCAGTGGATGTTGTAGAGGTTGCTATTTCTGTAATTCCCATAAATATAAAACAAATTAGAGCTATGAAGCAGTTCAATGCAAAGACAACGACGATACAATCATACATAAGATATGCAGTAAGCCTAAACACATTAGATTTCTCAAAAACCTAATTAGAGATCTATTTCCAAAAAATTATAATCGAAAGACACAGTTCAACGAAACATTTCGACGCATATTAAGAACAGTGAAAAATACTTTAAACAGTAATCAACGATCACTCAGTAATTACCAGAAATCAAATAGGATAAACTTTGAAATGATCGATTTGGAAATGCTTCAAGAGAATCGTGTTTTATGCAGAGGATTTTGACAATTTCTCGAGAGTAAGATAATTTTCGGAAGTGATAAAGGTTTTTCTGGAAAACCATTTAGGGTTTTAAAGGTGCGAGGGAAACATTTTGCACGAGTTCCTACAAATACTTGAGTATTCGTGTTTTGAAATGGACGGCTTAGATTAAGCGGCCGTAAAGTGAAAAGATCGTGTGGTTAAAAAAATTTGGTTGTTGGTATTTGGACGGAAAAATACGCATTAAAAGCCAATAAATAAAAAAACCCCACGTCCGCATTTAATATTTGCAGTGCTTGCATCATAAAGTAATGTGCACAGCAATTATCACACTGATATGGATAAACTCAGTTGACTAGTTACATCAGATAATATTTATCAGGAGATAGTAAAACAAGAGAACAAGATTAGAAGACATATCTAACTGACTGATATTGTAATCAATTAGTTACCACTTTTGTCGAGTCTACCTAGTCTGATTCTTGTTAAACCTAGTGTAGCCTATGCCTTGGTAAATTTTCCCAACAATGTAATCTTGTCAGATTGACCCTCTTTCTGCACCAACCTTATCAGTTGAAGTTCCTTCTTCAACTGTTCATTGTAAGTGATCAGTACCCAACTGATACTTTCTGCTCAGATGAATTTCCCCCTTCATCTGACCTTCTACCTTCTATCAGTTTCTTAACCAACTGGTATTTGAGATCAGACCACCAAAATATTCTGGGGCCTCATCTCCTAAATCCAGTAGTCCTAGCTCATTACATAATTCTCTGAATTTGACTTCAGCTAGGGGCTTGGTTAAGATGTCAGCTCTTTGCTTATCAGTATGGATCTTTTCCATTATGATGTTCTTCTTTTCTACACGGTCTCGGATAAAGTGGTGTCTGATGTCCACATGCTTGAATCTCGTGTGCAGAACTGGGTTCTGAGTGATAGCAATCGCACTATTACTGTCACAGAAGATAGGCACATTGGTAGCATTTATGTTGTAATCCCTCAGCTGCTGACAAAGCTAGAGCAGTTGGGAGCAACAGCTACCAGCAGCCATATATTCTGCTTCAGTAGTAGATGTGGCAACAGATGTCTGCTTCTTAGAAAACCACGAGACCATCTTGCTTCTCAAAAACTGACAAGTACCTGATGTAGATTTCATATCTATCCTACATCCTCCATAATCAGAATCAGAGTACCCACTAAGCTCTAGATTATCATCTGCTGGATACCATAAACCTAAGTTTACAGTACCCTTCAGAGAATGTCTTCTCCATCTTCTATTCTGAACAAGGTCCGATCAATCAAGCCCTTGGTGAATCCATTCTCTATCAACAACTGGGAGAGTGTATCATACCAAGCTCTTGGAGCCTATTTCAGTCCATAAAGAGCTTTTCTTAACCGGTACACTTGGTTGTTCATTTCAAAGCCAGGAGGTTGTTCAACATAAACTTCCCGCTAGTACCCCGTTTAAGAATGCACTCTTTACATCCATCTGATACACAGTAAATCCCCTATGAGATGCATAGGCCAGAAACAGACGAATGGCTTCCAGACGAGCGACTGGTGCAAAGGTTTCATCATAATCAATCCCTTCTGGTTGTGAATATCCCTTAGCAACAAGTCTTGCCTTGTTTCTGGTTATTACATTGTGCTCATCCTTCTTGTTCTTGAATACCCACGTAGTTCCAATCACATCTTGGTGAGTTAGTCTGTCTACAAGTTCCCAAACTTGATTCCTCTCAAACTGCTCTAATTCTTCTTGCATAGCCAAATTCTAACTTGCATCAGATAGAACTTCTTCAACAGTGAGTGGTTCCTTCAAAGATAGATAACAACAATACATTGCAATTTCACCAATCTGATGTATAGTTTTGACTCTATCAGACGGGTCTCCGATGATCAGATCAGTAGGATGACTGGTTATCCAAGTCCTTCTATCCTAATTATCATCTGTTTGGAGAACATCATCCTCTTCTGATAAAGATTCATCACTAGAGACTGGGAGAGGTACTTGAGCAGGATCCACTTGGCATGGACATATCTCAGCTGATGTTGGACTCATCATGTGCTGAAGTCTATCCGCCGGAACATCAGGTGTTCCCCCTGAACCAGATGGTTCAGTTGTTACTGTCTCAGCTGTACCAGCTTCTTCACTGATAGTTGTACTTACCTTGGGGTCTGACTGACCTGGTGAATCGTCAAGGTCAAAGTTAGGAACATATATAGTAACGTATTTTGGATCCTTTCCTTTGAGCCTTAACTGATCCATTTTTAGTGAATCTGGTTTGTCTGGTACATCATGTTCTGCGGCAGATTTCTCTTGATCAGATGTTGACTCATCAAAGACCACATGAGGTGTTTTTTCCACAACTAGGGTTCGTTTGTTGAAAACCCTAAATGCTTTGCTAGTTGAGGAATATCCTAAGAATATACCCTCATCTGACTTGGCATCGAAGGTTCTTAACTGACTCTTCCCATTGTTGTGTATGAAACACTTGCACCCAAAAACATGAAAGTAAGAAACACGAGGTTTTCTGCCCTTCCACAGTTCATAAGGTGTCTTAAAGTGAATCTTAGTCAGAGAACATCTGTTCTACGTGTGACATACTGTATTGATAGCTTCTGCCCAGAAACGACTTTGAGTTGCATGCTCAGCTAACATGGTGCATGCAGCTTCTTTAAGTGTTCTGTTTCTTCTTTCTGCTACGCCATTTAGTTGTGGTGTTCTGGCAGCTGATGTCTCATGATGTATACCAAACTCAGAGCAAAAATCAGATATAAACTGGTTCAAGAATTTCGTACCTTTATCTGATCTGATTTTCACTATGCTGAGACCCTTCTCATTCTGAATCTTCTTGAGAAGTTCAGGTAATTTTGTTGTAGTTTCACTCTTCTTATACAAGAATACGACCCAGGTGAACTTGGAGTAATCATCCACGACCACTAGAGTGTATTTGCGTCCACTGAAACTAAGAGGCGTAACTGGTCCAAATAGATCCATATGGAGCTATTGTAATACTCTGCTGGATGGAGGAGAAGGTATCCCTTTGAATGAAGCTTTTACTTATTTTCCCTTCTGACATGCGGCACATGTCTGATCCTTAGAGAATACTTCATTCCGGAGACCTTCAACCAAGGACATCCTTGCTATCTTGTTAAGAGTTATGAAGTTCAGATGGCTAATTCTCTTGTGCCAGAGCCAACTGGAGCTCTTTGAACTCTTAACAATCAAGCATGCATTTCTTGGACAACTGTCCCAATCCGCTGTATAAATCGTTCCTTTTCTGGAGCCAATTAGCAAAATATGTTGAGTCACTCGATTTCTGATTGTGTATTGATCTGAAGAGAACTCAACACTAAATCCATTGTTGCGGAACTGTGATACATATAACATGTTGTGTCTTAAGCCATCAACGTATGAAACACCTGTAACATGTACATCATCTTTCACTAAGGTTCCAACTCCTCTGGTAAAACTAAAGTTGTTGTCCCCAAAGAGAACTCGTGGGCCTGGTTTCTCAATGTAGTTGCTGAGGAGATGTTGACTTTCAGTCATGTGCCTTGAGCATCCACTATCTATGTACCAGATAGTTGCTTGTACACCTCCTTTATTAGCCAGTCCCACTCGAGTCTGCGAGCAAATCAGATTTTAGGTACCCTAGTAGAATTGGGTCCTGGGGGTTAGAAGTACCTTTCGGAATCCAAACAAATCTGGTACCTTTGTTGAACACAGAAGGCTTGATTTGTCTCCCATAAACATCTACATAATCATACTTTTCTTCATATGCAATCTGATCAGTATGATTATTAGTGTGAGCCTTGGACAAATCAGAAGACTTGGGAGTTTTCATTGAAACTTGTCTTCTTTTAATCCAGTGGGGATCAGGTGTAGCAGCCCTAGGTTTCTGATTGTAAGGGTAGGTACGACTGCTACCATTAAAAGATTCATATCTTTTTGGCATAGATGGTCTTAGCAGTTTACCATTAGCTTGCTTGTTAGGCAGCTTGGATTGAGTTGACTTCAGCTGATACTGTCCCTTACGAGATGGTCCAGACTGAGGCCTACTCTGCTGATTTGGCTGAGGTTTGTTTAGAAGAACAAGATTCTTATGTTGATTCCTTGGCTGGTGTCTGATCAGTTGGGGTCCATTTCTGTTCCCTTTCTGATCCGACACTTGCCTTGCCTGGTTAGCTAATCCTTTTCCCTTATCTGATACAGATTTGGCTTTTCGTGTATCTTGATCCGAAACTCGTTTGGTTACACTTTTCTGATGCGAACCAGACAGGGCTTTTGAGGATCCAGAAGGGTTCTCATACCCAGTTCACTTCTTATCAATTGGCGTACGAAAATAGTTGTTCGGATCTTGAACAGTCTTAGAAGATTTCGTGAAAACCTCTATTTTATTACGCAAATTGTCCTCAGATATTTTCAGATTCTCATGAAGTCGGAATTGTTCATCAAACTTAGCCTGAAGGACTTTGAGTTCTCCAGCTTGTCATTCATTGAGAGCCAACTGTTCCTTAATCAGCTTTTCCTGATCAGTAGTACTAACTTTCAGAACCTCCAGTTCTTTAGTCATCTTCTGAACAGTTTCAGCTTATTTTAGTTCAGCTGCTTTATTAGCTTCAATATCCTTGACAAGCCGAATATTCTTAGCCCTTAGGTTATCGTTCTCAACTTCCACTCATGTATAAGTATCTATTGCATTAGAGAGATCATCAAGCAATTGGTCATTGTAGACCTGCAGCTTAATCTCTCCAGCAGATGTGCTAAGCACAACAGGTGTAGAACAAGAAACCACAGAAGGTTTAGAGATTACCTCAGACTGGTCAATTTCTCTGGCCATCAGACAGATGTCGTCATCAGATGAGAAGTTCAAATCATTGACATCGTCAGCTGTGGTAATCAGACAGAAATCTTCAACAGATGAATATCTAGAGTCATCTGATGGCAGATAAGAATCGTCAATTCCAGATGTGTCTGCAACCATGGCTTTTCTGTCTCGATACCTTTGTTCTCTTCTATTCCGTTTCTCTTCTCTCTCTTTGGGAGTCAGATCGGGGCAATTAGCACTGTAGTGACCTGGTTTCTGACAGTTGTAGCAAACTCTTGAATCTCCAGAGTTTCCTCTATTCGGTGAATCATTTCTTTGGTATGATCTGTCAGGAGACTTTCCATTCTGTCTGTAGTCAGAACCTCTCTTATCTGATCTTTCATCTCGTCTACTTTCTCTACGATCCTCTCTCCGATCATCTTTCCTTTCATCTCTGTGATCATCTTTCTGGTCATCTCTTCTGTTGTCCCTATCATCTGAAGGACGATATCTCTCTTGTGATCTGTCAAAAGATCTTCGATCTCTTCCTTGCTTCGTCGATAGTCGTCATAGAACTTTCTGTACTTGCCCATCTGAACATTTGTTCATTCAAGTTTTCTCATTAGAAGTGCAATCTGTTCGGCCTGGCTGATGATGTTTCCAACTGGTTCCACAATTCGTGAACTGCTACTGGTTGCCTGGAATGCAACTGATTTAGCTGAGTTTGCAGCAGCTTCAGCAGGGAAATCATCTGATCCTTGTCCTCTCTCAATCAGGTCGAACTCATGGGCTTTCAAACTGAAGATTAGATCATTTTGTTTCATGGTAGCAATATATTGACAGTCCTTAATCAAGGTCACCTTGGTATCCCATTTCTTAGTCAACGATCTGAGAATCTTGTAGTTGATATCCTTGTTTGACATTACTCCTCCTAGATCACGAAGTCGGTTGACTCCTCATGTGATCCTTCCATCAAATTTATCAACTGTTTCATTCGGTAGCATCTTAAGTTTCTCAAATACAACTAGCTCAGCTTGCAGTCTGCTGTCCTTGATTTGTTCATTCCGTCTGCAGATTTCAGCAAGCGTATCCCAAACTTCCTTAGCTGTCTTCAGGTACTTCACTTTCTCTCGTGTAGTAGCATCCATAGTTTTCATGATGAGGTGTCTGTCAACAGTATCCAGATTAGACAATTTCCTCTCATCTGCATCCATCAGAGAGGGACTCTTTCTGATTCTTGCTCCAATTGGTTGAGTAGGATCTCGTCCTGCTTCAGCTGGGTTAAAGTGATAGATGATAATCGGTCCTATCTCAAGAATCTCATCCATTCTGTTCCTAATCACTCTCAGATGATCTCTCATGTCGATGGACCAATCTGCATACTCATCAACAGAAAACATGGGTAGATTATTATGCATACCTGAAGTGTTATCCATGCTTGTGGTGATTTTAAAAAATGATTTTAAAAAAAACGGTTTTCAAAGATCAGTTCAAGTGACCACAAAGGTTCTTCCACAAGAACCAATGATATTCAAATCCAGTGGTCGGAAGAACCACTGCTCTAATACCACTTGTAGGTCCCGAACGGGTTTCAGTGAGGGTTGAAGTCTAGAGGGGAGGGGTGAATAAACTTCAAAAAACTTTTTAGTGGATCAGATATGATTGCACGTATGTCTGATCAGAGTGCGATGTGGATCGATTTGGATCGATATCCACTTATCGATCCGGCAAAGATCAGTTTGACGTCTATCAATTTAACTGATGGTGCAGAAGATTAGTTAGCCCGTGTGAAAACCAGTTTTACTCAAACAAAGATTCTGACCAATCTAGTTTGAATCAGATAACTAAAGTGTTAAGCTGATCAGATCAGTAGCTTGATGTTAATCTGATCCTGGTACAGAATATGCATGCAGATAACAAGAGTAGTGTGCAAGTATGTGTAAAGCAGATTAAAGGCACACATATTTATAGTGGTTCGGATAACTTGTCCTACGTCCACTCTTCCCTATAAGTAGGGGCACCAACTTAACCAACTGGACTTAGTTTAATGTGTTAGTCCAACACAGTACAACCAACAGATATTTAACGAGTTCTCACTCAACCAATCCCAGAAATATAATCTAGAAACCCTAGATAGAAATCCTGCTATAACAAACTTAACCTAACAATGTTTGGGTATAAGATTTATTTTGTTCCAACTGGAATACTATCCTATCTTCTAAGTAGCCTAAAGCTAGAGGATAAGTATTCTTGCTAAGAACTAAGGGATGAACACTTAAGAATAAATCTTCGATTTGGTGTTCTTTGTGCGGAAATTGCTTGTGCTTGAGCTTGATGATAATTTCCGTAACCTTACTATGAAGGTTTGATCCCTTATTTATAGGCACAAAATCGAACTAGCCGTTGGAAAGCAATTCGAATTTTGGTCTATTTAAGGTAGGTTTGCAGTCCGATTTGATATGCGAAGAGGCGGCATGGCCGAAAGCATGCAAGCTTGTCCTTTCTAGCCGTTTAACTCTGAAGCGCCTTGTCCTGTAATGTTAGCTCCGTACATACGTGTCTTTCTCTCATTGGTTATCAAGTACACTTATTCAGTGTTTTATTTACCAACTTAGGTTGACATTCTTCGTGTCTGATGAATACGTATGTCTTGATGATCTTCTGGTGGTCACCTGATTTGAGCTGGCCTGATCATTCTTAAGTTGATCAGTCTACCTAATTGAGTCTTCTGATGCAGGTTGTCTTAGTACAACTTTGCAGACTCGTCTTCTTCCTATTCTGATGTAGGTCTTCTGATCTTCTGCATATTGAGTTCCCCCTCAATATGTGACCTATCTTGTTACATCAGCTGTCTATACATCTCAGCTGGTCATCCTAATCTAATATCTAGATCATCAGTCAGCTAACAGGTCTGGCTGGTCCTATTATACTATTTGATTTTGGAACTTCCATTGAAACTACAAATTTCCCAACCGTTTTCTTGTCCTTTCGCGATGAAATCTTCGGGCTGTTGCATATAGATTTCCTCGTCAAGACTCCTGTTAAGGAAATCTGTCTGGACATCCATTTGCCAGATTTCAAAATCTAGATGCGCAGCTATTGCCAAGAGACTATGGATGGACTTAAGCATGGCTATAGGCGAAAAGGTTTCTTCATAATCGATACCCTCTTTCTGAGTGTATCCCTTTGCCACAAGCCTAGCTTTAAAGGTTTTGACCTTCCCGTCTGGTCCTCTTTTTCTCTTGTAGACCCACTTGCATCCAATGGGTTTTACCCCGCTGGGTGGTTCCACTAGCTCCCACACTTGATTATGATCCATTGAGCCCATCTCGGCTTCCATCGCAGTTTGTCAGGATTCAGAATCCTTATCTTGGACCGCCTCCTTGTAGGACCAGGGGTCTAATTCATTATCCCCGGGGACTAAATCCAAAGATTCTCCTATCCCCATGAATCTCTCAGGTTGTCGAATAACCCTCCCACTACGACGAGGTTCCGGTTGTGTCGGTGTGACGCTTGGTATATCAACTTAAACAGTTGGTATAGGAGTTTGCCCTCTTATTTCGTCTAAGGTAATCTCACTTTTGGGCTTTATATTGTTCATAAAGTCTTCTTCCAAATATCTAAAGTGCGTACTTATTACCACCTTTTGATCTTCGGGACCATAAAACATACACCCTTTCGTTCCCATGGGATATCCTATAAATAGCCTTAGTTTCGAACGTGCATCCAACTTACCGGCTTCCTTGTCTAGCACATATGCCCGACACCCCCAAATTCTAAGATGTCTCAGAATGGGCTTGCGCCCAGTCCACAACTCTTTAGGGGTTTTGGGAATCGATTTGGATGACACCAAATTTAGAACATAAGCCATTGTTTCCAAGGCATGACCCCAAAACGACTTGGGTAGATCTGACCATTTCTAAGAGTGTTCTGTTTCTTCGTTCTGCAACCCCGTTTTGTTGAGGGGTTTCGGGTGCAGTCAACTGGGAAGCAATGCCCTCGTCTAAAAGGTAGTCCAAAAACCCATCGCTGAGGTATTCACCTCCACGATCAGATCGTAGAAACTTGATACTCTTTTCCATATGATTCTCCACTTCGGCTTTGAACTCTTTGAATTTATCAAAGGTTTCCGATTTGTGTTTCATCAGGAAAATGTACCCGAACCTTGAGTAATCATCAGTGAACGTCACGAAATACTCATAGCCACCTCTAGCTTTGGTTGACATTGGACCACACATGTCAGTGTGAATGATTTGAAACACTTATGTGGCTCTATTCCCCATGGCTCCAAATGCCCTCTTGGTCATTTTACCCTCCAAACATGATTCGCAGGTTGGAAATGGTTCCATCTGTAGGTCCGACAGTGCACCATCTTTCACCAACCTTTGGATCCTATTTAGATTAATATGACCCAATCTTAGATGCCAAAGAAGTGTCTCGTTCACATTTTCTAAACGTTTTCTCTTATTGCTTGAAACAGTCGATGTGTTAAAAGATGCATTTTGTGAGTGGTATGCACAGTTAATAGTATAGAGATTGTTCCGCAAAGTTCCATGACAGATAAAACACATTGTTACGAAAAACTAGTAACTTGTTTAGAAAAACTAATAGAATATCCATCATTAAATAGTTTTGAAACTAAAATAAGGTTTTTTCGAAAAATTGGAACGTAAAGAACATCTCTCAAAACTAAAATCTTGTCTTTAAAAGACAGGTGCACTTCTCCCACTGCTTCAGCTGCCACTCTCGTAGCATCGCCCAGTGTGATGAGGATCTCACTTCCACTAAGTTATCGGGTCAACTTGAACCCGTGAAGCAAACATGATCAGTGGATCCCGTATCAACTACCCATGAATGAGAAGTATACGCCGCTAAAAAAGTTTCAACAACTAGTGCGTGAGAATTACCTTTCTTTCCGGCCCTTTTGGGGTTGGAACAAGCAAACCTCCATTGTCCTTCTTCACCGCAGTTGAAGCACTTCCCCTTTGGATTTTCCTTGACACCACCAGCATTCCTCATCTTACCATTACCCTTGGCAACAATTGATTTTGATTGCTTATGGCTTTTGGTTCTCTTCTTCTTCTCGTCTTCCCTTGGCCTAGAAGATGAAGATGGACCACTTGCCGTCAAAACTTAAGTTTGGTGCCCCATCAACGTCTCTGCTGAGACCAAAGCTTACAACAAATCAGCTAGCGAGGCCAAAGTGCTCAAAATTTCTAGGCAGGGAGTGGAGTACCAAATCGATCTGGGTCTCCAAATCCTAATCTGCACCCAGAACCTCAAGTTTATTCAGATGAGCAATCAATTTTGAGAACTTAATCCCTTACGGGGTTGCCCTCCACCAGTTTCAGCGACAACATCTTTCGCAAGGTGATCTGACGAGCCTCGCGTTTTTGACTCGTCAGTTGGCTCATCTGATTTTTGGTGTGTCAAGAATTCACTTGTGCTTTTATGTAGTTAGGATAATCATAATTTTCGTTTCCAATCAACATAGTTTCCTATACAATTCTATTGACTTTAAGTATATTAACAGTGGATTAAAAGGTTGCGACATGCTGAACTGAAATAAATAGCAATTTGTACAAGTACAAAATATCACATAATTCGATCACATTATTCATATCAAAATCTCAAAACAATATGAACACGCATCAGCCGACATCTCAAAATAGTTTAAATAGGTCACGTTGGGTGAACTGTCTATTTAAACACATTCAAGCAGGTTACAAACAGGAACAGTTACAAACCTTTAGTTCAAAATCAATAGTCGGCTCCCACTTGACCAATATATAATTGACAGGGACTTCGGGGAAGTATATGCATATCAATTTTATACCTAAGTAATAACCATGATTCAATACATAATTATTACTTCACTTTGAACGAGCCTCGTTGGGAGGGTCATCGTCGCCACTAATAATAATTCACAATCATCCTTTTGGAAATTTATTCATGTGAAAACCATCTTTTGGCCATTCCGTTGGGGAAATTTCTCCAAAAGAATTCACAAATAAATAAATCATGGAGGTCAATATTGACTTAATTTTATTATCCGGAATAAATTTTTTCAATTAAAAACATACTTAGTAATTTTCGAAAGTGAGATTTTCTTTAGACAATTTTAAATCATGCAAACACATTTAACAAATAAAATTGCACGAATTTAAAACAAGCATCAAGATAAAATAAATCAAGTTGGGCACATATATCCAACTGTCTTGGTTTAAATTCTAAATCTTGATCTTGAGAAATCGTCTCTTCTTTTGCCTTCATCGCTCGTGTCGAAAAGCTCCCACTGAATCCACAACAATTCTTTAACGAGTGTCCTCCGTTTTGAATTAGGACGACGTCCAAAAAATGAGTAGCTCACGACCCGGAACGCGAGTCTGCGTGCGCCTAGGCACACACCTCGGTCCAGCTCAGCCATCTCACCCTGTCGCCCATGACACATGCGAGCGGAGCATCGCTCGGATGCGTGCGCATCCGGGGTCCCTTGCCTCGCGTCCAAAGCAGCCCGGCATGTGAGTCCGTCTGGGTACACCTTGCGCGCGCCATGCGCTGCTGCCCCCCGGACCCCAAGTCGGCCTCGCGTGCCTAGCGCGCGTCCGCCTTGCCTCGTCCGCGTCCCGCCCAGCCATGCTCGCGGTCGCTAGGCCTTCGGCCTAGCCCGCATGCTCCGCCTTGGCGCGCGTACGTCCGGGCACTTGGACGTCCGTCTTTAATTCTCCATCGTCGTTTTCGATCCGATTACAATTTATTTACAAAATAAATAAACATAGATCTAGACTAGTCTATTACATTGAACAAATAAAACAAATACTAATCTACTCGTGGATTTTCTCACGAGGCAAAACGAATCCGAACGAATCGAATTATAAAACCACAATTTATTTGCATGTAAATAAGCACATTAAAATACCATGACAATTGGATACCTGCAAAACAGATCTAACAGTTCTACTATCCAATTTCAATGAACAACAATTTAAATTACAGTTTAAAAGATCAGAGCCCGAACCAGGGCTCTGATACCAGTTATTGGGATAACATTTGCCAGGATCTATCGGGGTGACCTCATAAACACAAATTTAAATTAATAATTATTACTAGCATGAATTTACCTAAGTGAATTCTAATAATAATTAATCCAACAACAACATTCAAATAATATTTCACGTAAAAGATACTAGCATGCGGAATTTCTAGAAGTTTACGTAAACATACCCATTGGAGAGACGATCTGAGACATACAGGATCATGTATCTGGATACCCACCAAAAGTCCTTCTCAAGTATTGCCAAGTCCACGTTCAATAATCCCGGTGGAAGGTTCTCAAATGAACAATTTATAAAACAAAGGAAAAATAAATAATTGTTGCACCACCATTGTGGATTTCTAATATTTTCAACTCATGGAACTGTCTTGCACGCAATTGAAATTTTTCTAAAAAACACAAATTGTAGACGTTTCAAATTATTTGATATTTTATCGACGCTGATATTTTTTCCGAAAAAATATCAATTCCTGTGTATTGGGCATCACACATTCATCCCCTATTTATAATAGAGAGGGGGAACGAAAATTAAGCTCAAAATAGGGTTAGGAAAGATCTTTTCTTGATCTCCATGAAATCTTGAATATATCTCATATATTCTTCTTTCCATTTGTATTTTTCGACAAAAATCTCACATCCTTATTTAGCCTTTTTTTTTTTTAAACAATAGGGAATATTTCAAAATTGGATCTTTCTTGAATTTATGAGATATTCATGTATTCCTAGAATACATATCTTTTTCCATAAAATCATTTCAAGAAAATCCTTCTTCCCATTATTTCTCTATATATTTCAAAAATTACTATTAAAGAAACCAAATGGGAGATTTCTTGAATTTATGGGATAATCATGTATTCCAAGAATACTTATCTCATTTCCATAAAGATCTTTTCAAGAAAATCCTTCTCCCTCTTTTCCTTCAATATTTTCGAAAAAACAAGGAAAATATAAGCAACAATAATTTAATTTATTTTAAGAACCTTTTGTTTAATGAACTTTAATTGAGCTACTTGAGGGGCCATTAGAAGAATTAAGATTGACCTTCCAATGGGCTTCTGAATTCCAATATTGAGCCACAATATAATTCAGCCATTTAATATTAATTAATGTCACTATATAATTAATATTGCACTATCCAACTTAACCCATATTATGGTAATATGGCTCCCGGTTATTATTTCCCGTGTTTAAGATTATTTAGTCCATTAATTAATTAAAAAACTGAAGGCTTTATATTAATTAATATCTTTATCCTTGGAGTAAGGACAACTCAGCTTTATTATCTATACTGGAAAATTAATTCCACTTGTAAGATTAGGTATGATAAAGGTTCCGAGCCCACCAAGGGGACCAATCACGCAAGACATTGCAAGCACACGATTCTCTGTATTAATTTAGCAACTGTCGTACAATTAATATTATTGCCCAAGATATAGGGTATTGAAGTCGCAATGATTCTGTTCCCATTTATAAGTCAAAGCAATAACTACTAATCGCACACGGTCCTTATTAAGTGACAGAGATTAGGAAATCAATAACCACTGAGGTCTAACTCTTCATCCCTTAAGTCAGTGCGAATGAGTTTATCCTCTCTGCAAGTCCGCTTCAGCGCATCGAATTCACTAGTGTAATCTCTTGGTCAAGACAAGCTAATCTGAGCCTTAGACATCAACTTCTACCAACAGACTGTTCGGGTCTATCTAAGTTGTGAAACACGCACTAGTTTACAAGGGACTGTTAACGTGATCTTCTGTGATCTGGTATCACCACGTTAACTACAATGTAACACGTGCTATTATATGAACGATTTGCAATAAATATATATAACATTCAATCATATTTAAAGCAACAGTGATAAATAATTTATTTCAGTAAATAAGTGTTTAATACATAGGTTATACAAAGTAAAAGCATACTTTCACGTATATTCGGATATCATGATATTGATAACATGATCACGTCAATGTTTAGAAAAACTTTGATAGCAATCCACCAACAATTAACGAATCTCTCAGATCACATGATGGTTATGTTAGTTAATTATATTAATTTGTATTCTTATATTTAATACACACACACATATATATATATATATATAAATAATTTGTTATAACGTTTTGATTATTTTAACTTCTGGTGTTCCTAACTAGGAGAATGAGATTGATATTGAACTTTCATGTCCCCATATAGCTAACGTTCAATATTAGTCTCATTCTCCTAGCTGGGAACCACATAGAGTTATAGATAACAAATCAATATATATATACACACACACATCAATTATATAAATACAGATATAAAAAAATCTTAATACACTTTAAGTAAAATTGATCTGCCAATTTTAGAAAGTATTATTTGCAACAAGATCATTAAACCAACTCAAATTGTGTAGTGAATAAATAAATATGAACTATAAGATTGATATATAGTTGAAAGAATTTCGTCTCATCTAGTCCGAACTTGTAGAGAGGTGCGAAATTAATTCGTTTATTTAATTTTCCTCAACACTCCCCCTCACTCGTGGGCCAAATCATAAATGAGCGGACAATTTTAAATGGGTGGAGTGCTTTCCACGGGAATCGAACCCAGGATCTAGGCTGAGCCAGAGGCTCTGATACCATGAAAGAATTTCATCTCATCTAAAAGTTCGAACTTGTAGAGAGATACGAGATTAATTCGTTTATCTAATTTCCCCCAACAAGAGTGAAGAATTATCTCATCAAATAATTAGATACAAAATAAAAACCTGCAAAGTGATATTCCTACAAAACAAAAAATTGAACATTAAAAAAAATAAAAAATCCTACAAAATAAAAAATCGAACATCAAAAGCAAAAGAAAAAACAAAAATCTTTTTGGGAAATTTGTAGTTTCGATGGAAGTTCCAAAACAGATAATGTAATAGGACCAGTCAGACCTGTTAGCTGACTGATGATCTAGATAACAGATAGGATGACCAGCTGAAATGTATAGACAGCTGAAATAACAGATAGGTCATATATTGAGGGGGAACTCAATATGTATAGTTTAAATCTTGAAGATCAGAAGATCAGTTTAATCGAAGATCAGATATGCTAAAGATCTGGTGATTGAAGCAGATAAGCCGAGAATCAGATAAGTAGAAGAATTCAAGACAGAAGACCATCCAGAAGACCTACATCAGATGACAACAAGAAAAGATCAGTAAGTTGTGCTAAGACAACTTACGAGCAGAAGACCTAAATCAGGTAGACAGATCAGTGTTCGATCTAGTCTGTGTCAACTCCATCAGGTAACTACTTCATTGTTACCTAGTACGAGAAAAGTGTTCAGATAGGAAGAATGTCAACCTTGTTGCTTATTCAAGTTCTGCGAATCGTACTTGATAGCCAATGAGGAGTCGACAACGCACGTACGGAGTACTGACAGTCTAAAAAAAGTGGTTCAGTGTCAAACGGCTAGAAAGGACAAGCTTTCATGCTTTCGGCCATGCCGCCCCTAAAGCACGTCAAATCAGCCTGCAGACCTACCTAAAATAGATAGAAATTCGAATTGCTCTCCAACGGCTAGTTCAATTTCGTGCCTATAAATATGAGATCAAACCTTCATAGTAAGGTTACAGAAATTATCATCATTCTCAAGCAAAAGCAAGTTTCCGCACGAAGAACACAAAATCAAGATTTATTCTTAAGTGTTCATCCCATTGCTCTTAGCATAGAATACTTAACCTCAAGCCTTAGGCTACATAGAAGATAGGATAGTCTTTCAGTTGGAAAATCACAAATCTTATACCCAATCAAAAGTTAGGTTAAGTTTGTTATAGCAAGATTTCAATCTAGGGTTTCTAGATCTGATTTCTGGGATTGGTTGAGTGAGAACTCATGAAACATTTTTTGGTTGTACTGTGTTGGACTAACACATTAAACTAAGTCCAGTTGGTTAAGTTGGTGCTCCAGCTGATAGGGAAGAGTGGACGTAGGACAAGTTGTCCAAACCACTATAAATCTTTGTGCCTTTACTTTGCTTTACACTTATCTACACACTACTCTTTGTTATCTGCATGCATATTCTGTACCTGGATCAGACTAGCATCAATCTTTTGATCTGATCAGTTTGACACCTTTGTCATCTGATCTGAACCAGATTGGTCAGAATCTTTGTTTGAGTAAAAATGGTTTTCACACGGGCTAACTAATCTTCCGCACCATCAGTTAAACTGATAGACGCCGAACTGATCTGGTTGATAGATCAGTAATTCGGATATCAGTCCACACTGATTCACTTCGCACTCTGATCGGGATTACTTACTTACACACCTGATCCACGAAAAAGTTTGGAAGTCTATTCACCCCTCCCCTCTAGACTTCCACCCTCACTGAAACCCGTTCGGGACCTACAAGTGGTATCAGAGCAGTGGTTCTTCCGACCACTGACTTTGAATATCATCTGTTCTTGAGGAAGAACCTTTGTGGTCACTTGAATTGATCTTTGAAAACCATTTTTAAAACTCATACTTTTCAAAATCACCACAAGCATGGATAACACTTCAGGTATACATCATAATCTACCCATGTTTTCTTTTGATGAGTATGCAGATTGGTCTATCGACATGAGAGACCATCTGGGAGTGATAAGCAACAGAATCGATGAGATTCTTGAGATAGGACCGATCATCATCTATCACTATAACCCAGCTGAAGCAGGAGAACGAGATCCTACTCAACCAGTTGGAGCAAGAATCAGAAAGAGTCCCTCTCTGATGGATGCAGATGAGAGGAAATTGTCTAATCTGGATACTGTTATCAGACATCTCATCATGAAAATTATGGATGCTACTACATGAGAGAAAGTGAAGTACCTGAAGAAAGCTAAGGAAGTTTGGGATACACTTGCTGAAATCTGCAGAGGAAATGAATAGATTAAGGACAGCAGATTGCAAGCTGAGCTGGTGGTATTTGAGAAACTCAAGATGCTACCAAATGAAACAGTTGATCAATTTGATGGAAGGATCACTCGAGGAGTCAACCGACTTCGTGATCTAGGACGAGTAATGTCAAACAAGGATATCAACTACAAGATTCTCAGATCGTTGACCAAGAAATGGGATACAAAGGTGACCGTGATTAAGGACTGTCAAGATATTGCTACCATGAAGCCAAATGATCTAATCTTTAGTTTGAAAGCCCATGAGTTCGACCGGATTGAGAGAGGACAAGGATCAGATGATGTCCCTGCTGAAGCTGCTGCAAACTCAACTAAATCTGTTGCATTCCAGGCAACTAGTAGCAGTTCACGAATTGTTGAACCAGTTGGAAACATCATCAGCCAGGCCGAACAGATTGCACTTCTAACAAGAAAACTTGAACGAACAAATGTTCAGATGGGCAAGTACAGAAAGTTCTATGATGACTATCGACGAAGCAGAGGAAGAGATCAAAGATCTTCTGACAGATCACAAGAAAGGTATCGTTCTTCAGATGATAGGGATAACAGCAGAGATGACCGAAAAGACGATCACAGAGATGAGAGAAAAGATGATCGTACAGAGGATCGCAGAGAGAACAAACGTGATGAGAGATCAGATAAGAGAGGTTCTGATTACAGATAAGGTGGAAAGTCTCCTGACAGATCATACCGAAGAAATGATTCACCTAACAGAGGAAATTCTGGAGACTCAAGGGTTTGCTACAACTGTTAGAAACCAGGTCACTACAATGCTGATTGTCCCGATCTGGCTCCCAAGGAGAGAGAGAAAAAGCGGAACAGAAGAGAACAAATGTTCCGAGATAGAAAAACAATGGTTGCCGACACATCTGGCATTGATGATTCTTATCTACCTTCAGATGACTCAGGCTACTCATTTGTTGAAGATTTCTGCCTGATTACCACAACTGATGATGTCGATGATATGAACTTCTCATCTGATGACGACATTTGTTTCATGGCCAGAGAAACTGACCAATCTGAGGTAATTTCTAAACCTTATGTGGTTCCCTGTTCTACACCTGTTGTGCTTAGCACATCTGCTGGAGAGATTAACCTGCAGGTCTACAATGACAAATTGCTTGATGATCTCTCTAATGCAATAGATACTTATACACGAGTGGAAGTTGAGAACGATAACCTAAGGGCTGAGAATATTCGGCTTGTCAAGAATATTGAGGCAAGTAAAGCAGCTGAACTAAAATCAGCTGAAACTGTTCAGGAGATGACTAAAGAACTGGAGTTTCTGAAAGTCAGTACTACTGATCAGGGAAAGCTGATTAAAGAACAGTTGGTTCTCAATGAACGAAAAGATGGAGAACTCAAAGTCCTTCAGGCTAAGTTTGATGAACTCTTCCGAATGCATGAGAATCTAAAAACTTCTGAGGACAGTTTGCGTAAGAAAATAGAGATTTTCACGAAATCTTCTAAGACCGTTCAAGTTCTGAACAACTATTTTTGTACGCCAATTGATAAGAAGGGGATTGGGTATGAAAACCCTTCTGGATCCTCAAAAGCCCCGTCTGGTTCACATCAGAAAAGTGTAATCAAACGAGTTTCTGATCAAGATACACGAAAAGCCAAATCTGTATCAGATAAGGGAAAAGGATCAGCTGACCAGGCAAGGCGAGTGCCGGATTAGAAAGGGAATAGAAATGGACCCCAACTGATCAGACATCAGCCGAGGAATCAACAGAAGAATCATGTTCTTCTGAAGAGACCTCAGCCAAATCAGCAGAGTAGGCCTCAGTATGGACCATCTCGTAAGGGACAGTACCAGCTGAAGTCAACTCCATCCAAGCTGCCTAACAATCAAGCTAAGGGTAAACTGCTAAGACCATCTATGCCAGAAAGATATGAATCTTTTAATGGTAGCAGTCATACCTACCCTTACAATCAGACACATATGGCTGCTACACCTGAGCCCCACTGGATTAAAAGAAGACATGTATCAATGAAAAATCCCAAGTCTTCTGATTCATCCAAGGCTCACACTAATAATCATACTGATCAGATTTCATATGAAGAAACGTATGATTATGTAAATGCTTATGGGAGACAAATCAAGCCTTCTGTGTTCAACAAAGGTGCCAGATTTGTTTGGATCCCGAAAGGTACTTCTAACCCCCCAGGACCCAATTCTACTGGGGTACCTAAAATCTGATTTTCTTGCAGGCTCGACTGGGACTGGCAAATAAAGGAGGTGTACAAGCAACTATCTGGTACATAGATTGTGGATGTTCAAGGCACATGACTGGAAGTCAATATCTCCTCAGCAATTACATTGAGAAACCAGGCCCACGAGTACTCTTTGGGGATGACAACTTTGGTTTTTCCAGAGGAGTTGGAACCTTAGTAAACGATGATGTATAGGTTACACGTGTTTCGTACGTTGATGGCTTAAGACACAACCTGTTATCTGCATCTCAGTTCTGCGACAACAAATTCAGTGTTGAGTTCTCATCAGATCAATGCACAATCGGAAATCGAGTGACTCAACAGATCTTACTAACTGGCTCCAGAAAAGGAACGATTTATACAGCAGATTGGGACAGTTGTCCAAGAAATGCATGCTTAATTGTTAAGAGTTCAAAGAGCTCCAGTTGGCTCTGGCACAAGAGAATGAGCCATCTGAACTTCAAGACTCTTAACAAGATAGCAAGGATGTCCTTGGTTGAAGGTCTCCCGAATGAAGTATTCTCTAAGGATCAGACATGTGTCGCTTTGTCAGAAGGGAAAACAAGTAAAAGTTTCATTCAAGGGGATACCTTCTCCTCCATCCAGCAGGGTACTACAACTGCTCCATATGGATCTATTTGGACCAGTTACGCCTCTTAGTTTCAGTGGACACAAATACACTCTGGTGGTCGTGGATGATTATTCCAAGTTCACCTGGGTTGTTTTCTTGTATAAGAAGAGTGAACAACAAAGTTACCTGAACTTCTCAAAAAGATTCAGAATGAGAAGGGTCTCAGCATAGTTAAAATCAGATCAGATAAAGGTACATAATTCTTGAACCAATTTATATTTGATTTTTGCTCTGAGTTTGGTATACAGCATGAGACATCAGCTGCAAGAACACCAAAACTAAATGGCGTAGCAGAAAAAAGAAACAGAAAACTTAAAGAAGTTGCACGCACCATGTTAGCTGAGTATGCAACACAAAGCCGTTTCTGGGCAGAAGCTATCAATACTGCATGTCACACGCAGAAAATATGTTCTCTGACTAAGATTCACTTTGAAACACCTTATGAACTGTGAAAGGGCAGAAAACCTCGTGTTTCCTACTTTCATGTGTTCGGATGCAAGTGTTTCATACACAATATTGGGAATTGTCATTTGAGAACCTTCGATGCCAAGTCAGATGAGGGTATATTCTTAGGATATTCCTCAACCAGCAAAGCATTTAGGGTTTTCAACAAACGAACCCTAGTTGTGGAAGAAACACCTCATGTGGTCTTTGATGAGTCAACATCTGATCAAGAGAAATCTGCCGCAGATCAAGATGTACCAGACAAACCAGATTCACTGAAAATGAATCAGTTAAGGCTCAAAGGAATGTTGGGATTATACTGAAAAGTATGCTTCTTACTTTGTATAATCGAAACTGAATTTCCAGACTTATTTACTGAAATAAATTGTTTATCACTGATGCTTTAAATATGATTGAATGTTACATATATTTCTTTGATAACTGCTCAATAATTAAATGCGTGTTACATCAGAAGTTAATTTAGTGATACCAGATCACGAAAGATTAAATTAACAATCCTTGTAACTAAAAAAATACGCCATTCACGACCTAGATGGAAATGAACAACCATCGCGAAAGGTTGAGGTGTAAGGCTCGAGATTGGTTTGTCTTGACCAAGAGATTACACTAATGCATGACCGATCTTATTTGAATAAGACCTCTGAAGGATAAATTCTTGAATCGAACAAGGAAGAATTAGACTGAGTGGTTCGTTGTTTCTTAACCTTCGTCCCTTAAATAGGATCACGTGGGATTGGTAACTATTGCTTTGACTTATCATGGGTAGCGAATCGAGAGAGATTCAATACTTTTTATCTTGGGCAATATTATTGGTCACATGTGATTGCTAAGATTTAATACGAAGAATCGTGTGCAAAGTCGCTTTGCTTGATTTGCCCCTTAGGAGGTTCATAAGCTTTATCATACCAAATCTTGCAAGTGGAATTTATTTCCTGTATGGATAATAATGTTGAACCGTTCCTCGACCAAGGACAAAAGATATTAATTAACGGAAAGCTATTTCAAAGGGCTTGAATTAATTAATGGGCTAGATAATCTTAAACACGAAATAATTAATGGGCCATATTGATAATCTTAAATGGATAGTCAATAATAAATAATGATTAATTAATATTTATGGGCTTGAATTATATTGTGGCTCAATATTAGATATTCAAAATGGATAATCTTAATTCTCCTAAAGGCCCCCGAGTAGCCCAACAAATAGTCCAATAATGTAAAAGATGGAATAAAATAAATATTGTTGTTTAATTTTCCAACCAAAATTTCGAAATATATAGATATGTTGGGAGAAAGATTTTCTTTGAATTTTGTTATGGAATGAAGATATGTATGCAAGATTATCTCATTAAATTCAAGAAATCTCCCACAAGCTTATTTATATAGTAAATTTCAAAATTAGAAAATATAATGGGCAAGAAAGATTTTCTTGATTTTCTTGAAAAAGATATTATGGAAGATATGTATTTCTTAATACAAGAATATCTCATAAATTCAAGAAGATCCAAATCTTGGATTCTTGCACATGGTATTTTCGAAAAATCCATATTATAGTGGAGGTGGGATTTTTGTGGAATATTTAATTATGGGAAAAAGAATATAAGGGATATATTAAAGATTTCTTGGTGACCAAGAAAAGTCTTTTTCCCACATTGAAATATCACTAAAATTTCGACCACTCCCTCTCCTATAAATAGGGGATGATTAGTTCATTCCCAAGTACAATTCCATGTCTTTGGAAATATTAGCAAATCCACATAAGTGGTGCAACAAAGTTTATTTTTTTTCCTTTTGTTAATTGTTCGCGAGTATCCTTCCAATCGGATTGTCGAGCAAGGGCTAAGGAATACTTGGGAAGTCCTTTTGGTTAGTCCGTCCGACCAAAGCCACTACCATCCCGAGAGAATACGTTCACGTAAACCCGTAGATTCGCATCGTAGGTTTTACGTGGTTTTTTATATGCATGATATGTTGTTGCAATTATTATTTGAATTAATATAGGATTAATTCATGTTAGTAATAATTAATGAATTAAATTTGTATTTAAATATTCACCCCGAATAGATTTGTGCAACTCATTCCCCAACAAGCGCATCGAGCCCCTTTGTTTTGACTCAATTTTTTAAATTGTAATTTAATTCTTGGACATTAATTTTGAAATTGGATAGTAGAACTGTTAGATCTGTTTTGTAGGTATCCTATTGTCATGGATTTTAATGTTTGTTTTTGCATGCATATAAAATGTAGTTTTTTAATTCGATTCGTTCGGATTTGTTTTGCCTCGTGAGAAAATCCACGAGTAGACTAGGATTTGTTTGATTTGATCAATGTAATAGACTAGTCTAGATCTAGGTTTATTTATTTTTTGTAAATAAATTGTAACCGGATCGAACGAAGAGATGAAGAATTAAAGGATGAAATCCGTAACCAGCGTGGCGTGGCCTTGAGGGCATGGGCATGGGGCGAGGGCGAGGCGGCGAGCGCGCTCGAGATTAAGGCAAACGGGCGGTCTTGCGCGCTCCAAAGCCGAGTGGATGGGGCGAATCTGCATGAAGGATGTCTGTGCCATCACCGCCGAGAATCTGCCGACTCGCCGGCCATCTAAGGGCGTATCGTCGTCTCTCACGGGGTCTTAGGAGTGTTCGAGGTCGTCCTGTGCGAAGTGGCGGCGGATCTGGCGTGCATCCGCAGCATCCCTACGCGAAGCCGCTTGGCATGGCGGTTCGAGACGAAGTATTTTTCCAAGACGAACGAGTGGGAGAAATTCGAGACGTGTTTCTTCAAGATCAAGCCAAGAAAAATCATACCATGACAATTGGATAATTTGTGCCTAATATGTTTATTTTTCTGTTTTGCTTGATTTATTTGTGCTATCTTATGCTTTATTTAATTTGTTTAAATGTGTTTGCATGAGGGTTGCCAAATGGAAAAATCTCACCTTCAAAATTACTAAGTATGTTTAAATAATTAATTGACAATTTTATTCCGGATAATAAAATTGAATTAATTTTGACCTCCATGATTTATTTATTTGTGAATTCTTTTTGAGAAATTCCCCCCACGGGAAGGTCAAAAGATAGGTTTCACATGAATGAATTCCAAACGGATGATTGTGGGTTATTACTAGTGGCGATGATAACCCTCCCCACGAGGCTCGATCAAAGCGAAATAGTAATCATGTATTTAATCATGGTTATTACTTAGGTATAAAATTGATATGTATATACTTCCCCGAAGTCCCTGTCAATTTTATATTGGTCAAGTGGGAGCCAACTATTAATCTGGATATTAAAGGTTTGTAACTGTTCTTGTTTGTAACCTGCTTGAATGTGTTTAAATAATGACCCACCCCACGTGGCTTATTTAAACTGTTTTGAGATGTTGGCTGATGCATGTTCATATTTTTTTGAGATTTTAAATATGATGGCATGTGATCGAATCTTGTGATATGCTTGTGCTATTGCATATAGTTGTTTATTTCAGTTCAGCATGTCGTTACCTATTAATCCACTGTAATTATACTTAAAGTCAATACAATATGGAAACTATATTGATTGGAAAATTATAATTGTTCTAACTGCACAAAAGCACAAGTGGATTTTGACACACCAAAATCAGATGAGCCAACTGACGAGTCAAAACATGCGGGACTCGTCAGATCACCTTGCGAGAGATGTCGTCGCTGAAATGGTGGAGGGCAAACCCGTAAGGGATTACGTCCTCAAAATAGATGGCCCATCTGAACAAACTTGAGATTCTTAATGCATATTATGATCTGGAGATTCAGATGAATTTGGTACTTCACTCTCTGCCCAAAAGGTTTTTGAGCATTTTGGCCTCGCTAGCTAATTTGTTGCAAGCTTTTGGTCTCGGCAGAAATGATGATAAGGCACCAAACTCAAGTTTGACGGCAAGTGGTCCGTCTTCATCTTCTAGGCCAAGGGTAGGCAAGATAAAGAAGAGGACCAAAGGCCATAAGCAATAAAACTCAACTGTTGCCAAGGGCAACGGTAAGATGAGGAATGCTTGTTGTGTCAAGAAAAATCCAAAGAGGAAGTGCTTAAGCTGCGGTAAGAAAAGACAATGGAGGTTTTGCCTGTTCCAACCCCAAAAAAGGGACGGAAGGAAAGGTAATTCTCACGCACTAGTTGTTAAAACTTGTTTAGCGGCGTATACTTCTCATTCGTGGGTGGTTGATACGAGATCCACTAATCATGTTGGCTTCACGGGTTCTAAATGATCCGGAAACTTAGTGGGAGTGAGATCCTCATCACACTGGGCAACGTTACGAAAGTAGAAGACATTGCAATGCTACGTAAGTGGCAGATATTGCAATGCTACGATAGTAACGATTATTGCAATACTACGCAAGTAGCGGACATTGCAATGCTACATGAGTGGCAGTTAAAGCAGTGGGAGAAGTGCACCTATCTTTTGAAGATAAAGTTTTTTTTGAGATTATCTTTATGTTCCCAGTTTTAGAAAGAATTCACTTTCAGTTTCTAAAATTTGATTAAAGGACACTAAGTTTCTTCTAATAAGAATGACATCATTTTTGAAATGATGAGTGCACCTGTTACGGGACATTGATAGAAAATCTCTATACAATTAACTGTGCACACCACTCACGAAATGCATCATATAACACATCAACTATTTCCGACAAAAGAAAACGTGAACGAAATACTTCTTTGGCATCTAATATTAGGTCATATAAATCCAAAGAGGATCCAAAGGTTGGTGAAAGATGGTTCACTGGAGCGTCTCCAAGTTGAATCGATTCCAACCTGCGAATCATGTTTGGAGGGTGATATGACCAAGATGGCATTTGGAGCCAAGGGGAATGGGGCTAAAGAAGTGTTAGAGATCGTTCACTTAGATGTATGTAGTCCAATGTCAACCAAAGCAAGAGGAGGTTATGAGTAATTTTATTGATGATTACTCAAGGTACGGTCACATTTCCCTTATGAAGCATGAATCTGAGCCCTTTGAGAAATTCTAAGAATTTAAGGCTCAAACAGAGAATCATAAGGAAAAACGTATCAAGTCTCTACGATCTGATCGTGGAGGCGATTACCTCAGCAATGAGTTTTTGAACTACTTATCTGATGAAGGGATTGTATCCCAGCTCACTGCACCCGGAACCCCTCAACAAAACAGGGCTTGCAGAGCGAAGCAACATAATTCTTTTGGAAATGGTTAGATCAATGATGAGTTATACGGATCTTCCCGAGTCGTTCTGGGGTCATACCTTGGAAAACAGCGACTTACATTCTGAACTTGGTGCTATCCAAATCTGTTCCCAAAACCCCAAAGAATTGTGGACCGGGCGCAAGCCTAGTATGAGACACATGAGAACTTTGGGGTGTCCGGCCTACGTGTTGGACAAGGAAACTGGTAAATTGGATCCTCGATCAGAATTAAGGCTGTTTTATAGGATACCCCGAGGGAACAAAAGGGTGTATGTTCTATAGTTCCAAAGATCAAAAGGAGGACATCCACACCCACTTTAGATTTTTGGAAGAAAACTATATGAACCAAAGAAAACCCAGAAGTGAGATTACCTTAAATGAGCTTAAAGGGCAAACCTCAGTGCCAACTGTACTAGATGATATACCAAACGATACGTTTTCACAACCGGAACCTCGTCATAGTGGGAGGGTTGTTAGACATCCCGAGAGATTCATGGGAATAGGAGAGTCCTCGGATTTGATTCCCGGAATCAGACCCATGGACATATGACAAGGCACTCCAAGATAAGGATGCAGGTTCTTGGCAAACAGCAATGAAAGCCGAAATGGGTTCTATGTTTCATAATAGAGTGTGGGAGCTAGTCGAACCACTTAATGGGGTCAAACCCATTAGATGCAAGTGGGTATATAAGGGGAAAAGAGGACCGAACGAGAAGGTTGAAACCTTTAAAGCAAGACTAGTGGCGAAAGGTTATACTCAGAAAGAAGGGATCGATTATGAGGAAACTTTTTCGCCCGTAGCCATGCTTAAGTCCATCCGTATTCTCTTATCAATTGCTGCGCATTTCGACTTTGAAATCTGGCAAATAGATGTCAAGACAGCTTTCCTTAACGGAAGTCTTGATAAGGAGATCTATATGCAACAACCCCATGTTTTCATTGAAACAGGCCAAGAACACCTAGTTTGTAAAGCTCAAGAGGTCCATTTACGGACTCAAACAGGCATCCAGAGCTTGGAACCAAAGTTTTGATCATGTAATAAAGTCTTATGGGTTTGATCAAAACGAGTTTGAAAGTTGTGTGTATAAAAAGCATGTCGGAACGGCATTGGTATTCTCAGTACTATACGTAGATGACATTGTGATCATCGGGAACGATGTGAAGGTGTGGTCAGACGTAAGGGCATGGCGTTTCAAAACAGTTTGATATGAAAGACTTAGGGAAAGCCGGACACATCCTTGGGATCAAGATTACTCGAGATCGCAACAAAAGGATGATCGGGTTATCGCAAGTATTCATACATTGACACTGGTTTTAAAACGATTCAACATGCAAGATTCCAAGAAAGGATTCGTACCTTTCAGACTTGGAATCCATCTATCCAAGAAAATGTCCCCTAAGACGCAAAAGGAGATAGATAACATGAAAGGCATTCCTTGTGCTTCCTACCAGTAGGAAACCTTATGTATGCAATGTCGGTACGAGACCCGGATATATGCTTTGCCGTAGGCATGGTAGCAAGATATCGAGTAACCCGAAAGCGAATCGACGACGCTTAAAAACATTCCAAGTATCCGAAAAGAACTTCGGGATAGAATGTTGATTTATCAGTCAGATACTCCAATCCCCATCGGCTACATGGACTCGGATTTCCAATCAGATTTAGATTCCAGAAATTATCTGCCTCAGTTAGTGTGTTTCCATTTGGGAAGTGTAGCCATCAAATGGACGAGTGTGAAGCATAAATGCATCACTGACTCAACCATGGAAGTCGGGTAAGTAATTGCTTGTGAAGCAGTGAAAGAACTGATTGAGCTCTAGACCTTCTTAGTGGACTTGGATGGTGTTCTGAATTTGTCTAGCAAAATCTGCTAAGGGCAGTTGCAAATTCAAGAGAACCAAGAATCCACGAGTCAAACAAACACATTAAAGGAAAGACATCTTATACGAGAAATCGTTAAAAGAGGAGATATAGATGTGGCAAAGATAGCGTCGAGGACGACTTAGCGAGATCCATTCACAAAGCGTCCGCCTCTGAATACATTCGAGACATGTGAGTGGAATGGGCGTCAAGACCGTTGCTAATCTGCTTTGAGTATAAGTGGGAGAAATTATTAGGTTCGTGTAGGTGACATTAGATGTCACGGACTCGCGAGACGTGTTGTAGTATACTTAAAAAGCGGACTTTGAGTATAAGTGGGAGATTGTTGGGATTATACTGAAAAGTATGCTTTTTACTTTGTATAATCGAAACTGAATTTCCAAACTTATTTACTGAAATAAATTGTTTATCACTGATGCTTTAAATATGATTGAATGTTACATATATTTACTGCATAACTGTTCAATAATTAAATGCGTGTTACATCAGAAGTTAATTTAGTGATACCGATCACGAAAGATTAAATTAACAGGTCTCTTGTAACTAAAAGTACGCCATTCACGAAAAGATGGAAATGAACAACCATCGCGAAAAGGTTGAGGTGTAAGGCTCGATTGGTTTGTCTTGACCAAGAGATTACACTAGTGCATGACCGATCTTGTTGAATAGGACCTCTGAGGAGGATAAATTCTTGAAATCGAACAAGGAAGAATTAGACCTCAGTGGTTCGTTGTTTCTTAACCTTCGTCCCTTAAATAGGATCACGTGGGATTGGTAACTATTGCTTTGACTTATCATGGGTAGCGAATTAGAGAGATTCAATACTTTTTATCTTGGGCAATATTATTGGTCACATGTGATTGCTAAGATTTAATACTGAAGAATCGTGGTGCAAGCACGCTTTGCTTGATTTGCCCCCTTGGGAGGTTCATAAGCTTTATCATACCAAATCTTGCAAGTGGAATTTGTTTCCCAGATGGATAATAATGTTGAACCGTTCCTTGACCAAGGACAAAAGATATTAATTAACGGAAAGCTATTTCAAAGGGCTTGAATTAATTAATGGGCTAGATAATCTTAAACACGGAAATAATGATCTGGAGCCATATTGACTGTAATATGGGTTAAGATGGATAGTGCAATATTAATTATGTAGTGGGATTAATTAATATTTATGGGCTTGAATTATATTGTGGCTCAATATTAGATATTCAAAATCCATTAGAAGGTCCAATCTTAATTCTCCTAAAGGCCCCCTGAGTAGCCCAACAAATAGTCCAATAACTGAAATGGTGATTAAAATAAAATAAATATTGTTGCTAAATTTTCCAACCAAAATTTCGAAATATATAGATATGTTGGGAGAAAGATTTTCTTTGAATTTTGTTATGGAATGAAGATATGTATTCTTGGAATACAAGATTATCTCATTAAATTCAAGAAATCTCCCACTAGCTTATTTATATAGTAAATTTCGAAAATTAGAAAATATAATGGGCAAGAAAGATTTTCTTGATTTTCTTGAAAAGATATTATGGAAGAGATGTATTTCTTAATACAAGAATATCTCATAAATTCAAGAAGATCCAAATCTTGGATTCTTGCACATGGTATTTTCGAAAAATCCATATTATAGAGGAGGTGGGATTTTTGTGGAATGTTTTAATTATGGTAAAAATAATATAAGGGATATATTCAAGATGTCTTGGTGACCAAGAAAAGTCTTTTCCCACATTGAAATATCACTAAAATTTCGACCACTCCCTCTCCTATAAATAGGGGATGATTAGTTCATTCCCAAGTACAATTGCATGTGCTGAAAATATTAGCAAATCCACATAAGTGGTGCAACAAAGTTTATTTTTTTCCTTTTGTTAATTGTTCGCGAGTATCCTTCCACCGGATTGTCGAGCAAGGGCTAAGGGAATACTTGGGAAGTCCTTTTGGTTAGTCAGTCCGACCAAAGCCACTGCCATCCCGAGAGGTACGTTCACGTAAACCCGTAGATTCCGCATGCGTAGGTTTTACGTGGTTTTTTATATGCATAATATGTTGTTGCAATTATTATTTGAATTAATATAGGATTAATTCATGCTAGTAATAATTAATGAATTAAATTTGTATTTAAATATTCACCCCGAATAGATTTGTGCAACTCATTCCCCAACAAGGAAAGGATCCAAAATATGTCACTGTATATGTTCCTGACTTTGACCATGACGATTCACCAGGTCAGTCAGACCCCAAGGTACGTACAACTTTTAGTGAAGAAGCTGGTACAAATGAGATAAGAATAATTGAACCATCCGTTCAAAGCGAAACAATCGATATTCCGCGGACATACTTGAAAGACATGATGAGTCCAACATCAGCTGAGATATGTCCATGCCAAGTGGATCCTACTCAAGTACCTCTCCCAGTCTCTAGTGATGAATCTTTATCAGAAGAGGATGATGTTCTCCAAACTGATGATAATCGGGACAGAAGGACCTGTATAACCAGTCATCCAGCTGATCTGATCATCGGAGACCCATCTGATAGAGTCAAAACTAGACATCAGATTGGTGAAAGTGCAATACATTGTTGTTATCTGTCTTTGAAGGAACCGCTCACAGTTGAAGAAGCTCTTCAAGATGCAAGTTGGATTCTAGCCATGCAAGAAGAACTAGAGTAGTTTGAGAGAAATCAAGTTTGGGAACTTGTAGACAGACCAACTCATCAAGATGTGATTGGTACTAAGTGGATCTTCAAGAATAAGAAGGATGAATAAGAAGGAAGACTTGTTGTTAAAGGGATAATCAGAAGAGATTGATTATGATGAAACCTTTGCACCAGTCGCTCGCCTGGAAGCCATTCGGCTGTTTCTGGCTTATGCAGCTCATAGGGGATTTACTGTGTATCAGATGGATGTAAAGAGTGCATTCTTAAACGGAGTACTAGCTGAGGAAGTTTATGTTGAACAACCTCCTGAATTGAAATGAGCAACCAAGTGTACCGTTTAAGAAAAACTCTTTATGGACTGAAACAAGCTCCTATAGCATGGTATGATACACTATCCCAGTTCTTGACAGAAAATGGTTTCACCAAGGGCTTGATTGACAGGATCTTGTTCAGAATTGAAGACGGTGAAGATATTCCGATGGTTCAGATCTATGTGGACGATATAATCTTTGGTTCTCCGAATCAGAAATTATGCGAGAAATTCAGTAAACTGATGCAAGGGAAGTTTGAGATGTCCATGATGGGTCAGATGAGCTACTTTCTGGGTCTTCATGTCAAACAAGCTCACACAGGGATCTTCATCTGCTAGGCGAAGTACACAAGAAATTTGTTGGCTAAGTATGGTGTTCAAAATTGCAAGGAAGCCAGAATTCCAATGATGACTTCTTTCAAAATGGATCCAGATGAAGGTGGTAAGAAAACTAATCAGAAAGAGTATAGGACTTTGATTGGATCATTACTATACCTGACTGCCAGCAGACCAGATATAACCTTCGCAGTAGGTGTATGTGTCAGATTTCAGGCAAATCCGAAGCAAAGCCACCTGGAAGCAGCTAAGCGGATTCTTAAGTATCTGAAGGGTACTGTAAACCTTGGTTTATGGTATCCAGCAGATGATAATCTAGAGCTTAGTGGGTACTCTGATTCTGATTATGGAGGTTGTAGGATAGACAGAAAATCAAACTCTGGTACCTGTCAGTTTTTGGGAAGTAAGCTGGTCTCTTGGTTCTCTAAGAAGCAGACATCTGTTGCCACATCTACTAATGAAGTGAAATATATGGACGCAAGAAGTTGTTGCTCCCAACTGCTCTGGCTATGTCAGCAGCTGAGGGATTATAACATTGTAGCTACGAAAGTGCCTATTTTCTGTGACAGTAATGGTGCAATTGCTATCACTCAGAACCCAGTTCTACACACAAGATGCAAACATGTGGACATCAGACATCACTTTATCTGAGACCATGCATAAAAGAAGAACATCAGAATGGAAAAGATCCATACTGATAAGCAAAGAGCTGATATCTTAATCAAACCGCTAGCTGAAGTCGGATTTAGAGAGCTATGCAATGAGCTAGGTTTACTGGACTTTGGAGAGGATGCACCAGACTACTTTGGTGGATTAATCTCAAACACCAGTTGGTTAAGAGATTGACCAGGTAAGATGGTCAGATGAAGAGAGAACTTCATCTGATCAGAAGAGATTAGTTGGGAACTGATCAGAAAGAAATGTCAGGTGAAGGGGGAACTTCAACTGACTAAGGGTTTTTGGTCAGAAGGAACCTGATCTGAGGGATAAAAACATTGTTGGAAAAATTTGCTAAGGTATATGTTGGGAAATTTATAGTTTTGATGAAAGTTCCAACAACACTTGTAATAGGACCATCGGACACTGTTAGGTATCGATGTTTATATTACTCGTGCATAGGAGACCAAGCTTGATAATATCTCAGTATAGAACAACTGATGTAATAGATAGGTCACATATTGAGGGGGAACTCAATATGTATAGGTCAGATCTGAAGACTCAAAGAACAAGCTGATATCCGACATGCCAGAACGCTAGAAAAGAACAGAAGATCAGATCGATCTGATCCAAATCGATATCTCACCAAGTCATGAAGCTCAAACTCAGGATACTCAAGATCGATGACTTCCGGATGATCGGACGGAAGACCTACATCAGCCGGGTCTGCTAGTTGAAGCTAAGTCAACCGGCACCAGAAGACTCTATCGTAGATCGATTCGGGCCAGATCGATCGGTCGTCACCACCAGTGAAATCGATGTTTCACCTAATCATACGTCGATGATCCAACAAGAAGAATGTCAAGCTTAGTTGGAAGAACAAAGATGAAAAGTGAGTCTGCTATCCAATAAGAACAAGACACGATGATCGGAGCCGGCAATTCACGGGATTTGATTTTACCTCTCTCAAACGGCTACAAAGTACAAATTCACGCTTTTCGCCATGCCGCTCCTCGGCTAGTCACATCAAGCCCGCAAGTCTACCAAATATAGCAAAATTCAAATTGCTCTCCAACGGCTTTTTGATTTCAAGGTCTATATATATGGGATCACACTTTAGAGTGAGATACGGAAATAACGAACAGAAAAACGCTTAACAATCAAGAAGCTCAAGCTAATTTGATTTCCGCACAAGAACACGATCAAGAAGAATATTTTTATTAAGTGTTCATCCCATAAGTTCTTAGCATAGAAATCTTTTCATCTAAATTTGATTAGGCTACTTATACGCAAGAAAAGATTTCATAGTTGGAACCTCAACAATCTTACCCAAACCCCCAAGTTAGGTTAAGTTGTTTAGCAAGATTTCGCATAGGGTTTCTAGTTACGATTTACGGGATCGGTTGAGTGTGAACTCTTTAAACATCTAGTCGGTTGTCTTGTGTTGGACTTACACATAAAACAAAGTCCAGCTTGGTTAAGTCGGTGCCCCTTTTGATAGGGAAGAGTGGGCGTAGGGATCGGTTTGTCCGAACCACTATAAATCTTGTGTGCCACTAATGCTTTGATTAACTGTTCACATAATCGCACACAACCTTTAAAAAGCATACATATTCCAAGTTGAGATCAGCTAGCACCAAGCTTCGATCGATCATACTTGACACTTGATCAACCGATTAAAAGATTAACCTTGAATCTGATTTATCAAAACCGGTTTTTCACACGGGTAAAACTTAAGCTTCCGCTTTTATCGCTTAAACCGATAGTTACCGAACCGATCCGCTTGAAAGATCGAGAAGTTGGTTATCGACCCAAAACGATTCACTTTCGCTTTACCGATCAAAGCTAATCGCCCTCACACCTAATCTGCGACGAAAAAGTTTTGAAGTCTATTCACCCTCCCTCTAGACTTACGCCCTCACTAAACCCGTTAAGGGACCTACAAGTGGTATCGAGTTGTTGGTTCTACGACCACTAACTCAGTGTATCATCGATTCTTGAGGAAGAATCTTTGTGGTCAATCGAATCGATCTTGAAAAACCGTGTTTAAAACTCATTCATTTTCCAAAATCACTCAAAGATGGATAACACCTCGGTATGTATCATGATCTGCGAAAGTTCTCAATCGATGAGTATGCAGATTGGGCCATATATATGTCCAACCATCTAGGCTCGATCGGTGGGGAGAATGATGGAAGTCATCGAAAGAGGACCCATTATCATTTATTACGACAACCCCGCGGATCGGAGGAGATACGCACTTTGCCCCGGAAGTCTTATGCGAAAAAAGCCCAAATTTGATGGATGTGTAAAGAGAGGAAATCGATACTCTAGATACTATCGCAAGGCATATTATCATGAAAACAATGGATAAGGTCACCAAAGAAAAGATTAAGTATCTCAAATCTGCGAAAGCAATGTGGGATACTCGCCAAATATCGGGGAAATGAATGGATAAAAGACAAATAGTCTACAAGCCGAACCGGTGAAGTTCGAGAAACCAAGATGTTGCTTCAACGAAACCATCAACGAACTCGATGGAAGAATTACAATGTCTATAAACAAGCTTCGAGAACTTGGTAGAGATGTCCGATAAAGATATCAACTACAAAATTCTAAGGTCTCTCACCAAGAAGTGGGATATGAAGGTCACGGTGATCAAGGATTGCCAAGACATCTCAAAAATGAAGCCAAGCAGCTTGTTCTTGAGCCTTAAAGCTCACGAGTTCGATTTGATTGAGAGAGGTCAAGCGGATGAAGATGAGGTGCCCGCCGAAGCCTCAACTTCAAAAATCGGTTGCTTTTAAGGCAACCAAAGAAGAGAAACGAAGGCCAACGAACCTGTTGGGAATATAGTGAGTCAGGCAGAATAGATCGCTCTTCTTACCAGAAAGCTTGAGAAATCAAACGTCCAACTTGGTAAGTATCGAAGATTCTATAAGGACTATCAACATAGCCGAGGACAAGATAGGAGATCAGCCAATAGATCTCCAGAAAGAACCAGATCTGATGATCGAAGGGATCACAGAGATGAAAGGAAAAGAGATAGTCAGACGGAGGAAGGAAGAGATAACCAATCGCATGAAGAAGAAGCTCGACTACTATCGAAAAGGGAAATCACCCGATAGGTCATACAGACGGAGTGATTCACCGAAAGAAAAGAAACGGTGGATCAAGGAGCGTGCTTCAACCGTGAAGCCAGTCACTATAAATAAGCAGACGCCTGCACTGACGCCAAGAGAAAGGGAAGAAAAGAGGAACATGAAGAGAGCAACGTTATAAAGACAGAAGAGCCATGGTTGCTGATACGTCAGGAATTGACGATTCCTATCTGCCCTCTGAGGACTCTGGATACTCCTCTGTAGAAGACTTCTGCCTGATCAGCAGTGCTGTTGACTTCTATGAAAATGAAGATCTGATATTCTCTTCAGACGATGATGAGATCTGCCTGATGGCCAGGGAGGACCAATCTGAGGTAACCTCCAAACCTGCTTCGTTCGCTTCTACACCTGCTATCATTAGCACACCGCTTTGGGAGATCGACCGCAGACTTTACTCGAGCAATTGCTTGAGGATCTCTCCAATGCAGTAGACACTTATGCTATAGTGGAAGCTGAAAATGATAAGCTGAGGACCAGAAATAATCAGCTTGCTAAAGAAAATGATCTATGTAAAGCCTCTGAACTTAGATCAGCTGAAACTGCTCAGAAGGCAACTGAGGAATTTAAAATTCTCGAAGTTAAAGCTTCTGATCAGGAGAAGCAGATCAAAGATCAGCTGGCAATTAACAAACAGCAAGCTGATGACTTCAAAATCCTACAAGCAAAATTCGATGAGCTGTTCCAAAAGCATGAAAGTCTAAAATCATCTGAGGATAATCTGCGTAAGAAAATGGAGGTTTTTTCAAAATCATCTAAAACCGTTCAAGACATGAACGCCTATTTTCGAACAACGATTAATAAGAAGGGACTTGGCTATGACAACCCTTCCACATCCTCAAAAGCCCCGACTGATTCATCTCAAAAGGTGTATTCGGACGAGTTTAAACAAAAGATACATCAAAAGCCAAATATGTATCTAATAAGGGAAAAGGACCAGTTGAGCAGGTAAGGCAGGTGCCTAACCAGAAGGGGAACAGAAATGGACCCCAACTGGTAAAGCATCAGCCGAGGAATCAACAGAAGAACCCAGTTCTTCTGAAGAAACCTCAACCTAATCAACAGATCAGGAATCAGAAAAGACAACCTGTAAAAGGGAAGTACAATCTGAGACCCAATCAAGGTCAGCTGCCTAATAAGCATGCTTCAGGTAAACTGCAAAAACCACCTATGCCTAAAAGATATGAATCTTTTAATGGTAGCAGTCGTACCTACCCCTATAATCAGAAATCTAGGGTTGCTGCACCTGAACCACACTGGATAAGAAGAAGACAAACAGAAAAGAAAAATCCCAAATCTTCTAATTCATCCAATGTTCACAATAATAATCATACAAAAATAGAAAAGCATAAAAGAGATGTATGATTATGTTGATGTATATGGGAGACAAATCAGGCCTTCTGATCTAACTGATCACAATAGAAGTGCTTTGTTTGTATGGATTCCCAAAACTAATCCTAACCCCTCAGGACCCAATCCAAAAGGGGTACCTAAAGCTGATCCGATTGCAGGTTCGCGTGGGTCTGGCCAACAAAGGAGGTGTGCAAGCAACTATCTGGTACATCGATAGTGGATGCTCAAGGCACATGACTGGAAGCAAACATCTCCTCAGCTCTTACATAGAACAGAAAGGCCCGCGTGTACTCTTCGGTGATGATAACTTTGGCTATACCAAAGGGTTCTAACCTTAGAGAATGATGATGTACAAATGTAATCGGAGTCTCAGATGTCGAAGATCTAAAGCACAACCTATTATCGGTTTCACAATTCTCTGCGACAACGGATTCAATGTTGAGTTCTCGATCGATCAATGCACTATCAAGAATCGAGCCACTCAACAGATTTTGCTAATCGTTCAAGGAAAGGGATTTTTTACACGGTGATTGGAACAAATTGCCCAAGAAATGCATGCCTAATTGTCAAGAGTTCCAAAAGTAGCAGTTGGCTCTGGCACAAAAGAATGAGCCATCTGAACTTTAAAACTCTTAACAAAATAGCAAGGATGTCTCTAGTAGAAGGACTTCCGAATGAAGTATTTTCAAAGGATCAGACATGTACTGCATGTCAGAAAGGAAAACAGGTCAAAGCTTCATTCAAGGAATTCGGGACCGGCATCCAAAGAGAAAGTCTTGCAAATGCTTCATATGGATCTATTCGGACTAGTTACACCAATCAGTCTCAACGGACGCAAATATACTCTGGTAATCGTGGATGATTATTCCAAGTTTACCTGGGTTATTTTCTTACGTAAGAAGAATGAGACGACAACGAAGATACCCGAGCTGCTAAAATGATTACAAAATGAGAAGAGTGTCAATGTAGTAAAAATCAGATCAGATAAAGGTACAGAATTTCTGAACTCTTTTATTATTGATTTTTGCTCTAAGTTTGGTATACAGCATGAAACATCAGCTGCGAGGACGCCACAACAAAATGGAGTAGCTGAACGGAGGAACAGAACTCTCAAAGAAGCTGCTCGCACAATGTTAGCTGAACATGGGATACCAAACCGTTTACAAGTATAAATCAACACCGCATGCCATACTCGTAATGATGTCTTCGACTAAGGCTCACTACAAAACACCCTATGAACTGTGGAAGGACGAAAAACCTCGTGTCTCTTTACTTCCATGTTTTTTTGGTGTAAGTGTTTCATACACAACAAAGGGAAGAGTCATTGAAGACTTTTGAGGCCAAGTTAGATGAGGGTATATTTCTAGGATATTCCTCATCTAGCAAGGCATTCGTGGTCTATAATGCATTTAACCCTACTTGTGGAAGAAACACCCCATGTAGTCTTTGATGAAGCATCTTCGATCAAGAGAAATCGCCCAACAGAAGAAGATGTACACGATCAACAAGAACTCGATGTTCGTAAAATGGATCGACTAACGATCAAGGAAAAAGAATCGAAATCAGAATAATATACATTCCGGATCTAGTCGATTCACCGGATCATTCAGATCCTAAGGTACGAAAAAACGCCGATGAAGAAGCCGATCTGGTACCGAGATAAGATCAATCGAACCATCCGGTTCGGGGGGAACATCTGAAGTTCCCATGAACGTATTATCGGACATGATGAGTCCAACATCACCGAGACTTATTCTTATCAAGTGGATCATAACTCGCACCACTCCCAATCGCTAGTAATGAAATTTTATCGAAACGGACGATGTTCTCCAAAAACGCAAATCGAATGAAGGACTGGATAACCAATCATCCAACCGATCGATAATCGGAGACCCATCCGATAAAGTTAAAACTAGATATCGACAGTGAAAGTGCCATGTATTGTTTGTTATCCGCCTATGAAGGAACCAACAACAATAGAGGAAGCTCTACAAGACGCAAGCTGGATTCTAGCCATGCAGGAAGAGCTGGAACAGTTCGACAGAAATCAAGTTTGGGAACTGGTAGACAGACCAAGTCATCAAGACGTTATTGGCACGAAGTGGGTATTCAAGAACAAGAGAGATGAGAAAAACGTCATCACTGTAAATAAGGCAAGACTTGTTGCTAAGGGGTATTCACAATCGAAGGAATTGATTATGATGAGACCTTTGCACCGGGGCCGCCGCCTAAAAGCCATTCGGGTTGTTTTACGCATATGCTTCCCCAGAGGGTTCATTTGTGGTATCGATGGACGGAAAGAGTGCTTTCTTAAACGGGGTACTAGCAGAGAAGTTTATGTCGAACAACCTCCGTGGCTTTGAAAAGGGCAACCAAGTGTACCGTTTAAGAAAAGCTCTCTATGGCCTGAAACAAGCTCCTCGAGCTTGGTATGATACACTCTCTCAGTTCTTGATCAATAGTGGGTTCACTAAAGGAACAGTGGACAGAACCTTATTCAGAATAGAAGATGGAAAAGATATTCGATGGTTCAGATCTCGTGGACGACATCATCTTCTGGATCTCCTAACAAGAGTCTATGTGAAAGATTCAAAGAAAATCTGCAAGGGAAGTTCGAGATGTCCATGATGGGTCGATGAATTACTTTACGGGTCTTCAAGTGAAGCAAAGTGCGTAAGGATATTCATCCGCCAAGCAAAAGTACACTAGGAATTTATTGGCTAAGTTTGGAGTTCAAAATTGTAAGGAAGCCAAAATTCCTATGATGACTGGATTCAAGATGGATCCGATGAGGATGGTCAGAAAACAAATCAGAAGGAATATAGGGCTCTCATTGGATCTCTACTATACCCGATCGCCAAACAGACCGCATATATAACCTTCGCAGAGGTGTATGCGCGATTTCGAGCAAATCCAATGATAAGCCACCTAGAAGCAGCTAAGTGGATTCTTAAGTATCTGAAGGGGACGGTAAATCTTGGTTTATTTTACCCATCAGATGATAATCTAGAGCTTAGTGGGTATTCTCGATTACGATTATGGAGGTTGCAAGATTGACGAAAAATCCACCTCGTGAACATGTCGGTTCTTAGGAAGTAAACCGATCTCGTGGTTTTCAAAAAGAAGCGGACATCGGTTCGACATCTCTACTATCGAAGCGTAATATATGGTCATAGAAGTCGTTGTTCCCAATCGCTTCGCTTAGTCGGCGAGGAGGATTATAACATTGAAGCTAACAATGTACCTATTTTTCGTGATGAAATAGTCTTATTGCAATCACTCGTAATCCCGTTCTACACACAAGATGCAAGCATGTGGATGTCGACACCATTTTATAAGAGATCATGTTGAAAAAGAAGAATATCGAAATGGAAAAGATTCATACCGATATACGAAAAGTCGATATTCTAACCAAGCCACTAAATGAGATCGATTCGAGAAATTATGCAATGAGCTAGGGCTTCGGATCTTGGAGAAAATGCACCTAAAATGTTTGACTTTAATGATCTCGAGAACCACCGTTAAGAGACTAACCAGGTTGAAAGAAATCAGTTGAGTTTGGTATCTCAACTGATCAGAAGATCAGTCAAGGAACTGATGTGAGAAATCGATCAGATTTAAGGTTTATCAGATTAAAGGAAACGCTCATTTTAAAAGGAATATCTGATTAAATCAGTTGGGCTATTTTACATCTTTATGAGTCGATTAAGTTGATATTCAAACAAGCAAGATTCACAAGTGATATTCACAAGATTAAAGCTTAAAATCGCATAAAGATACAGGAATTTTACACAACAATGGAATAATAAAACTTTTCATTGATAAAGACCCGAAGGTCAGGTTACATTACAAGATACAAGTACAAAGGACCCGGAGGTCAGTACATAAGTGATAACCCAAAACCCTAAACCTATAACCCTAAACCCTCATCCTAACCCAAGTGGAGCAGGGAGAGAGAGAGATTTTAAATCTGATGTTCTCATTTTCCCCCACTTAACAAGGGTGAGAGAGGCTTTAAAGAAAGAATATATCAAGGCGCTCGCAGAAGCTGAAGATCAAGAAAAATGGAGCGACAGCGGCCTTGATAGGATTTTTAAGCCAGGAGCCCTAAGAAAGAGTCAGTGGGCTCTCCAGCTGTTAAATGGTGAGGTGATATACGAAGATCAGTTGTTGACTGATCAGGATCGCATATCAAACTCACGTTCATTTTCAGACTAAGTCTGTTGATGGTAGTTACGTCATAACGATAGACACACAAGGTGCATACAGTTAGGAGAAGTGTCTTCTCAGTTGCAACAGCAGGCCCGCCTCCATGGTGGTAGAGAAGCTTGGCAACAATCGTATGTGAAATCTGTGACGATGACGAAAACAGCGATAAGGGACAAAAAGGGTTGATTTGAGAAGTTGAAATCATTGAAAAAGGGGTAAAGGTATTTGCCGGAAGTTTAACCGGAAATAAGGGTTCACCAGGATACATGATTCTACAAAGAAAATATGTATGGTGAATGGGTTATGTTGTGTAAAACAATTGGTCCAATTTATAGAGGCCAAGCAAGGGTGCAAATGCAAATACAAGTTCTCAAAACCTTTTAGAGAAATCTGCACCAAAAGGACAGCGTGTAGGAATCACGCGACTGATAATTGGATAAATTTACGGTGGATTGACATATCGAAAGATTCAGACGATAATTACGCATGTCAAATCGCGCCAACTTAGGGAATAGAGACTATTATTCTAGACTAAGTTTTGGCGGTAACACTTATTCCAAGAATTGGATTGACTTGAGAAGAATCAGATTATGTCAACCAAAATCTGATACATACAAAGCTGATCAGATGAGGAAGATCAGCTGAGCTTGAAACTCCAAAAATCAGATGCATCAGTCTATGGGAAAAACATAAATATCAGTTGAAGGGGGAAATCAACAAGTGAAATCAACATGGAGCTTGAAACCTCAACAAATCGGTATTGAAGAAGATCGGTTAAAAAGATCGGTTAGGGAAATTTTACAATATCAACCAACCGGACACGCTTTTCTTTTTTTCTCTTGTTCTTTGCTTATTTATCGGATCTTATCGGATATTATTTGCCTTACTGTACCCATTATCCGTGTGACGTATTCTCTGCAAATCATTTAATGCGGACGTGGGGTACATGTATTAACTGCTATTAAACGTGCTTTTAAATCCAAAAGTTTTTTTTTTAAACGCGTTTTTCCCCGACCCTACGATCAAAATCGCTTAATCTGGAGCGTTTAATCTTTTCAAACGGTTGATCTTCAAAATCGTGTCTTCTTCTTCCCTCCTCGTCTTTATAAAGTTCATCAAAAACTTTTCCATTTCACAAACCTGCGATCTATTCTCTGAAAACTCCAGATTACTTCTATCAGATTCAAAGTGTTTTCCTAAGTTTCAAAATCATCTTTTCGAAAAACAGAATCTGGTAATATATGTTTATTTGATGCATCTTTGTAAATCCATTGATCTTAAATGTTTCTACTGTGTTATGCTTTATTGCTTCTTAGTTTCCGCCTGTGTGATATTCTTTGTATTAATGCACAACTCTCTAACCGAATCTATCTTATCTGTAGATTGTGAATGATCACTCACGGTATGGGCAAAATTATGTGCAACTATGCGAATCGCAAAAGGATCGTGGATGATAAGTTAAATGCAGTTCAATATCACTGATCCTAATCCATGGAGGTCGAGCAAATTCTTAAAAAGCGTGCCTTGAGAAATTTTTATACCGCTTCAATCGCAATCCAAAAGATGCAAAGATGAAGCACTAGAATTCCTAAGGAATTTAAGAGTAGATACGGATGCTCCAGGAGAAGAACTACTTTCGGCAAATCCAAAGGTAATCGACCGACGAATCACGGACATAACCCGTCTGCTCACCTACCCAAAGGACGGATCTCGCCCCCCATTACAGGGACACCGAAGACGAGCTGATCAGAAAAGAGCTCTTCAAAGAGGCTGACAAACATCATACTTCAGGATTTGTCAGGCCAATGCTCAAGAGAAAATACCGATTGTTGTTTGACATATTGTCAAAAACAATAATGGGTATTGCTTTCACCCGATGTTATTACATCACCAAAAGCAGATGCGGCATGGGCGCAATAATTGATGAAGCGAAGAACATCAATTGGCACGGGTTCCTGAAGGCCATTCTGCTCCAGGAACATGAGAAATTTGGAGTAGATGAGTGGAGGCAGTATGTGCGGTTAAGAAGATCGACAATCTCAACAAGGTTGCGCTTATCCTTCAAGATAAATTGCCAAAGGCCAAATGGGAAATGAATGGACCAAGTCCTATAAAGGCTTTCTCCAATCCACTTGGTCATTTTTGGCCACCAGACGATGATATGCGGCCGACCCCCAAAGTCCAAGAAAGGAAAAAAGGCAAGAAGGCAACTTCTTCTGCACCAGATGCGGGCGAATCGGCTCAAACTGGTGAAGGACCCCCAGAAGGCCCACCAGATGCCCCCAAGAAGAAGAAAAGAAAACTGGTAAAGGCCCAGGAGAAGAGGCCGAAGAAGGCGAAGCAAGCTCCCATGACTCTGATGCTAGAAGATGAGTCAGATGAAGAAGGAGCGCCGAATGCGATCTGTTGCACCACAAAAATCGGTGAAGCATCGACAGGCCAAATTGCTCAAAGCCGAGAGCTCGCCAGATCACTCTGAGGAAGAAGCACAAGCCGATCAATCTCCTTCTTCTCAAGCTCCAACTGTCTCACCACTCAGAATAACGGCTGCTGAGCATGTCTCTCCTATCCTTCCACCTGCCCGCGAACACAAATCGCATCGGTTCACGAACCGTAAAGTGCTTTGTGGGAAACAGAAGCACCTGCTTCCACAGCAGAACCTCTGCAGGTCGAACCGATCAGCCAACTTCCGCCAACTCAAGCACAACCAGAACCTTCTATACCTCATCAAATTGAATCTGGACCGACAATCCCTGAGTCCAGATCAACAAAGATCATAACGGGGAAATTGATCAGAATGCGAATCGAAAGAGAGATTGATGAGTTGTACCCAGACCTGGTCGCCCAACCTATCATAAGAGAGGAAGTTTTGGAGATCCTCACCTGGAGAGATCTTCGATTAAAAAGCTTCTCAGACTTCATAATAATTATAGAACAGATGGGCGGTGCAGATGAGTTTGCAGACTTCGATTTCGACATGAGGAAATCTGCAAAAGTGGGATCACCAGCTGAGCTGATAACTGCTAAATCTGTTAAAGCTCTGATCCACAGGAAGCTAGGGTTGCCTGAACAGGACGAACTGGAGACTGCTGACAAAGCTCCTGAAGCAGATGCCACCATGAAGGATGCAGGAGCTGCCGATGATAGTGGAACTGGTGTTGCAGTTCATGACCAACCACTGGAGGCACAAACAACTGAACCAGATAAAGTGACACCTAACGTTCCAACATCACACGTCACTATTGATCAACTTCAGAGATCGATCTTGTCTCAAAGATCTCCTCGAAAGAAGAAGTTGAGGGACTGATAGCTGATCAAAGGCGAATTGCCATCAACGAAATAAAAGATTATAGGGAAATAACTATTTCCCACATTGGGGCAATCAAAGATCAGTTATCCCAAATCAGGTCCATTTGATCGGTTAACCGATAAAGACCGTTGATGCCAAACCGACTCAAGTGGATAAACAACAAGTTTCTTTTTCGATGCTCAATTGACAAGCTAGAATTGACGTAAGAGAAACTTGACAAGCCGATAACAACACTCTCTATCGCCATGGAATCGCCAAGACGAGCTAATATCAACGATTCAAAATCTAACTTGCTCAAACTCAAGGCATATCTCATTGCTGCGTATCTCAACAAGGCGATCGCAATCAACTTTGGTTCTCGACCTCCCACCTCACTACTCTTTTTTGATCAAACCAAAAAAGGGGAAGGACAGAGGAGAAACCAACCCGATGAAGGACATCACAAACTTCGAGAAGAACAAATGGCCCGGATCTGACATGCATGACAAAAAATCAATTTGAAAAGATGTCCAAAGAGCGATATAGCGTAAGAAGCCCGAAAATGCCAAGAAGAAAGAAGGGCGTAAAAATGATGAGGCATAAAATCAAGAAGAAATTCAATTTGAGAGTGAAGAAAGGAAGGGCCGGAAAATCCGTGCGTAACCTAAGCCGCCAAAGAAGAGTTGATGAGATCATCCCAAAAATTGCAAGATGCTAAGAAATTTGAGGAATGGAACAAGATCGGAAGAATGGCTTCGGATGCCTTTGTTCTTAATCTTGTTCCACAAGAAGAATCTCCCGATGAAGAATTCCTCAACGGTTAGAAAATAAATACCGGATTTTTCGAAGTATCCGGAGAATGAGGCCAAGTGATCAATGTAAAAATAACTCGCCAAGAGTATGATCATCCGTGTACTCGAAGAAGGCGGATGGCTCATTCGACAGACCGGCATTTCAAAGATTCTACTTTGACATCCCGAAAGCGAGAATAAAATAATCGATCCTCGAAGAACCGATGATGTCAAATGGAAACTTTATCAGATTTTCAACGTTCCTCAAGATCAAAGAGAGATGCCAGAAGGATACAAGCCCAAAGAGTGAAGAATCAGAAGACTACTCAGGATCAGCTACGCTTATTTTCAAACTTTTCTGATGTAACATGTAATCATCATTCTTTATTGAGAAAAGTTTATTTTTTTTTCTGATCCTAAGACAAAGTCTCATTGTCTTCTGATTACATGCTCTTAACTGTTCTATTTCTTAGAACTGTTTTGGTTTCTCAAAGTGTTTTGGTTTCATCAAAAAGGGGAAATTGTTGGGAAATTTATAGTTTTGATGAAAGTTCCAACAACACTTAGTAATAGGACCATCGGACACATTAGGTATCGATGTTTATATTACTGCATAGGAGACCCAGATTGATAATATCTGTATAGAACAACCGATGTAATAGATAGGTCACATATTGAGGGGAACTCAATATGTATAGGTCGATTCAAGACTCAAAGAACAAGTTTCGATATCCGACGGGCCGAACGCTTAGAAAAGAACAGAAGATCGATCGATCCGATCGGTCGGATATCTCAAATTTGAAGTCATGAAGCTCAAACTCGGGATACTCGAAGATCGGATGACTTCGGATGATCGGACCGGAAGACCTACATCGATCGGATTACGCTAGTTGAAGCTAAGTCAACCGGCACCGAAGACTCTATCGTAGATCGATCGATTCGGACTAATCAATCACCACCGAGTGAAATCGATGTTTCACCTAATCATACGTCGATGATCCGAACAAGAAGAATGTCGAAGCTTAGTTGGAAGAACGAAGACTTTGAAAAGTGAGTCTTATCCAATAAGAACAAGACACGTATGATCGGAGCCGGCAATTGCGGGATTTGATTTTACCTCTCTGAAACGGCTACAAAGTACAAATTCACGCTTTCGGCCATGCCGTTCCTGAAGCTAGTCACATCAAGCCTGCAAGTTTACCAAATATAGCCTGAAATTCAAATTGCTCTCCAACGGCTCTTTGATTTCAAGGTCTATATATATGGGATCACACTTTAGAGTGAGATACGGAAATAACGAACAAAAACGCTGAACAATCAAGAAGCTCAAGCTAATTTCAGATTTCCGCACAAGAACACGATCAAGAAGAATATTTTTATTAAGTGTTCATCCCATAAGTTCTTAGCATAGAAATCTTTTCATCTAGCTGATTAGGCTACTTATACGCAAGAAAATATTTCATAGTTGGAACCTCAACAATCTTACCCAAACCCCCAAGTTAGGTTAAGTTGTTTAGCAAGATTCAAGACTAGGGTTTCTAGTTCTGATTTCTGGGATCGGTTGAGTGTGAACTCTTTAAACATCTAGTCGATTATCTTGGTTGGACTTACACATAAAACAAAGTCCAGTTGGTTAAGTCGGTGCCCCTTTTGATAGGGAAGAGTGGACGTAGGACTGGTTTGTCCGAACCACTATAAATCTTGTGTGCCACTACTGCTTTGATTAACTGTTCACATAATCGCACACAACCTTTAAAGCGCATACATATTCCAAGTTGAGATCAGCTAGCACCAAGCTTCGATCCGATCATACTTGACACTTGACCAACCGATTAAAAGATTAACCTTGGAATCGATTTATCAAAACCGGTTTTTCACACGGGTAAAACTTAAGCTTCGACACATCGCTTAAACCGATAGTTACCGAACCGATCCGCTTCAGCGACAAGAAGTTGGTTATCACCAAACCGATTCACTCGCTTTTCGATCAAAGCTAACTTCCCTCACACCTGATCTGCACGAAAATTTTTCAGAAGTCTATTCACCCCTCCCCTCTAGACTTCTGCCCTCACTAAACCCGTTCGGGACCTACAGTATAGGCTACACAGTAAGATCAACAAGTCAGAAGAGTTGGATCAGATACAAGTGGTAACTAATTGATTACAACATCAATCAGTCAGATATGATTTTTGTTTACATTATCTGAACTTATCTACTTTTCTGTAATGATTACTGTTCACCCTACTTTATGACGCAAGCCCTGGAAGCATTAAATGCGGACATGGGGTTTTTGTATTTATTATCTTTTAATGCGTATTTTTGCGTCCAAAATACTTTCTTGACCGCATGATTATTTTACTTTACGAGTGCTTAATCTAAGTTGTTCTTTTCAAAACACGAATACTCAAGTATTTGTGGGAATCTGTGTAAAATATTTTCCCTCGCACTATTTTAAAACCCTAAAGTTCTTTCATCTTCTCACTTTCGAAACATTACCAAAATTCTCCACAACTACTCTGCACAAAACACGATTCAATTGAGAGAATATAAATCGATTATTTCAAAACACTCCAACTTTCGAATCGATTTTTGGTAATTTCTAAGTAATTGCTATGTGATATTATGTGGATTTCATTGTTCTACACTGCTTATGATATATTTCGTATGAACTGTGATTTCTCACTGATATAATTTCTGGGATTAAAGCTTTATCTAAGTTAATGTTTGATTTACACATTTGCGAATATGTGTATATGCTTATCTTGAGATCCATGTGCAAAATTGTGACTTAGTTGATGTTTTGGGTTGCCTTGTTGCTGTTTTTGTTATAAAATTTACTCAAACTCCCACTAAATTGTGTTTATAATGTAGAAATGGCGCAATTATCAGCTATTCCAGGGCAGGGTAAAAAGATGTTCAACTTTCTGTCGATGAAGAAAGAAATCATCGATGAAAAATATGTTATATTCAACACGACGATGGACGCTGAATCAAGGGAGATCTTGGATTGTCTCCATGCTGTAGGACTTGAACAATTCTGCTAAAGACACCTAGATATTGTACATACGTATGAAGCCCTTGAGTTCCTGTACAATCTCGAGATGGATGACGATGGCAGGTTGAAGTCATCCGTAGGTGGTTTCAACATTCTTGTTACTGATGAAGACCTATTTAGAATCTTCGGTTTTCAATCTGGAACCATTGATCCAACCACATTCACAACAGGAGTTGATGATAAAACTTATCTGAAGGATGTCTTGTTAAGATCGGCCAACATAGAGCAAGTATTCAATGTCAAAGTACCACATCTCAGACGGAAATATCATCTTCTATTTGAGATCGTGTCTAAGGTAATTCTATGTATCACACACAGTCTAGACGCTCTTACTGTTGTGAAGCAAAATGTGATGACAACCATAATCAGCAAGGCCAAAAATCTGAATTGGGTTGGACTATTCAAGTCAAGGTTGCTGAAGGAAACAGCCAAGTTCAAGTTGAACGAGAGGAATGAAGTTTATCTAACTCTGAAATGCTCGTATATCCACAAGGTGTCGATTCTACTGGATGACAAGATGTCAGATAACTTCGGGTGGAATGAGGAAGGAAAGAAAGTCTATTTGGCAAAGTTTAAGGCCATTTTGGGGAAGGATGAACCGTTATCTGGGAAATCTGATGATGACCCAACACCATATGTGCCCAGACCGAGAGGAGAATGGAAGGGCTCCAAGGCTGCCGAGTCATCTGAGACACAGACTGCTCCTAAGAAGTTGAAGAGAAAAAATTTGGCTAAGAAGTCAGAAGGAGCAGAGAAGAAGCAGAAGAAGATTACTTCAATTCTGCAGAAGGCAGTGGCGGATCCATCTAAGCCGATTCCGGAGACAGGTGAGCCTGAACAGATTGGACAAGAGACTGAGATGATTCATCTGGAATCAAATGTGGAAGCTGCTGAGAGTCCAGAACGTACTGTCAGCATGGAAAAAGAAGTTGTTCAAGAGGAGCAGATGCAAGAAGGAACTGTTGAAAGTACAACTGAGAGGGAAGCTGAGGCTGCACCATCTGGGGAGGAATCACCTTCTAATTTCATGCCTCTTAGTTCTATGTTTCGAAAAGAGAGGTCCCCGACTCCCATATCCAAGTCACCCTCACCCCCATCTCAGCCAGCTAAACCCTTATCTGACTTGCCTCCCACCTCCCCACAGCCAGAACAGATTCCTGCCCCAGAACCAACAACTGCACCAGAGCCAGTTTTTCCCGTTCCGGAGAAGCCAACAGAAGCTGAAGCAGAAACGGTTGAGGAAGAGCCGTTTATGGAGACTGAAGCAACAGATGACAGATATGTCTCTGTCTCCCACAATCCGTTTAACACAAAGATTCAGCTGGGAACTCCTGAGGAAGAAGATCCGGTGGTTTATATTCTGAAGCAGCAGGTAAAAGCTTATTTGCTTGACATCTGCCCTGATCTCATAAATCATCCGGGTCCTCAGGAAAAGATAGAGGAAATTGTGTTCTGGAGGGACATAAGGCTGAAGACTGTGGAGGAGTTTCTGATTCTGATAAAGTCTCTCCCAGAAGATTATTTCGTCGATCTAGAGGCGAAATGCTTGGCGACTGCTGGAGTAAAAAGTGTGGTCAAATTGGCCTCTGAGGACGATATCAGATGGTTAATTCATGACAGATTCAAGATTCCAAGGATGGAGGAATGGATTGATCAAGAATACCAGTATGTCGAGCAAGCTGCCGATGAACCAAGAATGGGTGCTACAGATGAGACCCAGCTTGGCGAGGCATCAACATCTGGTCAGACTGCTACTTTGAGTATCGATGCCCTAGATCACATATCTTCAAAGATTCAGGACGGGGTAAAGGCTTCAATTGATGCTCAATTCACATCTTTAACAGTAGCTCTGATGAAACGATTCGAGGAGGAGCAGAGTGGTCTGCTAGAGAAAGAAAAGAAACTAACCGTTGATAAGATCACGCTCATGCACGATCAAATTCTCGAATCAGTGATGAAGAGGGTTGATCCGTTTGTGGAGAAGCTAAGTCTCCAGACCTCCATGTTGGGTGTAGGTCCCGAACGGGTTTTGTGAGGGCAGAAGTCTAGAGGGGAGGGGTGAATAGACTTCTGCAAAACTTTTTGTGCAGATCAGGTGTGAAAGCAGTTAGCCTGATCAGAGTGCGAGTGAATCAGTTTGGACTGATAACCAACTTACTAATCACCTGAAGGCAGATTAGTTCGGTAACTATCAGTTTAACTGATGTGCGGAAGCTAAGTTTTACCCGTGTGAAAAACCAGTTTTGATAAATCAGATTCCAAAGTCAGTCTTTTAACCAGTTGACTAAAGTGTCAAACTTGATCAGATCAGAAGCTTGGTGCTAGCTGATCTTAACTTATAATATGTATGCTGCTTTAATAGTTGTGTGCGATTGTGTAAACAGTTAATCAAAGCGGTAAAGGCACACAAGATTTATAGTGGTTCGGACAAACCAGTCCTACGTCCACTCTTCCCTATCACAAGGGGCACCAACTAAACCAACTGGACTTAGATTTTTGTGTTAGTCCAACACAGTACACCGATAGATATTTAAAGAGTTCTCACTCAACCGATCCCAGAAATCAGAACTAGAAACCCTAGTCTGAAATCTTGCTAAACAACTTAACCTAACTTTGGGTTTGGATAAGATTGTTTTGGTTCCAACTATGAAATCTTCTCTAGTGTTTAAGATAGCCTATCAGCTAGATGAAAAGATTTCTATGCTAAGAACTTATGGGATGAACACTTAATAAAATAATCTTCTTGTTCGTGTTCTTCGTGCGGAAATTTGATTATAGCTTGAGCTTCTTGATCGTTTCAAGGTTTCCGTGTATTCACTCTGAAGTGTGATCCCATATTTATAGACCTCGAAATCAAAGAGCCGTTGGAGAGCAATTTGAATTTCAGGCTATATTTGGTAGGCTTCTTGAGGATTGATGTGGCGTCTTGAGGAATGGCATGGCGAAAAGCGTGAATAGTGTCTTTTATAGCCGTTGAAGAAGCGGGGACCAAATCCCGTAATTACTTGGCTCCGATCATCGTGTCTTGTTCTTATTGGTTAATCGGGCGCTTTTTTCGGTGTTGTTCTTCCAACTAAGTTTGACATTCTTCTTGTTCGGATCATTGGCGTATGATTTGGTGAAACATCATTTTTCACTGGTGGTGACTTTGATCGATCCAAAAGTGATCGATCTACGATGGAGTCTTCGGTGCCGATTGACTTAGCTTCAACTAGCGGACTTCGTGATGTAGGTCTTCGGTCTGATCTTCTCGGAAGTCATCGATCTTCAAGTATTCTGAGTTTGAGCTTCATGACTTCAGCTGAGATATCTGACTTGATCAGATCGATCTGATCTTCTGTTCTTCTCTTGCATTCTGGCCTGTCGGGTATCAACTATTCTTTGGATCTTCAGATCTGACCTATACATATTGAGGTTCCCCCTCAATATGTGACCTATCTATTACATCAGTTGTTCTATACAGTAATTATCAACTGGTATTCTATAAACGGTAATATAAACATCAGTCAGCTAACAGGTCTGACTAGTCCTATTAAATGTGTTTTAGAACTTTCATCAAAACTCTAAATTTCCCAACAATTTCCCCCTTTTTGATGAAACCAAAACACTATGAGAAACCAAACACAGTTGATAAATATAGAACAGTAAAGAGCACATAATCAGAAGACAATGAGATTTTGTCTTAGGATCAGAAAATAAACTTTTCTCATTAGATATGTCGATTACATGTTACATCAGAAAAGTTTGAATTTAAAAAGCAGCTGATCCTGAGAGGTCTTCTGATTCTTCACTCTTTAGGCTTGTATCCTTCTGGCATCTCTCTTTGATCTTGAGGGACGTTGAAAATCTGATAAAGTTTCCATTTGACATCATTGACCTGCTGAGGATCAGTTATGCGCGTTTTGCTCAGGATGTCAAAATAGAATCTCTGAAATGCCAGTCTGTCAAATGAGTCATCTGCCTTCTTCGAGTAATCCAACAGATCATACTCTTGGCGAGATATTTTTATGTTGATTATCTTGGCCTCATTTTCCAGATAGTTCAGAAAATCTGGATGTTTGTTTTCCAACCAGTTGAGGAATTCAACATCTGGAGATTCTTCTTGTGGAACAAGATCCAGAACAAAGGCATCCGAAAGCCATTAAACCTCGATCTTATTCCATTCCTCAAACCTCTCGGCGTGTCGGCCGGTTTTTTGGAATGATCTCATTGACTCTTCTTGGGCCCCGAGGTTACGTATGCAGATTTTTTTCGGCCTTTCCTTTCTTCGCCCTTGATCTGAATTTCTTCTTGAGATCTTACGCCTCTCTGCAATTTTTACGCCGCCTTCTTTCTTTCTTCGCTCTTTCGGGCTTCTTGACAAATCTGCTCTTTGGGCCGATTTCTCGGCCGATTTCTTATCGGCTGAATTTGGCTAATTTGTGCTTCTTGTGATTTTCTTAGTCCGATTGGTGGTACAAGTTGTGATGTCCCAACACCCAGGCGGCCTTTCTTGCCTTTGATTTTTCCATCTTTTTCGAAAATTTCGTTAGCAAAAAAGATCCGGATGGTCTAGTCTTTGTCCATAAGATTCAACCGTCCGAATCGGTCTCTTCATTGTTACGATCGTGTCGATTGGTTTCTCACTCATCCTTCCCCCTTTTGGTTTGATCAAAAAGCGGTGAGTGGGAGGTGGGAGGTCGAGAACCAAAGTTGATCGATATCGCCTGTTGAGATCTCGCAATGATAAACCTTGAGCTTGAGCGGTTAGATCTTGAACCTTCGAGATCGGCTTTCGGTTTTGATGATTCCATGGCGATAGAGAGTGTAAGAATTAGTTTGTCAAGTTTCTCTTACCTGTCGGTTCTAGCTTTTCATTGAGCATCGAAAAAAAAACTTGTTGTTGATCCACCTGAATTAGTTTGTCATCAATCGATTTTATAAGTTCGGCGGAACCACGGTGGTCACGATTTGGGAGAACCCGATCTTTGATTGCCTCAATCTGGGAAATAGCCAATTCCCTTTTATCTGTTATTTCTTTGAGGCCAATCGCCTCGATCGGCTATCACTCCCTCAACTTCTTCTTTCGGAGATCTTTGAGACATGATCCGATCTCACGAAGTTGATCGTGATGATGTGAGATGTAGGAATGGTATCGTCACTTGATTTGTTTTGATTGTTTGTGCCTCGGTGGTTGGTCATGAACTGCAGCACCAGCCCACTATCATCGGCAGCTCCGCGTCCTTCATAGGCATATCTCTTGAGGAGCTTCTCCGGCGATCTCCAGTTCACCTTGTTCGATCAACCCCGAACTTCCATGGATCGAGCTTTAATTGATTCATCAGTTATCAGCTCAGCTGGTGATCCTACTTGAGCAGATTTCTTCATATCGAAATCAAAAACTGCAAATTCATCAGCACCTCCCATCTGTTCTATAATCATCATAAAGTCTGAGAAGCTCTTTTTTAACCGAGATCTTTCCATGTGAGGATCTCCATAACTTCCTCTCGATAACAGGATGGGCTACGATTACGGATACATCGCATCAATATCTTGTTCAATTTGCATCCCCGACCATTTTCCGGTGATGGTCTTGGATGATCTGGACTCGAGAATTATTTGTTCGGATCGACCAGATTCCAGATTGATGAGATGTAGAGGGTTCTGTGGTGCTTTAGTAAGCGGAAGTTGGTGATTGGCTCGACCTTTAGAGGTTCCGTTGTTGAAGAATTACGTCCGGGCCGCAATGTAAGCTTTTCGGTTCGCGAACCGATGTAGTTTCGTGTTCGTGGGCGGTGGAAGAAGAAGAGAAGCTTTCGATGAGAAACATGCTCGAATCGGCTCAAGTTTGAGGAGAAGGAGATCGTTAAATCTCTTGCTCCTTCCTCGAGAATGTTCTGGCGAACTCTCGGCTTGAGAAGCCTTTTGCTGTCGATTTTTCTCCGATCTCACGTGCGCGTTAGGGCGATCTGGCGCTCCTTCGTCATCGACTCATCTTCCGAAAAACAGAGTCATGGAGGCTGTTTTGCCTTCTTGACCTCTTCTCTTGAGCCTTCACCATTTTTTTTTTCTTCTTTTGGGAGCATCCGGTGTAGGCGAGGGCTTTGCCTCCTTGGTTTTTCCTTTCTTCACCTTTGGAGGAGTGGGCGCATATCATCATCGGTGGCCCATATATAGTTTAATTTGTTGTGAGGAAGGCCTTGTAGGACTTGATCCATTCTGGTCCCATTCGGATTTGGCGGTTTGTCTTTCAAGATAACGCAACCTTGTTGAGATTGGTTGATCCTCTTCTTCGATAGACACGCCTCCATTCATTAACTCCAAATTTTTCATGTTCTTGGAGTAGAATGGCCTTCGAGAAGCCATGCCAATGATGTTCTTGGCTTCATCAATTATTGCGACCATCTTTAGATGGTTTAACGGATGTTAGAACATCTCAAATGAATGAAATACCCATGATTGTTTTTGACAATATGTCAAACAACAGTCGGTATTTCCTTTTTAGCATTGGTCTAACAAAACCTGGGGTCTGATGTTTGTCAGCTTCCCTGAAGAGTTCGTTTCGGATCAGCTCATCTTCAATCTCCCTCAGTCTTGCGCAGCGAGATTAAATCCTTTGGGCAAAATTTGAGAAGCAGACGAGATATGTCGACGATTCGTCGATCGATCTCCTCTCCGTTGACTTGAAGAGATCAGTTCATCTCCAGGGGTGTTCGTATCCACCTTCAAATTCCTTAGGAATTCGAGTGCTTCATATTGCATCATTGGATTGCAGTGAGCAGCACAGAATTTCTCAAGGCCTCCTTTCTTCAGAATTTGTTCCACTTCCATGGATTCTGGATCCCGCGTAACACCAAATTGTACGAATTTGTCATCGACAATCTTTGTCGCTAGTTCAACATAGTTGCACATTATCTTTCCCATACCGTGAGTGGCCATCTACAACAAGATAGACTCGATTAAAATTGTGCATATACATAAAGATATCATGTATAGATTATCAGACCTATTCTCAGGCCTAGTAATCGATAAACACATACGGATAACAAGAAAAGATAAGGCATATCGCAGGATAACACATAGACATAATCTATATGATCAAAGGATTTTGAAAAAGAAAAACATCAAATAACCAGAAATTACCAGATTCAATTTTTCAAAAAATGAGTTTGAATCGCAAGAAAACACTTGAATCACAGAAAGGTAATTTGAGTTTTCAGAGAATAAATCGCAAATTTGAGAATAAGAAAACTCTGGTAGGGTTTTGATGTAACTTATAAAGAGGAGGGAAAAACGAGATTGGAAGATCAACCGTTTGAAAAGATTAAACGATCCAGATTAAGCGGTTTTGATCTCATGGTCAGGAAAATCACGTACGAATACCTTTTGGATTTAAAAGCACATTTTGTAGCAATTAATACAAGTACCCCACGTCCGCATTAAATGTTTTGCAGGGAATACGTCACAAAAGGTAATGAGTACAGTAAGGCAAATAATATCAGATAAGATCAAATAATTAAGCAATAAAGAAGGAAACAGAAAAGTGTATCTGGTTGACTGATATTGTAATCAGTCAATACCACATGTAGTTGTTGATTCCGCTTGTTGATCTTAGTTTTCTGCCTAATCCTTATAATTTCCCAATTGTTCTTTTCAACTGATCCGCTTCACTTTGCGTCTGATGTACCTTTCCTGATCCTCCTTGATCAGTTGAAGTTCCCCCTTCAACTGATATTTCTGTTTTTCTCATAGACTGATATATATATCTGATTTGTTGAGGTATTAAGCTCAACTGATCTTCCTCATCTGATCAGTTTCGTATGTAATCAGATTTCAGTTGACCTAATCTGATTCTTCTCAGATCAAGCCAATTCTTGGGATACGTGTTACCGCCAAAACTTAGTCTAGAATAGTAGTCTGTATTCCATAAGTTAGCACGATTTGACATGCATAATTATAGTATGAATATTTCGATATGTCAATCCGCCGTAAATTTATCCAACTATCAGTCGCGTGATTCCTACACGCTGTCCTTGTGATGCAAATTTCTCTAAAAGGCTTTTTGAAATCAAATTTGCATTTGCACCCTTGCTTGGCCTCTATAAATTGGACCAATGTTTTACACAACATAACCCATTCACCATACTTATCTTCTTTGTAGAATCTTGTATTCTGGTGAACCCTTATTTCCGGTGAAACTTCCGGCAAACACCTTTACCCCTTTTTCAATGATTTCAGCTTCTCAAATTTACCCTGTGTGTCCCTTATCACTGTTTTCGTTGTCATCAAAGATTTCACATACAATTGTTGCCAAGCTTCTCTACCACCAAGGCGGATCTGTCATGCATCGGCCCGAAGACACTTCTCCTAACCGTATGCACCTTGTGTATCTATCGAGATGACGGAACTAGCATCAACAGACTCAGTCTGATATAAAACATGAGTTTGATATACGGTCTAGATCAGACAACAGCTGATCTTCGTATATCAACTCAATTTTTGCATGTGACACATGTGCCCATAAGGTCTTTGAACCACTTTCTTGGCACATGTGCTCCATTTAACAGCTGGAGAGCCCATTGACTTCAGGTCTAAGGGCTCCTGGCTTAGAAATCCTATCAAGGCCTCTCTCGCTCCATTGGTTTTAGCTTCAGCGAGAGGCTTTAGGATTATTTCAAAGCCTTCTTACCCTTGTTAAGTGGGGGAAAATGGGAGCATGAGATCTTAAAATCTCTCTCTCCCCCTCTTCTAGGGTTAGGATGAGGGTTTAGGGTTATAGGTTTAGGGTTTTCGGTTATGACTTATGTACTGACCTCCGGGTCCTCTTGTACTTGTAACTTGTAATGTAAACCTGACCTTCTGGTCTTTATCAATGAAAATTTCTATTATTCCATTGTTGTGTAAATTACCTATTTTCTTATGCGATGTAAGCTTTAATCTTGTGAATCTTGCTTGTTGAATGTCAACTTAATCGACTTATAAAGAGAGAAATAACCCAACTGATTTAATTAGATAATACTTTAATCTGAGCGTTTCCTTTAATCTGATAAACCTTTAATCTGATCAGTTTCTTTAATCTGACAAATTTGTAAATCTGATCGACTTCTCATATCAGCTCCTTGACTGATCTTCTGATCAGTTGAGATACCAAACTCAACTGATTCCTCTTAACCTGGTTAGTCTCTTAACCAGCTGGTTCTGGAGAACAATCCATCAAGCATTTTAGGTGTTTTTTCTCCAAGATCCAGAAGCCCTAGCTCATTGCATAATTTTCTGAATCTGATCTCAGCTAGTGGCTTGGTTAGAATATCAGCTTTCTGTAAATCAGTGTGAATCTTTTCCATTATGATATTCTTCTTTTTAACATGATCTCTTATAAAATGGTGTCTGACATCCACATGCTTGCATCATGTATGTAGAACAGGATTCTGAGTGATTGCAATAAAGATTATTACATCACGTAAATATAGGTACATTCTTAGCTACAATGTTATAATCCCTCACCGACTAAGCGGAGAGCGGTTAGGGAGCAAATGTGCTCACTGCAGCCCATATATTCTCCTTCAATAGTAGATGTCGCGAATCGATGTGCCGCTTTTTTGAAAACCACGAGATCGGTTTACATCCTAAAAACCCACATGTTCCCGAGGTTGATTTTTTCGCCAATCTTGCAACCTCCATAATCGAATCGAAATACCCACTAAGCTCTAGATTATCATCGATGGGTAAAATAAACCAAGGTTTATCGTCCCTTCAGATACTTCGAATTCGCTTAGTTTGCTTTGTAGGTGGCTTTGCATTGAATTTGCACGAAATTTGCACATACACCTACTTTACAAAAGTGATATCCGGTCTGGCGGGCGATCGGTATAGTAAGGATCCAATGAGAGCCCTATATTCTTTTCCGATTTGTTTTCGACCATCCTCATCTGGATCCATCTTGAATCCAAATATCATAGGAATTTTGGCTTCCTTACGGTTTTTGAACTCCAAACTTAGCCAATAAATTCTAGTGTACTTTTCTTGGCAAATGAATATCCCTTCAGTACTTTGTTTTTACTTGTAGACCCGTAAAAGTAACTCATCCGCCCCATCATGGACATCTCGAACTTCCTTGCATCGGTTTTTTTGAATCTTTCACATAGACTCTTGTTGGGAGATCCGAAGATGATGTTGTCCACGTAGATCTGAACCATCAGAATATCTTATCCATCTTCTATTCTGAATAAGGTTACATTCTTCATCGCTTCCTTTAGTGAACCCACTGTCTATCAAGAACTGAGAGAGTGTATCATACCAAGCTCGAGGAGCTTGTTTCAGGCCATAAAGAGCTTTTCTTAAATGGTACACTCGGTTGCCCTTTTCAAAGCCTGGAGGTTGTTCGACATAAACTTCCTCTGCTAGTACCCCGTTTAAGAATGCACTCTTTACGTCCATCTGATACACAGTGAACCCTCTGTGGGAAGCATATGCGAAAATAAATTAATGGCTTCTAAGCGGCGGATCGGTGCAAAGGTCTCATCATAATCAATTCCTTCTGATTGTGAATACCCCTTAGCAACAAGTCTTGCCTTATTCCTGGTTATGACATTTTTCTCATCTCTCTTGTTCTTGAAAACCCACTTCGTGCCAATTACGTCTTGATGATTTGGTCTGTCCACCAGTTCCCAAACTTGATTTCTCTCGAACTGTTCCAGCTCCTCCTGCATGGCTAGAATCCAGCTTGCGTCTTGTAGAGCTTCCTCTACTGTTGTTGGTTCCTTCATAGATGCGATAACAAACAATACATGGCACTTTCACCAATCTGATGTCTAGTCTTAACTCTATCAGATGGGTCTCCTATGATCAGATCAGTTGGATGACTGGTTATCCAGGTCCTTCTGTTCTGATTTGCGTCGGTTTGGAGAACATCATCCATTTCTGATAAAGATTCATTACTAGCGATTGGGAGTGGTGCAGAGTTATGATCCACTTGATAAGAACACGTCTCAGCTGATGTTGGACTCATCATGTGCTGATGTCTGTTCATAGGAACTTCAGGTGTTCCCCCTAAACCGGATGGTTCAGTTGATACTGTCTCAGCTGTACCAGCTTCTTCATCGATAGTTTTTCGTACCTTAGGATCTGATTGATCTGGTGAATCAGCTAGATCTGGAATGTATACTGTTACGATGTCTGATCCTTTTTCCTTGATCGTTAGCTGATCCATTTTCTGAGCATCAGGTACTGGTTGATCAGGTACATCTTGTTCTGAGGCAGATTTCTCTTGTTCAGAAGATGCTTCATCAAAGACTACATGGGGTGTTTCTTCCACAACTAGGGTTTGTCTGTTGTAAACCCTGAAAGCCTTGCTAGATGAGGAATATCCTAAGAATATACCCTCATCTGACTTGGCCTCAAAGGTCTTCAACTGACTCTTCCCATTGTTGTGTATGAAACACTTACACCCAAAAACATGGAAGTAAGAAACATGAGGATTTCTGCCCTTCCACAGTTCATAGGGTGTTTTGTAGTGAGCCTTAGTCACAAGACATCTGTTCTGAGTATGACATGCAATGTTGATTGCTTCTGCCCAGAAACGGCTTGGTATTGCATGTTCAGCTAACATCGTGCGAGCAGCTTCTTTGAGTGTTCTGTTTCTCCGTTCTGCTACTCCATTCTGTTGTGGCGTTCTTGCAGCTGATGTCTCATGTTGTATACCAAACTTAGAGCAAAAATCAGTTATAAAAGAGTTCAGAAATTCTGTACCTTTATCTGATCTGATTTTTACTACAATCGACACCTTCTCATTTTGTAATCTTTTAAGCGACTTCGGTATCTTCGTTGTCGTCTCATTCTTCTTATGTAAGAATATAACCCAGTAAACTTGGAATAATCATCCACGATTACGAGTATATTTCAAGCGTCGTTGAGATCGATTTGGTGTAATCGGTCCAAATAGATCCATATGAAGCATTTTGCAATACTCTGGGATGCCGCCCAGAATTCCCTTGAATGAAGCTTTGACTGTTTTTCCCTTCCTCGACATGCAACACATGTCCGATCCTTTGAAAATACTTCATTCGGAAGACCTTCCACTAGAGACATCCTTGCTATCTTATTAAGAGTTTTAAAGTTCGGATGACTCATTCTTTTGTCTTTAGAGCCAAATCGCTACTTTTGGAACTCTTAACAATTAGGCATGTATTTCTTGGGCAACTGTTCCAATCTGGCTGTGTAGATCGTCCCTTTCCTTGAACCGATTAGCAAAATTTGTTGAGTGGCTCGATTTTTGATAGTGCATTGATCGATCGAGAACTCAACGCTGAATCCGTTAATCGTAGAATTGTGAAACCGATAATAGGTTATGCTTTAGACCTTCGACATCTGAGACTCCAAAGACATGTACATCATCATTCTCTAAGGTTAGAATCCTTTGGTATAACCAAAGTTATCATCACCGAAGAGTACACGCAGCCTTTTACATTCTCGTAAGAGCCGAGGAGGTGTTTGCTTCCCGATCATGTCTTCGTGAGCATCCACTATCGATGTACCCGAGATAGTTGCTGCACACCTCCTTTGTTGGCGGACCCCACGAACCTCAATCAAATCGGGCTTTAGGTACCCCTTTTGGATTGGGTCCCGAGGGGTTAGGTTTGGTTTTGGGGATCCATACAAACGAGCACTTCTATTGTGATCGGTTAGATCGAAAGGCTGATTTGTCTCCCATACCTATCAACATAATCATACGTCTCTTTATATGCTTTCTGATTGGTATGGTTATTAGTGTGAGCCTTGGGTAACTTAGAAGACTTGGGATTTATCTTTTCTGTTTGTCTTCTTTTCTTCGATTAATGGCTCGGTCAAAGGCGACCTAGGTTTTTCGATTATAGGGGTAGGTACGACTGCTACCATCAAAAGATTCATATCTTTTTGGCATAGGTGGTTTTTGCAGTTTACCTAAAGCGTGCTTATTCGGCGGTGACCTTGATTGGGTCTCAGATTAGACTTCCCTTTTACAGGTTGTCTTTTACGATACGATCGATCCGATGATCGAGTTGAGGTCGCCTGGAAGAACCGGATTCTTCGGTTGATTCCTCGGCTGATGCTTTACCAGTTGGGGTCCATTTTTGTTCCCCTTCTGGTTAGGCACCTGCCTTACCTGCTCAACTGGTCTTTTTCCCTTATTAGATAAAAGTTTGGCTTTTGGTGTATCTTTGTCGAAAACTTCGTCGATTACACCTTTTTGAGGTGAATCAACCGGGGCTTTTGAGGATGTGGAAGGGTTCTCATACCCAAGTCCCTTCTTGTTAATCGTTGTTCGAAAATAGGTGTTCATATCTTGAACAGTTTTAGAAGATTTTGTAAAAACCTCTATTTTCTTGCGCAAATTATCCTCAGAAGATTTTAGACTCTCATCCAGTCAGAATAGCTCATCAAATTTAGCCTGAAGGATTTTGAAGTCATCAGCTTGCTGTTTGTTAATTGCTAGCTGATCTTTGATCTGCTTCTCCTGATCAGAAGACTTAACTTTCAGAATGTTAAGTTCCTCAGTTGCCTTCTGAGCAGTTTCAGCAGATTTCAGTTCAGTAGCTTTACTGAGATCGTTCTCTTTAACAAGCTGATTATTTATGATCCTTAGCTTGTCATTTTCAGCTTCCACTATAGCATAAGTGTCTACTGCATTGGAGAGATCATCAAGCAATTGCTCAGAGTAGAGCTGCAGGTCAATCTCCCCAGCAGGTGTGCTAATGATAGCAGGTGTAAAAGCAGACAAAGCAGAAGGTTTGGAGGTTACCTCAGATTGGTCCTCCTTGGCCATCGAAGCGATCTCATCATCATCTCAAGAGAATATCGATCTTCATTCTCATAGAAGTCAACAAAGATCTTTATCGAATGAAATCTTCTCTGAAGGAGTATCGAGAATCCTCGGAGGGCGATAGGAATCGTCAATTCGGATGTGTCAAACCCAACCATGGCTTTTACGTCCTGTAACGTTGCTCTCTTACGTTCCTCTTTTCTTCCCTTTCTTTTTAGGCGTCAGTGCAGGCGTCTGCATTTGTAGTGACTGACTGAAACCTCCACGGTTGAAGCCGCGCTCTTTTGATCCACGGAACCTTTTCTTCCAGGTGAATCACTCCGTCTGTATGATCTATCAGGTGACTTCCCTTTCTGATAGTAGTCTGAGCTCCTTCTTTCAGATCGATTATCTCTTCTCTCATCATTTAGATTATCTCTTTTCTTTTCTTCTCTGTGATCTCTTCGATCATCAGATCTAGTTCTTTCTGGAGATCTGTTGGCTGATCTCCTATCTCTTCCTCGGCTATGTTGATAATCTTTATAGAATCTTCGATACTTACCAAGTTGAATATTTGATTTTCTAGTTTCTTTCGTAAGCGGAAGCGATCTGTTACTGACTTCACGATGTTTCCAACAGGTTCATTGGCCTTTGATCTGCTGCTGGTTACCTTAAACGCAACTGATTTGGAAGTTGAGGCTTCAGCGGGCACCTCATCTTCATCTGCTTGTCCTCTTTCAATTAAATCGAACTCGTGAGCTTTAAGGCTTAAGAACAAGCTACTCGGCTTCATCTTTGAAATGTCTTGGCAATCCTTGATTACCGTGACTTTCATATCCCATTTCTTGGTGAGGGATCTTAAGATCTTGTAGTTGATGTCCTTGTCTGACATCTCTCTACCAAGTTCTCGTAGCTTATTCACTGACATAGTAATCCTTCCATCGAGTTCGTTGATGGTCTCGTTGGGCAGCATCTTCAGTTTTTCAAACTTCACCAGTTCGGCTTGTAGACGGCTATCTTTGATCTGATCATTTCCTTCGCATATCTCAGCTAGAGTATCCCACATTGCTTTTGCAGTTTTGAGATATTTAATCTTTTCCTTGGTGACCTTATCCATCGTTTTCATGATAATATGTCTGGCGATTGTATCTAGAGTATACAGTTTCCTTTCCTCTGCATCCATCAAGGCTGGGCTTTTTCGTACAAGACTTCCCGGGGCAAAGTCTGGATCTCCTCCAACTGCAGGGTTGTCGTAATATATGATGATGGGTCCTCTTTCAATGACTTCCATCATTCTGCCACTAATCGAACCTAGATGGTTGCACATATAAATGGCCCAATCTGCATACTCATCAATTAAGAACTTCGGCAGATCATGATACATACCGGAGGTATTATCCATGCTGAGTGATTTTGGAAAAACGAATGAGTTTTAAAAATGGTTTTTTAAGATCTGTTCAAATGACCACAAAGATTCTTCCTCAAGAATCGATGATACTCAAAGCCGATTGGTGCAGAGAACCACCGCTCGATACCACTTGTAGGTCCCAAACGGGGTTTGTGAGGGCGTAAGTCTAGAGGGGAGGGGTGAATAGACTTACAAAACTTTTTTTCGGTCATCAGTGTGAAAGCAAAGCAACTTCGATCAGTCTTGAGTGAATCGGTTTGGGTCGATAACCAACTTACTAATCGCTGAAGGCGGTCGATTCGGTAACTATCGGTTTAAGCGATGTCGCGGAGCTAAGTTTTACCCGTGTGAAAAAAACCGGTTTTGATAAATCGATTCCAAAGTCAGTCTTTTAACCAGTTGACTAAAGTGTCAAACTTGATCAGATCAGAAGCTTGGTGCTAGCTGATCTTAACTTATAATATGTATGCTGCTTTAATAGTTGTGTGCGATTGTGTAAACAGTTAATCAAAGCGGTAAAGGCACACAAGATTTATAGTGGTTCGACAAACCAAATCCTCGTCCACTCTTCCCTATCACAAGGGGCACCAACTAAACCAATGGACTTAGATTTTTGTGTTAGTTCAACACAAAGACAATCGACAGATATTTAAAGAGTTCTCACTCAACCGATCCCAGAAATCAGAACTAGAAACCCTAGTCTGAAATCTTGCTAAACAACTTAACCTAACTTTGGGTTTGGATAAGATTGTTTTGGTTCCAACTATGAAATCTTCTCTAGTGTTTAAGATAGTCTATCAGCTAAATGAAAAGATTTCTATGCTAAGAACTTATGGGATGAAAACTTAATAAAATAATCTTCTTGTTCGTGTTCTTCGTGCGGAAATCTGATTATAGCTTGAGCTTCTTGATCGTTTTAGGGTTTCCGTGTATTCACTCTGAAGTGTGATCCCATATTTATAGACCTCGAAATCAAAGAGCCGTTGGAGAGCAATTTGAATTTCAGGCTATATTTGGTAGGCTTGCAGGATTGATGTTACGTGCTTCAGGAATGGCATGGCCGAAAGCGTGAATAGTGTCTTTTATAGCCGTTGGAGAAGCATCACCAAATCCCGTAATTGCCGGTTCCGATCATACGTGTCTTGTTCTTATTGGTTAATCAGACGCACTTTTCAGTGTTATTCTTCCAACTAAGTTTGACATTCTTCTTGTTCAGATCATTGACGTATGATTTGGTGAAACATCAGTTTTCACCTGGTGAGCTGACCTGATCAGTCAGAACTGATCAGTCTACCTGATGGAGTCTTCTGGTGCCGGTTGACTTAGCTTCAACTAGCAGACTCGGCTGATGTAGGTCTTCTGGTCTGATCTTCTGGAAGTCATCTGATCTTCAAGTATTCTGAGTTTGAGCTTCATGACTTCAGCTGAGATATCTGACTTGATCAGATCGATCTGATCTTCTGTTCTTCTTTTGCATTCTGGCCTGTCGGATATTAACTATTCTTTGGATCTTCAGATCTGACCTATACATATTGAGGTTCCCCCTCAATATGTGACCTATCTATTACATCAGTTGTTCTATACAGTAATTATCAACGGGTATTCTATAAACGGTAATATAAACATCAGTCAGCTAACAGGTCTGACTGGTCCTATTACATGTGTTTTAGAACTTTCATCAAAACTCTAAATTTCCCAACATTGGGCGACACGCAAATTTTGCTGGAAAGTGTCTGGGGGTCCTTAGAGCATACATAAACTTGTCTGGACCTAGGGTGGAAATGATTTTGAGGGTTTTGTTAATCAATCCAAGAAGGTCATTGAATCTGGTCTGAACAGGCTTCTGAGCCTTGAACCTTCGTTTGCCACGCCCCAGGATATTGCAAGTCTTAAGGAGGAGATTTCCACTCAGCTGGTAAATCTGACGAAAAGGTTGTCACCACTTTTTGATGAAACCAAAAAGGGGGAAGGACAAGAGCCAGAAAAATAGATGCAGTTGATACTTGCTGAAACCTCATCTGCACAACCTGAACCGTCTGCTGAACCATCTGCCATGCTAGAACCTTCAATACCAACTGTGAACATTCCTGACACCGAACTGGTGGAACTCTTTCAAACAGTTGAACAACATGGAGAAGCCATAGCAGCTCAGGGAAAAGAACTTTCTGAACATAAGACTATGATATCTGAAGTGGTTCAGAGGGTTGATAAGATTGAAGAATTCTCTTCCTCGGTTCAGAAAAGGCTTGAAGCAGAAGATCAAGCCAAAAGTCTTGAGCTGATAAAGAAATTATCTGAAGAAGAGAAGGCAGAAGAGGAAGAAACCAAGCTGGTTGCAAGGAAGAGAGTGAAGCAAGTTGTGGAATCTGTTCAACCTCTGAAGCAGACCAGAGCTAGGATGCAACTAACTGCCGCACAAGAAGAAGAGCAGAAAGCCAAAAGGGCAGTGATTGAGGCAGCTGAGAGAAAGAAGGAACTTGCTGAGAGCAAAGGGCTGGAGACCAGATATGTGAGAAGGAAGAGGAAGAAGGCCTCTTTAGCAAAGGATGTCTCATGGGATGAGAAAGTCTTACCTGCTCCTGTCAAGGACATTCTGGTCTCAAAGAAGAACTGGCTACCAGAATGGGATAAGATTAGAGGAGAATGGTTGATTGATGTTTATGTTCTGGAGAAGATCCCGACATCAGATGATCAGGGCGAATTCAATGAAGAATTCAGAAGCTGGCTCGAGATAAAACACCCACATTTCTATGAATTGGTGATGTCTGAAGGTGAAGAGATGGGCCTGATTCCAGAAGCATCTCCTTTTGAAACCATTCTTCCACCTCTTCTATCAGACAAATCTCTTGATCCAGTGCGCTTCAAGCAGATGTATTATGAGTTTGTCAAGATGGGTGGGATCATCGAGAAAGATCGGCTAGCAGCTCTGATGTATAGAATGTACAAGGTATTTAACATTCCTCCAGAACTCCAGAAGTTTCACTATCGAACGTGATCTGTATCAGAAGACATTTAGAATCAGATGATAGGTATTCTTGCTATATTTTGTAATCATACATCGTCGATAATAAAATATCCTATCTTTTTCTGATTCTAAGACAACCTCTCATTGTCTTCTGAACTGTGTGTTGTTATTTGCTTGTTTACTTTTGATTATCTGTTTTTCTGATTAATTGTTTTGGTTCCATCAAAAAGGGTAAATTGTTGGGAAATTTGTAGTTTCGATGGAAGTTCCAAAACAGATAATGTAATAGGACCAGTCAGACCTGTTAGCTGACTGATGATCTAGATAGTAGATAGGATGACCATCTGAAAAGGTCACATATTGAGGGGGAACTCAATATGTATAGGTTAAGTCTTGAAGATCAGAAGATCAGTTTACTCGAAGATCAGATATGCTGAAGATCTGGTGATTGAAGCAGATAAGCAGAAGAATTCAAGACAGAAGATCATCCAGAAGACCTACATCAGATGACAACAAGAAAAGGTCAGTAAGTTGTGCTAAGACAACTTACGAGCAGAAGACCTAAATCAGGTAGACAAATCAGTGTTCGATCTGGTTTGTGTCAACTCCATCAGGTAACTACTTCATTGTTACCTAGTACGAGGAAAGTGTTCAGACAAGAAGAATGTCAACCTTGTTGCTTATTCAAGTACTGTGAATCGTACTTGATAGCCAATGAGGAGTCGACAACGCACGTACGGAGTACTGACAGTCTGCAGAAAAGTGGTTCAGTGTTAAATGGATAGAAAGGACAAGCTTGCATGCTTTCGGTCATGCCGCCCCTGAAGCACGTCAAATCAGCCTACAGACCTACCTAAAATAGACCGAAATTCGAATTGCTCTCCAACGGCTAGTTCGATTTCGTGCCTATAAATATGGGATCAAACCTTCATAGTAAGGTTACAGAAATTATCATCAAGCTCAAGCACAAGCAAGTTTCCGCACGAAGAACACAAAATCAAGATTTATTCTTAAGTGTTCATCCCATTGCTCTTAGCATAGAATACTTATCCTCAAGCCTTAGGCTACATAGAAGATAGGATAGTATTCCAGTTGGAGTATCACAAATCTTATACCCAAACAAAAGTTAGGTTAAGTTTGTTATAGCAAGATTTCAGTCTAGGGTTTCTAGATCTGATTTCTGAGATTGGTTGAGTGAGAACTCGTGAAACATTTGTTGGTTTTACTGTGTTGGACTAACACATTAAACAAAGTCCAGTTGGTTAAGTTGATGCCCCTGCTGATAGGGAAGAGTGGACGTAGGACAAGTTATCCGAACCACTATAAATATGTGTGCCTTTACTTTGCTTTACACTTATCTGCACACTACTCTTTGTTATCTGCATGCATATTCTGTACCTGGATCAGACTAGCATCAAGCTTCTGATCTGATCAGTTTGACACCTTTGTCATCTTATCTGAACCCGATTGGTCAGAATCTTTGTTTGAGTAAAACTGATTTTCACACGGGTTAATTAATCTTCTGCACCATCAGTTAAACAGATAGACGCCGAACTGATCTGGTTGATAGATCAGTAAGTTGGATATCAGTCCATACTGATTCACTTCGCACTCTGATCGGGATTACTTGCTTACACACCTGATCCACGAAAAAGTTTTGGAAGCTATTCACCCCTCCCCTCTAGACTTTCACCCTCACTGAAATCAATTCGGGACCTACAAATCCTCCAATTCAAAAAATCGAACATCAAAAAGCATAACAATTTTCATGTGAATAAGAAGAGGAAAGAGACGCAAGAAATGAATAAGAAGAGAAAAGATATACAGGAAAGGTAAGACAAAAAATTGAGAATTGGGAAATAAGAAGTAAACAAAAGAAGAGAGTGAAATAGTGCTTATAAAATTTAAATTTATGGAACCTAGAATTTAACATATAAGGTTGAGATTTTTTTTTTTTTAAATCTTAAGATGTAGGGTTGAGATTAAATTTAAGATGATATATTCTATAAAATTTTTTAAAGATTTTTCCCAGTCTGTTATAATTTATTAATATTTATTTCAAATATATTTATTCCAAAGTTTTTTCCCATATTCCAAATATTTGTTTTCCAATTTAACATTAGAGTTTGTGAAAATATTCTGCATATTTCTTCCAAAGATATTTCTCTATCCATTATAATTTATGTTGGTCCCGGTGAAAACAAGTCTTACACGTGTATGGGGGGGGGGGAATACACGTGTTCAGTATTTTAAAACTTTTTCTTACTGAGGTCAGCTTGGGTCAGATAATCCTGAAGGTTAGGTTCCGAGAAGCACAGATCTCTCAATCAAAGTCTCTCGAGATGTTGATCCCGAAGTGCTTTTGGATACCTCGAGATAATCCCAACCCCGAGTCCTGAGTGTCGAGAGATCCTGAGTTGCTTGGATCGGATAACTAACTTCTTGAATCCTCGGAAGAGAGTTCGGTTTTGGTAACTATCTGTTCTAGCTACTCAGTCGTGCGGAATGGATGGCCCTTAGTTTATACTCGTTTTAAGCTTTGCTGAAAACCTTCCCTTTATGAAATAGTGATTAGGCTGTGATTCACTTATGCAACTTCAGTGGATTGATTCCAACTGAATATCAATGAAAAGTATGCTTTCAGAAATCAAGTTAATGCAACAGTTAAGCACAGATAAGGAAAGCAATAAAGAACACAACAGTTATAGTGGTTCAGAGACTCAAGCTCCTACATCCACTCTCCCTGACTCTTCAGAGAAATTCACTATCAACTTCTGAGCTTTCTGACTACCTCGTAGTTTACTTACTCAACTCGGCCCTGAGTTTTTTCGACTACTCCAACGTGGTTTACTTACTCAACCCGACCCTTGAGTTTTACGACTACCTCCGTAGTTTACTTACTCAATCACACACAAGCTTTCAGACTACCTCTGTAGCTTACTAACTTCTCCTCTAGAGTTTTCTGACTACTCCGCGTAGTTTACTAACTCTTTACAACTCTACTCACCAACAAACACACTCCAACTACCTTCTCAAGGGTTTGGGGTTTCTTGGTTGGTTTCCAACTAGGATGAGATATCCTTTACAATGAAGCACAATGCAAAGGGTTAGGATATCTCGACTAAGCTTTGATAAATCTTATCAAGCTAGGCTTAGTAAAGTGAGCTCTCTTCAATATAGAAGCACTTGGGAAATTCAAGGTATTTCGAGTGCTTTAACTTTTGCAAGAATAAGTTTGAGCTCTTGAGTTGCGTATAAATTTCCCGTAACCTTACAATGTAGAGGGTCACCAGTATTTATAGGCATACACCAAGGTCACTCTTGAAAACTATCCATTGGAGAGATAGCCGTGAGTTCCCTCTTATGGTGTGTGAGAAACGGCTATATTTAGGGTTTGACACTCCTAACACGTTTTAGGCAATAGCCTTTCATGTAGCCGGTCTTCACTTTTTTACGATCGGAACTTTCGTACATCGACATCTTTTTCATTGACTTGTCCTTTGTCGATGTCGATATGGTGCGATGTCGTCTTCCTCTTTTTGACTTTTGTTCTTCAGTTAAAGGTAGACACCTTCAACGGCTCTTTTGGTTACAAACTCTGAGTTTGATATAACCTTAACAACACTTCTGACTTAGTTCCTTTTGTCTGCATTTGAATGTCTTGGCAATATCTAACTTTCTAAGGCTTTGCGTTTTTCTCGATGTTGCATCCTTCGATAGATATATTCATTGCCTCGGAACATTGAGTTCATAATTGAGCATTGATGACATTCTTGAGTCTTGATGAATTCTTGTGTTTTTCATATTCTTGATCTTTAGTTTCTCAGTCTTCTGCCTTGCGTATTCAGAGTCTTCTGAGTCTTCAGGGTCTTCTGAGTCTTCTGAGTTTTTAGATTTATCTTGGCCGATATCTTTGAGTCTTCATCTTGAGTCTTGCCTTCTCGATTTCATCTTGAGACTTCATATCTCGATTTCATCTTCGAGTCTTGAGAGACTTCGATTTCATCACAAGAAACTTCGGTATCTTGAAAACATATCTTGAGTTCTTGAGTCTTGAAACCTATCTGAGATATATCTGCTGACTATACATTTTGCAGATAACATCCTGAATACTCTAAAACTGAATCCTGACTCATTTATCAAGATCATTACTGAACATGTCATACTCAGGGGTTTTGGGATCTTAATCAAAATCATATAATCTTTTATTAAATTCATCTCCCAACAATTTCCCCCTTTTTGATGATGCCAAAACCTATCTTGTTACAGACATATAACCTATACTCAGGTTTCAGTTTATCCTATTACAAGATTGGTTATGTCTCTCAACAATTGCTTCAGCAATGAATCTCTCAACAATTTCATCACCAAACAACAGTAATCAGGCATATCAAATATAAAGACAAGAAAAATAAGATAATGAGATATTATCTTTTGAGCATAATAATAAATCTTCATTGATGATAAGTATACCATTACAAATTACAATGAATTTATCAAACCAAATCAAAAAGACAAAAATTTAAAGACTACAAAATCTTCTGAGTCTTCAGTCTTTAGTCTTCAGATTCGGCTCTTCAGTCTTCTGCTCTGTTTGCTTCATTTTCGATTTCATCAGTGGGCACTTCCAGATCAAACATTCCGAAGAATCTCTTCTTCAGCTCATTTCTTTCTCTGATGATGTCTGGACTGTTTCCAGTTAGGCCCAACCGACGACCCGGCAGATTGAAAGCAATTTCTTGCGTAATGGCCTTTTCATTTACCAAGCCATTACCAAGTCTCGGAGGAGGATAGGAATATGGACTGGGGGCTACTATCTGTACTCCACCTTCATCCGCAAGATTAATCCAGCTTTGTAGATACTTTGGATAAAAGGTGAGAAGATATTCAATGAAAGCTCGTTCTGATCTGAGCCTTCCCCTCTCCATTCCCTGAGAACATCATAATTGAACGAACCGGTTCTCTTCACTTCTTCCCACATGTCGTTGAGTTTAATGGGCATCCATTTATCAACATGGGGCCACTTCAGCGCTTTCGATGTTCCCTTCCTCTTGCTTGCAAACTTCCTGAAGTCACTCCTTCGTTTCTGCTCTTCGTCTATCTTCTTTTCGATCCACGAAGTTCCCGAGATCCAAGCGGCGGCTTTCTTAGCTTGTTCTTTTTGGAGTGTCATCGAGCCTCTTTGGTGTTGAAGACTTTCTTCCGAGGTTGAGACTCGATTTTTCTCTGCATCTTCATCATCCGAACAACTTTCTCTGGATTGGCTTAGAAGCCTTCGCACGCTTGCTTGCAGGTTGAACAACGCCCAAGGCTTTCCTCTTCATAGGCAGTTCAGCACCAGCCTGGCTTGTTCCAAACTTAGTTCTAGCACTCAGTTTCTCTCTTGCAACCTCTAGCTTGGTTTTTTGCTTTCGAAACTTCGAATGTAGACAGGAGCTTCTCTACTTGAGCAAATTTTAACTTCTCAAGAGCTCAGAGCTTTTTTAAAGGCTTGGGCTAGATTGTACATTTCAAAGATCTTTCTGAGCCTTCTTTTCCAAAGCACGTGCCATGAACTTCCCGAGGTCTGCACCTTCCCCTTCCCCCTTCTTGCACCGTAGTTTGGAAGAAGTCCGGAGAGAGTCGTGTCCATGTGATATTATTCTTTGCTCACACAAATGGATCTCTCCTCGCTAGTGATCTTGCTCATCTTCCATTCTCCTAATGTGGTTCTTAGCCACGCACAATTCTTCGATATGTGGGCAAACGCCGGAGAGTGCATCTTTAAGCATCTCTGTCATCTTGGTCATGAAAGCAATGAGCTCATTTCCTCAACAAAGCAGATTTGATCAAGCCATTTTTTTCTCTCTCGGTTTCTCCTCTAAAAATTTATCGACTCACGGTGCTTTTGTTTCATTTCAAAGACTTAACTCTCGTGTTGACTCCTCCAGGTTTTCATTCAAATTTTTCTTCCATGGAGGTCATCCGAGTGGTCGAGTGTTTTGTATCTGCACCCGCTTAGAAGAATGGCTAAGTCCTTCCATTGTCGAGAGCTTGATTGGCAACGTTGCTTCCATCTCGAGTAAGTTTGATCGACATTGGCTCAATCTTCTCAAGTTTCTCCATGACGAGTGAGATCAATCTCGGCTGACCTTCAGACCTTCTTCAGGTTTGTTTGATCATCCCGAGCTCGGCTTCATCCCGAGCTCCGGTCTCCAATTGAGCCTCGATCAAGAAGAGTGCTAGCCTCGATCGAGGTTGATCACCTGAAAGTCTCTTTTTTACTTTGAGATCGATCCTCGGCATCTCCCCTGTTGGTCCCCATCTCCATCTTTGGATTTGTCTCCGCTTTCGGGCACCAACCTCGATTGCTTTCTTCTCGGCTAGCTTCCTTTGAACCAGCTAATCAAAATTGGAATTTTTCATCCTCGAGCTTTGTCCTTCGAACCACGAGAAGTCGGTCGGGAAGAAATTTCTCCTCATTCCACCAGTCTTCCCCTCACGAATCACGGCAATGTCAAGCATCTCGGGAAGAGTCGATTGAGGATATACTGTTTTATCGTCCTTAATCGAAGAATATATCTTGCAGATCGGGGGTATGAGTGAGCTTTCGGTGTCGGTCAAGGATGAACCGTTCCCCCTTGCTCCTCCACTTTCGCCTTCTTGACCTCGCCCTTTTTCCATCTCGGGCTCTCTGGTTCATAGAAGCTTAATTAAGGGATCGAGCGTTAGGTCACTTCGGGGAGCTCATCGAGTACATTTTGCTCACGAGCCTCGGTGAGTATCTGAAGCTTGTGCATTCAGTCCTCGGTTTACATCCGAGTGGGTTAAAGGCCTGGTGGCATTTTCTCGATATGAATCTGAGTTGGCTCGTCGATCGAGCCTGCACATCTTCGGATCGACTCTGGTGGCTCTTGATCTGAGCACTGCGCATCTCCGAGGTAGGCATCTCGAGGTCTGAGCTCCTTTAAAAATTTCTGAGAAATTTTATCTGAACTGAGTGATGTCTCGAGCACCTCGAAGAAGACACGCTCCTCCGGTCCGATCCTGTGTCCTTGAGCTAACCTTGAGCCAAGATTTGTAATGGTGAACTCTGGCGATTTGGCCCTCAGGTTGTCTCTCCTCAGAATCACTGCTACCATCGTCGGTGAGAACCACCAATCTTTTGCGCTTTGGAGCGAGGTTCTTCTGCCTCATCAGTTTTGCTCCTTGCTCCATTTTTGCCTCCAACAGAACCTTCCCCCTGGTTTGTTGGGTCTCTTTCTCAGCAGCCGCAGAAGGTGATTCTACCTTCTTTTCTCTTTTCCCTCGTATGACCTTCTTCTTCACAGCAGTGGTCTTGAAGAGAATTTTGGATTTAGGGAATGGGGTTGAGTTGGCGAAGATATCCTCCTCCTCTCTGCACATCTCCAAAATATAGGCAATTTTGGTGGCATGGTGGATCTTGCCTTTCATCGTGATTTCCCCATTGACTCTTTTTATGATCTTGGCTTGCTCCGACACCATCTAGACTAAGAATTTCAGCCAGTTGAAGTCAGTGGTGGGAGATGCCTCGATCGCCGCCATCAATTTGAGCTTCGGGGTACTAATCTGTTCAAAACTCCCCGCAAGACTCATGACGCTCTTGCTCACAATATCCATCAGCACACGATATTGTGGCTTTAGGTGCTTCTTATTCAAAGTTGTCTCAAACTTCACGGGATTCTCGCCAAAGAATCCTATCTAGGTACTCCTGCTCTTTTACCGACATATACATCGCAGATCCTCTCCTCTATCACATAGCTCAAACACATCATTCAGATTTTTCGGGATAATGCACAACTCCCTCTCAAAATCGACGTATTTTAATGAGTGCTCTAGATGAGATACGATGTCGAAGAGTGCATACAATCTTCTTCATCTATTTTCAAATTGCGATGAATTGATTACCTCCTTTGCGAACTCTGGTCCGGTCGAAACTTTGCGACTAGATGGGTGAGTTTAGCCACCGGATCATATCGCAGAGCCTCCTCTTACGGCTTTGAGTTGGTTGTGCTCTCAAGTGAGACAAAGAACTTCGTACCATGGCTTATTGGTTATGGCTAATCTCTCGTACACGGTTGAGACCATTTTAGAATATGATTTGAAGAATGTGAAGCTCTAGGGTTTTGCGATTTCTGGGCAAAGGGGATTTTAGTTACAGAGTATTTGGGAACGAAGGGTTTGATAAAATTTTGGCTTGAATGGCTTAAAGAGGTATAAATAGCTTCGATCGTGGGGAATCGTGTTGGTTAGGTGAAAAGCAATTGGTTGAGATTAATCTCCGATTAATCGGGTATATGAACCGACGATCTCCGAAAAGTAAGCCAAAAAATATCCTCATTGGTCAATAATATGGCGAGTATTAAATGACGCTGACCTTCTTCGAATTTAAAACGATCCCGCCCAAAAAAAACATTCCTCAGGTGTTTTGTATTTATTGCGAATGATTACTGAGTTTTACTTAAGCAATAAATGGGTCACATGAGTCATTACTTCTTCGGACTAATTTCCCTCTATCGGTCTTCTTTAATCGACCTTGATAAAATGTCGATTATATCTTGAAAATCTTGAAAAATCGGGTTCAAGATCTTCTTGATCTTGACCTTGATGAATCTGAGTTTCGAGAGACTCGATTCAAGATTTTCATTTTATCCCGAGTTTCTCGGTGGAATTACGAAAAGCTTCATGCATCCGAAAATCTTCAATTTTCGATTTACTCTATACACTGTTCTAACATCCTAATTCAACCGAAAGTTCCTCGAAATCTTGATTCACCAAAGGTTTTAGTCAAGATATCGGCTCTTTGCCCTATCGATATGAATCTTCTCCATCCTTATGTCCTTTTTTCTCGACATGATCTCTCGATGAAGTGATGTCCGATATCCACATGCTTGCATCTCGGTGTGCAATACTGGGATTTTGTGAAATAGCAATGGTACTATTATTGTCACAAAATATTGGTACTTCATTAGGCCACAACTTTATAATCCCTTAATTGTTGTCCGAGCCAAAGAATCGAGCACGCGGCCTTCCTTCGCAACCATGTGTATTCAAACCCGATATCTTGGTTGCTCTTGAGGTCTGCTTCTTTGAAAACCAAGATATCGGTTTGCTTCCTAGAAATTGACAAGTTCTGTTGTGGACTTTCATCATTTCGCAACCTCCTTAGTCGAAGATCTCGAGTAACCGGTTAATTCAAGGTTATCATCACCGATACCATAATCCTCTATTCATCGTGTGCCCTTAAGATATCTCAAGATCTTTTTGGCGACCTCCATGTGACTAGTCTTAGGATTAGCTTGGTATCTTGCACATATCCCAACAAAGAAATGTTATATCCGCCTACTTGTCGTGAGATAGAGCAATGATCCAATGATTCCTCTATAATCGATTATGATTCACCGATTTGCCTTCCGAATCGGGATCCATCTTGTAGTTAGTATTCATAGGAATCTAACGCATTGCAATCTGACACCATATTTGGCAATCGGATCTACGGTGTACTTTGCACGGTTGATGAATATTCCTTCCTTTGATTGTTTCACTTGAAGACCTAGAAAGAAATTCATCTCTCCCATCATTGACATCTCAAACTTGCCTTTCATCGGTGTTGAAAACTTTTCACACAAATTGATGGTTTGGAGATCCAAAAATGATGTCATCAACATATATCCCCGAACCAAGAAGATATCTTCCCCATCATCTATCCCGAACAGAGTTCTATCAACAGTTCCTTTGACAAAACCATGGTCAAGAAGAAACCGAGAAAAAGTATCATACCATGCTCTGGGTGCTTGTTTGAGACCATGCAAGGCTTTTCTAAGCACAGAAACTTGGTCATTCTGTTTGAAGCCGGGAGGTTGTTCCACATAAACCTCTTCTTTAAGCACACCGCTCAGAAATGCACTTTTCACATCCATTTGATAGATCCGTGAACTTCATGTGGGCAGCATATGCAAGAAACAATCGATGGCTTCTAGTCTTGCAAATGGTGCAAAGGTTTCATCATAATCCAAGCCTTCTTCTTGGGAATAACCTTGTGCAACTAGCCTTGCCTTGTTTCTTACAATGTTGTTGTTTTCATCTCTTTTATTCTTGAAAACCCACTTGGTTCCAATGACATTGTGCCTTTCAGTCTATCTACCAACTCCCATACTTCATTCCTTGAGAATTGATTCAAATTCATCTTGCATAAAGAAGAATCCAATAAGAATCTTGTAGAGCTTCATTAATCTCGGCGAGTTTCTTTCTCGATAGGAAGCGGCGAAATAGTGCACTCTCACCATGGAACCTTCTTGTCTTAACTCCTTCAGTTAGATCACCCACAATCGACTTGTAGGATGACTATCTAACCAACCATTTCCTTCTTGATGTTCCCCTTCAATAGTATCCTCAACATTTAAAATGTTAGGTTCGATTAAATCGACAAACTCGAGAACAAAAGAAAAGGAGAAAGTGAATCATCTTCCTCGGGGAAATTCTATTTAGAACATTGTCGAGACATTTGTTCCCCTTTGGTTGATAGATTCGAGAATTTGCCTCACTTGTGACCACATCTTCATTGGCATCACATACACGAGTCCGAATCGGTGTCTGCTCAGATTGGTTACCTTTTGGAGTGTTGGTTTTCCGAGTCTCACCATCCCGATTTCCATCCTGAACTTCTTTATATCGAGTCTGAGTCACTCCAATCATAGATAGTGGTGACTTCTTCTTCTTTTCAGTTCAATTGGATAATTTATCTTTTTGTTTCGAGGATTAATCTGGTGATCCTCTTAGTCGGTTCATCAAGCATCATGTTCTGTTTCTTCCGAACACAAATAGTTTCATCAAAAACAACATGAGGTGTTTCCTCCACAATAAGAGTCCTACGGTTGTAAACTCGAAGGCTTTTATTGACTTCGAAATATCCTAAGAATATTCCTTCATCGACTTTACTATCAAAAGTTTTCAACCGATCTTTACCATTATTGTGTATGAAACACTTGCAACCAAACACCGCGAAAAGAAAGAGACAAGAGGCTTCCTTTCATTCCAAAGCTCATAAGGTGTTTTGCCTTGACTCTTAGTCGGCATGGATCTATTACGTGAGTAGCATGCGTCAGGTGTTGATGCGACTTTTCAAAATCTTTTAGGAATATCGACCTCATTATCATTGTCCTTGCGAACTTCTTTTCGAGAATCCTGTTCCTTCTTTCAAAGAACAACATTTTGTTGAGGGGTCCTTGCGGTGATGTTTCATGAGAAATTCCATTTCTTTGCATAATAATCGATATGATATGATTTATAAATTTAGTTCCTTTGTCGATCCGATTTTGACCACACTTTCAGATTCTTCTCAATCTTGAGCCTTTTCAAGAACTCTGGCGACTTTATCTCGAGTCTCTTTCTTCTTGAAAAGAATATGACCCAAAGTATATCTCGAGTAGTCATCAACTACTACCAATGTATAGTTCCTGCCATTAGTGCTCACAGGTGTTATAGGACCAAAAAGATCCATATGAAGTAACTGAAGTATTCTTTCAGTAGAAACCTCAACTTTACTTTTAAATGATGCTTTTATCTGTTTGCCTTTCTGGCACGCATCACAAATATGTTCCTTACTGAACACTTCGTTAGGTAACCCTCTCACAAGAGCTAATCTTGCAAGCTTGTTCAGGGTTTTGAAATTTAGGTGATTCATTCTTTTATGCCATAACCAACTGGTATCTGTGGAACTTTTAGCAACTAAACATGTATCTTTAGGAGTTGAACTCCAATCGACAAAGATACACATTCCCTTTTCTTGTACCCGGTCGAGTACTTTTACGTGATGTATCATCTTTCACAAAACATAAGTTCTTGGAGAACTCAACATTAAAACCTTTATCACGAAATTGGCTAATTGAAAGCAAGTTATGCTTCAATCCGATACATATGAAACACCATGGATATGAAACTCGAGTCGATTTCCAAAGTTCCATATCCTTGATCATCCTTTGGAGTTATCTCCAAAAAGTGATCAGGGCCTCTTTGTTCAACATAGTCAATTTGAAGTATCTTCTTGTATCTGTCATATGTCTTGAACATCCACCGTCAAGATACCATATATCGAGGGAGCTTTTTTCATCTCTGCTCATCGATGCCATGTGATCTTTAGTCAGTTCAGTGCCCTTGTTTTCCTCCTGAAAACAAATTACTTCTTAGGTACCCAATTTGTGTAGGGTCCTACAAGGTTAGTCTGTACCTTTTAGGGATCCAAATCGCCTAACAACTCTAATCACTTTAGAGTGGGTCGATCATCTTCCATAAACATCTACATACACATTTACTACTCGGGTGCCTTAGCGGTTTTACGTGTATGAGTCTTTGGCCTTAGCATGAACATGGGCTTTTGAATTCTTCTTTGGTTCAAGCCTTTTGTTCCATTGCTTTGGCTTTTGTGCAGCCGGTCTGCAATCTTTGTTGCCTTGGGTTCGGTAACCTTTACCCTTAGGCAAGTGGGGTTTAGGTTGCTATCTTTGAAATATGGGTCTTCAAGATCTTGAGGACTTGGTCTCTTCGGTTGAGAATATCTCTGTTTTGTGTTTTTCTCTTCCGAAGATTCCTCTGATGGTTCAAATAGAGATCCTTTCAAGTTTGCATTCTTAGCTTTGAGGCTTTGAATTACTTGCTGAAATTTTCAATCGACCGCTTTCGGGTTTTCTAGCCTTCACCTGAGGTTTGGGCTTTCTAACCTGATCATTCAGTTTTACTGAAACCATAGGTCATTTTCCCTTGTTTACAACTTTGGGCATTACTTCAGTTTGAAGTGTAGGTGCCACTGATTTAACAAAGATTGTCTTCTTGCTACTTGATGCGACATTCGATGACCTTGTGAGGTTCCCCGAATGTATCCCAATCCAGATTTTATAGTGGCAGATCTCTGGTAACTCTGAATTTCATCTATTACTTTAGATGCATTATTCAATAGAGTTAACTTCTTCTGTGCACTATCCTCACAGTTCTGTAGAGTTTCATGCTTCTCAGAGAGGTCATTGAACTTAGTTCTGATTAGCTGAATTTCTTGAAAGGATTTCTCTAGCTTTTTCGATTAGGGTCTCTATCAACTTTTCTTTCTCTGAGAGTTGTACTTTCAGAACATCCAGTTCATCAGTAGCTCCCATTAATTGAGAAGTGATTTCAGTTTTGCTAGAGTCTTTCCATTTTAGATTTTCAGCATTCAGTTCCTTATTCTGCTCTTGAGTTTTATTTAGCAGTCCTTGCAAAACAGCATAGTCCTTCATTAGATTCTCAAAAGAATCCATCAGGTCAAAATGACTGTTTTCAGTGGAACTTGAAAACTCCTGTGCTAGTGTAGGAGCAACAACGAGACGAAGAGTTTACCTCCTCAATGGCCATCGAGCGAGATGTCATCACTTTCAATTGTCGAGAATATCTCATCTGAAGAGCTAGATTCCTCTTCAGAGTGTTCTTCTTCTGCAACCATGGCCTTTTTGCTTGAGAACTTCTGGTCTCTTTTAGCTTGTCTTTCTCTTCTCTCCTTAGCACTCAACTCTGGACAATCATACTGGAAGTGACCTTTCTTCTGACAATTATAGCATCTGTTGGCATCATCATCCTGATCATTTTCTTCTTTGGACTTGGAGTCCTTCTTTCTGGATGAAGATCCTTCAGCTTTCAGGTCCTTCTTCTTCTCAGTTGATCTGTCCTCAGGTTTCTTCTGGTACCTGTAGTTCCTGTAAAAGCTTTTGTATTTTCCAAATCTATTATTAAGTCTGTCAAACCTCCTTGCCATCAGTGCTAGCTTTTCCTCAAGCTCATCCTGATGTTTGGCATGGGGGTTCTCAGACTCTTTAGTTTTACAGGTTTTATCTTTGGCTTTTAAAGCCACATTTTTACTTGATGAAGAATCATCTTTGCTGTCAGCCTTTTTGGATTTCTTATCAATTACAAATTCATAGGCTTTCAGCTCAGAGAAGACTTGTTGGTATGGCATTGAACTAATGTTCTTGGTGTTTTCAATCACCACTGCATGAATATCCCATTTCTTAGAAAGACCTCTAAGAATTTTCAATGCCACTTCTCTTTGTGGATATTTCTTTCCAAGTGCATTTAGATCATTCATGATGCTAGTGAATCTGACTTCCAATTTGTCTATTGATTCACCTTCATCCATTTCAAAACCACAAACTTTCCAATTGCCACTGAAAGTTTGTTTTCTTTTATATGATCTGTGCCTTGGCACATAACAGCTAGTGTATCCCATATTTCCTTAGCAGTATTACAGTGAGAGATCATTCCCATCACACCATCATCAATTGTATTGTATAGTGTGTCTTTTGCAATGTAGTCTAGATTGACTAACTTTCTCTCCTCAGGAGTTAGTTGGTCATCAGACTTAGGAAATTCTGCTCTAGGATCAATTCTCTCTTCTTAGAGTTCGGATTCACCACAAGAAATTTGAATGGTCCTTGAGAAACCACTCTCCACATCGCTCATATTTGGAATACTGAGATGTACTGCATTCTCGGTCTCCATAGATCATAGTTCTCTCTCGAGAACATGAGAAGTTTTTAGAAGACATTTTTCGATCTTTTGAATAGAAAAAAATTTTTAAAGAAATAAGATCGATTCGGATAGACCACAAGTATTTTTTGAAAATAAAACTTTGGTCAACACAGCAGGTGGTCAAGTTGAACCACTGCTCTGATACCACTTGTTGGTCCCGGTGAAAACGAGTCTTACACGTGTATGGGGGAATACACGTGTTCAGTGATTTTAAAACTTTTTTCTTCTTGAGGTCCTTTGGATCGATAATCCTCGAAGGTTAGGTTACGAGAAGACGATCACTCAAATCAAAGTCTCTTCGAGACGGTGATCCCGGAAATGCTTTTCGGATACCTCGGATAATCCCAACCGAGTCCTCGAAAGTGTCGAGATCGAGTTGCTTGGATCGGATAACTAACTTTCTTGAATCCTCGAAAGAGAGTTCGGTTTGGTAACTATCTCTGTTCTAGCTACTTTCGATCGTCTTGAATGGTTGGCCCTTAGTTTATACTCGTTTTAAGCTTTCTTTAAAACCTTCCCTTTATGAAATAGTGATTAGGCTGTGATTCACTTATGCAACTTCATGGGATTGATTCAAACCCGAATATCGGTGAAAAGTATGCTTTTCGTAAATCAAGTTAATGCAACGATTAAGCCTGAGATAAGGAAAGTAATAAAGAACACAGCGATTATAGTGGTTCGGAGACTCAAGCTCCTACATCCACTCTCCCGACTCTTCGAGAAATTCACTATCAACTTCGAGCTTTACGACTACCTCATAGTTTACTTACTCAACTCGTACTGAGTTTTCACGACTACTCCACGTAGTTTACTTACTCAACCCGACCTTGAGTTTTTACGACTACCTCATAGTTTACTTACTCAATCACACACAAGCTTTGGACTACCTCCTGTAGCTTACTAACTTCTCCTCTAGAGTTTTTCGACTACTCCGCGTAGTTTACTAACTCTTTACAACTCTACTCACCAACAAACACACTCCAACTACCTTCCGAGGGTTTGGGGTTTCTTGGTTGGTTTCAACTAGGATGAGATATCCTTTACAATGAAGCACAATGCAAAGGGTTAGGATATCTCTACTAAGCTTTGGATAAATCTTATCAAGCTAGGCTTAGTAAAGTGAGCTCTCTTCAATATAGAAGCACTTGGGAAATTCAAGGTATTTCGAGTGCTTTAACTTTTTTGCAAGAATAAGTTTGAGCTCTTGAGTTGCGTATAAATTTCCGTAACCTTACAATGTAGAGGGTCACCAAGATTTATAGGCATACACCAAGGTCACTCTTGAAAACTATCCGTTGGAGAGATAGCCCGTGAGTTCCCTCTTATGGTGTGTGAGAAACGGCTATATTTAGGGTTTGACACTCCCTAACACGTTTTTAGGCAATAGCCTTTCATGTAGCCGGTCTTCACTTTTTTGCGATCTGGAACTTTCGTTACATCGACATCTTTTTTTTGACTTGTCCTTTGTCGATGTCGGTATGATGCATGTCGTCTTCCCTCTTTTTGACTTTTGTTCTTGATTAAAGGTAGACACCTTCAACGGCTCTTTTGGTTACAAACTCTTGAGTTTGATATAACCTTAACAACACTTGACTTAGTTCCTTTTTATGCGCATTTGAATGTCTTGGCAATATCTAACTTTCTAAGGCTTCGCGTTTTCTCGATGTGCATCCTTGAATAGATATATTGATTGCCTCGGAACATTGAGGTTCATCTTGAGCATTCATTACATTCTTGAGTCTTGATGAATTCTTGTGTTTTCAGTATTCTTGATCTTTAGTTTCTCAGTCTTCAGCCTTGCGTATTCAGAGTCTTCTGAGTCTTCAGGGTCTTCTGAGTCTTCTGAGTCTTTAGATTTATCTTGGGCGATATCTTTGAGTCTTCATCTTTGAGTCTTGATTCTCGATTTCATCTTGAGATCTTGATATCTCGATTTCATCTTGAGTCTTGACTTCGATTTCATCTGAAAACTTGATATCTTCAAACATATCTTGAGTTCTTGAGTCTTGAAACCTATCCTGAGATATATCTGCTGACTATACATTTTGCAGATAACATCCTGAATACTCTAAAACTGAATCCTGACTCATTTATCAAGATCATTACTGAACATGTCATACTCAGGGGTTTTGGGATCTTAATCAAAATCATATAATCTTTTATTAAATTCATCTCCCAACAATTTATTAGTATTTATTTTAATACATATTTATTTCAAAAAAAAAAAGAATATTCCAATCCATTATAATTTATTCCAAAATTTTATTCTCAATTTAATATTAGAGTTTGTTGGTCCCGGTGCAAACGAGTCTTACACGTGTATGGGGGGGGAATACACGTGTTCAGTGATTTTAAAACTTTTTCTTACTGAGGTCAGCTTGGGTCAGATAATCCTGAAGGTTAGGTTCTGAGAAGCACAGATCGCTCTGAGTCAAAGTCTACCGAGACAGTGATCCCGAAATTTCGGATACCTCGAGATAATCCCAATCGAGTCCTCGAGTGTCGAGATCCCGGGTTGCTTGGATCGATAACTAACTTATCAATCCTCGGAAGAGAGTTCGGTTTGGTAACTATATGTTTTAGCTACTTTCGATTAAATGCGGAATGGTTGGCCCTATAGTTTATACTCGTTTTAAGCTTTGCTGAAAACCTTCCCTTTATGAAATAGTGATTAGACTGTGATTCACTTATGCAATTTCAGTGGATTGATTCCAACCGAATATCGATGAAAAAATATGCTTTCAAAATCAAGTCAATGCAAATATTATTAAATACGAGATAAGGAAAGCAATAAAGAACACAACAATTATAGTGGTTCAGAGACTCAAGCTCCTAAGTCCACTCTCCCTAACTCTTCAGAGAAATTCACTATCAACTTCTGAGCTTTCTGACTACCTCGTAGTTTACTTACTCAACTCGGCCCTGAGTTTTCTGACTACTCCACGTAGTTTACTTACTCAACCCGACCTTGAGTTTTCTGACTACCTCCGTAGTTTACTTACTCAAACCACACACAAGCTTTCAGACTACCCCCGTAGCTTACTAACTTCTCCTCTAGAGTTTTCTGACTACTCCGCGTAGTTTACTAACTCTTTACAACTCTTCTCACCAACAAACACACTCCAACTACCTTCTCAAGGGTTTGGGGTTTCTCGGTTGGTTTCCAACTAGGATGAGATATCCTTTACAATGAAGCACAATGCAAAGGGTTAGGATATCTCGACTAAGCTTTGGATAATTCTTATCAACCTAGGCTTAGTATAGTGAGCTCTCTTTAATTTAGAAGCACTTGGGAAATTCTAGGTTTTTCGAGTGCTTTAACTTTTGCAAGAATAAGTATGAGCTCTTGAGTTGCGTATAAATTTCCCGTAGCCTTACAATGTAGAGGGTTATCAGTATTTATAGGCATATACCAAGGTCACTTTTGAAAACTATCCATTGGAGAGATAGCTTCGTGAGTTCCCTCTTAAGGTGTGTGAGAAACGGCTATATTTAGTGTTTGAAACTCCCTAACACGTTTTAGCCAAATAGCCTTTCACGTAGCCGGTCTTCACTTTTTGCAGTCTGGAACTTTGTACATCTGACATCTTTTTCAGCGGCTTGTCACTGTCGGTGTCAGTATGGTACAGTGCTGTCTTCCTCTTTTTGACTTTTGTCTCCAGTTAAAGGTAGACACCTTCAACGGCTCTTTTTGGTTACAAACTCTGAGTTTGATATAACCTTAACAACACTTCTGACTTAGTTCCTTTTGTCTGCATTTGAATGTCTTGGCAAATATCTATGTTCTAAGGAATCGCGATCTTCTCAGTATTGCATCCTTCAGATAGATGTATTCAGTGCCTTGGAACATTCAGGTTTATACTGAGCATTCAGTACCTTACTGAGTCTTCAGTAATTACTGTGCCTTCAGTATTCTTGATCTTCAATCTTCAGTCTTCAGTCTTGTGTCTTCAGAGTCTTCTGAGTCTTTAGGGTCTTCTGAGTCTTCTGTGTCTTCTGACTGATATACTGAATCTTCGTGCTGAGTCTTCAGTTTCTAAGTATCCTACTTAGTCTTCAGTATCTTCAGAACCTATCCTGAACTATATCTACTGACTATACATTTTTCAGATAACATCCTGAATACTCTAAAACTGAATCCTGACTCGACTATCAAGATCATTCTGATCATGTCATACTCAGGGGTTTTGGGATCTTAATCAAAATCATATATCTTTTATTAAATTCATCTCCCAACAATTTCCCCCTTTTTGATGATGCCAAAACCTATCTAATTACAAACATATAACCTATACTCAGGTTTCAGTTTATCCTATTACAAGTTTGGTTGTCTCCCAACAATTTCTTAAATCAGAGAAACTCCTAGTAATTTCAGAGAATCCCCAATCAATTTAAATCATTCAACAGTTTCTTCAGCAATGAATCTCTTTAAATAGTTCATTACCAAATACTTAAACAATTTCCTCCTTATATAAACACACAATCAGTTCAGAGACATTCATTCAGCATATCAAAATAAAGACATGTAAATAAGATAATGAGATATTATCTTTTGAGCATAATGATAAATCTTCATTGATGATTGGTATCCGATTACATATTACAATGAATTTGTCAACAAAATCAAAAAGACAAAAATTCAAAGATTACAGAATCTTCTGAGTCTTCAGTCTTCAGATTTTGGCTCTTCAGTCTTCTGCTCTTTCAGTTTGCTTCATTCTCAACTTCATCAGCGGGCACCTCCAGGTCGAACATTCCGAAAAATCTCTTCTTCAGCTCATTTCTCTCCTTAATGATGTCCGGACTGTTTCCTGTTAGACCCAACTAACCAGCATACTGAGCAATTTCTTGTGTGATGGCCTTTTCATTTACCAAGCCATTACCAAGTCCTGGAGGAGGATAGGAATATGGACCAGGGGCTACTATATGTACCTCTCCTTCATCCGCAAGGTTAATCCAGCCTTGTAGATACTTTGGATAGAAGATAAGGAGATACTCAATGAATGCTTCATTCTGATCTGAGCTTTCCCCTCTCCATTCCCTGAGAACATCATAATTGAACCAGAAGGTTCTCTTGACTTCTTCCCACATATCGTTGAGTTTAATGGGCATCCATTTATCAACGTGGGGCCACTTTAGTGCTTTTGATGTTCCTTTCCTCTTGCTCGCAAACTTCCTGAATTCACTCCTTCGCTTCTGCTCTTCGTCTATCTTCTTTCTGATCACAGATGCTCCTGAGACCGAAGCAGCAGCTTTCTTAGCTTGTTCCATTTGGAGTGTCTTCAGAGCATTTCTCGTGTTGAAGACTTTCTTCTGAGGTTGAGACTCAGATTCTTCTTTCTCTTCATCATCCAGAATCAGCTTTCTCTGGATTGGCTTAGGAGCCTTTTGCAGCTTTTCTTTTCGGGTTGAACACCACCCGAGGCTTTCCTCTTCATAGGCATTTCAGCAGCAGCCTGGCTTGTTCCAACCTTTGCTCTAGCACTCAGTTTTTCTTTTGTAACATCAAGCATGGTTTGCTTAGAAACTCGAGTGTAGACAGGCTTCTCCATCTGAGCAAACTTTAACTTCTCAGAAGCTTCGACTTCTTTTAAGGCTTTGGCTAGATTATACATTTCAGCATCTTTTTGAGCCTTCTTCTCCAAAGTACGTGCCATGAACTTTCTGAGGAAGCAGCAGAATAGTGCACTCTCACCATGGAACCTTCTTGTTTTAACACCTTCAGTTAGATCACCCACAATCTGACTTGTAGGAGGACTATCTAACCAATTCCTTCTTGATGTTCCCCCTTCAATAGTATCCTCAACATTTGAAATGTTAGGTTCAGTTAAATCAGTAAACTCAGGGAACAACAAAACAGGAGAAAGGGAATCATCTTCCTCAGGGGAAATTCTATTCAGAACATTTTCAGAGACATTTGTTCCCCTTTGGTTGATAGATTCAGAATTTGCCTCAGCTGTGACCACATCTTCATTGGCATCACATATCCGAGTCCGAACCGGTGTCTGCTCGATTGGTCACCTTTAGAGTGTTGGTTTTCTGAGTCTCACCATCCGATTTCCATCCCGAACTTCTTTATCTGAAGTCCGAGTCACTCCAATCATAGATATTGACCGACTTCTTCTTTTTCGAGTTCGGAGGATGATTTATCTTTTCTGTTTTCGGGCTTAATCGGTGATCCTCTTGGTCGGGTTCATGCATCATGTTCTGTTTCTTCCAACACAAGTAGATTCATCAAAAACGACATGAGGTGTTTTCTCCACAATAAGAGTCCTACAGTTGTAAACTCTGAAAGCTTTACTAACTTCAGAATATCCTAAGAATATTCCTTCATCAGCTTTACTATCAAAAGTTTTCAACTGATCTTTACCATTATTGTGTATGAAACACTTGCAACCAAAAACACGAAAGAAATAAACAAGAGGCTTCCTTTCATTCCAAAGCTCATAGGGTGTTTTGCCTTGACTCTTGGTCAGCATGGATCTGTTCTGAGAGTAGCATGTAGTGTTGACAGATTCAGCCCAAAATCTTTTAGGAATATCAGCTTTAGCTATCATTGTCCTTGCGAACTTCTTTTCGAGTTACGCTCCCTTCTTTCAAAGAACACCATTTTGTTGAGGGGTCCTTGCAGCTGATGTTTCATGTGAAATTCCATTCTCTGCACAATAATCAGATATGATATGATTTATAAACTTCGGTTCCTTTGTCGGATCTGATTTTGACCACACTCGATTTTTTCTCAATCTTGAGCCTTTTTCATAACTCTCTGGCGACTTTATCTGAGTCTCTTTCTTACTGAGTAAGAATATGACCCAAGTATATCTTGAGTAGTCATCAACTACTACCAATGTGTATTTTCTGCCATTAGTGCTCACGGGTGTTATAGGACCAAAAAGATCCATATCAATGAATCGGAGTGTTCATCAAGAGAAACCTCTACTTTTCTTTTAAATGATGCTTTTACTTGTTTCCCTTTCTGGCATGCATCACAAGTATGTTCCTTACTGAACACTTCATTAGGCAACCCTCTCACAAGAGCTAATCTTGCAAGCTTGTTCAGGGTTTTGAAATTTAGGTGATTCATTCTTTTATGCCATAACCAACTGGTATATGTGGAACTTTTAGCAATTAAACATGTATCTTTAGGAGTTGAACTCCAATCAGCAAGATACACATTCCCTTTTCTTGTACCAGTCAGTAGTACTTTCTGTGATGTATCATCTTTCACAAAACATAAGTTCTTAGAGAACTAAACATTAAAACCCTTATCACAGAATTGGCTAATTGAAAGCAAGTTATGCTTCAATCGAGATACATATGAAACACCATGGATATGAACTGAGTCGATTTTCAAAGTTCCATATCCTTCAGTCTGTCCCTTGGAGTTATCTCCAAAAGTGATCTAGGGGCCTCTTTGTTCAACATAGTCACTGAGTATCTTCTTGTGTCCTGTCATATGTCTTGAACATCCACTGTCAAGATACCATATATCAGGAGCCTTTTCATCTCTGCTCATCAGTGCCATGTGATCTTTAGTCAGTTCAGTGCCCTTGTTTTCCTCCTGAAAAACAGATCAATTCTTAGGTACCCAATTTGTGTAGGGTCCTATGAGGTTAGCTGTACCTTTCGGAATCCAAATCTGCCTGACAACTCTAATCACTTTAGAGTGGCTAATTTGTCTTCCATAAACATCAACATATACATCCACTACTCTGGGTGCCTTAGCAGTTGTCTGTATATGTGTACTAGCTTTAGCATGAACATGGGTTTTTGAATTCTTCTTTGGTTCAGACCTTCTGTTCAGAGGCTTAGGCTTTTGTGCAGCCGGTCTAAATCTTTGATGACTCAGGTTCAGATAACCTTTACCCTTAGGCAAGTGGGGTTCAGGTTGTCTGTACTGAAATCTGGGTCTTTCAGCATACTGAGGACTTGGTCTCTTCAGTTGAGAATGTCTCTGCTGAGTGTTTCTCATCTGAGGATTCCTCTGATGGTTCAGTGTGGAGCCTTTCAGGTTTGCATTCTTAGCCTGACGCTTTGAAGTACTTGCCTGAAACTTTCCAACTGACAGCTCAGGTTTTCTAGCCTTTACCTGAGGTTTGGGCTTTCTAACCTGATCATTCAGTTTTACTGAGACCATAGGTCCTTTTCCCTTGTCTATAACCTTGGGCATTACTTCAGTTTGAAGTGTAGGTGCCACTGGTTTTACAAAGATAGTCTTCTTGCTACTTGATGCAGCATTCAGATGACCTTGTGAGGTTCCCCCTGGAATAAATCCTAATCCAGTTTTTATAGTGGCAGATCTCTGGTAACTCTGAATTTCATCTATTACATTAGATGCTTTATTCAATAGAGTTAACTTCTTCTGTGCACTATCCTCACAGTTTTGTAGAGTTTTATGCTTCTCAGAGAGGTCATTGAACTAAGTTCTGATTAGCTGAATCTCTTCAGTGGATTTCTCTAGCTTTTCAGTTAGGGACATTATCAACTTTTATTTCTCTGAGAGTTGTACTTTTAGAACATCCAGTTCATCAGTAGCTCCCATTAATTGAGAAGTGATTTCAATATTGCTAGAGTCTTTCCATTTTAGATTTTCAGCTTTCAGTTCCTTATTCTGCTCTTGAGTTCTATTTAGCAGTTCTTGTAAAACAGCATAGTCCTTCATCAGATTCTCAAAAGAATCCATCAGGTCAAAATGACTGTTTTCAGTGGAACATGAAAACTCTTGTGCTAGTGTAGGAGCAACAACAGAGAAAGAAGAGTTTACCTCCTCAATGGCCATCAGACAGATGTCATCACTTTCACTGTCTGAGAATATCTCATCTGAAGAGCTAGATCCCTCCTCAAAATGTTCTTCTTCTGCAACCATGGCCTTTTTGCTTGAGAACTTCTGGTCTCTTTTAGCTTGCCTTTCTCTTCTCTCCTTAGCACTCAAATCTGGACAATCATACTGGAAGTGACCTTTCTTATGGCAATTATGACATCTGTTGGTATCATCATCCTGATCATTTTCTTCTTTGGACTTGGAGTCTTTCCTCTTGGATGAAGATCCTTCAGCTTTCAGGTCCTTCTTCTTCTCAGTTGATATGTCCTCAGGTTTCTTCTGGTACCTGTGGTTCCTGTAATAGCTTTTGTATTTTCCAAATCTACTATTAAGTCTATCAAACCTCCTTGCCATTAGTGCTAGCTTTTCCTCAAGCTCATCCTGATTTTTGGCATGGGGGTTCTCAGACTCTCTAGTTTTACAGGTTTTATCTTTGGCCTTTAACGCCACATTTTTACTCGATGAAGAATCATCTTTGCTGTCAGCCTTTTTGGATTTCTTATCAATTACAAATTCATAGGCCTTCAGCTCAGAGAAGACTTGTTGATAAGGCATTGAATTAATATTCTTGGTGTTTTCAATCACCACTGCATGAATATCCCATTTCTTAGAAAGACCTCTAAGAATTTTCAATGCAACTTCTCTCTGTGGATATTTCTTTCCAAGTGCATTTAGATCATTCATGATGCTAGTGATTCTGACTTCCAGTTTGTCTATTGATTCACCATCATCCATTTCAAAACTGTCAAACTTTCCAATTGCCACTTTGAAAGTTTGTTTTTTTTTTATATGATCTGTGCCTTGCACATATAACAGTAAGTGTATCCCAAATCTCTTTAGCGATATTACGGTGAAAGATCATTCCCATCACACCATCATCAATTGTACTATATAGTGTGTCTTTTTGCAATGTAGTCTAGATTGACTAACTTTCTCTCCTCGAGAGTCGGGTTGGTCATCGGACTTAGGAAATTCTCGCTCTAGGATCAATTCTCTCATCTTCTTCGTTCCTCCGATTCACCACATAAATTGGAATGGTCCTTGAGAAACCACTCTCCACATACGCTCATGTTTGGAATACAGATGAGCCTGCATTCTCAGTCTCCATAGATCATAGTTCTCCACTGAGAACATGGGAAGTTTTTTAGAAGACATTTTTCCGATCTTTTGAAAAGTAAAAATTTCAACAAATAAGATCGATTCGAGATAGACCACAAGTATTTTTGAAAATAAAACTTTGGTCAACAAAGCCAGTGGTCAAGTTGAACCACCGCTCGATACCACTTGTTGGTCCCAAAGGTCAACGAGTCTTTACGTGTATCGGGGAATACACGTGTTCAATGATTTTAAAACGTTTTTTCTTCGAGGTCGACTTGGGTCGATAATCCTCGAAGGTTATGTTACGAGAAGCACAGACGCTCTGAGTCAAAGTCTACCGAGACAAAGGATCTGAAAATGCTTTCGGATACCTCGGATAATCTCAACCGAGTCCTGAGTGTCGAGAGATCCCGAGTTGCTTGGATCGAGATAACTAACTTATGAATCCTAGAAGAGAGTTCAGGTTTGGTAACTATCTGTTCTAGCTACTTTCGATTAAATCTTGAATGGTTGTACTCAGTAGTTTATACTCGTTTTAAGCTTTCTTTAAAACCTTCCCTTTATGAAATAGTGATTAGGTTGTGATTCACTTATGCAATTTCGATGGATTGATTCCAACCGAATATCGATGAAAAATATGCTTTCAAAAATCAAGTCAATGCAACGATTAAAATACGATAAGAAAGCAATAAAGAACACAAAGATTATAGTGGTTCGAGAGACTCAAGCTCCTACGTCCACTCTCCCTGACTCTTCAAAGAAATTCACTATCAACTTCTGAGCTTTCTGACTACCTCGTATTTTACTTACTCAACTCGGCCCTGAGTTTTCTGACTACTCCACGTAGTTTACTTACTCAACCCGACCTTGAGTTTTCTGACTACCTCCGTAGTTTACTTACTCAAACCACACACAAGCTTTCAGACTACCCCCGTAGCTTACTAACTTCTCCTCTAGAGTTTTCTGACTACTCCGCGTAGTTTACTAACTCTTTACAACTCTTCTCACCAACAAACACACTCCAACTACCTTCTCAAGGGTTTGGGGTTTCTCGGTTGGTTTCCAAATAGGATGAGATATCCTTTACAATGAAGCACAATGCAAAGGGTTAGGATATCTCGACTAAGCTTTGGATAATTATTATCAAGCTAGGCTTAGTATAGTGAGCTCTCTTTAATGTAGAAGCACTTGGGAAATTCTAGGTTTTTCGAGTGCTTTAACTTTTGCAAGAATAAGTATGAGCTCTTGAGTTGCGTATAAATTTCCCGTAGCCTTACAATGTAGAGGGTTATCAGTATTTATAGGCATATACCAAGGTCACTTTTGAAAACTATCCGTTGGAGAGATAGCTTCGTGAGTTCCCTCTTAAGGTGTGTGAGAAACGGCTATATTTAAGGTTTGAAACTCCCTAACACATTTTAGGCAAATAGCCTTTCACGTAGCCGGTCTTCACTTTTTGCAGTCTGGAACTTTGTACATCTGACATCTTTTTCAGCGGCTTGTCACTGTCGGTGTCAGTATGGTACAGTGTTGTCTTCCTCTTTTTGACTTTTGTCTCCAGTTAAAGGTAGACACCTTCAACGGCTCTTTTTGGTTACAAACTCTGAGTTTGATATAACCTTAACAACACTTCTGACTTAGTTCCTTTTGTCTGCATTTGAATGTCATGGCAAATATCTATGTTCTAAGGAATCGCGATCTTCTCAGTATTGCATCCTTCAGATAGATGTATTCAGTGCCTTGGAACATTCAGTTTATCTTGAGCATTCAATGCCTTCTTGAGTCTTGATAATTCTTGTACCTTGATATTCTTGATCTTCAATCTTGATCTTGATCTTGTGTCTTGAGTCTTCGAGGTCTTGAGTCTTCGACCGATATCTTGAATCTTCGTCTTGAGTCTTGATTTCTCGGTATCTCATCGAAGTCTTGATATCTTGAACCTATCCTGAACTATATCTACTGACTATACATTTTGCAGATAACATCCTGAATACTCTAAAACTGAATCTTGACTCAACTATCAAGATCATTTTGATCATGTCATACTCAGGGGTTTTGGGATCTTAATCAAAATCATATATCTTTTATTAAATTCATCTCCCAACAGAGTTTGTGAAAATATATTACATATCTTTTTCAATGATTTTTCTCAATCCGTTATAATTTGTTAATATATATCCAAAGATTTGTTGCTAAGATTTGTATCCCATTATTATTTATTAATATTTATTTTAAAGATTTAATTTATATTTTAAAAGATTTTTTTTAATTTATTATTATTTGTTTATATTTTTTTATAGATTCATTTTCCAAATTGACAATAATTTTTTGCAAGAAAATTCAATATTTTCTAAATTTAGGTCGGTTTCATTTTATATATATGTGTGTGTATATATATATATATGTATGTATAAATATATACACATATATATGTAGCTCAAGATGCACACTTGCATGAGACAGTCTCACGGTGAGATGAGGCATATGTTGGGTATTGGCGTTTTAAAACTTTGGGAGGGGTGAGTGTGATTTGTGCTAAGTTGTACCCCGTTTCATGCATGAGACCGTCTCATATGAGTTTTTATCATAGCTCATACTCTCTCCGTCCCAATTCATTTTGCACACTTTCCATTTCTATTCGTCCCAATCCATTTTGTATACCCCAGATATGGAAAAGAATCTCACAATCTCCACCCTCACAATCTGCACCCTCCATCCCCTTTGAAAAGTCAACAAAACATACAAAAAACAACTTTTCTTAATATGCATGCAAATCTTAGGGCGCAAAATGAATTGGGACTGAGGGAGTATTTTATTTCAAAGATTTTTTCTATTTTTAAAAAAAAATCTCAATTCATTATTATTTATAAATATTTTTTTCCATAGATTCGTCTCCAATCTGGAAATAAGTTTTTGCGGAAAAATATTGGTTTCTAAATTTGGGGCAATTTCTGCTATTATATTATATTTATATATATATATATATATAGAGAGAGAGAGAGAGATGTATGGAATCAAATTGTGAAGATATAGTATATATATATATATAAAGAGTTCCAAATAGACAAAGAAATATATATTATTATATAGACAAAGACTAATGTGCAACTGGTGCACGAATTTGTGATCCGTGCACTCGCCCCAACCCTACCAATGTATCTACAGAACATGTCTAACATATTTAATGGGTCAAGTATTTTTTTAAATGAGTCATTCTATTACATGAGTGCACGGTGCAATTGGGTACACAAGAGACCCACTCTATTATATAATATATATTTTTACAATTCAATTTGAAAGAGATCTATTATTGGGTAAAATTATAAAAATCATGATCAATCTAATACCAAAGATTTTTTTCCCATTATTATTTGTTAATATTTATTCTAAAAAAATTTCATTTGTTCTAGCAAAGTTTTTTTCCATTATTATTTGTTAGTTAATATTTATTCCAAATTTGTTTTCCCATTATTATTTGTTAGATAATATTTATTCCAAAGATTTTTTCTAAGTTTTTCCCAAAGATGTTTTTTCAATTCGATTATTATTTATTAATATTCTTTCCAAAGATTAGTTTCTCAATTTAACAATAATTTTTGGTGGAAAAATTCAATGATTTCTATCTACCAAAGATTTTTCCCCATTATTATTTGTTAATATTTATTTTAAATAATTTATTTTGCAGTAATATCCAATGATTTCTAAATTTGGGCTGAATTTTTTATCATTGTAATAAATTTATAAAATCAAATTGTGAAGATATAATAGATATATATGCAGAGTTCCAAATAGGCGAGGAAATATACATTATTATATTTCACAAACCAATTTGAAAGAGATCTATTATTGAGTTTAAATCATAAAAATCATAATCAATCTAAATAAATAAAAAAAAAAAAAAATCATTACTACACTCCACTTCTCCTCCAATTTAGAGTCAGCTACTTTCCCCTCCAATTTAGGTGTTATGTTACTAGTAGGTCCAATGATATATATTAAACACTAAGATGTGCAAAATGAAGTGTATAAAGTCTGAAATACCCTACCTTATTCTAATAGATCTCCAATCTCTTCCTTCTGAAAGGTACACAAATCTTGCTGAATTGACTTTTTACCATTCCCAATGCAAAATGAATTATTACACTCCACTTCTCTCTCTCAATTATGACACCTCCCTCTCTCTCTTAGGATCCGAAAATTATTATGTATATAATCAGGAGAGAAATTACATGTCATCTTTTGCGTTTAGTCTGGGTTTTTGCTTCTTTGTTTTTGGTCTGGGTTTTCGATTTTTTCTGAGTTTTTTTAAATCCAAAAAATTACATATCATTCTCATTTTTTTTATGGTCTGGATTTTTTACATCAAAAAAATTATATATCATCATCTAAATCCAAAATTTTACATATCTTCATCATACATAAATGCATCAATACATGAATATATGTAAAAAAAAAAAAAATGCATATATTCATAAATTAACGAACACATTCATATTAAAAAAAAACCGGTTACCTACACCTCTCACCACACATTCTCTCTCACTTTTCCTTTTGTATTTACATTTATATATCTACAAATCAAATATTTAATATTTAAATACATTTGTCTTAACAAAATGAATAAAAATTTATAAAAAAAATTACATATCATCTTATAAGTCCAATAATTTACATATTTTCGATATGCACAAATGCATAAATACATTAATATAAATACATGAATATATGAAAAAATAAATACATGAATATAAATACATGAATATATGAAAAAAAAAAACATAATAAAAAAGTCCAGATACTATCTTCTTCTTCCTCCAAATTTCAAATCCATCTGTAAATAATAAACACCAAAAAAAAAACCCACAAATCTATAAATTGCAGCCTTGTGTTTTGGACAAATTAATGGAAACAATAAACCAACAAATAATCCATCACAGATATAAGAGGACCAAAACATTGCATTGAAAACGAGACTTAATAGCTCCAGATACTAACCCAAATTACTAATTCCAAACAACAAATAATACGAGACTCATCTAAAAAACTCAACAATTTTATTATATTTTCAGTAGATTCAAAATCTGAAAAATCAAACAAATTAATCCAAAATCAAAAATTAAAAATCATTTGGATTCAACTTAACCACTCAAAGTTGAATAACAATAAAAACATCATGAAATATTAAATTAGTAAAACCCAGAATATACTTAAAAATAAGCATTCAAACTAATAGTCAAAGAAAATCGCGAATCAAGCCTTGACTTCTCTAAAAAAGCGAATGAGATACGTGGCGGCAGAACCAAGAATAGATCGAAAATATCCACAACAAATCGGCCGCACCGGCAATATCCGCCTCCCTTATTGAACGACGTCGGCACAACGGTGGGGGCGAAAACGCTGAGCGAAGCCTAAAATTTTTTGCGCCCAAATGGTTCTTTCTTAGAAATATGAGAGTGAAATAGAGAGAAACTTGGGATGGTTTGTTGCAGAGAAAGAGAGATATCTTGGGGTTTGAATATTGTAGTGAAAGTGGGAGAAAATTGGGGAAGTTGTTGGGGTTTGCAGAGAGAGAGAGACACGATTGATTTGGAGAGAGAGAGTGATTATTTGAGAGGATTTGAAGGGTGTTGTGGTATTTCACCGATTTAAATAGATTTGGTCCCATAACTTTGAACCTTTATTGAAATTGTCTCGTATGTATCTCATGTTTCAATTTAGTCCCGTATATTTTTAATTTGTGTCAATTTAGTCCCCAGTAGCCACGGGAGACCGGCCAAACTAATAGGTAAAACGACGCGTCGTTTTTGAAACTGTTTTTTATTGTGTTTTAATTTCGACGGAGAAAATTTGACCTCGATCGACTGAATATCCATGGCCACATATATATTACACTGATTAAAAAAATGAAAAACAAAAATAAACATAAAAAAATTCGAAATTAAATTAAGTTATATTACACTTGGTCTACCCCTCCACCCTCGACGTCCCCGATTCTCCCCGACGGCGCCGCCGCCGATTTCACCTCGACGTCCCCGACTCTCCGACTCTCCGTCGATTTCACCTCGACGTCCCCGACTCTCCCCGACTCTCCCCGACGGCGCCGCCGCCAAAATCGATTCCAAATCGACACTCACCCCCACCTCGATTCCAAAATCGACATTCCAAAATCGCCACCACCAAATCGCCAGTTCAGACGATCGATCCATCACTCCCCTGCCATTTTCGTGTTATTCTTCTTCCTCGTCCTCTGAAATCGAGTCTTCGAACCCTAATTTACTCGTCCTCTGAAATCGAGTCTTCTTCCTCGTCCTCTGAGAAAATCGACGAGAAATCAGGAAGAAATCCGCTTGGATCTATGCACCACGCGGCTGCTATCATCCCTAGACAACCCTAAGGTTGGGGATGACGGTGGTGAAATCGGCGGCGGCGCCGTCGGGGAGAGTGGGCTTGAAGGAGAGAGGGACGCTGAGATCGAGGTGGGGGTGAAATTCTCATCTCAACCTCTTGCGCTTCACCACATATTATGCACCGCAAAAGAGGACTTCCAGTAATTACCTCACCGGCGTCAAATTCCGGCGACCTTTTTCCCCTGTCATGGAATGGCAAGATTCCGGCGACCTTTTTCCCCACTTTTCTAATTTTGAAATTTGACGCCGGTGAGGTAATTACTGGAAGTCGGTGAGGTAATTTCTGAAGTCTCAAGTGTGGTGGCTTGTTTCTGATTTGGTCTCTTCGTGTTTGGTTTCTGGGTGTTTGATTGTTGTTTTTCACAGGAGGAGTTTTGATTTTGATTTTCGATCCAGTAATTACCTCACCGGTGTCAAATTCCGGCGACCTTTTTCCCCTGTCATGGAATGGCAAGATTCCGGCGACCTTTTTCCCCACTTTTCTAATTTTTAAATTTGAAATCGAGTTGGTTATTCTGGTATATGAGTTGTAGCCATGGTTGTAAATATGAGTTGGTTATTCTGCGGCGCCGATCAGATGTACTGGTACTGCGGCACCGTTGGGCAGTGGCCTGCGCGAGAGGATCAGAAAATGGGCACCGTTTCAGAAAATGATGTGTAATTTATTTTCTTTTTTCATTTTTTTAATTGGCAAAATACACATGTGGCGTCTTGGCGTGTTAATCGATCTTGGTCGAACTTTCTCCGATCGAAATTAGTAGCGTGCAAAAACACGCCTAAAAAAAACGTCGTTTTTTGGCTAGTTTGACCGGGTCTCCGTCCCTTTACTAAATTGGCACAAATTGAAAACATACGGGACTAAATTGAAACATGTGATACATACGGGACCATCTCAATAAAGGTCCAAAGTTATGGGACCAAATCGATTTAAATCCCTGGTATTTCATCTCTAACCTATAAATTATTTAAAAAAACACTTGAACTTAAGTTGGATTTTGGACCTAAGATTACTTAGGGTGTGTTTAGTTGAGGACTTTGAGATTGATGAATGGAAATAAAATGAAAGTTAGTGTTTGGTTGAGGAGAATGAAACCTCAACTATGACTTTGAAATATTAAAACTATGGAATGAAAGGTATAGATTCATTTCTCACCATTGTGAGAGGAATGAAAGTAGAGTCCCTCTAAAATTTATTATATGATTTTTCAAAATTATTTTTGTCTTTTAAATTATTTATTTTTATTATTTATAATATTTTTATGTATTATTAGTATATAATATAATTTTTTTAACAAAAAAATAGTTAAAAATAATTTATATTATAAATGTTTTTCATTAAACCAATCACTTTATATGTTAATGATAGTCATACCTATATACAAACCAAACAATTCAATAATAACTATCATACCCTTGTAATTCATCACTACTATCAAACCCTTTCTCATTCTCATTCCTCTAAACAAACCAAGCACCCCCTTATATTTCTAATATTTATTCTAAAAATTCTATTTTTTTATACCAATGATTTTTGAGTTGGTATGCTGTGAAACTTTATTCACCGTGAAACTGATTTTTTTTATAGGCATACTCTTTAGTAATATAAGTCTCACCCTTTAGTAATACAAGTCACACCCTTCAGTTATCACTACGATACCCTCTGTTATAATATAAGTCACACCCTTTATTTTTATGAGTAATACTCTTTATAATAAAAAGTCACACCCTTTATATTAAAAAGTCACACTCTTTAGTCATATCAGTCACACTCCTTAACAAGTTTCACCGTGAAACTTGTTCACCCTATACTTTGCCACGATTTTTTCCTATTATTATTTGTTAATATTTATTCTAAATATATTTTTATATTTTTTTCAAAATTAAAATTTCAATTCATTATTATTTATTACTGTAATATATTTTTTCAAAGATTTTTTTTCAATTTGATAATTTTGACTGAAAAATTCAATAATTTTTAAATTTGGACCTATTTATGCTTTATAATAATAATTATTATTATTATAATAATAATAATAATAATAATAATAATATATATAAATAGATATAGATTAATGAGCTTAGAGAGATTTTATAGTAAAGTGATTTGATTTTTCAAAAAAAAAAAGAAAAGTTTATCTTATTAAAGATTAAAGATAAAACTTAAAGATATACTTTCTTCAGCCGTAATCTCAGATTTGTCGGCCAACATTACAAGTAATTATATTGTGCCCTATATACATGAGGAATGATATATTCTTCAGCATAGATCTATTTCAACCCTAAAAACTCACGCAAATCTAGTTAATTTCCATTCTCTCTTTCAATATGTCTAATTAATACACGATGACAAAATTGGTTGCTTTTCATGAGAATTGACGGTGTGCTAGTTCTTGTCGATCGCATACAAAATTAACAGCTTATCTGAAGTTAGCATTTTTTCGTTTATTATTTTATTTTTCTCTAATATTTCGTATCTCAAATTTTATGTTTACAAGTAAAATTTATTTTTGGTCCCACCGTATGGTATTTTACAAAATTCGGTCTCAACACTCACCTCTTTGGTCCCAAATATATTTTTTTCATGTAGTTTTGATATCACCGTTACGTTTTTCGTTAAAATCAGCAGTAATTTTGTTTGTTTTCCGTTAAAGTCAGCTGCAATTTTGGTCCCACAAGACAAGGTTTGGGACAAAAAGTGCAGTTGAACTTACTTAATGGAATCAATCCGTAACGAAAGTACCAAAATTGCATGAAAAAAATTCTTTCTTACGGGACCAAAGCGGTGAGCATTGCGATCAAAATCGTGAGGTCCCGTGTCCCGCAGGACCAAAATTGAATTGAACTTGTTTTCTATATATTTACTTTATCTATTAATTATTTTCGAATTGTTATTGTTGTTGAGAAGATATATATGCCATTCGACATTGGAGTATGATCAATAGTAATTTGATTGTTATATGTATTGTCTATAAACTATCAAACAGAGGCTAATCCCCTTTTCTTTGGTTAATCCAGTTATTTTTTTTCAGGAAGGTAGAAAAATGAGACAAAAATATGAAGCAAGATTTTTTCAAACATCTCCCATCTGAAATCATCACCGAAATCCTGTCAAGACTCCCACCTGAAACCATTCTAACTTGCAAGTGTGTTTGCAAGCCGTGGCACGATTTAATCAAGACTCATCAGTTCGCCAAATTCCATCGACGTACATCTGTGCTCGATATCCTACCCCACAACCTTCACGACCTTCACTTGAATACAACCACCAAGCTTAGTTTACCAGATCACAATCCGTGTTCAGCCGACGGGTTGCTTCTTTTGCGCGTGAACAAGCGCATGAACGATAAATGTGCAATCCAATTACTCGTGAGCATATCAACCTTCATTCTCTTGAACCTTCGAAAAATACTGGCAAATATAAGGCGGTTACTATTTCCCAAGATCATAAATCGGAATCTGAGTGTAAAGTGTACACCATCGGAACAGGATCATGGAGAATCATTGAGCCTCATGCTTTGGTATGTTACCATTTAAATTATTCGGGAGCCTTTTTAAACGGGAATCTTCATTGGTCAGCTCATGATTCAAATGACACTTTGTGCATTTCTTGCTTTGATATTGAAACGGAACTTTTCACCACTCTTTCTGCACCCCCTCGTCGCGTTGGAGATAAAAAAGAAGACGTGATCCTTGTTGCTCTGGAAGGCAGCCTGTGTTTATGTGATTATACATCCGGGAATAACACGTTTATCATTTGGATGATGAAGAAATATGGGGTCGAGAAATCCTGGACCAAGGATTTCAAAGTCATCGTTAATGGACCCGATCTTCCTGTATTTGCTTACCCTATCAAGACTGGGTGATCTTGATGATATGTGAAGCCGACTCACTCTTCTACTATTCCAGAAAGAATAAAACTACTCAAAAAATTCTCTTCTCCCAAGAGTGAGCGTATACGAGTTCACATTTACACACTCCAAGCTTACTTTCACTCAAATGTTTCACGATGGAGAACACAATGTCATATTGATTTTTTTGCATTTTAGAATATATATAAAATTATTAGTCTATAAATGTGCTTTATGCAGATCTTTTGCATTTCGACATGATTTATTTGTAGCAGAGAATGTAGGTGGACTTGTGGCATTAAAATTTGATACGTTTTATTTTATTTTGACATACAGTTACTCAAATTGTGTTTAGTGATTTGTTAGCATGTATTATTAGACAAAATCACTTCGGCTGCTCAATTGGTTTTAGTGATGGTTGCTTATTTATGCAGGGATAAGCATGAAAACAACGAACAACCTTCTTAATCTCCGTTGATTTCCATTGGAATACCGACAATGAGGAAATGAAGAGAAAACACTCTCAATAACTTTAATTCATAATCAACTTAACTGAATGAAAATGTTACAGAACTGACTCTTAAATAAGAAAACTCTAACACTAATTACGGAAACATAATAAATGCTAATAAATTAAATTAAGTACATTAGTGACTAATTTCCTTATCAAATCGGTATTATAATAAATTAAGATCTTCAACGCGATCTCATCTCCATCACTTATGCAGGGGATGGGGGAGAAGGAAATTGGGTTATTGCAGATTTGAACGGGCGTTTTACGCCTCCTCAGCCCCGACATCAACGGGGAATCTTTGTCCTTAACCCCGATTGGATCCCCAACTAGTGGAAAAATTTTCAAAGACAAAAATTTGTGTGAACAGAGTTTACGATGAACTCTATTTTTTTATATCAATTTATGTGTAAACTATAACCATTGTGCAAGAAAATTAACATTGTTATGTATTAAAATTATCCTTTTTTAAAAATAAAACATTTTTTAAGTAATGATAGGTTTTCAACGTGTAACACCCAAAAATCTCAAGTTAGAGTGGGTCTCATGTGAACTCAGGTGCACCGTGCACTCATAATGCATTTTAGAAGTGTGCAACTATACAAAACAGAAACGTGCAACTATTCCAAACAGAAGCATGCAACTATATTCTCATATAACAATTGCACTTTTCTGTGTAAATAAGTCGCATTTTTCAGCATAACAAGTTGCACGCTTCTAAAATGCACTATAAGTGCACGGTGCACCCGGGGTGCATAAAAGACCTAGCCCTAAAGTTAATTAGATTTTTAAAAAAAATATTCATCAAGAATTTTTTTATAATACTTTTAAAAATCAAATCTATCTTATGATACTTACAAGATATAATTTTATCAAATTTCCAAAATTTCTTTCAATCTTTTTCTCATATATTTACGAAATTTACAATAGAATTGAATTTTTATCTTTAAAAAATCCTCACTTTCTATTATTCATAAATCCAGAACTATAATACCATGATTATTGATATATTAATATAAAAGCACAAGCCTTTAACTTTGTTTATTATTATTATTATTATTTTGTAAAAGTCCCTAAATCCTTTTTTTCATATAAACAATTTCGAAACCAAATATTGTTTACAAACTTGGTATCATATTCTTTTTTTTAAAATTATTGTTACTGTTATTCTCTATATATTTATTTAACAATTAGACTAGATTTTACAGAAGATGTCTTTGAAATTTTTATCTCTATTTCCAAGAGTCAAATTTCAAAAAATTTATAAGATAAACAAATCCCAATTTTACTAAAAAATATATTTTCTCCCCTATAAATAAATGCCTGTTTTTGTGAAATCAAAACATAAAAGAAAAAAAATTATTTCATAATTTTCACAACTTCAAACTTTTTCTCATCAAGGATTAAAGTAATTTTGTTGCATGAGTAGGTCTCATGTGCACCCGGGTGCACCGTACACTCCTAATGCATTTTAGAAGCGTGCAACTATATAAAACAAAAACGTGCAACTATTCCAAACAGAAGCATGCAAATATGTTCCCATATTAGCAATTGTATTTTTCTGTGTAAATAAGTCGCACTTTTCAGCATAACAAGTTGCACGCTTCTAAAATGCACTATGAGTGCACGGTGCACCCAGATGCATACAAGACCTAGCTTTGTTGCATGCATCTGCATCCACGACATGAATTTAAGGTGTGGTTTCTTTATCTTTATTAAATATTTAGTATGAATAAATTATTTACGTGTGCAATATAATATGGAGTGATGTATATTATAAATTATTTACTTGAGCATGATATGATGATATGAAAATATATAATAATTGTAAAAAGAAATTTACGAAAGGTCGGGGGCTGCAAAAAGGCCCGAGACTGCAAAGAGGTCCTCAGGGAACATAGTAAGACTACAAAGAGATTTTTGGAGGATCTGCCGTGCACATGGCCCGGGATTGTAAAGAGATCTTCGGGAAACTTAGTGGAATTGCAAAGAGATCCTTTGGGAAAACATTAAGCATGATTTATTTATTAAATGTCCATAATTATAATCATGAAAAATTTTATGTGATAATTTGTGATTGACATGATTACTTATGGTTAAACACTTTATTTGTTTGCTATATTTAATCTTGACAAGGTGATCTCACTGAGCTAGTGGTTTTGCTCATACCATATATTTAATATTTTACAGATTAAGAGGAGTCTACTTTAATTATTTGAAAATGATATTATCATGTTATTTAATAGTTTTTTAAATTAATATTTAAATTTCACTTTTAATTATAAGTCACATCTCTTTGAGCAAATTTTTGAATTTTTAAATTCTTATTTATTTTTTTAATTTTTTCCTGTAAATTTTTATAAAAATTTGGAAAGGCTGTTGGGGTTATACTGAAAAGTATGCTTTTACTTTGTATAACCAAACTGATTTTTCTTATTTATTTACTGAAATAAATTATTAATCACTGTTGCATTTAAATATGAATGAATGTTATATATATTTATTGCAAACCCGTTCAACAAGTTTAGTACGTATTACGTTGTAGTTAATTTGGTGATACCAGATCACAGAAGATCAAATTAACAACTCCTCGTAATTAAGTACAAATTCACAACCTAGATGGAAATGAACAAACCATCATGAAAGGTTGATGTATAAGACTCGGATTGGCTTGTCTTGACCAAGAGATTATACTAGTGCATTTGCATGCGCTGAATAGGACCTACATGAGGATAAATTCTTCGGTACTGAATATACAAGAATTAGACCTCAGTGGTGTGTTGTTTCTTAATCTCCGTCCGTTAAATAGGATCGTGTGAAATTAATAACTATTGCTTTGACTTATGATAGGAAGAGAGTCATTGCGATTCGATACCTTATATCTTGGGCAATATAATTAATTACATGACGATTGCTGACATTTAATATGGAGAATCGTGTGCAAGTACGTCTTGTTTGATTTGTCCCCTTGGTGGGCTCAGAACCTTTATCATATCAAATCTTGCAATTGGAAATTTATTTCCGGTATGGATAATAATGTTTGAGTTGTCTTTACTCCAACGATAAAGATATTAATTAATATAAAGCTTGTTCAGTGGCTTAATTAATTAATGGACTAAAATAATCTTAGACACTAGTTGTAGAAGCTTGTTTGGCGGAGTATGCTACCCATTCGTGGGTAGTCGATACGGGATCCACTAATCATGTTTGTTTCTCGTTACAGGGGTTCAAGCGGACCCGACAACTTAGTGGAAGTGAGATCCTCATCACGCTAGGTGATGCTACGAGAGTGGCAGCTGAAGCAGTGGGAGACGTGCACCTACCTTTTGAAGACCAGTTTTTAATTTTAAGAGATGTTCTTTATGTTCCTGTTTTTCAGAAAAACCTTATTTTCAGTTTCTAAACTATTTGTCGATGGATATTTTGTTCGTTTTAACAAACATGCTACTGTTTTTCGTAACGATGTGATTATCTGTCGTGGAATTTTACAAAACAATCTCTATATTATTAATTGTGCACACCACTCACAAAATGCATCATATAACTCATCTACTATTTCATGTGAAAGGAAGCATTCGGCAAACGTGAACGAAACACTTCTTTGGCACCTAAGATTATGTCATATTAACCCAAAAAAGATTCAAAGGTTGGTTCAAGATGGTTCATTGGGATCTCTCCAGGTTGAACTATTTCCAACTTACGAATCGTGCTTGGAGTGTAAAATGACCAAGAGGGCATTTGGAGCCAAGGGACTTAGAGTTAAGGAAGTGTTAGAAATCGTTCACACCGACGTGTGTGGTCTAATGCAAATCAAAGCTAGAGGTGGCTACGCGTATTTCGTTACGTTTATCGATGATTACTCACGCTACGGATACATTTTCCTAATGAAGCATAAATCAGAGACCTTCGATAAATTCAAAGAATTTAAGGCTCAAGCAGAGAATCATAAGGAAAAGACTATCAAGCTTCTACGATCTGATCGTGTAGGCGAATACCTTAGTGATGAATTCTTGAACTACCTATCGGAAGAGGGGATTGCATCCTAGTTGACTGCACCCGGTACCCCTTAACAAAAACGGGGTTGCAGAACGAAGAAATAGAACGCTTCTAGAAATGGTAAGATCAATGATGAGTTATGCAGATTTACCAAAATCGTTATGGGGTTACGCTTTGGAAACAACAGCTTATATTATAAACTTAGTGTCATCCAAATCAGTTCCTAAAACCCCGAGAGAGTTGTGGACAGGGCGCAAGCCCAGTTATGGACACATCAAGATCTGGGGGTGTCCGGCATACGTGTTGGACAAGAAAGCTAGTAAGTTGGATGCACATTCGGAATTAAGGTTGTTCATTGGGTACCCCGAAGGGACGAAAGGATGCATGTTCTATGGTCCCGAAGATCAAAAGGTCGTAATCAGTACGCACTTTAGATTTTTGGAAGAAGACTATATGAACGACAAAAAGCCTAGAAGTGAAATTACCTTGGAAGAACTTAAGGGGCCAACTCCATTGCCAACTGTACAAAATGGTATACCAAACATCACGCCTTCACAACCGGAACCTCGTCGTAGTGGGAGGGTTGTCCGATAACCCGAGCGATTCTTAGGGATTGGAGAGTCTTTGGACTTGATCTCAGGCGAAGAATAAGATCTCTGGTCCTACAATGAGGCGATCCAAGACAAAGATGCAACTTCTTGGCAAACAACAATGGAAGCCAAAATGGGTTCAATGGATCACAATAAAGTGTGGGAGCTAGTCGAATCACTTAATGGGGTAAAACTCATTGGATGCAAGTGGGTATACAAGAGAAAAAGGGGACCGGACGGAAAGATTGAAACCTTTAAGGCAAGACTAGTGGCGAAAGGGTACACTCAGAAAGAAGGGATCGACTATGAGGAAACCTTTTTGCCAGGAGCCATGCTCAAGTCCATCCGCATTCTCTTGTCGATTGCTGCGCATTAAGACTTTGAGATCTGGCAAATAGATGTCAAGATAGCTTTCCTCAATGGAAGTCTTGACGAAGAAATCTATATGCAACAACCCGAAGGCTTCATTGAAAAAAGTCAAGAGCATCTGGTTTACAAGCTTAAGAAGTCCATTTATGGGCTGAAGCAAGCATCCCGTGCTTGGAATCAGTGTTTTGATCAAGTTATAAAATCCTACGGTTTTGATCAAAATAACTTTGAAAGTTGTGTTTACAAAAAGTGTGACGGAACTGTATTGGTATTTTTGGTACTATACGTTGATGACATACTGCTCATCTGAAACGATGTAAAGGTGTTATCGGACGTAAGGGCATGGCTGTCAAAACAGTTTGATATGAAGGATTTAGGTGAAGCCGGTCACATCCTAGGGATCAAGATCACCCGAGATCGCAAGAAAATGATGATCGGGCTTTCACAAGCCTCATATATAGACACTATTTTGAAATGCTTCAGCATGCAAGATTCCAAGAAAGGCTTTGTGCCCTATAGACATGGAATCCATCTATCCAAGGAAATGTGTTCCAAAATACAGAATGAGATAAATGACATGAAAGGCATCCCTTATGCTTCGGCTGTAGGAAGCCTCATGTACGGAATGCTGTGCACGAGACCGGATATCTGCTTTGCCGTAGGCATGGTAGCTAGATATCAAAGCAACCCGGGGAAAGCGCATTGGACTGTGGTAAAGAACATTCTGAAGTATCTGAAGAGGACACGAGACAGAATGTTAGTTTACTAGTCAGACAGTCTGATCCCCATCGGTTACACGGACTCGGATTTCCAATCAGACATTGACTCTAGAAAGTCTACCTCGGGTAGTGTGTTTTGCATGGGGGAGGAGCCATGACATGGAGAAGCATAAAGCAGAAATGCATCCCCGATTCTACCATGGAAGCCGAATACGTAGCTGCTTGTGAAGCAGCGAAGGAAGCGGTTTGGCTCAAGAACTTCCTAGTTGACTTGGACGTTGTCCCGGATTTGCTCCGCACAATCACGGTCTATTGTGAAAATGCCGGAGCAGTTGCAAATTCGAGGGAACCAAGAGCACACAAGGCCAGCAAACACATTGAAAGAAAATACCATCTTATACGAGAAATCGTTAAGAGAGGAGACATTGAGGTGGCAAAGATTGCATCGGAAGACAACCTAGCAGATCCATTCACAAAGGGTCTGCCTCAGAGTACATTCGAGAGACATGTGGAAGGAATGAGTGTCAAGAACGTTGTCAATCTACTTTGAGTATAAGTGGGAGAAATTATTAGGTTCGTGTAGGGTGACATTAGATGTCACATACAACACGAGACATGTTGTAGTATACTTAAAAGCAGACTTTGAGTATAAGTGGGAGATTGTTGGGGTTATACTGAAAAGTATGCTTTTACTTTGTATAACCAAACTGATTTTTCTTATTTATTTAATGAAATAAATTATTAATCACTGTTGCATTTAAATATGAATGAATGTTATATATATTTATTGCAAACCCGTTCAACAAGTTTAGTACGTATTACGTTGTAGTTAATTTGGTGATACCAGATCACAGAAGATCAAATTAACAGCTCCTCGTAATTAAGTACAAATTCACAACCTAGATGGAAATGAACAAACCATCATGAAAGGTTGATGTATAAGACTCCAATTGGCTTGTCTTGACCAAGAGATTATACTAGTGCATTTGGATGCGCTGAATAGGACCTACAGGAGGATAAATTCTTCGGTACTGAATATACAAGAATTAGACCTCAGTGGTGTGTTGTTTCTTAATCTTCGTCCCTTAAATAGGATCGTGTGAAATTAATAACTATTGCTTTGACTTATGATAGGAAGAGAGTCATTGCGATTCGATACCTTATATCTTGGGCAATGTTATTAATTACATGATGATTGCTGACATTTAATATGGAGAATCGTTTGCAAGTACGTCTTGTTTGATTTGTCCCCTTGGTGGGATCAGAACCTTTATCATACCAAATCTTGCAAGTGAAAATTTATTTCCGGTATGGATAATAATGTTGAGCTGTCTTTACTCCAAGGATAATGATATTAATTAATATAAAGCTTGTTCAGTGGCTTAATTAATTAATGGACTAAAATAATCTTAGACACGGGAAATAATGACTGGGAGCCATGTTATAGTAAAGTCGTAATATGGGTTAAGATGGATAGTTCAATATTAATTTTATAGTGGAATAAATTAATATTAATGGACTTTGAATAATATTTGGCCCAATAGTATAGCTTCATAGTCCATTGGATGCCCAATCTTAATTCTCCTAAAGGCCCCTCAAATAGCCCAAAACAAAGTCCAATTAATGAAAAAGAGAAGAAAATAATTTGCCTAATATTTCTATGAAATTTTCGAAAAATATGTAGGAAAGAGGAAGAAAATATTGTCTTGATTTGCTTGTAGATATTTTATGGAAATAGATAAGTATTGTAGGAATACATAATTATCCCATAAAATCAAGAAGTCAAATCTTGATTCTTTTTGCCTTGTTATTTTCGAAAAATAGGATAAATAGGGGAAGAGATTTTTATGGAAAATTTAATTAAGTAGAAAAGAATATAGGAGATATATTCAAGATTTCTTGGAGACCAAGAAAAGATTTTCTCCCTAAATTTTCTTGACCTAAAAATCCCCCCACCCTTCTCCCTATAAATAGGGGATGAATTTTTCATTCCTAGCGGCAATTCCATGTGTGAAAATATTAGAAATCCACAAAGGTGGTGACAAAATAATTTTGTTTTTCCTCTTATTAAAATCGTTCGTGTGAATTCTCCCACCGGATTGCGTTCGTGGACTTGGGACATATTTGGGAAGGCTCTTTGGGTTGATCCGTTGTCTCAGCAGTCGTCTCTACAAGAGGTTAGTAATCTCGTAACTCCTAGATTCCGCATGCTTAGGATTACGTGGATTACGTGTACGCATGTTATTTATTCGCTTATTAATTATTATGTTGAATTGATTTAGGATTAATTCATGCTAGTAATTAATTGATTAATTTAAATATGTATTTAAAATCATCTCGAATAGATCAGGACACCCCTAATTTCCCACAAAGGCTTGTATGATTTGTCCCCTTGGTGGACTCAGAACCTTTATCATATCAAATCTTGCAACTGGAATTAATTTTTTGGTATGAATAATAATGTTGAGCTGTCCTTACTCCAAGGATAAAGATATTAATTAATATAAAGCTTTTCAACGGCTTAATTAATTAATAGACTAAATAATCTTAAACACGGGAAATAATAACCGGGAGCCATATTACCGTAATATGGGTTAAGATGGATAGTGCAATATTAATTATATAGTGGAATTAATTAATATTAATGGGTTGAATAATATTGTGGCTCAATATTGGAATTCAGTGCCCATTGGGAGGTCCATCTTAATTCTCCTAAAGGCCCCTCAAGTAGCCTAATTAAATTAAATATTATTGTTGCATATTTTTCCTTAATTTTCGAATTTATTAAAGAAAAGAAGGAGAAAGATTTTCTTGGAAAATTTTATGGAAATGAGATAAGTATTCTTGGACTACAAGATTATCCCATAAATTCAAGAAATATCCTACTTGGTTTCCTTATGGAATTTTTTGAAAAATTAGAGAATAAGAAGGAAGAAAAGATTTTCTTGATTTTCTTGGAAAGATTTTATGGAGAAAGATATGTATATTTGGAATACAAGATTATCTCATAAATTCAAGAAAAATCCAATCTTGCAAATCTGCTTCATTATTTTCGAAAAAAAAGGGTTAAACAAGGTGTGAGATATTTGTAGAAAATTATACATGGTAAGAAGAATATATGAGATATATTCAAGATTTCTTAAAGATCAAGAAAAGATTTTTCCATACACTAATTAAACATAAAAATTTCGACCCTCCCTTGTATTATATATAGGGAATGAATTTTTCATCCCCAACACAATTCCAGTCTTGGAAAAAATTAGAAATCCACAAAGGTGGTGCAACAAAATATTTATTTTTCTTTGTTTATAATTGTTCATCGGAGAACCTCCCACCAAGGTTATTGAACGAGGGAATACTTGAGAAGGACTTTCGGTTGGTAGTCAGATACCTGATCCTGTCTGTCTCAGAAACTGTCACTCCAATGGGTAAGTTTACGTAAACTCCTAGAAATTCCGCATGCTAGGACTTTTACGTGATTATTGTTTGCATGATGTTTTTGGTATGATTATTATGTGAGTTAATATAGAATTAATTCATGTTAGTAATAATCGGTAATTAAATTTTTTATTTTAAGTTCATCCCGAATAGATCCTGGCATAACGTATCCCAACAACAGGTATCAGAGCCCTGGTTTCGGGCTCTAATCTTTTAAAGGTAATTTAAATTGTTGTTCATTAAAATTGAAATATGATAGTAGAACTGTTAGATCTGTTTTGCAGGTATCCAATTATCATGATATTTTAATGAATATTTATTTACATGCAAATAATTATTATTTTTTTTAATTCGATTCGTTCGAATTTGTTTTTCTCGTGAGAAAATCCGCGAGTAGATTAGGCTATTTGTTTTATCCAATATAATAGATTAGTCTAGATCGTAGATTTATTTATTTTTGTAATAAATTGTAATCGAATCAAAGACGAAGACAGAAGACGAAGAATTAAAAACATGTATTTTTCGTCTTTTTTGTTCATAAAAAATCGTGTTGGGATGCATGCATGCATCATCGTCCGAAAAAAAACTTTATCGAGGACATCGGTTAGGATAGGATTATTATGTCGGGTAAGGGTCATCTCGAAATGAAAGTCGAGCCCATCTTCTGCGACCTGGCGGCGTTCCGAATTCAATATATGGGCCAATGGCCAATTATCATATATTTTATATTTATTTACATGCAAATAATTATTTTTTGTCTTTATTTGAATTTGTCTGCCATTATTGTCTCTATGTTGATATCGACCCCTCGGCCTCTCGACCACCTTGCTTAAAAATGTGCTCGAAAGCATTTGAAGCAGCCTTCTTGACGCTTGAGCCTTTTCTTGGTTTTTGGGCGTGGGGCGTCGTCCAATGGAATTTTCTAGACGGAGGATATTTTTTAAAGAATTATTGTGGTCGAGTGGGAGCCTTTCGAGACGAACGATGAAGGCTACAAAGAGGACGATTTCTCAAGATCGAGGCATAAAATTTAAACTATGATATTTGGATATATGTACCCAACTTTATTTATTTTTATCTTGATGGATGTTTTAATTTCATGCATTATTATTTGTTAATGTGTTTGCATGTTATTTGAATTGTCTAAAGAAAAACTCACTTTCGAAAATTACTAAGTATGTTTTGTTAATTGACAATTTTATCTCGGATAATAAAATTAAGTCAATTTTGACCTCCATGATTTATTTATTTGTGAATTCTTTTGGAGCAATTTTTCCCTCGGAACGGCCAAAAGATAGATTTCACATGAATAAATTTCCAAAAGGATGATTATGGATTATTACTAAGTGGCGGTATTGACCCTCCCCATGAGTGACTTGCTAAAAATGAACTAGTAATCCTGTATTTAATCATGGTTATTACTTAGGTATAAATATTGATATTAACGCACTCCACCGGGGTCCCTGTCAATTTTTATATGGTCAAGTGGGAGCCGACTTTTAATTTTGTATTAAAGGTTTGTAACTGTTCCTGTTTGTAACCTACTTGAATGTGTTTAAATAGACAGTTCACCCCACGTGACCTATTTAAACGGTTTTGAGATGTTAACTTATACAATTTTCTCTCCATTTCGTTTCACATGCTCCTAAATTCGAAATTAATGCTAGATACCTGGAATTTGAGAGGTTTGTTTCACACTTCAGCTTTCTATTTGTGATTTTCGTCACTGGATTCATAAGTTTTCCGGTTTTGTGTATCAATCTCAGTTGTGAGAACATGCATGTGTATGATTTATAAATTCTTTTTGTTGATTTTTGTGATAGCTTGAGGGTTTCGTTTTGGTTTTTGATGATTGAACAGTTCGTTTTGGTTGATTTATTAGCGAGAAAATAACTTTTTTATGATAGAACGCTAAGCCAAACGCTTTTATGGATTCCTGATAATGAAATAGAGTATGAGTTAGAAAATATGACATAAGCTTTGCAATTCTTATTTCATGATTTTCTTAATTTGGTGAACTGTGTGGTTTGATTTATATGTACTTTTGCAATTAGAATGTACTTTCGTAGGTGGTTTCTTGTTTATCCCTTTTGTGAATATATTATATAAAGGGAACTTTAGATATTTAAGTTGTAAATGATAAATAAGCAGAGCAATAAGCATAATGCATTTGACAAAATGAGTGCCTTTTCCCACAATAGACAGTTCACCCCACTTGACCTAGTTAAACGGTTTTGAGATGTTAACTTATACATATTCATATTGTTTTGAGATTTTGATATGAATAATGAAATCAAAATTATGTGATATTTTGTGCTTATACAATTGTTATTTATTTCAGTTCAGCATGTCGTAACCTTTTGAACAACTGTATGTTATACTTAAAGATAATCAACTTACTAGTGAAAACTATGATATTTGGAAACATAATATGAAATTTGTCCTTACTGCACAAGAACACAATTGGGTTCTTGGCGTAACCAAACCTTATAAGCCTACTGAAAGATCAAGTAATGCGGAGAGGTTGTTGTATGAGTACTGGGAGAGTGCCAACGAGCCTATGAAATGTATAATCTTGACTTCCTTGTCTGATGATTTGAGATACATTCATAAAGGTGTTGAATCTGCTGCGGAAATCATGGAAAATCTTGAGGAAATATGTTTACAAGAAAACCGCATGACGGAGGGAACACCCGTAAGGGATCATGTTCTCAAAGTCAAGCGCCATTTTGACAAGCTTGCTTTTCTTGGAACTAAACATAGTAATGGGGTACAAATCGATTTCTTGTTCCTAACTCTTCCAAAATATTTCGATGAGTTTTACAGTAGTTTTGTGATGAGCGATCACATGTTCACTATGGATACTCTGCAAGAAGCTTTGGAAACGATAGAGAAGCATTTGGGACAAGAGGATGAAGCCTTGATGAATAAAATTTTCTCTTGAAATCTAGGTCAATGGAGGGTAAGATTGATGAGAAGGAAAACATTCAAGACCAAAACAACCCAACTACTAAGAAAAGTAAGAGAAAAGCATTCAGATTGAATGGTGTCAGGAAGAAACCCAAGGGAAAATGCTTCAACTGCGGTGAAAAAGGACACTGGAGGACTGCCTGTTCCAAACCCAAAAAGGTTGGAAAGAAAGGTAATTTTCATGCACTAGTTGTTGAAACTTTTTTAACGGCTTATGCTTCCCATTCGTGTGCAGTTGATACGGGATCCACTGATCATGTTTGTTTCACATTACAGGGGTTCAAGCTGACCCGACAACTTAGTGGGAGTGAGTTCCTCATTACACTGGGCGATGCTACGAGAGTGGCAGCTGAAGTAGTGGGAGACGTGCACCTGTCTTTTGAAGACATAATTTTAGTTTTGAGAGATGTTCTTTATGTTCCTATTTTTCGGAAAAACCTGATTTCTGTTACTAAACTATTTTCTGATGGATATTCTGTTCGTTTTAATAAACAAGTTACTGCTTTTCGTAAGGATGTGTTTATCTATCATGAAACTTTGCGGAACAATCTCTATACTATTAATTGTGCACACCACTTACAAAATGCATCTTATAACACATCGATTATTTCGAGCAATAAAAGAAAACGTTAAGAAAACGTGAACGAAACACTTCTTTGGCATCTCAGCTTAGGTCATATTAATTTGAATAGGATTCAAAGGTTGGTGAAAGATGGTTCACTGGAGGACCTACAACCAGAACCATTTCCAACTTGCGAATCATGTTTAGAGGGTAAAATGACCAAGAGGGCATTTGGAGGCAAGGGGAATAGAGTGACAAAAGTATTAGAAATTATTCACACTGACGTGTGTGGTCCAATGTCAACCAAAGCTAGAGGTGGCTATGAGTATTTCGTAACTTTTATCGATGATTACTCAAGGTTCGGGTACATTTTCCTTATGAAGCATAAGTCGGAAACCTTTGATAAGTTCAAGGAGTTCAAAGTCGTAGCTGAGAAACATAGGGAAAAGAGTATCAAGTTTCTACGATTTGATCGTGGAGGCGAATACCTCAGCGATGAGTTTTTGAACTACCTGTCAGACGAGGGAATTGTATCCCAGTTGACTGCACCCGGAACCCCTCAACAAAACGGGGTGGCAGAACGAAGAAACTGAATGCTTTTAAAAATGGCCAGGTCAATGATGAGTTATTCAGATCTACCCATGTCATTTTGAAATCATGCTTTGGAAACAACGACTTATATTCTGAACTTAGTGCCATCCGAATCGGTTCCTAAAATCCTGAGAGAATTGTGGACCGGGCGCAAGCCCAGTGTGAGACACTTGAGAATTTGGGGGTGTCCAGCATACGTGCTAGACAAGGAAGCTGGTAAGTTGGATGCACGTTTAAAGTTAAGGTTGTTTATAGGATATCCCATGGGAACAAAAGGGTGTATGTTCTATGGTCCCGAAGATTAAAAGGTTGTAATTAGTACACACTTTAGATTTTTGGAAGAAGAATATATGAACAAAAGAAAGCCTAAAAGTGAGATTACCTTAGATGAATTAAGAGGGCAAACTCCAATACCAACTGTACAAGTTGACATACCAAGTGTCACACCGACACAATCAGAACCTCGTCGTAGTGGGAGGGTTTTCCGACAACCTGAGAGATTCATTGGGATAGGAGAATCTTCGGATTTAGTCCTCGGGGATAATGAATCAAACCCTTGGTCGTACAAGGAGGTGGTCCAAGACAAGGATGCAGAATCCTGGCAAACTGCAATGGAAGCCGAGATGGGCTCATGGATCATAATTGAGTATGGGAGCTAGTTGAACCACCCAATGGGGTAAAACCCATTGGATGCAAGTGGATTTACAAGAGGAAAAAAGGACTGGACGGGAAGGTTGAAACCTTTAAAGCTAGACTAGTGGCAAAGGGATATGCTCAGAAATAGGGTATCGATTATGAGGAAACCTTTTTACCTGTAGCTATGCTTAAGTCAATCCGTCCAGATTTTGAGATTTGAAAAATGGATGTCAAGACAGCTTTTCTGAATGGAAGTCTTGATGAGGAAATCTATATGCAAACAGCCTAAAGGTTTTTGTTGTAACTAGCTAAAATTTGCCTAGTTTAACAAAGAATTTAATAAAGAAAATAGCTAATAACGATCAAAAGCTGTAAAGGAAACATGACAATTAATGACCTGGTTCGTCCTTTGAATTAGACTACGTCCGGGGGTGTCCAAGCCAGGTATATGTGTATAATGTATTTGCCTATAATGCTAAGATGTTAAACCCTTACAAATGTGACCTTATCGGTCTATTTATACTATACATCCCACCTTTTGGACGGGAGATTACAATAAGGAAAAGTGTCCATTAGGTGCCTTCAGTCCCGCAAATCGCCTTCTTCCTTGGTCCGATTCGAGATCGCCCCTTTAATGAGCGCCAATCGGGGGATGAAGTTCCTGGGCGGATTGGCTGGCTTGGAGGATGTTTTCCTTAATTGGATCTGATTGTCCATGACTTGCTGCATGTCGGACTCCGACCTGGACATCACTAGTGGACGTCGTATTGCGACCTTTGATATTCTCTTAGGTCTCTACGCGACCTCCCTGCTTTTACGACTTGGGTGTTTCGCCTTTTAGGGTGACCTCCCTTTGCTGACTCCATCTCGAAATGTTTCTCTTGGAATGCAACTATAGGGGCCATGGGATAGTAGTTTATTCCATGCTACAACAATTGCCCCTCAAGTCTAGGTCGCATGCTATGCAATGGGATATTGACTTGATCTCACGATTACCCCGGAATACGACTTCCTGCCCCGAGTATGCGAAAAGTCACCTCGATATTACGAATCGGTGCATCAGATTTCCTTGGTTTTTTAGAGATTTGAAATGATGGCTCGCCAGGCTGATGATATGAGGCGCTGCCAGAGGGTCCAATGGGATGCGGTGGTGATTCCCATGCGCGAATCCCGCGACTTCATTTGTCGGAGGGGCCCGAACAATAGAGAAATTGCATTTTGGTCCTCCCCTTCCTTTTATAAATAGATGGGGGAATTAGGTTTTCAAAAACCTTTTTCCCCCTACGAGCATTTTATTGCTTATCCCTTTTTTCCAGTTGAATTTATCAAGAGGATCCTTCACTTTTCTTGGTTTCAGACTTGAAATCAGGTAAATATTCTTCGATCTCTCATCCTTTCCATGGCTTCTGGAATTTCTGGTTCTGTTTCCGCCCCACGACCCATGGTGGTTTCCTCCTCCTCCGAGGATGATGTCCCAATTGCTCAGCGCCGCCACTTGAACTCTGGCTCCGCCGTGAGGCATAAAGGCGAGGGTTCTTCGGCCCGGTCCGTGGGTGACGGGTGGGAAGATGACACCAATGATGAATCGGGATAATCGGTTTTTGGAGGAGTTGGACGAAATTACTCATCTTCCTCCCCTGGATATTAATCTCCTCTCTTCCACTTCTCGAGGGCAGTCGGGTCGGAGTCCCTCTCCGCCTTTGGTTCATTTTTATGGGCTTATCAGCGAGTCTTCGACTATGAGTTATACCATCGGACTGCCCCTTATAAGCAACCTGAGCATCAATATCGCAAGTTGGTAGCGTCGTGATTTGTTTTGCATCGAGGAGGAAACCTGGTCGATCTTCGATTTAGTCGCTATGGCTATGAGGGCTCCGTCTTTGTACAAAGTCTTAGTGGGATGTTCATTTCTATCTTGACCTCGATGAAAGTCTTGAGCCAGGACTCCGGGCATGATTGTTTGTGAACGAGCCCACCATGGCGGTTAGAATTTGTTTCCCGTTGCACCAGGCCATCTCTCATTTGCTGGCGGCCTGGAATTTGAGCCTCACCCAGATTACCCCGAACGGGTGGAGCTACATTATTTCCACTATGGTCGTGTTGGGGCAGGCCGGCTTGATAAGATTACCCAATCCTGGGGAGATCGGCTACGTGATGTCGCCCATTGCTCAGGCCGGGGGCTATCACGCCGTGCGGCTCCACAAGGCCAAAGAGCTCGTCAGCGGGATCCCAAATAAGGTTGAGGGGTGGCACCAGAAGTGGTGGTTTGTCGGAGGAGCCTGGAAATCTGTCTCTCCTACTAGCACGCTATCGATCCGAGTTCCCACGGATTATGCGATATGAGTGGAAAATGGTATTGTCTTTTATGGTTTGCGTACTCGGTTGTACTGATCTAATTCTTTTCTTATCTTATAGTGTATACGCCACGGACTTCTGATCTTTACTGGGACTTCACCGAGGCATTCAAGGTAGCACGAGATACACCCCCGAGCTGGCGAGACATTGAGTCGCTGAACTCTGAGCTTGACCGTTTAGCGGCCGGATTGTACACCTACCCCCGCCACTTGTGGATTCCTTGTAAAGTCTCTATTGTTTTTCCTTTGTAATATTTGGTAAATATGTGCTAAAGATTTTCGTGATTTCCTCACAGATCCAGACATTCCGACCTACCGCCGTGAGCCTTCTGCTGCTGAAATGGCCTCCAGACCAAAGTCGGTTCTTGGTTCTATGAGGCGTCAATCGAGCTCGGGTACTTCTGCAGGTTCCCCGGTCCAGACCCCACCTCATATTGCCGACAAGGGCAAGAAAAAGAAGACTATTGAATCTGCCCCAGCTGCTGGGGATCGTCCTCACAAGAGGGCGCAGGAGGAGACTGGCTCCCATTGATCTGTGTCCCATCGGGACGCCGGGAGGGGGACCCTTACTTCTGCTCCTCCACCTGCTCTAGTTTTGGCCGGGGGTCGCCATCCGGATGACGACTCTTGGATTGGCTGGGATGAGGAGGCGCGAAAAGGTAAACTGATTTGCCTCCAATTTTGGAATATTATTTTGGTGTCATCAATCTGATGTACCCTATTTTAATATTGTAGCTCGGACCTGACGCCTAACAAGTTCTCGCCGGAGGTGTTGAGCTTCCTGAGGTCAAAGCTTCCCACCCTGGATGGTGCTCCTACCGACTGGCCCAGCTACATGATAAGGATGATGAGCAACGTTCCGCGAGTGTGGACAAAGGATGACCACTCCACTGCTCACCGTCAAAAGGTCACGGGCAACATGTACTCGGCGGTCATCCACTCCCTGAAGGTTGCCCTTTTCATGGAGAAAGCTTGTGCCCAATCTGAGCTCGAGCTTTCCAATCTGGAGAAGGCCCAGACAACGATCTCCGAGCAAGCAAAGACTGTGCTAAATGCACACGAGGTGCAGAAGAAGCTGGAGCTCGAAAAGGCCGATCTGGCAAGAAGGGTCCTGGAGCTTGAGGAGCAACTGAGGGGAGCCGAGGGCACGCTGGTGGGGGAGAGGGATGTCGTGGCCCAGCTGAAGGGTGATCTGGTCAGCAAGACACTGAGGTCGAGGCTAAGTTGGCCGCTTAGAGGGAGCATTTTAAACAGGTCAAAGAGTAGAATGTTAATTATGCTTACGTCTTGGCGGTTGCAGGGGCCATCCGAGTTGTCCGCCGGAAGAGCCCTGATGCCGATCTCTCTGAGCTTGCCAGTTATGTCTGGGCTTATCCGCTTGATCCTGATGTCGTGCTGGAAATTAAGGATTTGGAAGGATTTTGTATCGACCTATCCTTCTTTCCCAATCAGAGCCGGATTGTGCAACCCGCTCCTGACCCTGACGAGATGCAGCCTGTAGATTCTGAGGTGGTCCTCGAAACTCAGACGGGCGAGGTCGGAGGCCAGAAGGAGGCTGCTGAGGCTTCAGGTGCGGACCCCCCCGATGAACAGGCCACAACCGGCCTCTAGGGGAGGTGTCTACCAGCCCAAGATTCGGAGATGAGCTGCCCATATATCCGTCAGTGTTATTCAACAACAATTCGGTGGGCAGCCTTTGAACATAGTGAGTGGTGGTGCTGATGGGATTCGGGATGTTCTTAAGAATGATAACATCAAGAATCTCGATAAGAAAAAGAAAATTGAGAAGTTGTTGAACCCCATCCCAAACAACACTTTTGATCAGCATCACCCGCAGTAATATCAAGAATCCCGATAAGAAAAAGGAGATTGAGAAGTCGACTCCCATCCTCAACAGTACTTTTGATCAACATCCCCCGAAGTCGATAGTCGCCAATGAGTCATCTAGAAATTAAGTCTTGGTGAATTGCTACTCGTTTTAGTATCCATATGTACTTTTATTTTTCTGTCGGCTTTTGGCCGCCTGGTGTAATTTGCCTTCGGGCTTTCCGATGTAATTCAACTTTCGTATTTCTTGGTGTATCAACTTTCGGGCCTTTGTTATTAATGAATGTTCTCTTCACTTTATTGTGCCGACTTGATTTCCTTACGCGACTTTCTTTTTGCACCTGTTCTTATCAACTTATTGTCATTGCGAAGTGGTTGTGAACTATGCTTAGTCGTCTTACAAAGTTAGGGGAGGGTCACACCATTTAAGGTGGCGACCTCACCGCAAGTGTGTCGAAAGTCATTCTTTGGGAAGTCGATATTGTCTATATGCAACTTCCCTTAGTTTAACACAACATGAAAAAGAAAAACATTATTTTGGTCCCGGTTCTAACGAGTCTCACACTTGTATGTGGGGGGAATACACGTGTTCAATGATTTTTCAAACTTTTTCTTCACTGAGGTCAGATGGGTCAGGTTATCCTGATATTTTTGTCCTGAGAAGCACGGATTGCCCTGAGTCAAAGTCTACTGAGACAATGATCCTGAGTTGCTTTCAGAAGCTTCAGATTAGCCCAACTGATCCTGAATTTATCAGAGATCCTGAGGAGCTTGGATCAGATAATTATCTTACTGAACACTCAGTAGAGTTAGTTCAGTTTGGTAACTATTTGTTCTAGCTACTCAAGTGTGCGGAATGGTTGGCCCTAAGTTTATACTGCTTTTAGCTTTGTTTGAAATATCTTCTTCCTTTAATAAAAAACAAAGATTAAAAGTGACCAATTTTATGCGATTCGATTGGATTGGTTCCAACCGAATATCGATGAAATATGCTTTCGATGAAAAACATGTAATGTATAAAATGCAAAGACATAAAGCAAACAACACATCAATTATAGTGGTTCGAGACTCAAGCTCCTCGTCCACTCTCTCTCGATCTTGAGAGAAATTCCTTAACCACTTCCTAAAGCTTTCAAATACAACACAATCGTAGCTTACTTACTTTTCTACCTTGAGTTTTATGGCTGACTCACTGCAGCTTACTAACTCAAACACACACAAGTGTTCAGACTACCACAAGTAGCTTACTAACTTCTTCTCTAGAGTTTTCTGGCTAACTCACACCGTAGCTTACTCACTCTTTACAACTCTAACTCACCAACAAAACATACACAAACTACCTTAACAAAGGGTTTGGGTTTTTGGGTTGGTTTCAACTAGGGTGAGATATCCTTTACAATAAGAACTAATGCAAAGGCTAGGATATCTCTTCTAAGCTTTGAATATATCTATCAATCTAGGCTTAGAATAGTGAGCTCTCTCCAATGTGAAACACTTGGGAAATTCTAGGTTTTTTTAGTGCTTCAATTTGCAATAATACGAATGAGCTCTTGAGTTGCTTTGAAATTTCCCGTAACCTCTCAATGTAAAGGGTCACTGGTATTTATAGGCAACTTCACCAAGGTCACTCTTTGAAAAAACTATCCGTTGGAAGAGATAGCTTTATGAGTTTCCTCTTCTGGTGTTTGATGAACGACTATTTTTAGGGTTTGAACACTCCCTTGCATGTTTTAGGAAATATGCAGTCATGTAGCCAATCACCAATTTTTGCGGTCTGGAACTTAGTACTACTGACATAATTCAGGGTCCTATCGCTTTCAGTGTCAGTGAAGTACAATGTTGTCTTCCTCTGATTGGTTCTTGTCTTCAGTGAATGTAGACAGATAAAACGACTCTTTTTGGTAAATCTCTCTGAATGAGACAACCTTAAACAACAATTAGACTTAGTTCCTTTTGTCTGCATTAGAATATTTTGGGCAATATCTATTTTTCTGAACATGTGCATTTTTCTCAGTTTTGTAGTCTTCAGATAGATATTATTCAAATGCCTCTGAACATTCAGTTATCTTTGAGTATTCAAGATCTTCATCGAGTCTTCGGAACTCATTGAGTCTTCAATGTCTTGAAAGAATCTCATTGAGTCTTGATGTCTTGATTACATCGAGTCTTGATGTCTTCAAATACTTCATCGAGTCTTGATGTCTTGAAGAACTTCTTGAGTCTTGATGTCTTGAAATGACTTCATCGAGTCTTGATGTCTTGAAAGAACTTCATCGAGTCTTGATGTCTTCAAAGAACTTCTGAGTCTTCAGTGTCTTCAGGATCTAACCTGATCTATATCTGCTAACTATACATTGTACAGATATCTTCCTGAATCAATCTATGCTGAAACCTGACTCAGACTATCAAGATTATCCTGAACATGTCATACTTAGGGGTTTTTGGGATCTAATCAAAACTTCTTTATTAAATTCATCTCCCAACAATTTCCCCCTTTTTGATGATTCCAAAACCATCTTGTTACATTTAAGAAAACCTAACCTATCCTTAGGTTTCAGTTTATCTATTACAAACCAAAATGGTATTTCACCCAACAATTTTCTAAACAATCTGGCATATCAAGTAATTAAAGACATGTAAAAAGATAATGAGATATTATCTTTTGAGCATAAAGATAAAAATTTTATTGATATAGGATAAGAGTTACATATTACAATGAAAATCAAAAAATAAATTAGAAGAACAAAGTTTTCAGTCTTCTTCCACTTCATCCTCTGGCACTTCCAGGTTGAACATCCCGTGGTATCTCTTCTTCAGTTCACCCCTTGCCTTGATGATATCAGGGTTGTTTCCTGTTAGTCCTAGCTGGATGGCATACTGGGCTATTTCCTGAGAAATGGCTACTTCATTCCCATAGTCATTCTCAAACCTAGGAGTTGGGTACATGTATGGACCAGGGGCTACTATCTGCGTGTTTCCTTCATCTGCCATGTTGATCCAACTTTGCAGGTATTTAGGATAGAATGTCAGTAAGTACTCAATGAAGGCTTCATTCTTATCCGAGCTGCTCCCCCTCCATTCTCTCGGAATCTCATAATAGAACCAGAAGGTTCTCTTGATCTCTTCCCATGCATCATTGAACTGTATAGGTATCCACTTGTCAATGTGCGACCACTTCTGAGTCTTTTCCGTACCCCTCCTTTTGCTTAAAAACTTTTTAAAACCACCTCTTCTTTTCTGTTCTTCTTCTTTCTTCTTCATGATCAGTGGAACACCTGAAACTGAAGTAACAGTCTTCTTCTCTTTTTCAATCTGAAGAGCTTTTAGAGTTTTCTTGGTATCGAAGACTTCTTTCTGAGTTCCAGTTTCTTCCTTTTTAGCTTCTTCCTCAGATTCTTCAAATTCCATTATCAACTTCCTCTGAGTAGGTTTTGAAACTTTAGCTCTTTTCTTCTTTTCTTGTTCCACGAATGCAACAGCCTTTCTCTTTTCAAGTCTGATTTGCTCTTCACCGGTTTTGCTTGTCTCAATCATCCTTCTATCACTCAGTTTTTCACTAATTACTTCCTGAATGGTTTGCTCAGATGTTTGAGTGAAGATAGGTTTTTCTGCTTCTTTGAACTTCAGTTTCTCAGTGGCTTCAATCTCACTTAAGGCATCCACAATTTTCTTTCCTTCAGCTTCTTTTTGAACCTTTCTCTCCAAGGTTTGTGCCAACAACTCACTTAATTTGCCACCAGGCTTTTCCCCCTTTTTGGCACCATACCTTGGGAGTAGTTGAGTCAGTGCAGTATCCATATAGTATTGCTCCTTGCCCATACTGCGTACTTCCCCTGCCAACTGATCATGCTCATCCTCTAGCCTCATCCTGTAATTCTTGGCCATTGAGAATTCATCTGCGAGTGGAGCAAACTGTTTTGAGAACACTTCATGCATCATGTCTGTTATCTTGGTCATGAGCAGGGAGCCCATTTCTTCAACAGTTGTCTTGATTATCTGATCATTCTTCTCAATCAGTTTAGCTTCAAGGTAAGCAGTTCTGGTTTGATACCTTTGCTCCATCTCTACATTGAGCTCAGTTTTGACTACATCAATCTTTCCTTCCAAAGTAGTCATTTTATCTGCAAGATTTGTTTGTAGTTGCAGCTTGTCTGAAGATGAACTCAAATTTTACAGCTTTTGAGATTGGCTTGCCAAGGTTTCTTCAATTTGAGTCACTTTCTCCACCATTGGCACCACCTTCTCCAGTTTATCCAGGATAGGACTGAAATCAATTTCTGGAGGCAAAACAATTGTCTCCAACTTAGCTGGTTGCTCCAATCGAGCCTCGATCGCATAAAGATACATAATGATTTAAAGATAGGAACTTCAGTAGCTTTGTCATAATGTATAATAGTGCCAAAAGATACCTGAAGAGTGCTAACTTCGACCGAGGATGTGTGATATCGGTCATGGCAAAGATCGATGTCCTTCTCCATCCGACTTTCGATCTCTTTTTTTTTTCTCGATCTGTCCCGAGGTTCCTTCTCCCCCTCAGATTGCCTTTTAGCATCACCTTCATGATCTCCATCTTTGTTCTGATCATGAGAACTTGATGCATCTACTAATTCAGTATCTTTCCTTTCAGCTAACTTCTTTTTCACCAATTCATCAAAGTCGCCACTTTCATCCCCGAGCTTTGTCTTTAAGCTCGAGAATTGGTCAAGTCAAATTGCCTCGAAGATTCCACCACTATTCTCCTCTGAATGATGCGATGTTCAGCATTTCCGGAAGTGTCTGATTCAGGGATGTATATTTGTCGTTCGAGCTCGAAGAGCATATCCCTCAAGGTCGATAAGCATTTAGCTTCGGTATCGGTCCAGGATGAACCGTTCCCCCTTGCTCCGCCATTCAGTCTCTTCGGCTTCTCCCTTCTTCAATCTTGGGCTTTCAGGAGCTGTTTGTTCAGATTGTACAAGTTCCAGTGCTGATGGATCAAGAAAAGGTTCATTCGTGTGTATCCAAGTTCAAAGAATTCTCGAGGTTCGGACTAATCAAGTCTCATACTGTATTTCTTCATGAGAGATCCGAGGTCCCCAAGATTTCTGAGAGATTTTGTCTGAGCTTCGAGAGATGTTTCAAGTACCTCGAGAAAACACCTCTCCTTAGTTTTTGCTCCTGCACATATGTCACTACCGAGCAAGAAGTCAAGTGGAATTTCAACCCTTCTTGGCCTTGAGGTTGAGTTTCTTGATTTCAGCCTCGCTTTTCCTGATTGTTTGAAGCCTTCTGCGCTTCTGAGGAGCCAGTGCTTTCTTCTTCCGTTTCTCACCTTTCTCTCTTTTAATTTCCATCAGAGCTTTCCACTTAGCTTGTTTGGCTTCTACATTAGTTGACTCAGTGGATTTCTGAGAAGTCTGTCTTATTTCCCTGACTTGCTCCACCACTGTTGTATCTTCCTCAGTTTCCTCTTCGGCGGTCTCCTCCACGAGACTCGGTGTTTTCTCTTTCTTTCCTCTCAAAGTCTTCTTCGTTGGTTTGAACATGATTTTTGACTTTGGAAAGGAAGTGGAATCGGCAAAAATATCCTCCTCTTCTCTGCACGTTTCCAATATAAATGCAATCTTGGTTGCATGAAGAATTTTTCCCTTGATAACTACAGAGCCATTCACCTTCTGAATTTGTTTGGCTTGATCACTCACCACCTTGATCAAATAGTGCAACCAATTGAATGTTGTAGTAGGTGAATCTTCAATCGCCGCCATTAGTCTTAACTTAGGCGTGCTTATCTGTTCGAAACTACCAGATCTACTCATGATGCATTTGCTTACAATATCCAACAATACTCGATATTTAGGCTTCAAATGCCTCTTATTCAAAGTAACTTCAAACTTTACCGGATGCTCAGTAATTTTATCCAAATACTCTTGTTCCCCTACCCATCAGGTATATCGTAGGGTCTTCACCTCTATCACTTAACTCATATATGGCATTCAGATTATTAGGAATAATATATAATTCCCTAACAAAATCCACATATTTTGTACTATGTTCCAAATGCAACACCGTAATCTTAGACTCTATGCAATTTTTGTCATCAAATTGCATATTAGAAACAAACTCAATTACCTCCTTGGCATATTCAGCATCTGGTTGATTTGCGACCAGACAAGTAAGCTTTGCCATACGAATCATATGCAACGCCTCCTCCTCGTGAGGTGCATTGGATGTGCTTTCCAGAGAAACAACATTTTCGTACCATGGTTTGTTAGAAATGGCGAGTTTGTCATATATAGAGAGTGTCATTTTTTGGTGATTTTGAGTGAAGGGTTTTTGAGATAAGAGATTTCTGGGTAATCGAAGGTTTTGAAGCAGATGGTTTGTGAAGACGAAGTCCTTTTTTTGAAATAGGGCTTGAATGGAGTCTTTGTAATGGATTTAGGATTTTGATTTATGGAAAATTGCGTAGATAAAGGTTTTGACGGTCAAGATTAAGAACCGACTAAAACGGGTATTTGAAAGGATGATTTCGCAAGTACTTAGCCGCCAATTTATCCATATTGGTGATTAATGAATAGTGCATTTAATTACTGTTCCTGCAGACCATTGACTTTCCTCGTGGATTTCAAAGGTCCCGCCCAATTATTTCTTCAGATGTTTTGTCATTTATTGCCAATGATTACTGAGATTCAGATAGACAATAAATGTGGTGCATGAGTAAATACTTCTTCAGACTAATTTTCTCCATCAGTCTTACTGAGTTTTGACCTTGATAAAATGTCAAGATAATCTTGAAAATCTTGAACTTCGAGGATAACAGAGTTTCCCAAGACTCGGTGTTCAGGACTCTCAATTTTATCCCGAAGTTTTTCAAAGAAAAACTCGAAAAACTTCATGCATCCGAAAACCTTCAATTTTTTCGATTTTCTTTATTCACCGATCCAACATACCTAATTCAATCGATAGTTCCCGAAATCTTGATTCAACAAAGGTTTAGTCAAGATATCGGCTCTCTCTTTATCGGTATGAATTTTCTCCATTCTCGATGTCTTTCTTCTCAACATGATCTCTGATGAAGTGATGTCTGATATCAACATGCTTACATCTGGTGTGCAATACATGATTTTGTGTAATAGCAATTGCACTATTATTATCACAAAATATAGGTACTTCATTGGCTATAATCTTATAATCCCTCAATTGTTGTCTGAGCCAAAGAATCTGCATGCACAACAAATGACTTCCAGCCCCATGTATTCAAATTTCGTGAGATGGTTGCTCTTGAGGTTTGTTTCTTTGAAAACCATGATATCGGTTTACTTCCATGAAATTGACAAGTTCCTGTGGTAGACTTCACATTCTACATCCTCCATAATCGAAGATCTCAATAACCAAGTTAATTCAAGGTTATCATCACCGGATACCATAATCCTCTATTCACAGTGCCTTTAAGATATTGTAGAATCTTTTTGGCAGCCTCCATGTGACTAGCCTTAGGATTAGCTTGGTATTTTGCACATATCCCAACAACAAATGTTATATCAGGCCTACTTGCTGTGAGATATAGCAGTGATCCAATGATCCCTCTATAATTAGTGTGATTTACTGATTTGCCTTCAGGATCAGGATCCATCTTGTAGTTAGTATTCATGGGAATTCTAACTGCATTGCAATTTTGTACTCCATACTTTGCAATCAGATCTCTGGTGTATTTTGCTTGATTGATGAATATTCCTTCCTTAGTTTGTTTCACCTGAAGTCCAAGAAAGAAATTCATCTCCCCCATCATTGACATCTCAAACTTTCCTTTCATCGGAGTAGAAAACTTTTCACACAAATGATGATTTGGAGATCCAAATATGATGTCATCCACATAGATCTGAACTAGTAAAATATCCTTTCCATCTTCTATCTTGAACAAAGTCCTATCAACGGTTCCTTTGATAAAACCATGGTCAAGAAGAAAAAATCGAGAAAGGGTATCATACCATGCTCGGGGTGCTTGCATAAGACCATACAAGGCTTTCCCGAGCACAGAAACTTGGTCATTCCGACAAAATCCTCGGAGGTTGTTCCACATATACTTCCTCCTTAACACACCATTCGAAATGCACTTTTCACATCCATCCGATGGTAGACCGTGAATTTCATGTGGGCAAGATATGCAAGAAACAATCGATGGCTTCTAGTCTTGCAACAAAAAGTGCAGGTTTCATCATAATCCAAGCCTTTTTCTTGGGAATAACCTTTTGCAACTAGCCTTGCCTTGTTTCTCACAATGTTGTTGTTTTTATCTCTCTTATTCTTGAACACCCACTTAGTTCCAATCACATTGTGCCTTTTTAGGTCCGTCCCACGAGCTCCCAAACTTCATTCCTTGTGAACTCGATTCAATTCTTCTTGCATAGCAACAATCCGAAATGAGTCTTGTAGAGCTTCTTCAATCTCAAGAGGTTCATTTTCCGATAGAAAACAAATAATAAAGCACTTTCACCATGGAACCGTCTTGTCTTTTTACTCCTTCCGATAGATCACCCACAATCGACTTGTAGGATGGCTATCCAACCATTTTCTCTGGATGTTTCCCCTTCAAGAGTGTCCTCAACATCGAAAATGTTAGGTTCAGGCAGCTTCATCAAATTCAGGAATAACGAGAAAATGAGAAAGGAATCATCTTCCTCGTGGGAAATTCCATTCGAAACATTGTCGAGACATTTGTCCCCTCGTTGATAGATTCGAGTTTGCCTCGGCTTGACCACATCTTCATCGGCATTACATACCCGAGTCCGAACGGTGTATGTTCGATTGGTCACTTCAAGTGTGTTGGCTTTCCTTTAGTGGAGAATTTCCATCCCGAGTCTCACCATCCCGAAGTTTTTCCATCCCGAACTTCTTTGTCTCGAGTCCGATTCACTCCATTCATAGAAAGTGACCGACTTCTTCTTTTCGTGTTCGGAGGATTTCTTTTTCGTGCTAAGTCCGGTGATTCTCTTGGTCAGTTCTCTGAAATCATGTTCCTATTTCTTCCGAACACAAGTAGATTCATCAAAAAAAACATGAGGTGTTTCTTCCACAATAAGAGTCCTACGCTTGTAAACTCTGAAGGCTTTATTGACGCCGAAATATCCTAAGAATATTCCTTCATCAGCTTTGCTATCAAAAGTTTTCAACCGATCTTTACCATTATTGTGTATGAAACACTTGCAAAACCAAACACACGAAAGAAAGAAACAAGAGGCTTCCTTTCATTCCACAAAATTTCATATGGAGTTTTTTCCTTGATTCTTGGTCAAGATGGATCCGTTTCCGAGAGTAGCATTCGGTGTTGATAACTTCAAATTTCAAAAATCTCTTAGAATATCGACTTCAAAGAATCATTGTTCTTGCAAACTTCTTTCAGAGTCCTATTTCTTCTTTCAGCAACACCATTATGTTGTAGGGTCCTTGCAGCTGATGTTTCATGGGATATACCATTTGCTGCACAATAATCAGATATGATATGATTGATAAACTCAGTTCCTTTATCTGATCTGATCTTGACCACACTCAGATTCTTTTCAAGATCGAGCCTTTTCAAGATTTCTGGCGCTTTTGTGCGAGTCTCCGTCTTACTAAGTAAGAATATGACCCATGTGTATCTAGAGTAGTCATCAACTACCACAAGTGTATATTTCCTGCCATTTGTGCTTACAGGTGTTATTCTTTGGACCAAAGAGATCCATATGTAACGATTCGCGAAGATTCTCACAAGAGAAACATCTACTTTGCTTTTGAAAGATGCTCTGATTTGTTTTCCTTTCTGACAGGCATCACAAACATGATCTTTACTGAATACTTCATTTGGTAACCCTCTCACAAGTGCTAATCTTGCAAGTTTGTTCGGGGTTTTTAAAGTTTAAGTGATTCAGTCTTTTTTGTGCCACAACCAACCGGGTATCGATGGAACTTTTTGCAACCAAACATGTATCTTTAGGAGATAATTTCCAATCGACCAAGATACACATTTCCTTTTCTAGTACCGGTCAAGTAAAATTTTACGTGAAGTATTGTCTTTTCACATAACATAAGTTCTTTGAGAACTCAACACCAATCCTTTGTCACAGACCGATGATAGAAAGCAAGTTATGCTTTAAACCAGACACATATGAAATACCATGAATATGAACAGAATCAACTTCAAGAGTTCCATATCCCTCAGTTTGTCCTTTTGAGTTGTCTCCAAATGTGATCTGAGGGCCTTTTTGCTCAACATAGTCAGTGAGTAGTTGCTTATATCCTGTCATATGTCTTGAACATCCACTGTCCAGATACCATACAGCAGGTGCCAATTCATTTCCACTCATCAGTGTTATGTTGTATTCATTCAGCTCAGTGCCCTTTTCCTTTACCTAAAAAACAGATCAGGTTTTAGGTACCCATTGGTGTAGGGTCCAACCGGGTTAGCTGTACCTTTTGGAACCCAAATCTGCCTGATAACTCTAATTACTTTAGAGTGGCTGATTTATCTCCCATAAACATCTACATACACATTCACTACCCTAGGTGCCTTGGCGAGATTTTTTGTGTATGAAATGATGACTTTTAGCATGAACATGAGCCTTAGAGTTCTTCTTGGGTTCAGGCTTTTTTGTTCAAGTGTCTTAGCTTTGGTGCAGCTGGTCTCTGTCTCTGCTGACTTAGGTTCAGGAAACCTTTACCCTTAGACAAGTGGGGTTTAGGTTGCCTGTACTGAAATTGGGGTCTTTCAGTAATCTGAGGACTTGGTCTTGTCAGTTGAGAATATCTCTGCTGAGTGTTTCTCTTCTGAAAATTTCTCTGATGGTTCAGTGCAGATCTCTTCAGGTTGGTATTCTTAGCCCGAGGCTTTGAAGTACTGGCCTGAAAATTTCCTACTGAGTGTTCAGGTTTTCTAGCCTTTTCCTGAGGTTTGGGCTTTCTTCCCTGAACCTTCAGTTTTTCTGAAACCATAGGTCCTTTACCCTTGTCTAAAACTCTGGGTTGTTCTTCAGTAAGAAGATTAGATGCCACTGGTTTAACAAATACGGTCTTGGTGCTACTAGAAGCAGCATTCAGAAGACCTTGTGAGGTTCCCCCTGGAATGTATCCCAATCCAAATTTTTATAGTTCTTGGTCTTTGATAACTCTGAATTTCATCTATTACTTTAGATGCATAATTCAATAGAGCTAACTTTCTCTGCGCACTATCCACACATTTCTTTAGAGTTTCATGCTTCTCAAAGAGGTCATTGAAATCAGTTCTGATAAGCTGAATCTCTTTAGTGGATTTCTCTAATTTTCCATTCAGGATCTCTATCACCTTCTCTTTTTTTTGAGTTGTACTTTCGAACATCCAGTTCATCATTAGTTCCCATCAATTGAGAAGTGATCTCAAAGATTTTTAGAGTCTTTCCACTTGATTCTCGTGATCGGTTCCTTTGTTACGCTCTTGAGTTTCGATGGCGATTCTTGTAACACGTAATAGTCCTTCATAAGATTCTCAAACGAATCCATCAGGTCAAAGTTACTGTTTACAGTTGAACTTGAGAACTCATGTGCTTGTGTAGGAGCAACAACAGAGATAGAAGAATTTACCTCCTCCACAGCCATAAGACAGACATCCTAACTCTCACTGTCTTAGAAAATCTCATCTGAGGAACTGGAACCTTCTTCAGAATGTTCTTCCTCTTCTGCAATCATAGCTTTCTTGCTGGAGATCTTCCTGTCTCTCTTGGCTTGTCTCTCCTTTCTTTCTTTTTTTCACTTCACTCGGGATGGTCATATTATTGAAAGTGACCTTTCTTCTGACAGTTGTAGCATCTGTTGGTATCATCATCCTAATCACTTTCCTCCTTGGTCTTGGAGTCCTTCTTCTTGGATGAGGATCCTTCAGCTTTCTGGTCCTTCTTTTTCTCAGTGAATCTGTCCTCAGCTTCTAAGTTTCTCTTGTACCTGTGATTCCTGTAGTATTTCTTATATTTTCCATATCTGCTATTGAGTCTTTCAAACCTTCTTGCCATCAGTACTAGCTTATCCTCTTGCTCATCCTGATTTCTGGCAAGTGATTTTTCAGACTCTCTATCTTTACAGGGTTTCTCTTTGGCTTTAAAAGCCACATTCTTGCTAGATGAAGAATCATCTTTGCTGTCAGATTTCTTAGTTTTCTTGTCAATCACAAACTCATAAGCTTTCAGTTCAGAGAAAACTTGTTGGTATGGCTTGGAATCCATATTTTTGGTGTTTTCAATCACCACAGCATGTATATCCCATTTCTTAGACAATCCTCTGAGAATTTTCAGTGCCACTTCTCTCTGTGGGTGTCTTTTCCCAAGAGCACTCAGATCATTCATGATGCTAGTGAATCTGACCTCAAGTTTGTCAATGGACTCTCCATCTTCCATTTCAAAGCCATCAAACTTTCCAATAGCAACAAAAAGTTTGTTTTCCTTAATATGATATGTGCCTTGACACATAACAGCAAGTGTGTCCCATATTTCTTTTGCAGTTTCACAGTGAGAAATCATCCCCATAACACCATCATCAATGGTGATATACAAAGTATCTTTAGCAATGTAGTCCAGATTGACTAACTTTCTCTCATCAGGAGTCAGTTGGTCATCAGGTTTAGGAAATTCATCCCTGGGATCATTTCTCTCAAAGATCGATGATTCCGGATTTACAACAAGAAATTTGAATGGTCCTTCAGAAACCACTCTGCACATTCTTTCATGTTTTGAATACAGATGAGCCTGTGTTCTCAGTCTCCATAGGTCATAGCTCTCAACAGAGAACATAGGAAGTTTCTTAGAAGGCATGATGACTGAGCCTTGTAAGATATCAGCAAACAGATCTATTTAGTAGACCACCAAAGTCTTTCAGCAAATAGACTATGGCTACCAAAGCAAGTGGTCAAAATGAACCACTGCTCTGATACAACTTGTTGGTCCCGGTGCTAACGAGTCTCACACGTGTATGGGGGGGGAATACACGTGTTCAAAGGATTTTTCAAACTTTTTTTCATCGAGGTCGATGGGTCGTTTATCCCGATATTTTTGTCCCGAGAAGCACGGATTGCCCCGAGTCAAAGTCTCTTCGAGACAATGATCCCGAAATGCTTTTAAGCTTCAGATTAGCCCAATTGATCCCGAATTTATCGAGATCCCGAGGAGCTTGGATCGAGATAATTATCTTCTTGAACACTTTCGATAGAGTTAGTTTCGGGCCATAACTATTTGTTCTAGCTACTCAAGTGTGCGTAATGGTTGGCCCTAAGTTTATACTCGTTTTAGCTTTGCTGAAATATCTTCTTCCTTTAATAAAATAGTAATTAAGGTCGTGGATTTAATTTTATGCGATTCGATGGATTGGTTCCAACCAATATCGATGAAATATGCTTTTCGAAAAAAACATGTAACGAGATAAAATGCAAGATGAAAGCAAACAACACAAAAGAAGTATAGTGGTTCAGAGACTCAAGCTCCTACGTCCACTCTCTCTGATCTTCAGGGAAATTCCTTAACCACTTCCTAAAGCTTTCAGGCTAACTCACTGTAGCTTACTCACTTTTCTACCTTGAGTTTTATAGCTGACTCACTGCAGCTTGCTAACTCAAACACACACAAGTGTTCAGACTACCACAAGTAGCTTACTAACTTCTTCTCTAGAGTTTTCTGGCTAACTCACTGTAGCTTACTCACTCTTTACAACTCTAACTCACCAAAAAAACATACACAAACTACCTTAACAAAGGGTTTGGGTTTTGGGTTGGTTTCCAACTAGGGTGAGATATCCTTTACAATAAGAACTAATGCAAAGGCTAGGATATCTCTTCTAAGCTTTGAATATATCTATCAATCTAGGCTTAGAATAGTGAGCTCTCTCCAATGTGAAACACTTGGGAAATTCTAGGTTTTTCGAGTGCTTCAATTTGCAATAATACGAATGAGCTCTTGAGTTGCTTTGAAATTTCCCGAAACCTCTCAATGTAAAGGGTCACTGGTATTTATAGGCAACTTCACCAAGGTCATTCTTTGAAAAAACTATCCGTTGGAAGAGATAGCTTTATGAGTTTCCTCTTCTTGTGTTTGATGAACGGCTATTTTTAAGGTTTGAACACTCCCTTGCATGTTTTAGGAAATATGCAGTCATGTAGCCAATCACCAATTTTTGCAGTCTGGAACTTAGTACTACTGACATAATTCAGGTTCCTGTCGCTTTCAGTGTCAGTGAAGTACAGTGTTGTCTTCCTCTGATTGGTTCTTGTCTTTAGTGAATGTAGACAGATAAAACGGCTCTTTTTGGTCAATCTCTCTGAATGAGACAACCTTAAACAACACTTAGACTTAGTTCCTTTTGTCTGCATTAGAATGTTTTGGGCAATATCTATTTTTCTGAACATGTGCGTTTTTCCCAGTTTTGTAGTCTTCAGATAGATATTATTCAGTGCCTCTGAACATTCAGGTTATACTGAGTATTCAGTATCTTACTGAGTCTTCAGTAACTACTGAGTCTTCAGTGTCTTTAGCAACTTACTGAGTCTTCAGTGTCTTCAGTTACTTATTGAGTCTTCAGTGTCTTCAGCGACTTACTGAGTCTTCAGTGTCTTCAGCAACTTACTGAGTCTTCAGTGTCTTCAGCGACTTACTGAGTCTTCAGTGTCTTAAGCAACTTACTGAGTCTTCAGTGTCTTCAGCAACTTACTGAGACTTCAGTGTCTTCAGGATCTAACCTGATCTATATCTGCTAATTATACATTGTGCAGATATCTTCCTGAATCAATCTATGCTGAAACCTGACTCAGACTATCAAGATTATCCTGAACATGTCATACTTAGGGGGTTTTGGGATCTAATCAAAACTTCTTTATTAAATTCATCTCCCAACACATTATTATTATATAGGCCGAAAATCATTACAAAGAGGCAACTTCAACTTATTGATAGTATTTCTTCAAGTGGGAAGTGTTCCACGGGTATTGAGCTGGGGAGCCATCTGGGTTCTCGAGTTCGTATACCCCATTAACTAATATTCGTGTGACCTTGTATGGTCATTCCCAGTTCGGACCAAAGACTCCTTTGGCTACTCCCAGTGTCTTCTTCAGGACCAGGTCGCCGATCTTGAATTGGCGAATCTGAACTTTCGAATTGTAATATTTTTCTGATTGCTGCTTATATATAGTGTTCCTTACGTTGGCCTCTAGTCTTTTCTCTTCGAGTAGATCCAAATACCTGGCTAAGGCCTCCTCATTGTGATCGATTGCGACTTGAGAGGTACGTAGTGTTTGAAACTCGACTTCCGAGGGAATCACCGCCCCAGTGCCGAAAGCCATAGAGTATGGGGTCTCTCCTGTTGAGTTTTGGCATTTTGTTCTGTATGACCATAGTACATCTGGTAGTTCGCTGGCCCACTTTCCCTTCTTATCTTCGATCTTGGCCTTCAAAGTATGTTTGATAATTTTGTTCACTGCTTCGACTTGTCCATTAGATTTGGGATGATATGGGATCGAGAAGAGCTTAGTGATTTTCCATTTCCTGAAAAAACTTTCGATCTTGAAGCCATCAAATTGTTTCCCATTATCTGATATGATTGCTTGGGGTAGGCCGAATCTGTAAATGATGTTCCGCCAAATGAACTTAATGACATGCTCTTGATCTATGGTTTCCAAAGCTTCAGCCTCGGCCCATTTTGTGAAGTAGTCCACTGCATCTAAAGCGTACTTGATTGAGCCCGGGGCTGTAGGAAGTGGCCCGATGATATCTATCCCTCACTTCGCAAAAATGGCCAGGGACTGAGAATGCTGGAAAGTTCCTCAGGGGCGACTTTGATCAAAGGGGCATGGATTTGTCACTTGTGACATCGTCTTGCAAATATCAGCGCATAGGCTCTTAAATTAGGCCAAAAATATCCTTATCTAGTCACCTTGTTGCGAGCGATTGTCCCCCTGCGTGGTTTCCGCACACCCCTTCGTGTATACTACGTAGGATAATTTGTCCTTGTTCTTGTGTAACGCATCGGAGCAAGGGTATGCTGAAGTCCCGCTTGTATAGCTCACCATTGATCATAGTATATCTGGCTGCCCGAAGTTTGTAGCTGTTTTGCCTTAATTCTATCCACCGATAATGTCCCAGACAACAAGTAATCGATGATAGGAGTCATCCAGCTCATAGGGGGGCATCGAAGGTAACTACCGCGGTATTCGCAGTGGTAAGGGTGGGAGATCTTAGTGAAGGTGACATCCTTCATCTCTGCTGGCCCCTTCGAAGTCGCAAGTCGTGCTAATGCATCAGCTCGCGAGTTCGCATCTCTTTGTACTAATTTGATGTGAATTTGTTCGAACTTCAGGCATAATGTTTTGACGACCTCCTGGTAGGCCGACATTCTTTCATCTCTAGCTTCGTACTCTCCCGATACTTGGAATGCTACAAGCTGAGAGTCAGTATATACCTAAAGCTTTTTTATGCCCATGGTTATGGACATTTCCAGGCCGCTAATGAGTGCCTCATACTTTGCTACGTTGTTGGTAGCAGGAAATTCGAAAGTGATGGCATTCTGAAGAGATGTGCCATCCGGGCTAATTAGTACCACGCCTGCCCTTGATTTATTACCCGTCGCGGACCCATCCACGTATAACTCCCAAGGAGGGTTGGTTGTGTCGCTATCCTCCGGTGGGAAAGTTAGCTCGACAAGAAAATCAGCTAATGCTTGAGCTTTAATCGTAGGTCATGGTGCGTACATTACACCATATTGCCCGACTTCAATAGCCCACTTGAGGCACCAACTTGATGTATCAGGTCGATGGAGAATGTTGCGGAGGGGTAAAGAGGTGAGGAATTCGACCTGATGATCGAAGAAATACGGCCTTAACTTTCGCACGCTCATGACTAGAGCGTAGGCTAACTTTTCCATGCGGGGGTACCGCTGCTCGGTCTCGCTCAGACCTTGACTTACAAAGTAAATGGGAAGGTGAGCCTGACCTTCTGCTCGTACGAGTACCGCGCTCAGAGCTGTTTCTGGGGCCGCTAAATATAGAAAAAGTTTCTCTCCGGGAATTGGCTTGGCTAGTATTCTGACATTGGCCAAGTAGTCCTTGATCTTATCGAGTGCTTCTTGGCTCTCCGTCGTCCATTCGAACTTTGACTTCCTCTGGATCGTGTCGAACATGGGTTTGCATTTATCCCCCATTCTTGAGATGAATCTGTTCAAAGAGGCTAAGCATCTGGTTAACTTTTAGACCTCCTTCACGATTCTTGGCGCTCCCATGTCCAGAATAGCTTTTATTTTGGCTGGATTTGGCTCAATCCCCCGCTTGCTAACTAGATGGCCCAAAAATTTGCCCGACTCGGCCCCAAAATTGCATTTCTTCGGATTGAGCCTCATGTTTTACCTTCTAAGAACCTCAAAGGTCTGTGCGAGGTGCATTAGATGATCCTCTTTTCGTAAACTTTTGACGACGATGTCATCTACGTATACCTCTACCGACTTGCCTATCTGCTCGGCGAACATGTAGTTGACTAGTCTCTGATACGTGGCTCCAGCATTTGTCAAGCTGAAGGGCATCCTCTTCCAGCAATACATGTTCTTTTCGGTTAGGAAAGATGTGTGTTGTCGGTCGGGCTCGTGCATGGCTATCTGATGGTATCCGGCGAACGCATCCATGAAAGACATCATTTCATATCCCACCGGGTTGTCAATTAAATGGTCGATGTGCGGCATTGGAAAGAAATCTTTTGGGCATGCCTCATTGAGGTCGGTGAAATCGATGCAAAGTCGCCAAGTCCCATTTGACTTTTTCACAAGTACAGCATTGGCGACCCATCGCGGTTGGTCGGCTTGCATGATCAAATCATTATATAGTAACTTTTTCATCTCCTCCGCGAGGGCAGCATATTTCTCTGGGCCAAATTTCCATCTTTTTTGAGCTATTGGTCTTCTCGTTGGATCAATATGTAGGCGGTGGCATGCGATATGAGGGTCAATTCCGACCATGTCCTTGTGTGACCAAGCAAAAACATCCAAGTTTTTCTTCAGGAAGTCGATCACATCTATCCTTAGGTCGCTGGGAATTTTGGACCCAATAATTACTTCCAACTCAGGCCGAGTTGGATCCACTTGAATTCTCTTGAGTTCTTCCCCGGGCACTGCCCTGGGTCCTTCCACTCTTGGGTCGTCTATTTCCGCTTCGAGCATAAAATCCTCTGGTTCGGGACCCAACCTAGGGTTGAGATCCTCGTGCTTTCTCTTGTTTATCTTTTCATCGGTTAATTCATTGTTGCATCTTTGATTGTTTAACATCATTACTTGATGGCCAGGTGCATGCATTGAATTGAAATAAGACACAGAATAAAGTAAACATCCTCTAGCATCCACTTAGTCACCTTTAACGGTGCCAACAATCCCACTCTTGGTGGGGAATTTTACACAGAAGTAATATGTAGAGGACGCAGCCTCGAACTCATGCTCAAACGGCTTTCCGAGGAAGCCGTTGTAGGTTCTCGGGAGGTCCATTACAAGGAAATCTAGAAGCCCAGTATTCCTAACCTTTTCATCTATAGTGGACACCAGCTCCACAGACAAGCGAATCATACCTAGAGGCTTGACAGTTGTGTTCCCAAAGCCTTTCACCGTGTGGTCGCATGGGGTGATGTATGCTTCGTAATCCCCGAGTTGGTCCAAGGTCTTTTTGAACCGAATATTGCAAAAAGCTGTTGGGATTATACTGGAAAGTATGCTTTTACTTTGTATAATCAAACTGAATTTCGGACTTATATACTGAAATAAATTGTTTATCACTGATGCTTTAAATATCATCGAATGTTACATATATTTACTGCATAACTGTTCAATAAATAGTACGTGTTACATTGTAGTTAATTTAGTGATACTAGATCACAGAAGATTAAATTAACAGTTCCTTATAACCAAAAGTACACCATTCACGACCTAGATGGAAATGAACAATCCATCGTGAAGGTTGAAGTGTAAGGCTTAGATTGGCTTGTCTTGACCAAGAAATTACACTAGTGCATGTTTAGTGCACTGAAGAGGACCTACAGGAGGACAAATTCTTCAGAACTGAACTAGGAAGAATTAGACCTCAGTGGTTCGTTATTTCTTAATCTTCGTCCCTTAAATAGGATCGCGTGTGGTTAGTAATTATTGCTTTGACTTATTACGGGTAGAGAATCAACGAGATTCAATACTTTATATCTTGGGCAATATTATTGGTCACATGCGATTGCTAAGATTTAATACGGAGAATTGTGTGCAAGTACACTTGTTTGATTTGCCCCCTTGGGAGGTTCATAAGTTTTATCATACCAAATCTTGCAAGTGGAACTAGTTTCCGGTATGGATAATAATGTTGAATCGTTCCTTAACCAAGGACAAAAGATATTAATTAATGGAAAGCTATTTCAGTGGCTTGAATTAATTAATGGGTTAGATAATCTTAAACACGGGAAATAATAACCGGGAGTCATATTGACTGTAATATGGGTCAAGATGGATAGTGCAATATTAATTATGTAGTGGGATTAATTAATATTTATGGGCTTGAATAATATTGTGGCTCAATATTGATAATTCAAGATCCATTGGAAGGTCCAATCTTAATTCTCCTAAAGGCCCCTCAAGTAGCCCAACATAAATTCCAATAACTGAAAAAGGTGCTTAAAAATAAAATAAATTTTGTTGCTAATTTTCCTCATCAATTTCGAAAAATATAAATAAAAGGGGAGAAATATTTTCTTTGAATTTTGTTATGGAATAAAGATATGTATTCTTGAAATACAAGATTATCTCATTAAATTCAATAAATCTCCCACTTGGTTATTTATATGAAGTTTTCGAAAATTTTGAAAGAATAAGGGAAAGAAAGATTTTCTTGATTTTCTTGAAAAGATATTATGGAAGATATGTATTCTTGTAATATATGTATATCTCATAGATTCAAGAAGATCCAAATTTTGGAATCTTTATCCTTGTTTTTTTTCGAAAATAACCATAACAAGAGAAGGTGGGATTTTATGGAATATTTTAATTATGGAGAAAAGAATATAGGAGATATATTCAAGATTTCTTGGAGATCAAGAAAAGATTTTTTCCTCCCTATTCCATGACCAAAAATCGGCCACCACCTATCTATAAATAGGGGATGATTTTTTCATCCCCAAGTACAATTCCATGTGCTGGAAAAATTAGTAAATCCACAAAGGTGGTGCAACAAATTTTATTTTCCCTTTTGTTAATTGTTCGCGAGCTTCCTTCCACCGGATTGACGAGCAAGGACTAGGGAATACTTGGGAAGGCTTTTTGGTGTGTTTTCATCGACGAGGCCATTGCCACTCCAAGAGGTTAGTTCACGTAAACCCGTAGCAATTCAATTCATCGTGGGATTTATGTGAACTGCTTATATGTATGATTTGTTGTTGAATTATTATTTGAATTAATATAGGATTAATTCATGCTAGTAATAATTGTTAAAATTAAATTTGTATTTAAATATTCATCCCGAATAGATCCGTGCAATTAATTCCCCAACAACTGGTATCAGAGCCTCGGTTTAGGCTCTGAATTTTAAATTATAATTTAATTCATTTTCATTAAATTTGAAATTGAATAGTAGAATTGCTAGATCTTTTTTGCAGGTATCCAATTGTCATGGAATTTAATGTGTTTATTTACGCATGCATATAAATTGTGGTTTTTAATTCGATTAGCTCAATTGCTTTTGCCTCTTGGAGAAAATCCATGAGTAGATTAGAATTTGTTTGATTTGATCAATGTAATAGACTAGTCTAGATCTAGGTTTATTTATTTTTGTAAATAAATTATAACCGGATCAAAAGCGGAGGCGGAGACGAAGAATTAAAAGATGATCCTAATCTGGCGTAGCGGCAGACGTCAGCTAAACATGCCAAGGGAGGCACACGCGACGACGCTGACACACTGGTGCCAAGGGCGTGCGAGGGCTTCGAGAAGAGCGCGCGGATCAACCTGTATGCAAGTAGCCAGACGGGCGAAATAGCGATGGCGATCTTTGCGAGCGATGTCGCCGAGGGATCTTGCCAAAGGCGAAGGGCCAAAGGGCGACGGGCGTAGGCGGATGACGCTACAGACGGGCAAGCTATAAGGCAGATCAGAGCGGCCGCCGACCTGCCTAAGATTCGCCCGAAAAAAGGCTAAGCACCGGCTTGGCGACGTCGGCGTCTTGGGCGCTTTAGCGTCTGCGACGGGCGCCAATGACACGACGGGGAGTGCAAGACGTGCACTCTAACCCACGAGCTGGTCGATGACGTCACTAGACGTGGCGAACCTTTCGAGATGAATGATGAAGGCAAAGAAGACGATTTCTCGAGATCAAGACATGACAAAAATTAACCGTGACAATTGGATATGTGTGCCCAATATGTTTAATTTTTTGTCTTGATGTTTATGCATTATTTTATGCTTATTTAAATTGTGTTTAAATTTGCGATGCATGAGAAAATGTTTTGAAAAATCTTACTAAGTATGCTTAAACAATTAATTGATAATTTTATGGATAATAAAATTGAATTAATTTTGACCTCCATGATTTATTTATTTGTGAATTCTTTTGGAGAAATTCCCCCCACGGGACGGTCAAAGATAGCTTTCACATGAATAAATTCCAGATGGATGATTGTGGATTATTACTAGTGGCGACGATGACCCTCTCCACGAAGCTCGTTCCAAGCGAAATAATAATTCTGTATTTAATCATGGTTATTACTTAGGTATAAAATTGATATGCATATACTTCCCCGAAGTCCCTGTCAATTTTATATTGGTCAAGTGGGAGCCAACTATTAATCTAGTTATTAAAGGTTTGTAATTGTTCTTGTTTGTAACCTTCTTGAATGTGTTTAAATAATGACCCACCCCACGTGGCTTATTTAAACTATTTTGAGATGTTGGTTGATGCATGTTCATATTTTTTTTTTAGATTTTAATATGAAACATATGATCGAATTTTGTGATATATTTGTGCTTATGCATATTATTATTTATTTCAGTTCATCATGTTGCAACCTTTTAATCCACTGTTATATACACTCAAAGAACACCAATTAACTGGTGATAACTATGTTGTTTGGAAACGAAATATGAGTTTTGTCCTACCAGCACAAGAACATCATTGGATTCTTGATGTACCCAAGCCCCGTATGCCTACTGATGGATCAACTGATGCGGAAAGGCACTTGTATAATATTTGGGAGCAGGCAAATGAACCCATGAAACGTGTAATCTTGACTTCACTGTCTGATGATTTGAGACACATTCATGAAGGTGTTGGGTCTGCTGCAGAAATTATACAAAGTCTTGAAGAAATATTTTTAACAAAAGACCGCATGATCAATCAGTTTAAAAATGACGACGTGGCCAGGCTAAAGATGGCTGAGGGAACACCCGTAAGGGAGCATGTTCTCAGAATTAAACGCCATTTTGAAAAACTGGCTTATCTCAGTACTAAGTATTGTGATGAGGCCCAAAACGAATTTCTTTTGCTAACTCTTCCAAGGTGCTTCGATGGGTTTTACTGTAGTTTTGTGATGAGTGATCACATGTTTACTATGGACATTCTACAAGAAGCCTTGGAGAAAATAGAGAAGCATTTAGGAAAGAAAGACGAAGCATTAGTGACCAAAACTCTTTTCTCAAGATCTAGGCCAATGGAAGGCAAGTCTCAAGAAAAGGAAAGTGGTCAGAACCAAAGCAAACTCATCACTAAGAAAAGTAAGAGAAAGACAGCTAGCTGCATGGGTGTCAAGAAAGTACCAAAAGGAAAATGCTTTAACTGCGGTGAAAAAAGACATAGGAGGTCAGCATGTTCCAAACCCAAAAGAAATGAAAAGAAAGGTAATTCTCATGCACTAGTTGTTGAAACTTGCTTAGCGGCGTATGCCTCCCATTTATGGGTGGTGGATACGGGATCCACTGATCATGTTTGTTTCACTTTACAGGGGTTCAAGCGGACCCAGCAACTTAGTGGGAGTGAGATCCTCATCACACTGGGTGATGCTATGAGAGTGGCAGCTGAAGCAGTGGGAGAAGTGCACCTGTCTTTTGAAGACAGAGTTTTAATTTTAAGAGATGTTCTTTAGGTTCCGAATTTTAGAAAGAATTTAATTTCAGTTTCTAAACTTTACCTTGATGGATATTCTGTTACTTTTAATAAAGTTTTTACCATTTCTCTTTATGATAAATTTATCTGTCATGGAACGTTGTCGAATAATCTCTATACAATTAACTGTGCACACCACTCACGAAATGCATCCTATAACACATCAATTGTTTCTGATAAAAGAAAACGTTCATCAGACGTGAACGAGACACTTCTATGCCATCTAAGATTGGGACATATTAATCTAAAGAGGATCCAAAGGTTGGTGAAAGACGGTTCACTAGAGTTTCTCCAAGTTGAACCAATTCCAACCTGCGAATCATGTTTGGAGGGTAAAATGACCAAGAGGGCATTCGGAGCCAAGGGGAATAGAGCCAAAGAAGTGTTAGAAATCGTTCACACAGACGTATGTGGTCCAATGTCAACCAAAGCAAGAGGAGGTTATGAGTATTTCGTCACTGTTATTGATGACTACTCAAGGTACGATTATATTTTCCTTATGAAGCATAAATCTCAGACCTTTGAGAAATTCAAAGAATTTAAGGCTCAAGCAGAGAATCATAGGGAAAAACGTATCAAGTCTCTACGATCCGATCGTGGAGGCGAGTACCTCAGCGATGAGTTTTTGAACTACTTGTCTGATAAAGGGATTGCATCCCAACTAACTGCACCCGGAACTCCTCAACAAAACGGGGTTGCAGAGAGAAGAAACATAACTCTTTTGGAAATGGTTAGATCAATGATGAGTTATGCGGATCTTCCCAAGTCGTTCTGGGGTCATGCCTTGGAAACAGCGGCTTACATTCTGAACTTGGTGCTATCCAAATCGGTTCCCAAAACTCCCAAAGAATTGTGGACCGGGCACAAGCCCAGTTTGAGACACATGAAAATTTGGGGGTGTTCGGCCTACGTGTTGGACAAGGAAGCCGAAAAATTGGATCCTCGATCAGAATTAAGGTTGTTTGTAGGATACCCCGAGGGAACAAAAGGGTGAATGTTCTATGGTCCCGAAGATCAAAAGGTGGTAATAAGCACCCACTTTAGATTTTTGGAAGAAGACTATATGAACGAAAGAAGACCCAGAAGTGAGATTACCTTAAATGAGCTAAGGGGGCTAACCTCATTGCCAACTGTACAAGATGACATACCAAACGACACACTTACACAACCGGAACCTCGTCGTAGTGGGAGGGTTGTGAGACAGCCCGAGAGATTCATGGGGATAGGAGAGTCCTCGGACTTGATTCCCGGACAAGACGAATCAGACCCATGGACATACGACGAGGCAATCCAAGACAAGGATGCGGTTTCTTGGCAAACATTAATGAAAGCCAAAATGGGTTCTATGGATCATAACAGAGTGTGGGAGCTAGTCGAACCACTTAATGGGGTCAAACCCATTGGTTGCAAGTGGGTATACAAGAGAAAAAGAGGACCGGGTGGGAAGGTAGAAACTTTCAAAGCAAGGCTTGTGGCGAAAGGTTATACTCAGAAATAAGGGATCGACTATGAGGAAACTTTTTCACCTGTAGCAATGCTCAAGTCCATCCGAATTCTCTTGTCGATTGCTGGGTATCTAGATTTTGAAATCTGGCAAATGGATGTCAAGACAGCTGTCCTTAACGGAAGTCTTGATGAAGAAATCTATATGCAACAACCCCAAGGCTTCATTGAAAAGGTCCAAGAACACCTAGTTTGTAAGCTCATGAAGTCCATTTACGGACTCAAACAAGCATCCATAGCTTGGAACCAATGTTTTGATCATGTTATAAAGTCTTATGGGTTTGATCAAAACGAGTTCGAAAGTTGTTTGTACAAAAAGAATGTCGGAACTGCATTGGTATTCTTAGTACTATACGTAGATGATATTCTGATAATCGGGAACGATGTAAAGGTGTTATCAGACATAAGGGCATGGCTTTCAAAACAGTTTGATATGAAGGACTTAGGGGAAGCCGGGCACATCCTTGGGATCAAGATCGCAAGAAAATGGATGATAGGCTTATCGCAAGCTTCATACATAGACACTGTCTTGAAATGATTCAGCATGCAGGATTCCAAGAAAGGCTTCGTACCTTTCAGGCATGGAATCCATCTATCCAAGGAAATGTGCCCTAAGACACAAAAGGAGATAGATGACATGAAAGGCATTCCTTATGCTTCGGCTGTCGGAAGCCTTATGTATGCAATGTTGTGCACGAGATCGGATATCTGCTTTGCCGTTGGCATGGTGGCAAGATATCAAAGTAACCAGGGGAAAGAACATTGGACGGCAGTTAAAAACATTCTGAAGTATCTGAAAAGAACTCGAGATAGAATGTTGGTTTATCAGTCAGATAGTCTAATCTCCATCGGCTACACGGACTTCGGTTTCCAATCGGACTTAGGTTCGAAAATCTACCTCCCAGAGTGTGTTTTTGCATGGGGAGGAGCCATGACATGGAGAAGCGTTAAGCGAAATGCATCGCAGATTCTACCATGGAAGCCGAATATGTAGTCGCTGAGGCGTGAAAAGCGGTTTGGCTCAAGAACTTCCTAGTGGACTTGGATGTAGTTCCGAATTTGCCCAAAGACAATCATCGTTTATTGTGACAATGCCGGAGCAAATTGCAAATTTAAAGGGAACCAAGAGCCCACAAGGCTAAGAAACACATTGAAAGGAAATACCATCTTATACGAGAAATCGTTAAGAGAGAGAGATATAGAGGTGGAAAAGATCGCGTCGAAGAAGACAACCCAGCGGATCCATTCACAAAGGGTCCGCCTCGAATATACATTCGAGAGACATGTGGAAGGAATGGGTGTCAAGATCGTTGCCAAACTGCTTTGAGTATAAGTGGGAGACATTATTAGGTTCGTGTAGGTGACATTACATGTCGTATTAGAACTACTACGAGACATCTTTGTAGTATACTTAAAAGCAGACTTTGAGTATAAGTGGGAGATTGTTGGGATTATCTTTGAAAGTATGTTTTTACTTTGTATAATCAAACCGGATTTCGGACTTATTTTTGAAATAAATTGTTTATCATCGATGCTTTAAATATCATCGAATGTTACATATATTTCTTTGCATAACTGTTCAATAAATAAGTCGTGTTACATTGTAGTTAATTTAGTGATACCGGATCACGAAAGATTAAATTAACAGTTCCTTGTAACCAAAAAGTACACCATTCACGACCTAGATGGAAATGAACAATCCATCGTGAAAGGTTGAAGTCTGAAGGCTCGGATTGGCTTGTCTTGACCAAGAGATTACACTAGTGCATGTTTAGTGCCTTTGAAGAGGACCTCTGAGGAGGACAAATTCTTGAGAATCAACTAGGAAGAATTAGACCTCGGTGGTTTCGTTATTTCTTAATCTTCGTCCCTTAAATAGGATCGCGTGTTTAGTAATTATTGCTTTGACTTATTACGGGTAGAGAATCAACGAGATTCAATACTTTATATCTTGGGCAATATTATTGGTCACATCGCGATTGCTAAGATTTAATCACGGAGAATCGTGTGCAAGTACGCTTGTTCGATTTGTCCCCTTGGGAGGTTCATAAGTTTTATCATACCAAATCTTACAAGTGGAACTAGTTTCCGGTATGGATAATAATGTTGAACCGTTCCTTAACCAAGGACAAAAGATATTAATTAATGAAAAGCTATTTCAGTGGCTTGAATTAATTAATGAGCTAGATAATCTTAAACACGGGAAATAATAATCGGGAGCCATATTGACTGTAATATGGGTCAAGATGGATAGTGCAATATTAATTATGTAGTGGGATTAATTAATTTTATGGGCTTGAATAATATTGTGGCTCAATATTGATAATTCAAGATCCATTGGAATGTCCAATCTTAATTCTCCTAAAGGCCCCTCAAGTAGCCCAACATAAAGTCCAATAACTGAAAAAGGTGTTTAAAAATAAAATAAATTTTGTTGCTAATTTTCCTCATTAATTTCGAAAAATATAAATAAAATGGGAGAAAGATTTTCTTTGAATTTTGTTATGGAATGAAGATATGTATTCTTGAAATACAAGATTATCTCATTAAATTCAAGAAATCTCCCACTTGGTTATTTATATGAAGTTTTCGAAAATTTTGAAAGAATAAGGGAAAGAAAGATTTTCTTGATTTTCTTGAAAATATATTATGGAAGATACGTATTCTTGTAATTTAGGTATATCTCATAGATTCAAGAAGATCCAAATCTTGGAATCTTTATCCTTGTTTTTTTCGAAAATAACCATAACAAGAGAAGGTGGGATTTTATGGAATATTTTAATTATGGAGAAAATAATATAGGAGATATATTCAAGATTTCTTGGAGATCAAGAAAAGATTTTTTCCTCCCTATTCCATGACCAAAAATCGGCCACCACCTATCTATAAATAGGGGATGATTTTTTCATCCCCAAGTACAATTCCATGTGCTGGAAAAATTAGTAAATCCACAAAGGTGGTGCAACAAATTTTATTTTCCCTTTTGTTAATTGTTCGCGAGCTTCCTTTCACCGGATTGACGAGCAAGGACTAGGGAATACTTGAGAAGGCTTTTTGGTGTGTTTTCATCGACGAGACCATTGCCACTCAAGGAGGTTAGTTCACGTAAACCCGTAGCAATTCCGCATGCGTAGGATTTATGTGAACTGTTTATATGCATGATTTGTTGTTGAATTATTATTTGAATTAATATAGGATTAATTCATGCTAGTAATAATTGTTATAATTAAATTTATATTTAAATATTCATCCCGAATAGATCCGTGCAATTAATTCCCCAACAAAAGCCCCACCATCGACCAACAATCGACACACGGTGGTCCCCATGATGTTGGCCTTGATGACAAGCGGGTCAATGTTAGGGTAAACAATCCCGGCCTTGTCGACCTCCCCAAACTGGATCTTGCGCGTCTCTTCGATGACAGCTAGTATGGGCAGGACCATCTTCCGCGCGTTTTCCATTGCCCTAACTTCAGCTTTCATGCGTCGCTTTGATGGAGACGCTGGTGAGAGGCCCCCAATTGTGGTAAGAGGCGAGATGGTGTGGATGGTGCGACCTCTCGCACCTTCGGGCATTGGAGGTACATGCAGCTCGCCTCGTGCTCCCCCGTGAATGGGATCTCCCTGGGCTTACTCCCCTTGACGGGGTTGACGATTCTGAGGTCGGCCCTACCTGTCTCGGCCGTTGGTGCGGAGGTTCGTGACAAACTCGTTCAGACGTCCGACTTCGTAGAGTTTCCACAGCTGCTTCAAGAGATCCATGCATTCACTGGTATAATGCCCCTTCTGCGCATGATAGTGACAGAACTTGTTGGGGTTTTGTTTGCTTTTGTCCTTGATGGGGAGGGGAGAGTGCAGCATGTCCCATCCTTGGATTTGGGCATATATATGACCGGGCGTCATACCTAATACCTCCACCAGCTTCACCGGAATGGATTCTTCAAAAAGCTTGAAGTTGTCGGGTGCCTTGTACTGGCCCCCGGTTTTCTTGGAACTCTTCTTTGGTTCCGCGACTTCTTTTGTCCCCGAAAGCCTGGACTCAAGCAGCTCCATGGTATGAATAAGATCGCTAGTGCGCCGACGGAAATCGGCGTAGCTCGCTGGGTAGTCGGTGGTCATGCGCCGCCACAACTTGGTCCCCTGCCTGAGGCCTAAAACGGCACCTAGCTGTTTCGCTTCATCCCCAATGGGGTCGCCTTCTAAGATAACCTGATCGATCCTTTGGACATAGGATCGATCTGATTCGGTCTCCCCTGTCGGAGATTAATATGTCGTTGTTTGGTCGCAGGTCAGGGCTCCAGAGCGGTATAGTGGGTTAGGAACAACTGAGCTAGTTGTTCAAATGTGTCAATCGAAAAAGTGGACAAGGAGGTGTACCATTTGTGGGCCTGGTCGCTCAGTGTCAGGGAGAATAACCTACACTTCGTAGCGTCCGATGCCCCCGTGGAGGCCATGTACGAATTGTACTTGGCCACATGGACTTTGGGATCAGTACTCCCATTGTAGCGATCTAGTGCCGCTATGCTGATCTTTCTCTGGGTCGGTGCCAGAGTAACCATTGTTCCCAGAGGGGAATCTGGGATGGTGAGGTCATCCTCCATCCCTGCAGAACCGTTTTGGTTCCCCAACTTCTCCAAACAGATGTTGGATTTCTTTCTAAGCAAAGGCGACTGCTTGCGTCGCTGGGTCGCTTTTCATGTTGCCCTTATGTCCCTGACCCTGGTGGACCACCGAGTTTCCAGGTATGTCCCCATGATCAGTCCGGGGCGCGCCGTCTCCCGCTCCACTTGTTCTGCGTGGCATGGTTGAGAATGGGCTTCGTCACCATCTTCCGCCGGAGCTTTCCAGGCAGCCTGGCTTCCGAGGCGGGTGAACACATTGTTCGACACCGCTGGTCTTTCCCGTGCCTGATGAGTCCGGACGATCGTGTGCCTGGCAGCGTTGTATGCCAGCTGCCCAGTAGACCGTCCTTTTGAGACCATGACGGCTTTGCCCTTAGATGTTCCGGCATCGTGGGTGGTCTTTTTGGCCAAGAGTTGATCCCCCTCGCCCTCCATGAACATGCGCTTCTTGTTGAGGACAGCAATGACCTCATTGGCATCCTCTGGAGTCTGAACCAGGTTCCACCAATCGGGTGAGCCTGCCGGGGCTGCCCGATGGGTGCGGTGGGAACTCTGTGATGCCTCAGCGCCATCGCGTACGTCCACTTCATTGAAAAGGGGAGTGTTTCCTTAGTTGGTCGTCATTGTTATTTCTTCGAAGAGTGGGCTTTTCTAGAACTGGATTAGATCTTCAAGAAAACGAATGTAATTCCCACAAACGACGCCAATTATTGTAACTAACTAAGAAAATAGCTAATAACGATCAAAAGCTGTAATCAAAACACGGCAATTGATGACCCGGTTCATCCTTTGAATTAGACTACGTCCGGGGGCGTCCAAGCCAGGTATATGTGTATAATATATTTGCCTAAAATGCTAAGATGTTCAAACCTTACAAATGTGACCTTATCGGTCTATTTATACTATACATCCCGCCTTTTGGACGGGAGATTACAATAAGGAAAAGTGCTCGTTAGGTGCCTTTAGTCCCGCAAATCGCCCGCTTCCTTGGTCCAATTCGAGATCGCCCCTTTAATGAACGCCAATCGGGGGATGAAGTTCCCGGGTGGATTGACTGCCTTGCAGGATGCTTTCCTTAATTGGATCTGATTGTCCATTACTTGCTGCAGGTCGGACTCCGACCTAGACATCACAAGTGGACGTCGTATTGCGACCTTTGATATTCGCTTAGGTCGCTACGCGACCTCCCTGCTTCTGCGACTTGGGTGTTTCGCCTTTTAGGGTGACCTCCCTTTGCTGACGCCACCTAGAAATGTTTCTCTTGGAATGCAACTATAGGGGCCATGGGATAGTAGTTTATTCCATGCTACAACAGTTTTTATTGCGAAAGGCCAAGAGCATCTTGTTTGTAAGCTCAAGAAGTCCATTTACGGACTAAAGCAAGCATCACGTGCTTGGAACCAATGTTTTGATCAGGTAAGAAGTGCTCGAGAGTTGTGTGTATAAGAAGTGTGACGAAACTGCCTTGGTATTCTTAGTACTATACGTAGACGATATTTTGCTCATCGAAAACGATGTAAAGGCTTTGTCAAATGTAAAGGTATGGCTGTCAAAACAGTTTGATATAAAGGATTTAGGGGAAGCCGGGCACATCCTTGGGATCAAGATCACTCGAGATCGCAAGAAAAGGATGATAGGTTTATCGCAAGCTTCATACATAGATAAGTTTTGAAGTATTTCAGTATGCAGGATTCCAAGAAAGGTTTTGTACCTTTCAGACATGTAATCCATCTATCCAAAGATATGTGCCTTAAGACACAAAAGGAGATAGATGACATGAGAAGCATTTCTTATGCATCGGCAGTAGAAAGCCTTATGTACGCAATGTTGTGTACGAGGCCGGATATTTTCTACGCCGTAGGCATGGTAGCAAGATATCAAAGTAACCTAGGAAATCAACACTGGACTGCTGTTAAAAATATTCTGAAGTATCTGAAGAGAACTCGGGATAGAATGTTGGTTTATCAATCAGACAGTTTATTTCCAGTGGGATACACTGACTCAGATTTCCAATCGGGCCTAGATTCCAAAAAATTTACCTCAGGTAGTGTGTTTTTTTCTGGGAGGATGAGCTGTAACATGGAAAAGCATTAAGCATAAATGCATCGCAGATTCTACCATGGAAGTCGAATATGTAGCTGCTTGTGAAGCAGCGAAAGATGCGGTGTGGCTCAAGAACTTCTTAGTGGACTTTGACGTAGTTCCGAATTTGCCCAACACTATCACGGTGTTCTGTGATAATGTTGTTGGAATATAGAGGCACGTAAAACACATAATCACATGCGCAGCGGAAATTAAAGTTCACCAATAACGAACAATTAATTGCATACATATTACAATAATCATAACGAGAAATCTTACAGTAACTTGAGTGCAGATTTCTCTACTACGGTATCCACGTAATCCCCAATTACAGACTTGCACGGATTTGCCAGCGTTGAATCCCGAGACAGATTTGCTAGGAAAATCCAAACTCTAGATCTTATGGAGAAAATATGAAGTAACGTTATTTGTGAATTCCCAAGAGCTTGTATATATAGGGAGGCCCAGCTTAAATCTTAAGCTAGCCCAATTTGGGAAATAAAAACCCTAATCTTGAATTAAATTAATTCCTTTTAATTTAATTCCCAAAATATAAATCTCTACGGATTTAAATGCCTTATATGAAAATCTCTACGATTTATTTCCATATACATTAAATCCTACAATTATATTCCAAATATAATTATTGGGAGTTCTTATTTAATTAAATCCAATTTAATTAAACATTAATAATAATTAATTCTAAATTATTCTATTATTAATTACTTCTCCATAAATTAAATATTAAATTCAATTTAACATTTAATCAACCAACTATAATCCGTAAAAGGGAACTACTTGTTGTGTGACCCATAGCCCCTCATATACCGAGAGATTAGTCAAACTAATGGTCTTAATTGAACCCTAGATAATAAATCAGACATTCTCAATATATGAGGTACGTTGCGAGAAAAGTGCAACTACTTGTAACTGAAACATGGACTATTACGATTTCCTCCTTTCATTCACGAATACTCGATTAAATCTTGAACATGATGAAGTGTCTATTCAAATAACTTAATCAATTTATTTCTAATCACTAATTGATCATGTATGTCACACTTAGCCACAAAGTCTAAGTTGACGTGCATCGGTCGATGACTTAGATCCAATTATGAAGAGAAGATGAGTATTCTCTCTAAATCCACTTTGAGGAATGAATCTTATTCTTGGCTCAACTACCACGCACATGCACTTCGTGATGAACCCAATCCAAGCCATATCTACCCATAGACGGGTGCAAGCGTCGGTCATGGTCAAAGTTTATCATCCCATACATGTCGTGCATATTGACCTCAAGTCAAAGGAGTATCGCATCGCTCCCACTAAACGAGACACCCGTAGACACATATAGTGGAACTACATCAAACGGTTTTTCGGATGGGTATACCAATACCCTCTAAGGTATTTGTGCATCCATCATGAGATACCTAGTATCTCGTAGTAAGTGAGATCTTACTACACTCTCTAAGAGTATGATGCAGATCGCACACCAATCTCCATTGCATCATCAATATCCCATTCTTGATGATCCTTGATCGGGGCTATTTGAGAATCATGCTTAAGTCATTTGAGTTCTCACAACCTCAATGACAGCACTGACTCATGGGAACACTTGCATGAATAAATGCAAATAATCAAACATAATATTCAAACAAATGTATTGTCATACATTAATATTAAGTGAACTATAATATTAAATCAAACTGAATATCATTGAGTATTAAGTCCTTACAATAGATTGTCTCTAGGACACTAACACTAAAAATCTCCCACTTGGACTAGAGTCAATCACCTACATGTCTAACCCCTAGACCATCAAATGTCTAGTGTGTACATGAACACTCAGTGTTTTGGTGAAATGATCTTCCAAGTTAAATATGTGGGAATACATTTTAATTCTATTTCTCTTATCGTTATGATCTCCCGGATCAAATGATAAGTCTTGGTACATGCTCATTTTGCTTGTTGATCTCGGTTCCTTTACTTGCGCAATCGCACCAGCGTTGTCTCAATAAAGCTTTATTAGACAACTGACACTCGGAACTACCCCTAGTTCTCTTAAGAACTATAAAGTCCAGATAGCCTCCTTGAGGCTTCTGACTCAACTTTGATTGTTGAATCTGCGGTCCTTTTGCTTGGAACTATTCCTACTGACCGCCTCATTTTTTAGAGTGAAACGTAACCTGACTGTGATTTGTAATCATCATAGTCGGATTGAAAACTTGTGTCAGCATAACCAGTCACTACTGGTTCTGACTGTCCACTATAGATGAAAACATTCTTAAGTTCGTCTAAGATACTTCAGAATGGACTTGACAACAATCTAGTGAGATTCACCCGGATTCTGTTGGTATCTATCAGTGATGTTGATAGCGTAGGCCAAGTTTAGCCTAATGCAAGTCATGGCATACATGATTGACCCAATTGCATATGCGTATGGGACATATTTCATGTGCTTGATATCAGCTTCATCAAAAGGACAATCCTTCTTTGACAGTTTTATCCCATGATTTGTCGGTAGAGAACCTCTCTTAGAGTTCTATATCGCTAAACGCTTCAACACCTTATCTACATAGGTGGACTGTGACAGCCTCAACATCCTCTTAGATCTATCCCTTTGGATCTTGATCCCTAAGATGTAGCAGGCTTCACAAAGATCCTTCATCATGAAGGTCTTCGATAACCAATCTTCAACGGACTGCATTAACGGGATATTGTTTCTCAAAATCAATGTGTCATTGACATACACGATTATATATGAAAACAATATTCTTCCCGTTGTGTTTACAATAAACACAAGGATCTTCCGAATTTCTGATGAGTCAAAAAAACTTGATAGCTTCATCAAATCGGATATTTCAACTCCTAGAAGCTTGCTTCAATCCATAAATGGATATCTTTACCTTGCATACTAGATTAGAATTTGACCTAGATGTGAAACCTTCCGGTTGAGTCATAAACACTTCCTTATCAATGTCTCCATTGAGGAAAGTTGTTTTGACGTCCATCTGTCAAATCTCATAATCACAGTGTACTGCTATCGCAAGTAAAATTCAAATGGACTTGATCTTTGCAACTAGTGAGAAGGTTTCATCACGGTCAATGCCTTCGCGTTGACTATAACCCTTCGCCACCAGCCTAGCTTTGTAGGTTTGTACTTTGCCATTTGCATTGGTCTTTTGCATGAAGACCCAATCGCAACATATGGGTCTAACCTCTTTAGGTAACTCAACCAAGTCCTAGACTTGATTGGTATACATCGAGTCCATCTCGAATTTCATGGCTTCATGCCACTTCCCTGAATCAATATCTGATATTGTTTCAGAATAAGTATTAGGATCGTTCTTACCCGGTATGTCCACATTAACTATTTCCTCCAAGGGGTAACCGTATCTAATGGGCGAATTACAATTCCTAATATACTTACGGAGTTGTGGTTGTGCAGGCTGTACATTCTGATCGTGAAAAATTTTGTGGTGCATCGATTTCATCAATGTCCGAAGAGTCCTCAAGAGCTACACTTTCAGATGCCTATTGGGCGGGAGTTTGAACTATGTTGTTCTCATTTAGCCCACTTGGAGGTTCTTGCACTAGCAAGCCTACTCCAATTACGCTCCCACTGGCTGAAAGACGATCACCTAGTGAAAGACTCCCACCGTGAAAGTTGTTGAATGCTCCCACTGATTCCTTGTCATGTTGCTTTGACAAGATATCAGTCTCTTTGTTAGTTTGTTGTTCTTGGATTTCTTCAAGTTCTATCAGCTTATGACCTTGTTCCTTAAAGACATAGTCTTCTTCGAGGAACTTGGTCTGCCTAGAAACAATCACAGGTTATTTCTCAGGTAGATAGAAGTAATATCCTTTAGTTTCTTTAGGATATCCCACAAAGTAACCCTTTTCACCTTTGGATTCCAACTTGTCGGTAAGCATCCTTTTCACAATCACGGGGCAACCCCATGTTAGATATTTGTAAAAGTTGGCTTCCTGCCACACCATGGTTCATATGGTGTATGCTCAACCGATTCAGATGGAATCCTATTCAGAATGTAAATTGAGGTTTGTAACGCGTATCCCATAAGAATGTTGGAAGACAGGAAAAGCTCATTATGGACCTCACCATGTCTAACAGGGTTTGGTTTCTTCTCTAGGACACACCGTTCATCTGAGGTGTTCCGGGAGTAGTCCATTGTGACTGGATTCCATGTAACTTCAAGTAATCAGTGAATTCATGACTAAGGTATTCACCTCCTCGATCCGATCGAAGAGTCTTGATACTCTTACCAAGTTGCTTCTCTACTTCAGCCTTAAACTCTTTGAATTTCTCAAAAGATTCGGATTTGTGTTTCATAAGATACACGTATCCGTATCTAGAGAAATCATCAGTAAAAGTGATGAAGTAGACGAAGTGACCCCTAGCTAGAGTGGGCAATGGTCCACAAACATCGTTGTAGATAAACTCTAGAACTTCTTTGGCATGCACCCCTTTTCCAGAAAAGGGTCTATTGATCATCTTGCCCATGAGATAAGATTCACAATGTCCATAAGACTCATAGTCGAATGGGGTTAAGTAGTCTTACTTTCTTAACCTTGTAATTCTTTTCTTGTTTACATGATCAAGTTTTACAATGCCAAAAGTAAGTCGGGTTTTCATGATTACTAAGTTTGAGTCTTTTACTTTGTATATTAAGAACATCATATCCATAATGCAACAATTACATGTTGCGAGTAATAGAAAGAACTAGATGACTATCTTTAAGTTCTAATCTAAAATCAAAGGGTAAGTTTAACACATAGGTCCCCACACGATTAGCAACTCATGCTCCGTTTCCACGTGTAAGACGACTTCACCCGCCCTAACTTCCCTATGACACATGAGCCCTTTCACATTAGTGCAAATGTGAGAGCTAAATCCAGTATACAATATCAAGCAGTTAGCTATATTAGTGGACATGTTTATCTTAATAACAAACATACATGTTCTAGTGCTAGAAGCACCTAGTGCATTCCTTTTAGCAACTAGAACCTCATAGTCCTTCTTCCAGTGCCCTCTTCTACTTATAGTAGAGGCACACATCCTTGTTTACCCGCTCCTTCCTTTGAACACCATCTTAATGATAGTGAACTCTAAAGTCTTGAGCACATTGTGAAGTTCAGGCATGATCGCATCCGTCTTATTCATATTGTAGTTCACAATGAAGCTAAAACATAAATACGGAAGTGACGGGAGAATAGCTTAAATGAAAACGTTGGTCTTTTAGCTCAATGCCTAAATTACCAAGTTTCTCAATTAGGCCTATCAACATTAGCATATGAGGTGAAATTTTCCCTTCTTTAGCTAACCGGCATCTGAACAGATCTCTCATTACTTCATAAATCTCAGAACGAGATTCAGAATCAAAGAGATCTTTCAAATGCTTAAGCATTGAGAAGGGACCCATTTCCTCATGTTGTCTATGTATATCGGGAGTCATGCCGAGCAACATCACACACTGAACCTAGGAAGCATCCTCTTGATGCTTCTTCTGAGCTGCTACATCAAACGTGGTTGCCTCATAGAACTAGCTGTAGGGGTAACCGGGATTGGCGTGTCCAACACGTACTTAATCTTTTCTTGCCTTAGCACCAAACACATGTTTCGGTGCTAGTCCAGAAAATTTGGCCTAGCAAAGTTTGTTTGTTTCCAAAACACATCTCAATAATAGTTATACATTTAAACTAACCAAGAGAAATAAAATAAAACGTGAACTAAACACATAATTTCTATGATCAATATTCAACAATCAAAATAAATGTGGCCTTTCTTTTGTATTTATTTTGTTTCCATTATTTTCACATATTCAACGACCTCATCGGAAGAATACGAATTTATATCTTATATAAATTATAATGGACTAGGATCCACATTCCTACTATCATAATATTTGCTTGGGTTGATTACTATGACAGCATAACTGGTAGGTCTCCAAACCAATTGCAAAATTTGCAACTCCTAGTGGATTGAACCTAGTTCAATCGGATGCCCCTTGACTTTCGTTTTCCTGCTTGATATGGTGAAACAAAGTCAAGTTGATTTACAACTATCAAGCGGCGACACTACGTGTCCCTATAAAAGTCCTGTTAGATGTAGATCTGAGAAAAAGACTTGGGCCTTAAATACTCATTGGAACGAAATCTCCAGTTTACTTTTAATTTCGATGGAAGGTATCGTTCAAATTAATGAAAATCATATTTTATTGAGGAACGTTTTCAAAGGCAGAGTATTAATTGCTTAATCGAGATCCAACATGTTAATCTATATCATATTTGAGCAATTATTGGGCGCCGCCTACCCAAACATGATCTTACACGGACTAACACTTATATGGGCGCCGTCTACCCAAACAATAAATACGGTCCGACAGTTATTAGGTGTCGCCTACCCAAATAGTTACAATGCTGACTGTAAAAGCGTTTAACGAATTAAAATATAAAGCAGTTAAAATAGTGGGATTTAATAATTCCTTTTAAATCGAATTTTAAAATCCAATTTTAATTCGATTTTAAATTATTAAAAATTAATAATTAATCAAATCAATTATTATTAAAAGTCCAACTTTTAATTTTCATTAAAATTAATCTAATTAATTTTAAATAAAATCCAATTTTATTTCAGATTTTAAATTAATCCAATTAATTCATAAAACCTTTTAGTTTTATTTAATTCGTAAGGGCTCAAGTGCAAATATCGTGATTCTAATTTTCAACGCGACCCCTTCCTCATCATTGCCCGAAACCATCCGTCAATCGGGACAACCGATACCAACAATCTCAACTATAGTTTCATCATGGGTAATCCAATTAACCGATTCAATTAGCCAATTTTGTTAGAATTTCATCACTCAATCTTATTGAATCCGAAATCAGTGCAACGATGTAACTCAAAATGAACGAAATCAGTCACACGCAAAGCTGGAAACTGCAATTTCCAGAAGCAATCGAAACCAAAATCGCAAGTTCGAGTTCAAGCAACAGGTGAAACAAGCAACAAAAACCCAGAAAACATCAAGGCATTCGTCGGACCAAAACCAGAGACAACGGCGCAACGACGCCGTCGCAGGGCCGAGACCAGAGGGCGGCGCGAGTTGCCTTCACCGCCTTAGTGCGAGGGCAACTCGTCGCCACTCCCGAGGTCGCACATCGGATTCGTACACCATCACCACGCATCCAGTTTCGAAAATGAGGTTGCGAAGAAGACGACGGTGAGACGGAAACTGGCTTCAAAAACCAGAGCCGCGATCAGAAAAATGGAGGAAATTGAATCGGCGGCGCGCCGCCTTCGATTCATCTCGATTCTGGTGGCGTGCCACCACGACTCAAGTCAGGGGTGCACCGCCGCGAAAAGAGACGGCACGGAGGCGGTTCAGCGCACGAAGACGACGACGAATCGGGGCGAGCCACTCGATCTGCGAGTCCCCGCACGCGTGAGCATCGGCCTCGAGCGACGCGGCGTGACGTCGCACCGAGTGCTCCGATCGGCGATGCGGCGGTTCTCCTCCTGGAGGAAAACCCTAACAATTTGGGGCTTTTTCGTGCTTAACGAGGAAGACGACCGAATTGAAAAAGGGAAAACTAAAGGGTGAGGTTTATACCGTGCCCCACTAAGAATAAAAATAATAATTTATTTATTCAAAAAAACCATTTTAATTATGCAATTAAACACGTAGAGCATGAAGCTCTGATACCACTATTGAAATATAGAGGCACGTAAAACACGTAATCACATGCGCAGCGGAAATTCAAGTTCACCAACAACGAACAATTAATTGCATACAGATTACAATAATCATAACGAAAAATCTTAAAGTAACTCGAGTGCAGATTTCTCTACTACGGTATCCACTTAATCCCCAATTATAGACTTGCACGGATTTGCCAGCGTTGAATCTCGAGACAGATTTGCTAGGAAAATCCCAACTCTAGATCTTATGGAGAAAATATGAAGTAACGTTATTTGTGAATTCTCAAGAGCTTGTATATATAGGGAGGCCCAGCTTAAATCTTAAGCTAGCCCAATTTGGGAAATAAAAACCCTAATCTTGAATTAAATTAATTCCTTTTAATTTAATTTCCTAAATATAAATCTCTACGGATTTAAATGTCTTATATGAAAAACTCTACGATTTATTTCCATATACATTAAATCCTACAATTATATTTCAAATATAATTATTGGGAGTTCTTATTTAATTAAATACAATTTAATTAAACATTAATAATAATTAGTTCTAAATTATTCTATTATTAATTACTTCTCCATAAATTAAATATTTAATCCAATTTAACATTTAATCAACCAACTATAATCCGTAAAAGGGAACTACTTGTTGTGTGACCCATAGGCCCTCATATACCGAGCGATTAGTCAAACTAATGGTCTTAATTGAACCCTAGACAATAAATCAGACATTCTCAATATATGAGGTACGTTGCGAGAAAAGTGCAACTACCTGTAACTGAAACATGGGCTATTACGATTTCCTCCTTTCATTCGCGAATACTCGATTAAATCTTGAACATGATGAAGTGTTTATTAAAAAAACTTAATCAATTTATCTCTAATCACTAATTGATCATGTATGTCACACTTAGCCACAAAGTCTAAGTTGACGTGCATCGACCGATGACTTAGATCCAATTATGACGAGAAGATGAGTATTCTCTCTAAATCCACTTTGAGGAATGAATCTTATTCTTGGCTCAACTACCACGCACATGCACTTCGTGATGAACCCAATCCAAGTCATATCTACCCATAGACGGGTGCAAGCGTCGGTCATGGTTAAAGTTCATCATCACATACATGTCGTGCGTATTGACATCAATTCAAAGGAGTATCGCATCGCTCCCACTAATCGAGACACCCGTAGACACATATAGTGGAACTACATCAAACGGTTTCTCGGATGGGTATACCAATGCCCTCTAAGGTATTTGTGCATCCGTCATGAGATACCTAGTATCTAGCAGTAAGTGAGATCTTACTACACTCTCTAAGAGTATGATGCAGATCGCACATCAATCTCCATTGCATCATCAATATCCCATTCTCGATGATCCTTGATCGGGGCTATTTGAGAATTATGCTTAAGTCATTTGAGTTCTCATAACCTCAATGACAGCAATGACTCATGGGAACACTTGCATGAATAAATGCAAACAATCAAACATAATATTCAAATAAGTGTATTGCCATACATTAATATTAAGTGAACTATAATATTAAATCAAACTGAATATCATCGAGTATTATGTCCTTACAATAGATTGTCTCCAGGACACTAACACTAACAAATGTAGGAGCAGTTGCGAATTCAAGGGAACCAAGAGCCCACAAGGCCAGCAAACACATTAAAAGAAAATACCATCTTATACGAGAAATCGTTACGAGAGGAGATATAGAGGTGTTAAAGATCGCATCGCCGGACAACCTAGCTGATCCATTCACAAAGGGTCTACCTCAGTGTACATTCGAGAGACATGTGGAAGGAATGGGTGTCAAGTGCGTTGTCAATCTTCTTTGAGTATAAGTGGGAGAAATGTTATTAGGTTGGTGTAGGTGACATTTGATGTCACGTAGTAATACATTAGATATGTTGTAGTGTACTTAAAAGCAGACTTTGAGTATAAGTGGGAGATTGTAGGGGTTATACGTGAAAGTATGATTTTACTTTGTATAACCTATGTATTAAACACTTTTTTGTTGAAATAAATTATTTATCACTGTTGCATTAAATATGAATGAATGTTATATATATTTATTACAAATTGTTCATAAAATAACACGTGTTACATTGTAGTTAATGTGGTGATACCAGATCACTTAAGATCACATTAACGATCCCTTGTAAACGAGTGCATGTTTCACAACTTAAATAGATCTTAACAATCTAATGATTAAAGGTTGATGTGTGAGGCTCAGATTGACTTGTCTTGACCGAGAGATTACACTAGTGCATTTGTTGCGCTGAAGCGGACCTACATAGAGGATAAACTCTTCTGTACTAACTTATGGGATGAAGAGTTAGACCTCAATAGTTGTTGATTTCTTAATCTCTATCACTTAATAAGGACTGTGTGTTATTAATAATTATTGCTTTGACTTATGCTAGGAAGAGAATCATTGTGACTTCGATACCTTATATCTTGGGCAATAATATTAATTACATGACAATTGTTAATTTAATACAGAGAATTGTGTGCTTGGAAAGTCTTTTATGATTTGTCCCCTTGGTGGGCTCAGAACCTTTATCATACCAAATGTTGCAAGTAGAATTAATTTTCCGGTATGGATAATAATGTTGAGTTGTCCTTACTCCAAGAATAAAGATATTAATTAATATAAAGTTTTTTAGTGGCTTAGTTAATTAATGGACTAAATAATCTTAAACAATGGAAATAATAACCGGGAGTCATATTACCGTAATATATGTTAAGATGGATAGTGCAATATTAATTATATAGTGGAGTTAATTATTATTAAAGGGCTGAATAATATTGTGGCTTAATATTGGAATTCAGAGCTCATTGGGAGGTCCATCTTAATTCTCCTAAATGCTCCTCAAGTACCCTAATTAAAGTCCATTAAATGAAAAGGTGTTCAAAATAAATTAAATATTATTGTTGCATATTTTCCCTTAATTTTCGAATTTATTAGAGAAAAGAAGGAAAAAGATTTTCTTGGAAAGATTTTATGGAAAGGAGATAAGTATTCTTGGAATACAAGATTATCCCATAAATTCAAGAAATCTCCTACTTTTTTTCTTTATGGGAAATTTTTGAAAAATTAGAGAATAAGAAGGAAAAAAAGATTTTCTTGATTTTGTTGGAAAGATTTTATGGAGAAAGATATATATTCTTTGAATACAAGATTATCTTATAAATTCAAGAACGATCCAATCTTGCAAAAAAGGGTTAAACAAGAGGTGAGATTTTTGTGGAAAATTATACATGGAAAGAAGAATATATGAGATATATTCAAGATTTCTTAGAGATCAAGAAAAGATCTTTCCATACACTAATTAAACCTAAAAATTTCGACCCCCCCCACCCACCCCCCTTGTATTATATATAGAGGATGAATTTTTCATCCCCAACACAATTCCAGTCTTGAAAAAAATTAGAAATCCACAAAGGTGATGCAACAAAAATATTTATTTTTCTTTGTTTATAATTGTTCATCGGAGAACCTCCCACCAAGATTATTGAACGAGGGCTAGGGAATATTTGAGAAGGACTTTCGGTTGGTAGTCAGATACCTGATTCTGTCTGTCTCAAAAACTGTCACTCCAACGGGTAAGTTTACTTAAACTTATAAAAATTCCGCATGCTAAGACTTTTACGTGATTATTGTTTGCATGATGTTGTTAGTATGATTATTATGTGAGTTAATATAGGATTAATTCATGTTAGTAATAATCGATAATTTAAAAATTTGTGTTTTAAGTTCATCCCAAATAGATCCTGGCATAACGTATCCCAACAAATTGCAGCACACACACGAGCTAGGGGTCACGAGTTTGACGCCCAATTCTCACAAATTCGCTGAAATGCCCAATTCTCGCAAATTTGCTCCAAAGAAGCTTCGTACCCCAAAACTGCTGCACATTCCGCGGAAGCTTCGCGAAGCTTGACACAAAGACAGGGGCCGTAATATGGCAAACCTACATGCTCCCCGAAAACGGCGGCTTAAGGACGTATACGGCGGAGCAGCGATGTGGGGAAGCAGCCCTTCAATCGATACGCACAGAAACTACATCTACGTCGCCATAGGCATTATCAACTCTGTTCCTCAGCCAATTCAAGACTGCCAGAATATACAGAACAATCAGACTTTTCCCTCGCATTCGGAAACTTTAGCGAGGTGAAAAGTATCAAGAGATATTAGCCCTTGTGACAGTTTTTTTGTTGTGGGTGTTATATATTACGGAGGGGGCCTCATGCGTATTAGGTGCACCGTGCACCATGAGTCCATTTTAAAATTATGCAATTTGTTATTTATATTGAATCGTACAACTATTGTTTCATATTATATAGTTGCACGATTCAATATAAACAAGTTGCATTGTTCTAAAATACACTATGAATACATGGTGCACCTAAATACATACAAAATTTAGCATATATTGCGAGGTCAAATGAAGCTCTCAATAAGTTTGCTTAATTGGTTAATTAACAACAACAACAAAAAAATACTCTATTTTGAGTAACAGAAATTCAACCTTAGTTAGCTAGCCAACCATTGATTTAACTTGGATTAAGCAAAACATAAGTCCTAATTAATCCTAGTTGTCCCAAAGTCGATGGAGGGGATTTAAATCGAAATGATCCCGTAACTTTGCACCTTTATTGAAAAGGTCCCGTATATATCATATGTTTCAATTTAGCCTAGTATGTTTTTAATTTGTGCCGATTTAGTCCCAAATCGCCGGAGACCGGTCAAACTACCCAAAAATGACGTCGTTTTATGATAAATTCCTGGCCGAAATTAGGGGTGCGTGTATCATACGCCCCTAAAACGACGTCGTTTTTGGGTAGTTTGACCGATTTTTGGCTATTTGGGACGAAATCAGCATAAATTGAAAACATACGGGACTAAATTGAAACATGTGATATATACGGGACCTTTTCAATAAAGATGCAAAGTTACGGGACCATTTCGATTTAAATCCCGTCGATGGAGACCAGGACACTTGTCTTCTTTCCCAAAATAGTTTATGTCATAACCTCATTAATTAGTTAAATAATCTTACGTACCCTTTTGGTTTTAAGTATTTTTTAAACAAAAGATTCGATGTCTCACTAGAGAAGACAAAGATTAATGATTTAACTATAAACCCCATTTTTAAATAAATAGTTTTTAGTAAAAAGTCGTGTGGTGTGTGAAGAAGTGCTACTCTTTCCATGGTTTTTCTTTAGTCTTCTTTACATATTCATGATAGCGTACGTGTTCACATAATGATACATCTCGTATATTTATATTTTAATTATTAGTTGGGCTTTTAATTAAATTCAATCTTTTAATTATATAAGTTCAAAATTAATAAATGGTCCGTGAACCTTATTATTTAGGGCATAAGCTAAAATTTAGATTTAAATCTATATAAATAAAGTTTTGTCTAAAAGTTTTTATTATATCAGATCATAGAATTGTAGCAGCTTCGACTTGTGGGTAAAAATTATTCTCTATGACTTCGTTTGAAGAGTTCTTTTATTTTAATAAATTACATTTTTAAATGTTCTATCGTCTTTAACTCTATATCATAATGAGTAGTATTTTATGTGGTCTATAACCAATGCGTACTTGCGTAGCCATGCATGTCAATTTAAAATATATATATGATAGCTAACAAGAATATATAATGTTAGGGGTACAAAATATAAAGGTTCTATAATTCAAGACAATTATTGCACAATAATGTTACTTATCAATAAGACAATAAACACAATAAAGTCAACTGCATGCAATTCAATTTAATTTTGAGAAACTTACAACTTGCAAGTGTTATGACATGCATACCCTTATTGCATTCATTTCTATGATGTTTTTTCTACTCTAAAGTTTGACTATTAATTATCCAAGACCTCCCATCCAAAATTATTTGATTAAAAATCTAATAAAAGATTCGTAAAAATCAAAATGTCCATATATGTTTAATTTGGGGATAAAGATATAATAATGTATATCATATCAACATTTATTAGTCCACAATTTTATGAGACTATCTCAAGTACTTAAGAAATGCGAGTAATAATATAACACCTTTCACAAAGACATAAGATATTTTTGGTGGAGCAAGGACTCTTGAAATATAATTCAAATTGAGAGAGAAGTGAAAAAAGGAAAAAAAAAAAGGAAGTGACGTTTTGATTATATAGTAACATATTTTTTTCCTTACCGTAACACTTTTGTGTTCATACGGTAACATAATTTTCAATACCCTTTTTAGTGTTATTGGAAAGGATAAGTATGTGTTACTCACATATTTATCCTTATAGTAATACAAATCGGAGAACGAATTTTTTTAAATTATCTTTACGCATTTTTTTGGGAAGATTTCATTTGATAGTGTTCTTCAACACGCTGCGTACGATGTTATTTTTTACATAAACTCTTCTATAAAATTTGTTAATAGTATGAAACTCATATCATTACACTTGTAAATTGATATCACTATTTTTATAAACTAGTACTTATAGCATTTAATAATTTAATCTCAATTAATAAGTGTAATGATATCAGTTTATAAATGTAGTTGTATTAATTTGTAAGCGTAGTATTATAAATTTCATACCATGAACAAGTTTCACCGGAGACCTACCCTATTTTTTTATTCTAGAGATTGGTTGTGATTAATTATATTATTTTATGATTAACTATGTAAAACCAATCATATTATATATATATATATGCTATTTATGTTGAGTAATTGATTCGTAGTTGTGATTAATTATATTATTTTATGATTAACTATGTAAAACCAATCATATTATATATAGAGTAGGTCTATTGTACAAATTTGTATAGATACAAATCAATCAATTTAGGAAGGGTCAGCGGGTTAGGTGATAAAAAATGGGTCAAAGCGGATCAATGATGGGTTGGGTAAAGTGAAATTAAATCTCAATTGAGATTTGTATGTATACAAATTTATATCCTAGACTTACTCATATATATGCTATATATGTTGAGTAATTGATTCGTAGCCTTTTACTTTTTGTGTCTACATTTGCGGATAAAAATCTAAAGTTCGAAGGTCATAAGTTGTAAAAGTTTTACACGTAAGTTTGACTAAGATTTAGTCTACCCATATATGAACAATGTGAAACTTTTTAACACTACATGCTATTAATTGAGGATGTGAATCTAATAAAATCACTCTTTCATATTGTTTTCTTTTAGTTGACTTTGCCGGAAAGCGAAAGGGTAACATTTGTCAAAATTAATTAATATACAAGTAACACTTGAGTAAAATTGGTTCACGGAAACTATGTCTCAATTTTGACTCATTTACAAAAAAATATAGTATCGATCAAAAACTTGTATATATGATGCATATATATGATGCATTTAAGATTTGTCACGTATAAGCGTGACTCACGAAGCGGGCATGGGTCTTTTTTTCTATAATATCATAAAAAAAATTATTTCATCTAAAGATTAAAATTATAAAAACATTGAAATAATTAGTTAATTTATATTACAACACTGTATATATTGAGGCAAACTATAGGGTGAACAAATTTTATACAAAAATTTGTGAAAATAGTTAAGGAGTGTGATTTATATTACTAAAGGGTATTAATTGTGATAACTGAAGGGTGTGACTTTTTACTATAAAATGTACTCCCTCTGTCCCAAACTCGATTAGGCATTCACTATTTGACACGTGTTTTAGAGAGCGAGTTGTTTATTAATAATTGAAATGATAAAAAGATTTTTAAGTGAGGTATGATAGTGCTACCCTTCTTCTATCTTATCATGCTTTAAAAGTAACTTTATCATTTCATATACTATAAACAACTCGCTCAATAAAACACGAGCCGAAAAGTGCAATGCCCAATCGAGTTTGGGATAGAGGGATTATTATTTATAATATTGAAGGGTGTAACTTATATTACAACATGAGTATTTGTAGTGATAACTGAAGGGTGCAACTTATATTACAAAAGTGTATTAGTCGTAAAAACTGAAGGATCATGTCTGTAAAAAAAGGGAATCAATTTCACTGTGGGCAAGTTTTACCGCATACCAACTCATATTTGAGTCTTTCTTGCCTTTTTGAGTTCAAACGGTTAAGTTCTACATGTATGAGCCTTTCCCCCCTTCTCGAGTTTCTATACTTGGTTTTGTCTTATTCTGTTTTCGGTATTTCTTTTACATTTACTCGTTTGTACTTAGGGTTGAGCATTTGCTACTTCGGTTATCATATCGAATCAGACAAGGGAAATTAAATTAATCGAACTTTTCACCATTGCAAATCGAAATCGTACCGAACATACATCAAACCAAGACTAACCGAAATTGAAATTTTTAATTTTGATTCAGTATGAAATCAAAAAGTCGAAATGTGTTGGTTTAAAATTGGACCTTTTTAAGTTGAAACTTGTCCACAAGTCCATAACAACGCATAAATTTTCAAATTAAAGAACATGTCCAAATTATAAACAATAAAAATAGCTCAATTTCTAATTAGGTAAGTGTATAAATGAAACTAGGGTTTAGAAATCATACATATATGTTGTTCTATTAGGTTCGGTTTTCGGTATTTTTACCTTAAAAATCTAAATTGAATAACAATTTTTTTTTTAATTTCAAAACCAAGACCAATATTGACTACCAAATTAACTAAATTAAATTTATATTTTTGGTACAGCTCGATCGACTAGAATTTTCAGTTATTATTGAATAGTGCTCACCCTATTTGTATCCTGTTTTTTTGTTGGTTGTTTTCTCTTTTTTTTTTTTTTTTTAGAGCAGTCAAACGAGCCCAGCTCATGCATGGTATCCAAAATGTGGGTTGGTTACTTTGTTTAAACTAATTATTATAGCAGTGTGTGGGCCTTTTATATAGTGTCAATTAATTCGTTAATTTTTTAAGTATAAATATTTAATTCTGAATGTATAGATATGTCACCTTTTGTTCTCGGTATTTTATTTTCTTTCTAGCTAATGAACTTATTATCGATCACATATGTGATTTTTCTTTTCAGCAACAAACGTTTTTATTCTTTTTATTATTACAATTATTAGCATTAATGGTGGTTAGCTTGTTGTAAGATTCGTTGTCAATGCTATCTTGATGTCTCTTCGATATAGTACGTACATTACATATCGTGTCTAGATCTCCAAGCAGATCTTGATTTTTTCTAAACTCTTTTTGTTAATTGTTATTCGGTGCAGGTGTAATTAAGAAAAATGGTCATGTAATTAAGATAAAGGCTAATTAGTCTTGTATGCACTATGCGCTTAGATGCACGTGCATCATAGTGCATTTTAAAACTATACAACTTATTATATTAAAATATACACTTTATTTACATTAAATTGTGTAACTATTATGATTCAATGTAAATAAATTGCATCTTTCAGTATAATAAGTCACTATAAATTCACGGTGCACCTGAACGCACATGAAATCTAGCCCCCTCTAAGAAAAAATAATCTAGTTGTTTGTTGAATTCAGCACTCGATGGGATAAATTTGAGAATTAATTAAGGGGGAATTTGTGTGTGACAATTCAAGAAATGATAAAGCATTGATACGTCAATCGATCACCTAGCTAAAGCTAATGGATCAAATGAATTAAATAGCTACGTATGTACTAAAATACAAAAGATGGGTCATGAAAAAATGACCATTACCAATTTACCTATGACCTACATATTAATACTACAAAACCATGATGTTTCTCCAATCATAATCATTTTCTTACTATTTTCTGATACACTAATCAATCACTTTTCTTATTTTCTCTTATCGTACTAGCTTAATTAGATAATCTCCTACTTATATCCAACCCCCAACGGTACAACCAAACACAAATCAACATTCATTCCTTCCAAAGTGTTAGAGCGTTGATGCAACCGTCTTATATACAAATGTGTCTCTTTAATAATATTAGATAAACTATATTGAACTTAAAAAAATAAATATGTGAATAATATAAATAGAAAATATTTATTTAATGACCATAGTTTAAAATAGTAAAACAAAAATCATAATTTTAAAAAGTAGCAATTTCAGGTCAAATTAGTCCGCACAACCCAAATTGGAGCCCGAGGGTGATTTAATGGTCACAAAAATTGTTGGATGATACATATGGGTTAACTCTTATTTAATATCACCTATTTTAATTTGGTGTTTTATCTTGTATTTTATTATTTTTAAAATATGCTATGTATCATTAATGATTATTTGTTAAAACCATTTCTAACATATTACATAAAATTTAAATGATTACACAACGTATTAATTATTGACCAATTAAAGAGTGCTGGAGTTGAGTGATTCCACACGAAATTTTCTAATTAAGTTTAATTGCACACTAATATAAAATGCATACGAGACAAAAATCCAATATGAAACCCAATCTCACTACTTTAGGTGACTTTTTGGTAGCTGGATATATGTGCTACAAATATTCATTGTACGGATATACATTATTTTAATACAAGGTTCCAATACAGTAATTAACGTGTTCTGACTTGGCTATAAATCTTGGTTAACAATAAATTTATTATAAGCCAGAGTAATTTAACAATATTGGAATCTTCAAATACAAGCAAGAGACTGGGCATGAAATTAATTTCAAACATATATAAATAAATAAATAACACCAATTTTTCGGTGAAACCGGATCATACTATGAAATTGATTATACTTATAAATTGATACTACTACTCTTATATAAATTAATACCTATAGTATTTAATATCATGATATCAGTTTATAAGTGTAATAGTACCAGTATATAAATATTATGGTATTAATTTATAAATATAGTAATGTAAATTTCATATTATGAACAAGTTTCACCGTACACCTATACAATAAATAAATATTTTAAGAGACATACTTGCGTGAGATTGTCTCACGATGAAACGAAACATATACATGACAATTTAACACTTTTAAAAGAGGGCTAAGGGGGTGTTTGCAAAAAAATGTGATTTTGAATAAGTGATTAAAATTAGTGATTATGAGAAAATTGATTAATAATAGAAGTTGATGGTGTTTGTAAAAAAGTTAAAAAAAAATTAATAGTGTTTGCAAAAAAAAGTTAATAACACTTAAAAAATGCTCATAAGCTACAAAAAGTACCCCTCATTCAACTTTTAGTTTATAGTTTTTAAGAGTTTATTTAATCTCATAAAAGAGAAATAAAACACTTGAAATTGTTTATGCACACAATTCTAAATTACTAGAATCACTTATAATTTCTTGCAAACACCCCTTAAGTCTTGTATGCATCAGGTATATCGTACAGCTCAATTGTCTTTTTGAAACGTGCAACTTGTTTTCCCAAAAAGTTCAACTTGTCACATTGAAACGTGCCGAAATGTGCAACTTGTTTTACATTGAACAAGTTGAATGTTTCAGCTGTGTAAATAAGTTGAACATTTCACAGAAATAAATTGCACATTTCAAAATTACGCTCGAGTTACACAGTATATTTGGTGCACATAAGACCTACTCTTTAATGAGTAAACGTTGATTATGTTATATTGTATCTCGTCTCATTCGAGTATTTTGTCATATTTTAATACCTCCAATTTGAGCTAGATGGAAATTTGCCCAGTTGGGAGAAAGTAATCAAATAAGGCTATGCCTATCCGTTTGACTTATAGGCTCCCAAAAAATAAATAGATGAATTAGAGTTATACTACTGTTTGCTGATGAGTTCCCATCAATAAAAGGGCAGAAGCCAAAACACAACACAACACAAGAAGTCAAATAATTAGAGAGAGAGAGAGATTATAAATTTATAAGTAGAGAAAGAAGCTTTTCAAAGTTTATATGCACAAAATATAATGGGGAGAGCTCCTTGTTGTGATAAGGCAAATGTCAAGAAAGGGCCATGGTCACCTGAAGAAGATGCAAAACTCAAGGAATTTATGGATAAATTTGGCACCGGTGGAAATTGGATTGCTCTTCCTCAAAAAGCTGGTAAGAAATAAAAAAGAAAAACAAATACTTTTACGCACTATAGTTGGACCGAGCAACTGATGCAATATTGATTCAATTTTGACCGGACTTTGATTCTTTTGCAAAAAATTGGCTAAAATTCTTAATCTTTATTTTTGTGAATGTGTTATTGTGAAAATAGGGCTTCGAAGATGTGGAAAGAGCTGCAGATTGAGATGGCTTAATTATCTGAGGCCTAACATTAAGCATGGAGAATTTTCTGTTGAAGAAGATAAACTCATTTGTACCATGTATGCAACCATTGGAAGCAGGTAAATATTCTTTTATTTATAGCAAATTGTGTTATATAAATATAAAACAAATTTGTTGCAAATTTGAATTTTTTTTTGGAAAATGAAGAGATTCCCCCTATTTTTTGTGCTTCTATATGATTATTCATAAAAAAATTAGCTGTCTTATATCAAATTACATAAATATTTTGTAGATTTTTATGATTATAAGTGTGACAGAATTCTCAAATACAAGTTATTTTGATGATTTTATGTACGCATGTCATATTATAATGAAAATCAACTGATTTGTATTTTATGGGAATTTTTTAAAGACTATTAGTTGTATAACTAAAAGGTATTAGTTGTTTGAAAAAATGCAGGTGGTCAATCATAGCTGCCAACTTACCAGGAAGAACAGATAATGATATCAAGAACTACTGGAACACGAAGCTGAAGAAGAAAGTGATGGGATTAATGATTCCATCTAATTATATGAATGCAAAATATTCACAACCATTTTTCCAAACTCAATATCCCTCTATTTCCAGCCTGTCACAATTATACTACCAAGCTGCCAAATCTCTTGAATCAATCCCTCAAAATTATAATCTCCTCTCCAATAATCAAAATCTTCAATATTATCAGCAGATGGATCATTTGCAGTATAATAATTACAGTGGCAAAAATGATAATATGCTCATGTTTGGGGGTAATGAAGTAGCTGCTGCAAGCTGTTCAAATTCATCTGATGGAAGCTGCAGTTATGGGAAAGATCAGGTGAAACAGGAAGAAATGGTGTATGGTGGTTTTCAGGGTTTAATTTCAAATTATAATAATAATGGGTTTGAAGAAAGTCAGAAATTTATGGTTCAGAATGATGAAATGATGATGATGAATGGTTTTGTTGATCAAAACAGTAGCAGCAACAGTTTGTTGTTTGATGATGAAAACAAGACTGGTTATGAGAGATCTGCAGAGATGTACTATTATTACTAGTGAATGTCAGATGAAGAAGGATTTGAAGGGGTATGGCATTGGTGGGACTTTTTATTTTATTTTATTAGATTATGGGATTTTGTGTTGTCATGGGAAATTGCATGGAAAATTAAGAGAAGTTTTCTTGACACAACATGTTTTGTGCATTTGTTTTAGCAAACCATCATGTTTAATTCTTGTATGTTTTTCTGTAACATTATCCATGTCAATGCAAATAACAAATCTCCACTCTTAAAAGCTCATGTGTGAATGTATATATATCCAATTACTATTTTTTGTGTGATATATGAATGGCTTGTTTTAGAAGCATTTTTTTTGTTAGAGGGTGGGTTTCATGTGCATTCTGGTGCACCGTGCATTTATAATACATTTTAGAATTATTCAACTTGTTATATTGAAATATACAATTTTTTTACCTTGAATCGTGTCGCTGTTAATATGAAAAAATAATTGCATGTTTCAGTATAAAAAATTGCACGATTCTTAAATGCATTATGAGTGTACGGTGTACCTGGATGCATATGCGACTCACTCGTATTAAATATGTGCAAGATATGTATTTGACACTTTAAATTAGAATTTAATTAATAAAACAAACTTTGTGCTAAAAAAAATAACTAAACACATTTTTTAAAAATTAAATTTACGCAAATTCAAATGCAAATATTCGAATATTTTTTCAAATACAAATAGAATATCTTATTATTAAATATAATTCGTTACGAACGTACATACTCCATATATGCTATCGTTTCATTAGGGAAGTTTGTATGACTAATGGACTTTGTATCTCTGAATTAGCCCATATTTGAGCCGGAGTTATTAAAAAGAAAATGTTTGTCTTTATATTTTTATTTCAACATGTCCAAGGAAACCGACCAAGGCTTTTGGATTTAATTAATTAGTTAATGGGAAAACTTCCCTGATTTGTAGTCTTGTTAGCTAAACTTTTCTGCATTGACCTTGGTTCATTAATTGGTAAGTGAATAAAATGCAATTAATCCACCGACTTTTAGACTATTTTAGATAGTGATTGGACCCTATTTTCAATTATTTTTTTAACAAAACTTGAGTTGAACAAAGTATTACTCAATTATGCATTTTTTTTATCAGCTGGTCTCAAGAAAGATAATATATATTTTAAAGAAAAATAAATATTACTTTTAATTAATTAATAACTTTAGTTTTTTTTTGGGAAACAAATTAATAACTTTACTTCAAAACTGTTTTTTCGTCTCAGTGTGCAAATTTGTAGAGTACCTTTTTCTTTTTTTTTTTTATGTATCCTTTTTATCATGCTGTTGAGCCATTCACAATTTATTTACTTTTTTTTGAAAGAGTTTGAATCAAAAACTTGCATTCACGAATAGACGAATATAAAATATAATTGTGGCCATATCACAGAAAAGGACAGAAATTAAGAAGAAAAATAGCTTAGCCTCATTTGAAGAGTCATTATTATGGAAAAATTTTGGCATGTATTATACGCAAGTCGGAAATCGGTAGTTGGGCGGATATGGATCGCCTAGCGCCTAGGCCGTCTAGAGTCTAGACGGGGACTAGTCGGTTCGGTTTTTTTTTTTTTCATCTAAATGAGTTTTATTTACTACTTATCGAAATATTATAACAAAATTACACTTCAAAATTAATTAACAAATTCATTATACAACCGTCTAAATCTAGATAACAATTGAAACACATTTTCTTATATATATTATCCATTATAGAGTACAAGAAAATTAATTTAACATAAAAAAAACTAAACAAATTTGTGTTTTGGAATTTTAGTGTAGTGAAAATTATCAATTTTTGTCTTATCATCAATTTATTCTAAGAATAAAGTCTCTCATTATCAAATAATACCTTAGTACCGACTCGTTCGCCTAGGCGCCTAAACAAAATCGGGTCGGCCGACAACCGCCCAGCTCCTAGATGCCGCCTAAGCGGGGGCTAGTCGGGACTTTTACATCACTGAATTTATACGATAGGGAGGGTCTCATGTAAATTATTGCACATACAATATTAACAAAATTAAGGTAAAGATAAATAATACACGGGTCATGAGTAATCGCTCTTTAAATTCGGTCGGTGCCGGCATGTCACATATATTTACAAAAGGATTTTTTAAAAAAAATCTATGTTGTAGCCTAATTATTCTGGTCTATTGTTAACCTATTTGGTCGCAGGTTTGAGCACTTAACTTTTAAATGTTATTTTTGTCAAGTTTTATGTGTGTTACTACATGAAAAGGTGTGATACTTATATAAACGAAATGTATTACTACGTGAAAAAAAAATTACATGTCTTACATTATCATTCTCCAAAAAATTACATTATTATTTTTCATATGTTACTGCATGTATGAGTAAATCTTACTACATTGTTATACTGATAAAGCGTCATATCTTCGTAACACGTATTAAAACTTAACGTAACACATGAATATTTATAAGTTGTTCGTATGGTAACACATCATGTATATAGTGTTACATATTACTAAAAAATCATGTGCTGCTATATGAACAAAATACCAGTATAAACGCGAAAAAAATCTTCAGTCTAAAGAGATAAAGAACAACCGAAGAAGAGTGCAGAAGGATCTGAAAAATTATGTTAGAAAATCTATATAAAAAAGAATTGAAGAACCTATGAATTTGTGAGGATGAAAAGAAAAAGTAGAACATGAGAAAGAAAACCAAAGAGACGCCTGTTGTGAAAACCAACAGAGATCTAGTCGCGAAGAGGAAGTGTTGGGATATTTTAGTTTTGATGAATTATGCCAAAACATTATCAACTTGTGTTATTGAAGTTAATCTACAGATAACAAGTTGAGGGGGAACGAGAGAACAAATTGAGGGAGAACTCACGAAATCAGACGTAGATGATCGAGATCAGACGAGACTGCAGACGAGACTGATCGAGATCAGATGAGTTAGATGAGTTCCGAAGTTAACCATGAAATGCAAAAATCGAAGAGAAGAAAAGCTAAGCCACCGATCGGAAGATCGATGACCGTAATGCACTGATTAGATGATCGGAAGAACGGTCGAGCCGATATGGTGATCGAAGAAGCGAGCAAAAGTCGATCGAAAGAAATTGACCGAAGATCGGAAGAAGGTTGCGGTCGGAAGAGGAGCAGATGAAGCGGATGATCGAGATCGACGTGGATCGAGATCGGATATGAAGATGAGCGATGATCAAGATCAGCGTGATTGAGATCGGATGTTCTAAACCGATATGCTAAACCTAATGTAATGACTGATGCTATCCCGAGATGTTGATCTGAAGATATGTTGATCCGATCGGTCGAGCCGATCGATCGAACAAAGAAGAAATCGATAGCTTTGAGTCAAAGTGACTGAAGGTCGAATGTCTCGACCAGAGAACTCAACTCGGTCGACTGAAAGTCGGATGCTGATCGATAAGGTCCGGCCAAGAGAAGTCTGGCTGAATCAAGTATCCCGAGGCTCGGGATAAACCCGAGGCTCGGATGAAAATCGAGACTCGGATAAACTCAAGACTCGGATAGAATCAAGACTCGAGATGTCTCTCAAGACACCGAGACTCGAGAGAATCTGAAACGATTCCAAGGCGAGGAATCGAGGAATATAGCCGTTAGAATCACCGACGTGGACCAATGAGAGGAAGACAACCACTGAAGAAGTCGGCCAGATTTACAAGAATAGTATGGATTTGAATGTGATTCTCTCCAACGGTAACATTCAAATCCACACTATAAATACAAGGTCTTTCATCATTCTAATGGGTGGATGCGTGGAGATTATAAAGACGAGATGCTACAGAGCCAAAAGAGAGTTATACCCAAAGCATTCCCACCCCGAACACAAGTCTGTAGATATACAAATATATTCAAAGAGTGTTCTAGAACCCAACCTAAGCTACCCACGATGTATCCTAGCTTAGAGAGATTTTCCCAACCTTAGCATTGAGGCTAAACCATTGTAAGGGAAAATCTCACCATAGTTGGAGACAACACCAAACCCAAACCCATTCTCGTAAGAGATAAGTAATGGTGAAGAGAGGTAGTTGTTAGGCAATCCCGAGTGAGGGTGATAAGTCCCGAAGGAGTGTGAACTCGTTAAACATCTAAGAGGCGAGCCCGAGAGGGTGATAAGTCCAGTTTGAGTTAGTAAACTACGTAGGTAGTCAGAAAGCTCAAGGTCGGGTTGAGTAAGTAAACTACGTGGAGTAGTCAGAAAGCTCAGGGCCGGGTTGAGTAAGTAAACTACGGAGGTAGTCAGAAAACTCAGGAAGTGATGAAGGAATTTCCCTAGGAACAGGGAGAGTGGATGTAGGAGCTTGAGTCTCCGAACCACTATACATTGTTGTGTTGTTTACTGCTTTACGTTCTTATCTTGTCATACGCATTCGATTATAAGCAAAACACAACACATGAGTTTAAAAGAGAAAAATTGGAATCACTCTACCCTCACCCCTGTTTTTATATGCATTTCATGATTATTCCGCATTTCATGGGTTTTCCACTGGGCCTATCAGGAAGAAATCTGGAAGGCAGGATCCCCTCATTTAAAAAGAGGCCTGAACTGCAAAAAATAAAATAAAAATCGAATTTGGGCTATATTGCGCGAAAACCAGAGTATGCAATACTGCATATATGATTTATATTTTAAGTAATTTTAATCCAATCACATTATTTATATTTTAAGTGATTTCAATCCAATCATATTATTTGCATGTTTGCAATCTCTAAAAAGTTATGAGAAAATACTTATTTTGAAAATTATTAGACTCATCTTTTTTTTTTTAAATAAGTGTTTCTCCCTTTTCAAATAAGTTTACTAACATGCACTATATATAAAGGAGAGCATGATTCAAATACCAAATGAAACCTTGTTTTATGTATGAGGTCATTTTACACAAAATTTATTAGGGAACTATATAAGTGGAAATAATTCCACAATTATCTTAAAATTCGAGCTTTTAGATGAAACAAATTTTTTTCATGGTATGTTCAAACCCCGGTGACAGCACAACTTTATCCATATTAATTATACACTTGTTGGACCTCCTATTTCTCCCAACGATGGAGTTGACTGCCCAAAAGGACAACTCATCTTACAAATGAAGAGAGTATTAGATAATTATATAAGTGAATTAATTTCACAACTCTCTACACGTTCGAACTTTTAAATGAGACAAAATTCTTTCAAAATTTTATTTATTATTTTAATTTTTTCTATCAGTAAAAGTAATTTTATTACTATTGGGTATAAGATATGCCCAACAAAGATGAAATGTACCTAAATCGGGAACTTTGTTGAGAACCAACTCCAGAATCGGCCCTTAATCTCCTCAACAATCTTGTCAATTCTAAATTGTCACTACTAAAAAAAACCCCTATAGTGACGCCTTTTTAGTGACACTGTCAAATAAGCTTCATAATATAAAAATATAGTGATGCCCCATTATTTCGTTAGTTGTTGTGACGCCTAATATTAATTTTCAACTCTTGTAATCTCAGCTAGCGCAAAAATATTTTTAATATATCTATAATGACCCTTTATAATTGGTCTTGATTGAAAGCCATTACTTTCGTGATATTACTTTTTAGATGTCACGTGTGAATGACGATATTTTTCTTGATATATATTTGATTATTTCGTGTTTACAAGTTAATGACAATATTTAATTATTATGATGTTTATGCATACGGGTACAAATGATTTGAGTTATATGTTTGAGCAGGTATAGAGATATGCATATATGTATAGTTTCACCTATACGTATAATTTAATTAATATTACGCGACATAAAAAAATGTCACTAAATAAGGTAGTTAAGCTAGTTTTATATAACTTAGTGATGAAAAAAAAATCACAAAAAAATATTTATCGTCATACATAATGGTGTCACAAGATAGTGAGTTCGTGACACATTTAAGCGTCACTAAATGAGATAGTTAAGTTAGTTATATATAACCTAGTGATGCAAGAAAGCATCACAAAAAATAGTTATCGTGACACATACTGGTGTCACAAAATAATGAGGTTATTACACAGTTAAGCGTCATTAAATGAGGTAGTTAAGTTAGTTATATATATTCTAGTGATGCAAAAAAGTGTCACATGCACAAAATATTTATCGTGACACATACTGGTGTCACAAGACAACGAGTTAGTGACACATTTAAGCGTCACTAAACACAGTTGCTAAGGTAGGTATAAGTTCTCACGTGATGCGAGAAAGCGTCACTAAAGTGTATTGTTGTGACGCCAAATAGCGTCACCAAATAGCGTTACTAAAGAACACTAATGTGACACATATAAGCGTAGCGATACAAAATTGTAGTGACGCTTCCAGGCGTCACGATTATAGGTTATTGAAACGCCAAAAAAGGTGACGCTTGACAAAGCGTCAATAAAAGCAAAAGCGCCACTAAAACCAATTTTTCCAGTAGTGTGTGTATCTTAAAAAATCTTCTTGTTCCTCCAATTCCACAACACCCAAATCACACACCCCCAAAGGCCAGTAGCTATCATATTACCTCTCTTGCCAGAAAAAATGTCATAATGCATTTTGTAATGAGTTTGTAACTGGTTGTGGATAGGTACAGAGATGTCCAGCCATCCGTAACATGATCGCCAAACTTTGATGACATCCGAACAGCCCTGGAAGATATGATCAGTTGTTTCATCGTCGACATTGCAGATTGGGCAGCTTATAGATGTGTTTGCTTGGATGATTTTTCTTCGAGCTAGGTTGTCACTATGATCGTTGTTTCATTGACATTGCAGACAAGCACTTATAGATGTGTTTGCTTGGATGATTTTTCTTCGAGCTAGGTTGTCTAACGTCGATAATATTTTAAAATAAAGACGACATAAGAGTTGGCCTTTGTGAAATTTTTCACTGTACAAATTACTCAGAAATAGGCAACTCAAATCTCAATAGTCAGGCATGTCAAATTTGCGGGTCACTCAACAACAAAATAAACAAGCTAAAACTTGGCGAGTCGACAATATTACTTTTTTACCTAAATAATAGCACTTGTTGATCTATATACATGGTTTGTCACTTTATTAGGTCAACGAATCGATCAACCCATTTAATCAGTATTATATATTTACACAAAAAAATAAATATGTAAATATATTATTCATAATTTTATATAAAATAAATTAAATATAAATAAATATTTTAATCAAGTTTACTAGCTGGTTAATTTTATTTTTTTTAATTAGTATGTATCACTCATTCGTGCTTGAATTTTATTAGAAGGCCTAATCACCCGATAGAATCACCTAAACAAGTATAAATGAGATTGTATATACAGTCAAAATTGCACTTGAAAGTGCAATTGTCTCATATATACAATCTTTTGCCGCTAATAAGTTTTTAAAAAAATTGTCCTAATAAAATGCATTTTAATTTAATGAGTTTTATTTTTCTTTATTTAATAAAAAAGGTCTAATTTTCTAATAAAATCAGCCGAGAAAAGTCCTAAATAATATAATAAAATCAACATCCAAATTTAATAGAAGAAGCTAATTTATTTTCTTTTATTTTAATCACATTAACATTGTACAATCATTCAAAATAATATGAAAAGGTAGTGAAGTTCTAGCATGTGGAGGTTTTGTAAGAGTCTTCAACTTTTTCTGATGCATAATGGTTTTTTCGATGTTGAAGGCAGTGGTTTGTTCTTAGTGTTATCATCTTTGAAATGTTATTTACCAAAATGAGTAAACAAACTCTGCAATTGATGTGGTGGATTATTTAAAGAAAATGGATGAATGTTTTTGAAATGTTATCAACTGAAAAAATGAATTGTCTATTCACGACTTGATTAATATTTTAAAAACTAAAGACGACATTTATAAATTACTCGATCATAAAAAGTTGGCCTTTAAATGTAGTAAAATATTTTGCATTGTTAATATTTTAATATTGTTTTATTTTATTTTAGAAAAAAAAAAATAGGCAACCCAAAAAGTCTTTAATAGTTCAGGCATGTCAAATTCGTTTATGAAAAAATAGTATTAATGTATTTTTTAATTAAATAAATGATATATAAAATATTTTTTTTCAAAAGATACTTTTTCATTCAATGAAATATATACAACATTATATCTTTTATGAAATAGTATTACATTTTAAATTAAATAATGATATATACTTTTTTTTAACTGATACTTTATCAAGTAGTAGAATTTAAGTAATACAATTTCATTAGATATGTAATAATATATTGTGGCGTTAGGAGAAAGTAGAACACTTGTCACTTTGATAGTAGGGGAGAGAACGTCATGAAAAAGGAAGAGAGAATAGCATAGCGAAAGAGGAAGAGAAAACCATACACACTGTGACTTGTCCAAAGAAAAACGGGACAAAAAAGAGAGAATGTGAGAGGAAAAAAAAATATGGAAATGAAAGAGAGAGATCCACGCAATTTGTTACGGGTTGAGTCAAATATGCAATTCGTGAGATTTGCGTTTATTTTAAAAAAAAAAATACACTGATTTGAGCGGCATGACACATCTAAATATGTGCAAATTTGAATAAAGAGTTTGACATATATATTTAAAGCAATTATAATTTTTATAGGAGATCGATAAACTAATTATATAATTAGACAAATTCTTGTGAGAGTCGAATTTGAACTAATTAAATGTGTTTTTGCACATTATTCCTAAACTAATGTTATTTCGATTAATAAGTGATGAATTTTGTGTGATCATCTCTCTTAGAAATTAGAATTATTGCTCCTTAAACAGAGAACACTAGGACGACGTCATTAAGAACGCATATATATCACGGCATGCAGCTGCTAAAATAGTCCCCTTTATTTGATTGGTTAATAATTGACCAATGGCTTAGCTAGATTACTGAGAGTTGACTCTTGTTTAGCATCAACATCAATTAAATTTTTGGTTTCTTGAGACAGCAAGAAACAATCTTACTTAATTTATTTATTAAACATAGAATAATGACTAAAACTTTTTATATACTACTACAACATTTCTATCATATGAGTTGTCTGCCTCTTGTGTATATTTTATAATGTACACATATATATGGAGGGGGTTTCTTGTACATTCAATATAATGTGCATTCATAATGCATTTTAAAATTATACAATTTATTATATTGAAAGACGCAATTAATTTATGTTGAACCGTATAGCTATTTTTTTATATTAATAGTTGTACGGTTCAATGTAAACAAGTTGAATATTTCAATATAACAAGTTACATGTTTTTAGATACACTATGAATGCACTATGCAACTGAATATATACAAGTCTTGCCTATATATATTATGTAAGAGTGAGTCTCATGTGAATCCAGGTGCACCGTGCACTCATAGTAGTACATTTTAGAATCGTGCAACTTGTTATACTGAAAGATACAACTATTTACACTAAACCGTGTAATTATTTTTTTATATTTAATAATTGTACGATTCAGTATAAATAAATTGCATCTTTAGTATAACGAATTGCATAATTTTAAAATATATATGAGTATACAATACACTTAGATACATACAATAGTTAACCGTCATGTAAATAATGATTAGGAAAAAGTTGTCGTGTATAAGAGACGTTGTATTCTTTTTTGTTTGGGAAATCACTTTGAAATTAAACCAAGATCACATGACGTCATGCATGAGCGCAGATCGATTTCTAGGTGCATCCATTTTTTAAACTGCAACCTAGTGTTTCTTCTTTACCATTATTATAATGTAAATGTCTTGGGGGTGTAATATTATTATTTTTATTTTAGAATCATGTTTATTTATAGTGGGTTTAGTTTATAATTGATATGAGCAAATTTTCATAACTAATATTTTTCAACATATTAATTGATATTTTTAGACGTTATTTGTCATAAAGAAAAGTCAATTTTTTTCATATATGATTATTATGAGGATTAATGCGATTTCTTCTGTCAAAAATTATTCTTCATTTTTATTGATAAAATTGTGCAATGGTGCACGAGGGTGTCCTTTTTACGAAGAGATCTAATCCAGGGTGCTATTAAGATAATTGTAAAAAATAGTAAATTAATTACCAATTAGAAGGCTGAATTTTATTTTTTTTCCTATCGATTTGGTCAGGACCTAGAAAATGAGAGTTGAAATTGTAAATTAATGTGGGGACTAATAGTAAAATGTAGAAGCTATTTTAAGACTCACGAATTTTATGTTCATATTCATTTAGCCTCAATTAAAATATTCATGTCAAAATCATCTAACAAAATTTATTATCTTTCAAAAAAAAATCTGACAAAATTTATTAATTAACGTTCTAAATTGACAACTCAACAACAACAGTTAGTTGCATTGTGTGCATCATGTACAATTTATATTATTTAATAAAAATAATTAATATTATTCAATAAATATAATTAATACTTATCATCCTTAGTTAAAAAAAAACTAATACTCGGATTATTGAAACTAATACTCCTATTATATACTCCTATATATATCTTTTAGACAAAGTCTAGTATGAAAATTTTCATACATAATTTTTTTTAATTTACAATCAAATTCTGTCATTGTTGAAGGTAAGACAAAATTGAATGGTTCATGGTTCACCCGGCCCAAGTGGTTCATGGTTCACCCGGCCCGAATAACTCATTTTTTAGGGTTCATTGTTTAGTGTTTAGGGTGTAGATGGTTGATTTATGAAAATTTTCACACATACCTACACTATTTTTTAAAGCATTTGACCCCAACAACATATGGGCATCAAGATGGCAAACTTCTGCGGTTAGGAGGCAGAAAATAGAAAGACAAAAACTTGTATGCAATATTGCATACAAGTGATATGTGCAATTGGATCTTTTTTTTCTCGCGGTCAGGGGAATGGATTTTAGGGCAGATTGTTGGTGGGCCAATGGGCTTCTTCATCTTCTTCCTCGCGCGCGCAGCCGACGCGGTCAGATTTCCTCTTCTTCCTCTTCTCTTCTGGCGAATCTCATGGGCTTTCTTCTTTCTCGTTCGTGCCCTAATTTTTTTTTTCGCTCTGATTATTGGATGAAACCAAGTCATTAAATTTGGATTTCAATGTGGATTCTACGAGAAGAAGAGAGAATATGTGTGTGATGTTTTGATTACCCCTCAACACAAAGTGTGTGATGAAATTCAGATCCTTCTGCACTTTTTTTCACGCTGTTCTATAAATCTGTAATTTTGGACTGAAGATTTTTTCCGCATTTGTACTGGTTTTTGTTCATGTAGTAACACTCGTTTTCTCATATGGTAACACTCTTTTTGTTCATGTAGTAACACATCAAATTGTTCTTTAAATCTGTAATTCTGGACTGTGATTTCTTTTCGTGTTTGTACTGATTTTGTTCATGTGGTAACACGTAATATAATAATGTAGTAACACTTATACATAAATGTAGTAACACACAAAAATTTGAGAAAAAAAATAAAAAAAATTATGCGTACAGTGGGAATCAAACCTGCAACCAATTTATATTTATTAGCAACAAACCTGAATCACTAGACTACAATGCATATTTGATAAAAATATCCTTCTATAAATACATATGCGTCCGTGCCAACCCTGAACCCACTACCCGCGTCCTGCCCGCCCTGCCCGCGCCCAACCCTCCCAGACCTGGCCCGCGCCCAGACCCGTGAATTTTAAGCAATTTTTACCTTATTTATGTTGTATTGCATATAACACTAGTGTGTAATATTTCACACAAGACTTTCTCAAATAGAAATACGTTATCTGAGATTAAAATATTAAAAATTGAAGTTAACTTTAGTTAGTTTATAATTCACTAACGATAGCTTATAAAGTGATAGAAATAAAAAAATAAATAGAAATTGAAAAAATTGGAAAAAATTTAACTAATAGGTTACAACAATGAAACTAATACTCTCCCGAAAATGAGCTATCCCCTTTAAGCAACAATGAAACTAATACTTTCCAACAAATGAGCTATATCCCTTTTAAGCGGTTTTGTTGAATCAGAAAACCCCCAACTTCTGGTGCACGAACATAGCAGAACAACCACGAATACTAACATAAAACAACATTGACACGAACAGGAACAAAAAAACTCACCAAAGCCGAGTCAAGGTTGAACCTTTACCCGCAAAACGAAATACGCTCGGATTAGTGCTCATCTGTTTGGCATAGTATTTTCAAAGGTAAAACGACTTTCGCCTACATACGTGCAGCACCGCAACATATAAAATACCAGTGAACTGAAAATGGCGCATGGAAAGGAATGCACTCTAAATGCAGAAATGCGAATGAATATGCTATGAATTCTGGGTGTGCAGAAATTTTCAGGTGAGCTTCAACAAATTTTCAAGTCAAATATATGTAGTCTTATTTATAGGAGCATGTCCACCAGGTGAGGAGCTGCCTGACTTCAATTTCGGACAGTTATGACATTGAAGGTCATTATGTGGAGGGTTGACCACTCAGGTTGTAACTGAATATTTACTCTTCAGTTTTTGAAACGTCCATGAACCTGGACATCCGGACGATTAAGTTCATCTGAATTTGAATTCTAAACATGTGTTAAAATAACAATTGGGTGTTTGGGCTCTGGCGGAATTTGAATTCTAAACATGTGCTGAAATAGCAGTTGGGTCAACTCAATCCCAGATGAGTGGATCACTCTTAGGTCCATATCCCCCCTCTAAAATACTAATAGGTTCATCAATTTTAAAACATTATTAGTAGGTCCAAAAACTCATATTAAAAGACTCATTTGCCCTTATTTATTTATTTTTTCTTTTCTTTTTCTCTCTCTTCCTTTCTTACTTTTTCTTCCTTTCTCACTTTTTCTCTATTTTTCTTTTTCATCAAACTTCATCAATCTTAGTTAATTTCTATAATTCTTCAATTTAATTCAATACAAAAGGCAAACTTTTTGACAACCTTTATTATGATTATTAATATTAAATTAATTTAAAATATTAATTAAAAAACCTGTCACACAAACGTATTAATAATTATAACAGTAAATTTTAAAAAAATATGTATAATTATCTAAAATTTACAGTTGCAATCTCGAAATTTACATATCCTTGGTTTCATTACGACATGAACATGTTCATCAAATCATGAACATGTTCATCCAAAATACATGAACAGGTTCATCTTCTATTTCAAATCCTCACCTTCAGAAATTAACAAACCCCAAATCTTCAAAATCTTCAAAAAAACTTCCATATCAACAACCCCATATCATCAAAAAACACAAATCTTCATAAAAATCTTCAAATCTGCAACTTTCCTCTACCCCCGTCGCCCACCTCCGCCGCAACAACGCCCCCCATCCACTCAACAACAACAAAATCATCATAAAAAATCCAAAAACTTATGAATTAGACGAACTCAACACCAACTGAACCCAGAAATTCAAAGAAACCCAAAATTATAACCGGCAAAATGAAATACAACTAGCATACAACCAGTAAACCACTCTGTTGGGGAATGAGTTGCACAGATCTATTCGGGGTGAATATTTAAATACAAATTTAATTCATTAATTATTACTAGCATGAATTAATCCTATATTAATTCAAATAATAATTGCAACAACATATCATGCATATAAAAAGCCACGTAAAACCTACGCATGCGGAATCTACGGGTTTACGTGAACGTACCTCTCGGGATGGCAGTGACTTCGGTCGGACGGACTAACCAAAAGGACTTCCCAAGTATTCCCTTAGCCCTTGCTCAACTATCCGGTGGAAGGACACTTGTCGAACAATTAACAAAAGAAAAAAATAAACTTTGTTGCACCACCTTTGTGGATTTGCTAATATTTTCAGCACATGGAATTGTACTTGGGAATGAACTAATCATCCCCTATTTATAGGAGAGGGAGTGGTCGAAATTCTTGTAGAAAATCAATGTGGGAAAAGACTTTTCTTGGTCACCAAGAAATCTTGAATATATCTCCTATATTCTTTTTCCCATAATTAAAATATTCCACAAAAATCCCACCTCCTCAACAATATGGATATTTTCGAAAATTTAATGATGCAAGAATCCAAGATTTGGATCTTCTTGAATTTATGAGATATTCTTGTATTTCAAGAAATACATATCTTCCATAATATCTTTTCAAGAAAATCAAGAAAATCTTTCTTGCTCATCATATTTTCTATTTTTTCGAAAATTACTATATAGATAAGCTAGTGGGAGATTTCTTGAATTTAATGAGATAATCTTGTATTCCAAGAATACATATCTCCATTTCATAACAAAATTCAAAGAAAATCTTTCTCCCAACATATCTATAAATTTTGAAATTTTGGTTGGAAAATTAAGCAACAATATTTATTTTATTTTAATCACCTTTTTCAGTTATTGGACTATTTGTTGGGCTACTCAGGGGGCCTTTAGGAGAATTAAGATTGGACCTTCTAATGGATCTTGAATATCTAATATTGAGCCACAATATAATTCAAGCCCATAAATATTAATTAATCCCACTACATAATTAATATTGCACCATCCATCTTAACCCATATTACAGTCAATATGGCTCCCGGTCATTATTTCCTGTGTTTAAGATTATCTAGTCCATTAATTAATTCAAGCCACTGAAATAGCTTTCCGTTAATTAATATCCTTTGTCCTTGGTCGAGGAACGGTTCAACATTATTATCCATACCGGAAACAAATTCCACTTGCAAGATTTGGTATGATAAAACTTATGAACCTCCCAAGGGGGCAAATCGAACAAGCGTACTTGCACACGATTCTTCGTATTAAATCTTAGCAATCACATGTGACCAATAATATTGCCCAAGATAAAAAGTATTGAATCTCTCTTTGATTCGCTACCCATGATAAGTCAAAGCAATAGTTACCAATCCCACGTGATCCTATTTAAGGAACGAAGATTAAGAAACAACAAACCACTGAGGTCTAATTATACCTTGTTCAGTTCTGAAGAATTTATCCTCCTGTAGGTCCTATTCAGCGCATCAGTCATGCACTAGTGTAACCTCTTGGTCAAGACAAACCAATTTGAGCCTTACACCTCAACCTTTCGCGATGGGTTGTTCATTTCCATCTAGGTCGTGAATGTCGTACTTTTAGTTACTAGAGACTGTTACTTTAATCTTATGTGATCTGGTATCACTAAATTAACTACAATGTAACACGTACGAATTATTGAACAGTTATGCAGTAAATATATGTAACATTCAATCATATTTAAAGCATCAGTGATAAACAATTTATTTCAGTAAATAAGTCAGAAAATTCAGTTTCGATTATACAAGTAAAAACATACTTTTCAGTATAATCCCAACACACTCAACAAATGAAATACAACCAGCAAAAGTAGAGAAGTGGACGCCACCACCATCTTAGGCCGACACCACCATAGACACCACCGTCTCAGTTGACTCATCTGCAAAAAATTGGCGACTCGGTTGATCACTGAGTTGCAGATCTCAGAACTCGATTTGAACAGTGATTTGCAGATCCACCGCGGTGTTGGCTACTATGGGGCAGCGTTGCTCAGTCCCTCCGTCACCACCACGTCGAGATGTGATGCCCAGATTTAAGCGGTGGCCGGACTCATCAATAACCCCATGAATCTGTCAAGAGCGGCATTCACGGCGGTGTGTGAAGGGAGGCCGTCGCGGCGTAGATCCACCACCAGCGGCTCAAATCCGAGGGAGATGATGGTCCTCAAAGCGCGAACAGATAGATTGTGATGCGGCGGTGGTGTGGGATGGCGGCGGCGATGAAGCATTCAACAAGATTCGGTGGCGCTGGTCGCAAAGGTGACGACATCCATTTTGGGGGAGAGGAGATTGGGTGGAGGCTTGTGTTTGTGGTGGTTGTGAGATGGTGGTGATTGGGAATAGGGGGGTGGGGTTTAAGAGAGAGAGAGAGAGAGAGTAGGCTGGGTGAGTTGGATTTATGGATGTATGAGAGATATAAAGAGGTTTGGCCAGATTCATTTTTAAGGGTATTGTGGGTAAAACATTAGCTATTTTAGACCTCTTATTAATTAAAAAAATGTGTGGAAATGTCTATTTTTGGACCTATAAATAATTAATACATCCCAAATTGGGCTTTACACGTTTGGGTTTTGACCAATTTGCAGTGGGCCTAGCTACAAAAATATAATATGAGCTCCAAGCCCAAGACCAAAATCAACACAAAGTCCAATTGTCAAGGTCCAAGGTAGACCCGGCCGGACAGCGCTTGTGGGCAAATGGACTGCTCTTTAGCAACTATAATTGAATTACACTACCATATTCCTATTAGTAAGGATTAGTTAATGCTCTAAACATTCAATGTGGGACATTAATTTCAAATTAATTTTTCCACACTTCCCAAGACTATTTAATCTATAAAAATGTTTTGACGTCTCAATTTTATGATTTAATTTCTCACTCATCGAAATTCAATTTTTGGAATATAAGTACACTACGATCATCTACTCCGATAATAATTCGATATAACGCCGTTTAATTTTTTAAAATTAAGTTTTATGCCCTTTTTTAATTTATTAAAGACAAGTGTCACATACTCTTATTAATTACAATTAAATATCATTTTAATTGATTCCAAATCAATTTCTCCAACAACTCGATCAATTTTACCTTTTTTTCCTACTTAATTACAGTTTATGAAAGTGATAACTGATAAGGCATCCTAGACATCCTATGTATACTGTCTGCAGTACTCTTATTTTGCTTCTGAATCAAAACACTGCCAACCTAAAAGTAATTTGATTGTGACAGACTGTAAAGTTAAACATTTATGCATTTACAAATTAATTTAATCTAAATTATTGCATCTACATTGTGAATTTGAGGTATGAGCTTGGCTTATCCGTCAGCTAGACAAGTAATCAAATCTACTGTTTTACTCTGTCAGCGATTATTGTAACACTTATTTTATTTGGACGTCTCAACATTACTGTAATATTTTCAAAATATAAATAAGTATAATATTAATACATTTACAACACCCTTATTTTATTCCACTCAAACCTACTAAAACCCACTTTACTTTATTTGCAGTCCATTTTTGGTGTTGCAATAATCCTGGGACGGAGGGAGTATTTTTTACGAGATTGTTCTATGCTAAAATCATATAAATCAACATGATAAAATTAAATTGAATTTTAATTTCACAAAAAATATATGTGTGTATCTTCTAAATCGTCTCAAAACATTTTTTTTAATATGGTGGATACATGCATCATGCATGTTATAATTAATATATTAAAAGACAAGATCTTGTATGAAATGGGTGCATCGTACAATTTAAATATATTTTTTAAAAGTGTAATTTGTTTGCTTAAAAAGTTCAATTTATTTACATAGAAATATTCAATTTATTTTACATTGAACAAATTGAACAATATAGTATAAATAAATTTAATGTTTCAGGCAAACAAATAAATTACACTTTTTAAAAATGATCTTAAATTGCACGGTACACTTAATGAACAGAAGAGCTACGTGCTCTAAGTTAAAACCACACTTGTGAAATCTAAATGAAGATTTAATTCTTTCTGATTAGTAAGCTTAATTGGAAAATAGCTAAAGTTCTAGTTTTTATATTGTAACCATAAGGTTTTAAACATATATATACGCTAGCTTTAAAAAAAAAAACACATTTATAACATTAATATATATATAAGATCATCTTTTTCGATACATTAATTGTAGCCCATTACTCCCTCCGTCCCAGAAGACTTAACACACTTTTTTTTTTGGTCTGTCCCATAAGACTTTGCACGCCCATAAATGGACACACTATTCTCTACTTATAATCTTACAACACACACTTATTACCCCCCTTACACACTCACTAGTACTACCCCCATAAATCAACTTTTCTTAATCTTTGCGTCGAAAAGTTGGCGCAGAGTCTTCCGGGATAGAGAGAGTATAATATAAAAAAAAAAGTTTTTTTAAGTTCTATAATTTTTTTTCACTTTTTGATTTATTTTGTCATTTATTAATTTTGGTCCTGTTGACTTTTATATTTTTTATTTTTATCCTATAATTTATACATTTTCAACTTTTAAATTTTAATTTTCGTCAGGTAACTAACATGCCTTTTGCATTAAAATTAAAAAGTGGTAAAAATATACTCCTTCCGTCCAATAAATTTATGCATACTTATTTTATTCGTCCGTCCACTAAATTTATGCACATTTTCTTTATGAAAAAATTACTCAATTCATCCCAATCTTAACTACACTATTTCTTTTTGGTGTCTCAATCTTGACTACATTTCCTTAAATGAAAATATTCACTTTAACTTACACGTTTCAAACACTCACTTATTTACCATATGTCACTCTCTCATACACTCAACACTTTATCACCTTTAATAAATATTATTATAATCTTCAATAAAATTGAATTCTCCTTTCTACCCCCAACACTTTATCATTTTATCACATAAAATACTAATAAATAATTTTTTCTTACACTTCGAGCATACAATAATGTAGTAATCAAGATTGGGATGGAGGGAGTACTTTATTTTTATTCTCCAACCATCTCTTAATTACTTCTAATTTAATTATACTTTACTCACGAACAATCATTTTATTTATATATGGACCTCACAATACCCCATAATATCTTTACTTTATTTACTTTTTTTCTTAAAATTTGTGTATGACTCATCAAGCATAAATTTGGTGGACAGAGGGGAATATAAGTTATAAGATGAAAAACAAAATTTAAAAGATAAAATAACTAAAAAATTGAAAATGTGTAAATTACAGGATCAAAATTAAAATGTAAAAGTTAATAGAAATAAAATATAAAAAATGATATTATAGGGAAAAAAAAACATTTTCCCATTATATTTTCAGTTTTCTACATGTGAACAAATGAGAAATATACTCTTCTCGATTCTTCCAAATGTTCACATGCTCCAATGTAATTAAAAGAAAAAAGATAAAACAAATAAAAGTAGAGAAAGATTGGTGAGAATCAATTGAATAAAAGCAGAGTTGGTATAACAATCTTAAACGCCTTTTGAATTTAGAACATCTGAAATATGTACTTGCACTTTATATATGCATACGTACGTACAACCTAACCAAGCATGCATGAACAAGGCATTCAAGTTAACAGAGAATCCTTATTGGGAATCCAACAGGGTCCAAAATTATATGACCTCAAGATTTTATGTCAGAGCCCTCTTCCAATAAATATTGGTTCAAATTTTAAATTTGACCGTATGATAAAATATTGTTATTTCTTACATTATCATTATTGTTGTGTGGTTTATATATATATATAATTGCTTGTCAATCATCCTTCTGCAGAATTAGGGGATGTTTGTAGTCTCATTTGAATAGTGTAGAAACATTTATTTTACAAGTTAATTATACCTAATTTTTTTTTTTTTTTTTTAAGTAAGTGCTTCAAAAGGATAATTAGTGTTTGAAAACACACCCTTAATATAACATGTAAGAAATGTATACAATGAAATAATTGTGCATATTTAATTACACCAATGTTTATGTACTTTATGTTCATACGATTTATAGGAATTAACATCAAAAATTGGGTGTTCAGTATGTGTGTGTATATATATATATATTAATTTAATATTTTAAGAAATTAATTCTAAGAGCAATAGTATTTGCTTGTAAGAACTAATAATATTGATGGTAAGAACTAACACTAAATGCACACGTTAATATATACCTTCTCAACTATTTATGTTTAACTCACTAATTAGTTTCATATTACCGCATAAGTAACTAATAAAACTTGTTCTCTGGTTTGTTTTACGGAGTTTAACATTACCACAAACTAATTAAATTATTTGACTCCATATCAGAATTCATAACTACACAAATAGAAAAGTGAATACATGATCTTAGATTAATATTATTGAATATTGGATTAAGATTGCACAAGTTGTATGATCGATCATGAGGAAAATGTTTTTTAAGGACAATAACATATGGAGGTTGTGTTTTAAGGATAATAATTTTACGAATTTGGAAGGACAATGCATTTTAAAATATGTAAATATAAGATAATATGTTTTAAAATCTGTAGATGTGGGACAATAGAATCAGAAATCGGGTTGAAATGCCACGTGAGATTTGAGCTTGTTCGAGCTCGATTGTCCTACATTTACAAGATTTTAAAATATATTGTTCTATATTTATAAATTTTAAAATATATCATTCTATTTTTCCAAACTCGTAAAATTATTATCATTAAAACACAATCCCCTAAATTACTGTCCTAAAAAAATTATTCCCATGATCATGATGAAATTGCTTATATATTGACACTACATAATAATGGGAGTTTGATTGTTGAATCAGACTACAAGGTTTAAAGCATCTAAACATTGCAGTGGGTAACCATAGTGCTGAAAATCTTCAACAAGTCTAAATAAATTCCCAAACGAAACCACTTAATTAAGATAGGATTAAATACAGGTTACTGAAATTGAGGGGGAGAATTAGTTCTTTTTCAAGGAATGTCTTTTCTAGTTTGTCAAAAGATGTGGAAACAACTGACAAATTTCAGAGACAGCAAATTAAATACATTACAACTTTGAGATTGAGATAAAAAATTATGGAGTATATATATGTTGTGGTTGAAAAGGGTCCAAAAGGAGACCAGCTTTGCTGAAGAAAGAAGCATAAAATTTCTCCAGCTTTAGTCTAATAATATTAATATGATAGTACTACAAATGGGGTAACATGTAGTCTGATATAGATAATATATAGATCTCATCCTTCCAATTGTTTTTCCACCACATGCAACGTTTAATATTTAATGGTATTGTTCTACACTATATAGGGTAGGGTGGCTATATATTTTATCAATTAATTTATAGTACCATTCCTTGCATGCATGTATCCAATTTCACATCCATCACACATCCAGCATATCTCTTGTGAATCCGATTTATCTTAATTTTCTTTTTTGAATGTCATTGTCATGTACGTGAAGTGTCATTATTATATATATAAAATATTATTGTTTAAAATTTTAAATAGTAAAATTTTGTATGCACAATCGTAATACTAGAAGGGAAAGAGTTTACGTGAATTCAGATTATAACAAAATATTTTGCTATATGTTTTCAACGCTCTAACTCTATTTGTATATTTTTTCTTATTTAATTGTTAAAATTTAATCCATTCCACATTAGACGAAGAGACTTTGAATTTATTAATTACATATGTTGAAAGAATGTATTGCATATATGTTTAGTTATTTACATGAGATATTTAGTTACAAAACAATATTAGACGAGAGTATCTACACAAAATATCTCAAACACACTTAAAAATATATGTGACAGTACACGTAACAGTCAAGTTACAACATCCGTCAAAAAACCCCAAATAAAAACAACAAAGTGACGTTGTTTCGGTTGATTTGAGATTAAAATTGAACATTATCAAAGTTATTAAGATTAAATCGACGATAAAAAAACTTATGAGACTAAATCTATTTGAGACCAAAGTTATGTGACCATTTTTCTGATTCAAACTCTAGTTTTTATACCAGACGACATTGAACTATTAAAGAGTGCATATATGTTAATTAATTTAAAGAACAAAGATTAATGCAAATAATAACCCCTACAAGAAAAATAGAGAGTGACTCTAAGGTACAAAGTCAACCCCAAACAACTCTAAGGTACAAAGTAACTTTATTTTGACTTTAGGTACAAAAATATGGTTAAAAAGTTTAAATTGCCCTTCTGTCCATTTATGCACTTCTGACACGTTTTCTGCACTTCTGACATATTTTCTGCACTTCTGACGCATTTTGGAATGCAGTTTTTTTTAATTTTATGCACTTCTAGGCTAATTTTGGAGTGCAATTTTTTTAATTTTCTGCACTTTCGTCTTTTTTATTTCACTTTTTATTAGTTGCAATTTTTTATATAATTTAATTTAAATTTCAGATTTTATAAAATTTGTATTTTGGATTTGCACTTTCTCAAAATAATATATACTTTCCCAAAATGTGTACTTGTTCAAAACAAAAAAATAAAACTATGAATACATATAAAAATGAGATAAGGGGTATTTTTGGTACAAATTGTATCTTAGAGTCACTTTAAAGATACTTTGTACCTTAGAGTCTTTTTGTTAGAAACTTTGTGGTGGAGAGTCATTAATTCAAGAAAAATTAAGAATTGCCTACAAAAAATTTCAAATGGCTACAAAAATTTTCTATAAAAATAATTTGGTACTTAAAAAGTGATGATGCCTACAATTTGCCTACTAATTTTTAGAATAATCTTTGAAAAAAATATCTAAACAAATAATTTTATAGGCAAATAGATTACTTACGAGCAATCTACCTATACATTTGTAATTTCTATAGACAAATTTACCTACACAAATGATTTTTTTAGACAATTTACATTTCCGTAAGTAATTGTATTTGTAGTTTAAAATAGTCTATCTAATTAGAAAATTTTGTAGGTAAGTCATAGCTAAACAAGCTTTACTATTTAAAGACGAAATTATTTTCGTTGAAAATTTCATAGGCATGTTGGAAAAATATTTGAAAAAATTCCTAAGCAATGTACTATTTTCTTGCAGTGAAAAACAAAAAATAATATTTAGTGAAAATAAATAAGACTCTTTGATAAAATAAAAAATTCGATTAAAAAAATCAATTTCACCGTGAACAAGTTTCATACTATACAAGTTTCACAAACTCTTTTATAAAACTTGTTCATATTATGAAAATGATAACATTACACTTATAAAATGATATCACTACCCTTATAAACTAATACATATAACATTTAATGCTATGATCTCAATTTACAAGTGTATGATACTAATTAATAAGTGTTATGATATTAATTTATAAATATAGTAGTATAAATTTTATATTATATAGATAATTTTTCGAAAACCTATTTTCTACGAGTTTTTTGTTTAAATTTTGGAGGACCCACCGTAGTTCTGTCTATGGAATAAGATGATTTTCACAAGGGCCCACACTGGTAAAGGAAAAAGGTAAGAGAAAATCTTGAAGAGGTTGTAGGCCTACTTAATGGGCCGAAATTAATAGACAATATGGGCTTGTTTAAGAGATTATACATTGTTGGGTAGATTCCATCCAAATTTTGACCTCTTATTTCCAGTTGAGAAAAAATAAATATTAAATCAACGGATCCAAAATATCATGGGCCGGACCTATAATTCATTTAAGACAAAGAAAGTCCTTATTCCCGGATACTTTTTTCAATTCAATTCATTATTATCTATAATCTATCTATAATTCATTTAAGACAAAGAAAGTCCTTATTCCCGGATACTTTTTTCAATTCAATTCATTATTATCTATAATCTATCTATAATAATTATATAATACACCTACATTTTTCCATTTCAATTTCCCGCTCTTTTTCCTGGTCCGTTGGATCTTCATCGATCGATCTCGGCCCTTCATTTTTCCCCCAATTTAATCATAGTAATTTTGATAATTTAATTGATGATGTTTATTTCTCTTTATTACTTGCTTATTATGAGGGCTAAATTTTTGTTCTCTCACCTATTTAAAGAGAATTTTAACCCTCCATAATTTTCAATCTCATTTATAGTAATTTCATTATTTTTTGTTTCTCATACAATTTTTATTTTTTTTTATATTATGGCTGGTGTCGTGATGGAGTATGATATGTGCAATGATGTTTTCAAAGGCGTGGTGGTTCCGTCGCCATTGAGTGGTGTCAACAAAGTTGTTCGTGATCTTGCTGGAGTTGCTATAGTCTTCATATTAGTATGGTAATAATAATTATTACTTTATTTTAGTCTATAACTCTATATGTATGAATATTGTTGACAATGTTAATTGGTTTATGAGCTTTGCTTCTACTATGTTCGTGAATATATCATAAACAAAACAAACACTACAACAAGTCAGAATAAGTAGAAATTGTTTAATTACAAAAATATGTTTAAACAGAGTAATAATGAACATAGAAAAAGCTAGAAATCAACAAGAGCTTTTCACCATCTCAAAAAGGTCCATCTAGAAGTTCTTGAAAATGATTGGATTCATAGAGGCTAATGAATCAAACACCAAAAAGGCATAAATCAAGAAAAGAAGAAAATAGCTCAAAAAAAAAACAATCTCTAAATGGATTTAAAATGCACAATATTTTTTATCAAAACCAGACACTATATTTTTCAAGTATAAGTTACATTAAAAAATAAATATTTATTTATTTTGCATTAAAATTATAAAGCTAATTTATGAAAATTATAAAAAGATAGCTTATATTAAAATGAAATATAATATAGTTTGTAAAAAAGAAGATTATTGACATTGAAAACCTTAAGGATTAATTCCACATCAAATATTGGTGAATTATTTATTAAATTAAATTAAATATTCAGTGTTGAGTTGGTTTCAAATGAATTTATTTTCAGAGAAAATAATATTCAAAAAAAAAATAAAAAACAATTGACTGAATTATATTTTGTTTGTTTCCTTGTTTAAAAAAAATAAAAAAAAAATCAAAAATTTTCAACATTTAATAAATAATAAAAAAACAATAAAATAATTGTCTGAATTAATTATATTTTAAGGTAGTTGTTTTTACCGAAAATCACTACTATTCCATATTAATAAATTTATTTGTACAACCATTTATGATTATAAACCCATTATAGATTTGGAAAAGAAAACCATATCAAATTAAACCTTTTTTGAAAACACCGGTTTAAACAGAGTAATAATGAACATAGAAAAAGCTAGAAATCAACAAGAGCTTTTCACCATCTCAAAAAGGTCCATCTAGAAGTTCTTGAAAATGATTGGATTCATAGAGGCTAATGAATCAAACACCAAAAAGGCATAAATCAAGAAAAGAAGAAAATAGCAAAACTAGGAAAAAACAATCTCTAGGGGAATGAAGATGATGTAGATGAGTAAAATGCACAATATCAAGAATTTATTATCAAAACCAGACACTAAAAAAATATCAAATCAACTTCAAAGTATAAGCACTTCGAAAAAGCAACAATTTATTTATTTTGCACAAAAGAGTAATAAGTGGTGGAAAGCAAGATACACATAGATGAAAATTAAGCAAAAGATAGCAGGGGTCTGTTTGAGGCAAGAAATGCAGATGACAAGAGGATATATATATATAATTCAAAAAAAAAAAGGAAGAAACAATTAATTGACATTGAAAACCTTAAGGTTTATATTACCAAGGATCTTTTCTCCTAAATTATTGGTGAATTATTTATGAATACTATTAAATTAAATATTCAGTGTTGAGTTGGTTTCAAGCCAAAAATTAAGGTTTCAATTATGTTTTCAATAATTAGTGTATGCAATTCAAAAAAATAAAGAAACAATTGACTGAATTAATTGTATTTTGTTTGTTTCCTTCTTTAATTCAGTCAATTAAAACCTTTAGCTCGATAATTAAGAAGAGTAGGGGAATCAGGGTATGTAATTCCATTTTCAACAATTTCAATAATTAGTGTACGCAATTTAAAACAAGGAAGAAATAATTGTCTGAATTAATTATATTTTGTGGTAGTTGTTTTTACCGAAAATCACTACTATTCCATATTAATAGATTTATTTGTACAACCATTTATGATTATAAACCCATTATAGATTTGGAAAAGAAAAACCATATCAAATACTAAACGAAAATTTTCAGAAATTTACCGGAAAGAGATTTGGTCACAAATACTCAATTAAGCGTCTATTATATAATAAATAAAGCAATTCATTTTATTTGTGTATATGGTAAATCAAGCAATTCATCTTCAAATGCTTATTGATTATTGATCGACTTCAATCAAACAATTAACTATTCCATGTATTATTTTATTAAAAATTTCATGTGGATTGATTCTTATAAAAAGAAGCTCGTGATTTCACAAATTCCCAATTCACAAAATACTCAATTAAGCGTCTATTATATGATAAATCAAGCAATTTTTTTAATATATATGATAAATCAAGCTCGTGTTTTTAAAAAAAGATTAAGTTATTCTTTATTTTTCAAATTGTAAAATTTGATTTAGTGATATACGATTATAATATTAAAATAGTTAGGTTTTTAAGATTTTATATATTTCTCAAACTTATAATATTATTTAGGTGATTAAATAATGTTAAAATTATCATATTTTAGATTGAATTGCTTGATTCTTTTAAAAGAATTATGTTATTTTTAATTTTAAAAACCGTAAAATTTGATTTAGTGGTATATGATTATTTGCGTAACTTTACATTTTATCCATCTCATCCTCAAGCAACTCATTACTCCATGGATTATTTTATGAAAATTGCATCAATCGATCTCATCCGTACATTTGAGGTACCTTTTATTCATATTATGGTGCTAAATTGGTGCCAACTATATTAATTGCTTCTTTATTACTTTCTTATTCTTAGAGCAAATTTTTTGTTCTCCCATCTATTTATAGAGTGATTCTACAATTCATTTTTTTCAATCTCATTAGCAAGGTTTCATTTTATTTTTTGTGTATGAATTGTTTTACTCTCATCCAAAGATATCACCTTCATCTCTTGTGTTATATTATTTATTTTTATATTATGAATCATATTGTTTTTACTCTTAATTTTAAGACAATTCTTAGTGACTTAGTTATGATGTTAGGAATTTTATCAGTTTTATATGATACTAATGAGATTGGAACCGAACCTAATTTATTCATAGTAGTGTACATAATTTCAAGTCAATTGTTTATCTCAACGACATTGATGATGTGTATGTTGTATATGGTGAACTATTTGGATCCTCTGAAGAAGCTGAAAATGATGCGGCCCTACATTTTTACACAATTTATTCATAGTAGTTTTGACAATTAAATTAATGATATTAAATTCAACTTTATTACTTGCTAATTCTGAGGGCAAATATTTTGCTCTCCCACCTATTTAAATAGGGGTTTAACACTCCATTTTTTTCAATCTCATTTGTAGTAGTTTCATTTTACTTTTTCGTGTATTATGAATTAGATTGTTTTACTCTTTTTTAGGGCAATTCTTGGTGAATTAGATGTAATGTTAGGAATTTTATCAATTTGATTTGTCCATCAAACACCGTGTTTCAAAAATTTCCTCGACGGAACTAAGAATCTACAATTCATGGAAGATAAATCAGGACATCAGATAAATTTTTTGGTAATCATCTTTGTAATGTTTTGAATTTCTTGATTTTCTGGTCATATATGCATTAAGTTTTGTATTTGCTCTTTAAATTTTTCTGGTAGCATCAACATTAAGTCTTGCATTCACTGGAGTTCTATTCGATGTCGCCTTTGTTCAAGAAATAGTCAATTGAAAGGTGAAAGGTGATTGATAATTAAAAATAATTTTGACGCTACTTTTTTAATCGTGTACATTCTTAAGCGTGTAATTTTTTTTACGCTACTTAAAATGTGTATTAAAAAATGTTTAATTTATGGATTTTTATATTTTTGATTTGATAGACACTAACGGACCTCCTGAATCTATCTATAACTATATAATACACCTACGAATGGCAATGACTCATAAAGACCATGTAATATTCCATAAACCATAGAAATTTTAATTCAATAAAATCACCCTATGAAAGCATATCATTTAAACACCATGTAATATGCCATAAATCACATATTTTTTAATTTTTAGCCACTAATTACTCCTAAATGATGGTCATCGAGATAAAATTTTATGCGGTAAATTTGTCTTAATACTTTCTTTACACCAACTTAGGAGAAATACACACATCTACATAAAATCGTTCAATTTTTAATTTTCTAACATAACAAAACACACAAGAGCAGTATATGCTTTGACTTTTATATTTAATATTAATGCATTTCTTTCTAGCACGACCTTCAATGTTTAGTGATATAAACCGCACACCAAATTAACCGCTTAATTCAAGGATACATTTGTTATTTAAGTCGTCTCTTTATTTAGTGATATAATATATATAATAATTTAGTGATATAATCCGCAATATCTACTTTTCCTCGCTCGCCGGTCGCTCGGGCTTCGTGTTTTAAGTTCGTCAACTGTCTCACTTTTTGTAATTTTGTTGATGATCTTGAATTATCTCTCCATATAATTTTTTCTTAATTTGTTTATTAGATCATGATATTTCTAGTTTATTGATTTATATTCATTTAATTTGTTATTTCCGTCAAATTCGGGATTAAAGTTCTGCCGCGTTTAGAATTTTCTATGCAGATTTTTATATTTCATCTACATTATATTGTGTTTGCGTTCTTCCCGATTTTGCGTAAGAGTGTTTCAAGGTCTTTTTATAGTTTTCCGCGACAAACGCTAAATCTTTTAGAAGCATTGGCATGGTTATTTTATTTATTTGGGTCAAGTTTGCTTGGGCCGCTATTTCATAAGGTTGTATTTTAATAGATCTTAGTTTTTTCAGCCCACTTGAAAAATTGTATAACAATTTAGTAATGTGAAACTGATAATTGCAATTTGTCGTATCTGTTTTGTCGTAGAATATCTTGGAGTGTAATGCGTTATTTTAAAATACGTATATATGAATATATTTTTAGACAGACGAGCAAGGGAGATAAATTATTTACATGTTTTGAGATTATTTTTTTTACCATTGTAATAGCACTCTAATTATTGTGTCTCATATTTTTTCTTCTAATTTGTAGGAATATGTTGCTGAGTGGATTGTAACTTTTCAAGATAAATAAGCGAGTTGACCTCTCAATTAATAACTTATAGATTAGAAATGTTTAATGGCACATCCCTTTCAATTAAGATGATTTATTTGTATAAAAATTAAGTTTTCTTTTATTATTAATTTATCGTAAATTATGTAGCAAATGTTCACGAAGTTCTTAATTATTATTTATTATATAATTCGTGTAATATAATACATAAATAATACATTAAATATATTAAAATAATATTTTAATAATGTTAATACAACAAGTATTGAACCAACATGATATACAGTTGCATATACATTATATTTAAGAATACATTTAGTTTATAAATTATAATAAGAAATGTAAATATATTGCACATATACAATATTAAAAAATGGTACAAAATGTTTTTTTCTTTTAACTTTCACTAATTTTGATTTTAGTACGCTAACCTTTTTCAATTTTAGAAATAGACCCTTAAGTTTACCAAATTCAATCGTTTTATTATCGAACTAGCTAAAATAGATTTAACAAATTCAATTTTTTTGTCCTTGATTTTAATTGGATAAAATGACAAAAAAATTGAATTTGGCCCTTAATCCGTCCCTATTTTCCATTTTCACTTATATTTTTATTTGTTTTGCTGGATACAATATGATATGGCAATAATTGTATTTTTCTATAAATTGAGATTAATATTCTAGATTATAATAATTATAATTTTTTTAAAACTTTTTTGCCCTTTTTTTGGATTACCCAAAGAAAGTCATTTATGCACAAATTTTTAGTCAAATGCAAGTTCTTTGTGATAAGATGTCTATTTGAGACTTAAAAAAAAAAAATCAATCTGATTTTAGGTACTCAATGCTAATTACTTTGGTTATGTCATGAAAAATGTTCATATTGTTTACCTTATTGAGTCTTCACATAAAGATACTTTAAAAAATCTAAAATTGAAAAAATTTCGGATCAATCATGGTGTATATATGAACAACACAAAAAAATTAATATAGTTATTTATATTTTAAATTTGCCTCTAAGATAAACATGAGACTTCTACATCTTGCAATTCATGATACTTGATTTTTAACTCTTATTGTTGAACAACTAAATATCTTAGAAGTTTCGACGAATCTATTTACAAGTTTTTTTAAAAGACAACGTCGCACCTTGAGGTTTTTATTGGATGATGAAATGATTTAAATTGTGTCAAATTTGAGAATCGATACAATTAATTTCATCTTTGTACGTTTCTTTCTAATTTTTGTGATCATGCATGTGTATATTTGTATTTTCAATTTAAGTACATAAATTGATGTTTTATTTTTTCGATTTTGTGGTTTATTTTGGCGCATGGATAGGGAGATTTTGGTCTTTAGACACTAAGAAAATATTTAAGTGGCACTTGATTGGTTGTGCCCATAAAAAAAAAGAGGCAATTGCACGATTTGAACTCCGAAATGGATGTTGATTGGTGAGTCCACAAGAGAACCCAACCCTTTACTAATTTTTAATTTGAAAATATAATGAAGTATCATTTCGGTTTTTCGAAATTGGTGTTTTTTTTGTACAGTTAAGCTTATCAGCATATGTAATTTCTTCTGTATACCTGTTCTCTTTCATAACTTGGTAATTAGTAAGTTTTACAATAAAATATTTCAATTATCACAATAACCACTAAATGGTTTTGATTTACAAGACTTTTTATCTTGCAAATCTGTGAAGATGATGTCCTCTTTTTGTAACAATGTTTGCTCAGTATTTTCTAAAATCTCAAATTAAAGTGAAAATTAGTCGGTGAATACATTTTAATATTCATAATTAATTGTGTCTTTCTAAAATTGGTATTGTTTGATATTATTAAATTCTATTTCATCGGCGTCGCTACAAAGAAAATAATTACACAACGGAATCAAGATCTCGATCATCTTCAAATTGAAGATGTATGATGCCACATTATATTTTCTTGAATTTTATGGAAAATATATTCTGAATAATTTTATCTTTAAATGGTGCCCTATTAAGACGTGGCTTTAGTTTTCCTCAAATTGAGTGTCAAATGCAATCACCTACTTAAGAAAATTTAGAATCAAAATAGAAAATCCTCATAGTGAGCTTGAAAAATCACCGTGTGAACATTTTTCAAAAAAATGGCAGCAGTGCTGGTGAAGTTGTCCTTATTAACGAAAGAATTAGTTCAAGGATCCTTAATTTTCCAAATAAAATGTCACCATTGGTAACTTTCCCTCTTTTTGTACAATGTTGAGGGGTTCATTTATTTTATTTTTTCATGAAAATAATATTGAAATAAAAAATATTTTATTTATAACCTGATAAGCATTAAATAATGGGAAAAATGGAACGTTTAATTTGTGGCTATGACCAAATTAATAAATTGGATTATCCACCAGCTCTTTTCAATTGCAGATCCATTATAGATTCCAGTTTCACATTTCTCATGTTCTTCTTTGTGAATGATTTCAATTGTCTTCTTTTCTATTTATGAATTGTTTATATTTTATTTTGTTTTGAAGGTTAGATCAGAGCACTAAATAGATGGCTTTTTTCTTCCTAATATCAACTTTGTTATGCATTTATATCCATTTTTGTTGCATTCATCATAAAAGGTGATATCTGCTTAAATTTGCTCAATCTGATTTATTTTCTTCTAATTTTAGAAAATGTTTGATTATGAGGCTATGAGTTCAAAGTTATCAACATTCATTTTACCGTTCTGTTTTCCTCTAAAATGTTTTCTCTCAGACTTTGTTTTAGGCCATGGCTCATAAACTTTTTCTTTTCGAATTCTTTAGTTTCTCTCTTCGCCAAAGACTTTACTTCTTTCGCCTACCAATGAGTTTTTATATTAGTTCAATTTATTTTGCAAGTCGGTGTTGCAAGTCAACAAACATGTAAAAAAACATTTTAATTCATATGGTTCTCGGGAATTCTCGAGGTGTTAAGTTTTTTTTGAAGTTTAATCTGTGTAATTTGTAATGCGTTTATCTAATGGCGGGTTTTTCACCAATATTTCACTTTGTGATATGTTGAATTTCTTAAAATATTGAATTGGTTTGCTATGAAGAATTTCAGTTATGTAATTTAGCATGTGAATATTTCTTAAGATTGTCGTGTCTCATTTCTTTCTTCCAAATCTATGTGCTACAAGATGAGTGAACCTTCTTACTATTGATTTTTTATTACCTTGAATGTAAATTTTTAAACAAATAAGACTGTATATTTCATTTCACGATCTCCTTTAAATCATGCCTTGAATGTAGTGCAAAATTTCCCCATGATTTTCTTAAATTGGTGCTAAATTCATTTTACAATTTTTACTAATTTGTTTTTCATTTCTATTTCAAAGAGTCTCAGCGATAATATGTTTGCGATGTCTCATTGATCAATTAACTAGGTTTTTTTTACGTCATAGCTTAACTCTCTCTGTAAGATTTAGCTATGGTCGATTAAAGTGGTTTAGAACATTAAATTTAGCACAAAATTTTCCACTTTTAATCTGGCAATTCTTTTAAAATAGCATTTCACATTGAATTTTTGCCTGCAGAGTTAACCTATTAATTATGTAGGTTCTAGAGGCAAGTAGAGTAGGCAATAAGATAACATGTACATATATTATATTTGTGCTATTCACATTGAGAATTTGGCATGCATTGACTATAAGGACAAAAATATGTACACGTCATATAATTTGAGCCACCTATTTCATATCATTTTGTTTTCAACTCTTTATGGATTATCAAATTTGAAAGAGTTTGCTCTGTTTATTTTATTTTTCTTTATGATTTTGTATATGAGATGAATACTAGATTTTATTTTTGTAATGTGAAGTGTCTTGATCGTGACAATTGCACTGAAATGTTGGGACTCAATTTGTTACCTTTTCTATATAAAAAAAATTAGATAATTTTTTTAAAATTGTTCCTTAGTAGAGCAGGTAAACTATGTAGATTTCAAGAAAATATATATAAGTTAATGAGGAAATCTTTTGTTTATACATGAGATAGAATTCCACTTTAACATTTGAATCATGTTTCCCTTTAAAATATGATTGAACTAGGTTTCATAAGTTCATGGATCATATAATATAGTAAATTAGATTTGTCTTATATAAGAAATAGTCTCTTATAACTCTTAAATGACTCTCTTAAGTTGATTAATACACACAAACACGATATATATATATATAATGATTTTTTTTTGTACCACATACATGTTAAACTATGAGAGAGAGATTTTTAACATTGTTATGTATTTTTTTATTAATCATAATTTATATAATTTACTAACTAATATGATTGGTTTAGTATACATAGTTATGTAATTATTAAAATATAGATATTATGTATACTTTAATATAATATTGTGACGAAATACCATAAGATGTTCATATCACAAAAAGATATTAATTTTAAATTATTATGTTGACCAATTTATATTATATTCTATATACATTATCAACATTATTAAATACTAAACAATATTATTCTAACCTAATATATAATACGATATATATATATATATATATATATATATATATATATATATATATATATATATATGATCGTGATATGTGTATTTTAATAGATTTATACAATTAAGATTATTAATCAATCTGCTAAAGTATAGGATCATAAATAACCATTCATTAAAATAAATCTTTAATTGATGTTATTCAAATATAGAATTTATATAGTGTATGAGATTTAAAGAATTTTAAAATTAGTAGATTTTGAAAATGATTAATGATTCAATTAAATTAAACATTATATAACTTTACAATTTAGTTAAGAAATTTAACTGAGAATAAATCGGTGGATCATCTAAAAATGTTATATCAAGTCAATGTTCTCATTATACAAGTTTCAATTATATTTATTTCAACTTAAAATATATTCATAATACATTTTAGAAATGACATATATCTATATAAAATAAATTATTCCCCCGGTCCCAATATTTTGTTCACATGTGACGTGATACACATATTAAGAAGATGAAATAATGAGTAGGGTTTTGAGGGATAATTTTGTAAACCTTTATGTATAAAGTAAATACATGAGTTGAATTGTGTGTATGTGTGGGGACAAAAGTAATGTCATTTTGTTTAAATTTGTGAATATTGTGAGGGTGTAGTTTATAAAAGATTTTCCTTTTTTAGGGTGTGAACATAATGTTGGGACGTACCAAAAAGTAAAGTATGAACAAAATCGCTGGACAGAGGTAATAAACAATAAATTTTTTATTTAAATAGTAAATATTATATTATTTTAGCAGTAATATATGTCATATCTATTATTCCTAATATATAGATCATATTCATAATTTAGCACATAATTTAATTATGAATATAGATTGATTAATATCCATTTAATTTTGAATTTATGTAGAATTAAGGATGAACTATAAAGAATGAAGAATGATTGTCTTATAGAAATTAATAATATGTTGCGGACTCTTGGCAAGTCTCTGCAGGAATTTGAGAATATGCCAATCCCGATCCTAATTTTTCATCTCGGAATAGATTCTTAATGATGAAATTTGAGTACAACATATTAGAATTGAAGATTGAGTGTGAGTATTTACTGGGTAGACTTGGTGATGAACAACACAATGTTTATGAATCAATACACAAGTTCATTCATTATGGTAGAGTTGGGGTATTTTTTAGGTATGAATACAGTGAAATTAGAAAAACATTTATATGGAAGAAGTTCTCTATATGTTTGAAGTCTAATGGTAAGATTGTCATTAATGTAACATCCAACGGTATATCTTCACTTCTCTGCTCATTATAGGTTTTTCATTCCAATTAATGATACTGATGATTCTACTTGCAAGTTTTAATCAGGATTGTCATCTTGCTGCGCCTTTGATCATTAAGATCGATCTCAATATATAGGATGAAGCTCCGATGGTAAATAAATATTGTACCCTACTGAAACTTACAAGGAACATGAGGTTGCAGAATTTGTAATTAGCTGATGGTTTAAACAAATTGAAAGTTTTTTCTGATTGGATAACATCTATTGGAGATGGAAGTATATGATCACAAACTGAGTAATGATTTTGATGTACAAATTCCGGATTATACTTTTTGATAGGTGGTGATGATCTGATCCGTCATAATGTTGATAGTACTTATCCTGGTTTTAAGTACATGATGAACGATCAGGATTATTTGCAGAATAGATCAATTCCGCTCCTAATTTGGATGTTGTTAGGTCCATAAGTGATCACATGATTCGGTTGAATGAAAATGAATCACGTACTAAATGACTAAACCTAGTTCAATTGCAAAAACTCTTGAATGATCCATATTTCTTAATAACATTATCGATGTTCCAATTTTGAGATTTAGTTCATGATTAAGAACACTCGAACACTTTAGACTATTTAAGAATTCAAGAGTACGCACATTAGGAAGTTGGTCAACATTTAAACCAACAAAGTAAGGGACTATCAGAGCTCATATTTTAAAGGTTGAGTATTTATTAATTCATTAAATTTGTAATGAAATGTTATTTTTCAATATGTAGGTTTGTTATTACGAAAATGCGTGATAATATTCTTGAAGCTAAGATTCTATGTGAAGTAATGCCGAATAGTTAGCTTTAATACCTAGACTTACATTGACTCCTTCTGGTCACGGATTGTCATTTAAATTTCAATGAAGACAGTTTTCGTTGATAGTTTCATATATTATGTCTATAAATAAAATTTAAGGACAGTTTTTTCTAATGTAGGAGAATTTTTGCAGAAGTCCATTTTTAGTCATGGACAACTGTATGCAGTTGTTTCCCAGAAAACAAACCTCTAGGGTTTGAAGATCCTATTGTGCGACGATGATAATCATAATCGTAGTATCAAGAAAAATGTAGTTTTTTATGAAGTTTTTAGGAATATATAATTCTGTAATATTAAATATTCAAATGTCACGACTTTCTCACGATGTTTTATTTTTGTTAAAGTCTTTATCATATAGGATTATTACAATATCAATTATTTAAAATATTATGTATAAATGAATTATTATATTTTCTCTAACACTTTATGATGAGCCTACTGGTTGTCAAATTAATGTTTAACATGAAAATATTAGATATCTTATACATGTAAATATATGTTTTTGTGAATTTTTATATTATAGCAAGATACTAATATAAGCTATTTGCTATAAATTTCGTAAATTTAATTTAGTAAAATATATGTCAAAATTATATGTTTTAAAAATTAATCGATATTTTACTCATGAATATAAATATTACATCAATATTTGCACTTTGTAATAGATACATTATAACAGTAAGACAACATATGTAGTAAAAATAATGTTAATTGCAAAAAAAAAAAAAAAAAAAAATCACCATAGTTAGGGTTTTTACCAATTACAACATATCCTTTTTTTTTGCACTTGAAGATATCACATTTTAAAATTTTGCAATTTGAAGCATTTGCTCAATTTCTGGCAACAATTGAAAAATGTGGCTGCTGGAGCTACTACATAGATGTCCATGTGAATGTTACGACTGATGAATAAAAATATATATTTTTTAATTTGATTTTTTTTAAAGAAAAGCAATATCGAAAAAAAATATTTTTAAAATTTAGGAATGGAACCCTCACTCATCATGATAAAAATTATGCACTTATTATTTCTCCAAAAAAATAAATTAAAAGAAGAACGCTAAATCGCTATCGTAGCTCCAAATTTTTAAATATTGCAATTAGAAGAATTTGTCTTGACATTCTTTTTTTTTTTTGCACTTCAAGACATGACCTTTTAAAATTTTGCAATTAGAGCATTTGCCTATTTTCTGGCAACAATTGAATAATGTGGCTATTGGAGCTACTACATAGATGTCCATGTAGGATGTCACAATTGATGAATAAGATATTTTTTTATTTTTTTAATTTGATTTTTTAAAGAAAAATAATATCTAAAAATTATTTTTTATAATTTAAGAATATAACCCCCAAAACTCATCCTGACAAAACTTATGTTCTTATTATTTTTCCCATAAAATTTAAAAGAAGAACGCTAAATCGTTCATCGAATCACAACTCCAAATTTTTTAATATTTAAAAATATATTTTAGATATTGCTTTTCATACAAAAATATTTTTGAATTAATAAAAATATTTTATTCACCAGTCTTGACATCCTACGTGGATATTTATGTCAACTCTGAGGCCACCTCACTTAATTATTGGCAAAAAATTAACAGATATTTCTAATAACATAAAAAATGTGGTGTCTCGAATTGCAAAGAAAAAAATATGTTGTAATTGATAAAAATCTTAAAGATGGTGATATATTTTGCAACTATCCCAAAAAAATATTATAAAGTAAAGAATATTAATTCTTCTTTGCAAAGAATTTTCTTTAACAAATCAACATTGTTATGAATAAAATTAAATATAATTTTAAAATTAAATAATACAACAAGATGTCAATATAAAATTTTATATTAATCAAAAATAATTATTTTAACATATAAAATGTTTGATGACAACAATGACCGTGCGTTAGCACGAGTGTAATACTAGTAACCCAAAAACGAACATCATACGCGATATCATTTTATTTTACATACAACTCAAGAATAGGGGCGGATTTAGGATTTTAAAATTGGGAGTCCAATAAAATAACTTACAAAATATTAATTAAAGTTTCAGAACTCAACAACCTAAAAAAAATACATAACATTGATATAATGTTACTCTACAATTGAGTGCGCTGAGTCTTCATATTTTGAAAGCGGTCTATGACAACATCACTAGAAATTTGTAGAAATACACCACTCTCAATAAAAGTAACCAAACTATCATTTAATAATTTATTACTCATACTACTTCGCAACCTATTTTTGACATATGTCATTCTAGAAAATAGTCTTTCCACACTCGCGGTAGTGATCAGGAGAATCAACACCAATTTTAATAAGAAAATAAATATCCGGATAAGACATGGGATTCTTTATCTTGACAAGCATTATGGAAAGAGCACCAAGATCACACAAATCTTGAAATCGGACATTTCTCTGCATATCTTTAATGAAAACGTCAAGGAGACAATCAAGAGCAATCAAATCAGTACTTGTAAATTCAGAGGGACAAAATGTGGCAAGTTCGACTACTTTTTCCTTGTCAAAAGAAAAGAAGAAATATGTAGGTTTTAAGCATGCCATACTTATAAGTAACTCCGTATTCACCTCATCAAACGGCTCATCAAGTTCTCCAAGTTGTAAGTCAATCACTGCATAAGAATTTCAACTCGAAAATGTTGAAGAATTGTAGCTTGCTTAACAAACCGTCTTGGTCTTCCTTGTGGAATATAAGGAGCATCTATATCGGGAACAACTATGTCATATATTTTGCAAAATGTAGTGATACTATTCAAGAGAGCTTCCAAACCATCATCTCTCATTTTTGCAATTGCAAAGCAAGACACAAATTATTAGTGTACCCAAAAATAGTCAACATCAAATGTGCTATGAAAATAGAATCAAATAATTTTAATGAGTACAAAACAGACTGAACTTTTACCCTATCTTCTGAACTTGAACTGGTCTTCCCCATCACATTAAGTACCTGAACAACTGTAGGAAGCAAGTGGATAATATTCAGAAGAGTTTTATAATGAGACCCCAACGTGTATCACCCGGCCTCCTCAAACCAAGTTCTTGATTCAAACCCGATCCACTCTCAAGTTCTCCAATTTTCAATGCTTCAACAACTTTTGCAGCTTGACTTTCTCGTATCTTTTCTCTTCGCTTACAAGAACAATCGTTGTTATTTCTAGAAACGAGAACTAGTGTTAATTGAAGTTGATGAACAAAACAATGAACATAGTTGACTAATGGAGTATCCTCCATAATCAAAGTCTTAAGACCATTTATCTTACCCTTCATGTCGCTATCCCCATCGTACCTTTGCCCGACTCAACGAATGTTCCACAAAGAAAGACACAATTGCACTTTTGAGTGACAAAACAGTGGTATTAGTTGTTGGAAAATGTTGCACATTTTTTGGATGAATAAAAATTTAATTTTCAACGTTGTTGTAATCAATTATTGGGATAGAGAAAAACAATAAGCTTTTGTCCCACTTTTGGAAAAATACAAATGTGGACTCGAGTTTGCCTTGTTTTTATTTCCCGTTTAATTATTGAATGTAACAACTGCATTTAGTGTAATGAGAAACGTTACACATTCGATTTTAAAACCTGAATTAAGTTGACATTATTTCAGGTGACAGTTACCAAAAATTAATTGAAAGTTTAAACCTGAATTAATGGTACATTATTTCGGGTTATCGATTTTATTTGAGGTCATAAGTGGCTCATAATGACCATCCTCCAACAATTAATATTCTTATGCAATAAATAACATTTGAGATGAAGTTGAACTGTAACTTGAGACGAACGAATTGAAAATTCATACATATACTATTTCGGTAATTGCTAATACTTTTCTACATTCGTTTTGCTACTGCTTTTTTTGGTGATTAAATTCAGGCAACATCTCAGTTTAACTCGAGCAAGACATAGTGCTATTATAGTTGCTCATTGATTGTTGTATCGTAGGAAATAAGTGTCCTACGATTCACTAGCACCGAGAGTGAAAGACATATATTGTTTTAAGGAAATCGCGTGTAACCCGAGCCTCAATTCTTCTTTTATCCTATTTTCAGCCATCTGTTGTGCATATTTTCTAACAATTTTAAAACAAATTAATTTTTCGAGATGTTTGAAACAATGACTCAAGGAGAGGAAACCATTGTGAGAATTTAATGATTGGTTCTTCAAAATTGTTCCATGGTGAAAGGACAGGCAGCGGCGAGTTCCGAAACTGAAACTTGCGATCATTTTGTCAGTAAAAATTATTTTATAATCCTTGTGTTTTTCTGATCATTTTTCTGGAATTGCACGTCATGATATTTATTTATCTTATAAGTCTTTTCTTATTTGACTAAAAGGAACCCAATTGCCAATTTTCTAGCAAACTTGGTTACTGGGACATCATTGTGTGCTTGAACGTTGGATACCTGGACATTATTTTCATTGACTCACCTCTCAACCATTCAAATATTGCTTAAAGGTTTAGAAAGTGGCGTAAATCAGAGAAAAGAAAATGGGCTCAGATGAATTCCCATCAGTTCGAGAGTCCAATCTCCAGAATTTGTCTTCAGGGATGCCCGATAATCTGTGATTGTGTTTGGATTAGTAGAATTCTGAAACTTGAAATTGTTATCCAGATTGAGGCTAGCGTTAACCGTCGTAACGCGTTAGAAATAGATGGCGTTTTGGAAGACTAACAATTGGCAATAGAGTCATGTCGTTTCAGATCCGGCGTTCGCACCTCAATATAATCTTCCATAATCTGGAATGAACACGATCGATAGTCCAAATACTGAAAATTCATAACTAATATGATTAAAATTGCTACATGGTGATGGAAGTTGAATTGGCAATCATGCCTTTTTCATTCCATTGATTAGGTCGACCGAAAGTGTGATGAAGATGATTGGGCTACAAATTGAAAACTGGGCCTAATTAATCTTTTTACGGAAATGGGTCGGTAATTTATGGATTAATTTATAATATTTGAGGTATTATAAATTGTATTCCATAATTTAGGATCTTTAATTTTTAATCAAATTGAATTTTGATTTAGGATCAAATATTGTGTGCTTAAGAGCACAAAATATGTTTTGAATTTAATATGTTAACTCGTAATAATTTATTGGGAATTATTTATGATTAAATGGTCGTATTAAGGTCTCATTTAAAATTGTGCCTGAGAGTATAAATTATGGATTAAATTTAATTCAAAATGATAGTTGACTCGTATAATTATTTGAGAGTCAAATATGGCAATTACAGGCTCACTTGAAAATTAATTTGATTTTGGTATTTTAATCGAAATCAATTCGATGTTTCGATATTGGATTGACGTATTTCTGAATTTCGAATAGGCGTAAGGAGGAAAGAGAAATGAGATTACTGTGATAAAAATATTATCTGGTCTCTAAGTCGATGCACCGATTCAGAAAGAGGTGGTCCTCCAGAAGAATTGACATCGTTTTTAAAAAATGAGGTGTTGAAACACCAAATAATTTTGGAAACTGTTTTGCATGTAATAGAGAAAATGTCATTGAATTGTTCAAAGAATTGGTATATGGGCCATTTTGATGATTTTTTGGGTCGTATGATGCTTGGTTTGATGTCCTTGTGCCTAATAAAATTGATTGAATTGGATCAATTGAATTTTCGACCTGACAAATAATATGGATAAATTTATTTAGTAATGCTTGAGGCATTATAAATAATATTTCATAATTCTGGATCCAATAATTGTGAATATCGAATTAAAGTTTGATTTGTGATCAAATATTTTACGCTTGAGAGCAAAAGTTGTGTTTTGGTATTAATCCAAAGGGTTTTGACTCGTATAACTAGGGAATTGTACACGAGTAAATAGTGGCAATAAACGTCTCATAAAATTTGTGCTTGTGAGCGCAAATTGTGGATTGACTCGTATAATTCAGTGGATAATTATTTGAGAGTCAATACTCACTTGAAATAGAATTTAATTTTGGTAGTTTGACCGAAATTAAATCAAAAGTTTTGATTTTTCAATTCGTTTCGAGATTGTGTCTAAATTAATATTTGATGAATATTAATATAGGACGATCAACTCGAATGTGGAGGATGAAGTTTCTCCAAATATATATTTGAATGTGGGGGGAAGAAGTCTCCATGAAGACATTCCGATGTGGGTAATTAGAAAAGACACAACCTTAAAGATAAATGGAAAACCAAAGATACATGATGCCTAGTGGAATATTTTCCACAAGTTATACGAATTTATTCAATCATGTTCTTCAAAAATCACCACACAAGGAGATAAATCCATGTGAACTATGGAGGAAGGATGAAATGGTCCTACAATTATTTAGAAGTGTGGGGGTGACTGGTAAATATTTAAGCACTTGTAGTGCTTATCAGTCCTTAATGAACAAATTGTAAAGTTCCTGAAATAAAATGTAAAATATCCAAATGTATTAAAAGAAAAGAATACACAAAAGCAAACTAGATAATTTGACACAGACTCCATATCTTGAAAATGTGTGTGTTAGTGTGTGTGGGTGGGTGGGGGGCAGGGGGTTTAGTGTCATAAAAATCCTTAGACTAAAATCCATCATTGAGATGTTTAAGAGGATAACATCTAGAGGAATGAGACTAAAATCCTTAGAGAAGACGAGTTGGACGAAGGAATACCTTACCTATATGACTAGAGATCCAAAGAACTAGGTTCAAAAGGACAACCTAATTGTCTAACTCGTAAATCACTATTTTGTGGTGATATGATGTGAGGATTGACATGTGCAATATATTCAAGAAAATTAAATGACATCTCTTGCAATAGAATTGAGAAACCACCTGGTGAAAATATTGAACAACAAAATACAGGCTCTATAGAATTGAAGTCACTGACCATTTTACGAACTTGCTCATGATCATAAAGACATAAACTACATAAGATAGACTTTCATAGTGATTAATCTCTGGCTAAACACATATAAAACCAAAATTAAATTGCACCTAAACAGTTAAGTGAAGATTATAGACAAAAATCATCAAATCTGGACCTTCACAAGTATTCCTAATTAAACCAACTATGACTCAATGCATCTTTGGCAGATATCCTCTTCCCCGGTTCAAACGTCAAAAGCCTCTGCAACAAATCGAGCCCGTTCGGCATAAGCAACGGGCCTTGTGAATACGTGGCAGTTGCAGCAACACTATGTCGAAGCACGTTCCCTCCTCTCCACACAATTTGGTCATGTATCAACCACAACTGCATAATCTCAGATTTCCCACGAAAAAGCACTTGGTTCAGCACCAACTCTGCCATTATGCACCCCACAGACCACATATCAACGGCCTTTGCATAATTTGTGATTTAAAAGAATATTTATCATTTAGATAATAAATCTAGAAAATCCACCTGTATAATAAAATAATAATAATTACTTATTTTAACAAATCTCATTTTCCTGATTGCAAGAGATGTGAGGATAAATTATTAATTCCCTAAAATTCCATTGCCTAAAGATGTTTTAGTGATATGATGTGAAGATTAGCATGTGCTATTAATGATTTGAGAAGAGTTCGTGAAATACTATTAAAATAATCACATATGTAAGAGAGAAGTGGGGTCGCTTCGAAGGGAATATTGCACGGCGTATTCCTAAAAACTCTTGCAGAACCAGACATATGTTCATGGCCGAAATGAACATGATCATGAGAACTGAGAGTTGTTAGGAAGAACTTTAGTGGATTATATCATCGTGTACACAAAACAGTTAATAGTTCAAAGACATCTAATATTCGACTAGTAAAGTATGTGTACTTTCATAAGTGAAGGTTCAAAGGGTAACACCTACCTATCCTATGCAAGGATCTAACGTTGATTTGTATCATCAAAACATTTTGTTGTTTGTATCAATTTCCATTAATGTGGGGGATTGTTGGAAAATGTTACTCATTTTTTGGATGAATGCGAAATTAATTTTTAAAGTTGTTGTAACCAATTATTGGGAAAGGGAAAAACAATAAGCTTTTGTCCCACATTTGGAAAAGTACAAATGAGGAATCGAGTTTACCACATTTTTATTTCCCGTTAAATTGTTGAACATAACGACTGCATTTAGTGCAATGAGAAATATTACACGTTTGATTTTAAAACATGAATTAAGTGGACATTATTTCAGGTGACAGTTACAATAAATTAATTGAAAGTTTAAAATTTGAATTAATGATACATTATTTCAGGTTGTCGATTTTATTTGAGGCCATAAATGGCTCATAATGCTGTAGGTCCCGAACGGGTTTCAGTGAGGGTCGAAGTCTAGAGGGGAGGGGTGAATAGACTTTCAAAACTTTTTGTGGATCAGGTGTGATACGCAAGTATGCCCGATCAGAGTGCAGTGTGAATCAGTATGGACTGATATCCGACTTGCTAATCTGTATGAACCAGACCAGTTCAGCGTCTATCAGTTTAACTGATGGTGCGGAAGATTAGTTAACACGTGTGAAAACCAATTTTACTCAATCAGATTTCTGTGCAATCTGTTTTAGATCAGATGACTAAAGTGTCAAGCTGATCAGTTCAGTAGCTTGATGCTAATCTGAACCAGATTCAGAATATGCATGCAGATAACAAGTAGTGTGCAGTTAAGTGTAAAGCAAGATAAAGGCATACATATTTATAGTGGTTCGGACAACTTGTCCTACGTCCACTCTTCCCTATTAGCATGGGCACCAACTTAACCAATTGGACTTAGTTTAATATGTTAGTCCAACACAGTACAACCAATAGATGTTTCACGAGGTCTCACTCAACCAATCCCAGAAACCAGATCTAGAAACCCTAGACTGAAATCTTGCTATAACAAACTTAACCTAACTTTTGTTTGGGTATAAGATTTGTGATGTTCCAACTGGAATACTATCATATCTTCTGAGTAGCCTAAAGCTAAAGGATGAATATTCTATGCTAAGAAAAATGGGATGAACACTTAGAAAATAAGCTTCGCTTTAGTGTTCTTCGTGCGGAAATTTGCTTGTGCTTGAGCTTGATGATAATTTCCGTAACCTTACTATGAAGGTTTGATCCCATATATATAGACACGAAATCAAAATAGCCGTTGGAGAGAAATTCGAATTTCGGTCTACTTAAGGTAGGTTTGCAGGTCCGATTTGATGTGCACAGAGGCGGCATGGCCGAAAGCATGCAAGCTTGTCCTTTCTAGCCATTTGACTCTGAAGCACCTCGTCCTGCAATGTCAGCTCCGTACATACGTGTCTTGCCTCATTGGTTATCAAGTACACTTATTCAATGTTTGATTTACCAACTTAGGTTGACATTCTTCGTGTCTGATGCTTGTGTATGTCTTGGTGTCCTTCTTGGGAAAACCAGATTAGAGCTGACCTGATCAGTACAAGCTAATCAGTCTACCTGATTGAGTCTTCTGATGCAGGTTGTCTTAGCACAACTTGCAGACTCATCTTCTCCCTTCCTGATGTAGGTCTTCGGATCTTCTGGTCTTCTGATCTTTACAAATTGAGTTATCCCTCAATATGTGACCTAACTATTACATCAACTATCTATACAACTCAGCTGGTCATCCTAATCTGATATCTACTTCATCAGTCAGCTAACAGGTCTGACTGGTCCTATTACAATCTGTTTTGGAACTTCCATCAAAACTATAAATTTCCCAACAATTTCCCCTTTTTGATGGGACCAAAACAATAAATCATAAAAACGAATAAACAGGAAGAAAATAAAGACAAGAAAAAAAAATCAGAAGACATTGAGATGATGTCTTAGGATCAGAAAATAGGTAACTCATTTCATTGATGGATTTGTATCTTACAAGTACAGAAATGATTTGCAAAAGATATTACCTAATATTCTGTCCTAAGAACCGATCTTCTGCTTGCTTCTTGTCCCTCAAGCCTTCAGGAACTTGGAATATATCGTACATCCTTTTAAGTACTTCCTTATGGCGATCTTCCTCAATTATGTTACCTCTTTTCAGTGCATCGATATAAGCTTGTCTGAACGCAACTGGATCTTATTTGTTTCTCTTCAGAGGGGGCATCCGAAATTCATATCTGGGAGCAGAAGGTCTCAACGTCATAATCTGTCCTTCTCTCATGACCTCCTTATAGAAAGCTGGATATTTTGCTTCCAGCCAGTCCAGAAAGATTTCGTCAAATAACATGTCATCTTTCTCTTCTGGAACTCGCTGTATCATAAAGACATCACATAACCAATCGGTCTTAATAACTCTCCATGGTTCGCGAAGATCCTCCCTGCAAATAAGTATATCATCCATGCTGGCAGAAAGGGCTCGTTCAATTCAATTCTCATCAATTTCAGCACTGGTTACATCAGCCTTCTTCTTATGCTTCCTTCTGAAAGCTCTGTCCAGACCTCCAGCTTCACGCAACTTCTTCCTTCTGATGGAATCTTCCATGACCTTCCTTCTCTTGATCTGATCCTGTTGTTCTTTGATCTGCTCAAATGTGAGTATCAGTTCAGACCTGGTCACTACTGTCTTCTTCTTGGTTTCCTTTACTTACTTTCCTTTTTGCATCTTCTTTCTCTCACCAATTGCTTCTGCTGATTCTGAGGCAAATTCTTCCTCTAGTTTTCTGGCTAATTCCAGATTCTTGGCTTCTTCCTCAGTTTGTAGTCGTTTCTGAACAGTCGATTAAAAATCTTCAATTCTATCGACTCTTGAGGTTAGATCCACCATAGTTGTTTTCTGCTCAGTCATAGCTTTATCTTGATGATCAAGCTGCTTAGTGTGCTCTTCAATTGTTGAGAACAATTCAGCTAGTTCAGTATCTGCTAATTCCGTAGTTTTGTAACCCGTATCTATGGAGCGACCAGTGACCGGATGATAGGCGACCAGGAATGACCGGTCAGGGACTTTGCCTCTCGCCACGTTACGAGGGCGACCTATGGGCGCGGGCGACCATCAAAAGGTGAAGAGGTTAACATGGAAAGAATCAGAGGAGTAGAGGGAGGCGGATTCTTCGGGTTCTGTTAAGGAAAGCGTATCCAGAGGCGCGGTCCTCGCCCTTAAATCGGGGAATTACCTTCCGGGAGTAGAAAAACCGTAGAAGGCCATAGAAGCAGGCCCATCACAAGAAAAACCCTAGAGTTTGTCTTATAAATACCTCTGAAGAGGCTCATTGTAAAAGGAGAAAACTTAGAGAATAGACAGATATTATAGTGAAACTCCTGGCTTGGTATTGCCCCCGGACGTAGTCTTATTGGATGAACCGGGTCACCAAATCTTATTCTCATTCTTTACACTCTTATACGATTGTTTGCCATTACCGTTTTATGAGTGATTGTTCGTACGTTAGATAAATTCTGACTGCAACAATTTGGCGCCGTCTGTGGGAAAATTCAACCAACAGAATCCCCAAATCAACAAAGAACTCACTGAAAGCAATGGCGCAAAACACCATTCCGATCGCTGGCCACGAAAATGATCCACGTGATGGGATAGAGGTGTCCCTATCCTCAGGATTAAGGCCAATGCAGGAGGAGACGGCACGCGAACAGAATTGGGACCAGATCTTCAAGACTCCCGCTGAGATGAAAAACGCGTGGGCTTATCTGCGTAAGCGGAATCTGAATTTCGATGACGATGACCAGCAACCCATCATCAAGGCGGCCCGCCCCGGGGGGGCAACGAAGGGCAAGGCTCAACTGGGAGGACAACTCGGCCTCAACCAGGCCATTTCGGCCTTCAAAGGGAAATCGACCCTGGGATACTTCGGTCTTCAACCGATTAGGGGGCAACCAGGCAAATAATTCGTTGTTCAACCGCCTGGGTGATAACCTAGCACAGAAAAAAGACGAGGCCGACTCCCACCCTTTAATCATGGTCGAAGCAGCCAGCGACCACCAGGGGAAGTTTAGGAATGAACCACGCATCTCAGCGATAAGCCGCCTCAGCTCCAGCGACCATCGGGGCAACCGAGCTACCCAAAGAGATGCAGAACTTGCCGTCCTGAGGCAGACAGTTTGGGCACTTCAAGAAAGGATGGACAACCAACCTATCCCGGCTGAGCAAACGACCAAGCTAGCCCTCCCACTATTGCTGCTAGGTGCGACCATTGCGGTCGCCCCCACCCAAGCCAAGATCAACACCACCTTGATTGATCGATATGATGGGGACTCAGACCCAAGGATGCATCTCGCCAAGTACAATTTGTACATGACCTCCGTGGGGGCCTTGGACGCGACCATATGCTGGCTTTTCCCTCTCACTTTAGGTGAGCAGGCACATAGGTGGTTCACGTCGATCACCCCCAGATCCATGGACTATTTTGAACAGCTGGGATGGCTATTCATGGGGCATTTCGCCGCCATGGCACCTAGGCCCGCAGGGAAGCAGCGTCTGGCAAACGTCGAACAAGGTGACAATGAAATGGATAGGGCCTACTTAGAAAGGGTCGACCGACTCATTTTGGATGGAGAGCCGGTAGGCGACGAAGCCAAGTTACTGGGCGCGATCTCCGGCCTAAAGAAAGGAACCAAACTCTTGCGAAATGTGAACGCCAACTACCCGGCGACTTACGCCGAATTCAGGACCCACGCCAGTGACATCATCAATACCATGGAACTCCTTGTGGCCAGGATGGGGGATGGAAAGAAATCGATGCCCCCAAAGGCGGGCAAGAGGCCGGGGCAATATAAAACCCCCGACAACTTCAAACCTTTCGAAGACCCAGTATCGGTCAAATTAATAGATGCCTTCGGGGTATCCCCTGGGTACATCTTCACACAGATCAAGGATAAGTGGTTACTGGGAGAGCCTCGACCTATAAAGAAAAGCGACGGTAGGTAAAGTGCAGGGAAGTACTGCCATTACCACGAGATGGTCGGCCACAACACCAGTGAATGCCGCGACCTCCTAAAGCAACTCTGGAAGCTATATGAGGATGGATTGTTACACGAACACATCAAGTGACCACAACACAAAGATAGTCGCAGCCACGACAATGCTCCACCCCAGAAAAATGAGGTCGCGCTAAAAGGGGGTTAGCAGAAAGGTGGCCGACAAACACCTCCCGTGCCCGAACATGGCGAATCCATACCCTGTCCCCACTAGGGATGGTAGGCAGCCTCCTAGCATCCACCTCACTATCAAAAAGACATCAGAAAGCTGAGCTAAGGGAAATGGCCAACGCAGTACAACTGTGCCTACCAATAAATGCCACCACAAGAGAGAGTAACCAGATCCTTTTTGGCGAACAGGATAAAACCGACATAGTTTACCCAAACGTGGACCCCCTAGTAATATCAGCCAAAATCATGGGAGTGACCATCAAACGACTGCTGGTCGATAGCTGAGCCTTCTGCAATGTACTTTTCAAGAAAATATTCGACGAACTCGGCGACTACCACAGCTACCTCGAGCCAAGCGAGCACCTGGTGAGAGGTTTTGGCGATGCCACCGTGAAGCCCCATGGGATCATCCGCTTGGCAGTAGAACTAGTGTCCACCGTAGATAGGGCCATTAGGGCCACAAAACTTTGTGATTTCCTTGTAATCGACCTGCCATCGACCTTCAATGGTTTCCTCAGCAGGCCGTTCGAACATGAGTTCGAGGCTGCGTCCTCCACATACTATTTTTGTGTAAAATTCCCCACTTCAGATGGGGTGGTCGGCACCGTTAAGGGCGATCAACTTGATGCAAGAGGATGTTCAATTTATACCCAGTCTTTTTTAAATTACAACACTCAAGAAGATACACATGATCAAAATAATGAAATGGAAATCGACCATAACGAACCAATAAATGAGGATTTAGAACCAAGGCTCGGGCCGGAGCCAAGTGAATTCATCATCCAAGGAACTATCGATGATCCAAGAGAAGGTCGACCACGAGCAACCCCAGACAAAGAACTCGAAAAGGTCAAGATGGACCCTATTCGACAAGATCTGAAAATCATAATAGGCTCCAGGATCTCACCATAACTCAGGGAACAACTGGTCAATTTCCTCAAAGAAAATCTCGACGTGTTCGCCTGGTCCCACAAGGATATGGTGGGCATCGACCCTGACATCGCTTGTCATCAGTTAAACATCGACCCTAATAGAAAACCGGTCGCTCAGAAAAGAAGAAAATTCAGACCCTAGAAGTACGCAGCCTAGGCCGAGGAAGTAAAGAAGCTACTCGACAATGACCTCATCGAACAAGCCGACCAACCTCAATGGGTATCGAATGACATACTGGTCAAAAAGGCGAATAGGACCTGGAGGTTATGCATCGACTTCACTAATCTAAACGAAGCATGCCCTAAAGACTTTTTCCCTATGCCGCACATCGACCACCTGATCGACAACATGGCCGGGCATAAAATGATGTCCTTCATGGATGCTTTCGCAGGCTACCATCAAATCGCCATGAATAAGAGCGACCAACAACACACCTCTTTCCTTACTGAGAAGAACATGTATTGCTGGAGAAGAATGCCGTTTGGTCTAAAAAATGCTGGAGCCACATACCAAAGGTTGGTTAACCACATGTTCGCGAGGAAATCGGGAAATCCATGGAAGTGTACGTAGACAACATAGTCGTAAAAAGTCTGAGGAAGGAAGATCATTTAGCCGACCTCGCCCGAACCTTCGCCATCTTGAGAAAATTCAACATGAAGCTCAACCCTAAAAAGTGCAACTTTGGCGTGGAATCAGGTAAGTTCCTTAGCCACCTGGTCAGCAAGCGATGGATTGAGGCAAACCCAACTAAGATCAAGGCCATATTAGAAATGGGTAGCCCGCTTAACCCGAAGGATGTCCAAAAACTAGCAGGGAGCCTGGCTGCACTTAGCAGATTCATTTCGTGCATGGGAGACAGATGCAAACCTTTCTTCGACACTCTGAGAAAAGCAAAAAATGACTTCCAATGGACAGAAGAGGCTCAAGCAGCGTTAGACGGCATCAAAGAGTACCTCGCCAACCCAATGATCCTGGCCAAACCTCTACCAGGGGAGAAGCTCTTCCTCTACCTAGCCGCCTCTGAAACCACCCTGAGCTCAGTCTTGGTGCGAGCCGAGGGGCAATACCACCAACCAATCTACTACGTGAGCCAAGTACTCAATGAAGCAGAACGGAGATACCCGCCCCTCAAAAAACTTACCTACGCCCTGATAATGAGCGTGAGAAAACTGCGTCCTTACTTCTTCGACCATCAAGTGGAGGTGCTGACCTCGCTCCCACTCAGAAACGCGCTGCATCACCCCGACATGGCGGGGCAATGCATGAAATGGGCGGTCGAGGTAGGATAGTTTGGCGTCACGTACGCCCCACAAACAGCCATTAAAGCACAAGCCCTAGCCGATTTCATGGTGGAACTCACTTTCCTTGGAGCCGAACCTAGCACACCAATAAGCCCCCCTGGGAACTCTACGTTGATGGATCCATCACCAACACCCGGGCCGGGGCAGTCATAGTCCTAACCAGCCCAGACGGACACTCTTTTCAGACAGCCATAGCATTCGGGTTTCAAGCAACCAACAATGAGGCGGAGTACGAAGCCCTCGTCGGAGGATTAGAAATGGCAATGGCCATAGGAGTGAAGAGGCTAAAAATACACACCGACTCACAGTTGGTCGCCTGCCAAATCTCGGGTGAATATGAGACTCGATGTGATCGGATGACCGCGTACCAGGAGGTCGTGAGAAGGTTGCTCGAAAACTTCGATCAAGTCTACGTGGAAGTGATACCCAAAAATGCGAATTCACAAGCAGACGCATTGGCCAGGCTTGCTACATCAGAAGGACCAGCAAACATGAGGGAAGTCACCATCACAAAACTAGTCTCACCATCCAACGCCCACGCCCTGGTCGCCCTCACCGAAATGATGGACGTCGACCACGGAGACTAGAGGACGCCGATATCCGAATACCTAAATTCAGGATGTCTACCCGATGATAGGGTCGAAGCCCGTCAACTACAAATGAGAGCGGCGAGGTACGTGATGGTTGATGGCGCCCTATACAAACGTGGTTTCAGTATCCCACTACTCAAGTGTGTGACGGAGGAAGAAAGGCAAGACATCCTAAGAGAAATCCACGAGGGCATCTGCAGAAACCACACGGGAGGACAATCCCTGGCCTACAAGAACATCCGACAGGGATACTTCTGGCCAACACTGAAAAGAGATGCCCTCGTATACGCAAGAACATGTCATCGATGCCAAATATTTGCCCCCTCAATCCAAGTGTCTCCTGAAGAATTGACCAGCATCCTGAGCCCATGGCCATTCGCGAAATGGGGGATCGACATTATCGACCCGATGCCCACTGCCCCGGGAAAGGTGCGCTTCGCCCTCATCGCAGTTGATTACTTCACAAAATGGGCCGAGGCTGAGGCATTGGCCACAATCGACCAAGATAACGTAATAAAGTTCATTTGGAGAAACATCATCTGCCGTTTCGGCCTCCCGCAGGCAATCGTGACCGATAACGGAAAATAGTTTGATGGTCTCAAGGTCGACGCTTTCTTCAGGAAATGGAAGATAACAAAACTTTTCTCCACCCCCTACCACCCGTAATCCAACGGCCAGGTGGAGGCAATCAACAAAATCATCAAACGCACGCTGAAAGCGCGGCTCGAAGGGGGGAAAGGTAAATGGGCAAGCGAGTTACCCGAAGTACTGTGGTCATATAGAACAACATGCAGGACCTCCACGGGGGAAACACCCTATTCCCTCGCTTTCGGGGCAGAGGCAGTGATCCCAGCAGAAGTCATGATACCTAGCCACCAAACGGGAAATAAAGCCCCAGATTGCAACGAGATGGCAATGACGACTAGTTTGGACATACTGGAAGAGAGAAGAGTAGAAGCTAACCTGAAGAACGCCAGCTACAAACGGCAAGCAGAAAAATATTACAACTCGAAGGTCAAACTCCGACAGTTCAAAATAGAGACCTCGTCCTAAAGAAAGTGCTCGGAATACCAAAGGGAGTGTTAGACCCCACCTGGGAAGGCCCATTTAGAGTATCCAAGTGCCTGGCCAAAGGGGCATACTAGATTGAAGATTCAGACGGCACACCGGCTCAATACCTTTGGAACGCGGCCCATTTGAAGAAATACTACCAATAGAAAATCACCAGTAGTTTGCTATTTTTTCTATTTATCGGTACGATTGTAATAGTTAGCTTCTCATTGTCAAGAAAAACACTTTGCAATAAACACTGTTTTTGAACTTCACTTACACCTTGAACGCTTCAAAGTTAGTTGGCCGGGAATTACATCCCAATCGACAAAGTCAAGTCAAAGAGGAGGTCGCCAAACACGTAAGCCGACCACCCACAATGGATAGGACTCACGTCGATGGAGGTCGTCGCACTGGCCACCGGCCAAGCAAAACGACCTCCCCAAAGACAGTACCTTAACACGACTATGCCAAAGTTTAGACACGTCGCATAAAAGTAAGACGACTAAAAAACTGTCCGATACATCGCACCATAACCAAACGGCGATCAGGACACATGCATAACTCTTAGTCGCCGGTGCATGCCCGAAGATGCATGACAAACACACTACAAGCGAAGCAAGGAACTCATGAACAAACACACAATAATGAACCCAAAAATTTCATTATAGATAAGAGGGGGCACAAAGGCCAGATACAAAAGGGGACCTCGAAAGGCCGAAGGAAAAGAAAAAACACAAAACAAAAAGGGTACGCAGACACCCTACATAAACCTTCACAGAAGAGGTGCTAAACACCGTCCCCAGACCTATATTCCCTCTCGAGCATGACCTGATCGCCCGATGGTGTCCCACCTTCGGCCACATCCCCGCTCGCGAATGTCGTCGCCACCTCGCCGCCAACTTCCACCTCAACCGGGGCGCCAAGTAGCGTGGGAGGCAGTTGAGCCTCCCGAAGGACCCACCGGTCACCCTCATCCGACCTCCATGACACCATGCGGGGGGGGCTGGAAGGATAGGTCGACGCCAAAGTCAGCCAAATCAGCCACCGACAGTAGGACATCGGCCTCAGGAGGGCACTCGGTGACGAAGGCTTTGAAGTCCTCCACCAGCACGGAAGCGTCTTTAGAGGGATCGCGGTGGAACACCGCCCGAAGGTTTTCCTCATAAGCGTTAATGTAAGAGAATATCCCCAATGCAGCGTCATCAGAAGCTCGGTGGGAGGCCTCCCTAGCCATCTGGAGCTCGAGGTCCTCTACCCTCTTCTCATAGTCAACCGCCAGGTCGTGGGATTCCGCCAGCTGGCGAGTAAGCTCTTCCACCCGCCCCTTCAGAGTCACCGATTCAAGATGGTGGGCGTCGATTTCAGAGAGATGTTTGGCGGTAACTTTGGCCACCTGCAGAGCTAGCCCGGCCGCCCTGTCCTGAGCAGCCTTCATCTCGACCTCCATCCGAGCCATGGCTGTGGTCACCTCCTTCAGTTTTTCTTCTCCGCATCAAGAGCCAAGCAGGAAAGATCCAGATCTTGATCATTCTGCTCAACCACCCGCTCAAGGAAGGTAGCCGCCTTCTGAGAATAGACCAGGGTGGAGTAGAGGTTGTTCTCCTTGCTATTAGAAGAAGCGGCCTGGTGATCGTCCATCGACCAGCATCGGGGCACGTTCTGAATGGAATGCCACATGTATTGGGGCCAGTCGATCAGGATCCCGACAATCAGGGGCATTTTTGACCGGAGATAGTCGGCAACAGGCGAAGGGAATTTGGCGAACCTGAGAATAAATATCCCTGATCAGGAGATGATGAAAAATAAAAAACAATAATTGAAGAGCACAACGAAGGAAACACTCATGCCCCGGATCGGTCAACGTCCCAACCAACAAAAGTGTGGTTGCCCATAAACTGGTGACCAGGCGCAGGCATTGGCGTCGTCGGTTGAGGCCGGGCGGCCATGATCGGCTCCCTAGGGGGGACACTCCCCCCTCCCCTAGCAGCAGATCGGGGAGAATGATCATCCTGGCGAACACGCTTACGAGTGGGGGAGCCCTCCCCCTGGGTTGGACAGGCACTTCCCCGACTTTCTTTGGCCTTCCGCTTATCCTTGGGGCGGTCTGTGCGGGAAGAGCCTCCGGTTACCGCCACTCCACCCCCGTGGGCCAAGGAGGCAGGTCGCACTGCGGACCCAGTGCGCGAAAAATTAAGGGCAGTGTTTCAACGGGAAGCCATCTGATCGGCCGATGGGGCGGTCACTTGAATCGGTATGTGAGAAGCTGCAAAATAAAACGACCTCCACTCGTTTATCGAACAGTAACAGATTTAAAAGACTTCTACTCGAACAACACTTACGAAGGCGATCGGTCTCACGAGTATATATTTGCAGGCCTCCCCACAGTCGCTCGGAGGAAGAATTGAAAAGCCCAACGTGGCGAAGTTCCCAGGGATAGTCGAAAACAACGTTGTGGGCAGTCTCAAAGTCCCAGTTTAACTGTTTCTCGTCAGCAACAAGCAGACCTAAAGAAGAAGTGGGAAATTAGATCAGTGACAGATGTGGTCAACGTACCTACAAAATGGAATCTTACGGGGAGCCCGCTCTTGAAAATCGGTAGGCACATGGATCTCCGTAATGGACCCTGGGGGACCACTTTGCCATGCCCCACCAACGAACCACCAACGAGAATGCCAGTTTTTAACCTTATTGACAATCCCCCATACAATCTGGCGACCGGGACGATTCTTCAAAGCGTAGTGGCCCTCCTGACCATATTGGGCGACCAACGACCAGTAAAAGTTGAACTCCATGGGTGTGGGCAATCGGTAGAGGCCGGCTAGGCCGAGAACCGCCATGGTTGTCAAAAGATAACTCCACCCATTCGGAGTGATCTGGGCCGGGGCAAGGCCCCAGGCGACCAGCAAGTGGGAGATTGCTGGATGCAAAGGAGAGCAGAGTCCCGCCTACATCACCGCCTCATGTATGGCGACCATCCCTTCCGGAGGTTGGTCGAATCTCTTCGATCGATCAGGGCAATAAAAGAATACGTTGTTTCGAATCTCATACTCGCGGTGGGCGATATCCAGATCGGCCTCGGTCATGACCGAACGATACTTCTCTTGGTTTATATAAAAGTTGGTGGGAATCACTTGGCGAATCTCTGGGCGGAGTGGCCGATGATACTATAGACCGACTCGGTAAGCTTGATAGTCAAAGAAATGTGGATGGTCACGGTCTCGATGAATGGAGGGTTCTGAGATCTCACCTGCGGCAGGAGCCACAAGAGCCACTGGCCCCGTCGAAACTTGCTCCGGGGTCAAAGTACCCAGGTCCACGAGAGATTCATACATGTCAAAATCCACGGGTGCGTTTCCATCATCCCTATGGACGGGACCTGTATCCCCCGTAAGGCCGCTACCACCAGAGGTTCCGGTGGAGGAAACCTCCCTAACCGGAGATGAAGAAGCATTCCTGTCTCCCCGAGTATCCGACATCACTAACGATTAAGTAGAACGCAAAGAGAAGTTTGACGATGGACAAAACACTTACCGTAGAAGGCTGTCGGAGTGCGAAATTGCCGGGATTTAGAAGCAATGCTCAGAGGAACAGTGACACAAAATTATCGGAAGAAGAGAAGAGCCCCCCTTTTTATAAGAACGAGTAGGGGTTCAAAATGCAATTATGATAATTTCAAGGGCGATATCTACAAAATCCTAGAAAAGCGGGGCGCGTGGCGGCAACGCACCATCATTACCCTACAAGACGATGTCATCCAGCACACGATTTCGAGGCAGCGGTTGAGTTCCCCGATAAAGCTGAGCGACCATCTACATGCTTCTAGGATCAAGAAGATGGATCCAGGTCGACCAGCGACCACCTCGCTGGCGACCTGGGGGGCAATTGTTGTAACCCGTCTCTATGGAGCGACTAGTGACCAGATGACAGGCGACCAGGAATGACCGGTCAGGGCCTTTGCCTCTCGAGGCAGATTCTTCGGGTTATGTTAAGGAAAGCGTATCCAGAGGAGCGATCCTCGCCCTTTAATTGGGGAATTACCTTCCGGGCGTAGAAAAACCCTAGAAGGCCACAGAAGCAGGCCCATCACAAGAAAAACCCTAGAGTTGGTCTTATAAATACCTTTGAAGAGGCTCATTGTAAAAGGAGAAAACTTAGAGAATAGGCAGATATTATAGTGAAACTCCTAGCTTGGTATTGCCCCCGGACGTAGTCTTATTGGATGAACCGGGTCACCAAATCTTGTTCTCATTCTTTACACTCTTATACGATTGTTTGCCATTGCCGTTTTGTGAGTGATTGTTCGTACGTTAGATAAATTCTGTCTGCAACATGTAGCCTGAGTTGATGCAGCAGCAGCAACAACAGTAGTCACTATAGTTAGCTGACCTTGACCTTCTTGGAGTTTTTCTGATGTACCAGCTGTTGGGATTATACTGGAAAGTATGCTTTTTACTTTTGTATAATCAAAACTGAATTTTGGACTTATTTACTGAAATAAATTGTTTATCACTAATGCTTTAAATATTATCAAATGTTATATATATTTATCGCATAACTGTTCAATAATTCGTACGTGTTACATTGTAGTTAATTTAGTGATACCAGATCACAGAAGATTAAATTAACAGTCCCTTGTAACTAAAAGTACGCCATTCACGACCTAGATAGAAATGAACAATCCATCATGAAAGGTTGAAGTGTAAGGCTCAGATTGGCTTGTCTTGACCAAGAGATTACACTAGTGCATGACTGATGCACTGAATAGGACCTTGTTGTGAGTCATTTTGTATGGAGAATATTATGTGGCTAATTCGGTGACAACTCAAAAACAAAATATGCACGTGTAAAATAAACTGTAAATAAGAGGAATTTGTTGACCCAGTTCGTCAAGAAATAACTACTCTGGGGGCGTACCAAGCCAGGGATGTAGTATTGCGAGTTTTACACGTACAATATATGATACATCTCATGAAGATGAATCGTTATTGATAAAGTTGATATGGAGAGTTGGTATATGAGAGCTAGGGTTTTTTATGTGTATGGATGAACTCTTGAATTTTTCTGAACCTTAACCCTCTAGGAATTTTTTTGTGAACCTATCTCTTGTTGTTTTTTCTTCTATTTATAATACTTTGACAAGCACGAGCTAGTTTGGCATGCATGAGCTGGAGACTTCGGGCCATGCAAGAACTCATGTAATGCTGCCACGTTTCCAACTTCATCTTCCTGGTTGATCTTTGCATTTGCTTGTCTATAAGGCACTCTTTTGGTCGTCCAAATCAATCTTTTGCTCGACTGAATGCTTTGTTCGCCCCATTAAACCATAACAATTTTATGCCGAATATTGTCCTCATCGAGTTTGTCTGAGCCTTCAGGATGTCTGAGCCCTCAGGATATCTGAGCATCGAGCATGTTGGGAGATGAATTTAATAAAGATATATGATTTTGATTAGATCCCAAAACCCCTGAGTATGACATGTTCAGAATGATCTTGATAGTTGAGTCAGGATTAAGTTTTTAGAGTATTCAGGATGTTATGTGCAAAATGTATAGTCAGCAGATATAGTTCAGATAGGTTACAAGACTCGATTAAAACCGAGATCTCAAGACTCGATGGGATCTTGAGGAACCAAGGCTCGGCATGAAGATTCAGCCAGATCGGTCGGATGTCTCGAAGACTCAAGACTCGAGAAGACTCGGAAGACTCGAAAGACCACAAGACTCGAAAGACTCAAGACGCAAGATCAAGATTGAAGATCAAGAATACTGAAGGCACGATGAATTATCAAGACTCAAGAAGGTATCTTGAATTGCTCGATATGAACTCGAATGTTCCGAGGCAATCAATATATCTATCCGAAGGATGCAATCTTGGTAAGATCGCGATTCTTTAGAAAATAGATATTTGCCAAGACATTCAAAATGCGGACAAAAGGAACTAAGTCGGAAGTGTTGTTAAGGTTATATCAAACTCAGAGTTTGTAACCAAAAGAGCCGTTGAAGGTGTCTACCTTTAACTGGAGACAAAAAGTCAAAAAGGGAGGACGACATCGTACCATACCGACAATCGACAAAGGATGGTGTCATTTGAAAAGGATGTCAGATGTACAAAAGTTCCAGACTGCAAAAAGTGAAGACCGGCTACATGAAAGGCTATTGCCTAAAATGTGTTAGGGAGTTTCAAACCCTAAATATAGCCGTTTCTCACACACCATAAGAGGGAACTCACGAAGCTATCTCTCCAACGGATAGTTTTCAAGAGTGACCTTGGTGTATGCCTATAAATACTGGTGACCCTCTACATTGTAAGGTTCGGAAATTTATACGCAACTCAAGAGCTCAAACTTATTCTTGCAAAAGTTAAAGCACTTTCGAAAAAACTTAGAATTTCCCAAGTGCTTCTATATTGAAGAGAGCTCACTATACTAAGCCTAGCTTGATAAGAATTATCCAAAGCTTAGTCGAGATATCCTAACCCTTTGCATTGTGCTTCATTGTAAAGGATATCTCATCCTAGTTGGAAACCAACCGAAAAACCCCAAACCCTTGAGAAGGTAGTTGGAGTGTGTTTGTTGGTGAGAAGAGTTGTAAAGAGTTAGTAAACTACGAGGAGTAGTCAGAAAACTCTAGAGGAGAAGTTAGTAAGCTACAGGGGTAGTCCGAAAGCTTGTTTGTGTTTGAGTAAGTAAACTACGAAGGTAGTCGAAAAGCTCAAGGTCGGGTTGAGTAAGTAAACTACGGGAGTAGTCGAAAAAACTCGTACGAAGTTGAGTAAGTAAACTACGCGAGAGGTAGTCGTAATGCTCGAAGTGATTAGTGAATTTCTCGAGGATTAGAGAGAGTGGATGTAGGAGCTTGAGTCTCCGAACCACTATAATTCTTTGTGTTGTTTATTGCTTTCCTTATCTCATGCTTAACCGCATTGACTTGATTTTGAAAGCATACTTTTCACTGGTATTCAGTTGGAATCAATCCACTGAAGTTGCATGTAATTGAATCACAACTTAATCACTATTCCATTCAGGAAGGTTTTTAGCAAAGCTTAAAACGAGTATAAACTAAAGGGCCAACCATTCCGCAAGACATCCGAGTAGCTAGAAACGAGATAGTTACCAAACCGAACTTACTCTTACGAGGGTTCATAAGTTAGTTATCTGATCCAAGCAACTCGGGATCTCTGACACTCGGGACTCGGTTGGGATTATCTGAAGGTATCTCGAAAGCATTCGAAATCACCGTCTCGATGAGACTTTGACTCGAGCGATCTGTGCTTCTCGGGACCTAATCTTGAGGATTATCGACCCAAAGTGACCTCGAAGAAAAAGTTTTAATAACACCGAACACGTGTATTCCCCCTCCCCATACACGTAAGACTTCGTTTGCCTTTGGGACCAACAAGTGGTATCTCGAAAGCAAAGGGTTCAACTTGACCACTTTCTTGTGTTGACCAAAGTTTTATTTTCAAAAATACTTGTGGTCTATCCGAATCGATCTTATTTGGTTTGATTTTTTTTTCAAAAGATCGATAAAAAATGTCTTCTAAAAACTTCCCATGTTCTCGGTGGAGAACTATGATCTATGGAGATCGAGAATGCGCTCATCTCAGATTCCAAACATGAGCGTATGTGGAGAGTGGTCTCTCAAGGACCATTCCAATTTCTTGTGGTGAATCCCAGAGGAATGAAGATGAGAGAATTGATCATAGAGCGAGATTTCCTAAGTCGATGACCAACCCGACTCTGAGGAGAGAAAGTTAGTCAATCTAGACTACATTGCAAAAAGACACACTATATCAAAGACAATTGATGATGGTGTGATGGGAATGATCTCTCACCGTAATAATCGCTAAAGAGATTTGGGATACACTAGGCAGAATGTGCCAAGGCACATATCATATAAAGGAAAACAAACTTTCAAAGGGCAATTGGAAAGTTTGATAGTTTTGAAATGGATGATGGTGAATCCATAGACAAATTAGAAGTCGATTCACTAAAGATCATGAATGATCTAAATGCACTTGGAAAGAAATATCCACAAAGAGAAGTTGCATTGAAAATTCTTAGAGGTCTTTCTAAGAAATGGGATATTCATGCAAAGATGATTGAAAACACCAAAAACATTAATTCAATGCCTTACCAACAAGTCTTCTTCGAAATTTGAAGGCCTATGAATTTTTAATTGATAAGAAATCCAAAAAGGTCGACAAAAAAGATGATTCATCATCTAGTAAGAATGTGGCTTTAAAAAAGCCAAAGATAAAACCTCAGAAAACTAGAGAGTTCGAGAACCCCCATGCCAAAAAATCGGGATGAGCTTGAGGAAAAGCTAGCACCGATGGCAAGGAGGTTTGACAGACTTAATAATGAGATTTGGAAAATACAAAAAGCTATTACAGAACCACAGTACCAGAAGAAACCTGAGGACAGATCAATTGAGAAGAAGAAGGACCTGAAAGCTGAAGGATCTTCATCCAGAAAGAAGGACTCCAAGTCCAAGGAAGAAAGTGATCAGGATGATGATACCAACAGATGCTATAATTGCGAGAAGAAAGGTCACTTCCAAATGATTGTCCGTTTTGAGTGCTAAGGAGAGAAGAGAAAGGCAAGCTAAAAGAGACAAGAAGTTCTCTAGCAAAAAGGCCATGGTTGCAGAAGAAGAACACTCTGAGGAGGGATCTAGCACTTCAGATGAGATATTCTCAGACAGTGAAAGTGATATCATTTGTCTGATGGCCATTGAGGAGGTAAACTCTTCTTTCTCTGTTGTTGCTCCTACACTAGCACAAGAGTTTTCAAGTTCCACTGAAAAAACATCATTTTGACTTTGATGGATTCTTTTGAGAATCGATGAAGGACTATCTTTGTTTTTGCAAGGATCGCTAAATAGAACTCAAGAGCGTAATAAGGAATCTGAAAGTCAAAATCTAAAATGGAAAGACTCTAGCATCTTCAAATCACTTCTCAATTAATGGGAGCTCTTGATGAACTGGATGTTACGAATGTACAACTCCCAGAGAAAGAGAAGCTGATAATGACCCTAACTGAAAAGCTAGAGAAATCCACTGAAGAGATTCAGCTAATCAGGACTAAGTTCAATGACCTCTCTGAGAAGCATGAAACTCTACAGAACTGTGAGGATAGTGCATGAAGAAGTTAACTCTATTGAATAATGCATCTAATGTAATAGATGAAATTGAGTTACCAGAGATCTGTCACTATAAAATCTGGATTGGGATACATTCCGGGGGAACCTCACAAGGTCATCTCGAATCTTTGCATCAAGTAGCAAAGAAGACAATCTTTGTAAAACCAAGGCACCTACACTTCAAATCAAGAAATGCCCAAGGTGCTAGACAAGGGTAAAGGACCTATGGTCTCAGTAAAACTGAATGATCAGGTTAGAAAGCCCAAACCTCAGGTGAAGGCTAGAAAACCTAAGCACTTTCGATTGAAAGTTTCGAGCAAGTACTTCAAAGCCTCGGGCTAAGAATACAAACCCTCGAAAGGCTCCACAATAAACCATCGGAGGAATCCTCGGATGAGAAACACTCAAAGAGAGACATTCTCAACCGAAGAGACCAAGTCCTCGGTATCTTTGAAACACCCAGATTTCAAAGATGCACAACCTGAACCCCACTTGCCTAAGGGTAAAGGTTATCTAAACCCGAGTCATCAAAGATTTAGACCGGTTGCACAGAAGCCAAGGCAAATGAACAAAAGGCCTGAACCAAAGAAGAATTCAAAAGCCCATGTTCATGCTAAAAAGCACACATACACACGTAAAACGCTAAGGCATCTAGAGTAGTAGATGTGTATGTTGATGTTTATGGAAGACAAATTAGCCACTCTAAAGTGATTAGAGTTGTCGGCAGATTTGGATTCCGAAGGTACATCTAACCTTGTAGGACCCTACACAAAACCGGGTACCTAATATTTGATCTGTTTTTCAGGAGGAAAACAAGGGCACTGAACTGACTAAAGATCACATGGCACTGATGAGCAGAGAGGAAAAAGCTTCTGATATATGGTATCTTGACAGTGGATGTTCAAGACATATGACAGGATACAAGAAGATACTCAAAGGACTATGTTGAACAAAGAGGCCCACAGATCACTTTTGGAGATAACTCCAAGGACGTGATCAAGGATATGGAACTTTGGAAATTGACTTCGATTCATATCCATGGTGTTTCATATGTATCTGGATTGAAGCATAACTTGCTTTCAATTAGCCAATTCTGTGATAAGGGTTTTAATGTTGAGTTCTCTAAGAACTTATGTTTTGTGAAAGATGATACATCACAAAAAGTTTTACTGACTGGTACAAGAAAAGGGAATGTGTATCTTGCTGATTGGAGTTCAACTCCTAAAGATACATGTTTAGTTGCTAAAAGTTCCACAGATACCAGTTGGTTATGGCATAAAAGAATGAATCACCTAAATTTCAAAACCCTGAACAAGCTTGCAAGATTAGCTCTTGTGAGAGGGTTGCCTAATGAAGTGTTCAGTAAGGAACATATTTGTGATGCGTGCCAGAAAGGAAAACAAATAAGAGCATCATTTAAAAGCAAAGTTGAGGTTTCTACTGAAAGAATGCTTCAGTTACTGCATATGGATCTTTTTGGTCCTATAACATTAGTAAGCACTAATGGCAGGAAATACACATTGGTAGTAGTTGATGACTACTCAAGATATACTTGGGTCATATTCTTACTCAAAGAAGAAAGAGACTCGATAAAAAATTTGCGAAATCTTGAAAAGGCTCGAAGATTGAGAAAAAATCGAGTGTGGTCAAAATCGATCGACAAAGGAACCGAGTTTATAAATCATATCATATCGATTATTGTGCGAAGAAATGGAATTTCACATGAAACATCACCGCAAGGACCCCTCAACAAAATGGTGTTCTTTGAAAGAAGGAACAGGACTCTACGAAAAGAAGCCGCAAGGACAATGATAGTTTGAAGTTGATATTCCTAAAAGATTTTGAAATTTGAAGCCGCAACACTTTGCATGCTACTCTCGAAATCGCATCCATCTTGACCAAGAGTCAAGGAAAAACACCCTATGAGCTTTGGAATGAAAGGAAGCCTCTTGTTTCTTTCTTTTCGTGTGTTTGGTTGCAAGTGTTTCATACACAATAATGGTAAAGATCGATTGAAAACATTTGATAGTAAAGTGATGAAGGAATATTCTTAGGATATTCTCAAGTCGATAAAAGCTTTCGAGTTTACAACTGTAGGACTCTTATTGTGGAGGAAACACCTCATGTTGTTTTTTGATGAATCTGTTTTGTGTTCGAAGAAACAGGAACATGATGCATGAACTAACTAAGAGGATCATCAGATTAAGCCCTGAAAATGAAAGATAAATCATCCACTAAACTCGAAAAAAGAAGAAGTCGGTCACTATCTATCTATGATTGGAGTGATCGGACTCGAATAAAAAGAGTTCGGGATGGAAATCAGGATGGTGAGACTCAAGAAAACCAACACTCCAAAGGTGACCAATCTGAACAGACACCAGTTCAGACTCAGGTATGTGATGCCAATGAAGATGTGGTCACAACTGAGGCAAATTTTGAATCTATCAACCAAAGGGGAACAAATGTCTCTGACAATGTTCTGAATAGAATTTCCCCTGAGGAAGATTATTCCCTTTCTCCTTTTATGTTGTTCCCTGAGTTTACTGATTTAACTGATTTAACTGAACATAACATTTCAAATGTTGAGGATACTATTGAAGGGGGAACATCAAGAAGGAAATGGTTAGATAGTCATCCTACAAGTCAGATTGTGGGTGATCTAACTGAAGGTGTTAAAACAAGAAGGTTCCATGGTGAGAGTGCACTATTCTGCTGCTTCCTTTCAGAGAGAGAACCTACTGAGATTGGTGAAGCTCTACAAGATTCTCATTGGATTATTGCTATGCAAGATGAGCTGAATCAATTCTCAAGGAATGAAGTATGGGAGCTGGTAGATAGACCTGAAAGGCACAATGTCATTGGAACCAAGTGGGTTTTCAAGAATAAAAGAGATGAAAACAACAACATTGTAAGAAACAAGGCAAGCTAGTTGCACAAGGTTATTCCCAAGAAGAAGGCTTGGATTATGATGAAACCTTTGCACCGTTGCAAGACTAGAAGCCATCGATTTGTTTCTTGCATATGCTGCCCACATGAAGTTCACGATCTATCAAATGGATGTGAAAAGTGCATTTCTGAATCGGTGTGTGCTTAAAGAAGAGGTTTATGTGGAACAACCTCCCGGTTTCAAACAGAATGACCAAGTTTACAGTGCTCGGAAAAAGCTTTGTATGGTCTCAAACAAGCACCCGAGCATGGTATGATACTCTTTCTCGGTTTTTTATTGACCATGGTTTTGTCAAAGGATCATTGATAGAACTCGTTCGGGATAGAGGATGGGGAAGATATCTTACTAGTTCGAGATATATGTTGATGACATCATTTTTGGATCTCCAAACCATCAACTCGTGTGAAAAGTTTTCAACAACGATGAAAAAGGCAAGTTTGAGATGTCAATGATGGGAGAGATGAATTTATTTCTAGGTCTTCAAGTGAAACAATCAAAGGAAGGAATATTCATCAACCAGGCAAAATACACCAGAGATCTGATTGTTAAATATGGTGTACAAAATTCAATGCAGTTAGGATTCCAATGAATACTAACTACAAGATGGATCCTGATTCTGAAGGAAAATCAGTAAGCCATACTGATTATAGAGGAATCATTGGATCATTGCTCTATCTTACAGCAAGTAGGCCGGATATAACATTTGTTGTTGGGATATGTGCAAGATACCAAGCTAATCCTAAGGCTAGTTACATGGAGGCTGCCAAAAAGATACTGAAGTATCTTAAAGGCACAGTGAATAGAGGATTATGATATCCAGCTGATGATAACCTTGAATTAACTGGTTACTTAGATGCTGATTATGGAGGTTGCAGAATTGACAGGAAGTCCACTTCAGGAACTTGTCAATTTCTAGGAAGTAAGCTGATATCTTGGTTTTCGATGAAACAAACCTCAGTAGCAACCAGTACTACTGAAGCTGAATACATGGATGCAGGAAGCTGCTGTGCTCAGATTCTTTGGCTCAGACAACAATTAAAGGATTATAAAGTTGTAGCCAATGAAGTACCTATATTTTGTGACAATAATAGTGCCATTGCTATTTCACAAAATCCGGTATTGCACACCAGATGCAAGCATGTGGATATCAGACATCACTTCATCAGAGATCATGTCGAGAAAAAGGACATAAGGATGGAGAAAATTCATACTGATAAGCAAAGAGCTGATATCTTGACTAAACCTTTGGCGGAATCAAGATTTCAGGAACTTTCAGTTGAATTAGGGATGTTAAAACCAGGTGTATAGAGTAAAATCTGAAAGATTGAAGATTTTCAGATGCATGAAGTTTTCTCAGAATTCTACTAAGAAGCTCAGGATAAAATGGAAATACTGAACCGAGTCTCAGGAAACTCAGATTTACTGAAGGTCAGTACTCAGTAGCACACTGAACCCATTCAGTACTCAGTATTATACTGACATTTTATCAAGGTCACAACTCAGTAAGACTGATAGAGGGAAATTAGTCCGAAGAAGTAATGACTCATTGATAGTCCCGGTGGAAAACCCATTTTGCGCCTGCGGAAGCAAACATGTCGTTGCGATGCATATAAAAACAGGGGTGAAGGAATGGTGATTTCAGATTTTTGCATTTTAAGCTCATGTGTTGTGTTTTGCTTATAATCGAATGCATATGACAAGATAAGAACGTAAAGCAATAAAGAACACAACAACGTATAGTGGTTCGGAGACTCAAGCTCCTACATCCACTCTCCCTGTTCCTAGGGAAATTCCTTCAAACTGGACTTATCACCCTCTCGGGTTCGCCTCTAGATATTTAACGAGCTCTCACTCCAACTGGACTTATCACCCTCTCGGGCTCGCCTCTGGACTTATCATCCTCTCGGGCTCGCCTCTAGATGTTTAACGAGTTCACACTCCAACGGGACTTATCACCCTCACTCGGGATTGCCTAACAACTACCTCACTTCACCACTAGTTATCTCTTGCGAGAATGGGGTTTGGGTTTGGTGTTGTCTCCAACTATGGTGAGATTTTCCCTTACATTTGTTTAGCCTCAATGCTAAGGATGAGAAAATCTCTCTAAGCTTAGGATACATCGTGGGTTGCTTAGGTTGGGTTCTAGAACACTCTTTGAATATATATGTATATCTATAGACTTGTGTTCTAGGGTGGGAAAACTTGGGTATATGTTCTTTTAGCTCTGTAGCATCGTGTGCTATATTCTCCATGCATCCACACATTACAATGATGAAAGACCTTGTATTTATAGTGTGGATTTGAATGTTACCGTTGGAGAGAATCATATTCAAATCCATACTATTCTTGTAAGTACAGCAGCTTCTTCAGGCTGGTTGTCTTCCTCTAATTGGTCCACGTCAGCTGTTTCTAACGGTTATATTCCTCAGATTCCTCGCCTTGGAATCATTCAGATTCTCTGAGTCTCAATGTCTTGAGAGACATCTCGAAGTCTTGATTCTATCGAGTCTTGAGTTTATCTGAGTCTCAGATTTCTCATCCGAGCCTCGGGTTTATCTCGACCTCGGGATACTTGATTCAAACAGAGACTACTCTTGTGGACCTTATACGATCGAGGCATCTTGACACTTTCGTGCCGACCGAGTTCGATTCTCTGAATCGAGACATCCCGACTTTCGGTCACTTTGACTCGAAGCATCGATTTCTTCTTTGCACGATCGATCAAATCGGCTTCGACCGATCCGATCAACCCTTCTTCGAATCAATATCTCGAGGATAGCATCAGTCGATTACATTAGGTTTAGCATATCGGTTTTAGCACATCGATCTCAATCACATCCGATCTTGATCATCGCTCATCTTCATATCTCGATCTCGATCACGTCGATCTCGTCGGTCTCATCTTTCCTCTTCGATCTGCAACCTTCTCTTACGATCTTACGGTGGTTTCTTCGTCGGCTTATGCGCTCTTCTAATCACCATATCATTTCATTGTTCTTCCGATCATCCGATCAGTGCATTACAGTGATCGATCTTCCTCGATCGGTGGCTTAGCTTTTCTTCTCTTACGATTTTGCCTGACTCATCGGTTAACTTTCGAACTCATCTAACTCATCTGATCTCGACCAGTCTTGTCTGCAGCCTCGTCTGATCTCGATCATCTACTTATGATTTCGTGAGTTCCCCCTCAACTTGTTCATTCGTTCCCCCTCAACTTGTTATCTGTAAATTAGCTTCAATAACACAAGTTGATAATGTTTTGGCATAATTCATCAAAACTAAAATATCCTAACAATTTCCCCCTTTTTGATAATGAAGCCAAAACATTAGAATATATTTATTTTTAAAGAAACCGAGTTTTCTTTTAAAGATCAGTTCAGGTGATCACATTTGAAATTAGTGATCTGTTGAACTCCCGCTCTGATACCAATTGATAGTCCCGGTGGAAAACCCATTTTGCGCCTGCGGAAGCAAACATGTCGTTGCGATGCATATAAAAACAGGGGTGAAGGAATGGTGATTTCAGATTTTTACATTTTAAGCTCATTTGTTGTGTTTTGCTTATAATCGAATGCATATGACAAGATAATAACGTAAAGCAATAAAGAACACAACAACGTATAGTGGTTCGGAGACTCAAGCTCCTACATCTACTCTCCCTGTTCCTAGGGAAATTCCTTCAAACTGGACTTATCACCCTCTCGGGTTCGCCTCTAGATATTTAACGAGCTCTCACTCCAACTGGACATATCACCCTCTCGGGCTCGCCTCTGGACTTATCATCCTCTCGGGCTCGCCTCTAGATGTTTAAAGAGTTCACACTCCAACGGGACTTATCACCCTCACTCGGGATTGCCTAACAACTACCTCACTTCACCACTAGTTATCTCTTGCAAGAATGGGGTTTGGGTTTGGTGTTGTCTCCAACTATGGTGAGATTTTCCCTTACATTTGTTTAGCCTCAATGCTAAGGATGGGAAAATCTCTCTAAGCTTAGGATACATCGTGGGTTGCTTAGGTTGGGTTCTAGAACACTCTTTGAATATATATGTATATCTACAGACTTGTGTTCTAGGGTGGGAAAGCTTGGGTATATGTTCTTTTAGCTCTGTAGCATTGTGTGCTATATTCTCCATGCATCCACACATTAGAATGATGAAAGACCTTGTATTTATAGTGTGGATTTGAATGTTACCGTTGGAGAGAATCACATTCAAATCCATACTATTCTTGTAAAAATACAACAACTTCTTCGGTGGTTGTCTTCCTCTCATTAGTCCCACGTCAATTTGTTTCTAAATTTATATTCCTCGATTCCTCGCCTTGGAATCATTGAGTTCTTTGAGTCTCGGTGTCTTGAGACATCTTGAGTCTTGATTCTATCTGAGTCTTGAGTTTATCTCGAGTCTCGATTTCTCATCCCGAGCCTCGGTTTATCTCGACCTCGGGATATTTGATTCAAACAGACTACTCTTCAACGGACCTTATCGATCGGGCATCTTGACACTCGAAAGTGATTGAGTTCGATTCTCTGAATTGAGACATCGACCTTAGTCACTTTGACTCGAGCTATCGATTTCTTCTTTGCACGATCGTCGGCTCGGTGTCGATCAACACTTCTTCGGTCGATATCTCGGGATAGCACGGTCGATTACATTAGGTTTAGCATATCGGTTTAGCTTTGTCGATCTCAATCACGTCGATCTTGATCATCCTCTCATCTTCATATCGATCTCGATCACATCCGATCTCGATCGATCTCATCCGCTCCTCTTCCGATCAGAACCTTCTCTTACGATCTTACGGTCGTTCTTTTCGATCGACTTATGCGCTCTTCCGATCACCATATCACCTCATTTGTTCTTGATCATCCGATCAGTTCGTTTACGGTCATCGATCTTCGATCGGTGGCTTAGCTTTTTTTCTCTTGATTTTGCCGCGACTCATCGGTTAACTCGAAACTCATCTAACTCATTCGATCTCAATCGGTCTAAATCGCAACCTCGCCGATCTCGATCATCTACTTCTGATTTCGTGAGTTCCCCCTCAACTTGTTCTTTCATTCCCCCTTAACTTGTTATCTGTAAATTAGCTTCAATAACACAAGTTGATAATGTTTTGGCATAATTCATCAAAACTAAAATATCCTAACACTCATGCAGCATTTATTGTTTAAGTAAAACTCAGTAATTATTCACAATAAATACAAAACACCTGAGGAATGTTTTTGGGCGGGATCGTTTTAAATTCCGAAGAAGGTCAACAGTCATTTAATGCTCTGTTACATTAATGACCAATGAGGATGTTTTGGCGGCTTACTTTTCGGAGATCGTCGGTTCGTATACCCGATTAATCAGAGATTAATCTCAACCTTTGTTTTTCACCTAACCAACGCGATTCCCCACGATTTTGAAGCTATTTATACCCCAATAAGCCATTCAAGCCAAAATTTTATCAAACCCTTCGTTCCCAAATCCTCTGCAAATAAATCCCCTTTGCCCAGAAAATCCAAACCCTAAAGCTTCAATTCTTCAATCAATCTCTAAAATGGCCCCAACCTTGTTCGAGAGATTAGCCTAAACCAACAAGCCTTGGTACGAGTTCGTTGTCTCACTCGAAAGCACAACCAACTCAAAGCCAGAAGAGGAGGCTCTGCACATGATTCGACTGGCTAAACTCACCCATCTAGTCGCAAGCCGACCAGACCAGGAGTTTGCGAAAGAGGTAATCGAATTCATCTATAACTTGAAGATAGATGAAGAGGAGGACTCAGATGCATTCTAAGATTATCAGTATCACATTTAGAGCGATCGTCCAAATACATCGATTTTGAGAGGATCTCGTATATAGTTCCGAAAAATCAATGAGGTTTTTGAGCTCTGTGATAGAGGAGAGGATCCCGATGATGTATATGTTAGGTAGAGAGCGAGTACTTAGATAGGATTCTTTGAAATCTGTTAAATTTGAGGCGACATTGCATAAAATGCACTTTAAGCCACAATATCGTGTGTTGATGGATATTGTGAGCAAGAGCATCATGAGCAGATCAGTACCCCGAAGCTCAGATTGATGGCGGCAATCGAGGCCTCACCCACCACCGACTTCAACTGGCTGAAATTTTTGATTCAGACGGTGAGTGAAAGCAGACCAAAGTTTTGAAGAAGGTTGACGGGGCGACCTCAATAAAAGGCAAGATCCACCATGCCACCAAAATTGCTTATATTTTGGAGATGTGCAGAGAGGAGGAGGATATCTTCGTCAATTCGACCCCATTCCCTAAGTCCAAAATTCTCTTTAAGCTCATTGCTGCAAAGAAGCAGGCCATCAGGGGGAAGAGAGAAAAGAAGGTAGAATCACCAGTTGCGGCTGAAAAAGAGACTCAACAAACCAGGGGGAAGGTTTTGTTGGAAGCAAAGATGGAGCAGGGTGCAAAAATAATGAAGCAGAAGAACCTTGCCCCAAAGCACAGAAGATTGGTGGTTCTCACCGATGAAGATGGCAGTGATTCTAAGGAGATTCAACTTGAGGGCCAAATCGCTCAAAGTTCGCCATTGCAAGTTTTGGCTCAGGTTATCTCAAAGGCACAAGAACAGACTGAGGAGCAGGTCTTCTCTGAGGCGCTTGAGACATCTCTAAGTTCAGACAAAATTTCTCAGGAAATTTTCAAAGGAACTCAGGCCTCAGAGATTCCTACTGAAAAAGTGTCGGCTCAGACAGCAGAAGAGCCAACTCAAAGTCAATCTGAGGATATGCCAACTCAGGCCTCGGAACCCAATCAGATGCAAACTGAGGACCTGATCAAGACAACCTTCGAGAGGTCAGGAGACTCGGGGAGCGAATATTCTTGATGAGCTCTGAGTGATCTACTTCTTGATCCTCGCCAGGCTTCAATCGAACCAGAGAGCCCGAGATGGAAGAAGGGCGAGGCTGAAGAAGGCGAGTGGAGGAGCAAGGGGAACGATTCATTCTTAACCGCTACCCTGAGCTCAGCTCATACCCTGATCTGCAAGATGTTTTCTTCAGATTAAGGACAACTGTGTTCATTCTAAATCAGACTCTTCCCGAGATGCTTGATATTGATGCATTCGTAGGGAAGATCATGGAATGAGGAGATAGCCTTTTCTAACCGACTTCTCGGTTCGTAAGACAAAGCTCGATGAAAAAACTCCGATTTTGATGAGCCGTTCGAGGGAAGTTAGGCGAGAGAAAAGCTATCGAATTTGGTGCCCCAAGCAAATGGAGACAAATCTCATGATGGAGATGGGGACCAACAGGGAGATCTTGAGGATCGATCTCGATGGAAAAGGAGATTTACATTGTCGATCAACTTTGAAATTGGTCAACCTCAGACTGAAGCTAGCACTCTTCAGGTACCTTTTGGCACTATTAACAATTATGCCAATGTTAATGAAGGTTCTATCTTTAATTCTGAATTGTCTGATAAACACACTGAGGCTCACTCCCTTGATGGAGAAACTTGAGAATGTTGAGCCAATGATGATCAAGATTGCTCAGATGGAAGAAACATTGGCCAATCAAGCTCAAAAGATGGAAAGTCTTAGTCACTCTTCAGAGCTGGTGCTAATCCAAAACACTCTGACCTCACAGATGACCTCCATGGAAGATAAAATTTGAATGAAAAGTTTGAGGGAGTCAAAATTTGAGCTCGATCTTTGAAAATGAATCAGAAGCACCAGGAGTCAACTGCATTTCTAGAGGTGAAATTGACAGAGAGGAATGAAGTGATGATAAAATCTGCTGTTGAGGAAATGAGCTCAATGCTCATGACCAAGATGACAGAGATGTTCAAAGAAGAACTCTCTGGCCAGTTTGCCCACTTATCTGAAGAATTTTCTGTGGCCAAGAACCATCTAAGGAGGCTGGAAGACGAACAAGATCAGATAGCAGGAGAGGTTCGCTGTGTGAGCAAAGAACAATATCACATGGACATAGCACTCTCCAGACTTCTTCCAAATTACGGTGCCAAGAAGGGGGAAAAGGAAGGTGAAGACCTCAGGTAGTTCATGGCACGTACTTTGGAGAAGAAGGCTCAGAAAGATGCTGAAATGTATAATCTAGCCAAAGCCTTAAGAGAAGTCGAAGCTACTGAGAAGTTGAAGTTTGCTCAAGTAGAGAAGCCTATCTACACTCGAGTTTCTGAGCAAACCATGCTTGATGTTGCAAGAGAGAAAACCGAAAAGCTAGAACAAAGGTTGGAACAAGCCAAGTTCCGCTAATTTGCCTTATAAAGAGGAAAGCCTTGGGCGTTGTTCAACCCGAAAAAGCAAGCGTCAAAGGCTTCTAAGCCAATCCAGAGAAAGTCGATTACGGATGATGAAGAAACAAGAAGAATCTGAGTCTCAACCTCAGAAGAAAGTCTTCAACACGAGAGATGCTCTGAAGACACTCCAAATAGAACAAGCTAAGAAAGCTGCTGCTTCGGTCTCATGAGCGTCTGTGATCAGAAAGAAGATAGACGAAGAGCAGAAGTGAAGGAGTGAATTCGAAGTTTATGAGCAAGAGGAAAGGGACATCAAAAGCATCAAGTGGCCCCACGTTGATAAATGGATGCCTATCAAACTCAACGATATGTGGGAAGAGGTCAAGAGAACCTTCGGTTCAATTATGATGTTCGAGGGAATGGAGAGGGGAAAGCTCAGATCAGAATGAAGCATTCATTGAATATCTCCTAACCTTCTATCCAAAGTATCTACAGAGCTGGATTAATCTTGCGGATGAAGGAGAGGTACAGATAGTAGCCTCTGGTCCATATTCCTATCCTCCTCCGAGACTTGGTAATGGCTTGGTAAATGAGAAGGCCATTACTCAAGAAATTGCTTTCGATATCTTTGGTCATTGGGTTTCACAGAAAACAAATCGGATATCATTAAGGAGAGAAATGAGCTGAAGAAGAGATTTTTTAGAATGTTCGACCTAGAGGTGCCCGCTGATGAAGTTGAGAATGAAGCAAACTGAAGAGCGTAAGATCAAGAGCCAAATCGAGAAGATCAAGATCAAGACTCGAAGATTCTCAGAATCTTTAAATTTTTTTTGTCTTTTTTTGATTTTATTGATAAACTCATTGTAATCAGAATTCGGATACCAATCATCAATGAAGATTTATCATTATGCTCAAAAGATAATATCTCATTATCTTATTTACATGTCTTTTATTTTGATATGCCTGAATGAATGTCTCTGAACTGATTGTATGTTGATAAAGGTAAATTGTCTGGATATGGGGGAAATTGTTTAAGTATTTGGTAATGAACTACTTAAAGAGATTCATTACTGAAGAAATTACTAAATGATTTAAATTGTTGGGAGTTTCTCTGATTTAAGAAATTGTTGGGAGACAACCAATCTTGTAATAGGATAAACTGAAACCTGAGTATAGGTTATATGTTTTGTAACAAGATAGGTTTTGGCATCATCAAAAAGGGGGAAATTGTTGGGAGATGAATTTAATAAAGATATATGATTTTGATTTGATCCCAAAACCCCTGAGTATGACATGTTCAGAATGATCTTGATAGTTGTGTCAGAATTCAGTTTTTAGAGTATTCAGGATGTTATCTGCAAAATGTATAGTCAGCAGATATAGTTCAGGATAGGTTCTGAGATACTGAAGACTCAGTAGGATACTGAGGAACTGAAGGCTCAGCATGAAGATTCGTTAGTATCGGTCAAGTATGTCTCGAAGACTCAAAGACTCGAAGACTCAAGACTCGAAGACCTCAAGACTCGAAAGACTCAAGACGCAAGATCAAGATCAAGATTGAAGATCAAGAATATCAAGGCACAATAATTATCAAGACTTCGAAGGTATCTTGAATGCTTCGATGAACCCAATGTTCCGAGGCACTGAATATATCTATCTGAAGGATGCAATACTGAGAAGATCGCGATTCTTTAGAAAATAAATATTTGCCAAGACATTCAAATGCAGACAAAAGGAACTAAGTCAGAAGTGTTCTTAAGGTTATATCAAACTCAGAGTTTGTAACCAAAAGAGCCGTTGAAGGTGTCTACCTTTAACTGGAGACAAAAGTCAAAAAGAGGAAGACAACATCGCATGCCATCGACATCGACAAAAGGATGGTCACTGAAAAGGATGTCAGATGTACAAAAGTTCCAGACTGCAAAAAGTGAAGACCGACTACATGAAAGACTATTGCCTAAAACGTGTTAGGGAGTTTCAAACCTTAAATTTAGCCGTTTCTCACACACCATAAGAGGGAACTAACGAAGCTATCTCTCCAACGGATAGTTTTCAAGAGTGACCTTGGTGTATGCCTATAAATACTGGTGACCCTCTACATTGTAAGGTTACGGGAAATTTATACGCAACTCAAGAGCTCAAACTTATTCTTGCAAAAGTTAAAGCACTCGAAAAACTTAGAATTTCCCAAGTGCTTCTATATTGAAGAGAGCTCACTATACTAAGCCTAGCTTGATAAGAATTATCCAAAGCTTAGTCGAGATATCCTAACCCTTTGCATTGTGCTTCATTGTAAAGGATATCTCATCCTAGTTGGAAACCAACCGAGAAACCCCAAACCCTTGAGAAGGTAGTTGGAGTGTGTTTGTTGGTGAGAAGAGTTGTAAAGAGTTAGTAAACTACGCGGAGTAGTCAGAAAACTCTAGAGGAGAAGTTAGTAAGCTACAGGGGTAGTCTGAAAGCTTGTTTGTGTTTGAGTAAGTAAACTACGGAGGTAGTCAGAAAGCTCAAGGTTGGGTTGAGTAAGTAAACTACGTGGAGTAGTAAGAAAACTCAGGGCCGAGTGTAAGTAAACTACGCGAGGTAGTCAGAAAGCTCAGAAGTGATTAGTGAATTTCTCGAGGATCGAGAGAGAGTGGATGTAGGAGCTTGAGTCTCTCGAACCACTATAATTCTTTGTGTTGTTTATTGCTTTCCTTATCTGTGCTTAACTGTTGCATTGACTTGATTTTGAAAGCATACTTTTCACTGATATTCAGTTGGAATCAATCCACTGAAGTTGCATGTAATTGAATCACAACTTAATCACTATTCCATTCAGGAAGGTTTTCAGCAAAGCTTAAAACGAGTATAAACTAAAGGGCCAACCATTCAAGACATCATCCGAGTAGCTAGAAACGGATAGTTACCAAACCGAACTTACTCTTCGAGGTTCATAAGTTAGTTATCGATCCAAGCAACTCGGGATCTCTGACACTCGAGGACTCGGTTGGGATTATCCGAGGTATCCGAAAGCGGCTTTCGTAATCACGGTTTCGATGACTTTGACTCAGAGCGATCTGTGCTTCTTAGGACCTAATCTTCAGGATTATCTGACCCAAGCTGACCTCAGTAAGAAAAAGTTTTAAAAACACTGAACACGTGTATTCCCCCCCATACACGTGTAAGACTCATTTGCACCGGGACCAACAGAGCATACTGACCCCTCAGGTTTGTCTGAGCCTTCAGGATGTCTGAGCCCTCAGGATATCTGAGTATAGAGCATACTGACCCCTCAGGTTTGTCTGAACCTTCAGGAAGTCTGAGCCCTCAGGATATCTGAGCATCGAGCATACTGACTCCTCAGGTTTGTCTGAACCTTCAGGATGTCTGAGCCTCAGGATATCTGAGCATCGAGCATACTGACCCCTCAGGTTTGTCTGAGCCTTCTGGATATCTGAGCCCTCAGGGTATCTGAGCATCAAGCATACTCACCCCGAGGTCACTTGACTCAGGCTATCTGATTTCTTCTTCCCTGATCTGATCAGTTTGACTGATCAGATCAACATCTTTTCAGTATCATTTTGCTCGGTTAGTCTGGCGAACATACCTGTTTGCTCGGTAGGCTGGTTGAACAACCTTGGTTGGTAAATGGCAAGCTGACGAACAAAACTTACTTCATAGGCGTGCATACTAGTATGGTTGACAAGTGGCGAGCTGGCAAACAAACTTGTTTGGTCGGCAAGCGGCGTGCACACTTGTTCATCGAGCATGATTATTTTAATAGTTGAATATTACACGTGTCTCTCTTACGTGTTCGATTAATGCTGAATAATTATATCGAACACAACAATACCCCCCAGCCGGGTCGCTTTGTTTTCATCATGGGGCCCGGCTGTTATAATTTGATTGGGCCATCGTGAACGTCATTTCATCTTCTGTGCCAAATTTAAAAAAATTTCAAACCCGACATCTATAAATACCTATTTTTGCCGCCTCAGTGCCCTTTCTTTCTTTACTTCTTCTTCTTGCATTCATTCTCTTTCTTTTCTGAAACTTCAGGCGAGGGCTTTCTTGTTTCGGCGACGGATTTTATTCAGGTAGCTATTTCATCCCCTTTTTAATTCCGATTATGGTTTCTCGTTCAAATTCCTCTGTTTTAGTAGAATCAGAATCAAATTGCCATAGTTCTTCCTCCTCTTCTTTCTGTACAATCCCCCGTAGCGATGCTAATGTGTCGGATATAAATGCTTCGGGATCAAGGTCTCGTTGGCAAGTTTGGCAGCCGTTTGCCATTCTTTCCTCCGATTCTGATGATGCCCTAAACAAATTGGATAGGGATTTAGCCCGTAGTGATTTTGTAGATGATTTGAGTGATGATTCTTTGCCCCAATCCCAAATTAGGTCGAGGGTTGTAGATAGTCTTGATGTGAATAGGAATGATGATAATGTGAGGGAGGAATTCTTGATGGCTGTGAATATCGATGAGTTGAACAGGGGGTTAGGCAGTGAACATAACACAACACTTGATATTCCTGTTGGTGTCCCTCATAGCCCAACATATAACGAGTATAATGCTTGTTATGATTTTCATTGGCCCGAACAACCTCGTAGGACTAGGGTTGAGAATGAGTACTCGGCGAGCAAAATTGGGAGCATAATTGATGTTGATATGCTCTCTCAGCTGTATAGAAATTACGAAACCCCCAAAGATGTCTTTTTCTGGGCACCTGGTCCCGATGAGCGAGCAGACCAGCCCCCTGAGGGTTGTGTTGCTGTGAATTTGGACACGATGGAAGCGGGCCTTAGGTTTCCACTCCATCCGGCTATCACTCGTTTGCTCGTAGAATGGAACATTACCATTACGCAGCTGAAGCCGAATGGGTGGCACATGATTATGAGCTTCTTGACTTTGTTCGGCAAAATGAAACCCAGATATTATTCCACAGCAGCTGAACTTGCTCGACTAGTGCATTTGACCCGTCCGAAGGGCGAGCATGGATGGCTGTTCATGCAGGCAAATGCTAAGTGCAAGATCATTGAGGATGTGCTGAACAAAATCAGTGATTGGAAAGAGAAATTCTGGTTCATTGGGGGCGATTGGAAAAGCCCGGCTTCTGGAAGCGAACCAGATGCTCGTTTAGACATCCCCACTGATTTTGGGGTTTACCGAAGTAAGTATTTTTGTGTCTTTTGCTCTTCAGCTTGAACTGATTTTAACTTATTCTTCATCTCAGGAATTCCAGCTGCGACGGACAAAGAGACCAACGATGGCTATTTTAGCAGCATCAGGCAAATCGATCTCGAGCCTCGCTCAAAACGATCTGTGAAGACTTTGAATACCACCGATCAGAGGAAGAAAGGAGGCTTGTGCGTGCCCCCTCACCATCTTGTTGCTGTTAATCCCGCTGGTAAGGATTTCTTTTTTGCATTTGCATGTTTTGTACCTTTTGTTCGCAGCTTCTCCCTCTTTTATAATGAATTGTTTTGTCTACAACTTTCCCTGCTGTTACTGTTGCCGTGAGTACATCCGAGCATACTGAAATGGCTCGAAGAAAAAGACCTCAGGAGCTTGCTCAAATTCAAGCCGAGTGGGAGTCTCAGCGAGTAAATCGAGGGGAAGCGAGCAGGGTGAGCCGAGCATCTACGTCTGGCCTTGGGGAGTCGAGCCGACCGAAGAGGACAAATCGTTCGGCCGAGCAGGGGGCGAGCGAATAGGCTCCGTCGCCAAAAAGACCAAGGATGGAAACTGACGAGCCGGGGGCAAGCGACCAGGCTCAGATGAGCATCGATGCTGTTAGGGAGACCTAGACCCCCACTGCCGAAGCGATCAGAATGGCCGCCTCCGTGGTCGATCCGGTCGTGTAAATAGTTGAAATGGAGGTGGGTACATCTTCTCCACCTCCTCCAGGACCTCGGACTTGGAATCCTATGAACCCTCAACTCCGGTCCCCCAAAGATAAATAATTTTTGGGATGGGATCCTGCTAGGGCGAATAGGTACGTTTGTTCGCCCATTGAATTACTTTTTCCTTCAATTGATTTTGTTCGCTTTATTTCATTTGTTTGCTCGGGTGAACATGTAGGTTGAGCAGGTTGGCGCCTCTGATGCCCGAATTGAAGAATTATTACTGCTCTCCGAGTGTTCGCAATATTCTGGGTCTTCTCGAGCATGTTCAGAAGGCTTGTGAGACCCCCATTCGAGCATGAACTACTGAGCTGGAAGAGGCCACCAAGGGTCCAACACCTTTGGAAAATATGCGACTTGGCCTGGTACACCAGGGCCAATCTTTGGTCATCCTTGAGAAAGCTTATGCTGAGTCCGCCAATCTTCATGCCAACTACTTGGCTCTGATCAGAAGTTTTGAAGAGAAGGTGAACGAGCTAAGCAAAACTTAGGATGAAGTGAGGTTGGCTCAGGGACAAATAAACTCAGCTCAGGCGGAAGCTCGAAAAGCTCAAGAGGATGTTCGCCAGGCGAGGGAGGAGCTAGGCCTTGCTCAGGAGGAGGTGGTCGGCATCAGGAGAGTTCAAGATGAGATGAATGTCGAGCCCAGCGAACTCGAGATCCGCATTGAGGCCGTGGAATGTGAGAAGGATTCACTCGGCCAACAACTCCTCATTGCTGAAGAGACCAACACTCGTTTAGGTCTCGAAAATTCAAGGTTGCACAGTGAGGAGTATGTTGATTCCATGTCGAACTTCTCGTACATATGTGCTTTTGCCGATGCCATCCGATGCCGCTTCGCCACACGCCTCCTTTGGCGAATAAATTGCCACCCTTTCATAGCCAATTTTCAAGAAGACTGATCGACAACCCCCGAGATCGCAACCTTCCGATGTCTGATTTGAACGATCTGTGTGATTTCTCCAAACTTCCTTAAGGGATCGAGATTGATGATCCTATCCTGGATGAGGAAGATGGCTCGGGATCACGGACATTCTTTGATGTTCTTTGATCAAACTCTTCGAGTCGAGCCCGAGTTCGATCAGGTGCAGGACGAACAAAGGGGACCTCCTGAGATCGAGCAAAGTGTACTTCCTGGCGAGCAGACTGAGCCTGACCATGCTGGAGGAGTAGTTCCTTAGTATAATTTTTTACTTTGCTGAACAATTGTTGTGTAATTTTTATCTTCTTCTCCTTTTTGCTCGAACAATTTCTTTTGAACTTGTGTAATTTCTTGCCTTTTTCTCTTTTGTTCGAACAACTTCAAAACTGAATAGTTGAATTTACATTTTGAACAGTTTCCTCTAACCTGATCGTTGAGGATGAATGTTGTTGCTGATGAATGACTGATGCTTGTTTTGCTTGATGTTTGCCTTGTTTCTTTCTAGTTTATGCCTCTTTTCTTCTGAATGAATTCGAACATTGTGTTTGCCTATGCCCACTCCTGACTTCTTTTGTTTTTGATTGTCTTATTGTGATGCAATCGGTTGATCGTCTTATTTAGGTGCGACCAGATGGGTTAACTTTATGTAACCCCCCCTTTCTTGGTTCACGATCGTCTTTATTTAAAGCGATCACTTCGTCTTAGGGCGCGTCTTATTTAAAAATGCGACCCGCTCATCATCACTCGCTTTTTACTCACGGGTATCTGTAAAATCGAGTCGTCTTTTTTTTGCATCGCGTACCCATTACTCACTTTTTGCTGTGGGTATCAGAGTACGAACTCGTTCATCAGGTGAACATAGACTTCGGCTCGTTCGTCTTTGTTCGGGCCGTCCGGCTTAGGTGCGACCTCTGATAGGCTTCAACTAGAAAATCTTAACAAACAAAAATATTTTTGCAACACTCTGTATTCTATTACAACCTTTACATTTGAAGAAGACTGTCTATTACACAACTATAGACATCAGACTACGGTTTCGAATCTAAACCTTGTCTTGAGTAGACATAAACTGGCCTCACCTTGTCCGCAGAATTGATGTTGACAAGCACGAGGCACATCAGCCTGTCTACCCTTCTTTTATAACATGCTCAAGCAGCAGCAGCATAAGCTTTTTGTCCCTCCCGGACAAGTTGTGATTATCTTGGCAACCGGACATGAGCATGTGTGGCGAAAGCACGCCGCCGCTTATATCAAGCGCGAGCAAATCCTCAGCTCGAACCATTCTGTCCCCTTCATTAGATGCCTGAGCATCAGCATCCGCATGTTGATTCGAGCGGATACCACGACATCCCTCCCCTTCGGAGGAGATTTTGGGGATGCGTAGGGGACTAGTGATTTACTACTGCATAAGCAGTGAGTAACGTGGAGTGGCAACCATGACCCTGCCGAGCATCTTGAGTCTGTAACGAGCGCCAACCTGTGCTCAGCGTGTCATATGGGGTATAAAGCTCGCACTAGGACAGATGCTCGATTCAACAGAATGATAGCTGAATCGAGTGCTGGATTCTTCGTCTGGAGGCATACTGAACCAACTTTCTTCCGATAACTGTAGTATTTTTTTCTTTATTATCTATTTTTTCTCTGCTTTCTTCAGCTATCATTATGCCTCTATTTATAGAACTATCCCAAGCTGGTGCTGGCATAGCTAGTTGGTGCTGACCTTCTTGCTTTTAACTCCTCCTTTTGACATTTGTCCGCTTTGAATCCTCCTTTTGACATTTGTCAGCTTTGAATCCTCCTTTTGACATCTGTTTGGATTTTTTGCCAGCTCTTATTCAAGGATTGACACGTTCCTTTTTTGGTTTCCACCACTTCTTAACTTGTTTTGACATGTATCTTCTATCTTTAAGATTTGTGTCGAACATGATGTGTTCTTCCTTCATGATTGTCATGTTCGTCTTAGCTGAATGGCTGATTATGTTCGGCCATTTGTGTTCGTTTAGCCTAAGTGGCTGATTTTGTTCGGCCATTTGTGCTTGTTTAGCCTGAGTGGCTGATTTTGTTCGGCCAGTTATGCTCGTCATTACTGATAATATTTTTTCAAATTTGGCGCATTCCACGAGTAGGACAATGGGACTCCATTAAGGTCTTCCAAGTCATATGCCCCATTTAACAATCGTTCTGTAATCCTGAACGAACCTTCCCATGCTCGGCCGAACACACCACTTGATACCCCCATTGCTCGTCATAGAACCAGCACGCCCACATTGAACCTGCATGTTTGGACTTTGGAGTTATAGAACTTTTCTGATCTCTTTTTGTATATGGCATTCTTGAAATCAACCTCCGTCCTTCTTTCTTCTAACAGGTCTGCACTCAGGGCGAGCGCCTGGTCATTGATGTGCTCTCCAAAAGTCATTGTCCGATGACTCGGAATCTTGATTTCTGCGGGTATAACAGCTTCCGCACCAAATGCCAGGGAAAACGGGGTTTTTGCAGTTGATGTTCTGAAAGTTGTTCGATAGGCCCATAAAATTTTGGGCAACTCTTCAGCCCATCCTCCCCCCTTGGAATTATCAAGTCTGGCCTTGAGGGTATGCTTGATAATTTTATTAACGGCTTCAACTTGTCCGTTTGACTGGGGATAATACGGAGTTGAGTAATGCTTTTTTATGCCCCAGCGAGCAAAATTTTGTCGGAATTCACTTCCATCGAACTGTTTGCCATTATCCGTTACTAATGATTGGTGAAGCCCGAAACGACAAATAATATTTTTCCAAACAAAGTTCACATTCATTGTTCGGTGGCTTTGACAATAGCTTTGGCTTCCGCCCATTTAGTATAGTAATCAACGGCAACCACAACAAATTTTACTACCGACGTGCCAGTAGGAAATGGGCCGATCAAATCGATTCCCCATTTAGCAAATGGCCATGGGCTGTAAACTGACACTAGTTCTTCAGGTGGGCTATGAATAAGTGGGGCATGTACCTGGCACTTGTGACACGCGCGAGCATACACGAGCGAATCTTTTTTGAGGGTTGGCCAATAATAACCTTGTCTGATAATTTTATGTGCCAGGACGAGCCCACCTGTATGATTTCCGCATACTCCGTCATGAATCTGCTCCAGAATTACATGACCCTCTTCAGGAGTAATACACTTCAATAATGGAAGTGAGAAGCTTCTTTTGTATAAATGCTCGTCTAAGATAGTATAACGAGTAGATTGTAATCTGAGGCGAGTAGCTTGTGCCTTATTCTCAGGGAGAAGTCCCTTTTGTAAGTAATTCAAAATGGGAGTCATCTAGGTTTCTTGCTCGCCTGTTATATGGGCGACCACAACTCTGGGAATTGATGGGGAACAAGTTGTGACGACCAAAATGTCCGTTGTGTTTGTCACTCCTTCTGCTGTTGCCAGGCGTGCCAAGGCATCATCGAACGAATTACCCAATCGTGGTAATTGTTCTATGTAAACTTGTTCGAATTGTTCGAGCAACTCCTTTGCTAGTTCCTGATATTGTGCCATCTGTTCACCTCGGGCCTCGTACTCGCCTGTTACTTGATAAACGATTATCTGAGAATCACTGTAAATCATCAGCCTTTGAATTCCCATTGTCATAGCCATCTGTAGTCCAGCGATCAAAGTCTCGTACTCGGCTTCATTATTTGTAGCTGGGAAATCAAAACGGATGGCTGTTGTTAAAGTTTGTTGAGTTGGGCTGATGAGAACCGCGTCTGCTCCGGCTCTTGAACTTGTAGATGAGCCATCAACGTACATATGCCATGGTTGGTCGATAGCTCTTACGGGCATTTGTGGATATGTCAACTCGACCATGAAATTGGCCATAGCTTGGCCCTTCATTGCTGTTCGCGAGGCGAACGTAATGCCAAATTGGCCTAACTCCACCACCCACTTGAGTAATCTGCCCACAGTGTCTGGTCGGTGGAGGACTTGGCACAATGGGAATGTGGTCAGTACCTCGACTAAGCGATCGAAAAAGTATGGTCGCAATTTTCGAACACTCATAACGAGAGCATATGCTAATTTTTCTAGTGGTGGGTACCGGAGCTCTGCTTCTTTGAGCACCTGGCCTACATAGTAAACGGGCAAGTGGGTTGTCCCCTCTGCCCGAACGAGCACGGCGCTAATTACATGCTCGGATGCAGCGAGATACAGATAAAGCTGTTCGCCTGGAACATGCTTGGATAGTGTTTGAGTATCTGCAAGGTACTGCTTTAATGACTCGAATGCATTTTGACAATGCTCGGTCCACTGGAACTTCCCTTTCTTTAATGCATCAAAGAAAGGTTTGCATTTGTCCCCAGTTCGTGATATAAACCGGCTTATGGATGCCAAACGTCCGGTTAATTTTTGGACCTATTTCACACTCCTGGGGGCCTGCATGTCGAGCATGGCTTGAATCTTTGTTGGGTTCGCTTCAATCCCCCGTTGACTGACCATATGTCCAAGGAATTTTCCTGAGTGAACCCCAAAGCTGCATTTCTTCGGATTTAGCTTCATGTTGTACTCCCTGAGTATATCAAACGTTTTTGCGAGGTGGGTGATGTGGTCTTCCTTGTGTTCGCTTTTTACCACAATATCATCAATATACACCTCAATTGTTCAGCCGATGTGTTCGTCGAACATTTTGTTCACCAAACGTTGATATGTTGCTCCGGCATTCTTTAATCCGAATGGCATGCGTTGCCAACAATACATATTCTTTTCGCTGCAGAAAGCCATATTCTTTTGATCGTCCGGATACATGGGTATTTGGTGATAGCCAACAAAAGCATCCATGAAGGTCATGAGCTCATGGCCTGCTGTATTATCGACCAAATAATAGATATGCGGCATCGGGAAGTTATCTTCTGGGCATGCCTTGTTTAAATCAGTAAAATCAATACATAATCTCCAAGTTCCATTAGACTTGCGGACGAGCACAGGGTTCGCAAGCCATCTTGGGCATTTTACTTCTCGAATCAGCTTATTGTCGAGCAACTTTTTGATTTCACTATTCATTGCCGCATACTTTTCCGGACTGAACTTTCTGCACTTCTGGATTACTGGAGTTTGTGTTGGATCAAGGTTGAGGGAGTGACATGCATGTTTTAGATCAATTCCAACCATGTCCTCGTGCGATCAAGCGAATGCATCCAAGTTTACTTGACGATATGCGATCATTTCTGTTCGGATTAGTTCCGGTAATTCTGAACCAATGAACACTTCTAACTCAGGTCTGTTTGGGTCGATATTGATAGACTCCAGTTGTTCGACAGGTGTTGCTCACTTTCTTTTTTGTTTCCACCGAGGATCTTTGATCGACCCCCGGTTTTCGTCATCAACCTCCATAGGTTCAAAACCTACGCGAGGTTCTAGGTCCGATAGCTCGCTTGGCAGATCAATACTTATTAGATCTGGGAGATCTGGGACATGAGTTACCATCCCGGATTCTGTGTTAGCGCTTTCTGTGTTCGCGCATGGAGGTGTGCTCGTCAAAGGATATTTTGGCAACGTTCTTGCCTGTTGGCTTGATTCTCCTATCTCCCATGTTTGCTCCATCATGTTAACGATATTTTGCTTTTCTGGTGCACATGATAGCAAACAATCTCAAGCTTTTTTCTTATCACCTTTTACGCTACCCGTTCCATCTTGTGTTGGAAATTTAACACAGTAATAATAAGTAGAACAGGCAGCTTTAAATTCCTGAATAAACGGGCGACCTAGAAACCTGTTATAAGTAGACGGAGCATCGACGATTACAAAATCTAGCATTCTAGTTCGTCGGATCTCCGGATTTAGAGTTGATTCTAACTCGACTCCTAACCTGATCATACCATAGGGTCGGGTTACAGATTCCCCGAAACCCATAATGGTGTGATCACATGGTTCAATATAGCTACTTAAGTCCCCAACTTGCTTTTCCATTTGGTGCAGAGTGTCGATGAACAAAATGTTCGCATATGCTCCAGTATCAACTAGGAGGCGGTGCACCTTCAAACCGAGGAGACGAGCACTGATGGTTAGAGAGTCATTGTGGGGAGTGATTATACCGTCGAGATTGTCTTCTGAAAACATAATTTGGTGAGAGGGTGGCGTGCTAGATAATGTGCTCGCCACCTTCACCTGATGGATGCTTTGCATGGCACAAATCTCCATCTTCTTTCGTCTGTTCGATAATGTTGGTGCTTGATAACATCCACCCACTGGACCGTAATCAGGACGTATCATGTGGATCTCTTGACTTTCTCGACCTCTACCCATAGTAGGAGCCCCTCTTTTGGGTAATTCAGATCTCTTACGGGATTCTTCGGGATCACTGTCAGATGTTTCTTCGGCTTTTTGCTTACCCCTGCAATCTCCTATTTTTTCTGTTCAGGAGTCTCTGCTCGCCGGCTTTTTAAGGAACTGGGTAAGATGATTCTCCTCGTATAACTTCCAAAGTTGACGAAGTAAATCGCGACAATCTTCTGTATTATGCCTGATGTACTCGTGATAATTATAATATTTGGAAGCATTAAGCCGATGCTTGTCCATTATGATTCATCGAGCCCTATCCAACATGTCCCGATCTTTGATTTGGTTAAAAATTGTTTCTACTGAAACGCCCAGAAGACTTCGTAGGGCGTTTGCTTCTGCTCTTTCTTCGAATGGTTTGAAAGACCCTGGGGGTTTATACCCCCCCTCATTCATCACTTTTTTTCCAAAAATTTTCTTAGTTGTTGTTTCCTGACCCAATCGTGACTGGGCGAGCAGACCCTGCATGGCTATGATCTTGGCTGCTCGCTCTCGGAATTCTGAATATGTGTTCGTCCAGTCTTGATGCATGGCTTTCCACATGTCAGTATTCAGGGTCAGGCCTCCGACCACCGCGAGGATCTTGGCATCCTCTTCAACTGAGGCTCCATCGTATAAACATTTATCAAATCTTTCGATGTATGCTCGATCAGACTCACCCCTCAGTTGGGAAAAATGTGCCAACCTTTGTTTTGGTGCTGGGCGAGCACACATGGATGAAAAATGGGACAGGAATTGCTGTCCCAACTGAGCGAAAGATGTGATGGACGCAGAGGGCAAAGTAGAGAACCATCTATGTGCTCGATCACCCAAAGTCATAGGGAATGATCGGCACTGCGTCGCATCTGTGGCACCCATGGCGATCATAAAGTTTGAGTATTTGCTGAGAAGAACATGTGGGTCTGACTCAGCATCGAACATGGGGATTGGTGGTCGGATTTTTGCCACTTTCTCTTGTATTTTGGCCGTCATGATCGCCGGTGTTAGTGGTGAGCAAGGTATTGTGCTCGCCCGAGGGAGTCCTTTAGTTGAGGCCATGTCGGCCTGTAAGTCTTCAATGGCTTTCTGCATTTCCGCAAATTTTGTGGAACTGACAGACTTGGATCGGGGTTGTATCCCATCATGAGGACCCAGTGGTTCATGCTCGTGATGGGGCAGTCCCCCTTTCCAAGTTCGTGCTTGACTACCCAATCGATGATGGATAGACAATTTTGTTCCAGCCGATTTTTGTTCGGGATGCGGACGATCATGAGGATCTGAGGGAGCGGGCATGTTTATCGGCTATTCCTTCCCGGGATCCTATCGCCTATAGTTGCCGATTCGGTCTTTGGCGGAGAGCCTCAAATGTCCAAACGATGATGGTCTGGACCCTTGAGGCTGTTCGTCATCAGACATATCATCTGCTTTTTATTAGCCTTAAAATGCGACTTTTATCATAACTTGCTTGCTATCGGTGTATCGAAGGCCGATCATCATCATCTTGAGTTTTTAACTTGGCCAACTCTTTCATCATCATCTTGAAGTTTTTAACTTGGCCAACTCTTTCTTCAAGATTGATGGTCTCTCTTTCTTTGTCAAGGCCGTAGCCTCTTTTAGAAAGTGATGGCCTTTGTCCCGACCTCACCGGATTCCTAGATTGAATTATATTTCTTTTTTACGCCTTGTATGGGTTGGTTTTTGGTACCTCTCCTTCTAATACTAAATTTATTGCGAGTCGTTTTGTATGGAGAATATTATGTGGCTAATTCGGTGATAACTCACAAACAAAATATGCACGTGTAAAATAAACTGTAAATAAGAGGAATTTGTTAACCCAGTTCGTCAAGAAATGACTACTCTGGGGGCGTACCAAGCCAGGGATGTAGTATTGCGAGTTTTACACGTACAATATATGATACATCTCATGAAGATGAATCGTTATGGACAAAGGTTATATGGAGAGTTTGTATATGAGTGCTAGGGTTTTTTTATGTGTATGGATGAACTCTCGAATTTTTCTGAACCTTACCCCTCTGGGAAATTTTTTGTGAACCTGTCTCTTGTTGTTTTTTCTTCTATTTATAGTACTTTGACAAGCACGAGCTAGTTTGGCATACATGAGCTGGAGACTTCGGGCCATGCAAGAACTCATGTAATGCTGCCACGTTTCCAACTTCGTCTTCCTGGTTGATCTTTGCATTTGCTTGTCTATAAGGCACTCTTTTGGTCGTCCAAATCAATCTTTTGCTCGACTGAATGCTTTGTTCGCCCCATTAAACAATATCAATTTTATGCCAGAATATTGTCCTCATCGAGTTTGTCTGAGCCTTCAGGATGTCTGAGCCCTCAGGATATCTGAGCATCGAGCATACTGACCCCTCAGGTTTGTCTGAGCCTTCAGGATGTCTGAGCCCTCAGGATATCTGAGCATCGAGCATATTGACCCCCTCGGTTTGTCTGAACCTTCAGGATGTTTGAGCCCTCAGGATATTTGAGCATCGAGCATACTGGCCCCTCAGGTTTGTCTGAACCTTCAGGATGTCTGAGCCCTCAGGATATCTGAGCATCGAGCATACTGACCCCCTCAGGTTTGTCTGAGCCTTCAGGATATCTGAGCATCGAGCATACTCACCCCAAGGTCACTTGACTCAGGCTATCTGATTTCTTCTTCCCTGATCTGATCAGTTTGACTGATCAGATAAACATCTTTTCAGGATCATTTTGCTTGGTTAGTCTGGCGGACATACCTGTTTGCTCGGTAGGCTGGTTGAACAACCTTGGTTGGTAAATGGCAAGCTGGCGAACAAAACTTACTTCATAGGCGAGCATACTCGTATGGTTGACAAGTGGCGAGCTGGCGAACAAACTTGTTTGGACGGCAAGCGGTGTGCACACTTGTTCATCGAGCATGATTATTTTAATAGTTGAATATTACACGTGTCTCTCTTACTTGTTCGATTAATGCTGAATAATTATATCGAACACAACAGACCTACAGGATGACAAATTCTTCAGAACTGAACAAGGAAGAATTAGACCTCAGTGGTTCGTTATTTCTTAATCTTCGTTCCTTAAATAGGATCACGTGTGATTGGTAACTATTGCTTTGACTTATCATGGGTAGAGAATCAACGAAATTCAATACTTTTTATCTTGGGCAATATTATTGGTCACATGTGATTGCTAAGATTTAATCTGGGAGAATCGTGTGCAAAATGCACGCTTTGTTTGATTTGCCCCTTGGGAGGTTCATAAGTTTTATCATACCAAATCTTGCAAGTGGAATTAGTTTCCGGTATGGATAATAACGTTGAACCGTTCCTTGACCAAGGACAAAAGATATTAATTAATGGAAAGCTATTTCAGTGGCTTGAATTAATTAATGGGCTAGATAATCTTAAACACGGGAAATAATAACCGGAGCCATATTGACTATAATATGGGTTAAGATGGATAGTCTGATATTAATTATGTAGTGGGATTAGTTAATATTTATGGGCTTGAATAATATTGTGGCTCAATATTGATAATTCAAGATCCATTGGAAGGTCCAATCTTAATTCTCCTAAAGGCCCCCTGAGTAGCCCAACATATAGTCCAATAACTGAAAAAGGTGTTTAAAATAAAATAAATATTGTTGCTTATTTTTCCTAATTATTTTCGAAATTTATAGATAAAAGGGGAGAAAGATTTTCTTTGAATTTTGTTATGGAATGAAGATATGTATTCTTGGAATGCAAGATTATCTCATTAAATTCAAGAAATCTCCCACTTGGTTTTTTATAAGGAAGATTTTGAAATTTTGAAAGATAAAGGGCAAGAAAGATTTTCTTGAAAAGATATTATGGAAGATATGTATTTCTTGAAATACAAGAATATCTCATAAATTCAAGAAGATCCAAATCTTGGATTCTTGCCTATTATTTTAGAAAATATCCCATAACCAAGAGTAAGTGGGATTTTGTGGAATATTATAATTATGGGAAAAAGAATATAGGAGATATATTCAAGATTTCTTGGAGATCAAGAAAAGGTTTTCCCACATTATCTTGCCCACAATTTTCGACCACTTGTGCTCTATAAATAGGGGATGATTCTTTCATTCCCAAGTACAATTCCATGTGCTGGAATAATTAGTAAATCCACAAAGGTGGTGCAACATAATTTATTTTTCTTTTGTTAATTGTTCACAAGTGTCCTACCACCGGATAGTCGAACAATGATTAAGGGAATACTTGGGAAGTTCTTTTGGTTAGTCTAATCAACCAGATCACTGTCATCCCAAGAGGTACGTTCACGTAAACTTGTAGAATTCCGCATGCGTAGGATTTACGTGAATTAATTATATGCATGATATGTTGTTGGATTATTATTTGAATTAATATATGATTAATTCATGCTAGTAATAATTACAAGAATTAAATTTGTATTTAAACATTCACCCCGAATAGATCTGTGCAACTTATTTCCCAACAACTGGTATCAGAGCCATGGTTTCGGGCTCTGAATTTTTTAAATTGTAATTTAATTCGCTGACATTAAATTGGAAATTGGATAGTAGAATTGCTAGATCTTTTTTGCAGGTATCCAATTGTCATGGAATTTAATGTGTTTATTTATGCAAGCATATAAATTGTGGTTTTTAATTCGATTCGTTCATATTCGTTTTGCCTCGTGAGAAAATCCACGTGTAGATTATGATTTGTTTGATTTGATCAATGTAATAGACTAGTCTAGATCTAGGTTTATTTATATTTTGTAAATAAATTGTAACCGGATCGAAAACGAAGATGGAGATGAAGAATTAAAGGATAAAATCCAGAACCGGGCGTAGGCAGCGTGCGTCGCGCGATACGTGCCAAGGGAGGCACGCGCGCAACGCGGACGCAAGCAAGCACGCACGAGCGCCGGGCGAGGCTGAGGGCCGAAGGCGCGAGGATCTGCCGCATGCGACGGGTTTGGCGGCGCTGACGCGCACGCGTGCACTGCGGCGCGGATGTGCCTTGCGAACGCAGCGAATGTCTTGTACGAAAGCACGCGAGAGGTTCATGGATCGCCAGTTCGGCGGCGCAGAAGGGGCGGGCGAAGCGCTTGTGATTCTGCGCGCGTTACTGCCGAGTAGGCGCCGGGACCATGCCAAGGCACTTGCGGCGGTTTACCGAAATCTGGCCTTGAGGCTGCTGAGGTCGACTTGGCCAAATGGCCGGCCAGATGCTGGCGTGCATCCCGGCTATGAGCTACTTGGCGTGGTGTTTCGAGACAGAGTTCTTTTCGAGATGAACGAGTGGGAGAAACTCAAGATGGTGTTTCTTCAAGATCAAGCCAAGAAAAATCAAACCATGACAATTGGATAATTTGTGCCCAATATGTTTATTTTTCTGCTTTGCTTGATTTATTATTGTGCTATCTTATGCTTTATTTAATTTGTTTAAATGTGTTTGCATGAGAGTTGCCCAATGAAAAATCTCACCTTCAAAATTACTAAGTATGTTTAAATAATGAATTGATAATTTTATTCCGGATAATAAAATTGAATTAATTTTGACCTCCATGATTTATTTATTTGTGAATTCTTTTGGAGAAATTCCCCCCACGGGACGGTAAAAAGATAGCTTTCACATGAATAAATTCCAAATGGATGATTGTGGATTATTACTAGTGGCGACGATGACCTCCCCACGAGGCTCGTTCAATACGAAATAATAATCCTGTATTTAATCATGGTTATTACTTAGGTATAAAATTGATATGCATATACTTCCCCGAAGTCCCTATCAATTTTATATTGGTCAAGTGGGAGCCAACTATTAATCTGGATATTAAAGATTTGTAACTGTTCTTGTTTGTAACCTGCTTGAATGTGTTTAAATGATGACCCACCCCACGTGGCTTATTTAAACTGTTTTGAGATGTTGGCTGATGCATGTTCATATTTTTTATGAGATTTTAATATGATGCATGTGATCAAACCTTGTGATATATTTGTGCTTATGCATATTATTGTTTATTTCAGTTCATCATGTCGCAACCTTCTAATCCACTGTCCAATATACTTAAAGACAATTTGCTTACTGGTGAAAACTATTTTGATTGGAAATACAAACTAAAACCTGTCCTAACCGCATCACCTTCCAAATGGGTACTTGATACACCAAAACCCGAAAAACCAACTAAGGGCGTCGGAATATGGGATGAGATGATTTATGGTGAATGGGAGCTGGCAAATGAATTGATGAAGGATACAATTCTGGCGCATATGTCAGATGCATTGAGACACCTTCATCAAGAATATGAGTCAGCTGCAGACATCTTACAGAATCTCGAAGCGATGTTCCCACATCAGACCCATGCTGAATTAAAAATGGAAAAAGGGACGACTGCAGCGCAACACATCCTTAGGGTTATGGTGCTATTTGAGGAACTTGAGATCCTCAGCGAAAAATGTGATTTCAAGACTAAGATTGATTTCATTCTCCAATCCTTACTAAAGAGCTATAATCACCACTATCTTGAGTATCTAATGGAAGATCTAGATTTTACAGTGGATGATCTTGTAAATGCACTGACTTTGGTTGAAAGGGAAAGGGAGCGCGAGGAAAAGAACTTGGGAAAATAGAAATCTTCTTTTCATCCTAGGTCACGTGGTGATAAGGATGATGAAAAGAGAAGAAAGTTGAACCAAGCAGACTCAACATCAAATAAAAGCATGGAATCAAGTATGAGGAAAGTTTTGAAAAGCGGGAGAGTAGGACACTCGAGGTCAGCCTGTTCCAATCCCAAAGGGAATGAAAAGAAAGGTAATTCTCATGCACTAGTTGTTGAAGCTTGTTTAGCGGCGTATGCCTCCCATTTATGGGTGGTGGATATGGGATTCACTGATCATGTTTGTTTCACTTTACAGGGGTTCAAGCGGACCCGACAACTTAGTGGGAGTGAGATCCTCATCACACTGGGCGAATGCTACGAGAGTGGCAGCTGAAGCAGTGGGAGAAGTGCACCTGTCTTTTGAAGACAAAGTTTTAATTTTAAGAGATGTTCTTTACGTTCCAAATTTTAGAAAGAATTTGATTTCAGTTTCTAAACTTTTTCATGATGGATATTAAGTTACTTTTAATAAAGTTGTTACCATTTCTCTTTTTGATAAATTTATCTGTCATGGAACGTTGTCGAATAATCTCTATACAATTAACTGTGCACACCACTCACGAAATGCATCCTATAATACATCAACTATTTCCGAGAAAAGAAAACGTTCATCAGACATGAACGAGACACTTCTTTGGCATCTAAGATTGGGTCATATAAATCCAAAGAGGATCTAAAGGTTGGTGAAAGACGGTTCACTGGAGTTTCTCCAAGTTGAACCAATTCCAACCTGCGAATCATGTTTGGAGGGTAAAATGACCAAGAGGGCATTTGGAGCCAAGGGGAATAGAGCCAAAGAAGTGTTAGAGATCGTTCACACAGATGTATGTGGTCCAATGTCAACCAAAGCAAGAGGAGGTTATGAGTATTTTGTCACTTTTATTGATGATTACTCAAGGTACGGTTACATTTTCCTTATGAAGCATAAATCTGAGACCTTTTGAGAAATTCAAAGAATTTAAGGCTCAAGCAGAGAATCATAGGGAAAAATGTATCAAGTCTCTACGATCTGATCGTGGAGGCGAATACCTCAGCGATGAGTTTTGAACTACTTATCTGATGAAGGGATTGCATCCCAGCTCACTGCACCCGGAACCCCTCAACAAAACGGGGTTGCAGAGCGAAGAAACAGAACTCTTTTGGAAATGGTTAGATCTATGATGAGTTATGCGGATCTTCCCAAGTCGTTCTGGGGTCATGCCTTGGAAACAACAGCTTACATTCTGAACTTGGTGCCATCCAAATCGGTTCCCAAAACTCCCAAAGAATTATGGACCGGGCGCAAGCCTAGTATGAGACACATGAGAATTTGGGGGTATCCGGCCTAAGTGTTGGACAAGGAAGCCGAAAAATTAGATCCTCGATCAGAATTAAGGTTGTTTGTGGGATACCCCGAGGGAACAAAAGGGTGTATGTTCTATGGTCCAGAAGATCAAAAAGGTGGTAATAAGCACCCACTTTAGATTTTTGGAAGAAGACTATATGAACGAAAGAAGACCCAGAAGTGAGATTACCTTAAATGAGCTAAGGGGGCTAACCTCAATGCCAAGTGTACAAGATGATATACCAAACGACACACTTACACAACCGGAACCTCGTCGTAGTGGGAGGGTTGTGAAACAGCCCGAGAGATTCATGGGAATAGGAGAGTCCTCAGATTTGATTCCCGGACAAGGCGAATCAGACCCATGGACATATGACAAGGCAATCCAAGACAAGGATGCAGATTCTTGGCAAACAGCAATGAAATCCGAAATGGGTTCTATGTTTCATAACAAAGTGTGGGAGCTAGTCGAACCACTTAATGGGGTCAAACCCATTGGTTGCAAGTGGGTGTATAAGAGAAAAAGAGGACCAGACGGGAAGGTGGAAACCTTCAAAGCGAGACTAGTGGCGAAAGGTTATACTCAGAAAGAAGGGATCGATTATGAGTAAACTTTTTCGCCCGTAGCCATGCTTAAGTCCATCCGAATTCTCTTATCGATTGCTGCGCATCTTGACTTTGAAATTTGGCAAATGGATGTCAAGACAGCTTTCCTTAACGGAAGTCTTGATGAAGAAATCTATATGCAACAACCCCAAGGATTCATTGAAAAAGGCCAAGAACACCTAGTTTGTAAGCTCATGAAGTCCATTTACGGACTCAAACAGGCATCCAGAGCTCGGAACTGCATTGGTATTCTTAGTACTATACGTAGACGACATTCTGATCATCGGGAACGATGTGAAGGTGTTATCAGATGTAAGGGCATGGATTTCAAAACAGTTTGATATGAAGGACTTAGGGGAAGCCGCACACATCCTTGGGATCAAGATCACTCGAGATCGCAAGAAAATGATGATAGGCTTATCGCAAGCTTCATACATAGACACTGTCTTGAAGCGATTCAGCATGCAAGATTCCAAGAAAGGCTTCGTACCTTTCAGACATGGAATCCATCTATCCAAGAAAATGTGCCCTAAGACGTAAAATGAGATAGATGACATGAGAGGCATTCCATATGCTTCGGCTGTCTGAAGCCTTATGTATGCAATGCTGTGTACGAGACCGGATATCTGCTTTGTCGTTGGCATGGTGGCAAGATATCAAAGTAACCCGGGGAAAGAGCATTGGACGGTAGTTAAAAACATTCTGAAGTATCTGAAAAGAACTCGGGATAGAATGTTGATTTATCAGTCAGATAGTCCAATCCCCATCGGTTACACGGACTCAGATTTCCAATCAGACATAGACTCCAGAAAATCTACCTCCGGTAGTGTGTTTTGCATGGGGGGAGGAGCCGTGACATGGAGAAGCGTCAAGCAAAAATGTGTCGCAGATTCTACCATGGAAGCCGAATATGTAGATGCTTGCGAGGCAGCAAAAGAAGCTGTTTGGCTCAAGAACTTCCTAGTGGACTTGGATGTGGTTCCGAATTTGCCCAGCAGAATCACTGTTTATTGTGACAATGCCGGAGCAGTTGCAAATTCAAGGGAACCACGAGCCCACAAAGCCAGCAAACACATTGAAAGGAAATACCATCTTATACGAGATATCGTTAAGAGAGGAGATATAGATGTGGAAAAGATAGTGTCTGAGGACAACCTAGCAGATCCATTCACAAAGGGTCTGCCTCTGAATACATTCGAGAGACATGTGGAAGGAATGGGTGTCAAGACCGTTGCCAATCTGTTTTGAGTATAAGTGGGAGAAATTATTAGGTTCGTGTAGGTGACATTAGATGTCACGGATCTACATGAGACATGTTGTAGTATACTTAAAATCAGACTTTGAGTATAAGTGGGAGATTGTTGGGATTATACTGGAAAGTATGCTTTTTACTTTTGTATAATCAAAACTGAATTTTGGACTTATTTACTGAAATAAATTGTTTATCACTGATGCTTTAAATATTATCGAATGTTACATATATTTATCGCATAACTGTTCAATAATCCGTACGTGTTACATTTTAGTTAATTTAGTGATACCAGATCACAGAAGATTAAATTAACAGTCCCTTGTAACTAAAAGTATGCCATTTACGACCTAGATGGAAATGAACAATCCATCGTGAAAGGTTGAAGTGTAAGGCTCAGATTGGCTTGTCTTGACCAAGAGATTACACTAGTGCATGACTGATGCACTGAATAGGACCTACAGGAGGACAAATTCTCCAGAACTGAACAAGGAAGAATTAGACCTCAGTGGTTCGTTATTTCTTAATCTTCGTTCCTTAAATAGGATCACGTGTGATTGGTAACTATTGCTTTAACTTATCATGGGTAGAGAATCAATGAGATTCAATACTTTTTATCTTGGACAATATTATTGGTCACATGTGATTGCTAAGATTTAATACGGAGAATCGTGTGCAAGTACGCTTGTTTGATTTGCCCCCTTGGGAGGTTCATAAGTTTTATCATACCAAATCTTGCAAGTGGAATTAGTTTCCGGTATGGATAATAATGTTGAACCGTTCCTTGACCAAGGACAAAAGATATTAATTAATGGAAAGCTATTTCAGTGGCTTGAATTAATTAATGGGCTAGATAATCTTAAACACGGGAAATAATAACCGGGAGCCATATTGACTGTAATATGGGTTAAGATGGATAGTGCAATATTAATTATGTAGTGGGATTAATTAATATTTATGGGCTTGAATAATATTGTGGCTCAATATTGATAATTCAAGATCCATTGGAAGGTCCAATCTTAATTCTCCTAAAGGCCCCCTGAGTAGCCCAACATATAGTCCAATAACTGAAAAAGGTGTTTAAAATAAAATAAATATTGTTTCTTATTTTTCCTAATTATTTTCGAAATTTATAGATAAAAGGGGAGAAAGATTTTTTTTTGAATTTTGTTATGGAATGAAGATATGTATTCTTGGAATGCAAGATTATCTCATTAAATTCAAGAAATCTCCCACTTGGTAATTTATAAGGAAGATTTTGAAATTTTGAAAGATAAAGGGCAAGAAAGATTTTCTTGAAAAGATATTATGGAAGATATGTATTTCTTGAAATACAAGAATATCTCATAAATTCAAGAAGATCCAAATCTTGGATTCTTGCCTATTATTTTCGAAAATATCCCATAACCAAGAGTAAGTGGGATTTTGTGGAATATTATAATTATGGGAAAAAGAATATAGGAGATATATTCAAGATTTCTTGGAGATCAAGAAAAGATTTTCCCACATTATCTTGCCCACAATTTTCGACCACTTGTGCTCTATTAATAGGGGATGATTCTTTCATTCCCAAGTACAATTCCATGTGCTGGAAAAATTAGTAAATCCACAAAGGTGGTGCAACATAATTTATTTTTCTTTTGTTAATTGTTCACAAGTGTCCTACCACCGGATAGTCGAATAATGATTAAGGGAATACTTGGGAAGTACTTTTGGTTAGTCTAATCAGCCAGATCACTGCCATCCTAAGAGGTACGTTCACGTAAACTCGTAGAATTCCGCTTGCGTAGGATTTACGTGAATTAATTATATGCATGATATGTTGTTGGATTATTATTTGAATTAATATAGGATTAATTCATGCTAGTAATAATTACAAGAATTAAATTTGTATTTAAATATTCACCCCGAATAGATCTTTGCAACTTATTTCCCAACACCAGCTCCATCCCTTCCTTCCCCCTTTTTGGTTGCATAAAAAAGGAGACGAATGTTCTTCTCCAAGGTCGAGAAAAGATTCAGCATTTCCTTCTTCAGGTCTTCTACCTCCAATGATTAAATCCTGACAGATGAGGTAGAAGATGGAGGCGGTCCAAGCATTTTAGAAACAACTTCCTCCAATGCCTTCTTGGCAACAGATACAGAAACCTCAAACCTCCTGACCGAGGCTTCAAAGTTGGAGTCCGCCTGCATCAGAGATTTATACGCTTCTTCCAGAAGAACTCTGACATCTGACAGCATAGACACCTCCTGGCCCAGCTTTTTCATCATAGTTTCTACTCTAGCCATCTCGCTTAAGGCAATTTCAGAATGCATTTCTGATAGCTTCTTCGCCGTCTGATTCCTCTCAGCTTCAACCAACTGCTGAGTTCTTTCATCCATTTGAACAAGCAAGTTTGCAGCAAGTGTGTTGAACTGAGTTTCAACAGAAGCCTTTACCCCATCCAAAATAGTCGTTGTGACTTGAACTAGGGTTTCAGGCGGAATCACGAAGACGAGAGCAGATGTTTGTGCCTCACCAGTCAGGGTCTCATCTGTTGCACCCTCGACTGGTTCAGCGGCAACTGACTCAATGTCCCATTCTGATTGACCTTCTATTTCCTCAAATTCAATCTCCGGATAGCCCATCAGTTTGTTGACCAATCTTGCGACATCAGCGTCTGTTGCTAATTCAGTAGCACTTCCCACGCCTGTCAGATTTTTCATTCTCAGCTCCAGGTCAACAAATTCATCCCGCCCATATGCATCCAGAACCAATAGAAAGTCCTCGATGTGCTGCAGTCGAACATCCCTCTAGAATAGAGCATCTGAAACAATCTGTTGCACTCCCAGATGATCTACCAGAAAAGAATAGTGCTTGGTCAGAAAATTTTCAACCCTTCTCCTCAGAAATTTGACAATCGGTTTCTTTGGTTCAAGAGATTCGAACACAGTTTTTGTGTTGAATGGGTTGTGGGTGATAGATTCAAACATGGCCTTCTGCTGAGCCGTATGTATGTCCGGAGTGGCTTCCCTGAATGGCTCAGACTCAGCAGCAATCTGTGGATGGGCATGTGAAGGGATAGAGGTGGATTCAGGTTGAGGTCTAGTAGGCTCAGATTGGGGCAAGTCAGGTTGAGCGAGTACTGAAGGTTGAGCCTCAATGGCTGGAGTGGGTTCTGCTGTAGTAGGTTCAGGTTGGGCATGTAGAATTGGGGATCTGGGAGGTGATGGTAAGGGTGCATCAGGGTGGGGAGATGGAGGAGTAGGTGATCTGGGATAGTGTGTGGGTTCATGGCCTTTGAAAAGAGAACTCAGATGAGCTGAGTAAGAAGGTTCAGATTCATCTTGAGCTTCTTCAGACTGTACACATTCTTGCCCACCGGTCTCCATCTGACCAGGTTCTTCCACAATCGTCAGCTCTTGCTCCGTACCGACCGTGCATTCAGAACTCACAACGGTCTCCTCACCAGCCTGCTCGATCAACATCTCACCAGATTCCATAATTTCAACATCACTATCTTCATCTCGAAGACCTCCAGACGACATCCCAACCTTCTTCGGCTGCATTGTAGTGAGCTTTTTCTGACGTTTCTCACTCACATCTTCAGCTGTCCTAGTTGGTTTGCTGGCCAACTGCTTCCTCCTGAAGACCCTCGTCTTGGGCTGGCCTTGTGCCTCAGACTGCACAGAAGAGGCAGGACCCTTGTCCTTCTTGCTCTTGGGCACATAGGGAGTCAGGTCATCATCCCGTTGGCCTGATAGTTCTTCGTCATTGTGCAGTAAAGCCTTGAACTTCTCTTGATATGGCTTTCTTCCAGCCTCAGACCAAGGATGATTTGACAACTTATTAGCAAGAATCATTGAGACTTTGTGAATGTTGCAGATGTTTTTGGACAACAGCACTTTAGTCTTATCATTCACTACAAATTTAGAGGTTTCTTGCAGCAACCGATTCTTGAATAGCCCCATCCAGTTCATGTCGGGAGCTTTCTCAGTAATAGCAGTCATGACATGCTGCTTCTGTTGAGTTAGAGCATCTGGACTGAAAGCAATTCCCAGAATTACTCTTGAAACGATCTCAAAGAGCAATCTATATTTCCTCTTCAGGTAGGGCACCTTGACATTGGTGATGTTTGTAATGTTCCCTGGCTGGAGCAACACCTTCTGTAAATACTCCTTGTCTGACATCCCCGCGGTTAACTCATCTGGATAGTTCTATCCAGTGGGTAACCCAAACATCCGTCCAAGGTCTTCGTTGGTGACATCGATTCTATTTCCTCCGACAAACGAGTATAACTCTTTGTTCTCAGTCTCGTTCAATTTCCTCAAAAATTCCAGAGACTCTATGATGTACACACTGCTCAAGTGCCGGAAACAAAATTTCTTGAGGCCACATTCTCTAAGGCAATCCAAGATTTCCTTTGATTCTGGATCGTTGGTAGTGTTGAATATGACGTACTTCTCGTCAATTACTTTTTTAACCATTGAAGTATAGTCACAATTCTCATTGGATGTCTTAGAATTTGCCATGTCTGTAAACACATAAATTTGCAAAATTAGGGCTATGAAAGTTCCCATACATATAAGCAATTCCAAGCGTGAAATATCAAGATGTGAAACATTCATATGAGTATCTATTCCAAATAAGCATATTGATCAAATTTGAAAAGAAAAACATATGAGTTCAGTTCAATCTTATACACAAAAGAACCATATATACGAAACTTATAACCCTAGCATATAAATGTTCGAGACATTTAGAAAGAATTACCAAAGTAAGCAACTTGGAGTTTGAAAGATTGTAGATTGAATCGCTTTTTAAATCGGAGGGTTTTGGTAAATTTTTGAAGTATGAGAATTTGGAGATAAGTAGATGATTTTTTTTTTCAAACTAGTGTTAGGGTTTAAATAGATAGGAGGGAAAAAAATTTTGCACGAATATTTTTGTAAACTTGAGTATCCATGTTTAAAACAGATGGTCAAGATTAATCGGTTGAAAAGTTATTTGATCGTGCGGTTGAGGATTAAGAGGCTGCAGACTTTTGGACTTAAAAACTCGCAATAAAAGTATTTAATACATAAATCCCACGTCCGCATTTAATGCTTACAGGCATGACGTCATAAAGTAATGTGCACATCAATGATCAAACAGATATGGATAAGCTCAGATGACTAGCTAAATCAGATAACACATATCAGGTGATATCAGAACAGATAAACAAGATCAGAAAACATATCTGACTGACTGATATCGTAATCAATCAGTTACCACATTTATCGAGTCTGACTAATTTGATTCCCATTGACATTTCTGTGTAGCCTAATCCTAAGTAAAATTTTCCCAACAATGTTTTATTCCTTAGATCAGGTTCCTTCTGATCTGAAACCCTTAGTCAGTTGGAGTCCTCAACTGACATTCTTCTCTGATCAGTTCTCAACTGATATTCTCTGATCAGATGAAGTTCCCCCTTCATCTGACCTTCTTACCTGATCAGTCTCTTAACCAACTGGTGTTAGAGATTAATCCACCAAAGTAATCTGGTGCTTCTTCTCCTAATTCTAGTAGTCTTAGCTCATTACATAGTTCTCTGAATCTGACCTCAGCTAGGGGCTTGGTTAAGTTATCAGCTCTTTGCTTATCAGTATGGATCTTTTCCATTCTGATGTTTTTCTTTTCTGCATGGTCTCTTATAAAGTGATGTCTGATGTCCACATGCTTGCATCTCGTGTGCAGAACTAGGTTATGAGTGATAGCAATCACATTATTACTGTCACAGAAAATAGGCACATTCGTAGCTACAATGTTATAATCCCTCAGCTGCTGACATAGCCAGAGCAGTTGAGAGCAACAACTTCCTGCGGCCATATATTTTGCTTCAGTAGTAGATGTGGCAACAGATGTTTGCTTCTTTGAGAACCAATAGATCAGCTTACTTCCCAAAAACTTACAGGTACTCGAGGTTGATTTTCTGTCTATCCTACAACCTCCATAATCAGAATCAGAGTACCCACTAAGCTCTAGATTGTCATCTGCTGGATACCACAAACCGAGGTTTACAGTACCCTTCAGATACTTAATAATCCGCTTAGCTGCTTCCAGGTGGCTTTGCTTTGGATTTACCTAAAATCTGGCACATACTCCTACTGCGAAGGTTATATCTGGTCTGCTGGCAGTTAGGTATAGTAGAGATCCAATCAAAGCCCTATACTCTTTCTGATTAGTTTTCTTACCACCTTAATCTGGGTCCATTTTGAATGAAGTCATCATTGGAATTCTGGCTTCCTTGCAATTCTGAACTCTATACTTAGCCAACAAATTCCTTGTGTACTTTGCCTGGAAAATGAAGATCCCAGTATGAGCTTGTTTGACTTGAAGACCTAGAAAGTAGCTCATCTGACCCATCATGGACATCTCAAATTTCCCTTGTATCAGTTTACTGAATTTCTCGCATAACTTCTGATTTGGAGAACCAAAGATTATGTCATCCACGTAGATCTGAACCATCAGAATATCCTCACCGTCTTCAATTCTGAACAAGGTTCTATCAATCAATCCTGAAAGTGTGTGTGCGTGTATTTTCAGAGTGTTGTTAAAAATGTTGTGAAACATATAAAACAACATATGACAGCGGAAGTGCAAAGGATTTCCAAAAATTGTGTATGGTCTATAACAAGACTATACGAACCTCATGGTTAAAAACATCACTATAACAAGTAGTGATATACACACGAATCTCTTGCAAGATCCTAAAAGGTTTAGTGAAAAACCACACACCAAAAATCAATCTATTCAATCAAGTAACTAGTGATCTTATTCAACCTTAAACTTGATCTAATAAGATAAACACAATACTGATGGGAAATATTGGGATACACCCGATCAGTATAAATAGGCATAGCATCGACCCTCACACTCCACTCACGGTTGTGTCTCGGATGCTACTCTCTTAAGTTTGTAGTAGAGCAAATGGGATTTCACTTTAACTCAAACTTGAATGTCGACCAATGCAGTCTATTTATAGACTTTCGGATCAACTGCATTGTCCTATCCACTTGGTGTGGAAAGCCTTGAAGATCTCCTCCACTATCTCCATGATCTTGGTGTAACCACCAATGATCTTTCTATTCTTACTCCATCAATGCAACCGCTTGACAATATCCGAAATTTTCTTCAACCTGCAATGTAGGAAACATAGAAAAACATATCTAATAAAATGGAGTCAGTGTTAGGAGAAAGGGAAAATTTAAGATGTTGTGCAGAATGTTGTCCAACATCTGGAACAACATCCGTGCAACATCAACAAACTCCCCCAATTTGGCCTTTCTACTACAACACACCTGATGTTAAAAATAATATCCGAACTTGTGTCAGGAAAGAAACAAATAATAGCCATTCAGAGAACAACTACTATCCAATCAAATCATAATTTAAAAACAAACAACCAACACAAGCACTAAGTACATCAGCAGTGTACTTAGGCCAAAATATCCAACATAAAGTACATGCCATAAACATTGTTGGGACATTTTAGTTTTGATGAATTATGCCAAAACATTATCAACTTGTGTTATTCAAGCTAACTTACAGATAACAAGTTGAGGGGGAACTCACGGGACCAACAATTGGTATCAGAGCGGGAGTTCAAAAGTTCACCATTTTTTAATGTGACCATCTGAACTGATTTTTTTGAAAAACCCATTCTCTGTAAAAGTGCATATATTTTAATGTTTTGGCGTCATTATCAAAAAGGGTGAAATTGTTGGGACATTTTAGTTTTGATGAATTATGCCAAAACATTATCAACTTGTGTTATTCAAGCTAACTTACAGACAACAAGTTGAGGGGGAACGAGAGAACAAGTTGAGGGGGAACTCTCAAAATCAGAAGTAGATGATCGAGATCAGACGAGGCTGCAGAGGAGACTGATCGAGATCAGATGAGAAAGATGAGTTCCGGAGTTAACTGATGAGCTGAGCAAAATCAGAAGAAAAGAAAAGTTAAGCCACCGCTCGGAAGAATCGGTTACCCGATCGATGGACTGAGATCGAAGATCGATGACCCGGATCGAGAAGAGGAGGTTGCAGATCAAAAGAGAAGGGTGCAGATCAGAAGAGGAGGTTGCTGATCAGAAGAGGAGCAGATGAGACTGATCGAGATCAGACATGATCGAGATCAGATAAGATGACCTGATGCAAATAACCTGATATACTAACCTGATGTACTAATCTGATGTAGATAAACTGATATACTAACCTGATGCTTTATCGATCCGATCAAAGTGACCGATCGATCAAAGCGAGAAGAAATCGAAACCGTAAGTCACCTGATCTGATGTCCTCTGAAGACAAGTCACCAGAAGACAAGTCATCTGATGTTATGTTCATCGAGAATCGAACGCCATCGATGATCGATAACTCGAAAAGCGACTGACGATGGTCGATTGTCGGTCAAGAGTCAACTCGCTAGCCCGAGTGTCGATATACTGATCGTATAAGGTCCGGCCAAGAGAAGTCTGCCAATCAAGAATAGATCCCGAAGATTATAGCCAAGTAGATTCAAATTTGACGCGGACCAATGAGAGGAAGAAGACAACCAACCCGATAAAGTCGCAGACCATAGAATAGTATGGATTTGAATGTAATTCTCTCCAACGGTAACATTCAAATCCACACTATAAATACAAGATCTTCCATCAAATTAAGAGTGTGAAATGCGTGAAAAACACCATTAAAGCTATATAGCCAAATCACCTAGCATTTCCACCATATAACACTGAGCAAGAAATACACGCATATATACAAGAGTGTTCTATCCTAGATCTAAGCACAAATGTCATATCCTAAGCTTAGAGAGATTTTTCCAACCTTAGCATTGAGGCTAAATAAATGTAAGGGAAAATCTCACCCTAGTTGGACACCAAACAATCTTTACCCAAATTGAGAGGTAGGTTAAGTTTTGTTAAGCAAGGATTGTAAGTTAGTTGGACTAGCTTACTTTCTGGGTGTGAGTGAGAACTCGTTAAACATCGAAGCAATCCCGTGAGGGATGGTAGGCAATCCCGTGGAGGGTGATAAGTCCCGAGAGAGTGAGAACTCATTAAACATCTGTTGTATCATATTGGACTAACACGTAAAACTAAGTCCAGTTGGTTAAGTTGGTGCCCCTGCTGATAGGGAAGAGTGGACATAGGACAAGTTGTCCGAACCACTATAAAATCGTGTGTTCGTTACTGCTTTATGTTCTTGTCATATGCATTTGATTATAAGCAAAACACACATCGATTTTAAAAGCAAAATTTGGAATCACTCTGCCCTCACCCCTGTTTTATATGCACTACATGATTTTGAGAGTTCCCCCTCAACTCACGGGACCAACAATTGGTATCAGAGCGGGAGTTCAAAAGTTCACCATTTTTTTAATGTGACCATCTGAACTGATTTTTTTGAAAATCCCGTTCTCTGTAAAAGTGCATATATTTATAAAATTCATGGAGGTTGACAATCATCTTCTCATCATTTTTTTAATGCATCAAATGTTCTTCATTATTTCACTTGTTTAACTAACACTGTTTTTCTCGTATGTTTTTTTTTTGTTGTTAGTTAGTTTTGGCGTCATTATCAAAAAGGGGGAAATTGTTGGGATATTTTAGTTTTGATGAATTATGCCAAAACATTATCAACTTGTGTTATTTAAGTTAATCTACAAATAACAAGTTGAGGGGAAACAAGAAGAAGCGATCTTGATTTGTCTTGTCTGGCGGTGATCGATCTTGATGCATCTGACGGTGATCACGATCTTGATGCACCGTGCTCATCATCGATCTTGATCTTGACGGTGACCAAATCTGGTGACGATCTTTCTTGACGGATGCAACTTTATCAGGCTGGTTGTCTTCCTCTCATTGGTCCACGTCAGCTGAATCTAATGGCTATAATCTTCAGGATCTATTCTTGATTCAACAGACTTCTCTTCAGCGGACCTTATCGTCGGGTATATACTAACACTTTCGGGCTAAGCGGAGTTCGGCTCTTCGACTTGAGACAATCGACCATCGGTCACTTTCGCGCTCGAGTTATCGATCATCGATGGCGTTACGATTCTCGATGAACATGACATCAGATGACTTGTCTTCAGAGGACATCAGATCAGGTGACTTCTGGTTTCTGATTTCTTCTCGCTTGATCTGATCAACTCACCTGATCAGATCAGTATAGCATCAGGTCAGCATATCAGTTTATCTACATCAGATTAGCATATCAGGTTAGCATATCAGGTTAGTTGTATCAGGTCATCTTATCTGATCTCGATCACGTCTGATCTCGATCAGTCTCATCTGCTCCTCTTCTGATCAACAACCTCCTCTTCTGATCTGCACCCTTCTCTTTTGATCTGCAACCTCCTCTTCTGATCTGGTCATCTGATCATCTGATCTTCTGATCTTAGGTCCATCTGATCAGGTAACTTCTGATTCTTCTGATCAGCTGGCTTAACTTTTCTTTTCTTCTAATTTTGCTCAGCTCATCAGTTAACTTTGGAACTCATCTTCCTCATCTAATCTTGATCAGTCTCGTATGCAACCTTATCTAATCTCGATCATCTACTTCTGATTTCTCAAATTCATACTAATAGTTTTCCAGCTTTTCTTTGTCCTTTTGCACTTTTGCTTGCAGCTTTATGTCACATCAATATATGTGTTGTCATCTTCTCATTGGACAACTTTTTGTGTGTCTAACGGATCTGATCAGCTCTCCTGATTTCTGGTTTGCAGAAATCTGGTCTGCAGAATTAGTCCGCAGATTTACGGTCTCCCCGATCCGATCGTAACAACAGATCGGATCGATGTCGATCGGACAACAGATCGATTAGCATGTAATCAGTCAAGAACATCCGGTCAAAAACATTTGGTCAAGAACATCCGGTCACCAGATTGCATCGTCAAGAATCGATCGTCACCAGATCTGGTCGAATAAGGTCCGGCAAAGAGGAGTCTGCTGAATCAAGAATAGATCCTGAAGATTATAGTTGTTAGATTCAGCTGACGTGGACCAATGAGAGGAAGACAACCAGCCTGATAAAGCTGCAGAACTTACAGAATAATATGGATTTGAATGTGATTCTTTCCAATGGTAATATTTAAATCTACACTATAAATACATTGCATTATCTTCAGAAGAAGATAATGGAGGATGCTGCAAAGTGAAGATTAAAGCCAAATATTCAAGCATCTCCATTCAAGAACACAGAGCATTTAATATCCAAATGTACCCAAGAGTGTTCTTCATTATTTCTAAGCATAAATGTAATATCCTAAGCTTAGAGAAATTTTCCCAACCTTAGCTTAAAGGCTAAAACAATGTAAGGGAAAATCTCACCTAGTTGGAAATAACACCAAACCCATACCCTTTCTTGAGAGAGAAAATTAGTGGTTAAGTGAGGTAGTTAAGAAGCAATCCCGTAAGGGAGGGTAGACAATCCCGTGAAGGAGATAAGTCCCGTAGGCAATCCCGTTAGGGAGATAAGTCCCGAGAGAGTGAGAACTCATTAAACATCTATAGGCGATCCAGTGAGGGAGATAAGTCCCGTTGAGTGAGAGCTCCATAAATATATGTTGGTTAAGTTGGTGCCCCATGAAGGGAAGAGTGGATGTAGGACAAGTTCGTCCGAACCACTATAAAAATATGTGTGTTCTTATTTGCTTTCATATTAACTGTCATACATACTTTAGCAAATCTGCATAACACACATTCGAAAAATTTTAAAGTCACCTCTCATTGAGATTTTACGAGTTTTAAATCGGGTTTTTTGGGACCAACAAGTGGTATCAGAGCGGCATTAACCTATCAACTAATTTCCATTAACAGAGTTCATAAAGTAAAGATCAGTAAATAAAAGATTGCAATACAGAAAGGAATTTTTATAGTGAAGTATAGGGAAGGACTGGGCCATTGAAATGGTTGCATCTCTATAATCTGCAAATGCTCCCCCATACATCAAAACCACCCCTGTGTTGAATCTGTTCACCAATTGTCATGACCATACATCTCATCAAGAAAAGCAATACTCTCAGGAGACATATTCTCCCTGTCTGGAGTCTTTCTCAGATCTTCATCAGTGCTATCATCAGTTGTAGGGTCAATTGGTGCAGGGTCAGGAACAACTTGTTCAGTAGCAGCAGCATTGAGTACATCATTCACTGCATCGTCCACAACCTCATTCACAACATCTTGTACAACATCCTCAACCTCCCTGTCTTCAACATCATTTTGATCATTTTGTGCAGCAGCACCATCATCATCCTCAGCAGCATTATCACTAGCATCTGGTGCATCATCCTTCTCACCTGCATGGCCAGATGGACCAGCTCCATCATCACCACCATCTTCAGGACCATCATCAGGTGATCCTCCCCCTGTTGGAGTAGAAAGCAGGCTTCTCCAGAAGGTTTGCTATTTAAGAAGAGCATCTATGCTGTGCTGGATGGATTGAATTTGATCAGTAATGAAAGAATTAGTAAATGTGATAGAAGGGATACCATTACTTCTTGTGACTGTGTAAGGAATGTTGCCAACAGAATGGGCAACATTTTCTGTCTGTTGTTCAGGGTCTTCCATAGGTAGATCAACCACAGGGTTACCACATTTCAGAACTGGGGAAATCCAAAAGCTAGGGATAAAACCACTGATCTGTTCTCCTCTAGGTCTGTCAAACTCCAACTTATCTAAGAACTGATAGATCAAACTTGGATATGGGAACATTCCACCATCACCATGTTTTCCAGAAAGAGACATCATATTATCAAATATGATTTGTCACATATTAAACTTGTTTAGATGAACAATCTTGTAAAGCAGGAAAACCTGTTCTTTAGTAAGGACAGTGGAATTTCTAGAAGGATACCAGTTTGAGACCAATAGTTTATGCATCACAGAATAGAGAGAAGTCAATTTTGCAGCAGAAAATTGCAATGTCCATTCAGAATATCTTCCACCAGTTATCACAGATAATACTTCACCAATTTCTAGATCAATAAGTTCTTCCTCTACATTCTTAGTCTTTAAGAAAATGTTGATGAGCCTCGGAGTGATTGTAACAACATTATACCTAAAACTCTACTTTCCCATAATTTGAAGATTGTCTATTTCCACAACTCTTCTTCAACTTAGCATAGAATTCAGCAACCCAAGACACATAGTATGGTTTAGCATATTGTAGAGCATGCAGTAAGGATCTTTCCTCTAGAAAAACTATCATATTGTTGGCTTCAAATTCAGAAAGTTTAATGATTCTTTCATCAAACATATGTCTTTTCAGCATGGTTTTCACATTTCTAGACTTCCTATCATATTCAAGTCTATCATCAGGGTCAGAGTCAGATTCCATTACCTCATCAAAGAGTTGATCAAACTCATCATCAGTTTGATTTTCAGCAGGCTCATCTTCCTGTACATCATCTTCTTCAGGGTCATCTTCCTCAACATCCATTTCTTCCTCAGACTCATCTGTCTCAGCTTCATCTTTCTCAGATTTCTCTCTCTCAGAATCATCTCTTTCAACATTTTCAGATGGTTCTACAACATCAGGAGCATCATTCAAAGATGGTTCATTTCTCCTTTTGGTTCGTTTCTCTTTCTTTGCCATCAATTCCTCCATGGTTAAGTCATCATCTAAGTCTTTTGGCTCAGCAACAGGAACATCTGGAACAACCATTTCTTCATCTGAATCCTCTATAGTGATAGGATCATCAACACCACCATCAGTCCTCTTAGGACATTTTCCAGTGTAATCTACTTTCTTTCCAAGGTTCCTCTGTGAGACTCTCCTCTTTCCCCATTTTCCACCACCTCTTTTTGGATTCAATTGCTTCTTTCTCAACCGAATGTTCTTGAGTTTCTTCTCCATTCCTTCAGAATCAGAGGAATCAGCTTTGTCCATCTCAACATCGGTCGTTTGAGCAGGGTTTTCAACAGGTTTTGGAGAAGGTTCATCAGGAATTTCTGTAGCTAAGGGTTTAGCAGAAAGATCAACAAAGTCATTAATGTTCACTTGTCTTTTGCCAACAAAAATATCAGGAAGAACAGGAAGGTTTTTCTCGAGCATCTGTTCGATGATCAGTCGAATCATAGATTGAGGGGTATCTTCAGGAAATTCGTACAGAGTAGGTTTTGGTACGGATGAAGACGATGATCCACCAACATTAGTGGAATCATACTCTTGGTTTTGAGCGGCCATTTCAGCAAGAAGATTCAAAGGATTTGAATTTTCTGGTGAAGAAGGAGTAAAATGAGGGTTTTCTGCAAATGAAGGGCTTGCGTGTTTGAATGAATGATCAGGAAGTCTGAAGGGTGTGTATTATCAGCCATCCCACCACTTTTCTGTCCAATCACAATAAACCAAGCAATAAAAAAATGAAATCAGAAAATAGGAGGGAAAAGGAAGTAAATGACCGAAGATAGTGCAATAATATAAGTAAAAATCAACAAACCTCAAATCCTAAGTGCAACTCAAAATGTTTTCAGCATACAATGGACAACAACACTAAATAATTGAAATAAATAAAGAAGAGAGGGAAGTTATTACACAAAAATCACCACAAAACCAAAAGATAGTGGGGTAAGATAACCACCCACTAAACTTGAGTGATCGTGTGTTGTGTAATTAGCCGCCAGAAGCAATTTTGAAAACAAAAGGACCATATCCAACTTAAATAAACACAATTTAGATTTAAATAACATGTTTGACCGGGAATTCAACTTAAGAAGAAATTTAAACAAATCATATATGATAGATAAAGTTCGAATCATATAAGGTTTCACAAAATGTCGGCACACATATATCTCAACACTCAATTTCGCATGAAATTCATCATCAAAGTGTTGCATATTTTGAAATTTTCTTTTAAACACATGTTCACATTGATCCATCTTTTCAAAAGAGAACATCGTAGTTGCGAACTCCGTGCCCCATAGTTACTCAATGGATTGTGAACAAACATGGATGTATATTTAATCACCTTTTGAAAAGAGAACATCGTAGTAGCGAGCTCCGTGTACCATAGTTACTCAGCGATTACACATCTAAGTTATGTTTTATTTTTCAATGCATTTAAGAGATATATGCCCAGGACTCTGTATCTAAACCATGATTCAACAATAAGATCATAACACTATCATTTAAAGTTCAAACATAAGCAAAACAGTAGATAAACACGTTATCAGAACCACAATGTTGCTTCAAATGTTGTGAAACATTTGTTACAACATCTAGTGTTTATGTTCAGATATGGAAAAGACCAAGAGATTTTATAAGTGAAGAAAACCTCTCATTATCGAGGGCTTTTGTAAAAATATCAGCAAGCTATTTTTCAGTAGAAATGTATTCTAACTTCACAATTTCTTTTTTTACAAGATCTCTTATAAAGTGATGTCTTATACTTATATGCTTAGTCAAAGAATGTTGCACAGGATTCTTGGTAATATTGATAACACTAGTATTATCACAATAAATAGTCAAAATACCACTTTCCAACCCATAATCATCAAACATCTTTTTAAGCCAAAGCTGGTGAGTGCATCAACTTCCAACAACAACATATTCAGATTCAGTTGTAGATTGTGAAACACAATTCTGTTTCTTATTATGCCAGGATATAATGTTGTTTCCCATATAGAAACATCCTCCACTAGTACTTTTTCTGTCATCACAATCACCTGCCCAATCTGCATCACTATAGCCAACTAAAGGGCAATTAGTATCCTTTGAGTACCAAATACCTAGATCACATGTTCTAGCTACATATCTTATAATTCTTTTCACAGAATTAAGATGTGATTCCTTAGGATTAGCTTGATATCTAGCACAAAGACATACACTATACATAATATCAGTCCTACTAGAAGTTAAGTACAAAAGACTTCCAATCATTGATCTGTACAAAGTAGGATCAACATCTTTTCCAATCAAGTCTTTACTCAACTTTTGAGTTGAACCCACAGGGGTTTTCATAGTTTTAGCAGTTTCAAGACCAAATCTTTTAACCAAATTCTTAGCATATTTGTTTTGAGAAAAGAAAATATCATCTTTCATTTGTTTGATTTGAAGACCTAAAAAGAAATTCAGTTCTCCAACCATGGACATTTCAAAGGTACAGGTCATTTCTTTAACAAAACTCTCAAGCATATCATTACAAGTTGAACCAAATACAATATCATCAACATATATTTGAGCAACCATGATATCATTCTCAAAATTTTTAATGAACAAGGTTCTATCAGCTTCACCTCTCAAAAATCCAAACTCAAGTAAGAAATCAGTAAGTTTACCATACCAAGCTCTAGGTGCTTGTTTTAGACCATACAAAGCTTTCTTTAACTTGTAAACATGATCAGGAAATTCCAGATTTTCAAAACCTTTAGGTTGTTCAACATAAGCTTCATCATCCAGAATACCATTTAAGAAAGCAGCTTTAACATCCATTTGATGCAAGTTAATGGTAATGGAACATGCAATAGCAAGAAGTAATCTAATAGATTCAATTCTAGCAACAGGAGCAAATATTTTATCAAAGTCTATTCCTTCAATCTGAGTATATCCTTGAGCAACCAATCTAGCCTTATTTCTCACAATATTACCAGATTCATCAGTTTTATTCTTGAAAATCCACATAGTTCTTATGACAATAATATCAGAATTAGGTCTAGGTACAAGTGTCCAAACATCATTTCTTTCAAATTGATTAAGCTCTTCATGCATAGTATTTATCCAATTTTCATCATCAAGAGCTTCTTTCACATTTTTAAGCTCAATTTCAGAATGATAACACTCAAAAGTTACATGATTGCATATGGATGACATGAAAACTGATCTTACAAGGTTATTGATATGAATACCCATTCTTCTTCTAGTTTGTACACCAGTGGTAGCTTCTCCAATGATCTGATCTGATGGATGACTTTTCATTATCTTTGTTGAGGGAACCAAATATTTTGGATACTGTGAATCTTGTGACAGATTTTCAGTATTTGAACTTTTAGGTAATGTTGCATCAGATGTTGAAGGAACATTTTGATTCTGATCAACATTTTTACTATCTTCAGTGTCATCAGTATTTCTGGATACTTCTATCAAATATGATACATTATCTTCAGCACTTTTACATGCAAGACTTGAAAGTTCATCAAATACCACATTTACAGATTCTTGCATTGTATCAGTTCTCAAGTTGTAGATTCTATATGCCTTGTCATTCTTAGAATATCCTAAGAAAACTCCTTTATCACTTTTAGAATCAAACTTGTGCAACTGATCTCTATCATTCAAAATGTAACAAATACAACCAAACACATGAAAGTATTTCAAATTTGGTTTCTTGTTATTCAGAATCTCATAGGGAGTACAATTACTACCAGAACGAATATAAACTCTATTCACAATGTGACAAGCAGTATTCAAAGCTTCAGCCCATAATTTCTTACAAAGACTTTTTGAGGTTAGCATAACTCTTGCCATTTCTTGCAAAGTTTTATTCTTTCTTTCATCAATTCCATTTTGTTGAGGAGTTTGAGGTGAAGAAAACTCTTGCAAAATACCTTTCTTTTCACAAAAATTAGTAAACAAACTGTTTTCAAATTCTCTTCCATGATCAGACATTATCCTACTGATCTTTAAACATAAAACAGTTTTAAACCTTTTGTAAAGAATTTTGAACTCAGAAAAGGTATCGGATTTTTCTTTTAGAAAAATAACCCAAGTATATCTAGAAAAATCATCTACAAGAACATAGGAATACCTCTTTCCACCTAAACTTTCAGTTTCCATAGGACCCATTAGATCCATATGAATCAATTCACAACACCTGTTTGTTGTACAGGATGACAACATTTGATGTGTTTTCCTTAGTTGCTTACCTTTCTGGCATGGTCCACAGATTTTTCCTTTTTCAAAGTTAAGATCTGGTAAACCCACAGCAGCACTTAGTCTATGCAATTTATGAATACTTCTGTAATTAGCATGACCAAGTTTTTGATGCCACAAAATAATATCATCTGCTTTAGCACTTTTACAAGCATGATTTGAACCAATCAAATAACAATTATCAGCAGATCTTTTGCCAGTCATTAAGCAATCATTATTTTTATCAAACACATAGCATGAAATCTTGTCAAACTTTACATGTAAACCATCATTACATAACTGACTAATACTAATCAGATTAGCAAGTAAACCTTTTACATGTAACACATTTGTCAACTTTGGAAAACCAGGAACATTCAATATTCCTTTTCCAACAACTTTACCTTTTGAACCACCACCATATGTAACATGACCTCCATCACAAGATGTATAGTTAGGCAGATAGTTAATTTGACCAGTCATGTCTCTAGAACAACCACTATCAAAGTACCAAGATCCAAGAACACATGCTTTCAAAGATGTATACACAACATTACATGACATGTTCTTATGAAACAACTTTTTTGTGTTGTTAACCTGTTTTATAGGGTGTTCAATTTTATCAGGTAAAACAATTCCAGCTTTTAAGTCTCTTCTTAACTTAGAACAATATTGACGAATATGACTTACTCCAGCACAATAAAAACAGACATACTCTTTAAACAAACTATCAGATTTCTTTTGTTTACCTTTCAAAGATTTAGACAAAGAAGTTTCAGCTTTTACAAAAGAAATAGGTTCACAGGATAAAGGAGTATTTTCAGAAGTTTTCACAAAGCCAAGTCCAGCATTATCAAATCTACTAATCATTAATGCCTCATTCAATTCAATAGAGCTTGCAGAATTTTTTTAAAAACTTAGAGTAGTGCACTTAAGTTCATCTTTCAAAGAAGAAATTTCCACGTCTTTTCTAATTAAAAGAACTTCAAGCTTCAAAAGATTTTCTTTCGAATCTGAATTTTCTAAAGATATGGAACTCAACACCTGTTTTTGAGTTTCTAAATCAGTTTTAAACTTCAGATATTCAGAGTCACAATCAGCAGATTTTGATGTTTCAACATTCAGAATAGTTCAAGCAAAACAGTTAATCTCAGAGTTATATTGACTGAATGTTGTTTCAGATGTTGTATGAACAACTGAATCTGCTTCAGACCAATAATCATCGAGATCATCATCAAATGTATCATCATAAACTATTATAGCAGACATAGCACTTAGCTCACATTTACCAGAATCAGTTTCATCATCAAAATCATCACTTAAGGTAGCATTAAAGTTCATTTTCTTCCTAAGCATAGTATTAGCACATTCATTAGCATAATGATCATATCCAGAACATGCATCACATTTAACCTTTTTTCTGTACTCAGAATCATATTTGAACTTGTTATCCTTATTGAATTGTCTAGGTTGATTGAAACGGGAAGACTGACTTGGAACAAGCTTTTTATCAGAGGGAGAAGTATTTTGGTTAAACTTATCCTTTGATTGAAATTGACCATTTGGTCTTCTGAACTTTCCTTTTAGAAAAGATTTGAATTGCTTAGTGATAAGAGCAAATTGTTCAGAAACATTTTCATCACATAAATCAGAAACATCATCATCAGAATCAACTACAGTCACATAAGGATGTTTACCAACATTATCAGAAGTTTCACCTCTAAACGCAAGTACTTTCTTGTCTTTATCTTTCTCATGTTTATCATCATCTAACATATTTGAGTTAATCTCATAAGTTTTCAAAATACTTATCAACTCATTTTGACTCAATAAATCAGTGTTCTTAGCCTCTTCTATTGCACATATTTTTTCATCAAATCGTTTCGGAACAGTTCTAAGTATTTTATTAACTAACCGAGTGTTGAAAATTGGATCACCAAGTGAGTGTGACTCATTAGCAATCTCACTTATCCTTTCATTGTATGATGAAATGTTCTCATCATCTTTCATCTTTAAGTTTTCAAACTTGGTTCCCAACATTCTGAGTCTAGTTCTTCGAACACTTTCTAATCCTTCACAATGTTCCTGCAATATATCCCATGCATCCTTAGAAGAAACACAGTTAGATATCAGTTTAAACATAGAAACATCAGTAGCAGTAAAAATCGCAATAAGGGCTTTAGAATTGAAATTGGCAGATGTGCATTCATCATTGGACCAATCAATCTCCATTTTAACTTGTGAATCACCATCATTATCACCAACCGTCTTTGGTGGATTCCAACCAGACAACACACTACGCCATGCTCTCTCATCTATAGACTTAATATACATGCACATTTTAGGTTTCCAGTATGGATAATTTGATCCATCCAAAATTGGAGGTTTTAAAGAAGGAGTCAGTGGATAATCCATTACAAAAAACACTTTAAACACATGATTTTTAACTTAGTGTATCATGTTTATGGCTCTGGCGCCAACTGAAAGTGTTTGTGCATGTATTTTTAGAGTGTTGTTAAAAATGTTGTGAAACATATAAAACAACATATGACAGCGGAAGTATAAAAACGCAGTGCAAAGGATTTCCAAAATTGTGTATAGTCTATAATAAGACTATACAAACCTCATGGTTAAAAACATCACTATAACAAGTAGTGAGATACACACGAATCTCTTACAAGATCCTAAAAGGTGTAGTGAAAAACCACACACCAAAAATCAATCTATTCAATCAAGTAACTAGTGATCTTATTCAACCTAAAACTTGATCCAATAAGATAAACACAATACTGATGGGAAATGTTGGGATACACTCGATCAGTACAAATAGGCATAGCATCGACCCTCACACTCCACTCACGGTTGTGTCTCGAATGCTACTCTCTTAAGTTTGGAGTAGAGCAAATGGGATTTCACTTTAACTCAAACTTGAATGTCGACCAATGTAGTCTATTTATAGACATTCGGACCAACTTCATTGTCCTATCCACTTGGTGTGGACAGCCTTGAAGATCTCCTCCACTATCTCCATGATCTTGGTGTAACCACCCATGATCTTTCTATTCTTACTCCATCAATGCAACCGCTTGACAATATCCGAAATTGTCTTCAACCTGCAATGTAGGAAACATAGAAAAACACATCTAATAAAACGGAGTCAGTGTTAGGAGAAAGGGCAAATTTAAGATGTTGTGCAGAATGTTGTCCAACATCTGGAACAACATCCGTGCAACATCAACAAATCCCTTGGTAAAACCATTTTCAGTCAAGAACTGGCATAGTGTATCATACCAAGCTCTGGGAGTTTGTTTCAGTCCATAGAGAGCTTTTCTTAAATGGTACACTTGGTTGCTCATTTCAAAGCCAGGAGGTTGTTCAACATAAACTTCCTCAGCTATTACCCCATTTAAGAATGCACTATTTACATCCATCTGATACACAGTAAATCCCCTATGAGCAGCATAAGATAGGAACAACCGAATGGCTTCCAGGCGAGCGACTGGTGCAAAGGTTTCATCATAATCAATCCCTTCTGATTGTGAATATCCCTTAGCAACAAGTCTTGCCTTATTTTTGGTTATCACATTGTGCTTATCCTTCTTGTTCTTGAAGACCCACTTAGTACCAATCACATCTTGATGAGTTGGCTTGTCTACAAGTTTCCAAATTTGATTTCTTTCAAACTGCTCTAGTTCTTCTTGCATGGCTTGAATCCAGCTTGTATCTTGTAGAGCTTCTTCAACTGTGAGCGGTTCCTTCAAAGCCTAACAACAATACATTGCACTTTCACCAATCTGATGTCTAATTCTGACTCTATCAGATGAGTTTCCGATGATCAGATCAGTTGGATGAATGGTTATCCAGGTCCTTCTGTCCTGATTATCATCAGTTTGGAGAACATCATCCTCTTCTGATAAAGATTCATCACTAGAGACTGAGAGAGGTACTTGAGTACGATCCACTTGGCATGGACATATCTCAGCTGATGTTGGACTCATCATGTGCTGAAGTTTGTCCGTCGGAACATCAGGTGTTCCCCCTGAACCAGAAGGTTCAGTTGTTACTGTCTCAGCTGTACCAACTTCTTCACTGACAGTTGTACGTACCTTGGGGTCTGACTGACCTGGTGACTCGTCAAGGTCAAAGTTAGGAACGTATACAATGACGTATTTTGGATCCTTTTCTTTGAGCCTTAACTGATCCATTTTCAACGATTCTGGTCTGTTAGGTACATCTTGTTCTGCGGCAGATTTCTCTTGATCAGATGTTGACTCATCAAAGACCACATGAGGTGTTTCTTCCACAACTAGGGTTCGTTTGTTGAAAACCTAAATGCCTTACTGGTTGAGGAATATCCTAAGAATATACCTCATCTGACTTGCATCAAAGGTTCTCAACTGACTCTTCCCATTGTTGTGTAGTCCCGGTGCAAATGAGTCTTACACGTGTATGGGGGGGAATACACGTGTTCAGTGTTTTTAAAACTTTTCTTTTACTGAGGTCAGCCTGGGTCAGGCTGTCCTGAAGATTTGGTCCTGAGAAGCACAAATCACTCTGAGTCAAAGTCTACTGAGATAGTGATCCTTAGCTGCTTTCAGAAACCTCTAATAATCCCAACTGAGTCCTGAGTTTCAGAGATCCTGAGTTGCTTGGACCAGATAACTAACTTACTGAACCCTCAGAAGAGAAAGTTCAGTTTGGTAACTATCTGTTCTAGCTACTCAGATGTGCGGAATTGTGGCCCTTTAGTTTATACTCATTTTAAGCTTTGCTGAAAACCTTCCTTTGAATGGAATAGTGATTAGGCTGTGATTCAATTATATGCAACTTCCAGTGGATTGATTCGAACTGAAATCTCAGTGAAAATATGCTTTCTGATTTAAATCAATGCAACAGTTAAGCACAAATAAGGAAAGCAATAAACAACACAACAATTATAGTGGTTCAGAGACTCAAGCTCCTACGTCCACTCTCTCTGATCCTCAGAGAAATTCACTAATCACTTTACGAGCTTTACGACTACCTCGCGCGTAGTTTACTTACTCAACTCGACCACGAGCTTTACGACTACTCCACGTGGTTTACTTACTCAACCCGACCTTGAGCTTTTCGACTACCTCCGTAGTTTACTTACTCAAACACAAACAAGCTTTGGACTACCTCTCAGCTTTACTAACTTCACCTCTAGAGCTTTACGACTACTCCGCGTAGTTTACTAACTCTTTACAACTCTTCTCACCAACAATCACACACCAACTACCTTCTAAAGGGTTTGGGGTTTCTTGGTTGGTTTCCAACTAGGATGAGATATCCTTTACAATAAAGTACAATGCAAAGGTTAGGATATCTCGACTAAGCTTCGGATATATCTTATCAAGCTAGGCTTAGTATAGTGAGCTCTCTTCGATATAAAAGCACTTGGGAAATTCTAAGTTTTTCGAGTGCTTTAACTTTGCGATAATAAGTTTGAGCTCTTGAGTTGCTTACAAATTTCCCGTAACCTTACATTGTAGAGGGTCACAAGTATTTATAGGCATACACCAAGGTCACTCTTGAAAAACTATCCGTTGGAGAGATAGCTTCGTGAGTTTCCTCTTATGGTGTGTGAGGAACGACTATATTTAGGGTTTGAAACTCCCTAACACGTTTTAGGCAATAGCCTTTCATGTAGCCGATCTTCACTTTTTTACGATGCGAACTTTTGTACTTGACATCTTTTTTCAAATGACACATCCTTTGTCGATTATCGATATGGTGCGATGTTGTCTTCCTCTTTTTTGACTTTTGTCTCCGATTAAAGGTAGACACCTTCAACGGCTCTTTTTGGTTACAAACTTTGAGTTGATATAACCTTAACAACACTCGACTTAGTTCCTTTTATGCGCATTTGAATTTCTTGGCAAATATCTATTTTTCTAAGGAATCGCGATCTTCTCGATGTTGCATCCTTGGATAGATATTCTCGATTGCCTCGGAACATTGAGTTTATCTTGAGCATTTATGCATTCTTGAGTCTTGATAATTCTTGTGCCTTGATATTCTTGATCTTGATTCTTGATCTTACATCTTACGTGTCTTGAGTCTTGAGGTCTTCGAGTCTTGGCGTCTTTTGAGTCTTGAGTCTTACGAGTCTTCCGCAGATATCTGATGATATCTTGAATCTTCATCTTTGAGTCTTGATTCCTCGGTTTCATCTTGAGTCTTGATATCTCATTTTCTGCTTGAGTCTTGATTCTCTCGATTTTATCTTGAGTCTTGATATCTCGATTTCTGCTTGAGTCTTGATTCTCGATTTCATCTTGAGTCTTGATATCTCGATTTTCTTCTTGAGCCTTCGAAAACTTTAGTTTCATCTCGAAACTTCGGTTTCTTGAAACATATCTTGAGTTCTTGAAATCTTGAGATCCTAACTTTGATCTATATCTGCTGATTATACATTTTGCAGATATCATCCTGAATACTCTAAAACTGAATCCTGGCTCAACTATCAAGATTATCCTGAACATGTCATACTCAGGGGTTTTGGGATCTAATCAAAATCATATATCTTTATTAAATTCATCTCCCAAAAATTTCCCCCTTTTTGATGATGTCAAAACCTATCTTGTTACAACCATACAACCTAAACTCAGGTTTTTAGTTTATCCTATTACAAGATTGGTTTCTGAACAGAGAATCTCCCAACAATTTCTGAGAGTCTCCTTAACAATTAATCATTCAACAATTTTCTTCAGTAATGAATCATTCAAAGAATTCATCACCAAATACTTAAAACAATTTACCATAAACAATTAATTCAGAGACATCATTCAGCATATCAAAAGTAAAAGACATGTAAATAAGATAATGAGATATTATCTTTTGAGCATAAATGATAAATTTTCATTGATGATGAGTAGACTGTTACAGGTTACAATGAAACTTATCAAAAAAAAGACAAAAAGATAGAAAACTTACAAGTGTCTTCAGGTAAGTCTTCAGTCTTCAGATTTGGCTCTTCAGTCTTCTGCTCTTCAGTTTGCATCTTCTTCAATTTCATCAGCGGGTACCTCCAGGTTGAACATTCTGAAATACCTCTTCTTCAGTACATTTCTTTCCTTGATGATATCCGGACTGTTCCCTGTTAGACCTAACTATCCAGCATATTGAGCAATTTCTTGAGTGATGGCTTTTTCATTCACCAGGCCATTTTCAAGTCTTGGAGGAGGGTAGGTATATGGACCGGGGGCTACTATCTGCACCTTTCCTTCATCCGCAAGGTTTATCTAGCTTTGGAGATATTTAGGATAGAAGGTTAGGAGATATTCAATAAATGCTTCATTTGGATCTGAGCTTTCCCCTTTCCATTCCCTGAGCACTTCATAGTAGAACCAGAAGGTTCTCTTGACCTCTTCCCAACTATCATTGAATTGGATGGGCATTCACTTGTCAATGTGTGGCCATTTTAGTGCTTTTGATGTCCCTCTCCATTTGCTCGCAAACTTTTTGTAACCACTCCTTCGTTTCTGCTCTTATTCAGCCTTTTTCCTGATCACTGGCACGCCTGAGATTGAAGCAACAACTTTCTTAGCTTGTTCTATCTGGAGTGTCTTCAGAGCATTCCTGGTGTTGAAGACTTTCTTCTGAGGTTGACCTGCAGACTCTTCTAATTCTCCAATCAGCTTTCTCTCTTGCTACTTCAAGCATGGTTTCCTCAGAAACCTGAGTGTAGATCGGCTTCTCCACCTTACTGAACTTCATCTTGTCAGTAGCTTCGACTTCCTTCAAGGCTTTGGATAGGCTATACATTCCAGCTTCCTTTTGCGCCTTTTTCTCCAAAGTACGTGCCAATAACTTCCTGAGGTCTTCATCTGGTCTTTCCCCCTTCTTGGCACCGTAATTTGGAAGAAGTCTGGAGAGTGCTGTGTCCATGTGATATTGTTCTTTGCTTACACAGCGCACCTCTCCTGCTAACTGATCCTGTTCATCTTCTAGCCTCATGAGGTGGTTTTTAGCCATAGAGAATTCTTCAGAAAGATGGGCAAACTGGCCAGAGAGAGCATCTTTAAACATCTCTGTCATCTTGGTCATGAGCATTGAGCTTATTTCCTCAACAGTAGACTTGATCAGCGCTTCATTCTTATCTGCCAATTTCACCTCTAGAAACTCAGTATTCTCCTAGTGCTTCTGTTTAAGTTCAGCACTCAGCTCAGCCTTGACTCCCTCCAGCTTCTCATTCAGCTTGTCTTCCATGGAGGTCATCTTTGAGGTCAGAGTGTCTTGGAGTTGCACCAGTTCTGAAGATGAACTCAGATTCTCCATCTTCTGAGTTTGGCTGGCCAATGTCTATTCCATCTGAGCGATCTTGTTCATCATTGGCTCAACCTTCTCAAGCTTCTCTAGAATGGGAGTGAGGTCGATCTCAGGAACATTCTGCACTTTCTGTGCTGATTGATCATCCTGAGGTTCAGACACAACCTGAGGGTCGGTCTGCACCTAAGCTCCAATCTCCAACTGAGCCCCAGTCTGTACATCAGACAATTCATAGTTAAAGATAGAACTTTCAGTAACTTTGGCATAATTGTTAATAGTGCCAAAAGGTACCTGAAGAGTTCTAACTTCAGTCTGAGGTTGAATGATTTCAGGTTGATCAGCACAAGAAGTTTCCTTCTCTATCTGAGACTGATCCTCAGCATCTCCCTGTTGGTCCCCATCTTGAAATTTGTCTCTGCTGCTAGGGGCACCAACTTCAGTAGCTCTCCTCTCAGCTATCTTCTTCTGAACCAGCTCATCAAAATCAGAAATTTTCATCCTGAGCTTTGTCTTCCTGAAACCTGAGAACTCAGTCAGGAAGGTTGTCTCCTCATTCCACCAGTCTTCCCCTCTGAATGCAGCAATGTTAAGCATCTCTGGAAGAGTCTGATTGAGGATGAAAACCGTCGTCCTTAATCTGAAAAAGATATCTTGCAGATCAAGGTATGAGTTGAGCTCAGGGTAGCGGTCAAGGATGAACCGTTCCCCCTTGCTCCTCCACTCGGTTTTGTTAGCTTCGCCCTTCTTCCACCTCGGGCTTTCTGGTTCAGTCGAAGCATCAGCTGAAGGATCAAGAAGTAGATCACTCAGGAGCTCATCCAAAATAAGCTGCTCCTGAGTCTCAGCAACGTCAGAATGTTGTGCAGTCAGGTCCTCAGTGTGCATCTAAGTAGGTTATGGGGCCTGAGCTGGCACGTCCTCAGATTGACTCTGAGTTGGCTCTTCTGTCTGAGCCGGCACATCTTTGGTAGGAATCTCTGAGGCCTGAGTTCCTTTAAAAATTTCCTGAGAAATTTTATCTGAGCTGAGCGATGTCTCAAGCACCTCAGAGAAGACCTGCTCCTCAGTCTGTTCCTTTGCCTTAGAGATAACCTGAGCCAAGACTTGTAATGGCGAATTCTGAGCGGTTTGGCTCTCAGGTTGAATCTCTTCAGAATCACTGCCATCTTCATCGGTGAGAACCACCATTCTTCTGCGCTTGGGGCCGAGGGTTTTCTGCTTCTTCATCTTCTCACCCTGCTCCATCTTGGCCTCCAACAAAACCTTCCCCCTGGTTTGTTGGGTTTCTTTTTCAGCAGCAGCACTTGGTGATTCTGCTTTCTTTTCCTTTTTCTTTCCTCTGATGGCCTGTTTCTTCACAGCAATGGGCTTGAAGAGCACCTTGGATTTAGGGAATGGGGTCGAATTGGTGAAGATGTCCTCCTCCTCTCTGCACATCTCCAAAATAAATGCTATTTTGGTGGCATGGTAGATCTTGCCTTTGATCGAGATAGCCCCGTCCTTCTCTCTTTTTACGACCTTGGCTTGTTCACTCACCGTCTGAATCAAGAATCTGAGCCAGTTGAAGTCGGTGGTGGGTGAAGCCTCGATCTCCGCCATTAATCGGAGCTTCGGGGTACTAATCTGTTCAAAACTCCCCGAATGACTCATGATGCATTTGCTCACAATATCCAACAAAACTCTATATTGTGGCTTCAAATGCCTCTTATGCAGTGTAGCCTCAAATTTTACAGGATTCTCAGCAATCCTATCTAAAAACTCCTGCTCTCTACCTAACATATACACAAGGATCCTCTCATCTATCACAAAGCTCAAAAACATCGTTTAAATTCTTCGGAATAATATATAATTCCCTTTCAAAATCGATGTATTTAGATGAATGCTCTAAATGTGATACAGTAATCTCAGAATGCATACCATCCTCTTCATCTATCTTCATATTACAGATGAACTCGATTACCTCTTTCGTGTATTCTTGGTCCTGTCGGCTTGCGACGAGATGAGTGAGCTTGGCCAAACGGATCATATGGAGAGCCTCCTCTTCTGGTTTGGAGTTGGTTGTGCTATCGAGCGAGACAACGAACTCATACTAAGGTTTATTGGTTTCGGCTAATTTATCGAAAATGGTAGGAGCCATTTGAGAGATTGAAGATTTAGGGTTTGGATTTTCTGGGCAAAGGGATTAATTTTGCAGAGGATTTTGGGAACGAAGGGTTTGATAAAATTTGGCTTTGAATGGCTTCTTGGGGAATATATAGTTTGGAGATCATGGGAATTCGCGTTGGTTAGGTGAAAAGCAACGGTTGAGATTAATCTCCGATTAATCGGGTATGCGAATAGTCGATCTTCCGAAAAGTAAGCCGCCAAAAAATCCTCATTGGTCATTAATGTAATAGAGCATTAAATGACTGTTGACCTTCTTCAGAATTTCAAAAGATCCCGCCCAAAAATATTCCTTAGGTGTTTTGTATTTATTGCAAATGATTACTGAGCTTCACTTAAGCAATAAATGAGTAGCATGAGTCATTACTTCTTCAGACTAATTTTTCTCTATCAGTCTTACTGAGTAATGACCTTGATAAAATGTCGTTATATAATTGAAGTCTTGAATGGGTTCAAGATACTCTTGATCTTGACCTTGATGAAATCTGAGTTTCCTGAGACTCAGTTTAGTATTTCCATTTTATCCTGAGTTTCTCAGTAGAATTCTGAGAAAACTTCATGCATCTGAAAACCTTCAAATTTTTCAGATTTACTCTTATACACCTGGATATAACATCCCTAATTCAAGTGAAAGTTCCTGAAATCTTGATTCAGCCAAAGGTTTAGTCAAGATATCAGCTCTCTGCTTATCAGTGTGAATTTTCTCCATTCTGATGTCCTTTTTCAATATGATCTCTGATGAAGTTCCTTCTTCAGCTTGATTTCTCTTGAAGTCCATGAGGAAATTCATCTTCCAACAATGACATCTCAGATCTTCTTTCAACAGGGCTAATGATATCTTCATTCAGTTCACTGCCCTTTTCAGTTTTCCTGAAAAACATATTAGATATGTGGTACCCAATTGGTATAGGGTCCTATCTGGTTAGCTGTACCTTTTGGAATCCAAATCTGCCTAACAACTCTAATCACTTTAGAGTGGCTGATCTGTCTTCCATAAACATCTACATACACATTTACTACTCTGGGTGCCTTAGCAGTTTCCTGTGTATGAGTGCTAGCCTTAGCATGAACATGGTCTTTTGAATTCTTCTTTGGTTCAGACCTTTTGTTCATTTGCTTTGGCTTCTGTGCAGCTGGTCTAAATCTTTGTTGACTCGGGTTCAGATAACCTTTACCCTTAGGAAAGTGGAGTTCGGGTTATGCATCTTTGAAATTTGGGTCTTCGAGATCTTGGGACATGGTCTCTTCGATTGAGAATATCTCTGTTTGAGTGTTTCTCTTCGAAGATTCCTCTCGATGGTTCGATGTAGATCCTTTCGGGTTTGCATTCTTAGCTTTGAGGCTTTGAAGTACTTGCTCGAAATTTTCCAACCGAGTGCTCGAGATTTTCTAGCCTTCACCGAGGTTTGGGCTTTCCTACGATCATTCAGTTTTTTTTGAAACCATGGGTCCTTTTCCCTTGTCTACAACCTTGGGCATTTCTTCAGTTTGAAGTGTAGGTGTCACTGGTTTTACAAAGATTGTCTTCTTGCTACTTGATGCGACATTCGGATGACCTTGTGAGGTTCCCCATGGAATGTATCCCATCCAGTTTTTATAGTGATGGATCTCTGGTAACTCAATTTCATCTATTACTTTAGATGCAGATTCAATAGAGTTAACTTCTTCGTGCACTATCCTCCACGGTCTGTAGAGTTTCATGCTTCTCGAGAGGTCATTGAACTTAGTTACGATCAATTTGAATTTCTTCAGTGGATTTCTCTAGCTTTTTAGTTAGGGTCATTATCAACTTCTCTTTCTCTGAGAGTTGTACTTTCAGAACATCCAGTTCATCAGTAGCTCCCATTAATTGAGAAGTGATCTCAGTTTTGCTAGAGTCTTTCCATTTTAGATTTTCAACCTTCAGTTCCTTATTCTGCTCTTGAGTTTCATTTAGCGCTTCTTGTAAAAACAAAGATAGTCCTTCATCAGATTCTCAAAAGAATCCATCAAGTCAAATTGACTGTTTACAGTTGAACTTGACAACTCTTGTGCTAGTGTAGGAGCAACAACAGAGATAGAAGAACTTACCTCTCCTACAGCTATGAGACATATGTCATCACTGTCACTTTCTGAGCATATCTCTTCTGAGGAGCTGGAACTTTCTTCAGACTCCTTTTCTTCCTTAGTAATCTCAGCAAGTGTATCCCATATTTCCTTCGAATTCTCACAATTAGAGATCTTCCTCATAACACCATCATCAATAGTGCTATATATTGTATCTTTGGCAATATAGTCAAGATTGACTAACTTTCTCTGATCAGGAGTAATGTTGATCATCTGACTTTGGCAATTCAGTCCTGGAATCATTTCTCTCATCTTCTGTAACTCTGGGATTCACAATATTGAATTGGAATGGTCCTTCAGTAACCACTCTCCACATTTTTTCATGCTTAGAATACAAATGAGCCTGCATTCTTAATTTCCACAAATCATATTTCTCAACTGAGAACATTGTAAGCTTCGTAGAAGGCATGATGTTTGAGATTTATAAAATTTCAGCAATTATTTCTGTTTAGAAAACCACGGGAGTCTAAGCAATTTAGACTTTGGTCAACAAGGCTAGTGGTCAAGTGAACCACTGCAGAGACGGGGTTCTTAAAATTTGGATCAGTCCAGGTGATCACTTTTCAAATAAGTGATCTTTTGAACTCCCGCTCTGATACCACTTGTTGGTCCCGGTGCAAATGAGTCTTACACATGTATGGGGGGGGGGAATACACGTGTGCAGTGTTTTTAAAACTTTTCTTTTACTGAGGTCAGCTTGGGTCAGTCTGTCCTGAAGATTTGGTCTTGAGAAGCACAAATCACTCTGAGTCAAAGTCTACTGAGACAGTGATCCTGATCTGCTTTCAGAAACCTCTAATAATCCCAACTGAATCCTGAGTTTCAGAGATCCTGAGTTGCTTGGATCAGATAACTAACTTACTGAACCCTCAGAAGAGAAAGTTCAGTTTGGTAATTATCTGTTCTAGCTACTCAGATGTGCGGAATGGTTGGCCCTTTAGTTTATACTCGTTTTAAGCTTTGCTGAAAACCTTCATTTGAATGGAATAGTGATTAGGCTGTGATTCAATTATATGCAACTTCCAGTGGATTGATTCGAACTGAAATCTCAGTGAAAATATGCTTTCTGATTTAAATCAATGCAACAGTTAAGCACAAATAAGGAAAGCAATAAACAACACAGCAATTATAGTGGTTCAGAGACTCAAGCTCCAACGTCCACTCTCTCTGATCCTCAGAGAAATTCACTAATCACTTCCTGAGCTTTCTGACTACCTCGCGTAGTTTACTTACTCAACTCGGCCCTGAGCTTTCTGACTACTCCACGTAGTTTACTTACTCAACCCGACCTTGAGCTTTCTGACTACCTCTGTAGTTTACTTACTCAAACACAAACAAGCTTTCAGACTACCTCTGTAGCTTACTAACTTCACCTCTAGAGCTTTCTGACTACTCCGCGTAGTTTACTAACTCTTTACAACTCTTTTCACCAACAATCACACACCAACTACCTTCTAAAGGGTTTGGGGTTTCTTGGTTGGTTTCCAACTAGGATGAGATATCCTTTACAATAAAGTACAATGCAAAGGCTAGGATATCTCGACTAATCTTCGGATATATCTTATCAAGCTAGGCTTAGTATAGTGATCTCTCTTCGATATAAAAGCACTTGGGAAATTCTAAGTTTTTCGAGTGCTTTAACTTTGCGATAATAAGTTTGAGCTCTTGAGTTGCTTACAAATTTCCCGTAACCTTACAATGTAGAGGGTCACAAGTATTTATAGGCATACACCAAGGTCACTCTTGAAAACCTATCCGTTGGAGAGATAGCTTCGTGAGTTTCCTCTTATGGTGTGTGAGGAACGACTATATTTAGGGTTTGAAACTCCCTAACACGTTTTAGGCAATAGCCTTTCATGTAGCCGTCTTCACTTTTTGCGATCTGGAACTTTTGTACTTGACATCTTTTTTTGACACACATCCTTTGTCGATTGTCGATATGATGCGATCTTTGTCTTCCTCTTTTTGACTTTTGTCTCCAGTTAAAGGTAGACACCTTCAACGACTCTTTTGGTTACAAACTCTGAGTTGATATAACCTTAACAACACTCGACTTATTTCCTTTTGTCTGCGCATTTGAATGTCTTGGCAAATATCTATTTTTCTAAGGAATCACGATCTTCTCGATATTGCATCCTTGGATAGATATTCTCGATGCCTCGGAACATTCGAGGTTTATCTTGAGCATTCAATACATTCTTGAGTCTTCGATAATTCTTTGTGCCTTGATATTCTTGATCTTGATTCTTGATCTTACATCTTACGTGTCTTCGAGTCTTGAGTCTTGGTCTTACGAGTCTTGGCGTCTTTTGAGTCTTGAGTCTTACGAGTCTTCCGCAGATATCTGATGATATCTTGAATCTTCATCTTGAGTCTTGATTCCTCGATTTCATCTTGAGTCTTGATATCTCATTTTCACCGAGTCTTGATATCTCGATTTCATCTTTGAGTCTTGATATCTCGATTTCTGCTTTGAGTCTTGATTCTCGATTTCATCTTGAGTCTTTAGTATCTCAGTTTCTTACTGAGCCTTCAGAAACTTTAGTTTCATCTTTGAAACTTTCGTTTCTTGAAACATATCTTGAGTTCTTGAAATCTTGAGATCCTAACCTGATCTATATCTGCTGACTATACATTTTGCAGATATCATCCTGAATACTCTAAAACTGAATCCTGAATCAACTATCAAGATTATCCTGAACATGTCATACTCAGGGGTTATGGGATCTAATCAAAATCATATATCTTTATTAAATTCATCTCCCAACATGTATGAAACACTTGCACCCGAATACATGAAAGTAGGAAACACGAGATTTTCTGCCCTTACACAGTTCATAGGGTGTTTTGAAGTGAATCTTAGTCAGAGAACATTTGTTCTGCGTGTGACAGGCAGTGTTGATTGCTTCTGCCCTGAAACGGTTTTGTGTTGCATGCTCAGCTAACATGGTGCGTGTAACTTCTTTAAGTGTTCCGTTTCTCCTTTCTGCTACGCCATTTTGTTGTGGTGTTCTTGTAGCTGATGTCTCATGCTGTATACCAAACTCAGAGCAAAAATTAGATATAAACTGATTCAAGAATTATGTACCTTTATCTGATCTGATTTTCACTATGATGAGATCCTTCTCATTCTGAATCTTCTTGAGAAGTTCAGGTAGCTTCTGTTTGATTTACCAACTTATGTTGACATTCTTCGTGTATGATGCTTGTGTATGTCTTGGTGTCCATCTTGGGAACACCAGATTAGAGTTGACCTGATCAGTACAAGCTGATCAGTCTACCTGATTGAGTCTTCTGATGCAGGTTGTCTTAGCACAACTTGCAGACTCATCTTCTCCCTTCCTGATGTAGGTCTTCTGATCTTCTGGTCTTCTGATCTTTTGATCTTTACATATTGAGTTATCCCTCAATATGTGACCTAACTATTACATCAGTTGTCTATACAACTCAGCTGGTCATCCTAATCTGATATCTACTTCACCAGTCAGCTAATAGGTCTGACTGGTCCTATTACAATCTGTTTTGGAACTTCCATCAAAACTATAAATTTTCCAACAATGACCACCCTCCAAAAATTAATATTCTTATGATATAAATAACATTTGAGATGAAGTTGAACGATATATAACTTGAGAAGAATGAGTTGAGAATTCATACTAATACTATTCCAAAAATTGCTAATACTCATTCGTTTTGCTCTGTGTTGCACGGGTACAGGTGCGAATGCGATACAATTCGGGAAAACGGAGAGAATACGTCAATTTATTTTTATTTAATTATATACAATACCTGTAATAATATCAAAAGATTTGTAACAATTATATATAACACCTGTAATATTACCAAGAGTAGATAAAACACATGTACTAATATCAAGAAATTCATCCACATAAGCAACAAAATAACAATTAAATCAAATATCATCAACCTACACAAGTCATAAGTCATAATAAAAGATTCAATCTAAACGAAGTACCACATTGTCAAAATAAATTTTATTAAATAACAAAGTTCAATTGAAATACATAAGTTGCAACTAAAAAGTGATTGGTCTAATTTAGACTGATCGAATGATCATCATTGTTTGGTGCCTCTCCTTCATCACCAAATGAAACTGACTCCAACTCAGGTTCATTAAGTGATAGATTTGCAACTCCAAGAATTCCAACATCATCCATGCAATCAAATGCATCACCTGCCACATCCCACATCTTGGATTCCCCTTTCATATATTGTGGAGTTTTTGTCGCTAGCAAGCGAAGATTGCTATGTACATAGACCAAATCCTCAAAACATTCTGGAGTTATTTGATTTCTTTTTGTAGAGTGGATGAATGAATAAGTACTCCAATTTCTTTCACAACAAGAGGAGGAAGAAACTTGACCAAGTAATCTCACAATAATAGAACGAAGATGTGGGGCTCCTATACCATAAGCTACCCATCATATTAATGGATCCAAGTTCGATCTATCTCGTATAGAATCTTCATCACCGAACTCTTCAAAACATCCAGAAAAATTGGCATGCTCTAATGTCACAAGTGTTCGTGCTTCCTCATCAGGAAACAAACGTTTAATACACATCTTTCTCATTTTAGTAACCTCTGGATCGTAATCCGGCGTCTTAAGATGTGGGTGCTCCTTTTCCCAATCCTCTGTGGTGCACCTATGAACAAATAGAATATTAATCATGTTCAAAATATTGAAAACTAAATATACAAAAAGAATACCTTGGATTCAATTAATGAGCCAAACAATGTAAAGGAGTGTTGCTTTTACTCCGCCTATCCTCCAACACTTTGCATACAACATTCCAAAAGTTTATTCTTCAACATCACTATTTTTTTTCATCTTCAAATATAATCGTTTTCACCTAAAATATCATGGTATCCCACATCTCATAAACCAAGTGAAGATAAGGTTTATCCGCATAACAACTTCTCAACATAGAATAAATCGGCTCAGTAAAACGAAGAATGTAATCAACCGAATCCCACCAACTATCATCCAAGAACTTCTCTTTCACAATTCTAGCTTTGTCAATATAATCCTCATGGTACATAGACCACCGTTCACTTATCACCGTGGATTGCAATTGAATTTTCATAGTTCTAAACCTTTTTAACATAATTATCATGGAGGCAAATCGAGTTTCAGCAACCAAAAGCAATTTAAGTTTCGAAAACTCAGTGAACATGACAACCCTCATGGAAAGATTCATTGTGAAATTTCAAATCATAACTGTGTTAGCAACAATCTCACTAATTCAATGACATTCAGCATAAGTGATCTCATTTGACTTTGTATTTTTTGCAACACAAATATTCTTCAAAGCAAGATTTAATGTATGCAAAACACAAGGAATCCAAAAGACACTAGGATAAGATTGTGCAACTAACGTTCCAACAACTTTACAAACCAGGACATTATCAGTAATAACACGAACAACATTAGAAACACCAACCTCTATTATGACATCCTTAATTAAAGTGGAGATGAAAAATTTATCCTTATATTCGCCTTGACAGTTTATATAGCGAATAAACATTGGCTTACCCTCGTTTATTGCCATAAAATTAATCAGAGGCCTTCTTTCAGGGTCTGCCAACTATCACACACTATGCTCACACCCTTCAACTTTCATTGACTTTAGTAGTTTCAAGAAAAGTTTCAATATTTGACCTCTCATTTTTCAACAATTTTGTTCTTAAAGCATTATAACCTGGAGGAGTATAACATGAAACACTACTATTCGAAGCCAAACTGTAAGAGTTGATGAAGTGTGGTTTTTTTAACAAGATTAAAAGGAAGCCCGACTGAGTAAAACATTCTTGCAATCTCACCATCTAGTATCTCTCGAGCTTGTGCATTAAAGGCTTTTCCTAAAGGATCATCTGTAAGAAAATAAAATTTGCACCTAATTAAATGGTGAAACGTGTATAAATTACATATTAATATCAAATAAAATTATTTATTTATTTATTGAGAATTTACTGAATTAATTCTCGAAAATTAAATGTTAAATAATTGATATTTAATATATACATGGTACAAGTCAGTCAAATTTATGAGTGTCCGAATACACTTATGTGGCAAATCGGATTGATATTTGGTCATAAATAGAAGAAAATTAATGACTAATCAATCAAATTAATGATTTCTGTTAATTACGCCAATCAAATTTCTTCGACTGACTAGAGGCCGCCACTTGGCAGCTCAAGAATGGAAGGTTTGCACCCCTCATTCTATAAATTGTGGTCCAAACTCTTCATTTCAACACACATCAACATTCAAGATGATCAACGAGCAAAGACTTGAAGTCCAGACTCCCTGCAACCGTTCTTGAAGATTCGAAGATCTTCATCCAGCATTCAAGCATTGAGAGACGTCCTTCATCAAACTTGAAGACGTTCATCTATACAAAGTCCTACAAAAATGACTCCGGATCCGAGATCAAGGTGTTGAGCCCCTCCTATTCGGTGTTTCTCCAAAGGCATTCTTCATCAAGAACTCAAAGATTCAAAGACGTTCTTCATCAAATTCGAAGACGATCATCCAGAAAATCTTCAATAGTCACGTTCGATTTTAAACAAGACATTCAATCCTTGGATCAACGTTTCAAGTCTCCAAATTCAATCCCAGATAAGATTAAGGCGAAGACCGTTACAAAAAGTTGTCCAAGTCAAGGTCAAGGTCAAAGAAGAGAAGAATCAGAGGAACAAATTATAGTTTTAACCCATTAATATTCAACACTTCAATTCGAAGAAATAAGTTTTAATCATATTCCGTGTTTTAATATTTAAATCACGAGATTCGTACTTTGTAAATATTAAAACACGGAATATGATTACAACTTATTTCTTCGAATTGAAGTGTTAAATATTAGCGGGTTTAAACTATAATTTGTTCCTCTGATTATTCTCTTCTTTGACTTTGACCTTGACTTACAAGGTCAAACACGGAATATGATTTGTAACACCCCGAAATTTAGAAAGTCGACTTTAGAGATCTCGAAGATCTAAACCCGAGTCATCACTTAGTGAACTGAAAAACCTAGCCAGAAAATTTCTTTTAAAACTAAAACACATGGTCATAACATAATTAATTTGCAGTGAAAAAAAAAACATACATATCATGTTAAGAAAAGTATCCATGTTCAAAATAATCATTTCATGGTTTTATAGAAATATCATCGACGAGTCTCAAGTACAATTCTCGGAAGAAGTGATAGTGGAGTTCATGAAACAAAGTTCAATAGTTAACTTGTACTTCAAATTCATTTAGGTACATAAAAGCATGTGGGGAAACGTCTGTCTACTGCAGCTCCCGGGCCTCAGCATCGTAACCTGAAAATGCTAAAGTTGGGGTGAGATAAAAATCTCAGTGGGCAACCTGTATGCTGTTATACAGATTGACAGAATTCTAAAATTAGAAGTTTTTACCCCTTCCCATCTTCTTAGTCTTTTATAATATATTAAACTTATTTCTTAAACATGGAATCATTTTGATTCGTTTCACATTATGCATTCATGTGGGGCGACACTGGTAGCGTATACCACATCCAATCCCCGTAAACAACCTACATCTCATTTTCATCATGTGGGGCGGCACTGGTAGTGTATACCACATCCAATCCCCATAAACAACCTACAACTCCTTTTCATGCTTGTGGGACATAGTCCCCTTGTATATTCATAAATCTTAGATTAAGCATAATTATAATCATCATTATAATTCGTTAGTTTACTTTAGAAACCATCAATAGTCCATATAACATTAACTGATGCAATACAAATAGTGTCACCCACTTGGTAACTTCAAACAGTAAAGTTATAAACTCCTTGATTTTTTTTTTCTTGATTGATTAAGATTTGTAGGGACTTCCGAGCCTTGGAACTGAGCCGCACTCTACATAGCACAATCCGTACCATAATTAGTCTTATTCATTTATTAAAAGTCAAGGTGAGTTCGATGGGGCATCAATCATGTATTCCTTAAACTATTTTCATTCGATAAAACCTTTTAACTTGTTTAAGTTTGTAGTTCGAGACTTGAGTCATTTGGATTCTGACTTCTTTTAAAATTCAGGTAAGACACATTGTCATAAAAGTTTCAAATCAAATACTAATCATTCCATTCACCATAGTATGCACATTTCACAAACTTAGCTAAACTTTCATGGTAAAACTCATTTACTCGATAAAAATGACTCGTTTACATGCATAAAATAACTAAAATACATATACTCATGTACAAATTGTAAATTTCACATATGTTGTACTAAACTTAGCATAGGTCAAATTTTATTAAGGATTCTAGTCAATATTCTTTACGTATTTTCCTAAATTTAATAAATAACATTCTACTTCACTGCTCATCAAAATTGTACAACTTTACAAACAAAATATACAACTTTCAATAAACTCATGCATAAGTTACCACTTTTAAATATGTGATAGTAGACTGTATTTAGAGTATCTTCAAATATTTTCATGAATTTTAGAAATTTATAAATAAGGTAAATAAATTGTTGAAAGTAGCAGTTTTCCTTTTCGTCAACAGTGTGCACACGAATTTCTACGAAGTACGGTTTTCATTTGACTAATCAAAATAATTTTAAAATATATTATACTTCAATATAAAAAGAATATATCATGAATTTTCCAGATTTTTCGCATCTTTAGAAAGTTGACACACCAACTTTCACGAATTTATTCTCCCAAACGGTTGATCCTATCACTACGAAATTTTAGTATGTTGTTCTACACATCTTATAGTATATTCATGAATATTGTAACGATTTATTTATGATCGAAAGGGGTCCAAAACATTATTTTAAAAAGGGTCCAGAAGCTGCCAGAAATCGAACCTTCAAGTCTTAAAACTTTTAAAACACCACAACCATGCTTCATATCACAACAACCATCAATTTTATCAACTAGTAAACATAAAAAATCATGGGGTTATGGGGAAAAACTACCTAGTCTTGCCATTTTTACCACAATCACAACAATCTTTCATTAATTTGAAGAAAAGAAAGAAAATTTAGGTATTTGCTTATACCTTTGTTGGTTAGGGGCTTGATTTACTTTTTTTTTTCTTTGATTACCCATTTGAATGACTTTCCTTTAGTTAAAAGAAGATGGAGAAAGAGCTCCTCCTTGGCTATGGTGGTTGTGGCCGATCATTATTTGGAAGAGAGGAGAGGAAAATTCTCTTCTTCCATTATCAAAACCCACAACTCTCTCTCTCTAACTTATCTCTCTAAGATTTTTGGAAATGAGTTGAATGAGGAAATAAAATGATGTGTGGGGAACAATGGCGGATCCAGGAAATTGTGATGAGCTGGGCTCATGGTTGCTGCATATTTAATTAAAATGGACTATTTAGTTGGGGGTGGGCTGAGTAATTAAGTAGAATAAACTTTTAATTAATTTTTACTAGAATATATATATTTAGTGGATCTGGGACGGATTTGCACTGGGCTTAAGTCCGGTGTAGCCCACCATTGTGTCTGCCCCTGGTGGAGAAGTATTAGTTGGGAGGTGGACGACTGATAGAGATTGAGTGATGAGATGGTACTAGATATTTTGGGATTTTGAAGAAATTGGTGAAAGAAGGACAAAATTTGTTCAATAAATCCCTTAAATCAAGGGAAGCTGATTTTATGGAGGATTTTGGGGCTGCTAAGTGGTGGCCTCACATTAGTAGGTGGTATGCGGATCTCGTTGTGAAAATTTCGGTATTTTTTTTTCGCGTTTTGGTTTTCGAAAATTAATCAAACGTACGATAAAAATCGGGTGTAATTAGGACTTTTTTGAAAACTTCCTCTTTTCTTATTTAATAATTATTTGTCCATTTATTTATTAATCGATACATTAATTGATCATTTGTGATAGTGCTAGTAAGTGCTTCCGGCTCAAAGTGCTCATCTGTCACCTACAAAATTAAAAAAACTTCGCACAAATATATTTTTATTAACTCATTTAACTTAATAATTATTGGATTATGAATTAAATCTTAATTTTTGATTTTGGGTTATTACATGATTTACAAGTTTATTTCTTTGAAATGTTGATTCAAGGACTGGATGTCTTGTTTTGAATTGAACATGACTTTTGAAGATTTTCTGGATGAATACCTTCGAATTTGATGAAGAACGATCTTTGAATCTTTAAGTGTTTGGTGAAGATCTTTGAATCTTCAAGGGGTTGAACGAAGAACGACTTTGGAGAAATGCTGAATCGGAGGGGCTCAACACCTTGATCTCGGATTTGGAGTCGTTTCTGGACGGTTTCGTGAAGAACGTCTAGGAGCTGGTGAAGAACGCCTTCAAATCTTAAAAGTTCGCCTTTGAAGAAACTGTTGGGATTATACTGGAAAGTATGCTTTTACTTTGTATAATCGAAACTGAATTTCCAGACTTATTTACTGAAATAAATTGTTTATCACTGATGCTTTAAATATGATTGAATGTTACATATATTTACTGCATAACTGTTCAATAATTCGTACATGTTACATTGTAGTTAATTTAGTGATACCGATCACGAAAGATTAAATTAATGGTCCTTGTAACTAAAAAGTACGCCATTCACGACCTAGATGGAAATGAACAACCCATCGGAAAGGTTGAGGTGTAAGGCTCGAGATTGGTTTGTCTTGACCAAGAGATTACACTAGTGCATGACCGATCTTGTTTGAATAGGACCCTCTTGGAGGATAAATTCTTCAGAACTGAACAAGGAAGAATTAGACCTCAATGGTTCGTTATTTCTTAACCTTCGTCCCTTAAATAGGATCACGTGGGATTGGTAACTATTTCTTTGACTTATCATGGGTAGCGAATCAGAGAGAGATTCAATACTTTTTATCTTGGGAAATATTATTAGTCACATGTGATTGCTAAGATTTAATATGAAGAATCGTGTGCAAAAATACGCTTGTTTGATTTGCCCCTTGGGAGGTTCATAAGCTTTATCATACCAAATCTTGCAAGTGGAATTTGTTTCCGGTATGGATAATAATGTTGAACCGTTCCTTGACCAAGGGCAAAAGATATTAATTAACGGAAAGCTATTTCAGTGGCTTGAATTAGTTAATGGGCTAGATAATCTTAAACACGAGAAATAATGACCGGGAGCCATATTAACTGTAATATGGGTTAAGATGGATAGTGCAATATTAATTATGTAGTGGGATTAATTAATATTTATGGGCTTGAATTATATTGTGGCTCAATATTAGATATTCAAGGTCCATTAGAAGGTCCAATCTTAATTCTCCTAAAGGCCCCCTGAGTAGCCCAACAAATAGTCCATTAGCTGAAAAGGTGATTAAAATAAAATAAATATTGTTGCTTAATTTTTCCTCTATTTTTCAAAAATTATGGATTAAAGAGGGAGAAAGATTTTCTTTGAATTTTGTTATGGAATGAAGATATGTATTCTTGGAATACAAGATTATCTCATTAAATTCAAGAAATCTCCCACTTGGTTATTTCATAAGAGAATTTCGAAAATTTGAAAATATAGTGGGCAAGAAAGATTTTCTTGATTTTCTTGAAAAGATATTATGGAAGATATGTATTTCTTGAAATACAAGAATATCTCATAAATTCAAGAAGATCCAAATCTTGGATTCTTGCACACACTAAATTTTCGAAAATATCCATATATGAGGTGGTGGGATTTTTTTGGAATATTTTAATTATGGGAAAAAGAATATAGGAGATATATTCAAGATTTCTTGGTGACCAAGAAAAGTCTTTTCCCACATTGATTTTCTACTAAAATTTTCGACCACCCCTCTCCTATAAATAGGGGATGATTAGTTCATTCCCAAGTACAATTCCACGTACTGGAAAAATTAGCAAATCCACAAAGGTGGTGCAACAAAGTTTATCTTTTCCTTTTGTTAATTGTTCGACAAGTGTCATTCCACCGGATAGTTGAGCAAGGGCTAAGGGAATACTTGGGAAGTCCTTTTGGTTAGTCCGTCCAACCGAAGTCACTGCCATCCCGAGAGGTACGTTCAACTAAACCCGTAGATTCCGCATGCGTAGGTTTTACGTGGCTTTTTATATGCATGATATGTTGTTGCAATTATTATTTGAATTAATATAGAATTAATTCATGCTAGTAATAATTAATGAATTAAATTTGTATTTAAATATTCACCCTGAATTGATCTGTGCAACTCATTCCCCAACAGAAACGTCTGATCGAAGGGACTTCGAGCGTTAATCTCTGATCGAACGTCGTTTCTAGCTTGATTTGCACGAAGAACTCCTTTGAAGCTGCTTCAAATCTTCAAGAACGGTTGCAAGGAGCTCTGAACTCTTCTCGTCTGAATCATCTGGAGTTTATTGTTGTTCGTTGTTCGTTGTGTGTGGAAAAGTGAATGAGGAGGACCCCTATTTATAGGGCGAGGGATGAAATCCTTCCATTCTTGAGGTGCTGTGGCGGCTTCTGGTTGGTCGAAGGGATTTGATTGGCGTAATTAACGCAAATTATTAATTTGATTGATTTGTCATTAATTTTCTTCTATTTAAGACCAAATATCAGTCGATTTGCCACATACGAGTATCTGAATGCTCCTAAAATTTATTTGACTTGAACCGTGTATATATATTAAATATCAGTTATTTAATTATTTAATTTGGAGAATTAATTTAGTAAATTTTCAATAAATAAATAATTTTATTTGATATTAATATGAAATTTTACACGTGTCACCATTTAATTGGGTGCAATTTTTATCTGCTTACACCATCAACAAATTTTCTCTATTTACCATGATCATAACCCTCAAACTTAAATGAAAAGTTACCCATCAAACTTAAAAATGAAAAGACTTACGTTTTTCTCCATCCATGCATATAAAAATAAGTATTTTGGCAGGAATGACACACGTGCATACGACAATTCCCATTCCCGATACTTTTAACAAGTGACTCCTTAACCTTGAATAAGACCCCATATAATCAAAAATGCCGATTTTTGTTTGCAAGGAAAAATGTCAACTCTTTATTTTTTAATTTGGAGCATCATCTTATCGCTTAGAAGTAGTCATTATTCATAAAAAAATTGAAAAATTACTAGAAAATTTAAACACATAAACCCTAGAAATTACCCCAAATCATTTAACTATACAATAATTGAGAAACTGACATACCTGACGGAGAGGGAGGTCGTCCGCTTTGAAAGTCGAGGAAGCCGCCCCAAAAGTCGTCAAACGTCGAGTCCCCAAAGTTTAAGCACCGAGTCTGTTCTCTGGCATTGGTGTAAGTTTGGGGTTGGGCCTTTGGAGTTGTTTTGTTATTTAATTTATTAAGTTATTAGTAAATTTTAAAATATTAGAACCCCCCCCCCCCAAAAAAAAAAAAATAATAAATTTTACAATAATACCCGCTCACTCCCCAATACGTATCTGATATGCGTATCCTCGAAGAGGGATACGCGTATTTGAGTTAAAAAAATGGATACGCCACGTGGCGTATCGTGTGCAAATCCGAGGCAAATCCCACCTGCACTCCCGCTTATCCGATACTGCATACTGCTCATTTTTTAAGAATCTGTGCATTAGAGGACACCACATAGAGATCTTTATCCTTCATTTCCTTCCACACGACAATATACTTGTACCGGAGAAGAAATCCAAGGGTGCCTCTTCTCTTTGGAATTTGGATAGCGATTATTTAGTCAATTTGGAAAGGAAGAAAGGATTTTATCTTCAAAAGAATGTAGTCAATTACTCTCTAGAGATCAAAGCAACTGCATGGTTTTGGATAAGCTCAAAGGACACACAATTTAGAAATTATTCTTTACTTGATTGGAGTCTTAATCCCATGCAATGTTGTTCTAATATATAGGGGTTGATGTTCTAATTCTAGAGGAGGTTATTGTTTCACTTGATTTATGGTAAGGATTAAAGTACCCCTTATTCTTTAATTTTTATATTAATTTTTTTTACCGATTTAAATAAAAAAACAAGAGGACAAAACAAACAACATGAATAAAAGCACCTACAATACAACTATGTGTACATTGCAATTTAAATGTATCTTTAAATGATATTAAGTATTTTAATATGAATAATTAGCTTGTTAGTATTAATTAGTTATTCTCACTGAAAAATATTCAATGTGTGAAGTTGCATCATGAAACTAGTGTACAAAATTGTTATTTATTTAATTTTACTTAGTTTGTGACATTACGACTCATGGATTAGCAATTTGTCATGGCATCAAGATTTTCATAAAAAAGGTAGAAGATTAGAAGATTCATAATCATTAGTTAAATTCTATATCTTTCTTTTATTTTAATTTTATGAGTGTTAAATATATATATATATATATATATATATATATATATATAATAGATTTGTCAAAACTTGACTTATTTATGTTTGACTAAACAATTTATGATCCTATGATATAGGGAGTTTATTAATGAATTGTATGTTTAACTTTTAAGTTAATTGAAGTTCATGTTTAATTTTATAGTTGATCTGTTTAAATATATATATATATATATATATATATATATATATATATATATATATATACCAAGTGTACTGAATCATAAATTGGAAAAGATATTGAAATAATTTCGTCTCATCTAAAAGTTCGAACTTATAGAGAGGTATTGAATTAAATCATTTATTTAATTTCCCTCAATACTCCCCCTCACTCGTGGGCCGAAATATTGTCTCTGCCTTCTGGGGAGGAGGCCCAACGAGTGGACAATTTTAAATGGGTGGAGTGCTTTCCACGGGAATCGAACCCAGGATTTGGGCTGAGCTAGAGACTCTGATACCATGAAAGAATTATGTCTCATCTAAAAGTCTGAACTTATATAGAGGTGTTGAATTAAATCATTTATTTAATTTCCCTCAACAAATATGCAAAATATTTAATTTGTAATTATATTATTATTGCATAATTCTTGAATCATAAATCTTTTATCTACTACAGGTGAATTATCCCACAATTCATATGGTGCGTTTATTTCAAATCTTTAAATTTCTGTAAGAAGTTATTTGTGGTATTATTATTAGTTTTTTTTTTAATCTTAGTCATTCATTATTTAATTTTGATCTTTACCGTCCATTTATCTCTTATCTACTAATTTTAAATCACCCTGTATTCATGTGATTGCTCTATTTCAAATCTTTGAATATATAAATATTCTAATTTTTTTCTTATAATATTTTTTTTTCTATAGTGTCTTTCTAATGACCTTCACTAATACACATTTGGGCTTGGACAGCTGTGAAAAATGACCTTGGAGAGCTGTTATAACCGTTCTCCAAGTAGCAGCTGTCTAAGCTTGGACAGCTGATAAAAAACCGATGTCCAAGAAATCGCACTTGGACAGCGGTTTTTGAACCCCCCATGCAACATTAGGCTTAAACAAATGGTTTCAATCGTTTGTCCAAATTCCTCACTTGACAAATTTGAAAACCGCTGTCTAATATATATATATTTTTTTAAAATCAATTTTTAGGCACGGACCCACCAAGCATCTCATATATAAGCCACCAAGCCTCCCAATTAATTGAGGCAATTATTCGCTCCCATGGGGGACCGAACACGGACCTTAGGCGCTGGAATGAGGATCAATTCCGCTCGGGCACTTCGCTTTCTTCTTCGTTTACTTAATGAAATTAATTCTATATGTTCTAAAAATCGTTTTTTCTTACAATTTTTTTTAAAATTCTTTATTTCAATTATCTTATTTATTAATTCAATCACATTTTTATATAATAATTTTTTTAATATAAATTTAAATTAAATTAAATTAAAATTATATTTTTTACTTGTACTTTACAAAATTTAATTAAAATTAACTTTTGAATTGACCGACGAATTTCAAATACAGCAGTGGCATCTTCCTATATTTCAACGAGTTTTAATTGGTTTTCTTTTACAGTGTCCATAAATTTATTTTCTGGTTTTTTAGTCAAAATGGGTTTGGTTCAATCCATTTTTTTCAACTAACTTTGAATTTGATTTGTCTGCCAATGATTTAATATTTGTGAGTAATATTTATTAAAGTTGGATGGAATAGAGACAATTGTTTAAGAGGCTTGTTCAAATTTTCCCGTGACGAATGTGAATGGAAAAGAGTGTTACACGAGGGAGGAGAGAAAATACAATGAAGGATTTTAGAAGTTAACTAGTACATGTACGTTCCCACATGTTAAGCGGAATTCTTAAAGAAATTATTAATTTCATTAAGATTAGATTTGAAAATTTTAATTAAACTTTAATTAAAAATAAAAAAAATGTAGAATAATAAAAGAACTACGAAAAAAGAGATAGTGAATTTTTAGAGTGGTTAAATATATAACATTGGATCTGGAAATTTAATAATGAGAAAGTTAGAAATTTTGGAAGTTAAAACTTAATATAAGATTATTGTAATTAGAAATAAAAAAATTGTAAAATAATGAGAAAATTAAGAATTTAATTTGTAGGAATTTGGATAATGCTAAGTAGGAGAGAGAAGATTGGAAAATAGATGTAAGGGAGTTTCAAAAATATATTAAATTAAACAAAAAAATAAAACAAAAAATACAAGCTTTATAAAAAAAAATATATATATATTCACTTGGAGAGCGGTTATGAACCGCTCTCCAAGCTTTACCTTGGACAGCGGTTCAAAACCGCTCTCCAAGTACCTTGCACAACGGTTATTAACCGCTCTCCAAGGGACCACTTGGAGAGCTATTCGAAATAGGGCTGTCCAAGTTGAGCTCTCCAAGCTCAAATGTGTAGTAGTGCTTCTTCGTCTGTATTTAGTTTTTTTTTTTTTTGTGTCATCTTTTTTGAAGGCATTTATTGTAAGATTCGTAGAGGTTTCTAAGGCATTTCTTGCATATTATTGTCTTTAATATATCCGTATACTAATCGATGTTTTTTTCTAAATCTTTTTTTCTTTATTTTTTTAATTTTTATATAAAATTCTGCTTCTTTTTTTGAAAGGTTTTGATTTTTTTTTTGTGTAGCTATTGAAGATTCGAAATAAATTTCTGACTATTGCATTTGTTTTTTCAGATTTGTCGAAGAAATCAAAATAATACATCTTTTGGTAATATTTTAGTCTCTCTTTATGTTTGAAATATCTATATGTGTAATCTATAATAATTTAGTCTAGATAAATTTTCCACAAGTGGAATCACATTGACCTATTTAGTTCTTATTGTCTCTTTGTCTAGATGAATCGATGGCGGTTAAAATAATTGGTTCAAATTTTAAACTCACCGAAGTTGAAATGGTTAGCAAGAATCTTTTTCTCTCTATCTATCTATCTCTTCTCTATCTTTTTGTGTTTTTTGTGTTGAGAACTGCATGTTCTATGTATAAATGTATAAATACAAGTGTGGTAATTAATTGTTTTATATAAGAAGTGACGATTGAAAGTGTGTGACACTCAAAGTAACATTCAAAAGACAGAAACAACGGAAGACTCAGAAACACAACACACGAAATTAATGAGACTTTGCACAATCTATATCAATATAGATTGTGATGTCTTATGGCCGAAATCACTATTTATCAAAATAATTAATACAAAGAGGTTCACAAATCGAATCCTCTTGAAACAAGATCAAACATATGATCTAAAGGCTAGGTGTATCTCTACACTACCAAAGGTGATATGTTCTATGAGTGTTAAACTATCTTACACCGAGACTAACACTCCACATATAACAAATCTAGCACCAGCTCAAGGTATTGTAAACCCTACAATTACTCTCTTATGGTAAAATAACTCCACAACAACGATCCTATCACTGTGGATGCACTCACTCACCTACAGTTGATGCTTGGTTGTTGCTTCGACTAAACATCACACGATATATGGCAATGTTCGGCACTTGATATGAACATCAAGGTCTTCTATTTATAGACTTCGTGTATGCTTTACTAGAGCCTCCTTGAAGGATCTAGAAACTCTTCAATTCACTCTTTCATGATCTTTGTAATTGCCCAGATAGTGGGTCTTCTCTGATCTCTTAAAAAACAGCCGCATGATCTAGTCCCTTCTACTCGATTCTTGAAGCTTGTGGAACCTTCTAGAATCTTGCAGAACAACTTAGATTGTCAACCTGCAGTCAACAATATCAAAGACAATATTGAACATAGAAGTATTAGTGGTTAAGAAGAAAGGACGAATTCTGATGTTGTAACCAATGTTGTAACATCGGTGGCAACATCAACAATTTCCCCCATTCGATCTTTTTGCTACCTGTGCATGATAGAGCTCATAATCATATCAGTTGCACTACTAAGTGTCAAACCGTTTTGTAGCTATCAAGAATCGAATAAACATCATCAAACAATTTCATTTGTTTGAGAAACTTCAATCTGCAGAAAAACTTATCAGAGCATAATGTAAAATATATCAGAGCATATGCATATTACATTAAAACTCATCAGAGCAAGATGTAAGAACATCTCAGAGTAAGGAAAAATGATACAAGTACAATATGTATCAATCCTTAAGCCTGCAGACAAAGTAGAACATATATTACTTGAACATATTTCCTGTTGGAATTTAGAGGCACGTAAACACGTAATACATGCGCAGCGGAATTAAACAGTTCACCAACAACGAACAATTAATTGCATAATTAAATACGAGTACACGTAAAATTCTTACAGTAATTTGTATACAGTTTTCTCTACCATGGTATCCACGTAATCCCCAATCACGACTTGCACGGATTTGCCAGCGTTGAATCCCGAGATGAATTTGCTACGAAAATTCTAACTCTAGATCTTATGGAGAATAATGAATTAACGTTATTTGTGAATTCCCAAGAGTTTGTATATATAGGGAGGCCCAACTTAGATCTTAAGCTAGCCCGATTGGGAAATAAAATCCCTAATCTTTATTTAAATAAATCTCTACTATTTATTTCCTATATATAAAATCTCTATGGATTTAATTTCTATATATATCAAATCTCTACGGATTTGATTCCATATATTAAATCCTACAGATTTAATTTCCATGTATATCAAATCTCTACGGATTTGATTCCATATATATTAAATCCTATAATAATATACCATATATTATTATTAGGAATTCCTATTTAATTAAATCTAATTTAATTAAACATTAATAATAATTAATTCCAAATTAATCTATTATTAATTAATTCTCCATAAATTAAATATTAAATTCAATTTAATATTTAATCAACCAACTATAATCCGTAAAAGGGAACTACTTGTTGTGTGACCCATATGCCCTCATATATCGAGCGATTAGTCAAACTAATGGTCTTAATTGAACCCTAGACAATTAATCAGACATTCTCAATATATGAGGTACGTTGCGAGAAAAGTGCAACTACTTGTAACTGAAACATGGGCTATTACAATTTCCTCCTTTCATTCGCGAATACTCGATTAAGTCTTGAACATGATGAAGTGTCTGTTCAAATAACTTAATCAATTTATCTCTAATCACTAATTGATCATGTATGTCACACTTAGCCACAAAGTCTAAGTCGACGTTCATCGGCCGATGACTTAGATCCAATTATGACGAGAAGATGAGTATTCTCAAAAATCCACTTTGAGGAATGAATCATTTTCTTGGCTCAACTACCAAGCACATGCACTTCGTGATGAACCCAATCCAAGTCATATCTACCCATGAAAGGGTGCAAGCATCGGTCAGGTCAAAGTTCATCATCCCACACATGTCGTGCGTATTAACCTCAAGTCAAAGGAGTATCGCATCGCTCCCACTAACCGAGACACCCGTAGACACATATAGTGGAACTACATCAAACGGTTTCTCGGATGGGTATACCAATACCCTCTAAGGTATTTGTGCATCCATCATGAGATACCTAGTATCTCGTAGTAAGTGAGATCTTACTACACTCTCTAAGAGTATGATGCAGATCGCACACCAATCTCCATTGCATCATCAATATCCCATTCTTGATGATCCTTGATCGGGGCTATTTGAGAATCATGCTTAAGTCATCTGAGTTCTCACAACCTCAATGGCAACAATGACTCATGGGAACACTTGTACGAATAAATGCAAACAATCAAAAATAATATTCAAACAAGTGTATTGCCATACATTAATATTAAATGAACTATAATATTAAATCAAACTGAATATCATCGAGTATTATGTCCTTATAATAGATTGTCTCTAGGACACTAACACTAACAATCTACCACTTGAACTAGAGTCAATCACTTACATGTCTAATCCCTAGACCATCAAATGTCTAGTGTGTACATGAACACTCAGTGTTTTGGTGAAATTTTTTATTTCTCCTATCGTTATGATCTCCCGGATCAAATGATAAGTCTAGGTACATGCTCGTTTATGCTTGTTGATTACTTGCGCAATCGCACCAACGTTGTCTCAATAAAACTTTATTAGACAACTGGCACTCGGAACTACCCCTAGTTCTCTTAACTATAAAATTCAGATAGTCTCCTTGAGGCTTCTGATACAGCAATGTACTTGACTTCGGTTGTTGAATCTGTGGTCCTTTTGCTTGGAACTATTCCAACCGACCGCCTCATTATCGAGAGTTAAACGTAACCTAACTGTGTTTTGTAATCATCACAGTCGGATTGAAAACTTTTGTCAGCATAACCAGTGACTACTAGTTCTGACTGTCCACTATAGACAAGGAAACATTCTTTAGTTCATCTAAGATACTTCAGAATGGTCTTGACAGGCCAGTGAGACTCACCCGGATTCTGTTGATGTCTATCAGTGATGTTGATAGCGTAGGCCACGTTTGGCCTAGTGCAAGTCATGGCGTACATGATTGACCCAATTGTATATGCATATGGGACATCTTTTATGTGCTTGATATCAGCTTCAACAGAAGGACAATCTTTCTTTGACAGCTTTATCCCATGATTTGCTGATAGAGACCCCACCTCTCTTAGAGTCCTCTATTGCAAAATACTTCAACACCTTGTCTTCATAGGTGGACTGTGACAGCCTCAACATCCTCTCGGATCTATCCCTGTGGATCTTGATCCCTAAGATGTAGCAGGCTTCACAAAGATCCTTCATCATGAAGGTCTTTGACAACCAATCTTCAACGGACTGCATTAACGGGATATTGTTTCTCAAAATCAATATGTCATCGACATATACGATTATGAAAACAATATTCTTCCCGTTGCGTTCACGATAAACGCAAGGATCTTCCGAATTTCTGATGAAGTCAAAACACTTGATAGCTTCATCAAATCGAATATTCCAAATCCTAGAAGCTTGCTTCAATCCATAAATGGATATCTTTAGCTTGCACACTATATTAGAATTTGGCTTAGATGTAAAACCTTCTGGTTTAGTCATAAACACTTTCTTATCAATGTTTCCATTGAGGAAAGCTGTTTTGACATCCATCTGCCAAATCTTATAATCACAGTGTGCTGCTATCACAAGTAAAATTCGAATGGACTTGATCTTTGCAACTGGTGAGAAGGTCTCATCATAGTCAATGCCTTAACGTCGACTATCACCCTTCGCCACCAACCTAGCTTTGTAGGTTTGTACTTTGCCATTTGCATGAGTCTAACCTCTTTAGGCAACTCAACCAAGTCCCAGACTTGATTGGTGTACATTGAGTCCATCTTGGATTTCATGGCTTCATGCCACTTCCCTGAATCAATATCTGATATTGCTTCAGAATAAGTATTAGGATCGTCCTTTTCTGGTATGTCCATATTAATGAGTTCCTCCAAGAGGTAACCATATCTAATGGGTGGATTACGATTCCTAATTGACTTACGAAGCTGTGGTTGTGCAGGTTGTACATTCTGATCGTGAAAATTTTGTGGTGCATTGATTTCATCAATGTCCGGAGAGTCCTCAAGAGCTACACTTTCAGATGCCTCTTGGGCGGGAGTTTGAACTATGCTGTTCTCATTCAGCCCACTTGGAGTTTCTTGCACTGGCAAGCCTACTCCAATTACGCTCCCACTGGCTGAAAGACGATCACCTAGTGAAAGACTCCCACCGTGAATGTCGCTGAATGCTCCCACTGATTCCTAGTCAAGTTGCTTTGACAAGATATCAGTCTCTTTGTTAATTTGTAGTTCTTGAATTTCTTCAAGTTCTATCAGCTTACGACCTCGTTCCTTAAAGACATGGTCTTCTTCGAGGAATTTGGTCTTCCTAGAAACAATCACTGATTATTTCTTAAGTAGATAGAAGTAATATCCCTTAGTTTCCTCAGGATATCCCACAAAGTAACCTTTTTCACCTTTGGATTCCAACTTGTCGGTAAGCATCCTTTTCACAATCACGGGGCAACCCCATGTTTAATATGTGTAAAGTTGGCTTCTTGCCACACCATAGTTCATATGGTGTATGCTCAACCAATTTAGATGGAATCCTATTCAGAATGTAAATTGAGGTTTGTAATGCTTATCCCATAAGAATGTTGGAAGACAGGAAAAGCTCATCATGGATCTCACCATGTCTAACAGGGTTTGGTTTCTTCTCTCGGACATACCGTTCATCTGAGGTGTTCCTGGAGTAGTCCATTGTGACTGGATTCCATGTAACTTCAACTAATCAGTGTTGGGAAATCTGTAATTTAGTTTTGATGGAAGTTCCAAAACAGGTTGTAATAGGACGGTCGGACACATTGGTAATGATGACTTAGAATCGATTAAGATGACCAAATTTGAAATATATAGATAGTGATGTAAAGATAGGTCACATATTGAGGGGGAACTCAATATGTATAGGTCAGGTCGAAATATCAGATGACCCAGATAAGGTCAGATGATCAGAAGACTAAGCACAAATCAGAAGACAAGAAGTCAGAAGATCAGGTGAAGACAAGAAGACACTGAAGACTCAAATGAACCTGAAGACTCAGATAGACACTGAAGACTCAGATAGACACTGAAGACTCAGATAAACCTGAAGACGCAGTATGAGTGAATACACTGAGGCTCAGAGACACCTGAAGATCAAAAACACGAAAACCTATATCAGCAGAGTCTTCATATTGAGCTAAGACAATGTGCATCTGAACACTCAACAAGGTAGACTGATCAGTTACCTAATCAAGTCAGCTCACACCTGGTAACAATCTAAAAGATACACCAGACAAGACGAATCATCTACAAAAGGAATATCAATCGTCTAACGGACAAATTTCTGAAGTGCCGCCTCGTGAAGCCAAGGAGAAAGCGACACGTGCACAAAAAGAGCTGACAATGCGGGATACGATGTTGCGGACAAAAATGGCGCTAATGATGCCTACGGCGACTCTGATAATCGGAGCACGTCACAATCATATCCTACAACCTACCTAGTATAGCCCGAAATTCAAATTGCTCTCCAACGGCTCTTTGATTTTGAGGTCTATAAAATGGGATTGCTTGTCAATTGAAGACAAGAGAAACAAGCAAAGAACAAACACGGAGACACCGCAAAAGAAGCAAAAGCTACAGCAAAATCTCCGCTCAAAGAACACTATATTTGAAGATTATTCTTAGAGTGTTCATACCATTAGTTCTTAGCAAGAAATCCTACCCACTAGCATTTTAGCTACCTAAAACACCAGGATAAATTTCCAGTTGGAACCCTCAAACATTCTTTACCCAAACGCAAGTTAGGTTAAGTTTGTTCCCAGAAGATTTCAGACTAGGGATTCTAGTTTTCTGATTTCTAGTTCGATTGAGTGTGAACTCGATAAACATCTGTAGAGTGTGAAATCAATAAACATCTCGCCATCCTTTGAAGGATATAAGTCCCGCAGGTTAAGTTTGTAGAGTGAGAACTCGGTAAACATCTCGGCCATCCTTTGAAGGATATAAGTCCCGCAGGTTAAGTTTGTAGAGTGAGAACTCGGTAAACATCTCGGCCATCCAGTGAGGGGTATAAGTCCCGCAGGTTAAGTTCGATTAAGGTTCCCCTGTGTTAAGGGAAGAGTGGACGTAGGACGGGTTTCTGAACCACTATAAAAAGTCTTGTGTGCATTTACTTGCTTTCTTATTGCTTTACACTATTCACACAACTGAGTTTAAAACAAAGATACATATTCTAAGTTAATCTCGATCGCACTAAGTAACGATCGATCAGATTGACACCTTAGTCAATTGGAAAATCGACTTGAGAATCAATTGATAAAACCGGTTTTTCACATCGGGTTAAAACAAGCTTCCGCACCATTCATTAAAACCGATAGATATCGTGATCTACCCTTAGGCACTCAAGAAGATTGAACATCGGTCTAAACCGATACACTAAAGACTCGATCGGGTAATCTGCGGTTCACACCGATCCAAGAAAAAAATTTTTGAAGTCTATTCACCCCTCCCTCTAGACTTCCACCCTCACAAAACCCGTTCAGGACCTACAAGTGGTATCAGAGCAGTGGTTCTACAGACCACTGGCTTTGAGTATCATCGATTCTTGAGGAAGAATCTTTGTGGTCATTTGAACAGATCTTGAAAAAACCGTTTTAAAAACTCATTCGTTTTCAAAATCACTCAGCATGGATAATACCTCTGGCATGTACCATGATTTGCCTAAGTTTTCAATTGATAAGTATGCAGATTAGGCCATATATATGTGCAACCATCTAGGATCGATAAGCGGCAGAATGATTGAAGTCATTGAACGAGGACCCATCATTATATATCACGACAACCCAGCAGTTGGAGGAGATCCAGACTTTGCACTGGGAAGTCTTGTATGAAAAAGCCCAGCCCTAATGGATGCAGAAGAAAGAAAATTGTATACTCTAGATACAATCTCCAGGCATATAATCATGAAGACGATGGATAAAGTCACAAAGGAGAAGATAACGTATCTCAAAACCGCGAAAGCAATGTGGGATACTCTTGCTGAGATATGCGAAGGAAATGATCAGATCAAAGACAACCGACTACAAGCTGAACTGGTGAAGTTCGAAAAGCTAAAGATGTTTCCCAACGAGACCATCAACGAGATCGATGGGAGGATCACCATGTCAGTGAATAAACTACGAGAACTTGGAAGAGAGATGTCAGACAAAGATATCAACTACAAGATCTTAAGATCTCTCACCAAGAAATGGGACATGAAAGTCACGGTAATCAAGGATTGCCAAGACATTTTAAAGATGAAGCCGAGTAGCTTGTTCCTAAGCCTCAAAGCTCACGAGTTTGATTTAATCGAAAGAGGACAAGCAGATGAAGACAAGATGCCTGCTGAATCCTCAACGTCTAAATCAGTTGCATTTAAAGCAACCAGCAGCAGATCGAAGGCCATCAAACTCGTTGGAAACATAATGAGTCAAGGTAACATATTGCTCGCTTACCGTGAAACTTGAAAGAACAAATACTCACTTTTGGTAAGTATCGAGATTCTATAGTTACTATCAAGACAACAAGAAAACAGGAGGCCAACCGATGCATCACTAGAAAGAACCCATCCGATGATCAAGAGATCACAGAGAAGAAAAGAAAAGAGATGATCCGGCAGATGAGAGAAGAGAGAACAGATTCGACAGAAGGAGTTCAGATTACCATCGAAAAGGAAGTCACCGACAGATCCTACAGATTTTGGCTGGCTCACCCGCGAGGGAAGTTCCGTAGATCGAGGATCGCTTCAATCGCGAGAAACCAGGTCACTACAACACCGACTGCCCTGACCTGACTCCCAGAGAAAGAGAAGAGAAACGGAACAGAAGAGAACAACACCTCAGAGATAGGAAAGCCCTGGTCGCTGACATATCTGGAATTGATGATTCCTAACTTCCTTTTAAGGACTCTGGCTACTCATCTGTAAAAGACTTATGTCTGATAAGCAGTGTTGTTGACTTCCACGAGCATGAAGATCTGATATTCTCTTCAGATGATGATGAAGTCTTCCTTGATGGCCAAGGATGACCAACTGAGGTAACCTCCAACCTTCCTTTTTCAATTTCCACACTCGCTATCATTAGACACCTCTTGGGAGAGATTGACTTTCAGCTATACTCTGAGCAATTGCTTGATGATCTCTCTGATGCAGTAGACACTTATACAATAGTGGAAGCTGAAAATGACAAGCTAAGGATCAGAAATAATCAGCTTGTTAAAGAGAACGTCGACAAAAAGCTACCGAATCGAAATCTGCTTTGAATCGCTTTCGGGAAGGTAAATCGAGGAACTTAACGCTTACGAAAGATAAATCTTCTGATCAGGAGAAGCAGATCAAAGATCAACTAGCAATCAACAAACAGCAAGCTGATGACTTCAAAATCCTTCAAGCTAAATTTGATGAGCTATTCCGACTACATGAGAGTCTAAAATCTACTGAGGATAGTCTGCGCATGAAAATAGAGGTTTTCACGAAGTCATCAAAAACCGTTCAAGGCATGAACACCTATTTTCGAACGCCAACTAACAAGAAGGGAATTGGGTATGAGAACCCTTCTACATCCTCAAAAGCCCCGTTTGATTCACTTCAGAAGGGTGTAATCAAACGAGTCTCTGACAAAGATACACTAAAAGCTAAACTTGTATCTGATAAGGGAAAAAGACTTGTTGAGTAAGTAAGGCAGGTGCCTAATCAAAAAGGGAACATAAATGGACCCCAACTGATAAAGCATCAGCCGAGGAATCAACAGAAGAACCCAGTTCTTCTGAATAAACCTCAACCTGATCAGCAGATTAGGTATCAGAAGAGACAACCTATTAAGGGGGAACTGATCAGATTGGAAGATTACTTTATAAGTCGATTAAAGCTGCAGTCAACAAGCAAGTCAAGAGTAAAGCTACAGATCGCATAAGTCAGAAGAAACAACACAACAATGGAATAACAGAGTTTTTCATTGATAAGGACCCGGAGGTCAGATTTACAAGTTACAAGTGATATCACAAGCTACAAATGCTACAAGCTATCTTCAAGTGGTATTACAAGCACAAGAAGACCTGGAGATCGATACATAAACCATAAGCCCTAAGCCAACCCTAGGCAGGGAACGCGAGAGAGAGTTCAAGGTATGATGCTCTCATTTTCCCTCAGTCCTAGAAGAGGCGTCAGAGAGGCTTTGAGAATCCTGAGCCAATCTCAAAAGCTTCGGAGAGAGGAGCGAGAGAGGCTTTGAAGGATGTCCAAGCCAAGAGCCCTCAGACATAAAATCAATGGGCTCTCCAGCTGTTAAATGGGGCACAGTGCCACAGGTTTGGTCACAAGGATCAAACGGACACTAGTGTCGCATGCAAAAATTGAGCTTGATATATGGAGATCAGATGTTGACTGATGCAGACCATATACCAAACTCATGTTTTGTTTCAGACTGAGTCTGTTGATGCTAATTCTGTCATCTCGATAGGCACACAAGGTGCATACGATTAGGAGAAGTGCCTTCTCATTTGCCTTAGCAGATCCGCCTCCCTGGTGGTAAAGAAGCTTAGCATTGATCGTATGTGAAATCTTAGATGACGACGAAAGCAGTGTGAAGGAACACACAGGGTTGATTTGAGAAGCTGAATTCATTGGAAAAGGGCTAAAGGTTCCCACCGGAAGTTTCACCGGAAATAAGGAACTCATCGAAAAGCATGAAGGATATGCTAAAGAAGATGAAATGGTTTATGTTGTGTTGTTTGCCTAACACCCCAGGCTAATTTATAGAAGGAAATTAGGGGTATAAATGCAAATTTTATCTTCTCAAAAGATCTTAAGAGAAATTTGCATCGACAACGCGTCAGGAACACGCGGCTAATGGTTGGATGAGTTAACGGTGTGATTAAATCGCAGCGTATCTATGCCATTATTACGGAATGTCAAATCACGCCGATTTGGGAATCGAGGCGACTTTTAGACTCCCCCGAAGTAAAAGTTTTGGCGGGAGTTGACTTCAGTAAATACGGGTTGATTAGAAGAAGACTGGAGGATGAAGTGTATCAGATAAGTGGATCAAATAAGTAGCGAAGTGTTTCAAGCAAGAATCTGATCAGATAAGTGAAATATTGTTGGGAAATGCATGAGGCAACCATCAGATAAGTCAACAAAGTACCAGATCAGATCACCGTGGTAACTGATTGATTACAATATCAATCAGTCAGATACACTCTCTTATTTATCTCTTTCTGAATACCTTACATGCGTTATTTAAATAATTGATTTATTTTACTCTGTTCATGACGCATGCTCTGCAAAGCTTTTAATGCGGACTTGGGAAAATGTTTTCAAAATGTTTTATTGCGATTTTTCGAGTCTGGAAAACGAGAAGACTACTTTTCTCAACCGTGCGATCAAAATACTTTTTGGCCGACTAATCTCAGCCACTGATTTCAAAACATGGATACTTGAGTACTTTGGAAAGTTGTGCAAAAAGGTTTTCCCTCGTATTCTATAAAATCCAAATTCCTCTCAGAAAACCGCTTTCCACTACTTCGTCTTCTCAAAGTTCTTAAAAGAACAAACTTTTTCCAAAATCTTCAGAGAATTACTTTCGAGATCAATTGATTCTACTCTTCCGCTTTCTAAAATCTTTCGAATCAATTTCTGGTAATTTCTTGTTTTAATTAATTGCATGATCTCAATATCTCTCTGGTACCTAGGTTTACAAATCGTGATGATATATTTTTGTAATCTTTATTAGATCTAAATGCTTATTTGCTAAATTGATGCTAAAATTACTAGTTTGACTGAATTTATTGAAATATCTTACTCAAACTAAACATCAATTTGCATATCGTACAGAAATGGCATATCTTATTCCACGACCGGGCCAAGGGAAAAAGTTCTGCAATTTTTCATCGATGAAGAAAGATATCATTGATGAAAAGTACGTAGTCTTCACCATCACCTCAGACTCTGAATCGCTGGAAATTCTAGAGTGCTTGCGAGCATGTGGACTTGAACGTTATTGCTCTACACATCAGAACATCGTCCACGCACATGAAGCTCTGGAGTTTCTCTACAATCTACGAGAGGATGAAGACATTGATCTTTGACTGATTTCTTCCTGTTGGAGGACCGGAAGTGAGAGTGTCGAATGATGATCTCCGGAGGATATTCGCCTAACTCGAGGAAGCATCAATCCGAGAGACCTACACACGGCGATGTAGGAGAAAAGGAATTTCTTGAAGCCGAAATTTTGAGACCAAAAATAAGGAGAACACGATTTAACGTCAAAGCCTCCTATCTGAAGAGAAAATATCACCTTCTTCTTGAAATTGTTCGAAAGGTGATCATGTGCTCAACCTCTGATCTTGATCACGATCACTTCAGACAAGATAAGTGTCATGGTTGCACTAATCAAAGAAGGCTTCGGATATCGATTTGTTGGGTATGGTCAAAGCAAGACTAAGAAAAGACTCTGGAAGTTCGAATCGACCCGAGCAATGAAGTGTGCTTATCTTCCAAGTGCTCATTCATACACAAAATCTCTATCATTCACGCCGATAAGCCGCCATGAATTATAAATGGATCGAGAATGGAGCAAAGATATACCAAGCAAAGCACAAGGCCATATTGGGCAAAGATGAGTCCCTACCGACAATCGATGAGGATCCAACTCCTTATGTGCCCAAAAACCAAGGGAGAAAAAGAAGGAAAAGATAAGGCAACCGCATCGTCAAGTGCGAGGAAAAGGCCGTTCGGGGAAGAGGATGAAGAGGAAGGATCGACCAAGAAACCAGATGTTTCAAAAACGTCCGGAAGAGAGTCTCATCTCCTCCGAAAAATCGCTCCAAGTTCTTGCCCAAAGAAGTCGGTGAGAATGAAGGATCTGATGCAAGTAAGATCGAAGAAGAGATAGCGATCCGCCTCGAGCCAACTATCGAGAAGGGAAAGAAGAAAGCGGATGATCGCAACCGAAGGAGAGAAATCTGTCAGAGGGACAGAAGTGGAGCAATCTGAGGAAGAATCACCATCTGATTCTCCGCCTCTCACCAAGATCTTCCAAAGAGAAAGATCGCCCAAATCACCATCACCCTCTCCTCAAAAGTCATCACCACCATCATCTCCACATAAAACCTTCTCACCCTCACCCTCGCCTATCAGATCACCAACATCTCCCACACCACCAATCAATGAACCCGTTCAGGAAACTGAACACCCTCAACACGCTGAAAATGAACCTGAACTACAAACATCCCAATCCCCAATCAAGTCTCAAGAACCTGAGAGATCCGATAAGCGAGTGTCCGTCTCTCATAATCCCTTCAATACCAGAACCGTGCTTGCTTCACCTGCTCCAGAAAGCCCCATCATAAGGATAATGAAGCAGCATATCAAGGAGTATCTGCTGGATCTATGCCCTGAATTGGATCAACATCCTGGCATCCAGCAACAGATAGAAGAGATAGTGTTCTGGAGGGATATCAGACTGAAGAGCATTGAAGAATTTTTTATTCTAATGACAACTCTAGGATTAGATTTCTTTGTAGACTTGGAGTTGAAATGTCTAAACAATGCTAGGATTGAAAGTGATGTTGAATTGGCATCTGACGATGATATCAGATGGTTAATTCACGAAAGGTTCGGTATTGCTGATAATAGGGAGGAAACCGTTCAACCTCCTAAAGATCATGAGGGAGCTACCGATGAACCAAGAATGGGTGCTGCAGATGAGACCCGACTTGGCAAGGCTTCAACATCTGAACAGACTGCGATGAGCTCTGATACCCTAGATCATCATACTCAGAAGATTCAGGATGGGATCAAGGCTGCATTTGAAGACAAATTCGCAGCGCTCACAGCAGATCTGATGAAGCGATTTGAAGATGAGCAAGCAAAACTAGTTGACAAGGAACGAAGTCACACAGTTGGGATGCACAATGCCATCCTTGCTGAAGTAATGCAACTAGTATATCCTCTTGCTGAGAAGCTCAAACTCGATCGACAAACTCTCGCCCGCATGAGATGCTCCATCGCATTACGTACTTTTTAGAAAGTGTCTCAGGGCATCCTTGGACAAAACCAACAACCACTTGGATATGGGTTGAAACATTTTCTAGCTTTCTACGTAACGAGCAAGACAGAAATCAAATCGCTATCGCACCCTTCTACAATTACACCTTCGCCTTCACTGCTCGATCACTCCTCTTGTTGTCGAGAACGCAAAGAGAGATCTCACGGCAATTAACCGCTCAACAAGAAGATGTCCAACCTCTTTGATGAAACCAAAAAGGGGGAAGGAAAAGAGAATAAAGAGAAGAAAAAAAACCGCACTCGAACACGCTTGGTAACTTTTTTTCATCTCTACCAAAAACCATCAGATGTCGACTTGCCACCACTCCATATACCCGATCTCGTTGCGGAAATGAAAAAGAAACCGTGGAGCAACATAGCAAAGAGATCATTTGAAAGCGTAAAAGTGCTCTTTCGGAGGTTAATTGCCAGAGTCGATAAGATTGAAGATTTTTCTTCGTTCGTTCAGAAAAGAATGGAAACTGATGATCAGGCCAAGAGTCTTGAACTCGCTTAGAAATTAGCTAAAGAAGACAAACAAGATGAATCTGAGAAGACTCTGAGGAGAAAGAAAGGCAAAGGCAAGATGATGAAAGCAACTGCGGAAGATCAGAGACAAGGCCAGCTATTCTCCACCAAAAGCCAGATGACTCTTGAACAAGTTCAAAAGCGCATAAGACAGAAAAATAAGAGAGGCCGCAATCAAGAAGCGAAGTTAGCAGAGGCTAAGGGATCGAACATCGCTACATCCGGCGAGAGGAAGAACGAAGTTCGCAGCAGCAGAGAGATTACTTTGGGAGAAGAATGCCCTTCCCAAGACTGTTAAAGGCATCCTTCAGACAGACGGCAAGATCTGCTTCAGTGGGATCGGATCGAGGGAGAATGGTTATGTGACGTCTACATCCTGGAGAAGATTCCAATTCATCAAGATCAGACTGAGAATGATGATGAATTTCGGAACTGGTTAGAAACAAAGTATCCAGACTTCTACCAGACAGTGATGAAAGAAGGCAAGATCATGTCACTAATACCAGAAGCTCCACCCTTTGAAATACTCCTTTCACCTTTGCGTCCAAACAACAAGCTAGATCCTGTTAAATTCAAGAATATCTACTATGGACTTGCTGAAAAAGGAGGAATCCATAGAAGGGAAGAGCTGGACAAACTAATGCAAAGGATGTACAGGATGTTTGGCATTCCCAAAGAACTACAAATGTTCAAGTACACCTGAAGAAGACAACTTGGAATCAGATGATAGGTACGCTTTTCATGTATTCTACAATGCACACACCTATCTGAATGAAACTTTCCATCTCACTGATTCTAAGACAACATTTCATTGTCTTCTGAGGTATGTACTGTTTACATTATCTACATTTCCATTCATGGTATCTGTTTTTCTGATTAAGTGTGATTAAGTGTTTTGGTTACATCAAAAAGGGGGAAATTGTTGGGAAATCTGTAATTTAATTTTGATGGAAGTTCCAAAACAGGTTGTAATAGGACCAAATCGGACACATTGGTGATCGATGACTTAGAATCGATTAAGATGACCAAATTTAAATGTATAGATAGTGATGTAAAGATAGGTCACATATTGAGGGGGAACTCAATATGTATAGGTCGTCGAAGTGTCGGATGACCCAGATAAGGTCGATGATCAAGACTAAGCACAAATCGAAGACAAGAAGTCGAAGATCGTGAAGATAAGAAGACATCAAGACTCGGAGATGAACTCAAGACTCGGATAAACTCAAGACTCAAGAATAAACCTAAAGACTTAGTATGACTGAATACACTGAGGCTCAGAGACACCTGAAGATCAAAAGACCTGAAGACCTATATCAGCAGAGTCTGCATATTGAGCTAAGACAATGTGTATCTGAAGACTCAACAAGGTAGATCGACCGATCATTACGATCAAGTTAGATCACACTGCAACAATCTAAAAGATACACCGCATAAGACGCGAATCTTCTACAAAAGGAATATCAATCGTCTAACGGACAAATTTATGAAGTGCCGCCTCGCGAAGCCAAGGAGAAAGCGACACGTGCACAAAAAGAGCTGACAATGCGGGATACGATGCTGCGGACAAAAATGGGGCTAATGATGCCTACGGCCATGCCGATAATCGGAGCACATCACAATCATATCCTATAACCTACCTAGTATAGCCCGAAATTCAAATTACTCTCCAACGGCTCTTTGATTTTGAGGTCTATAAAATGGGATTGCTTGTCAATTGAAGACAAGAGAGACAACTAGCAAAGAACAAACACGGAGACACCGCAAAAGAAGCAAAAGCTACAGCAAAATCTCCGCTCAAAGAACACTATATTTGAAGATTATTCTTAGAGTGTTCATCCCATTTGTTCTTAGTAAGAAATCCTATCCACTAGCATTTTGGCTACCTAAAACACCAGGATAGATTTCCAGTTGGAACCCTCAAACATTCTTTACCCAAACGCAAGTTAGGTTAAGTTTGTTCCCGGAAGATTTCAGACTAGGGATTCTAGTTTTCTGATTTCTAGTTCGGTTGAGTGTGAACTCGATAAACATCTGTAGAGTGTGAACTCAATAAATATCTTGGCCATCCTTTGAAGGATATAAGTCCCGCGGGTTAAGTTTGTAGAGTGAGAACTCGGTAAACATCTCGACCATCCTTTGAAGGATATAAGTCCCTCAGGTTAAATTTGTAGAGTGAGAACTCGGTAAACATCTTCGGCCATCCCGTGAGGGGCATAAGTCCCACAAGTTAAGTTTGGTTAAGGTTCCCCTGTGTTAAGGGAAGAGTGGACGTAGGACGGGTTTCGTCTGAACCACTATAAAAAGTCTTGTGTGCATTTACTTGCTTTCTTATTGCTTTAAACTATTCACACAACTGAGTTTAAAACAACATACATATTCTAAGTTAAGCTCAGTCTGCACCAAGCACCTGATCTGATCAGATTGACACCTTAGTCAACTGGTTGAAAACTGACTTGAGAATCTGAATTGATAAAACTGGTTTTTCACACGGGTTAAAACAAGCTTCCGCACCATTCAGTTAAACTGACAGATATCAAGCTGATCTACCCTTAGGCACTCAGTAAGATTGAACATCAGTCTAAACTGATACACTAGCACTCTGATTGGGTAATCTGCAGTTCACACCTGATCCGCACAAAAAGTTTTCGAAGTCTATTCACCCCTCCCCTCTAGACTTCCACCCTCACAAAACCCGTTCGGGACCTACAATTAGTGAATTCATGGCTAAGGTATTCACCTCCTCGATCGGATCGAAGAGTCTTGATACTCTTACCAAGTGTCTTCTCTATTTCAGCTTTGTACTCTTTGAATTTCTCAAAAGATTCGGATTTGTGTTTCATAAGATACACGTATCCGTATCTAGAGAAATCATCAGTAAAAGTGATGAAGTAGCCGAAGTGACCCCTAGCTAGAGTGGACAATGGTCCACAAACATCATTGTAGATCAACTCTAGAACTTCTTTGGCATGCACCCCTTTCCCAGAAGAGGGTCTGTTGATCATCTTGCCCATGAGATAAGATTCGCAATCTCCATAAGACTCATAGTCGAATGGGGTTAAGTAGTCTAACTTTCTTAACATTGTAATTCTTTTTCTCGTTTACATGATCAAGTTCTACAATGCCATAAGTAAGTCGGGTTTTCATGATTACTAAGTTTGAGTCTTTTATTTTGTATATTAATAACATCATATCCATAACGCAACAGATACATGTTGCGAGTAATAGAAAGAACTAAATGACAATCATCAAGTTCTAATCTAAAACCAAAGGGTAAGTCTATCACATAAGTCCCCACACATTCAATTAGCAACTCTTGCTCCGTTTCCACGTGTAGGACAACTTCACCCTTCCTATTCGTCCTATGACACATGAGCCCTTTCACATTAGTGCAAATGTGATAGCCAAATCCGGCATCCAATACCAAGCAGTTAGCGCTATTAGTGAGAAAAAAAGTTTTTTGGTCCCATAACTTATGCACTGCTCATTTTTCGTCCCAAAAAAATTTAATGTCCAATTTTAGTCCCACAACTAAATGGATTGTCCAATTTTGGTCCCATTTTCAGCGAAAAATTAGAAAAATGTCGTTTTGAGTTTCATGCAAGTCACGTGCCGGTAAAATTTAGTTATTCTTACATTTATAGATTTTAAATTTTAGTTTTGGTTAAATTTATTGGATTATTTACACATGTGTAGTTTAATTGATTGAAAAACGTAAAAAAAAAGAAATAAATAATCAGCGTTCACGTCATCGAGGGTATAGAGAACCCCAAATTTTACTGGCACGTGACTTACACGTCATCAAAATAATGTTATTCACAATTTTTCGGCAAAAATGGGACCAAAATCGGACAATCAATTTAGTTATGGGACCAAGATTGGACAATTAAATTTTTTGGGACGAAAAATGGACAGTAGATAAGTTATGGGACCAAAAAACATTTTTACTCCGCTATTAGTGGACATGTTTATCGTCATAACAAACATACATGTTCTAGTGCTAGAAGCACTTAGTGTCTTCCTTTTAGCAACCAGAACCTTATAGTCCTTCTTCCAATGCCCTCTTCTACTTATAGTAGAGGCACACATCCTTGTTCACCCGCTCCTTCTTTCAGACACCATCTTAGTGATAGTGAACTCAAAAGTCTTGAGCAAGTTGTGAAGTTCAGGCATGGTCGCATCCGTCTTATTCATACTGTTGTTCACAATGAAGCTGAAATATGAATCAGGAGCGACTTGAGGATAACATAAATGAAAACATTGGTCTTTTAGCTCAAAGCCTGAATTACCAAGTTTATCAATTAGGCCTATCATCATAAGCACATGAGATGAAATCTTCCCTCCTTTAGCTAACCGGCATCTGAACAGATCTCTCATCACTTCATAAATCCCAGAATGAGATTCAGAATCAAAGAGATCCTTCAGATGCTTGAGCATCGAGAAGGGACCCATTTTCTCATGTTGCCTATGTATATCGGGAGTCATGCCGAGGAACATCACATACTGAGCCTGGGTAACATCCTCTTGATGCTTCTTCTGAGCTGCTACATCAAACGTGGCTGTCTCAGGGAACCAGATTCAGGGGTAACCTGGATTGGTGTGTCCAACACGTACTCAATCTTTTTTTGCCTTAGCACCAAACACATGTTTCGGTGTCAGTCTAGAAAATTTGGCTTAGCCAATTTTGTTTGTTTCCAAAACACATTTCAAAACAGTTATACATTTCAACTAACCAAGAGAAATAAAATAAAATGGGAATTAAAACACATAATTCCTGTGATCAATATTCAGTAATCAAAATAAACATGGCCTTTCTTTTGTGTTTATTTTGTCTCCATTATTTTCACATACTCAACGACCTCATCGGAAGAGTGCGAATTTATATCAAATATAAATTGTAATCCTACTATTACAATATCTACTTGGGCTGATTACTATAATAGCAGAACTGGTAGGTCTCCAAACCAATTGCAATACTGCAACTCCTAGTTGATTGAACCTAGTTCAATCGGATGCCCCTTGACTCTCATTTCTCTGTTTGGGCTATTGAAGCAGAATCAACTTGATTTAAAACCGTCAAACGGCGATACTACGTGTCCCTATAAAAGTCCCGTTAGATGTAGATCCAAGCAAAAGACTTGAGACTTAAATACTCATTGGAACGAAATCTCCGGTTTACTTTTAATTTTGATGGAAGGCATCGTTCAATTTAATGAAAATCATATTTTGGTGAGGAACGTTTTTAAAGGCAAGGTATTAATTACTTAATCGAGATCCAACATGTTAATCTGCATCACATTTGAGCAATTATTGGGCGCCGCCTACCCAAACATGATTTCATACGGACTAACACTTATGGGCGCCGTCTACCCAAACAATAAATACGGTCTGATAGTTATTGGGTGCCGCCTACCCAAACAGTCATAATGCGGACTGTAAAAGCTTTTAACGAATTAAATATAAAACACTTAAACAGTGGGATTTAATAATTCCTTTTAAACCGAACCTGAAAATCTAATTTTAATTTGATTTTAAATTTTTAAAATCTTACGATTAATTCAATTAATCATTAAAATAAAATCCATTTTTATTTCCATATAGGTCCAACCTTTTAAATTCTAATTTCAAAAATTAAAATTTATTAAATTAAAATTTTGTTTAATTTCCGGGGCTCGGCTGCAATTTCCAAAACCGCACAGGAGGGTCCATCTCTAAACGAGTTAGCAAAACAGCCCTCCCACATCATCACCCTTCCAAATAGATCCAATCCGTACAGTTTCAGTAATCCCAAAATTTCCAAACCCAAAACAATTCCAGTTTCATCAATCATCATCAAAAACCCAGATCATCAAATTTTGGAACACAAGATAGCACATGAAACGAAGAACAGGGGAGCAAGTCCAACATCAGAAATGAAGCAGAGCCGAAAAGAAAAACCAAGCGAATGGTTCGGCCTGATTCGCATTGGATGTGCAGTCCAGAACCGAGGGATCGTCGACGCCGAGCCTTGAGCGCGAGCGTGCTCACCGCATCGCCCTAGGCAAGCCTGTGCAACGCCGTCACCGCTCGGCTTCGCACGTTCGATGAATTACTCCAAACGATTCAATCGAAGAACGAGCACTGCCGCCACTAAACCAGAGGTAATTTATCATCGCGACGGCCGCAAGGATGGAGAACCAATGACGGCGTTGCAAATCGAGATGGGATGAGGGTTTAGCGGTGAACGGCGAAACGAATCGCAGAGCGAGACAAACAGGGCAGCAGACGAGCTACGCCGCCACCGCACATCGCGAACGGGTCCGCACGGCCATCGCCTAGCAACGTGTTGTGGTCCTCCGCCGTGAGCTGGGCGGCGCTGCAATTCCAGGAGGCGAGATTTAGGGTTTCAGAAACCCCCAAATCGAAAACTGTGGAGGGGTTGAAGTGGACCGAAGACAAGTGGGTGGGTTTTATCTAATAAAGCCTACCCCCAATGAATTAATACCAATTCATATGCCCAGAACATTAAACAAATAATTTCAATGGTGCGGTTAACATCAAACTCGACCGCACCAATCATATTAAAAAAAATATTTTTTTAACATGATACAAATAGCAATTAATTAATCAAGAACCTGAGCTTTGATACCATGTTGGAATTTAGAGGCACGTAAACACGTAATACATGCGCAACGGAATTAAACAGTTCACCAACAACGAACAATTTATTGCATAATTAAATACGAGTAAACGTAAACATAATTCTTACAGTAATTCGTATACAGTTTTCTCTACTGTGGTATCCACGTAATCCCCAATCACAGACTTGTACAGATTTGCCAGCGCTGAATCCCGAGATGAATTTTCTAGGAAAATTTAAACTCTAGATCATATGGAGAATAATGAATTAACGTTATTTGTGAATTCCCAAGAGTTTGTATATATAGGGAGGCCCAGCTTATATCTTAAGCTAGCCCGATTGGGAAATAAAATCCCTTATCTTTATTTAAATAAATCTCTACGATTTATTTCCTATATATAAAATCTCTACGGATTTAATTTCTATGTATATCAAATCTCTACGGATTTGATTCCGTATATTAAATCCTACAGATTTAATTTCCATGTATATCAAATCTCTACGGATTTGATTCCATATATATTAAATCCTATAATAATATACCATATATTATTATTAGGAATTCCTATTTAATTAAATCCAATTTAATTAAACATTAATAATAATTAATTCCAAATTAATCTATTATTAATTAATTCTCCATAAATTAAATATTAAATCTAATTTAACATTTAATCAACCAACTATAATCCGTAAAAGGGAACTACTTGTTGTGTGACCCATAGGCCCTCATATATCGAGCGATTAGTCAAACTAACAGTCTTAATTGAACCTTAGATAATAAATCAGACATTCTCAATATATGAGGTACGTTGCGAGAAAAGTGCAACTACCTGTAACTGAAACATGGGCTATTACAATTTCCTCCTTTCATTCGCGAATACTCGATTAACTCTTGAACATGATGAAGTGTCTATTCAAATAACTTAATCAAATTATCTCTAATCACTAATTGATCATGTATGTCACACTAAGCCACAAAGTCTAAGTTGACGTGCATCGGCCGAAGGCTTAGATCCAATTATGACGAGAAGATGAGTATTCTCTCTAAATCCACTTTGAGGAATGAATCCTTTTCTTGGCTCAACTACCACGCACATGCACTTGGTGATGAACCCAAATCAAGTCATATCTACCCATGGAAAGGTGCAAGCGTCGGTCATGGTCAAAGTTCATCATCCCACACATGTCGTGCGTATTGACCTCAAGTCAAAGGAGTATAGCATCGCTCCCACTAACCGAGACACCCGTAGACACATATTGTGGAACTACATCAAACGGTTTCTCGGATGGGTATACCAATACCCTCTAAGGTATTTGTGTATCCATCATGAGATACCTAGTATCTCGTAGTAAGTGAGATCTTACTACACTCTCTAAGAGTATGATGCAGATCGCACACCAATCTCCATTGCATCATCAATATCCCATTCTTGATGATCCTTGATCGGGGCTATTTGAGAATCATGCTTAAGTCATCTAAGTTCTCACAACCTCAATGACATCAATGACTCATGGGAACATTTGTACGAATAAATGCAAACAATCAAACATAATATTCAAACAAGTGTATTGCCATACATTAATATTAAATGAACTATAATATTAAATCAAACTGAATATCATCAAGTATTATGTCCTTATAATACATTGTCTCTAGGACACTAACACTAACATTTCCACCAATCATCAAGGAATAGAGTAGAGCTGTCAGGAAGACAGATAACAGATCATTCTGAACAATCTACACAAATTACTCTTTTTCAAAAAACAAGGTAAGATTATCAAAGCAATGAAGACAAGGATATATCAGAGTAAAGATACAAAAATCTTAACCTAAAAACAACAGAATATGATCATCAGAGTAACTAATCATCAATACTGAAAAATAAACAGAATATCAGAGCAAGTCATAAAACTCACAAATAAATAGAATACTAGAGCATCAACACCTACAATTCATCAACAAGCAAATCCTACCAACTATTGTTCAATAATTACATAACCAAATGAACAGAGTTTAGTAAATAATTTGCAAAAATAGAAATAAGATCATATGAATAAAGAAGGAAAATAGAGAGAGTAGGAGGTGATATAACTGAAATATATCAGCTGCAGCATCATCAAGTCCTACACATGCTCCCCCTCAACTTGTTCTTAACTCCCCCTGTCTTCATGATCTTAAAAACAAACTCCCCCATTCAACCATCATGGGAGATCACCATAGATTTCCTCTATGATATCATCAATGTCAGCTTCATCATCATCATCACCTTGTTCAGCAGCTTGTTCAACCAGAGGATCTGGCTCATTCTCTTCATGCACATCATCCTGAACAACCTCAGGAACTTCTTCAGCATCAGGAACATCAGGTGCAACTTCAGGAGCATCACATGCTACTCCCCCTGGTGGAGCAGAAAGCAACCTCTCCCAGAAGCTTTTCATGACATTCAGCTCAGCAATCTGATCCTGCAAATTCTCAATTTGCTGAAGTATGAAATCCCTATGAATAGTAACAGACTGAACTGGAGAATTTCTCAAGTCAGTGTCACCATCATTGTTGTTAGCATTTGGTACAACATCCGGATTTTGAACAGCAAGTTCAACAACCTCAGGCTCAGCTTCATCTCCCTCTGCATTATGCCTCCTGTATGGTAAGTCCCTAATCCTGTTTCCTCTCAACAGAATTTTGGAGATTCCTAAATCCCACCAAGACTTTCAACAGGTTCCCTAGCAATGTCCAACCTGTCCAGCAGAGCAAAGATCATACATGGATATGGTAAAGCACTTTTCTTACCACCTGCACATTTCATAGCATTATCAAAGATTGTTCTTCCCAGATTGAAATTATTCATGACCATTATCCTATACATCAGGATAGCTTGAGCTTCAGTGATCTTGGTAGAGTTGGAAGTTGGCAACCAGTTGTACACAATAAATTTGTGAACAACTGAAAACAGACTTGTCAACTTGGATGACAACACCGTTGTTGTCCATCTTCTAACCATTCTACTAGTAATAGCAATCACAATTTCATTTATAGGAGGGACAACTTCTTCATCTACATCAGGTGTTCTCAAGAAAGCATTTATCACACCAGGATTGAAGCCTACATTATGACCTCTAAACCTCACATGCCCATATCTCCTAGAATTCCTTCTACCAGTTCCTTTCCTCAAATTGCAGTAAAATTCATATACCCAAGTGTCAAATAAAGGTGAAGCAAACTGTACAACATGCAATAGGTTCCTTTCCTCAAATAATTGAATCAGATTTTGACTATCAAATTCATAAACTCTTATTCTCCTCTCAGACAACAAAAATCTCCTTCTCATAATAGCAAACTTAGGACTAGCAATACCATGATAAGCATCATCACTATCATCATCATCAGGTTCAGAAGATGTGTTACCTGAACTACTTGAGTCTGATTCATCAGGGTCATCAGAGTCATCTGGTTCTCCTGATGGTGTTGCAACACCTTTCTCAACATCTTCATCAAAATCAGAGTTAGCAACAGGTTCATGCCTCCTCTTTGTCCTCAACTCATTTCTATCCTTTGTAGTAGCTTCAGGATCATTTTTGAATTTTGTTATTCTTTCATTCCTTGCAAGCTCAACAATAGGAATGACCTCATCAGAACTTTCTGAATCAGCATGGACATTAGCAGTCCCATCATCATCATCAGCATCAGTCGCAGGCTCAGATGCTTCACTTGGTTCACTTTCCTCAGCAATTGATTTCTCACTCTCCTCAACGACAGATTTTCCACTCTCCTCATCAAACTCTTCTCAACAGAGTGTTCAATTTCCTCAGCCGACTTCTCACTTTCATCAACCTCTTTATGAATCGGACACAACAATTGGCATTGAGGTTTGACCCAAATTAGAAGTCTTACCCCTCTTTGTCTCAGAGTAGTCCACCCTGGGCTTGTAGCGGTTCGACCTTTTCCTTGGTTTCATAGGGCTTCTCTTCCTCTTCGGCTTTTTGGAGGAAGGACCAGCAGCAGCAATATCAGCCTTAGCCTTCTCAACGGGCTCCCCCATGGAAGTATCTTCCATCTCAACATCAGCTTGAGAATCGGGTTGCGCGAGCTCAATATTTTCAGCAGTTGGTTTCAGATTCTCGGCCTCTACAATGAAGTCATCTGGGAAAACACCACGAGGAGGGTTCGAGGATGAGACATTCGAGAATGGTAGAATTTTCACCGAGAATTCTCCAAACATGATTGTCACGGGAGTTTCAGATTGTTGAAGCGAAATGATCGCCTTGCTTACATTCAGCGGATGTTCGGTTTCAGGGAATGCAACAGAAATTGGTTCTGGGTTCAGCGAATTCTGGAGTGTTGGGTTTGATGATTCAGCAGTAGGTGTGAAATTGGGTAAATCGATTGAAGTTTCCATTGATGCAAGAAGGTGAAGTGGATTCGCGATTTTAGGGTTTTCAAAGGAAGGGTTTGAAGGCGTGTTTGGTGAAGTGTTCTGATTTCCAGCCATTGTGCTCTATATATATCAAAAAGAGTTAGTGACAAATAGATATAAAAATTCAATTCCAACTAATACTTTATGACAAAACCAGTAATACCTAGTTCTTCAAACTTTCAAAACTCAAAACAAGTTTTCAGTATACAAACCAACATCCATTCGAAACTTATATAGAATCTGAAATCATCATGTTACAAACCATGATCCCACAAAGTGAATGTTCTAGAAATGGAGATAATGGGGTGCAATGTGATGAAACCATCACTCCCACTACTTCGAATATCCAATCCACACGATTTCTGCCCATTTTTACAAAACCAAAAAGCCCAAAAAGAAAAAAATAATATACAATCTGAAATTAAATAAAGTGTGGCCAATTTTTGTATTAAATAATCAATTTAATCAAAAAGTCACATTTAAACAATCATCTTAGTAAAATCCAGTCAAATCAAGTCAATGCAGCAATCAAGAACGGGACACACACACTTCAACATTCATTTTGCCTGTTTTACACAGCCAATGTTGCACTTTTCTTCTTTTCTTTTCATACACTTAACTCATATTGATCCACCTTTTGAAAAGAGAACATCGTAGTAGCGAACTCCGTGCCCCATAGTTACTCAGTGGATTATGAGCAAATTGATGTTATATCAATCACCTTTTGAAAAGAAGACATCGTAGTAGCGAACTCCGTGCTCCATAGTTACTCAGTGAGAGATTACATCCAATGTGTCTATCTTTTCTTTTCTTTTTGTACATTTAAGAAGTGTGTGTCCAGGTAGAATCACAATGACTAGACTCAATAAGAATTCAACTCAAAATCATATTCAAACCATGAGAATCGATCAAATCAACCAAGTGCTACAAAAATCAAACCAGATGTTGCTTCAAATGTTGTAACATTTGTTGCAACATCCACCCTACAGAACTCAGATAGTACATAAACCAAGAGATTTCCTCATAAAGGAAAACCTTTTATGATCAAGCGCTTTAGTAAAAATATCAACAAGTTGATTATCAGTGGGAACATACTCTAACTTCCAAATTTCCTTATCTACAAGGTCTCTTTTGAAATGATGTCTTATACTTATGTGCTTGGTAAGAGAATGTTGTACTGGGTTTTTAGAAATGTTAATAGCACTAGTATTATCACAAAACACAGTCAGAATATCATTCTCAAGTCCATAGTCATCAAACATCTTTTTCAACCACAAAAGCTGTGTACAACAACTACCAGCAGCAATGTACTCAGACTCTGCAGTAGATTGTGAAACACAATTTTGTTTCTTACTATGCCAGGAAATCAAATTGTTACCATATAAAAGCAACCACCACTTGTGCTTTTTCTATCATAGATGTCCCCAGCCCAATCAGCATCACTATACCCAGGCAGTACACTGCTTGTGTCCTTTGTATACCATATATTTGTGCAATCATCAACCCTTCATTAACCTATTTAATAAACAAAGTCTTGTCTGCTTCTCCTCTAACAAAACTAAACTACAAAAGAAAGTCAATCAATCTGCCATACCAAGCTCTAGGAGCTTGTTTCATGCTATACAATACTTTCTTAAGCTTACAAACATGATCAGGATAGTGAGGATCTTCAAATCCTAAGGGCTAATCAACATAAGCCTCTTCGTTCAAGATACCATTCAAAAATGCAGCCTTTACATCCATTTGATGCAATTTGACATTGATAAAACATGCAATAGCCAATAACAATCTAATAGATTCAATCCTAGCTACAGGTGCAAATGTTTCATCAAAAACTTGAGTGTATCCTTGGCCAACCAATCTAGCCTTATTCCTTACTATGTTTCCAGACTCATCAGTTTTGTTCTTAAAAATCCACTTGGTTCCAATGACATTAGTGTTACCACATCTTGGAACTAGTGTCCAAACATCATTCCTTTCAAACTGATTAAGTTCCTCATGCATATCATTTATCCAATTTTCATCATTTAAGGCTTCTTTGATATTTTTAGGCTCAATTATAGAATGATAGAATTCAGAATTAACCATGTTGCATATAGAAGACATACAAACAGATATTACCACATCTTTTGAGCTTACCCTTCTTCTGGTTTGTACCCCAACAGAAGAATCACCAATGATTTGGTTTGAAGGATGGCTTTTCATGATTCTGGAAACAGGTACCTTGTCATGAGTGTATTGAGTATTGCTTTCTGAACTTTCTATTTTTGGATTTTCAGAGAATATTGTCCCAGATATCGTGGCATTAGGTGTAACATCTTTTGAATTTCCAGAAAATCCAGTTCCAGCAGAAATCTCAATATGCTCAGAAACATCTTCTTCTTCAGTACTTTTTCCTGCTATATTAGTTGTATCATCAAAAACATCATTCAATGATTCTTGAACATTGTTTAACCTAAGGTTGAAAATTCTATAGGCTTTACTATTTCTAGAATAGCCTAAGAAAAAAGCTTTGTCACTTTTAAAGTCAAACTTTCAAAGTTGATCTCTATCATTCAGAATGTAACACACACAACCAAACACATGAAAGTATTTCAGATTTGGTTTCTTGTTGTTCAGAATCTCATAAGCAATTTTTGAACTTTATGGCTTCATAAAAACTCTGTTAATAATATGGCATGCAGTGTTTAACGCTTCAGCCCAAAACCTCTTAGAAAGATGTTTAGCTTGCAACATTACCCTAGCCATTTCTTGAAGAGTTCTATTCTTCCTTTTAGCTATTCCATTTTGTTGTGGAGTTTTAGGAGAAGAAAACTCATGCATTATACCTTTCTTTTCACAGAAATTAGAAAATAAGCTATTTTCAAATTCCCTACCATGATCTGACTTAATCTTACTCACTTTCAAGTTGTATACAATTTTAAACCTTTTATAAAAACCTTAAAAGCAGCAAAAGTTTCAGATTTTTCTTTCAAAAACTCAATCCAGGTATATCTAAAAAAATCATCTACCACAACCAATGAATACCTTTTACCTCCAAGACTTTCTGTTTCCATAGGACCCATATGTAGCAGCTCAAAACACCGTGTTGTCGAACAATGTGACAATATCTTGTGTTACACTCGGATCTGTTTACCTTTCTGGCAAGAACCACAAATCATGGTTTCTCCTATATTCAGCTTTGGCAAACCTCTTACAGCACCAATCTTCACAAGTTTCTGGATATTCTTGTAGTTAACATGTCCAAGTTTTTGATGCCATAAAACATCTTCAGCATTTTTGGCAAGATTGCAAACATTGTTAGTTCCAATAAGATAACAATTATCAATTGACCTATTACCAGTCATAAGACACTCATTTTCATTATTCAGAACATAACAAGAATTCTTATCAAACTTGACATGCAAATTGTCATCACATAGTTGACTTATACTAATCAAATTAGCAAGCAAAACTTCAACATGTAAGACATTAGACAGCTTAGGAAATCCTTCAACATTGAGAGTACCTTTCCCAACAATTTCTCCTTTTGAACCACCACCATAAGTGACATTTCCTCCATCAAATTTCTCATATTCAGACAGGAAATTCACTTGACCAGTCATGTGCCTAGAACACCCACTATCAAAGTACCATAAACCAGGTACATATGCTTTCAGAGATGTATACACAACATTACAAGTCACATCTTGTTTACTGACACATTTAATTTTAGCACATTGTGACTCAGAAACTTCAGCTTGTAACACCTTCATGTCCTCTTTCAATTTATCACAATATGGACGAATATGACCATGACCACAACAATAGTGACACACATACTTCTTTTTCTTCTTCTTAATGTGAGCTTTTGTTTCCTCTGGAGTTTTGACATTTGTCTTTTCTCCAGCTTTAACAAATTTCACAGGTTTAAAGCTTTTAGAAGTAGTTTCATAACCAAGACCAGTAGTATTAGATTTACCAACCATCAAAGCATCTTTCAACATTTTTGTTCCTTTGGCATATTTCTTAAAACACAAAGTTGAACTTTTCAATTCTTCCTTTAGTTTAGAAATTTCCAAATCCTTTCTTATTAAGACAACTTCAAGTTTGGTTAGTGAGTCTCTCAAGTCATCATTTTCCTTAGTCATAGACTTTAGAATCTGATTTTGAGATTCACATTTATCAAACAAATCTTTACAACCTGATCCACATGATTCACTATTCACAACAGACGTTCCTTTATCATCAATTAAACCATTAAAACAATTAATAGTTTTATCAGAATAGTCTTCATCTAATGTTACTCTAGATGTGGTAACATCTGTTTCAATATCAGAATCAGAATAGTCCAGATCATTATCTAAGGAATCATCATAATCTATTCTAGCATAGAATGCACGTTCTTCATTTTGTTCTTCATGCTCTTCGCCAGATTCATCACTTAAAGTAGCATTGAAGTTTAATTTCAATTTAAGCAAGGTATTAGCACATTCATTCGCATAATGACCATACCCATGACATGCATTACATTGAAAAAAATTTCTATACTCAGGGTCAACTTTGTCATACCTGCCTTTGATTCCATTACCAATTTGCCTTGGTTGGAACGCATTACCTTTCTTTTCAAAGGTTTGTGGAGAGTTGTTGATCTGAATCTTTGGTTGAATGTTGCCTTTGAACTTGTTATTCCTCTTTTTCATAAGAGCATTGAATTGCCTTGTAATAAAAGCAATGTACTCCTCGGGGTTGGAACATATGTCAGAAACATCATCCTCTGAATCAGCTTCAGTCACAATAGGCACTTGCTCAGCATTTGAAGATGTTTCACGTTTGAACACCACCACTTTCTTTGCATCAGCTTTGTCATCCTTCTCAGTTGTATTCATCTCATACGTATGTAGGATGCTGATCAATTCATTTTGACTTAGTGTATTTGTATCCCTTGCCTCTTCAATTGCACAAATCTTTTCATCGAAGCGCTTAGGTACAGTACGCAAAATCTTATGAACCAATCTCACATTGGAGATGGGATCTCCAAGAGATTGACCTTCATTTGCAATTTTAGTGACCCGTTCATTGTAGGAATAAATTGTTTCATCCTCCTTCATCTTCAAGTTCTCGAACTTTGTCCCAAGCATTCAAAGTCTGGACCTTCGAACACTATTCGAACCTTCATTGTGCTCTTGCAATCCATCCCAAGCTTCTTTTGCAGAAACACATGTTGATATGATCTTGAACATGGTCATATCAAATGACGTGAATATTGCATTCAAGGATTTAGAATTGTAGCTAGCAGTTGTACTTTCATCATTAGTGCAATCCAGTTCGCGTTTGACTGTAACTTCTCCTTCTTCATCTGCAACATTCTTAGGAGGTGTCCATCCTGAAAGTATACTTCTCCAGACACGTTCATCAATTGACTTGATGTACATCCTCATCTTTGGTTTCCAATACACATAGTTTGTACCATCAAGAATTGGTGGTCTCAAACTTTGTGGAGTAAGTGGATATTCAATCGCCATAACAAAAACAACACACTTGACACATGATCTAACTTAGTAAAATCAAGCTTTGGCTCTGGTGTCAACTGAAAGTGTGTTTCACGGGGTTGTGTTTAGTAAAATCAGAGTAATATTACACTGAATGTTGTGACACTCAAAGTAACATTCAAACGACAGAAACATCAGAAGACTCAGAAACACAACACACGAAATTAATAAGACTTAGCACAAGCTATATCAATATAGATTGTGATGCCTTATGGCCGAAATCACTATTTATCAAATTAATGAATACAAAGAGGTTCACAAATCGAATCCTCTTGAAACAAGATCAAGCATATGATCTAAAGGTTAGGTGTATCTCTACACTACCAAAGGTGATATGTTCTATGAATGTGAAACTATCTTACACCGAGGCTAACACTCCACATAAAATAAATCTAGCACCAACTCGAGGTATTGTAAACCCTACAATTACTCTCTTATGGTAAAATAACTCCATAACAACGACCCTATCACTCTAGATGCACTCACGCACTCTACAGTTGATGCTTGGTTGTTGCTTCGACTAAACAACACACGATATATGGCAATGTTCGACACTTGATATGAACATCAAGGTCTTCTATTTACAGACTTCGTGTATACTTTACTAGAGCCTCCTTGAAGGATCTAGAAACTCTTCAATCCACTCTTCCATGATCTTTGTAACTGTCCAGATAGTGGGTCTTATTTGATCTCTGAAAAAACAGTTGCATGATCTAGTCCCTTCTACTCGATTCTTGAAGCTTGTGGAACCTTCTGGAATCTTGCAGAACAACCTAGATCGTCAACATGCAGTCAACAACATCAAAGACAACATTGAACATAGAAGTGTTAGTGGTTAAGAAGAAAGGATGAATATTGATGTTGTAACCAATGTTGTAACATCGGTGGAAACATTAACAACGATGACTCAATGAATTGCAAGAGTCACTTTATATTCAGAATTGAAGTTGTGAGTTGTCCATTATTTATGTATAATATTACTACATAACTGTAATAACACAAATTATCACACACCAGCAGGACAAATTATCACACGCCAGCAGGGCCCACAAACACCTAAATCGACCCAACCCGACATGAGGTCAAGAGTCAAACCGAAGATGATTTTTCATGCTTATGACTTGTCATGCTTACACAGATGATTTATCATGCTTATGACTTGTCGTGCTTACACATATGATTCGTCATGCTTATGATTTGTCATACTTACACATATGATTTGTCATGCTTATGATTTATCATGCTGATCCTCTATAAATAAAGGAACTCACCCCTCATTGTAAACTCTCTCTGGAATGTTTCCCTCATTCCTCATATATACAAAAACCCATATTCCAGGGAAGAACTACCCCAACATCATGCGCCAAATCCGCTGACACTAAAATCGCGCCGCCATAGCCACGATAACACTGTTGCAGCAGTGTGGGTGTGGTTCCAGCCCCACTGTCGCTACCAAAGAACTCGCCGCCGAACTAAACCAAAATCGATGCCCAAATTCCGTCAAGGACCGTCACCACCGCCTACAACGGTGCTCACACTCACAACCAGAACGAACCAACAAAAGCCAATCACGGCAGTGGTTTGGTGGTGGAAATTCAGATGAAGAAGGTGAGGCTTCGACGTGTGGGGGTTGGGACGTGCGCCCGTCTGTTGAGTTACGCGTATTACAGGTTTGTTCTAATCCGATCTAGTTGGCTTTTTAATCTCAATCTATGGGCCAAGTTTCACGAAGATAAATAGAAGTGTTGGGCCCTTAAAATAATTACAGGTTTTATGGCCCAGATTTAATTAAGATCTTGGGCCCAATTTTCTGTGTTTAGTTATTGGGCCCAAGCTTTTTGCTGAAATTAACTTTTGAAGATGCTCTACAAGATGCAAGCTGGATTCAAGCCATGCAAGAAGAACTAGAGCAGTTTGAAAGAAATCAAGTTTGGGGACTTGTAAACAGACCAACTCATCAAGATGTGATTGGTACTAAGTGGGTCTTCAAGAACAAGAAGGATGAGCACAATGTGATAACCAGAAATAAGGCAAGACTTGTTGCTAAGGGATATTCACAATCAGAAGGGATTGATTATGATGAAACCTTTGCACCAGTCACTCGCCTGGAAGCCATTTGGTTGTTTCTGACTTATGCTGCTCATAGGGGATTTACTGTGTATCAGATGGATGTAAAGAGTGCATTCTTAAACGGGGTACTAGCTGAGGAAGTTTATGTTGAACAACCTCCTGGCTTTGAAATGAGCAACCAAGTGTACCGTTTAAAAAAAGCTCTCTATGGACTGAAACAGGCTCCCAGAGCTTGGTATGATACACTATCCCAGTTCTTGACTGAAAATGGTTTTACCAAGGGATTTGTTGATGTTGCACGAATGTTGTTCCAGATGTTGGACAACATTCTGCACAACATCTTAAATTTTCCCTTTCTCCTAACACTTACTCTGTTTTATTAGATGTGTTTTTCTATGTTTCCTACATTGCAGGTTGAACATAATTTCGGATATTGTCAAGTGGTTGCATTTATGGAGTAAGAATAGAAAGATAATGGGTGGTTACACCAAGATCATGGAGATAGTGGAGGAGATCTTCAAGGTTGTCCACACCAAGTGGATAAGACAATGCAGTTGGTCCGAATGTCTATAAATAGACTGCATTGGTCGACATTCAAGTTTGAATTAAAGTGAAATTCCATTTGCTCTACTCCAAACTTAAGAGAGTGGCATCCGAGACACAACTGTGAGTGGAGTGTGAGGGTCGATGTTATGCCTATTTGGACAGGTCGAGTGTATCCCAACATTTCCCATCAGTATTGTGTTTATCTTATTAGATCAAGTTTTAGGTTGAATAAGATCACTAGTTACTTGATTGAATAGATTGATTTTTGGTGTGTGTTTTTCACTACACCTTTTAGGATCTTGTAAGAAATTCGTGTGTATCTCACTACTTGTTATAGTGATTTTTTTAACCATTAGGTTCGTATAGTCTTATTATAGACTATACATAATTTTGGAAATCCTTTGCACTGCGTTTTTATACTTCCGTTGTCATATGTTGTTTTATATGTTTCACAACATTTTTAACAACACTCTGAAAATACACGCACACACACTTTCAGTTGGCGCCAGATCCATAAACTTGATACACTAAGTTAAAGATCTTGTGTTTAAAGTGTGGTTTTGTAATGAATTATCCACTGACTCCTTCTTTAAAACCTCCAATTTTGGATGGATCAAATTATCCATACTGGAAACCTAAAATGCGCATGTATATTAAGTCTATAGATGAGAGAGCATGGCATAGTGTGTTGTCTGGTTGGAATCCACCAAAGATGGTTGGTGATAATGATGGTGATTCACAAGTTAAAAGGGAGATTGATTGGTCCAATGATGAATGCACATCGGCCAATTTCAATTCTAAAGCCCTTAATGAGATTTTTGCTGCTACTGATGTTTCTATATTTAAACTGATATCTAACTGTGTTTCTTCTAAGGATTCATGGGATATATTGCAGGAACATTGTGAAGGATAATAAAGTGTTCGATGAACTAGACTCAGAATGTTGGGAACCAAGTTTGAAAACTTAAAGATGAAAGATGATGAGAACATTTCATCATACAATGAAAGGATAAGTGAGATTGCTAATGAGTCACACTCACTTGGTGATCCAATTTCCAACACTCGGTTAGTTAGTAAAATACTTGGACCTGTTCCTAAACGATTTGATGCAAAAATATGTGCATTAGAAGAGACTTAAGAACACTGATTTATTGAGTCAAAATGAGTTGATAAGTATTTTGAAAACTTATGAGATTAACTCAAATATGTTAGATGATGATAAACATGAGAAAGATAAAGACAAGAAAGTACTTGCTTTTAGAGGTGAAACTTCTGATGATGTTGGTAAACATACTTATGTGACTGAAGTTGATTCTTATGATGATGTTTCTAATTTATGTGATGAAAATGTTTCTGAACAATTTGTTCTTATCACTAATCAATTCAGATATTTTCTAAAAGGAAAGTTCAGAAGACCAAATGGTCAATTTCAATCAAAGGATAAGTTTAACCAAAATACTTCTCCATCTGATAAAAAGTTTGTTCCAAGTCAGTCTTCCAGTTTCAATCAACCTAGACAATTCAATAAGGATAACAAGTTCAAATATGATCCTGAGTACAGAACAAAGGTTAAATGTGATGCATGTTCTAGATATGGTCATTATGTTAATGAATGTGCTAATACTATGCTTAGGAAGAAAATGAACTTTAATGCTACCTTAAGTGATGATTCTGATGATGAAACTGATTCTGGTAAATGTGAGCTAAGAGTTGTGTCTGCTAGAATAGTTTATGATGATACATTTGATGATGATCTCGATGATTATTGGTCTGAAGCAGATTCAGATGTTCATACAACATCTGAAACAACATTCAGTTAATATAACTCTGAGATTAACTATTTTGTTTGAATTATTCGAATCTTTGAAACACCAAAATCTGGCGATTGTGACTCAATATCTCAAGTTTAAAATCGATTTAGAAACTCAAAAAAAAGTGTGTTGAGTTCCTTATCTTTAGAAAATTCAGATTTGAAAGAAAATCTTTTGAAGCTTGAAGTTCTTTTTTAACTAGAAAAGATGTGGAAATTTCTTCTTTGAAAGATGAACTTAAGTGCACTACTCTAAGTTTTAAAAAGTTTTTACACAAGCACTCTTGAATTGAATGAGGCATTAATGATTGGTAGATCCGATAATCTTTGGACTTGGCTTTGTGAAAACTTCCGAAAATACTCCTTTATCCCGTGAACTGTTTTCTTTTGTAAAAGCTGGAACTTCTTTGCCTAAATCTTTGAAAGGTAAACAAAAGAAATCTGATAGTTTGTTTAAAGAATATGTCTGTTTTTATTGTGCTGGAATAGATCATATTCGTCCATATTGTTCTAAGTTAAGAAGAGACTTAAAAGCTGGAATTGTTTTACCTGATAAAATTGAACACCCTATAAACAGGTTAACAACACTAAAAAGTTGATTCTTAAGAACATGTCATGTAATGTTGTGTATACATCTTTGAAAGCATGTGTTCCTTGATCTTGGTACTTTGATAGTGGTTGTTCTAGACACATGACTGGACAAATTAAATATCTGTCTAACTATACATCTTTGGAAAAGGAATATTGAATGATCCTGGTTTTCCAAAGTTGACAAATGTGTTACATGTAAAAGGTTTACTTGCTAATCTGGTTAGTATTAGTCAGTTATGTGATGATGGTTTACATGTAAAGTTTGACAAGAATTCATGCTATGTGTTTGATAAAAATGATGATTGCTTAATGACTGGCAAAAGATCTGCTGATAATTGCTATTTGATTGGTTCAAATCATGCTTGTAAAAGTGCTAAAGCAGATGATATTATTTTGTGGCATCAAAAACTTGGTCATGCTAAAAGATATTTAGAAATTGCATAGACTATTATTTTACGTCTTAACTTTGAAAAAGAAAAAAAATCATCAAAAACAACACATAAAATGTTGTCATGTACAACAAAACAAAATGTGTTGTGAATTGATTCATATTTAATGGGTCCTAAAAGTTTAGGTGGAAAGAGGTATTCCTATGTTCTTGTCAGCAAGAGTTATGCTAACCTCAAAAAGTCTTTCTAAAAATTCTGGGCTGAAGCTTTGAATAATGTTTGTCACATTGTGAATAGAGTTTATATTTGTTCTGGTAGTAATTGTACTCCCTATGAGATTCTGAATAACAAGAAACCAAATTTGAAATACTTTCATGTGTTTGGTTGTGTTTGCTACATTTTGAATTATAGAGATCAGTTGCACAAGTTTGATTCTAAAACTGATAAAGAATTTTTCTTAGGATATTCTTAGAATAGCAAGGCATATAGAATCTACAACTTGAGAACTGATACAATGCAAGAATCTGTAAATGTGGTATTTGATGAACTTGCAAATTTTGCAGGTAAAAGTGCTGAAGATAATGTATCAGATTTGATAGAAGTATCCGTAAATATCTTGACGACATCAAGATAGTAAAAATGTTGATCAGAATCAGAATGTTCCTTCAACATCTGATGCAACATTACCCAAAAGTTCAAATAATGAAAATCTGTCACAAGATTCACAGTATCCAAAACATTTGGTTCCCTCAACAAAGATAATGAAAAGTCATCCATCAGATCAGATCATTGGAGAAGATATCACTGGTGTACAAACTAGAAGAAGAATGGGTATTCATATCAATAACCTTGTAAGATCAAATTGCATGTCATCCATATTCAATCAGGTAACTTTTGAGTGTTATCATTCTGAAATTGAGCCTAAAAATGTGAAACAAGCTCTTGATGATGAAAATTGGATAAATGCTATGCATGAAGATCTTAATCAGTTTGAAAGAAATGATGTTTGGACACTTGTACCTAGACCTAATTCTTATATTAATGTCATGGGAACAAAGTGGATTTTCAAGAATAAAACTGGTGAATTTGGTAATATTGTGAGAAATAAGGCTAGATTGGTTGCTCAAGGATATACTCAGATTGAAGGAATAGACTTTGATGAAATATTTGCTCCTGTTGCTAGAATTTAATCTATTAGATTACTTCCTGCTATTGCATGTTTCATTAACATTAACTTGCATCAAATGAATGTTAAAGCTGCTTTCTTAAATGGTATTCTGGATGATGAAGCTTATGTTCAACAACCTAAAGGTTTTGAAAATCTGGAATTTCCTGATCATGTTTACAAGTTAAAGAAGGCTTTGTATGATCTAAAACAACCACCTAGAGCTTGGTATGGTAGACTTACTGATTTCTTACTTGAGTTTGGATTTTTGAGGGGTGAAGCTGATAGAACCTTGTTCCTTAAAAATTCTGAGAATGATATCATGGTTGCTCAAATATATGTTGATGATATTGTATTTGGTTCAACTTGTAATGATATGCTTGAGAGTTTTGTTAAAGAAATGACCTGTACCTTTGAAATGTCCATGGTTGGAGAACTGAATTTCTTTTTAGGTCTTCAAATCAAACAAATGAAAGATGGTATTTTCTTTTCTCAAAACAAATATGCTAAGAATTTGGTTAAAAGATTTGGTCTTGAAACTGCTAAAACTATGAAAACCCCTATGGGTTCAACTCAAAAGTTGAGTAAAGACTTGATTGGAAAAGATGTTGATCCTACTTTGTACAGATCAATGGTTGGAAGTCTTTTGTACTTAACTTCTAGTAGGCCTGATCTAATGTATAGTGTCTGTCTTTGTGCTAGATATCAAGCTAATCCTAAGGAATCACATCTTAATTCTATGAAAAGAATTATAAGATATGTAGCTGGAACATGTGATCTAGGTATTTGGTACTCAAAGGATATTAATTGCTCTTTAGTTGGCTATAGTGATGCAGATTGGGCAGGTGATTGTGATGACAGAAAAAGTACTAGTGGAGGATGTTTCTATATGGGAAACAACATTATATCCTGGCATAGTAAGAAACAGAATTGTGTTTCACTATCTACAGCTGATCTGAATATGTTGCTGAAGGAAGTTGCTGCACTCAACTGCTTTGGCTTAAAAAGATGTTTGATGATTATGGGTTGGAAAGTGGTATTTTGACTATTTATTGTGATAATAATAGTGCTATCAATATTTCCAAGAATCTAATGCAACATTCTTTGACTAAGCATATAAGTATAAGATATCACTTTATAAGAGATCTTGTAGAGAAAGAAATTGTGAAGTTAGAATACATTTCTACTGAAAAATAGCTTGCTGATATTTTTACAAAAGCCCTTGATAATGAGAGGTTTTCTTCACTTAGAAAATTTTTTGGTCTTTACTATATCTGAACATAAACACTAGATGTTGTAACAAATGTTTCACAACATTTGAAGCAACATTGTGGTTTTGATAACGTGTTTATCTACTGTTTTGCTTATGTTTGAACTTTAAATGTTAGTGTTATGATCTTATTGTTGAATCATGGTTTAGATACAAAGTCATGGGCATATATCTCTTAAATGCATTGAAAAATAAAACACAACTTAGATGTGTAATCACTGTGTAACTATGGAACACGGAGCTCGCTACTACGATGTTCCCTTTTCAAAAGATGATTAAATATACATCCATGTTTGTTCACAATCCATTGAGTAAATATGGGGCACGGAGTTCGCAACTACGATGTTCTCTTTTGAAAAGATGGATCAATATGAACATGTGTTTAAAAGAAAATTTCAAAATATGCAACACTTTGATGATGAATTTCATGCAAAATTGAGTGTTGAGATATATGTGTGCCGACATTTTGTGAAACCTTATATGATTCGAACTTTATCTATCATACATGATTTGTTTAAATTTCTTCTTAAGCTGAATTCTCGGTCAAACATGTTATTTAAATCTGAATTGTGTTTATTTAAGTTGGATATGGTCCTTTTGTTTTCAAAATTGCTTCTGGCGGCTGATTACACAACACACGATCACTCAAGTTTAGTGGGTGGTTATTTTACCCCATTATGTTTCGGTTTTGTGGTGGTTTTTGTGTAATAACTTCCCTCTCTTCTCTATTTATTTCAATTATTCAGTGTTGTTGTCCATTGTATGTTGAAAACATTTTGAGTTGCACTTAGGATTTGAGGTTTGTTGATTTTTACTTATATTATTGCACTATTTTCGGTCATTTACTTCCTTTTCCCTCCTATTTTCTGATTTTATTTTTTTAATTGCTTGGTTTATTGTGATTGGACAGAAAAGTGGTGGGATGGCTGATAATACGCACGCTTCAGACTTCCCTGATCATTCATTCAAACACGCGAGCCCTTCATCTGCAGAAAACCCTCCTTTTACTCCTTCTTCACCAGAAAATTCAAACCCTTTGAATCTTCTTGTTGAAATGGCCGTTCAAAGCCCAGAGTACGATTCCACTAATGTTGGTGGATCATCATCTTCATCCGTACCAAAACCCACTCCGTACGAATTTTTTGAATATACCCCTCAATCTCTGATTCGACTGATCATCGAACAGATGCTCGAGAAAAACCTTCCTGTTCTTCCTGATATTTTTGTTTGCAAAAGATAAGTCAACATTAATGACTTTGTTGATCTTTCTGCTAAACCTTTAGCCACGGAAATTCCTGATGAACCTTCTCCAAAACCTGTTGAAAACCCTGCTCAAACGACCGATGTTGAGATGGACAAAGCTGATTCCTCTGATTCTAAAGGAATGGGGGAGAAACTCAAGAACATTCGGTTGAGAAAGAAGCAATTGAATCCATAAAGAGGTGGTAGAAAATGGGGAAAGAGGAGAGTCTCACAGAGGAACCTTGGAAAGAAAGTAGATTACACTGGAAAACGTCCTAAGAGGACTGATGGTGGTGTTGATGATCCTATCACTGTAGAGGATTCAGATGAAGAAATGGTTGTTCCAGATGTTCCTGTTGCTGAGCCAAAAGACTCAGATGATGACTTAACCATGGAGGAATTGATGGCAAAGAAAGAGAAACGAACCAAAAGGAGAAATGAACCATCTGTGAATGCTGCTCTTGATGCTGCAGAACCATCTGAGAATGTTGAAAGAGATGATTCTGAGAGAGAGGAATCTGAGAAAGATGAAGCTGAGACAGGTGAGTCTGAGGAAGAAATGGATGTTCAGGAAGATGACCCTGAAGAAGATGATGATGCTGATGTACAGGAAGATGAGCCTGCTGAAAATCAAACTGATGATGAGTTTGATCAACACTTTGATGAGGTAATGGAATCTGACTCTGACCCTGATGATAGACTTGAATATGATAGGAAGTCTAGAAATGTGAAAACCATGCTGAAAAGACATATGTTTGATGAAAGAATCATTAAACTTTCTGAATTTGAAGCCAACAATATGATAGTTTTTCTAGAGGAAAGATCCTTACTGCATGCTCTACAATATGCTAAACCATGCTATGTGTCTTGGGTTGCTGAATTCTATGCTAATTTGAAGAAGAGTTGTGGAAATAGACAATCTTCAAATTATGGGAAAGTAAGGTTTTAGGTATAATGTTGTTACAATCACTCCGAGGCTCATCAACATTTTCTTAAAGACTAAGAATGTAGAGGAAGAACCTATTGATCTAGAAATTGGTGAAGTATTGTCTGTGATAACTGGTGGAAGATATTCTGAATGGACATTGTAATTTTCTGCTGTAAAATTGACTTCTCTCTATTCTGTGATGCATAAACTGTTGGTCTCAAACCGGTATCCTTCTAGAAATTCCACTGTGCTTACTAAAGAACATGCTTTCATGCTTTACAAGATTGTTCATCTAAACAAGTTTAATATGGGACAAATAATATTTGATAATATGATGTCTCTTGCTGGAAAACATGGTGATGGTGGAATGTTCTCATATCCAAGTTTGATCTGTCAGTTCTTGTATAAGTTGGAGTTTGACAGACCTAGAGGAGAGAAGATCAGTGGTGTTGGGAAATGAATTTAATAAAGAAGATTTTGATTAGATCCCAAAACCCCTGAGTATGACATGTTCAGGATAATCTTGATAGATGAGTCAGGATTCAGTTTTAGAGTGTTCAGGATGTTATCTGCACATTATATAGTCCGCAGATATAGATCAGTATAGATTCTGAAGATTCAAGACTTTTTTTCAAGAAACTGAAGTTTCAGTATGAAACTGAAGTTTCAAGACTCAAAGCAGAAACAGAGAATCAAGACTCAAGATGAAATCGAGAAATCAAGACTCAAAGGAGAAATCGAGAAATCAAGACTCAAGCAGAAATCGAGAAATCAAGACTCAAGATGAAGACTCAAAGATATCACCAGATATCTCGGAAGACTCGAAGATATCAAGACTCGTATCATCAAGATATCAAGATCAAGTCAAAGGATACCAAGGCACAAGAATTATCAAGACTTCGGTAATGTACTGAATGCTCAGTATATCCTGAATGTTCCGAGGTAAAGAAACCGAGGAATATACCGTTGGAATCCAAATGACGCGACCAATGAGAGAAGACAACCAAATAAAAAAAGTCGCAGAATCTTACAAAGAATAGTATGGATTTGAATGTGATTCTCTCCAACGGTAACATTCAAATCCACACTATAAATACAAGTTCTTCCTTCATTATTACGTGTGGAAGTGCGGAGAAGATATCAACGAGCTACAGAGCTAAAAGAACATATACTCAAGCTTTCCCACCCTAGAACACAAGTCTGTAGATATACAAATATATTCAAAGAGTGTTCTAGAACTCAATCTAAGCAACCCACGATGTATCCTACGCTTAGAGAGATTTTCCCAACCTTAGCATTGAGGCTAAACAAATGTAAGGGAAAATCTCACCATAGTTGGAGACAACACCAAACCTAAACCTCATTCTCGTAAGAGATAACTAGTGGTGAAGTGAGGTAGTTGTTAGGCAATCTCGAGAGAGGGTGATAAGTCCAGAGGCGAGCCCGAGAGGGTGATAAGTCCAGTTTGAGTTAGTAAACTACAGAGGTAGTCAGAAAGCTCAAAGTAGAAAGGTTAGTAAACTACAGAGGTAGTCAAAAAACCTTAGGAAGAGTTTGAAGGAATTTCCCTAGGAACAGGGGAGTGGATGTAGGAGCTTGAGTCTCTGAACCACTATACATTGTTGTGTTCTTTACTGCTTTACGTTCTTATATTGTCGTATGCATTCGATCATAGGCAAAACACAACACGTGAGCTTAAAAGAGAAAAATCTGGAATCACCATTCCTTCACCCCTGTTTTTATATGCATTTCATGATTATTCCGCATTTCATGGGTTTTCCACCGGGGCCTAACAAGTGGTTTTATCCCTAGCTTTGGGATTTCCCCAGTTCTGAAATGTGGTAACCGTGTGGTTGATCTACCTATGGAAGACCCTGAACAACAGACAGAAAATGTTGCCCATTCTGTTGGCAACATTTCTTACATAGTCACAAGAAGTAATGGTATCCCCTCTGTCACATTTACTAATTCTTTCATTACTGATCAAATTCAATCCATCCAGCACAGCATAGATGCTCTTCTTAAACAGCAAACCTTCTGGAGAAGCCTGCTTTCTACTCCAATAGGGGGAGGATCACCTGATGATGGTCCTGAAGATGGTGGTGATGATGGAGCTGGTCCATCTGGCCATGCAGGTGAGAAGGATGATGCACCAGATGCTAGTGATAATGCTACTGAGGATGATGATGGTGCTGCTGCACAAAATGATCAAAATGATGCTGAAGACAGGGAGGTTGAGGATGTTGTACAAGATGCTGTGAATGAGGCTGTGGACGATGCAGTGAATGATGTACTCAATGCTGCTGCTACTGAACAAGTTGTTCCTGACCCTGCACCAATTGACCCTACAACTGATGATAGCACTGATGAAGATCTGAGAAAGACTCCAGACAGGGAGAATATGTCTCCTGAGAGTATTTCTTTTCTTGATGAGATGTATGGTCATGACAATTGGTGAACAGATTCAACACAGGGGTGGTTTTGATGTATGGGGGAGCATTTGCAGATTATAGAGATGCAACCATTTCAATGGCCCAGTCCTTCCCTATACTTCACATTAAAAATTCCTTTTTGTATTGCAATCTTTTATTTAGTGCTCTTTACTCTATGAACTTTGTTAATGAACAATTAGGTGATAGGTTTATATTTCTGTCATTTACTTTATGTTGGATACTTTGGCCTAAGTACACTGTTGATGTACTTAGTGCTTGTGTTGGTTGTTTGTTTTTAAATTATGATTTGGTTGAATAGTAGTTGTTCTTTGAATGGCTATTATTTGTTTCTTTCCTGACACAAGTTCGAATGTTGTTTTTAAGATCAGGTGTGTTGAAGTAGAAAGGCCAAATTGGGAGAGTTTGTTGATGTTGCACGGATGTTGTTCCAGATGTTGGACAACATTCTGCACAACATCTTAAATTTGCCCTTTCTCCTAACACTGACTCCGTTTTATTAGATGTGTTTTTCTATGTTTCCTACATTGCAGGTTGAGGACAATTTCGGATATTGTCAAGCGGTTGCAATAATGGAGTAAGAATAGAAAGATCATGGGTGGTTACACCAAGATCATGGAGATAGTGGAGGAGATCTTAAAGGCTGTCCACACCAAGTGGATAGGACAATGCAGTTGGTCCGAATGTCTATAAATAAACTGCATTGGTCGATATTCAAGTTTGAGTTAAAGTGAAATCCCATTTGCTCTACTCCAAACTTAATAGAGTAGCATCCGAGACACAACAATGAGTGGAGTGTGAGGGTCGATGCTATGCCTATTTGTACTGGTCGAGTGTATCCCAACATTTCCCATCAGTATTGATTTTGTCTTATTAGATCAAGTTTTAGGTTGAATAAGATCACTAGTTACTTGATTGAATAGATTGATTTTTGGTGTGTGGTTTTTCACTACACCTTTTAGGATCTTGTAAGAGATTCGTGTGTATCTCACTACTTGTTATAGTGATGTTTTTAACCATGAGGTTCGTATAGTCTTATTATAGCCTATACATAATTTTGGAAATCCTTTGTACTGCGTTTTTATACTTCCGCTGTCATATGTTATTTTATATGTTTCACAACATTTTCAACAACACTCTGAAAATACATTCACACACACTTTCATATATTAATTAATATAAAGTTTTTCAGTGGCTTGAATTAATTAATGGACTAATATAATCTTAAATATGGAAAATAATAACCGGGAGCCATATTACAATAATATGGGCAAATGCAGCAGCTGAAATTATTTGGCTCACTAATCTGCTCGGTGAGCTTCGTGTCAAAATTTCCACTCGCCCGGAACTCTTGTGTGACAACAAGAGTGCTATTTTTCTATGTCAGAATCCAGTTGCTCATAAACGGGCGAAACACGTTCGAGAGTTGGTTTCCTCTGGGAAGATTTCCACCCGTTTTGTTCTGTCTCATCTTCAGCTAGCAGACATCTTCACCAAGAGTCTGCCTCGTCCTGCCTTTGAGCTTCTTCGTTCCAAACTCCGCTTTTGTCTTCACCCCACGCATCGCTTGGGGGTATTAAGGATAATTAAGTAATGTAATTATAATATAGATATTTTGTATTTAATTCCCTTTGACCTTTATGCTAAATATTGAATTTTAAAAAGGTATAATAAGAAAAGGTTGATATTGGGGGTATTTTTGTACATGTGCTACCCATTTTGTACTGGCTAGCATTTTTTTTTTTTTGGTAGTATTATATTGCAATGTGTAACTTCAAATTGTACCTAATAATGAGTCTCTCTTATGGATTTACACGTTATTTGTTATTCTACAATCATGCCACCATTCAACTCAACCTCTGGGTGAATATGTGCCCACACATACTAAAAACATTTTTTCCGATCAGTTTAATTAAACAATATGCAAAGGCTACAAAATATCATTAAAATGGTATAATTGTCTCTGATAAAAAAATATATTATTATATTTATTGAGTTTTTTTATTAGAGGTGAACAGTATTAAGTAAAAAAACGAAATAACCAGTTGAATCAAACCTAAAAACTCAATTCGGTTTGATTTTTCCTTTTTCATTTTTAAAATGTTTGGTTGTTCGGTTTTGATTTTTTCAATAAAAAAAATTAATTATAAAAAATTGATCCAAAATAAAAATTAGTTTTTGTATTTTATCCAAATATTACGAATAAGCGGTTTATGGACCCAAATTGATTTCCACTTTTTATGTGTGGCTATTATTGCTTGAGCTCATATTAAATGGACTTTATTATAAAATAATAGTCCATCAAAATTAAGTTTTGTAATGGCAGAAAGCCAAAAAAAGGCTATTTAAATAAAATAGTTTCGATTATTAACAGAAAACATAATCGATAATTTTGGTTCGATTAATTTTCTATTTTAACTCAATACGGTCAGTTTCGTTTACTAGTCTTGAAATTTTTTGTTCAATAACTTGTACCGATCAATGCTCACTCCTATAGTATGTATATAGGATTTCAGAGTGTGAGTAGTGACACTTTTTTTTAATTAAAAAATGACTATAATTGTTAAAGGTGAGATTTTTATAGGAAAATTCTTGAATAGTAAAACTGTGAATCTGAATTATGATATGTTTGGTGGCTTGGATGCAGTAGGGATATTTTTTGAAAAAATAAGTAATAGTGAATTTATTATACAGTGAAAAATGTGTGACATATGTAAAGACAAAACTTGTAAGAGGAAAATGTAGGTTATTCTGGTAGAATTTGAGTTCAAGCCTTGTACCTTAGATCAAATCCTATTAAACAAAAAAAATAAATCAAATATCTATAATTCATAATAGATGCACTATCTTGTGAGATAGATGTATAGTATACGGGTCGTAAGACGGATCCTCCAACCCAAAATCCTACTGATTATTGAACTTGAATTATCATAAAAGCACTTTATCTCCTTACAATTATTTCTCCATCCCCAACATGTTCGTTGTTCTCCATTTATGTTCTTCTTTGTTTTGTTATCGTTTATCTCTGGTTTCTCTACTCTCACTTCCACTCTAATCTACTCTTACAACTCCATGTTCAATCGTTGTTGGTGTCAGCATGCATAAGCAATGTCTTAGTTGGGGTATCGATCTTGGCCCTAGCAGTGTAACTTAGATTTTGAGTCACAACCCTATTGTTGTAACATGGATTAATCTGGTCCCCGACCGATTATGTGAACGGCTTTCCACTGTGTCCATATCATTTGAGACGACCTCGCCTGGCCACGTAGGTCGCAAGGCGACTTAGAAGTGTATGCAGGTCGCAAAGCAACTTAGAGGAGCATGCAGATCTCAAAGCGACTTGGAAGAGCGTACAGGTCGGAGGCGACTTCAGCCCGAAGTCGGTGAAGAGATAAATATGGAAAAGATATGGGTAGTTAATGGTGCGGATATCGTGGAGCGTAAGCAAGGCAAGTTTATCCAGGAGCAGGATTCACGGATCAGCTAAGGAAACCCTAGCAAGCCCGCGGAAGAAGCCCATGAAGACTCTTAACCTAATTCTTTGTCTATATATACTTCATGTATCATTCATTGTAAAGAAGAGAACAACTTAGAGTACTAGGCAGAAAAAGTAATAAAAAAATCAAGGCTTGGGCGCCCCAGACGTAGTCTTATTCGAAAGACGAACTGGGTAACCGAATTCAGGTGTTGTTTGTTGCATTGATCATCACTTAATCATTTTCTTGTTTATAAATATTTATTGGCCGTGAGTTATAAACCGGGCACAACAATTGGCTCCGTCTGTGGGAAGTCTCTATCGATTTACCACTAAATCCTTAGAAGATCCATCTCCTCTAAATGGCGATCAACCAAGGCAACACCACCAGACATGAAACTGATGCCCGTGATGGTGCCGAAGCCTTCCTGAGTTCGCACCAGGCGATCTCGGCGAACACTCCTGACTGGTGGAACCTAGTCCAAACGCCAGAGGACGCAAAGGCCATAATGGCCGTCCTCAACAAGAAATGTCTCACCTATGATGACGAAGAAGAGCGACATCCGATCAAGAAGGCCGCACGCGATGTCGGGGCCTCGAAAGGCAAGGCCGCCCTTATCGAAAAAGGGCGATCGACGGGCCAACTAGCATATGACCCGGCAAAGCACGCCATCGTTCGGAATCGCCGACTTCAGGAAAAGCCGGCGGGGTAGGATAATGTGTTCAACCGTCTTGGAAACCAAGGGGCACAGAAAGCTCGAATAGTTATTGAGGATGAGGCACAATCCCACCCTCGACATGCTAACCAGGTGGAACGAGATCTCTCAATAGCTTTGAACGTGCATCATGACGAATTGCCAAGAGGCTCGACAATCCATCGTGGCGACCCACGAACAACCTTTCCGGCCAAAGACCATCGTGATGCACAGATTGCATCACTAGCCCGAACTGTCCAGCAACTTCTCGAACAAGATGAGAATCAGAACGGGTCAGCAGGGATAGGCAATAGCCTCACCATCCCAGACTCCCCACTTCGGGACCATGGTCACTTTGGCACCTACCTAGAGGAAAAGCAGCACAGCGGCTCTAGATCGCTACATCGGAAGCTCTGACCCAAGGGTTCATGTAGCGAAATACAATTCCTACATGGCCTCTATCGGCGCATCTGACGCTACTAAGTGTCGACTCTTCTCTCTGACTCTGAGCGACCAAGCTCACCAATGGTTTACCTCGCTACCACCTTTCTCAGTGGACACGTTCGAGCAGCTCGCCAGATTATTCTTGACTCATTTCATGGCCTTGGTACCCCGACCTGCAACCAGGCAACGATTGATGAATAATCGACAAGGGGATATAGAATTAGATCGGTCCTACATTGAAAGGATCGACAAACTCATACTTGAAGGTGACCCCATAGGAGACGAGGCAAAGTTGCTTAGGGCTGTTTCCGGCCTCAGAAAGGGAACCAAGCTGTGGCAGCGCATGACCGCTGAATACCCGGTTAGCTACGCCGACTTCCGAAGGTGAGCCAGACTTGATCCACACATCGGAACTTCTGGAGTCCCCACTATCCGACGACAAGGAAGTCGTAGACTCAAGGAAAAGCTCCAAGAAATCTGGGGGTCACTATAAGGCACCCGACAGCTTTAAGCTATTCGAAGAGAACATCCCAGTCAAGCTGATGGAGGCATTGGGCATGACACCTGGACATGTTTACACTCAGATCAGAGAGTGGGAATTACTTCTCCCACCTCGCCCCATCAAGAACAAAGGTAAATTAAACCCCAATAAGTTCTGCCACTTCCACGAACAGGTGGGCCACTACACAAGCGAGTGCAAAGATCTGCTCCCCCAACTCTAGAGGCTATACGAAGATGGTTTGTTGGATGAGTTTTCAAGCAACCTTAGAGGGACCATGATCGCTCTCAGAGAGGTCGCCAACAGCTAGATCATCCCCAACAGGCGGAGCCCGCCCAAAGAAATGCCGACCAAAGAGTAGGGCAGGGGGAACGACCTATTCCGCCCATGCCTGAGGACACGGGAGGTCGCGTCATACATACCCTCTCCCCGCTTGGGACAGTTGGGGCACTCTCCTTAACCTCCTCATCCAAACGGAGAATGAAGGCCGAGATAAGGGAAATAGAGAATGCCAGGAAAATGGTGCTGCCAGTTTTTACAGTGGGGGAAGAAACTAGCACGATCGAGTTTGGCGAAAAGGACAAAGCTGGAATAGTCTACCCGAATGTCTATCCCCTAGTGATTAAGGCAAACATCATGGGGACTACTGTATGCCAGCTGCTGGTGGACGGGGGTGATTTCTGCAACATCCTCTTCAAGAAGACTCTGGATTAGCTCGGGGACTATGATGCCTACATCACCCCATACGACCACGCCGTGAAAGGCTTTGGGGATGCAACGGTGAAGCTGTCTGGCATGATCTGTCTGGCTGTCGAATTGGTCTCCAATTTAAATAATGAGGTTAGGGCCACTAGGCTGTTAGATTTTCTAGTCGTCGATCTCCCAAGTTCATATAACGGTTTTCTTGGGATGCCTTTTGAGCATGAATTCGAGGCTGCGTCCTCAACTTTTTATTTCTGTGTAAAGTTCTCCACCAAGAGTGGGCTGGTCGGCACCGTTAAAGGTGACCAAGTGGATGCAAGAGGTTGTTTGATTTATTCTTCGTCTCTTTTCAATTGTACATTGATATCTAGCAAACAAATACTTGTAATAGATAGTGAAAAACAATGTGAGGAATTAAGTAATAAAAAAGCAAGCAAGAAGAGAAGTCACTGCGACCTCGACCCAAGAATGGGACCCGAACCGGAAGAGTTTCTACTCGAAGCAAAGATCGATGAACCCCGAAAAAATGCCTCAAGGGCCATCACGAGGGAAGATCTCGAGAAAGTCAATGTAGACCCAGTTCGACCGGATCTAGAAGTCATCATATGCTCATAGATACCAGACGACCTAAAGGGGAAAGTCGTTGACTTTCTCAAAAAGAATTTGGACATCTTCACATGGTCACACAAATTATGGTGGGAATCGACCCGAAAGTCGCATGCCATAGTCTACACATCAATCCAGCTCGGAAGCCGATAGCCCAAAAGAGGCAAGAATTCGGCCCCGAAAAGTATGTTGCACTTAGCCAAAGAAGTAAAGAAATTGTTAGACAACGACCTGATCACACAGGCCGATCAACCACAATGGGTGGCTAACGCAGTGTTGGTGAAAAAGTTAAATGGAACCTGGAGACACTGCATCGACTTCACCGACCTCAACGATGCTTGTCCAAAAGACTTCTTCCCCATGCCTCACATCGACCACCTGATAAATAACATGGCTGGCCACGAAATGATGTCGTTCATGGACGCCTTAGCAGGCTATCATCAAATAGCCATGCATGAGTCGAATCGACAACACACCTCATTCCTAACCGAAAACAATATCTATTGTTGGAAAAGGATGCCCGTCGGCTTAAAGAACGCAGGGGCAACATATCAAAGGTTGTTCAACCACATGTTTGTCGACCTCATCGATAAGTCGGTGGAAGTCAACGTGGATGATATAGTCGTCAAAAGCTTGAAAGCAGAAGACCACCTTATGCACCTAGCGCAAACATATGACATCCTAAGGAAATTCAACATGCGGCTCAACCCCAAGAAATGTAATTTCGGGGTCGAATCTGGAAAATTCCTGGGGCATTTGATCAGCAAACGGGTAATAGAGGCGAATCCAGCAAAGGTCAAAGCCATCTTAGATATGGGAGCACCTCGAAATGTGAAAGAGGTACAGAAACTCACAGGTTGTCTAGCCGCTTTGAATAGATTCATCTCCCGAATGGGGGATAAATGCAAGTCACTGTTCGACACGATTCGAAAGAAATCAAAATTCGAATGGACGCTCGAGAGTCAGAAGGCCCTTCATAAAATTAAAGCTTATCTGGTAGACGTAAGCATCCTATCGAAACCAGTTCCAGGGGAGAAACTCTTTCTATACCTCGCGACTTCAGAAACCACTTTGAGTGCAGTACTCGTCCGAGTAGAAGATAGGAATGAATTCCCGATTTACTTTGTTAGTCAAACTCTGAACGAAACTGGGCAACGTTACCCAGTACTGGAAAAATTAGTGTACGCATTGGTCATGAGTGTGAGAAAATTGAGGCTGTACTTTTTCGATCATCAAGTCGAAGTCTTTACTTCCACACCCCTAAGGAATGTGCTTCACCGACCTGATACAACAGATCGATGTCTCAAATGGGCCATCGAGGTCGGACAATACGGGGTGACATACGTATTGGGGTTATACTGGAAAGTATGCTTTTACTTTGTATAACCAGACTGAATTTCTGTCTTATTTGCTGAAATAAATTATTTATCACTGATGTTTTAAATATCATTGAATGTTACATATATTTACTGCATAACTGTTCAATAAATAATACGTGTTACATTGTAGTTAATTTAGTGATACCAGATCACGGAAGATTAAATTAACAGTCCCTTGTAACTAAAAGTACAGAATTCACGACCCAGATGGAAATGAACAAACCATCGCGAAAGGTTGAAGTGTAAGGCTTAGATTGGTTTGTCTTGACCAAGAGATTGCACTAATGCATTATGATGCACTGAATAGGAGAATTAGACCTCAGTGGTTCATTGTTTCTTAATCTCCGTCCCTTAAATAGGATCGTGTGGAATCAATAATCATTGCTTTGACTTATGATGGAAAGAGAATCAGTGAGATTCAATACCTTATATCATGGGCAATGTTATTGGTTACACGGCGATTGCTAAGATTTAATAAGGTGAAACGTGTGCATGTACGTCTTGTTTGACTTGTCCCCTTGGGAGGCTCAGAAGTTTTATCATACCAAATCTTGCAAGTTGAATTAGTTTCCGGTATGGTTAATAATGTTGAGCCGTTCCTTGACCAAGGAAAAAAATGTTAATTAATGTGAAGCTATTTGAGTGGTCTAAATTAATTAATGGACTGGATAATCTTAAACACAGAAAATAATAATCGGGAGTCATATTAACAGTTATATGGGTTAAGATGGATAGTGCAATATTAATTATGTAGTGGGATTAATTAATATTTATGGGCTTGAATAATATTGTGGCTCAATAATGGAAATTCAAGATCCATTGGAAGGTTCAATCTTAATTCTCCTAAAGGTCCCTCAAGTAGCCCAAAGATAAAGTCCAATAACTGAAAAAGGTGTTTAAAATAAAATAAATTATTGTTGCTTATTTTCCAATTTTTTCGAAAATATTAAAGAAGGAAAGAGAAAAGATTTTCTTGTTTTTCTTGAAAAGATTTTATGGAATATATATTCTTGAAATACAAGATTATCCCATAAATTCAAGAAAAGTAAAAGATCCTATTTCTTCCCTATTTAATAGGTAATTTTTGAAAACCCCTTAATATAAGGAGGTGGGATTTTTATGGAATATTTTAATTATGGAGAAAAGAATATATTGAATATATTCAAGATTTTTTGGAGATCAAGAAAAAGATTTTCCCATCTTATTCCTAGGGCAAAAATCGGCCACCCCTAGTATTATAAATAGGGGCTGATTTTTTCATCCTCAAAAAGCAATTCCATGTGTTGGAAAAATTAGAAATCCACAAAGGTGGTGCAACATAATTTTATTTTTCCTTTTGTTAATTGTTCGCGAGCATCCTACCACCGGATTGTTGGACAAGGACGAGGGAATACTTGAGAAGGTCTTTTGGTGTGTTCGTGTGAACGAAATCCATCTTCTCAACGGTTGTCACTCCGAGAGATTAGTTCACGTAAACTCCAAGCAATTCCGCATGCGTAGGATTTATGTGACGAATTTGTATGCATGATTTGTTGTTGGATTATTATTTGAATTAATAAAGGATTAATTCATGCTAGTAATAATTGTTAGAATTAAATTTGTATTTAAATATTCATCCCGAATAGATCCGTGCAATTAATTCCCCAACAATACGCACCTCGACCTGCCATCAAAGCTCAGGCACTAGTCGATTTATTGTCGAACTTACCTTCTCCTCAGAGGCCGGGTGTTCAAGTAGCCCACCATGGGAGTTATTTGTGGACGGATCAGCGACCTCCCACAAGTCAGGGCCGGTTTAGTTCTGATAAGTTCGGAGGGCATCTCTTTCCAGAAGACCATTACTTTCGACTTCCCTACGACAAATAGCGAGGCCGAATATGAGGCACTTATCAGCGACCTAGAGATGTCAACAGCCATGGGCGTCAAGAGATTACAGGTGTACACAGATTCCCAGCTAGTAGCCTGCCAAGTCTCGGAAGAATACGAGGCACGGGACGACAGGATGGCGGCCTACCAAGAGATTGTAAAGATGTTATGTCAAAAGTTTGAACTGATCCATGTCAAGCTAATCCCGAGAAATTGGAATTCGCGAGTCGACGCCCTAGCACGGCTAGCGACTTCCGAAGGGCCATCAGAAATGAAGGATGTCACCATCACAACGATCTCCCACCCATCCACTTACACGTAATTTAGAATGTAATTTAAATTGTTGTTCATTAGAGTTTTAAAATTGTTAAGTAAAATTGTTAGATCTTTTTTGCAGGTATCCAATTGTCATGGTAATTTAATATTTATTTAATTCATGCATATGATTTATTGGTTTTTAATTCGACTCGTTCGGATTTATTTTTCTCGTGAGAAAATCCACGAGTAGATTAGTTTTATTTGATTTGCTCAATGTAATAGACTAGTCTAAATCATAGGTTTATTTATTTTTCTATTAAATAAATTGTAACCGGATCAAAGACGAAGATGGGGATTGAAGACGGGATCCAGAAACCGAGCTCGGGCAGCGTGTGTCGCGCAAAACGTGCCAAGGGAGGCACGTGCGCGACGTGGATGCTAGCTCGCACGGGCGCATGCATGGCAAGGAGCCGGACGCGCGCAGGGATCGGGCTAGACAGGAACCGGGTGGCGCGCGCGCTGAGGCATGCGTACGGACGCCTGGGGCGAAGCGCGGATGCGGAACTGTAGGCCGATGCCGCAGAGAACTGCCGAGTGCGCAAGGGCATCGTGCGCTGGGCGCTAAGCGCGCGCACACGGGGGCCGACCGATTCGGCTGGGCCAGATGCAAGGCTTGCATCCCAGCCCGCGAGCTCATCGGTGCACGAGACGTGAAGAATTTTTTTTCGAGATGATCGAGTGGGAGGAATTGAAGACGGATGATTTCTCAAATACAAGATAAAAATTTTAAACCGTGACAATTGGATATATGTGCCCAATGTGTTTAATTTTTTTTTGTTGATGCTATGTTATTTTCTTATGCTTGTATTTAATTTGTTTATATATGTTTGCATGAGGATTTGTGGTGCATGAAAAAACTCGTTTTTTCAAAATTACTAAGCATGCTTAAATAATTAATTGACAATTTTATTTCGGATAATAAAATTAGATAAATTTTTACCTCCATGATTTATTTATTTATGAATTCTTTTGGAGAAATTCTCCTAAGGGACTGCCAAAAGAAAGCCTTCACATGAATAAATTTTCAAAATGATGATTGTGAATTATTATTAGTGGCAACGATGACCCTCCCAAGAGGCTCGTTCAAAAAGAAATAATAATTCTGTATTTAATCATGGTTATTACTTAGGTATAAATGTGATATGCATATACTTCGCTGAAGTCCCTGTCAATTTTATATTGGTCAAGTGAGAGCCAACTATTAATTTGTTTTGAATTAAAAGTTTGTAATTGTTCTTGTTTGTAACCTACTTAAATGTGTTTTAAATCATGACCCATTCACGTGGCTCATTTAAACTGTTTTAAGATGTTGGCTGATGCATGTTCATATTTTTTTGGGGATTTTAATATGATTCATGTTATCGAATTATGTGATAATTTTTGTGTTATTAATACAAAATGCATGTTCATTTTCAGTATCATCATGTCGCAACCTTTTAATCCACTGTTCAATATACTTAAAGACCATTTTCTTACTGGAGAGAATTTTGTTGATTGGTATCGTAAACTTACTATTGTCCTCATCGCACAACATCATAACTGGGTTCTTACTGCACCTAAACCTGAAAAGCCAACTGACGACTAGCAAATCGGATAAGAAGGATTATGTTGACTGGGAGCAGTCCAACGAAATGGCAAAGTGTACCATTTTGGCTTCAATGTTAGATGTGTTGCAACACCAACACCAAAACTTTGAAACCGCTGCAGACATCATGAAAAATCTTGAAGCGATGTTTCAACATCAGAACCGAGTGGCTCGTCAGATCACCATGAGGGGAAAATGATGGGGGAACGCCCATAAGGGAGCACGTTCTCTAGATGATGGCTCACCTAAACAAGCTCGAGGTACTTGGCACTGAATATGATATCGAGACCCAAATCGACTTCATACTCTATTCTCTACCGAAAAATTTTGAGCAATTCAGGCTGAACTACCAAATGAACAATTAACAGTTCACATTGCCTGATCTGCTGCAAGCTTTAGTCTCGGCAGAAGGGATATTGGGGCAGCAAAGCCAAACCTTGGTGGCAAATGGTCCTTCTTCTTCTTCTAGGCCAAAAGGTGGTAAGAGAAAGAAAAGGACAAAAGGCCAAAGCCAAGTTAACTCGAGCGTTGCCAAAGGAAAAGGAAAGGTGAAGGGGGAGGTAGGAGCTAAGAAGCCAGCTATGGGGAAATGTTTCAATTGTGGTGAAAAAAGACATTGGAGGTCTGCCTATTCCAAGCCAAGGAGGAGTGGAAAGAAAGGTAATTCTCACGCACTAGTTGTTGAAACTTGTATAGCGGCGTATGCTACCCACTCATAGGTAATTGATACGGGGTCCACTGATCATGTTTGTTTTACTTTATAGGGGTTCAAACGGACCGTGGCTCTGATACCAGTTGTTGGGGAATGGATTTCCCGGATCTATTTGGGATGAATATTTAAATACAAATTTAATTCTAACAATTATTACTAACATGAATTAATCCTATATTAATTCAAATAATAATTCAACAACAAATCATGCATACAAATTCGTCACATAAATCCTACGCATGCGGAATTGCTAGGAGTTTACGTGAACTAACCTCTCGGAGTGACAACCGTTGAGAAGATGGATCCCGTTCACACGAACACACCAAAAGACCTTCTAAAGTCCTTGTCCAACAATCCAGGTGGTAGGATGCTCGTGAACAATTAACAAAAGGAAAAATAAAATTATGTTGCACCACCTTTGTGGATTTCTAATTTTTCCAACACATGGAATTGCATTGGGAATGAAAAAAAAAATCATCCCCTATTTATAATACTAGGGGTGGCCGATTTTTGCCCTTTGGGAAAATCTTTTTCTTGATCTCCAAGAAATCTTGAATATATCAAATATATTCTTTTCTCCATAATTAAAATATTCCATAAAAATTCCACCTCCTTATATTGAAGGGTTTTCGAAAATTACCTATTAAATAGGGAAGAAATAGGATCTTTGACTTTTCTTGAATTTATGGGATAATTTTGTATTTCAAGAATACATATTCCATAAAATCTTTTCAAGAAAATCAAGAAAATCTTTTCTCTTTCCATCTTTAATATTTTCGAAAAAAATTGGAAAAATAAGCAACAATAATTTATTTTATTTTAAACACCTTTTTCAGTTATTGGACTTTATCTTTGGGCTACTTGAGGGGCCTTTAGGAGAATTAAGATTGGACCTTCCAATGGATTTTGAATTTTCAATATTGAGCCACAATATTATCCAAGCCCATAAATATTAATTAATCCCACTACATAATTAATATTGCACTATCCGTCTTAACCCATATTACTGTTAATATGGCTCCCGATTATTATTTCCCGCGTTTAAGATTATCCAGTGCATTAATTAATTTAGGCCACTGAAATAGCTTCATATTAATTAACATCTTTTTCCTTGGTCAAGGAACGGCTCAATATTATTATCCATACCTGAAACTAATTACACTTGCAAGATTTGGTATGATAAATCTTCTGAGCCTCCCAAGGGGACAAATCAAACAAGGCGCACTTGCACACGTTTCACCGTATTAAATCTTAGCAATCGTCGTGTAACCAATAACATTGCCCAAGATACAAGGTATTGAATCTCACTGATTCTCTTCCCATCATAAGTCAAAGCAATGGTTATTGATTCCACACGATCCTATTTAAGGGACGAGGATTAAGAAATAATGAACCGCTGAGGTCTATTTCTTCTATATTCAGTACTGAAGAATTTATCCTCCTGTTGGTCCTATTCAGTGCATCATAATGCACTAGTGCAATCTCTTGGTCAAGACAAGCCAATCTGAGCCTTACACTTCAACCTTTCACGATGGTTTGTTCATTTCCATTTGGGTCGTGAATTATGTACTTTTAGTTACAAGGGACTGTTAATTTAATTTTCTGTGATCTGGTATCACTAAATTAACTACAATGTAACACGTACTATTTATTGAACAGTTATGCAGTAAATATATGTAACATTCAATGATATTTAAAGCATCAGTGATAAATAATTTATTTCAGCAAATAAGACAGAAATTCAGTCTGGTTATACAAAGTAAAAGCATACTTTCCAGTATAACCCCAATAATCTCCCACTTATACTCAAAGTCTGCTTTTAAGTATAATACAGCACGACTCATGTAGAATCTACGTGACATCTAATGTCACCTACAAGAACCTAATAATATCTCTCCCACTTATACTCAAAGCAGATTGGCTACGCACTTGACAACCATTCCTCCCACATGTCTCTTGAATGTTTCCAGAGGCAGACACTTTGTGAAAAGATTAACTAGGTTATCCTCCAATGCGATCTCAGCCACCTCTACATCTCCTCTCTTAACAATTTTTCGTCTAAGATTGTTGGGAAATTTAGAGTTTTGATGTAAGTTCTAAAACACATGTAATAGGACCAGTCAGACCTGTTAGCTGACTGATGTTTTTATTACCAGTTATAATATTACCAGTTGATAATTATTGTATAGAACAACTGATGTAGAAGATATGTCACATATTGAGGGGGAACCTCAATATGTATAGGTCGATCCAAGATCCGAAGAACAAATGATATCCCGAGCGGCCGGAAAGGCAAGAGAAGGACAAGATCGACGATCCGATAAAGTCGATATCTCAAATTGAAGTCATGAAGTTCAAATTCAAGACTTGAAGATCGATGACTTCCGAAGATCGCACGAAGACCTACATCACGAAATCCGCTAGTTGAAGCTAAGACAACCGCACCGAAGACTCTATCGTAGATCGATCGGTTAGATCGATCAAAGTCACCACCAGTGAAAACTGATGTTTCACCAAAATCATACGTCGATGATCTGAACAAGAAGAATGTCAACCTTAGTTGGTAGAACAACAATGAAAAGTGCTTCTGTTAACCAATAAGAACAAGACACGTATGATCGGAGCCAGCAATTACGGGATTTGGTGCTGCTTTCTCAAATGCCTATAAAAGACACTATTCACGCTTTCGGCCATGCCGTTCCTGAAGCACGTCACATCAATCCTGCAAGTCTACCAAATATAGCCGAAAATTCAAATTGCTCTCCAACGGCTCTTTGATTTCGAGGTCTATAAATATGGGATTACTCTTCAGAGTGAAGACACGGAAACTATCAAGAAGCTCAAGCTATAATCAAATTTCCGCACGAAGAACACAAACTTGAAGATTATTTTCTAAGTGTTCATCCCATAGTTCTTAGCACACAAATCTTTTCATCTAGCTGATAGGCTACTTAAAAACTAGGAAAGATTTCAAAGTTGGAACAAAAACAATCTTACCCAAAACCCTAAAGTTAGGTTAAGTTGTTTAGCAAGATTTTAGACTAGGGTTTCTAGTTCTGATTTCTGGGATCGGTTGAGTGAGAACTCTTTAAATATCTATTGGTGTACTGTGTTGGACTAACACAATAATCTAAGTCCAGTTGATTTAGTTGGTGCCCCTTGTGATAGGGAAGAGTGGACGTAAGACTGGTTGTCCGAACCACTATAAATCTTGTGTGCATTTACCTGCTTTGATTAACTGTTTTACACAATCACACAACTTAATTAAAGCTGCATACATATTCTAAGTTAAGATCAGCTAGCACCAAGCTTCTGATCTGATCAAGTTTGACACTTTAGTCAACTGGTTGAAAGACTGACTTTGGAATCTGATTTATTAAAACTGGTTTTTCACACGGGTAAAATTTAGCTTCCGCACAATCAGTTAAACTGATAGATACCGAACTGATCTGCCTTCAGGCGATTAGTAAGTTGGATATCAGTCCAAACTGATTCACTTGCACTCTGATCAGGCTAACTGCAATCACACCTAATCTGCACAAAAAGTTTTCAGAAGTCTATTCACCCCTCCCCTCTAGACTTCTGCCCTCACAAAACCCGTTCGGGACCTACAAGTGGTATCAGAGCAGTGGTTCTACAGACCACTGGCTTTGAGTATCATCGATTCTTGAGGAAGAATCTTTGTGGTCATTTGAACAGATCTTGAAAAACCATTTTTAAAACTCATTCTTTTTTCCAAAATCACTCAGCATGGATAATACCTCTGGTATGTATCATGATTTGCCAAAGTTCTCAATTGATGAGTATACAAATTGGGCCATATATATGTGCAACCATCTAGGATCGATAAGCGACAGAATGATGGAAGTCATCGAATGAAGACCCATCATCATATATCACGACAACCCAGCAGTTGGAGGAGATCCAGACTTTGCCACGGGAAGTCTTGTGCGAAAAAGCCCAGCCTTGATGGATGCAGAGGAAAGAAAGTTGTATACTCTAGATACAATTGCCAGGCATATAATCATGAAGACGATGGATAAAGTCACCAAGGAGAAGATAAAATATCTCAAAACTGCGAAAGCAATGTGGGATACTCTTGCTGAGATATGCGAAGGAAATGATCAGATCAAAGACAGCCGACTACAAGCCGAACTGGTGAAGTTCGAAAAACTAAAGATGCTGCCCAACAAGACCATCAACGAGCTTGATGGAAGGATTACTATGTCAGTAAATAAGCTACGAGAACTTGGTAGAGAGATGTCAGACAAAGATATCAACTACAAGATCTTAAGATCTCTCACCAAGAAATGGGACATGAAAGTCACGGTAATCAAGGATTGCCAAGATATTTCAAAGATGAAGTCGAGTAGCTTGTTCCTAAGCCTTAAAGCTCACGAGTTCGACTTAATCGAAAGAGGACAAGCAGATGAAGACGAGACGCCTGCTGAAGCCTCAACGTCTAAATCAGTTGCATTTAAAGCAACCACCGCAGATCAAGGCCAATCGAACCTCAGAGGAAACATAATAAGTCAGGCAGAACAGATCGTTCTGCTTACCAGGAAACTTGAAAAATCAAACATTCAACTTAGTAAGTATCGCAGATTCTATAAAGATTATCAACATAGCAGAGGAAGAGATAGGAGACCAGCGGACAGATCTCCAGAAAGAACCAGATCTGATGATCAAAGAGATCACAGAGAAGAAAAGAAAAGAGATAATCTGACAGATGAAAGAAGAGATAACAGATCTGACAGAAGGAGTTCGGATTACTATCAGAAAGGGAAGTCACCTGATAGATTCTACAGACGGAATGACTCACCTGGAAGAAAAGGTTCCGTGGATCGTGGAGCGTGTTTCAACTGTGAGAAACCAGGTCACTACAGCGCAGATTGCCCAGACCTGACGCCAAAAGAAAGAGAAGAAAAGCGGAACAGAAGAGAGCAACGTTATAGAGACAGGAAAGCCCTGGTCGCTGACACATCTGGAATTGATGATTCCTATCGCCTTCGAGGATTCTCGGGTACTCATCTCAGAGAAGACTTCGTCGATAAGCACTGCTGTTGACTTCCATGAAAATGAAGATCTGATATTCTCTTCAGATGATGATGAAATCTGCCTGATGGCCAAGGAGGACCAATCTGAGGTAACCTCCAAACCTTCTGCTTTGTCTGCTTCCACACCTGCTATTATTAGCACACCTGCTGGAGAGATTGACCTGCAGCTCTACTCTGAGCAATTGCTTGATGATCTCTCTAATGCAGTAGACACTTATACTATAGTGGAAGCTGAGAATGACAAGCTAAGGATCAGAAATAATCAGCTTGTTAAAGAGAACACTCTCAAGAAAAGCTACCGAATCGAAATCACCGAAACCGCCGTAAGGTAACTGAGGAACTTAACATTCTGAAAGTTAAATCTTCTGATCAGGAGAAGTAGATCAAAGATCAGTTAGCAATCAACAAACAGCAAGCTGATGATTTCAAAATCCTTCATGCTAAATTTGATGAGCTATTCCGACTACATGAGAGTTTAAAATCTTCTGAGGATAGTTTGCGCAAGAAAATAGAGGTTTTCACAAAGTCATCTAAAACCGTTCAAGATATGAACACCTATTTTCGAACACCGACTAATAAGAAGGAACTTGGGTATGAAAACCCTTCTACATCCTCAAAAGCCCCGTTTGATTCACTTCAAAAAGGTGTAATCAAACGAGTTTTTGACAAAGATACACTAAAAGCTAAACTTGTATCTGATAAGGGAAAAAGACCTGTTGAGCAAGTAAGGCAGGTTCATAATCAGAAAGGGAACAGAAATGGACCCCAACTGGTAAAGCATCGGTCGAGGAATCAACAAGAACCCCCGTTCTTTCAAGAGACCTCAACTCGATCAACAGATTAGGTATCGAAAAGACAACCCTCAAAGGAAATCTAATCGAGACCCAATCAAGGTCACTACCTAATAAGCAAGCTATAGGTAAACCGCAAAAAACCACCTATGCCAAAAAGATATGAATCTTTTGATGGTAGCAGTCGTACCTACCCTTATAATCAGAAACCTAGGGTTGCTGCACCTGAGCCCCACTGGGTTAAAAGAAGACAAAATATAAAGAAAAATCCTAAGTCCTCTAAGTTACCCAAGGCTCACACGAATAATCATACTAATCAGAAAGCATATAAAGAGACGTATGATTATGTTGATATGTATGGGAGACAAATCGGCCTTCGATCTAACCGACATAATAGAAGTGCCCTGTTTGTATGGATCCCTAAAACCAACCCTAACCCCTCAGGACCCAATCCAAAAGGGGTACCTAAAGCCTGATTTGGTTGCAGGTTCGCGTGGGTCTGGCCAACAAGGGAGGTGTACAAGCAACTATCTGGTACATCGATAGTGGATGCTCAAGGCACATGACTGGAAGCAAACATCTCCTTAGCTCTTACATAGAACAAAAAGGCCCGCGTGTACTCTTCGGTGATGATAACTTTGGTTTTACCAGAGGATTCGGAACCTTAGAGAATGATGATGTACAGGTTACTGGAGTCTCGTGTGTCGAAGGTTTAAAGCATAACCTGTTATCGGTTTCACAATTCTGTGACAACGGATTCAGTGTTGAGTTCTCGACTGATCAATGCACTATCAAAAATTGAACCACTCAACAGATCTTGCTAACTGGTTCAAGGAAAGGGACGATCTACACAGCAGATTGGAACAGTTGCCCAATAAATGCATGCCTGATTGTTAAGAGTTCCAAAAGTAGCAGTTGGCTCTTGTACAAAAGAATGAGTCATCTGAACTTTAAAACTCTTAATAAGATAGCAAGGATGTCTTTAGTGGAATGACTTCCAAATGAGGTATTTTCTAAGGATCAGACATGTGTCGCATGTCAGAAGGGAAAACAGGTTAAAGCCTCATTCAAGGAAATCCTCGACCCAAAGATCCAAAGAGAGTATTGCAAACCGCTTCATATGGACTTATTTGGACCAAGCATACGGTCGGTCTCAAATGACTCAAATATACTCTGGTAATCGTGGATGATTATTCCAAGTTTAACTGGGTTATATTCTTACATAAGAAGAATGAGATGACAACAAAGATACCCGAGCTGCTCAAGAGATTACAAAATGAAAAGGGTGTCAGTGTAGTAAAAATCAGATCAGATAAAGGTACAGAATTTCTGAACTCTTTTATTACTGATTTTTGCACTAAGTTTGGTATACAGCATGAGACATCAGCTGCAAGAACGCCACAACAGAATGGAGTAGCAGAACGGAGAAACAGAACTCTCAAAGAAGTTGCTCGCACTATGTTAGCTGAACATGCAATACCAAGCCGTTTCTGGGCAGAAGCCATCAATACTGCATGCCACACTCAGAACAGATGTCTTCTAACTAAGGCTCACTACAAAACACCCTATGAACTGTGGAAGGGCGTAAAACCCTCGTGTTTCTTACTTCCATGTTTTTTTTGGGTGTAAGTGTTTCATACACAACAATGGGAAGAGTCATTGAAGACTTTTGAGGCTAAGTCAGATGAGGGTATATTCTTAGGATATTCCTCATCTAGCAAGGCTTTCAGGGTTTACAACAGGTGAACTCTAGTTGTGGAAGAAACACCCCATGTAGTCTTTGATGAAACATCTTCTGAACAAGAGAAATATGCCTCAGAACAAGAAGTACCAGATCAACCAGTACCTGATGCACAGAAAATGGATCAGCTAATGATCAAGGAAAAAGGATCAGAACTCGTAATAAAGATACATTCCAGATCTAGTCGATTCACCAGTCAATCGGACCTAAGGTATGAACAATCGTCGATGAAGAAGTTGGTACAAATGAGACAAGATCAACGGAACCATCCTGGTTCGTGGGGAACACTGAAGTTCCCACGAAATGTACATCGAAGACATGATGAGTCCAACAACATCAATCGAGACATGTTCTTATCAAGTGGATCATAACTCTGCACCACTCCCAATCTCTAGTAATGAACTATTATCAGAAATGGATGATGTTCTCCAAACAAACGCAAATCGAATGAAGGACTGGATAACCACCATCCAACCGATCCGATCATCGAGACCCATCCGATAGAGTTAAAACTAGACATCGACAGGTGAAAGTGCAATGTATTGTTTATTATCGCCTATGAAGGAACCAACAACAATAGAGGAAGCTCTACAAGACGCAAGTCGGATTCTAGCCATGCGAGGAGGAGCCGAAATAGATTCGAGAGAAATCAAGTTTGGGAATTGGTGGACGCACCAACTCATCAAGACGTAATTGGCACAAAGTGGGTATTCAAGAACAAGAGAGATGAGAAAATGTCATAACCAGAATAAGGCAAGACTTGTTGCTAAGGGGTATTCACAATCGAAGGAATTGATTATGATGAGACCTTTGCACCATCCGCCGCCTAGAAGCCATTTCAAATTGCTTCGGCATATGCTTCCCCACAGAGGGTTCACATGTATCGATGGACGTAAAGAGTGCATTCTTAAACGGGGTACTAGCAGAGGAAGTTTATGTCGAACAACCTCCGTGCTTTGAAAAGGGCAACCAAAGTGTACCGCTTAAGAAAAGCTCTTTATGGCACAAACAAGCTCCTCGAGCTTGGTATGATACACTCTCTCGCTTCTTGATAAGCGGGGTTTCACTAAAGGAATAGTGGATAGAACCTTATTCGTAATACAAGATGGAGAAGATATTCGATGGTTCAGATTATGTGGGATCGACATCATCTTTGGATCTCCCAACAAGAGTCTATGTGAAAGATTCAGCAAGCTGATGCAAGGGAAGTTCGAGATGTCCATGATGGGTCAGATGAGTTACTTTCTGGGTCTACAAGTTAAGCAAAGTACAGAAGGGATATTCATCTACCAAGCAAAGTACACTAGGAGTTTATTGGCTAAGTTTGGAGTTCAAAACTGTAAGGAAGCCAGAATTCCTATGTTGACTGGATTCAAGATGGATCCAGATGAGGATGGTCAGAAAACCAATCAGAAAGAATATAGGTCTCTCATTGGATCTTTACTATACCTGACTGCCAGTAGACCAGATATCACTTTTGCAGTAGGTGTATGTGCCAGATTTCAGGCAAATCCAATGCAAAGTCACCTAGAAGCATCTAAGCGGATTCTTAAGTATCTGAAGGGGACAATAAACCTTGGTTTACTTTACCCATCAGATGATAATCTAGAGCTTAGTGGGTATTCTGATTCTGATTATGGAGGTTGCAAAATTGACAGGAAGTCAACCTCAGGAACATGTCAGTTTTTAGGAAGTAAACAGATCTTGTGGTTTTCAAAAGAAGGACATCGATTCATGACATCTACTAATCAAGGCGTATTATATGGTCAGAAGAAGTTTGTTGTTCTAACCGCTCTGGCTTAGTCGTGGTGAGGATTATAACATTGTAGCTAAGAATGTACCTATATTCTCGTGACAAAGAATAGTGCTATTGCAATCACTCAAAATCCTATTCTACATACAAGATGCAAGCATGTGGATGTCGACACCATTTTATAAGAGATCATGTTGAAAAGAGAAGAATATCGAAATGGAAAAAGATTCATACCGATATACGTAAAGTTTGATATTCTAACCAAGTCACTAAATGAGATCGATTCGAGAATTATGCAATGAGCTAGGGCTTCGGATCTTGGAGAAAAAAGCACCTAAAATGTTTGATGGATCGATCTCCGAACCCGGTTTGGTTAAGAGACTAACCAAAGTTAAGAGGAATCAGGTTGAGTTTGGTATCTCAATCGATCGTAATATCGGATCAAGAACCGATATGAGAAGGCGATCAGATTAAAGGATTATCAGATTAAAGGAACCGATCAGATTAAAGGATTATCTGATTAAATCAGTTTGGTTATTTCATACTTTGTAAGTCGATTAAGCTGATATTCAACAAGCAAGATTCACAAGATTAAAGCTTACATCGCATAAGAAAACAGGAAATTTACACAACAATGGAATAATAGAAATTTTCATTGATAAAGACCCGAAGGTCAGATTTACATTACAAGTTACAAGTACAAAAGGACCCGGAGGTCAGTACATAAACCATAAACCCTAAACCGAAAACCCTAAGCCTAACCCTAGAAGGGGGGAGAGAGAGAGATTTTAAAATCTGATGCTCCAATTTTCCCACACTTAAGAGGGGTGTGAAGGCTTTGAAATAATCCTAAAGCCACCCTCAGAGCTTCGGAGTTAGGAGCGAGAGCGGCGTTGAAAGGATTTCTAAGCCAGGAGCCCCTAAACCTGAAATCAATGGGCTCTCCAGCTATTAAATGGGACACAAGTGCCAAGAAAGAGATCCAAAGATCACATGGCCACATGTGTCGCATGAAAAAATTGAGTTGATATACGAAGATCAGTTGTTGTCTGATCAAGATCGTATATCAAACTCATGTTTTATATCAGACTGAGTCTGTTGATGCTAATTCCGTCATCTCGATAGACACACAAGGTGCATACGGTTAGGAGAAGTGTCTTCTCGGTTGCGATAAGCAGATCCGCCTCGATGGTAGAGAAGCTTGGCAATAATTGTATGTGTAATCTTTGATGACGATTTAAAGCAAAGATAAGGGGACACACATGGATGATTTGAGAAGTCAAATCATTGAAAAAAGGGGTAAAGGTTTTTGCTTAAGTTTCACCGGAAATAAGGGTTCACCGGAATACATGATTTACAAAGAAGATAAGTATGGTGAATGGGTTATGTTGTGTAAAAATCATTGGTCCAATTTATAGAGGCCAAGCAAGGGTGCAAATGCAAATTTGATTTCTCAAAGTCTTTTAGAGAAATTTGCACCACAAGAGACGAATGTGTAGGAAACACGCCGATCGATAATTGATAAATTTACTACGATCCGACATTACGGTATCCGGACTATTATTACAAATGTCAAATCGCGTCTTGACTTAGGAATCGAGACTACTATTCAATTCTTCAAGAACTAAGTTTTGGCGGTAACACTTATCCCAAGAATTTGGCGTGGTCCGAGTAGAATCAGATTAGGTCAATCGAAATCGATTAGATAAGAGATCGATCGATGAGGAAGATCGGTTGAGAATGATACCTCAACAAATCGATATATCACCAATAAGAAATCGAAATAACAGCTTGAAGGGGAACTTCAACCGATCGGAAGGATCGAAAAAAAAAATCGACGCAAAAGTGAAGCGGATCGGTTGAAAAAGGACAGTTGGGAAATTATAAGGATTAGGCGTAAAACTAAGATCAACAAGTGGAATCAACATCTACGAGTGGTATTGATCGACATAAATATCACCAACCGTACACGATTTTTTTTTTCTTGTTTATCGCTTACTTATCCGATATTATCCGATAATATTTGCCTTTACTGTACACACTACTTTTGTGACGTATATCCTGCAAAATATTTAATGCGGATGTGGGGTATTTGTATTAATTGCCACAAAATGTGCTTTTAAATCCAAAAGGCAATCGTACGTGTTTTTCCTGACCACACGATCAAAACCGCTCAATCTGGATCGTTTAACCTTTTCAAACGGTTGATCTTCTAATCTCGATTTTCCCTCCTCCATCTTATAAGTTTCATCAAAACCCTACCAGAGTATTCTTCTTCTCAAAATCTTGCGATTTATTCTCTGAAAACTCAAAATTACCTTTCTGCGATTCAAGTGTTTTCTTGTGATTCAAACTTTTTCCGAAAAATAGAATCTGGTAATTTCTGGTTATTTGATGAATTTCTTTTCTAAAATCCATTGATCACATAGATTATGTCTATATATGTTATCCTGTGATATGCCTTATCATTTCTTGGTATCCGTATGTATTTATCGATTACTAGGCCTGAGAATAGGTCTGATAATCAATATATGATATCTTTATGATTATGCACAATTTTAATCGAGTCTATCTTGTTGTAGATGGCCACTCACGGAATGGGAAAAATCATGTGCAACTATGCGGATCTGGCAACAAAAATTGTCGATGACAAATTTGTAAAGTTTGGTGTTACGCGGGATCCAGAATCCATGGAGGTTGAACAAATTCTGAAGAATGGAGGTCTTGAAAAAATACTCCAGTAATGCAGTATGAAGCACTAGAATTCTTAAGAAATTTGAAGGTGGATACGGACAATCCTGGAGATGAACTGATTTCTTCAGTTAACGGAGAGGAGATCAGACTTTCAAATGCTGACATAACTCGTCTGTTCAGCTTGCCCAAAGGAAGAATCTCTCCTGCTCACTACAGGGAGAATGAAGATGAGCTGATCAGAAATGAACTCTTCAGAGAGGCTGACAAACACCAGACCGCAGGTTTTGTCAGACCTATGTTAAAAAGGAAATACCGACTGTTGTTTGACATACTGTCAAAAACAATCATGGGTATTTCGTTCAGCCCAGATGCTTTAACATCCGTAAAAATGTACAGCATGGCTGCGATAATCGATGAAGCCAAAAATATCAATTGGCATGGCTTCCTGAAGGCCATTCTGCTCCAAGAACATGAAAATTTTGGAGTTAATGATCGTAGGCAAGTCTATCTGAAGAAGAGAATCAGCAATCTCAACAAGGTTGCAGTCATTCTGAAGGACAAAATGTCAAATGCTGAATGGGATCAGAATGGACTGAAGTCCTACAAGGCCTTCCTCACAACCACATCTGCCATATATGGGCCATCTGATGATGATACGCGGCCCACCCCTCCAAAGGTGAAGAAAGGAAAGAACAAGGAGGCAGCTACGTCTGCACCAGATGCTCCCCAAAAGAAGAAGAGAAAACTGGTAAAGGCTCAGGAGAAGAGGCCGAAGAAGGCAAAACAGGCCACCATGACTCTGTTTCTGGAAGACGGGTCAGATGAAGAAGGAGTGCCAGAGCAACCTGATGCGCCACAGAAATCAGCCGAAAAATCAGACAGGCAGGCTTCTCAAGTTGAGAGCTCGCCAGAACATTCTGAGGGAAGAGCAAGAGACGAACGATCTCCTTCTCCTCAATCTCGAGCTGATTCACCACTCAGACTTCTGGCTACTGAGCATATTTCTCCTTCTCCTTCACCTGCCCGCGAACCTGAAAGTTCATCAGTTCGCGAACCAGAAAGATCACCTGCTGCAGAGCCGGACGTAATTGCTTCGACAATAGAACCTCTGCAGATTCAGCCAATCAGTCAACACCCACCTGCTCAGACACCACCAGAACCCTCTACATCTCATCAACCGGAATCTGGTCGATCTGAACAGATAATTCCTGAGTCCAGATCATCCAAGACCATCACCGGGAAAATGGTCAGAATGCAAGTTGAACGTGATATTGATGAGCTGTATCCAGAGTTGGTAGCCCATCCTATTATTCGAGAGGAAGTAATGGAGATCCTCACCTGGAAAGATCTCCTAAGAAAGAGCTTCTCGATTTTATGATCATTATAGAAACGATGGGGGAGGTCTTGATGAATTCCACAGATTTTGATTTCGACATGAAGAAATCTGCTCAAGTAGATCACCAAATGAGCCGATAACTCGCCGAATCGATCAAAGCTCGAGATCCACGTAAAGTCGGGATTATTGAACAAGTTGGATCGAGGTCAAAGAAACTCCTCGAAGATGTTCCTATGAAGGATGTGGGAGCCGCTGATGATAGTGGAACCGTGTTTGCCGAGTCATGACCAGCCACTGGAGGCGCAAACAACTGAAAAAGATCAGGTGACTCAAAATATTCCTACAACTCACATCACCTCTGATCAACTTCAGGAGATCAGATCATGTTTTAAAGATCTCCTGAAAGAAGAAGTTGAGGGAGTGTTGGCTAATCAACTTAGCAACACAATAGCTGATCAGAGGCAGATTGGCCTCAAAGAAATAACGGATCAACGGGAATTGGCTATTTCCCAGATTGAGGTAATCAAAGATCAGTTCTCTCAAACTGTGACCAACCTGACTGCTGAATTTAAGAAGACAATTGATGACAAGCTAGTCCAGGTTGATCAACAACAAGTTTCTCTTCTGATGGTCACTGAAAAGCTTGAAATGACTGAAGAGAAACTTGACAAACTAATTCTTACCCTCTCTACTGCCGTGGAATCTGTCAAGACTGAGCTAATCTCGAAGATTCAAAGTTTATCTGCTCAAGCTCAAGGTTTATCTGTTGAAGATCTTAACAAGGCCATATCAGTCAACTTTGGATCTCTGACTTCCCACCTCACTGCTCTTTTTGATCAAACCAAAAAGGGGGAAGGACAGATTGAGAAACCAACTGACCCTATCAGAACAACAGAAGACCTGATTCAGACAGTTGAATCCTATGGCCAAAGACTAGACCATCTGGATCTTTTTGCTAACGAAATTTCTGAGAAGATGGAAAAGTCAAAGGCAAGAAAGTTAACCTAGGGTGCTTTGGGACATCACAACTTGTACCAGTCACTCAGACTAAGAAAGTCACAAGAAGCACAGCTAGCCAGATACAGGCCGATAAGAAACTGGCTGAGAAACTGTCCAAAGAGCAGATTGCTGAAGAAGCCCGAATAAGTGAAGAAGAAAGAAGGGCAGAAAAATTGGCAGAGGCAGAAGATCTGAAAAAGAAATACAGATCGAGGGCAAAGAAAGGAAAAGTTGGAAAATCTGGATCAGAACCTCAGCTGCCAGCAAGAATTGATGAGATCATTCCGAAAACCTACGCACATGCTGATAGGTTTGAGGAATGGAATAAGATCAGAAGTGAATGACTTCTGGATGCTTTTGTTCTAGATCTTGTTCCACAAGAAGAATCTCCAGATGCAGAATTCCTCAACTGGTTGGAGAACAAATACCCAGATTTTCTGAAGTATCTGGAAAATGAGGCCAAAATAATCAATGTAAAAATATCTCGCCAAGAGTATGACGTGATGGATTACTCGAAGAAGGCAGATGGCTCATTTGACATACTGGCATTTCAAAGGTTCTATTTTACATCCTGAGCAAAGCGCGCATAACTGATCCTCAGCAGATCAATGATGTTAAATGGAAGCTATACCAGATTTTCAACATCCCTCAAGATCAAAGAGAAATGCCAGAAGGATACAAGCCAAGAGACTGAAGAATCAGAAGACTACTTAGGATCAGCTGTTTTTAAACTCAAACTTTTCTGATGTAATATGTAATCGATAAATCTAATGAAAGAAAAGTTTATTTTCTGATCTTAAGACAAAATCTCATTGTCTTCTGATTATATGCTCTTTATTGTTCTATATTTATCAACTGTGCTTGGTTTCTCAAGTGTTTTGGTTTCATCAAAAAGGGGGAAATTGTTGGGAAATTTAGAGTTTTGATGAAAGTTCAAAAACACATGTAATAGGACCAGTCAGACCTGTTAGCTGACTAATGTTTTTATTACCAGTTATAAGATTACCAGTTGATAATTATTGTATAGAACAACTGATGTAGAAAATAGGTCACATATTGAGGGGGAACCTCCTGAAGATCTGAAGAACAGCTGATATCCGACAGTCAGAAGGCAGGAGAATGACAGAAGATCAGATCGATCTGATAAAGTCAGATATCTCAGCTGAAGTCATGAAGTTCAAATTCAGAAGACTTGAAGATCGGATGACTTCCAGAAGATCAGACCAGAAGACCTACATCAGTCGAGTCTGCTAGTTGAAGCTAAGACAACTGGCACCAGAAGACTCTATCAGGTAGACTGATCAGTTGTGACTGATCAGGTCAGCTCACCAGGTGAAAACTGATGTTTCACCAAAATCATACGCCGATGATCTGAACAAGAAGAATGTCAACCTTAGTTGGTAGAACAACACTGAAAAGTGCTTCTGTTAACCAATAAGAACAAGACACGTGTGATCGGAGCTGGCAATTATGGGATTTGGTGCTGCTTTCTCAAACGGCTATAAAAGACACTATTCACGCTTTCGGCCATGTCGTTCCTGAAGCACGTCACATCAATCCTGGAAGTCTACCAAATATAGCCGGAAATTCAAATTGCTCTCCAACGGCTCTTTGATTTCGAGGTCTATAAATATGAGATTACTCTTCAGAGTGAAGACACGAAAACTATCAAGAAGCTTAAGTTATAATCAAATTTCCGCACGAAGAACACAAACTTGAAGATTATTTTCTAAGTGTTCATCCCATAATTCTTAGCACAGAAATCTTTTCATCTAGCTGATAGGCTACTTCAAAACTAGGAAAGATTTCAAAGATGGAACAAAAACAATCTTACCCAAAACCCAAAGTTAGGTTAAGTTGTTTAGCAAGATTTCAGACTAGGGTTTCTAGTTCTGATTTTTGGGATCGGTTGAGTGAGAACTCTTTAAATATCTGTTGGTGTACTGTGTTGGACTAACACAATAATCTAAGTCCAGTTGGTTTAGTTGGTGCCCCTTGTGATAGGGAAGAGTGGACGTAGGACTGGTTGTCCGAACCACTATAAATCTTGTGTGCATTTACCTGCTTTGATTAACTGTTTTACACAATCACACAACTTAATTAAAGCTGCATACATATTCTAAGTTAAGATTAGCTAGCACCAAGCTTCTGATCTGATCAAGTTTGACACTTTAGTCAACTGGTTGAAAGACTGACTTTGGAATCTGATTTATTAAAACTAGTTTTTCACACGGGTAAAACTTAGCTTCCGCACAATCAGTTAAACTGATAGATACCGAACTGATCTGCCTTCAGGCGATTAGTAAGTTGGATATCAGTCCAAACTGATTCACTTGCACTCTGATCAGGCTAACTACAATCACACCTGATCTGCACAAAATATTTTCAGAAGTCTATTCACCCCTCCCCTCTAGACTTCTGCCCTCACAAAACCCGTTCGGGACCTACAAAGATTTCTTTCCTTCTGTGTGTTTTGTTTGACTCGTGGACTCTTTGGTTCTCTTGAATTTGTAACTGCCTCCAGCAGATATTGCTGGACAAATTAAGAACTACATCCAAATCCACTAAGAAGATCTAGAGCCAAACTGGTTCCTTCACTGCTTCACAAGCAGCTACTTACCCGGCTTCCATGGTTGAGTCAGTGATGCATTTCTGCTTCACACTCGTCCATTTCATGGCTACACTTCCCAAATAAAAACACATTAACTGAGGTATATAAATTTTGGAGTCTATGTTTAATTGGAATTCCGAGTCCGTGTAACCGATGGGAATCAGACTGTCTGACTGATAAACCAGCATTCTATCGCGAGTTCTTTTCAGATACTTCAGAATATTTTTAACTGCAGTCTAATGTTCTTTCCCCGGATTACTTCTAATATCTTGCTACCATGCCAACGGCAAAGTCGATATCTGGCCTCGTGCACAGCATAGCATACATGAGGCTTTCGACAGCCGAAGCATAAGGAAAGTCTTTCATGTCATCTATCTCCCTTTGCGTCTTCGGGCACATTTCTCTGGATAGATTTATTCCAAGTCTGAAAGGCACAAAGCCCTTCTTGGAATCTTGCATGCTGAATCGCTTCAAGACAGTGTCTATGTATGAAGCTTGCGATAAGCCTATTGTCCTTTTCTTACGATCTCGAGTGATCTTAATCCCAAGGATGTGACCGGCTTTCCCTAAGTCCTTCATATCAAACTATTTTGACAGCCATGCCCTTACGTCTGACAAAACATTTACATCGTCTCCAATGAGCAGAATATCGTCTACGTATAGTATTAAGAATACCAATACAGTTCTGACACGCTTTTTATACACACAACTTTCGAACTCATTTTGATCGAACCCGTAAGACTTTATAACCTGATCAAAACATTGGTTCTAAGCACGCGATGCTTGCTTTAGTCCGTAGATGGACTTCTTGAGCTTGCAAACTAGATGTTCTTGGCCTTTTTCAATGAAGCCTTCGGGTTGTTGCATATAGATATCTTCTTCAAGACTTCTATTTAGGAAAGTTATCTTGACATCCATTTGCCAGATCTAAATCGAGATGCGCAGGTATCGACAAGAGAATACGGATGGACTTGAGCATAGAAACAGGCGAAAAGGTTTTCTCATAGTCGATCCCTTCTTTATGAGTGTAACCTTTTGCCATAAGTCTATCCTTGAAGGTCTCTACCTTCCCGTCCGGTCCTCTTTTTCTCTTGTATACCCACTTACAACCAATGAGTTTGATCTCATTAAGTGGTTCGACTAGCTCCCACACCTTATTATGATCCATAGAACCCATCTCGGCTTCCATTGTTGTTTGCCAAGAATCCGCATCCTTGTCATGGATTGCCTCATTGTATGTCCATGGGTCTGATTCATTCTCACCAGGGACCAAGTCTGACGATTCTCCTATCCCCATGAATCTCTCGGGCTGTCTGACAACCCTTCCACTACGACGAGGTTCCGATTGTGTAAGTGTGTCATTTAGTATATCGACTTGTACAGTTGGCATTGAGGTAAGCCCCTTTAGCTCATCCAAGGTAATCTCACTTCTGGGCTTTTTATCGTTCATATAGTCTTCTTCCAAAAATTTAAAGTGTGTTCTGATTATCACCTTTTGATCTTCGGGACCATAGAATATGCACCCTTTTGTTCCCTCGGGGTACCCTATAAACAACCTCAATTCTGATCTTGGATCCAATTTACCTGCCTCCTTATCCAACACGTATGCCGGACACCCCCAGATTCTCATGTGTCCTAAACTGGACTTGCACCCGGTCCACAACTCTTTAGGGATTTTGGGAACCGATTTAGATGACACCAAGTTTAGAATGTAAGCCGTTGTTCATAAGGCGTGACCTCAAAACGATATGGGTAGATCCGCATAACTCATCATTGACCTGACCATTTCTAAAAGAGTCCTGTTTCTTCATTCTACAACCCCGTTTTGTTGAGGGGTTCCAGGTGCAGTCAACTGGGATACAATCCCTTCATCTGACAAGTAGTTCAAAAAATCATCGCTGAGGTATTTGCCTCCACGATCAGATCGTAGAGACTTGATACGTTTTTCCCTATGATTCTCTGCTTGAGCCTTAAAATCCTTGAATTAATCAAAGCGTCTCAAATTTATGCTTCATAAGGAAAATGTACCTATATCTTGAGTAATCATCGATCAAAGTAACGAAATACTCATAACCTCCTCTTGCTTTGATTGACATTTGACCTCATATGTCAGTGTGAATGATCTCTAACACTTCTTTGACTCTATTCCCCTTGGCTCCAAATGCCCTCTTGGTCATTCTACCCTCCAAACGTGATTCGCAAGTTGGAAATGGTTCAACCCGGAGAGACTCCAATGAGCCATCATGAACCAACCTTTGGATCCTCTTTGGATTAAAATGACCTAGTCATAGAAGTGTTTCATTCACATCTGCTGAACGTTTTCTTTTATTGCTTGAAATAGTCGATGTGTTATAGGATGTATTTTGCCAGTGGTGTGCACATATAATAGTATAGAGATTGTTCATCAATGTCCCATAACAGATACACTCATCATTTCGATAAATGATGTCATTCTTATTAGAAGAAACTCAGTATCCATCAAAAGAATTTTAGAAACTGAAAGTGAATTCTTTCTAAAACTGGGAACATAAAGAACGTCTCTTAAAACTAAAATTTTATCACTAAAAGATAAATGCACTTCTCCCACTGCTTTAAACACTATTTACGTAGCACTGCAGTGCTTACTACTCATGTAGCACTGCAGTAACCGCTACTTATGTAGAATTTCAATAATCGATAATCACGTAGCATTGCAACAACTGTTACTTACATAGCATTGCAATATCCGCTATTTACATAGCATTGCAATAACCGCTACTTTCGTAACACTGCCCATGGAGATGATGGTCTCACTCCCACCGAATCGTTGGATTATCCAGAATCCTGGAAACATTGAAACAAACATGATTAGTGGTCCCCGTATCCACTACCCACAAATGGGAGCACACGCCGCTAAACAAGTTTCAACTATTAGTGTTTGAGAATTACCCTTCTTCCCAACCTTTTTAGGTTTGGGACAGACTGACCTCCGATGTCTTCTCAGACCGCAATTAAGCATTTGTTTTGTCGGTCTTCTTCTTGACACCTCTTAATGCCATCTTCTAGGAAAATTCCGTATGGCCATCTCGCTTCACAATTCTGGTGAGTGAAAATTTCTTAAGATCTATCATAATAGCTACAATGGTTTTCAAGTTTTGGTGTCGATGTTACAACACCTGACGTTGAAGTCAAGATGATACACTTAACCATTTTCTTGGATCCTGACCATTGTTTATGATGTCACTTATTTTCCTCTTAATCGTAGTCTTAGCGAGTCTAGGTTTGTCAAGGACGGATTTATGCGCATTGCATGGTCAAGACAATAAATAATTTCCAATCGACATAGTTTTTTATACAACTATATTGACTTAAAGTATATTAACAGTGGATTAAAAGGTTACGACATGCTGAACTGAAATAAATAAGCACAAAATTATCACATAATTCGATCACATGTATCATATTAAAATCTCAAAAAAAATATGAACATGCATCATCAACATCTCAAAACAGTTTAAATAAGCCACGTGGAGTAGGTCATTATTTAAACACATTCAAGCAGGTTACAAACAAGAAAACAGTTACAAACCTTTAATATCCAGATTAATAGTTGGCTCCCACTTGACCAATGTAAGATTGACAGGGACTTCGGGGAAGTATATGCATATCAATTTTATACCTAAGTAATAACCATGACTAAATACAGAATTATTATTTCTCTTTGAACGAGCCTCGTGGGAAGGGTCATCGTCGCCACTAATAATAATCCACAATCATCCGTTTGGAATTCATTCATGTGAAAGCTATCTTTTGGTCGTCCCGTGGGGGGAATTTCTCCAAAAGAATTCACAAATAAATAAATCATGGAGGTCAAAATTAATTCAATTTTATTATCCAGAATAAAATTATCAATTAATTATTTAAAACATACTCAGCAATTTTCGAAAGTGAGATTTTTCCAAAACAATTTCTCATGCATCGCATATTCAAACATAATTAAATACGCACGAAAAATAAAGCAAACATCAAAATAAAAAAATTAAACACATTGGGCACATATATCCAATTATCACGGTTAATTTTTGTCATGTCTTGATCTTGAGAAATCATCTTCATAGCCTTCATTGTTCGTCTCAAAAAGCTCCCACTCGCCCACAACATGTTCTTTAAAACGTCCTCCATCTAGGTCCGAAGCGACGTCCGGCATTGGGTAGCTCACGGCTTGGAACACGTGTCTATGTAATGCTGCGTACAAGCGCTTCGCGTCTAGGCCGACCATCCCCCCGTTGTTGCTCGGCGGACTTTCGGCAACGGCGGATCGGATCCTATCGCTTATCGACGCCCGCCCATCGCCCATGAAGCCGCCGGAAGCTTGGCCCGCCCGCGTCTATCCGAGCGTGCACCCTTGCCCCCGATCTCTTGGTGCTTGGCCATGCCCAGGCTTGCGCCCGCATGTGCCGAGCGCCTTCGCTCGCCCGTGTGCTCATGCGCATCTCCTCTCTCCTTTGTCGCTGTCTTGCCGCGTGCCGCCTCGCCACCAATCTCGCCAGTATTCGCCACGCCCGAAGCTTGTGTTTACGCGTGTGCGAGCACCTCTCGGCTTTGCCTTCGGCGCGATCGCCCTAGCACCGTGCCTTTGCTCATACGTCGTCCGGGCACTTAGTCGCCCGTCTTTAATTCTTCTTCTTTGTTCTCGATCCGGTTACAATTTATTTACCAAAAATAAATAAGCATAGATCAAGACTAGTCTATTACATTGATCAAATCAAACAAATCCTAATCTACTCGTGGATTTTCTCACGAGGCAAAATGAATTCGAACGAATCGAATTAAAAACCACAATTTATATGCATGCATAAATAAACATTCATCAAATACCATGACAATTGGATACCTGCAAAAAACATCTAGCAATTCTACTATCCAATTTCAAATTTAATAAACAACGAATTAAATTACAGTTTAAAAAATCAGAGCCTGAAACCGTGGCTCTGATACCAGTTGTTGGGGAATGGATTGCCCGGATCTATTCGGGGTGAATATTTAAATACAAATTTAATTCTAACAATTATTATTAGAATGAATTAATCCTATATTAATTCAAACAATAATTCAACAACAAATCATCCATACAAATTCGTCACATAAATCCTACGCATGCGGAATTGCTAGGAGTTTAAGTGAACTAACCTCTCGGAGTGACAACCATTGAGAAGATGGATCCCGTTCACACGAACACACCAAAAGACCTTCTCAAGTATTCCCTCGTCCTTGTCCAACAATCCGGTGGTAGGATGCTCGCGAACAATTAACAAAAGGAAAAATAAAATTATGTTGCACCACCTTTGTGGATTTTTAATTTTTTTCAACACATGGAATTGCATTGGGGATGAAAAAAAATCATCCCCTATTTATAATACTAGGGGTGGACGATTTTTTCCCTAGGAATAAGATGGGAAAATCTTTTTCTTAATCTCCAAGAAATCTTGAATATATCCAATATATTCTTTTCTCCATAATCTTGAATTTATGGGATATTATTGTATTCAAGAATACATATTCCATAAAATCTTTTCAAGAAAATCTTTCTCTTTCCTTCTTTTGTTAGTGTTAGTGTCCTATAGACAATCCATTATAAGGACATAATGCTCAGATAATATTCAGTAGTTGTTTAATATTATACAGTAAAACCTCGTTAAATTAATACTCGATAAATTAATAACCTCTCTAAAACTAATAATTTGTCCGGTCCCAAGTTGGGACCAGTACAAATTTGGGACCCAATCAATAAAATTATAAGATAATAATTTTTTTGAGATCCCAGTGTATATATATTGGTCCCGAAGAAACTATAAATTAATAATTATTAAAAATAATCCATATACATATATATGATGCACTTGAATATTCTTAAGACAACTTAGTAAAATAAGAATCTACTGTAACTTGCTTTTTCTTGAACTTCAAATCTATGTTGATCTCATCTTTAAATCTCCTTACTGCACCCAATAGTTGTGGCGTTGTCTTCTCGTACTGCAATAAAAATTTATGAAGAGTTGTTGATGCATGCAATGCTTCTTTTAGAGTTATCGGTTCCAAAGCTATTGAATCATCCTCTGCTTCATCATCTTCCGGATTATGAATGACATCGGCCACTATCTCTTCTAGACTCTGAACTTCGTGACTTTGATTATTTTCACCCGGAAAGTTGAGCAATTGATTCACATTCATTTTGTGGTGATATTGCATACCGGTGATCAAATTCTCAAGCTCACGAATGTCTTCTCCAGAAGTTGCATCATTTGCACTTGAGTCGCTTTGATTTTCCGAGCGAATTTTGCAGTGTCGAAAGCAATTTGTTATTGCTTCTTGATGAACATTTTTGGTCCAAGCTGACACTGCCATATTGATAGCATCTAAAATATTGATCTTTTCTGGAGATGGTATGTCTAACTCATAGCCTTCCAAAATCTTACGGTAAAATCTTTTGCGGTAATACATTTTGAAGGCTCTTATTATGCCGGCATCACATGGTTGAATTTTTGAGGTCATGTTTGGGGGTAGGAAAAATAACTCGATGTTTCGTAAACCTTGAATATTGTTTGAATGAGCTGGACAGTTATCGATTACCAAAAGAATTTTTCTTCCATGCATTTGTTCATCCAGCCAACGAACATATTCTTCGAAAAGCACTCCAGTCATCCAAGCTCTCTTGTTGGCAGGGTATTGTCAGTTCAAGCTATTCATATTGACATTCTTAAAACAACGGGGCTTTGCATACTTACCAATAATTCATAGAGGAATTTTGTCAGAGCCATCTTCATTGCAACAAATAACAATTGTCAACCTCTCCTTATCTTGTTTTCTACCTTCAAGTTGCTTTGTTGCAAGTGAATGTTCAGCCTGTAACCTGTAAAACAAACCAGTTTCATACATATTAAAAACATCTTTCCTTGGAAATTGATCAATTTTTTCCCTAATAGACTCCAATTTATTCTCCATATCATGCATGTCGACTGATCCACTCTCTCCGAAACGGCGATATGATTTGATACCATGCCTTGATTTGAATTTCTCAAGCCAACCTTGTGAAAGGCGATGATCTGCGGGGTCCTCTGGATGTAAAAGTTTAAGCGCCTCATTCGCCTTCTCTAAGATTAGCTCCCCGGTTATATTCACACGCTCTTGATGTTGGAGAAACCACTCATAAACAACCTTCTAAAGGCCCGGATACTTGGCTGATTTTTGACGCTTAGACGACCCACCTTTCTCAAAGTCAGGTGATAGGAATTCTGCAGATCTCTTAAGAGTGTTCGAAATTGTTGCTTGGCTAACTTTCAAATTGAGAGATTTTTCAACCCATTTCACCAAATCATTCTGAGTGCATCCATGTTGATCTCTCTTATACTCACATAACATCTTTCGTTGTTGGTTTGTCATTGTTGATTTTTGAATTCCTTTTAGATGAGTGGCCATTTTTGTGTGTGATTTACCAAGATTACAATGGATAAATATATAGTACTGATTTCTATCCATGATTCAATGCACAAATGTTAGTCCAATGAACCATATTTTTGTATTTTCCAAAACCAATTAATTTAAACAAGTCATTCCAACTTCCACGTGAGTTTGTATTCATGGAATTATACTAGTACATTTGAATTTTAACTTAATTTTCATCAATAACTATGCATGTATACTTAAAGTTATTCAAAGAATTTGGAACTTTGAAGGTCAACTGTGCATATACGTTAAAACCTCTTTAAATTAATAAATTATTAATTTATCGATATAATAATATCTCTATAAATTAATAAAATCCTCCGGTCCCAAAGTTATTAATTTATAGAGGTTTTACTGTAGTTTATTTAATATTAAATATATGGCGTTGCACTTATTAGAATATTATGTTCTATTGTTTGCATTTGTTCTTATCTGTGTTCCCTTGAGTCATTGTTGTCATTCAGTGAGTGGGAGCTCAGATGACTTAAGCGTGATTCTCAAATAGCCCCGATCAAGGATCATCAAGAATGGGATATTGATGATGCAATGGAGATTGGTGTGCGATCTGCATCATACTCTTAGAGAGTGTAGTAAGATCTCACTTACTACGAGATACTAGGTATCTCATGATGGATGCACAAATACCTTAGAGGGTATTGGTATACCCATCCGAGCAACTGTTTGATGTAGTTCCACTATATGTATCTACGGGTGTCTCGGTTAGTGGGAGCGATGCGATACTCCTTTGACTTGAGGTCAATACGCACGACATGTGTGGAGTGATGAACTTTGACCATGACTAACGCTTGCACCCATCTATGGGTAGATATGGCTTGGATTGGGTTCATCACGAAATGCATGTGCGTGGTAGTTGAGCCAAGAAAATGATTCATTCCTCAAAGTGGATTTAGAGAGAATACTCACCTTCTCATCTTAATTGTATCAAAGTCATTGGCCAATGCGCGTCAACTTGGACTTTGTGGCTAAGTGTGACATAAGTGATCAATTAATGATTAGAGATAAATCGATTAAGTTATTTGAATAGACACTTCATCATGTTCAAGACTAATAGAGTATTCGAGAATGAAAGGAGGAAATTGTAATAGCCCATGTTATAGTTACAGGTAGTTGCACGTTTCTCGTAACGTACCTCATATATTGAGAATGTCTGATTTATTGTCTAGGGTTCAATTAAGACCGTTAGTTTGACTAATCGCTCGATATATGAGGGCCTATGGGTCACACAACAAGTAACCCCCGTGTATGGATTATAGTTGGTTGATTAAGGATTAAATTAAATTTAATATTTAATTTATTGAGAATTAATAATATATTAATTTAGAATTAATTATTATTACTATTTAATTAAATAGGAATCCCAAAATAACATTATGGAATAGTATTGTAGTAAAATATTTGTAGGGAAAAACATATCTTTGAGATATGCTTTGCAAGATTAGGAATTATCTTCCTAATAAAGATTTCTTAAGATTTAAGCCAATCTCTCCCTATATATATTACATCCTGAGATTCATTATTTACTACAGCAAGAAAACCTAGTTTCTCCATAAAATCTAGAATAGGAATTTTCCTAGCAAGTTCCGTCTCAGATTCAACACTGGCAGATCTGTGCAAGTCTGTCTACGGGGATTACGTGGATACCAAAGTTGAGAAATCTGCTATCGAATCACTGTAAGGTTTCTCGTTATGATTATTGTAATTGTTTATGCAATTATATATTCGTTGTTGGTGAACTGTTTATTTCCGTTGCGCATGTATTACGTGTTTACGTGCCTCTAAATTCCAACAGTGGTATCAGAGCTTCAGGCTCTTTTGTATAACTTCTTTTTTGTTTTAAATTAAAATTAATTAAGAATTTTTTTTAAAACCATGGGGCACGGTTCTTTAGAAGAACTGCACCCCTTGAGTATTTGTTTGTTTTCTGGGCATCACACCCCCTTTCTTCTTCAACCCAATTAAGGTTTACCCCAATTGGGGTTTTCGCCGTTGCTCACTCTCGTCCCACGGCCGGCGGCGCTACGCCGCGTCGCATGAGGCAGGCGCTAGGCACCGTGCCTCACAACGTCGCGTCGTAGGAGACAGGCGCTAGGCGCCGTGCCTCGCGACGCGTGCGAAAGCCTGCGCCGTGGTCGTCATGCCCCATCGCGACACGACACCCTCCGTGGCGATGCGTCTCTCTCCATCGTGAGTCGCCGCCATCTGTCGCGATTCGCCTCCACCTTTACGTCGTATCTATTCACGACGGTGCGCCTGGACTCCATCGGGACTTGGCCAGCGTGTATGTCTCGGTGGTCTCTATGGCTGCGTGCCACCGGAATTGAAACGACTCAGTGGCGAAGTGCCGCTGCTTCGCTCGTCTTCTCCGATCAGGCTGGTTTCGAACCAGGTCTGACCAAGGGGTCGCAGCTCCGCGCGCGCCCCTTCCCGATTTGATCCGCGACCGCGAGTTGCCCCCATACTGGGCGTGACAATGGCGACTCAGGTTAGCTCGATTGCCGTCGCCGTGAGTCATGTCTTTCGGTTTCGTCCGTTTTGCTACGAACGATAAATCTTGACAATTTTTTTTGTTTGGATTTTGATTGGGTTCGATTACACAGTGAATTAATTTGTGATGAAATCGATAAGAATTTCTAAAATTTGGTTGATTTGGGTGTTTGGATTATCGAATTGGATTCGATTTGGTATGGGTGATGATGTAGGAGGACTATTTTACAAATTTAATTTGAGACAGGCCCTCTTGTGCAATTTTGAAAATTGCACCTGAGCCCCGGAATAAAACAAATAACTTGAACGACTTCGGAATTTTATTTAAATTTAAATTTCTAAATTAAAATTAGTTGGACCAATAACAATTAATTGGATTAATTGTATTTTAATAATCTTAAAAACTGAAGCTTTAAATTAGATTTGAAGCTCGTTTTTCAAAGGATTTATTAAAACTCACTTTTAACTTGTTTAATTGTTTTAAATTAGTTAACCCGTTTTACAGTCCACGTTATAACTGTTTGGGTAGGCAGCACTCAATATTTGTCGGACCGTGTTAAATGCTTGGGTAGACGGAGTCCAAATATTTGTTAGTCTGCATATGTTATGTTTGGGTAGGTGGTGCCCGTAATTGCTCAAATATGACTTAGACATCATGACGGATCTCGATTAAGCAATTAATACCCCACCTCTGAAAACGTTCCTCACTAAAATATGATTTTCTCATTAATTTGATAAGATGTCTTCCATCAAAATTAAAAGTAAACCGGAGATTTCGTTCCAATGAGTACTTAAAGACCCTCGTCTTTTGCTCGGATCTACATCTAACGGGACTTTTATAGGGACATAAAATGTCGCCATTTGATGGTTGTAAACTAACTTAACTTTGTTTCGCTAGCCCTCACGGGGAACAAAGGGTAAGTGACATCAGTCGAACTAGGTTCGATAAACTAGGAATTGCATTTTTGTAATTGGTTTGGAGACCTACCAGTTATGCCATTGTAATGATCAGCCCTCGCTGGGATTATGATGGTAGTAATGTGGATCCTAGTCCATTATGATTTATATTAAATATAAATTCGTACTTTTCCGATGAGGTCGTTAAGTATGTGAAAATAATGGAAACAAAATAAATTAAAAGGCCATATTTATTTTGGTTGCTGAATATTGATCATAGGAATTATGTGTTTTAATTCCCATTTTATTTTATTTCTCTAGGATTGTTGAAATGAATAACTTGTCATTGAGAAGCGTTTTGGAAACGAACAAATTGGTTGGGCCAAACTTTCTCGACTGGCACCGAAACATTCATTTGGTGCTCAGGCAAGAGAAGACTGAGTACGTGTTGGACACGCCAATCCCTACTACCCCGGAGGCTTGTACTAAAGAGTATGAGGCGTTTGACGCCGAGGCTCAAAAGAAGCATCAAGAGGAAGCTTCTTAGGCACAGTGTGTTATGCTACTCGGGATGACTCCCGAGTTGCAAAGGCAGCATGAGAGGATGCTTCCCTTCGAGATGATCAAGCATCTGAAGGATCTCTTTGATTCTGAATCTCGTTCCGACATTTATGAGGTGATGAGAGATTTGTTTAGATGCCGGATGTCTGAGGGAGAGAAGGTTTCTCCTCATGTGTTGAAGATGATTGGGTTGATCGAGAAACTTGGTTGTTTGGGCATTGAGCTCAACACCAACGTTGTTTTTTATGCCATTCTTCAGTCACTTCCCGATTCATATTCAAGTTTCATGGTAAACTTTAATATGATTAAGACGGAATCGACTATGCCCGAGCTGCATAATATGTTAAAGACTTTTGAGTCTTCCACTGCTAAGGAAAAGCCCGTGCTCATGGTGAGTGCCTCTACTTCCTCTGCTCCGAAAGGAAACAAGAAGCGAAGGGGCAAGGCAAAGAAAGGCTCTAGGCCAAGCTTCCTTAAGCCCAAAGGTGAGATTCAAAAGAAGGAGAGGGTGGACAAGGATGTATGCCTCCAGTGCAAGCAGAAGGGGCATTAGAAGAAGGACTGTAAGGTTCTAGCAGCTGAAAAAGAAGACACAAGGTGTCTCAGCCTCTAGAACAGGTATCTTTGTTATTAAGATAAACATGTCCACAAATGATACTAACTTTTGGGTAATAGATACCGGTTGTGGCTCACACATTTGTACTAATGTGCAGGGTCTCAAGCATAGCAGGGCAGTTAGGCCGGGTGAAGTCTCGCTGCACGTTGGGAATGGAGCAAGAGTTGTTGTTAAATGTGTTGGCACTTATATTTTAGATTTACCCTCTAGTTTTAGACTTGAACTGAATAATTGTTATGTTGTTCCTTCTATTACCCGCAACATTATTTCTATTCCCATGTTAGACATTGAATGTTTTTCCTTTCATTTTGCAAATAATAATTGTTATTTTTCGCTTAATGGTGATTTGTATGGAAATGCTCCTTTATCGAATGGTTTATATTTGTTGCATTGTGGACATAATATTCTTAATATACAAAACAAATGACTCAAACTCAGTAATCATGAAAATCCGACTTACTTGTGGCATTGCAGACTTGGTCATGCAAATGAGTAAAGAATTGCAAGGTTAAGAAAGTTAGACTACTTAACCCCATTCGACTTTGAGTCTTATGGTAATTGCGAATCTTGTCTCAAGTGCAAGATGATCAACAAACCCTTTTCTGGGAAAGGGGTTCGTGCCAAAGAAGTTCTAGAGTTGATCCACAGTGATGTTTGTGGTGTTGGGATTATACTGGAAAGTATGCTTTTACTTCGTATAATCAAAACTGAATTTCGGACTTATTTACTGAAATAAATTGTTTATCACTGATGCTTTAAATATCATCGAATGTTACATATATTTACTGCATAATTGTTCAATAAATAGTACGTGTTACATTGTAGTTAATTTAGTGATACCAGATCACAGAAGATTAAATTAACTGTCCCTTGTAACTAAAAGTACACCATTCACGACCTAGATGGAAATGAACAATCCATCGTGAAAGGTTGAAGTGTAAGGCTCAGATTGGTTCGTCTTGACCAAGAGATTACACTAGTGCATGAATGATGCACTGAAGAGGACCTACAGGAGGACAAATTCTTCAGAACTGAACTAGGAAGAATTAGACCTCAGTGGTTAGTTATTTCTTAATCTTCATCCCTTAAATAGGATTGCGTGTGGTTAGTAACTATTGCTTCGACTTATTACCGGTAGAGAATTTAGGAGATTCAATACTTTATATCTTGGGCAATATTATTGGTCACATGCGATTGCTAAGATTTAATACGGAGAATCGTGTGCAAGTACGCTTGTTCGATTTGCCCCCTTGGGAAGTTCATAAGATTTATCATACCAAATCTTGCAAGTGGAATTTGTTTCCGGTATGGATAATAATGTTGAACCGTTCCTTAACCAAGGATAAAAGATATTAATTAATGAAAAGTTATTTCAGTGGCTTGAATTAATTAATGGGCTAGATAATCTTAAACACGGGAAATAATAACTGGGAGCCATATTGACTGTAATATGGGTTAAGATGGATAGTGCAATATTAATTATGTAGTGGGATTAATTAATATTTATGGGCTTGAATAATATTGTGGCTCAATATTGATAATTCAAGATCCATTGGAAGGTCCAATCTTAATTCTCCTAAAGGCCCCTCAAGTAGCCCAACATAAAGTCCAATAACTGAAAAAGATGTTTAAAAATAAAATAAATTCTGATGCTTATTTTTTCTCATTTTTTGAAAAATATGAATAAAAGGGGAGAAAGATTTTCTTTGAATTTTGTTATGGAATGAAGATATGTATTCTTGGAATACAAGATTATCTCATTAAATTCAAGAAATCTCCCACTCGGTTATTTATATTAGAAATTTTGAAATTTAAGAAAAAGAAGGAAAAGAAAGATTTTCTTGATTTTCTTGAAAATATATTATGGAATATATGTATTCTTGGAATACAAGAATATCTCATAAATTCAAGAAGATCCAAATCTTGGAATCTTGATCCTCTTTTTTGAAAATTCCCATAACAAGAGAGAGTGGGATTTTTATGGAATATTTTAATTATGGAGAAAAGAATATAGGAGATATATTCAAGATTTCTTGGAGATCAAGAAAAGTTTTTTTCCCCTATTCCATATGCAAAAAATCGGCCACTACACCTCTATAAATAGGGGATGAGTGTTTCATTCCCAAGTACAATTCCATGTGCTGGAAAAAATAGTAAATCCACAAAGGTGGTGCAACAAATTTTTATTTTTCCTTTTTTGTTAATTGTTCGCGAGTTTCCTTCCACCGGATTGACGAGCAAGGACTAGGGAATACTTGGGAAGGCTTTTTGGTGTGTTCTTATCAACGAGACCATTGCCACTCCAAAAGGTTAGTTCACGTAAACCCGTAGCAATTCCACATGCGTAGGATTTATGTGAACTGTTTATATGCATGATTTGTTGTTGAATTATTATTTGAATTAATATAGGATTAATTCATGCTAGTAATAATTGTTAGAATTAAATTTGTATTTAAATATTCATCCTGAATAGATCCGTGCAAATAATTCCCCAACATGTGGACCACTGCCCACTCTAGCTAGGGATCAATTCGGCTACTTCATAACTTTTACTGACGATTTCTCTAGATTCTGGTATGTGTATCTAAGGAAACACAAGTCCGAATCATTTGAGAAATTCAAGGAATATAAAGTTGAAGTAGAGAAGCATATTGGTAAGAATATTAAAACTCTTTGATCAGATCGAGGAGGAGAATATCTTAGCCATGAATTCACTGATTATCTAAAGTTACATGGAATTCAATCACAATGGACTCCTCCCGACACGCCTCAAATGAATGGGTGTCCGAGAGGAGAAACCGAACCCTGTTAGACATGGTAAGGTCCATGATGAGTTTCTCCTCCCTTCCGACATTCTTATGGGGATACGCACTCCAAACCTCAATCTACATTCTGAATATGATTCCATCCAAATCAGTTGAGCATACGCCCTACGAGTTATGGCATGGCAAGAAGCCAAATTTCTCTCACATTAGAACGTGGGGTTGCCCCGCATTTGTGAAGAAAATGCTCACCGATAAGTTGGAATCAAAAGGTGAAAAGGGTTACTTTGTGGGATATCCTAAGAAAACTAGAGGATATTATTTCTATCTACCTCATAAACAAACAGTGATTGTTTCTAGGCAGGCCAAATTCCTTGAAGAATACTATGTCTTCAAGGAACAAAGCCATAAGACGATAGAACTTGAAGAAATTCAAGAACCACAACTTAACAAGGAGACTGATGTCTTATCAAAGCAACATGACAAATAATCAGTGGGAGCATTCAGTATCTCACATGGTGGAAGTTTATCACATAGTGATCCTCTTTCAGTCAGTGGGAGCGTAATTGGAGTTGTATTGCCCGAGCAACGAACTCCAAGTAGGCTGAATGAGAATAGCATAGTTCAAACTCACGCTCAAGAGGCATCCGGAAGTGCTCAAGGAGCATCCGGAAGTGTCGCTCTTGAAGCCTCCCCGGTCAACGATGAAATCGTTGTACCACAAAATTTTCATGATCAGAATGTGCAGCCTGAACAACCACAACTCCGTAAGTCCACTAGAATTCGTAATCCGATCACCAGATATTATAGTTTCCTCGTAGAGGAACATGATAATGTGGAGATCCCGGATAAAGACAAACCAAGAACTTACACTGAGGCAACATTAGATGTTGACTCAAAGAAGTGGCATGAAGCCATGAAATCCTAGATGGACTCGATGTACGTCAATCAAGTTTGGGACTTGGTTGAATTGCCAAAAGGGGTTAAACCCATTGGTTGCAAATGGGTCTTCAAGTGGAAGACTGATGCAAAAGGTAAAGTACAAACCCACAAGGCTAGGTTGGTGGCGAAAGGTTATAGTCAATGCGAAGGCATTGACTATGACGAAACCTTCTCACCAGTTGCTAAGATCAAGTCCATTCGAATTTTACTTGCGGTAGCAGCACATCTAGATTATGAGATTTGGCAAATGGATGTCAAAAAAGCTTTCCTCAATGGTAACATTGATAAGGAAGTGTTTATGACACAACCTGAAGGTTTTATATCAAAGCCAAAATCTAACCTTTTGTACAAGCCTAAACGATCCATTTATGGTTTGAAGCAAGCTTCTAGGAGTTGGAATATCCATTTTGATGAGGCTGTCAAATCTTTTGACTTCATCAGAAATTTGGAAGATCCGTGCGTTTATCAGAAATATTGTGGGGAGAATATTATTTTCATAGTTGTGAATGTGGATGATATACTCATTATGGGAAACAATATCCCACTCATGCAGTCTGTGAAAGAATGGTTGTCAAAGACCTTCATGATGAAGGATCTTGGTGAAGTCTGCTACATCTTAGGGATCAAGATCCATAGGTATAGATCCAAGAGGATGTTGGGGCTGTCACAGTCAACCTACATAGACAAGGTGTTGAAGCGATTTGCGATGGAGAACTCTAAGAGAGGTTCTCTACCTGCATGTCATGGGATAAAATTGTCTAAGAAGGATTGTCCTTCCACAGACGATGATATCATGCACATGAAGGACATACCATATGCATCAGCAATTGGGTCCATCATGTACGCCATGACTTGCACTAGGCCAGATGTGGCCTTTGATGTTAGCACCACTGGTAGATACCAACAGAATCCAGGTGAACCTCACTGGATTGCTATCAAGAACATTCTTAAGTACCTTAGACGTACCAAAGATTGTTTCTTGATCTATGGAGGACAGTCAGAGCTAGTGGTAACTGGCTATGCTGACGCAAGTTTTCAATCAGACTGTGATGATTATAAGTCGCAGTCGGGCTATGTCTTCGTTCTCAATGGAGGGGCGGTTAGTTGGAATAGTTCCAAACAAGAAACTACCGTAGATTCAACAATTGAGGCTGAGTATATTGTTGCGGCGGAAGTTACCAAAGAAGTTGTCTGGATAAAATAGTTCTTAAGTGAACTAGGGGTAGTTCCAAGTGCCAGCAGTCTAATAAAGTTATATTGTGACAACACTGGTGCGGTTGCACAAGCTAAGGAACCGAGATCCAACAACAGAAACAAGCATGTACCGAGGCGTTATCACTTGATAAGAGAGATAATCGTTAGAGGGGAGATAGAGTTAGAATGTGTCCCCACAGAGGATAACCTGGCTGATCCTTTCACCAAGGCTTTGAGTGTTCATGTACACACTAGAAATTTTAATAGTTTAGGGGTTAGACATGTAGGTGATTGGCTTTAGTTCAAGTGGGAGATTGTTAGTGTTAGTGTCCTAGAGACAATCCATTGTAAGGACATAATGCTCAGATAATATTCAGTATTGGTTTAATATTAATGTTTATTTAATATTAAATATATGGCGTTGCACTTATTAGAATATTATGTTTGATTGTTTGCATTTGTTCTTATCTGTGTTCCCTTGAGTCATTGCTGTCATTGAGAGAGTGAGAGCTCAGATGACTTAAGAGTGATTCTCAAATAGCCCCGATCAAATGATGCAATGGAGATTGGTGTGCGATCTGCATCATACTCTTAGAGTGTGTAGTAAGATCTCACTTACTACGAGATACTAGGTATCTCATGATGGATGCACAAATACCTTAGAGGGTATTGGTATACCCATCCGAGCAACCGTTTTATGTAGTTCCACTATATGTGTCTACGGGTGTCTCGGTTAGTGGGAGCGATGCGATACTCCTTTGACTTGAGGTCAATACGCACGACATGTGTGGAGTGATGAACTTTGACCATGACCGACGTTTGCACCCGTCTATGGGTAGATATGGCTTGGATTGGGTTCATCATGAAGTGCATGTGCGTGGTAGTTGAGCCAAGAAAAGGATTCATTCCTCAAAGTGGATTTAGAGAGAATATTCACCTTCTCATCTTAATTGGATCAAAGTCATTGGCCAATGCATGTCAACTTGGACTTTGTGCCCAAATGTGACATAAGTGATCAATTAATGATTAGAGATAAATTGATTAAGTTATTTGAATAGACATTTCATCATGTTCAAGACTAATCGAGTATTTGAGAATGAAAGGAGGAAATCGTAATAGCCCATGTTACAGTTACAGGTAGCTGCACGTTTCTCGCAACATACCTCATATATTGAGAATGTCTGATTTATTGTCTAGGATTCAATTAAGACCGTATGAGGGCCTATGGGTCACACAACAAGTAACCCCCGTGTATGGATTATAGTTGGTTGATTAAGTATTAAATTAGATTTAATATTTAATTTATGAAGAATTAATAATATATTAATTCAGAATTAATTATTATTACTATTTAATTAAATTAGATTTAATTAAATAGAAATCCCAAAATAATATTATGGAATATTATTGTAGGAAAATATCTGTAGGGAAAAACATATCTTTGAGATATGCTTTGCAAGATTAGGAATTATCTTCCTAATAAAGATTGCTTAAGATTTAAGCCAATCTCTCCCTATATATATGACATCCTGGGATTCATTATTTACTACAACAAGAAAACCTAGTTTCTCCATAAAATCTAGAATAGGAAATTTCCTAGCAAGTTCCGTCTCAGATTCAACACTGGCAGATCTGTGCAAGTCTGTCTACGGGGATTACGTGGATACTATAGTTGAGAAATCTGCTATCGAATCACTGTAAGGTTTCTCGTTATGATTATTGTAATAGTTTATGCAATTATATGTTCGTTGTTGGTGAACTGTTTATTTCCGCTGCGCATGTATTACGTTTTTACGTGCCTCTAAATTCCAACATCTTTAATATTTTTGAAAAAAATTGGAAAAATAAGAAACAATAATTTATTTTATTTTAAACACATTTTTCAGTTATTGGACTTTATCTTTGGGCTACTTGAGGGGCCTTTAGGAGAATTCAGATGGACCTTCCAATGGATCTTGAATTTCCAATATTGAGCCACAATATTATCCAAGCCCATAAATATTAATTAATCCCAATACATATTTAATATTGCACTATCCATCTTAACCCATATTACTGTTAATATGGCTCCCGGTTATTATTTCTCGCGTTTAAGATTATCCCGTCCATTAATTAATTTAGGCCACTGAAATAACTTCATATTAATTAACATCTTTTTCCTTGGTCAAGGAACGGCTCAACATTATTATCCATACCAGAAACTAATTCAACTTGCAAGATTTGGTATGATAAATCTTATGAGCCTCCCAAGGGGACAAATCAAACAAGGCGCACTTGCACACGTTTCACCGTATTAAATCTTAGCAATCGTCGTGTAACCAATAACATTGCACAAAATACAAGGTATTGAATCTCACTGATTCTCTTCCCATCATAAGTCAAAGCAATGGTTATTGATTCCACACGATCTTATTTAAGGGACGGGGATTAAGAAATAATGAACCACTGAGGTCTAATTCTTCTATATTCAGTACTGAAGAATTTATCCTATTGTAGGTCCTATTCAGTGCATCATAATGCACTAGTGCAATCTTTTGGTCAAGACAAGTCAATCTGAGCCTTACACTTCAACCTTTGAAGATGGTTTGTTCATTTCCATCTGGGTCGTGAATTATGTACTTTTAGTTACAAGGGACTGTTAATTTAATCTTTTGTGATCTGGTATCACTAAATTAACTACAATGTAACACGTACTATTTATTGAACAGTTATGCAGTAAATATATGTAACATTCAATGATATTTAAAGCATCAGTGATAAATAATTTATTTCAGCAAATAAGACAGAAATTTAGTCTGGTTATACAAAGTAAAAGCATACTTTCCAGTATAACCCCAACAGCAGAACGAAGAAACAGAACACTTTTAGAAATAGTCAGATCAATGATGAGTTATGCGAATTTACCAAAATCGTTCTGGGGCCATACCTTGGAAAAAAGGGCTTACATTCTAAACTTAGTGCCATCCTAATCGGTTCCCAAAACCCCTTGAGAATTGTGGACTGGGTGCAAGCACAGTTTAAGACACATGAGATTCTGGGGGTGTCCGGCATACGTGTTGGACAAGGAAGCCGACAAGTTGGATGCACGTTCTGAATTAAGGTTGTTTATAGGATACTCCGAAGGAACAAAATGATGCATGTTCTATGGTCTTGGAGATCAAAAGGTCGTAATCAGTACACACTTTAAATTTTTGGAAGAAGATATATGAACGATAGAAAGCTTAGAATTGAGATTACCTTAGACGAGTTAAGAGAGGCAACTCCAGTGCCAAAAGTACAAGTTGATACACCAAGCGAAACGCTTACACAATAGGAACCACGTCGTAGTGGGAGGGTTGTCAAACAACCCGTGCGATTCACGGAGATAGGAGAGTCCTCGAACTTGATCCTCGGTGACGTTGAATCAGACCCCTAGACTTACGACGAGGCAATCCAAGACAAGAATGTAAATTCTTGGCAAACTGCAATGGTAGCCAAAATGGATTCAATGTATCACAATAAAGTGTGGGAGCTAGTCGAACCACGTGATGAGATAAAACCCATTGGGTGCAAGTGGGTATACAACAGAAAGAAAGGATCGGACGGTAAGGTGAAAACCTTCAAAGCAAGACTCATGGCGAAAGGGTACACTCAGAAAGAATGGATCGATTATGAGAAAAAATTTTCACCCGTAGCCATGCTCAAGTCCATCTGTATTCTCTTGTCGATTGTTGCACATCTAGACTTTGAGATCTGGCAAATGGATGTCAAGACTGATTTCCTTAACGAAAGTCTTGACGAGGAAATCTATATGCAACAACCCGAATGCTTCATTAAAAAAGGCCAAGAGCATCTGGTTTGCAAGCTAAGGAAGTCCATTTATGGACTGAAGCAAGCATCTCGTGCCTGGAATCAATATTTTGATCAGGTCATAGAATCCTACGGTTTTTATCAAAACAATTTCGAGAGTTGTGTTTATAAAAAGCTCTTCGAAACTGCCTTAGTGTTTCTAGTACTATACGTAGACGACATTCTACTCATCGAGAATGATGTAAAGGTGTTATCAGACGTAAGGGTGTGGCTGCCAAAACAGTTTGACATGAAGGACTTGGGAAAATGATGATCGCAAGAAAATGATGATCGGCCTCTCACAATCTTCATACATAGATATTGTCTTGAAGCGATTCAACATGCAATATTCCAAGAAAGACTTCGTACCTTTCAGGCACGGAATCCATCTATCCAAATAAATGTGTCCCAAGACACAAAAGGAGATAGATGACATGAAGGACATTCCTTATGCTTCAGTTGTAGGAAGCCTCATGTATGCAATGCTATGTACGAGACCGAATATCTGCTTTGTCGTTGGCATGGTGGCAAGATATCAAAGTAACCCTGGGAAAGAGCATTGAACTGTAGTAAAAAATATTCTGAAGTATCTGAAAAGGACACGGGACAGAATGTTGGTTTATTAGTCAGACAGTCTAATCCCCATCGATTACACGGATTTAGATTTCCAATCGAACTTAGATTTCAGAAAATCTACCTCGGGTAGTGTGTTTTGCATGGGAGTAGGAGCCATGATATGAAGAAGCGTAAAACAGAAATGCATCACCGATTCTACCATGGAAGCCGAATATGTAGCTTCTTGTGAAGCGGCGAAAGAAGCGGTTTGGCTCAAAAACTTCTTAGTGGACTTGGATGTTATTCCGAATTTGCCCCAACACCATCACAGTTTACTGTGATAATGCCGGAGCAGTTGTAAATTCTAGGGAACCGAGAGCCCACAAAGCCAGCAAACACATAGAAAGAAAATACCACCTTATACGAGAAATCGTTAGGAGAGGAGACATAGAGGTGTCAAAGATTTCATTGAAAGACAACCTAGCAGATCCATTCACAAAGGGTTTGCCTCAGAATACATTCGTGAGACATGTGGAAGGAATGAGTGTCAAGAGTATTGTCAATCTGCTTTGAGTATAAGTGGGAGAAATGTTATTAGGTTCGTGTAGGTGACATTAGATGTCACATAGGACACGAGACGTGATGTAGTATACTTAAAACCAGACTTTGAGTATAAGTGGGGGATTGTTGGGGTTGCACTGTAAAGTATGCCTTTTATTTTATATATAACCAGACTGAATTTCTCATTCATTTACTGAAATAAATTATTTATCACTGTTATATTAAATATGATTGAATGTTATATATATTTACTGCATACATGTTTGTTAAACAGTACGTGTTACATTGTAGTTAATGTGGTGATACCATATCACAAAAATCACATTAATAAATCCTTGTAACTAAGTGCAAATTTAATAACCTAGATGGAAATTAACAATCCATCGTGAAAGGTTGAAGCGTAAGTCTCAGATTGGCTTGTGTTGATCAAGAGATTACACTAGTGCATTATGATGCGCTGAATAGGACCTACAGAAGGATAATTTTTTTAGTACTGAACATGGAAGAATTAGACCTCAGTGGTTCGTTATTTGTTAATCTCCGTCCCTTAAATAGGGTCGTGTGAAATTAATAACTATTGCTTTGACTTATGTTGGGTGGAGTGTCATTGTGACTCGATACTTTATATTTTGGGCAATATTATTAGTTACACGACGATTGCTAAGATTTAATACGGAGAATCGTGTGCAAGTACGTCTTGCGTAATTTGTCCCCTTGGGAGGCTCAGAAGATTTATCATACCAAATCTTGCAAGTGGAATTAATTTTCGGTATGGATAATAATGTTGAGTCATTCTTAAACCAAGGATAAAAAGATATTAATTAATAAAGCTTTTCAGTGGCTTGAATTAATTAATGGACTAATATAATCTTAAACACGGAAAATAATAACCGGGAGCCATATTACAATAATATGGGCTAAGAGCGATAGTGCAATATTAATTATGTAGTGGGATTAATTAATATTTATGGGCTTGAATAATATTGTGGCTCAATATTGAATATTCAAAGTCCATTGGAAGATCCAATCTTAATACTCCTAAAGGCCCCTTTAGTAGCCCAAAGATAAAGTCCAATAATTGAAATCGGTGCTTAAAATAAAAGAAATATTGTTGTCTTATTTTTTCCAATATTTCAAAAATTATGGGTAGGAAGAGAGAAAAGATTTTCTTGATTTTCATGGAAAGAATTTTATGGAATAAGTATTCTTGAGGCACAAGTTTATCCCATAAATTCAAAAAAAGTCAAAGATTCTTTCTCTTCCTTTTATTTGACATAATTTTCAAAAATTATAGGGTGTTGGGGAAAGAAAAGATATTTTGTGATTATTATGGAAATAGAATATATGAGATATATTCAAGATTGTATCTTGGGAAGATACAAAGAAATTTTATAACCCTAATTAATCACTAAATTTTCGCCCCCCATGTCCTCTATATATAGGGAATGAATTTTTCATCTCTAACACAATTCCATTTGTTGGAAAAATTAGAAATCCAAAAAGGTGGTGGCAAATATTTTTCTTTTTCCCTTTTCATTAAATTGTTCGCGAGCTTCCTACCACCGAACTACTGAACGGGGACGTGGGAATACTAAAGAATGGCTTTGGGTGTGTTCGTTGAACTGTTGCTCATCCATCTCCATTTGTCTCCGTTTGACTCGCCAAAAGGTACGCCTTACGTAACTCCTAGAAATCCGCATGTGTAGGATTTATGTGGGTTTATTATATGCATGATATGTTGTTGCTATTTAATTGTTATTTGAATTAATATATGATTAATTCATGCTAGTAATAATTAAATAATTTGAATTTGTATATAAATTGCACTTCGAATAGATCCTGGCACCCTATTTTCCAACAGGCACTACCTCCTACTCGGCGTTTATTATGCCCACCTCCTTGGCGCTGGCACTACCGCCTTCTCGGTGTTGATTATGCCGCGTCATCGGCGCTGGCACTACCGCCTTCTTTGCGTTCATTATGTCCGCCTCCCCGGCGCTGGCACTACCACCTTCTCGGAGTTGATTATGCCCGCCTCCTCGGCACTGGCACTACTGCCTTCTCGGCGTTGATTATGCCTGCCTCCTTGGTGCTGGCACTACCGCCTTCTCGGCGATTATTTTGCCCTCCTCCTCGGCGCTGGCACTTCCGCCTTCTAGGCATTGATTATGCCCGCCTTCTCGGCGTGGTACTTCCGCCTTCTAGGCATTGATTCTGCCCGCCTCCTCGGCGTGGCACTACCCCCTTCTCGGCGATGATTCTGCCCGCCTCCTCAGCGCTGGCACTTCCGTCTTCTAGGTTTTTGATTCTGTAATACCCGCACTTTTAGTACTATTATTTAGCCAATATATTTCATGCATTGTGTGCATTTTATATTATTTATGTGTTATTTGTGATTCTATATTATTTATAGTGTAAATTATTTTAAATTCATATGTACTTAGTGATGAGAAAACCCCTAGAAAATTAATTGGACTTCATCAAATTTAAGGGAATTGTATAAATAAGTTGGGAGATATCTTAGTAACCAGAAAATAAATATATAAATGTTTTAATGCATAAATATGATACACATGTAAAAAAATATATATGTATGTGATCAATGTCTATTATGGAACAAATAAATACATGGTGCTTAATACACTTACGTGCATATATATATATTTACTTGAGTCCTATTAAGTATAAGTATAATACTAATATTAATAACAATAAAATAGAAAAATAAAGGGAGAAGATTTATTTGAGAAGTTAAATGAGACGGTGGCTAGCTAAGGAGTTCTTATCACCAATTCATTAATCTTATATGATTACCAACAATATATTAGAATAAAAAAAGAGGAATGCTTTGAGGATAGTAATAGAGGCGGTGGTGTGTAGGATAGCTATACACACACCTCAAAGTTGAGAAAAGAGAGAACAGAGGAAGAGGGTTCGACGAGGCGACGAAGAAAATAGAAAGGAAAGGGGAAAAAAAGAGAAAAAGAGAGAGAAAATAGAGAAGGAGGGAGAGAGAGAGGCGGGCTCGAGACGGTAGACGTCAAAATTGTGCAACCGGCATAGTTGGGCGCGATAAGACAGTTTAGGAGTTTGGGATAGCTATATTTTGCGAAATCAAGGTATGTAGAAATTTATTTGCAACTACAATGCATAAATATATTATTATGTGATTTATTTGTGATTAATTGTCAGTACGTGGATAATATGTTGATTGTGAGGTTTAATGACATTCAGTGATTACCGTGGAAAGACCTGGTGAACTCGATATTTGATGTAAATTGGGTATGTGATATGTGAAACTTGTTAGTTAAGTTGTGTTGCATTCCATTGCATTGCATCATGCATCTCATGCATTATCATGAAATGAGATTTGATCAAATGATGTGATCTGGCTACTGATTATACACCGAGGACGGAAGAGGCGATGTGGGAGTGGTAGTGACCAGGTAACTCCTGGCGGGCTGCCCAGAGTAGGCCAACGTCTTATTATCACACGGAAGGGGCGACCTGGGAGTGGTGGTGACCAGGTAACTCCTGACGGGCTGCCCAAAGTAGGCCACCATTTTATATATGTTATGAGCTCATGCCGGTGTATAACAGTGAGTCAGGGGCCCTGTGAGTGTTTCATAAATAAATTGGTGATTTCAAAAGAGAGTGTATAGGGAGGAGTTTCAAAGATTCACAGCATCATGAATAATTTCTGCTTACTGAGATTTATATGTCTCACTTAGTTTATGCATTGTAGGTGATTTTGTCAACTTACACTGGTGGTGGTTGGAGTACCTGCAGATTCTGGGAGTTGTATACATGGATGATGACCTGTGGGGCTTGCGTTTGAGTTGTAGTGTATATATATAATGTTGTATATTTTATTACGAGTCATTCATATAAAGTTTTGAAGTGTTTAACAGATTTATTTTCTATAAAGTGTTTGAGAAAAATAAAAAAGTCCCAAGTCAATTCTCGTAAATTTATTTCGAAAATATTATTTATTTGGTTATCTGAGAGTGGTCGTAACAGAGTGGTATCAGAGCCCGGGTTATGTTTCTATAGACTGTCCATGTATATGATCTCGGAATTTATGGTAACAATCACTCCGGTAAGTTTAATGTGAAATTATTTATGTTTTATGTTATGAATATGTTGAACCTCATTTTTCGTATGAGCTTGGTACGAAATTAAAGTTATCAGTACGTATATTGAGAAAGCGTGACATGCATGTGTAATGATTCAAATTAATTTCACTGAGATTACATTCTTTCCTAAAATATTTACATGACTTTCATAGGGAACTGTAGAATGCCTTATTTTGAAGGAAAGTTAGTCCTTATTAGGGATGGGAACAAGAAGACTTATAAGTATCGAACATAAATAGAAAAGCAAACTATTAGAGATCATTGGTCATGAATAAGGTGGTGTAGAGAGACAACTAGTGAAGATGGCTTTTGGGTCAGTAGTCTAGAATTTGTGATCTTTGTGAGGAAAATCATTTGAGGCTTGGAGATGGTCTCAATATGTTTTATTGGGTCTTGTAGTTAAGGACACTGCCCAGGATTTGATAATTGATTATTTTTTTGTACAAACAAGATTTAATTAAGGTTAATTTTTTGGACAAAATTAAAAAAAAAAACTGAGGATGTGGAGCTTAAGAAACAAATTGGGATATAGAAATTTAAGGTTAAGAGAAAATCATTAATCATTGGAATCAAAAGATGAGGTTATTATATTCATATAGGAATGAGGTCAACCAAAGTTGATAAGATTCTTTGATATATATTCCTTGGAGTATATAGCGCCATCTTAAGGATGATTATTTAATTCTTTGCAGAAAATTTATATTCTCTATAAGAATGAATAGTTTAATTTTGTACGTTAAAGGCTATAGATCCGATTAGGTTGGATTGATACGGAACTTTGGGATTATATTATCATTGGAAGAAATCGATCTTTTAGTTGAAGTATTAAGATATGAATGATCTTTTGTAATCAGAGAGAGATATAGTTGAAACAGGAATTGATTATACCTTGTTAAAGTTTGGGTTTAGTATAATGAAGAGTTATGGGACGTCTTCACAATAGTGACTCACATATATAAAAATTGAAGGACTACTCTAGTAGAAACCAATGAATCACATGTATGTAATAAAATGGTGTGTAATTGAAAGAAGTGACCCAATGGATTATTCTTGTTGGTCCCGAAAAAAATAATTTAATTTTATGAAAAAGGGGAGGGGGGAAAATGTGGTTTTTAAAATTTTTCTTTCTTCTTACAAGAATTGTTTTGCTTGTTATTAAACATTTGCATATGACAAGAACATAAAGCAATAAAGAACACAACAAAGTATAGTGGTTCGGAGACTCAAGCTCCTACGTCCACTCTCCCTAATCCGTAGGGAAATTCCTTCAACTCACTCGACTAGTTTATTGTGTTAGTCAACACAGTACAACCAGATATTTATAGAGCTCTCACTCAACGGGACTTATCTCCCTCCACGGGATTGCCTACCCTCCCTTGCGGGATTTCTTACAGATGTTTAATGAGTTCTCACTCTCGGGACTTATCACCCTCACGGGTTCGCCTCTAAACTGGACTTATCACCCTCACGGGTTCGCCTCTGGACTTATCACCCTCACGGGTTCTCCTCTGGACTTATCACCCTCCACGGGATTGCCTCTTCAACTACCTCACTTAACCACTACTTCTCTCTCAAGAATGGGGTTTGGGTTTGGTGTTGTCTCCAATTAGGTTGAGATTTTCCCTTACAATTGTTTAGCATTTATGCTAAGGTTGGGAAAATCTCTCTAAGCTTAGGATATATCATGTGTGGCTTAGATTGAGTTTAGAACACTCTTGAATATATTTTGTATATCTACAGATTTGTGTTCTATGGTGGAAATGCTTGAAGATATGGCTCTTGGTTTGATAGCATTTTTCCACACTTAATATGATGGAAGAGCTTGTATTTATAGTGTGGATTTGAATGTTACCGTTGGAGAAAGTCACATTCAAATCCATACTATTCTGTAATTTCTGCAGCTTTTTGGCAGGCTTTTTGACCTCCTCTGATTGGTCCACGTCGAAGATTCGTGCCTTCTCAAATCGGCATTCAAAGACTCGAGATTCCAAAACTCCTGATCGAGATTCCAAAGACTTAGGATCGATTCCAAAGACTCGAGATTCCAAAGATTCATCCATCTGACGTTCAGCGATCTTGGACTCAGCTTTCTTCCATTCAGGCCAATTTTCTTCAGGCCTATTTTCACTCAGGCCATTTTGACCTCCGGCCTATTTTCTTCAGGAGACTTAAGATCAGTTCCTCCTTAAGTTGTTCACTTTCCCCTCAACTTGTTACCTGTAAAAATGAGCTTAAATAATACAAGTTGATAAATATATAATGTTTTGGCATAAATAATCAAAACTAAAATATCCCAACAATTCTTGTATCACACTTTAGGCTAGTGAAATTTTGGGGACGAAATTTTTATAAGGAGGGGAGGATGTAATACCCGCGCTTTTAGTACTATTATTTAGCTAATATATTTCATGCATTGGGTGCATTTTATATTATTTATGTGTTGATGTTTTTATGTGTTATTTGTGATTCTATATTATTTATAGTGCAAATTATTTTAAGTTCATATGTAATTAGTGATGAGAAAACCCTAGAAAATTAATTGGACTTCCTCAAATTTAAGGGAATTATATAAATAAGTTGGGAGATAGCTTAGTAACCAGAAAATAAGTAAATAAATGTTTTAATGCATAAATATGATACACACGTGAATAACATATATATGTATGTGATCAATGTCTATTAAGGAACAAATAAATGCATGGTGCTTAATACACTTACGTGCATACATATATATTTACTTGATTCCTACTAAGTATAAGTATAATACTAATATTAATAACAATAAAATAGAAAAATAAAGGGAGAAGACTTATTTGAGAATGAGGCGGTGGCTAGCTAAGGAGTTCTTATCACCAATTCATTAATCTTATATGATTACCAACAATATATTAGAATAAAAAAGGGGGAATGCTTTAAGGATAGTAATAGAGGCGGTGGTGTGTAGGATAGATATACACAAACCTCAAAGTTGAGAAAAGAGAGAACAGGGGAAGAGGGTTCGACGAGGCGACGAAGAAAATAGAAAGGAAAGGAAAAAAAAGAGAAAAAGAGAGAGAAAATAGAGAAGGAGAGAGAGAGAGAGAGAGAGGGGCTCGAGACGGTAGACGTCAAAATTGTGCAACCGACATAGTTGGGTGCGATAAGACAGTTTAGGAGTTCGGGATAACTATATTTTGCGGAATCGAGGTAAGTAGAAATTTATTTGCAACTACAATGCATAAACATATGATTATGTGATTTATTTGTTATTAATTGCTAATACGTGGATAATATGTTGATTGTGAGGTTTAATGACATTCAGTGATTACCGTGGAAAGAGCTGATGAGCTCGATATTTGATGTAAATTGGTTATGTGATATGTGAAACTTGTGAGTTAAGTTGTGTTGCATTGCATTGCATTGCATCATGCATCTCATGCATTATCATGAAATGAGATTTGATCAAATGATGTGATCTGGCTACTGATTATACACCGAGGACGGAAGGGGCGATCTGGGAGTGGTAGTGACTATGTAACTCCTGGCGGGCTGCCCAGAGTAGTCCAACGTCTTATTATCAAATGGAAGGGGCGACCTGGGAGTGGTAGTGATCATGTAACTCCTGGCGGGCTGCCTAGAGTAGGCCACCATTTTATATATGTTATGAGCTCATGCCGGTGTATAACAGTGATTCAGGGGCCCTGCGAGTGTTTCATAAATAAATTGGTGATTTCAAAATAGAGTGTATAGGGAGAAGTTTCAAAGATTCACAGCATCATGCATAATTTATGTTTACTGAGATTTATATGTCTCACTTAGTTTATGCAATGTTGGTGATTTTGTCAACTTACACTGGTGGTGGTTGGAGTACGTGCAGATTCTGAGAGTTGTATACATGGATGAAGACATGTTGGGCTTGTATTTTGAGTTGTATTATATATTGTGTTGTATATTTTATTACGAGTCATTTTTATAAGTTTTGATGTGCTAAATCAGTTTATCTTTTAAAGCATTTGAGAAAAGAAAAAAAAAGTCGCACATGCGCACGAGTCATTTTTAAAAAATTATTTAGAACATATTATTTATTTGGTTATCTGAGAGTGGTCGTGACAGATTTGCCTCCTCATCAGTGTGGCACTTCCGCCTTCTAGGCATTGATTCTGCCCGCCTCCTCGGCGTGACACTACCGCCTTCTCACCAATGATTCTGCCCACCTCCTTGGCGCTGACACTTCCGCCTTCTATGCATTGATTCTGCCCGTCTCCTCGGCGTGGAACTACCGCCTTTTCGTCATCGACTCCCCGCTACCTTGGCGATGTCCATTCCGTTGATTTAGCGAAGTATTCTCTGCCTTCTCGGCGATGAGATTGTTCGCCTTTACGATGACAACCTGCCCGCCTTCTCAGTGTCGGCTCCCCGCTACCTCGGCGATGTCCATTCCACCAATTTAGCGAAGTATCCTCCGCCTTCTCCGCGATGAGATTTTTTGTCTTTACGGCGACGACATGTCCGCCTTCTAGGCGTCGGCTCCCCGCTACTTCGGCAATGTCCATTCCATCGATTTAGCAAAGTATTCTTCGTCTTCTCGGCGATGAAATTGACCGCCTTTACGGCGATGACCTGCCCGCCTTCTCGGCGTCGGCTCCCCGCTACCTCGGCGATGTCCATTCCGCTGATTTAGCAAAGCATTCTCCACCTTCTCGACGATGAGATTGTTCATCTTTACGGCGATGACCTGCCCACCTTCTCGGTGTCGGCTCCCCGCTACCTCGGCAGTGTCCATTCCGCTAGTTTAGCGAAGTATTCTCCGCCTTCTCGGCGATGAGATTGTTCGTCTTTACGTCGACGACCTGCCCACCTTCTCGGCATCGGCTCCCCGCTACCTCATGATGTCCATTCCACCGATTTAGCGAAGTATTCTCCGCCTTCTCGGTGATAATATTGTCTTCCTTTAAGCCTACGACCTGCCCGCCTTCTCGGAGTTGGCTCCCCACTACCTCGGCGATGTCCATTCCACCGATTTAGCGATGCCTTCTCCGTCTTCTTGGCGATGAGATTGTCTGCCTTTACGGCGATGACTTGCTCGCCTTCTGGGCGTTGGCTCCCCACTACCTCGACGATGTCCATTCCACTGATTTAGCAAAGTATTCTTTGCCTTCTCGGCGATGAGATTGTCTGCCTTTACGGTGATGACTTTCCCTCCTTCTGGGCGTCGGCTCCCCACTACCTCGGCGATGTCCATTCTGCTGATTTAGCGAAGTATTCTCCACCTTCTCGGCTATGAGATTGTCTGCCTTTATGGCGATGACCTGCCCGTCTTCTCGGTGTCGGCTCCCCGCTACCTCGGTGATGTCCATTCTGCCGATTTAGCAAAGTTTTCTCTGTCTTCTCGGCGATGAGATTGTCTACCTTTACAGTGACGACCTGCCCGCCTTCTAGGCATTGGTTTCCCGCTACCTAGGCGATGTATATTCGTCGATTTAGCGAAGTATTCTCCGCCTTCTCGGTGATGAGATCGTCCGCCGTCATCGGCACAGACCCACCTACCCTCTCAAGGTCGGCTCGGTCCACCTTTGTCGGTGCAGACTCTTCCGCCTTTACGGCGATGACCTACCCGCCTACTCAGCATTGGCCTTCCATTTTGACGTGTTTTTATCCGCCTTATTGGTGTTGGCTTTCCGCTTTGGCGAAAATTTTCAATTCATAATCATTTTGACAGAGAAAATAAGCTCTCTCTAGATCGCACATCTAGTAAGACGATCTAGTGTGGGGAAAGTCGCAAATTGCTCAGCCATAAGTGGTCGACGAAGAGTGCAAAATAAGCTCTCTCTACATCGCACAGCTAGTAAGACGATCTAGAGGGGGAAAGTCACAAACTGTTGGGCCATAAGTGGTCGACGATGAGCGCAAACTCTCCTAGATAGCACAGCTAGAAAGACGATCTAAAGAGAGGAAAGAAAGTAGCGAACAGCTCGGCCATAAGTGGTCGATGACGAGCGCAAAATAAGCTCTTCTAGATCGCACAGCTAGTAGGACGATCTAGCGAGGGGAAAGTCACAAACTGCTTGGCCATAAGTGGTCGACGATGAGCACAAAAAATAGATAGACTCGTACATAGAGGCTCACCTCGGCACGAAAGCACGTAAATGACCGGTCTTGGGGGCTCACCTCGGCGTGGAAAGCCGTAAAAGGTACGTACTAAGAGGCTCACCTCGAATTGTGAGCACAGAAAAGACTCATACCTAGAGGCTCACCTCGAAGTGCGAGCACAGAAAAGACTCATATATAGAGGCTCATCTCGAAGTGTGATCACAAAAAAGACTCGTACATAGAGGCTCATCTCGAAGTGTGATCACAAAAAAGACTAGTACATAGAGGCTCACTCGGCACGAGCCTGAGAAAAAGACTTCATAAAAGATACTCCCTCAAATGCGAGCACAGAAAAAGACTCCATACACGAGGCTCCCTCAAGTCTGAAAGCAAAGATAAGACTCATACATAGAGGCTCACCTCGAAGTACGAGCACAGATAAGACTCATACATAGAAGCTCACCTCGAAGTACGAGCACAAAAAAGAATCATACATAGAGGCTCACCTCGAAGACTCGTACATAGAGGTTCACCTCGAAGTACGAGCACAGAAAAGACACGTACATAGAGGCTCACCTCAAAGACTAGTACATAGAAGCTCACCTCGAAGTACGAGCACAAAAAGACTCGTACATAGATGCTCACCTCAAAGTGCGAGCACTATAAAGACTCGTACTAAGAGGCTCACCTCGAAGTGCGAGCACGGAAAACACTCGTACCTAGAAGCTCACCTCGAAGTGCGAGCATATAAAAGACTCGTACCTAGAGGCTCACCTCAAAGTGCGAGCACAGAAATGACTCGTACATAGAAGCTCACCTCGAAGTTCGAGCACAGAAAAGACTCGTTCATAGAGGCTCACCTCGTAGTGCGAGCACAAAAAAAACTCATACATAGAGGCTCACCTCGAAGTTCGAGCAAATATAAGACTCGTACATAGAGGCTCACCTCGAAGTACAAGCACAGAAAACACTCGTACATAGAGGCTCCCCTCGAAGTGTGAGCACAGAAAAGATTCATACATAGAGGCTCCCCTCGGCGTCGAGAGCCGTAAAAAAGACTTCGTCACATAGAGGTTCCCTCGAGTCGAAAGCCGTAAAAGACTTGTACATTGAGGCTCACCTCGAAGTACGAGCACATATAAGACTCATATATAGAGGCTCACCTCGAAGTACGAGCACATATAAGACCCATATATAAAGGCTCACCTCGAAGTATGAGCACAGAAAACATTTGTACATAGAGGCTCACCTCGAAGTGCGATCACAGAAAAGACTCGTACATAGAGGCTCACCTCAAAATGCGAGCACAGAAAAGACTCATACATAGTTGCTCACCTTCGAAGTCGAAGCACAAAAAGACTCAGTAGATGAGGCTCACCTTGAAGTGCAAGCAAAGAAAAGACTCATACATAGAGGCTCACCTCGAAGTGCAAGCACAGAAAAGACTCGTACATAGAGGCTCATCTTAAAGTGAGATCACAGAAAAGACTCATACACAGAGGCTCCCCTCGAAGTGCGATCACAGATAAGACTCGTACATAGAGGCTCACCTCGAAGTACGAGCACAGATAAGACTCATACATAGAAGCTCACCTCGAAGTACGAGCACAAAAAAGAATCTTACATAGAGGCTCACCTCAAAGACTCGTACATAGAGGTTCACCTCGGCACGAAAGCACAAAAAAAGACACGCATAGAGGCTCAGTCTCACCACAAAAAGACTCGTACATAGATGCTCACCTCGAAGTGCGTCAAAGCACTATAAAGACTCGTACATAGAGGCTCACCTCGAAGTGCGAGCACGAAAAAGACTCGTACCTAAGAGGCTCACCTCGAAGTCGCGTGAATATAAAAACACTTCATACTGAGGGCTCACCTCAAAGTCTTGAGCACGAAATGACTCGTACATAGAAGCTCACCTCGAAGTTCGAGCCGCAGAAAAAGACACGCCTATAGAGGCTCACCTCGTAGTCTTGAGCACAAAAAAACTCATACATAGAGGCTCACCTCGAAGTTCGAGCAAATATAAGACTCGTACATAGAGGCTCACCTCGAAGTACAAGCACGTAAAACACTTTCGTGGATGAGGCTCCCCGAGGCGTGAGAGCCTGAAAAGACTCATACATAGAGGCTCCCCTCGCGCGAAAGCACGAAAAAGACTTCGTACATGAGGTTCCCTCAGTTGAAAGCACGGAAAAGACTTGTACATAGAGGCTCACCTCGAAGTACGAGCACATATAAGACTCATATATAGAGGCTCACCTCTAAGTACGAGCACATATAAGACCCATATATAAAGGCTCACCTCGAAGTATGAGCACAGAAAACATTCGTACATAGAGGCTCACCTCGAAGTGCGATCACAGAAAAGACTCGTACATAGAGGCTCACCTCGAAATGCGATCACAAAAAAGACTCATACATAGTGGCTCACCTAGAATTGCGAGCACAAAAAAGACTCGTAGATAGAGGCTCACCTTGAAGTGCAAGCAAAGAAAAGACTCATACATAGAGGCTCACCTCGAAGTGCAAGCACAGAAAAGACTCGTACATAGAGGCTCATCTTAAAGTGAGATCGCAAAAAAGACTCGCACATAGAAGCTCACCTCGAAGTGTGATCACAGATAAGACTCGTACATAGAGGCTCACCTCGAAGTGCGAGCAAAATAAGACTCTTACATAGATGCTCACCTCGAAGTGCGAGCACATAAAAGACTCTTACATAGAGCCTCCCCTCAAAGTGAGAGCACAGAAAAGACTCGTACATAGAGGTTTCCCTCAAAAAGCGAGCCCAGAAAAGACTCGTACATAGAGGCTCCTCTCGAAGTACGAGCACAAAAAAGACTCGTACTGAGAGGTTCCCCTCCAAGTGTGAGCACAGAAAAGACTCGTACATAGAGGCTCACCTCGAAGTGTGAGCACAGAAAAGACTCATACTAAGAGGCTCACCTCGAAGTCTTGGCCAAGATAAAGACTCATACTTAGAGGCTCCCTCGGCTTGAAAATCTGAAAAGACTCGTACATAGAAGCTCACCTCGAAGTTCGAGCATAGAAAAGACTCGTACATAGAGGCTCACCTCGTAGTGCGAGCACAAAAAAGACTCATACATAGAGGCTCACCTCGAAGTTCGAGCAAATATAAGACTCGTACATAGAGGCTCACCTCGAAGTACAAGCACAGAAAACACTCGTAGATAGAGGCTCCCCTCGAAGTGCGAGCACAGAAAAGACTCATACATAGAGGCTCCCCTCGAAGTGCGAGCACAGAAAAAACTCGTACATAGAGGTTCCCTCGAAGTGCGAGCACAGAAAAGACTTGTACATAGAGGCTCACCTCGAAGTACGAGCACATATAAGACTCATGTATAGAGGCTCACCTCGAAGTACGAGTACAGATAAGACTCATACATAAAGGCTCACCTCGAAGTATGAGCACAGAAAACACTCGTACATAGAGGCTCACCTCGAAGTGCGATCACAGAAATGACTCGTACATAGAGGCTCACCTCAAAATGCGAGCACAGAAAAGATTCGTACATAGAGGCTCACCTCGAAGTGCAAGCAAAGAAAAGACTCGTACATAGAGGCTCATCTCGAAGTGCGAGCACAGAAAAGACTCGTACATAGAGGCTCCCTTTAAAGTGAGATCACAAAAAAGACTCGTACATAGAAGCTCACCTCGAAGTGTGATCACAGATAAGACTCGTACATAGAGGCTCACCTTGAAGTGCGAGCACAAATAAGACTCGTACATAGATGCTCACCTCGAAGTGTGAGCACAGAAAAGACTCTTACATAGAGCCTCCCCTCAAAGTGAGAGCACAGAAAAGACTCGTACATAGAGGCTCCCCTCAAAAAGTGAGCCCAGAAAAGACTCGTACATAGAGGCTCCCCTCGAAGTGCGAGCACAAAAAGACTCGTACTGAGAGGCTCCCCTCGAAGTGCGAGCACAGAAAAGACTCGTACATAGAGGTTCACCTCGAAGTGTGAGCACAGAAAAGACTCGTACTGAGAGGCTCACCTCGAAGTGCGAGCAGAGAAAAGACTCATACTTAGAGGCTCCCCTCGAAGTGCGAGCATAGAAAAGACTCTTACATAGATGCTCACCTCAAAGTGCGAGCACAGAAAAGACTTGTACATAAGTGTGAGTACAGAAAAGACTCGTACATAGAGGCTCACCTCGAAGTGTGAGCACAGATAAGACTCGACATAGAGGCTCACCTCAAAGTGCGAGCCCAGATAAAACTCGTACATAGAGGCTCACCTCGAAGTACGTGCACAGAAAAAACACGTACATAGAGGTTCACCTCAAAGTACGAGCACAAGAAAGACTCGTACATAGAGGCTCACCTTGTAGTACGAGCACAGAAAAGACTCGTACATAGAGGCTCACCTCGAAGTACGAGCACAGAAAAGACTCTTACTAAGAGGCTCACCTCGCAGTACGAGCACACAGAAAATCGACGATGAGCGTAGGAAAGATCCTCAACACGGGGGCTCATTTTGAACTATCAAGACTTCATAAGACATCCGAGCAAGCTCGGAGTCAAACAATGTTACCGCAGATGCAACAAAAGATACGATCTTATCAAGACATGAATCAAGATTGAACTCTGAACAAAGTCAAAGCCCGATTTTGGGGGCTATATTTTGTTGTAACATAAATTATCACACGTCAGCATGACGAACTATCACACGACAGCAAGGCCCACAAAGACCTGAATCGACCCGATCTGACAGGAGGTCAAGAGTCAAACAGAAGATGACTTGTCATGCTTATGACTTGTCTGTTGGGATTATACCCAACATTGTCGTGCTTACACAGATGATTTGTCATGCTAATGATTTGTCGTACTTACACATATGATTTGTCGTGCTGGTCCTCTATAAATAAATGACCTCACCCCTCATTATAAACTCTCTCTGGAATGTTTCCCTCATTCCTCATATATACAAAAAATCATATTTTAGAGAAGAACTACGGTTCTTCCCGCAGTGTTCTTGTTCGATTATTATCTTGTTTGTTGGTTGAAAGTCAAAGTCACACCAGCACAAATATTTCGACTAACAACAATAACAATAATCTGTAATAATTTAGCATTGTGATTCCTCACAAGTTTGATTGTTATTATTATTTGAATGTCTTTCTTATATATTCATCTCCCCACTATGTTAATTTTTGTCACTTTGTTACTTTGATATTGACCTTCATAATATTGATTACTCATTTCTCATGAAAAAGTAAAATAAAAAAAATAAAAAAATGTCGAAAGTCTTGATCACAGTAAAATAGTGTTTGCCAGAAAAATCAAGAAAACTCATATTGAGAATGTATGAACTTTATAGATATAGGTGAGAGAGGTATGTGTTCTAAAGGGTATTTGGAGTGATTATTCTATAGATGTTTAGTCCATGATTTTATTTCTTATTTGAATGGTAAATTGCGATTTTTCTTCTGTATTATTTCTTTATCTTATGTATATAGTGTTTATAGTGGTTTACGGTACACAAGGTGTTTGCCTTCTAACTTTAGATGACATTTTGTATAATACTCATGACATTTAGTGTATATATATTTTTTATAACAATTGTCTAATACATTAATAAATTGAGATTAAATTTTTTGTAGTCCTGTAATTTTGTATAGTTTTGAAATTGTTTTCGATTGTTTTGACTTTTTGATTTTGGTCCTGTAAATTTTCTAAAATTTTGAAATTGGTCTTTTTCACCTGCTGTAGTAGGTTACCAAACAGGTAAACACCACATATGTAGTTATTTTATTTTTCTCTTTAATTTCGAAGGGCCACTTGAACTTTTTTAATCCTAATAATTTTGATCGGGTTTTAGGTCGGGTTTAAAAAAATTATATTAAAAGACAAAGCGAATCGGGTCGATTTACTGGATCTACACTGACCAAAAAATAAAAATAATTAAATCAATAAACACAGAAAATCACTCTCCCTTCCTAAAAAATACGAAAAAAAAATCCCGACATAAATTATTTGGATTAAAAAAATTTGGGTGGCACTTCAAAATTAAAGGAAAAAATAAAATAAACACATAGGTGGTGGTTACCTGTTTGATGACCTGCTACAACAGGTTAAAGGACTAATTTCAAAATTTATGATAACTTACAGGACCAAAATAAAAAAGTTAAAACAATAGGGACCAATTTCAAAACGAAGCAAAGTTTCAGGACTCTAAAAAATTTAAACCCTATTAAATTTATAGAATTTTTGTGGCTTTATATTTATTAGTTTTATGATTTAATTATTAAAATTAATATATTTATTATAATTTGATGACCTATTATATGTGTCCATATTTGTAAATTTACAAAACTAAGATTGTATTTCATTTATTTTATATTATTTATCATTTTTATATTATTATATAGTCCATTATTTTGATTCGTAACGTAATTTTTATAATACTTTATTATAATTAAATTTAATATAATATTTAAAGTATTCAATTTAAATTTGATAAAATAATTTTCTCACTGCCGCATAATGCATAGGGCCTATTACTAGTTAGATTTACTAAAGTGACAGATTTGGAGGGACGAACAGAATGATATATAGCTTGCACCTTGGATTGCAGCGTGACCTGTTTGGAAACAGCCCAAATTACCCGATATCTCAATTGCAGTAAAATCTTAGGTAAATCAATTTTATTATGTATCCATTTTTCTTCTTATGCAGATTTTTAAAAAAGTAATCCCACTCCGTTCCATGATTTTTTTTTACATGTGAAATAACGTACTACTCCCGTCCACCAAAGTGTTGTCTTATTTTGTCTGTCCACCAAAAGTGTACTCATTCATTTTATCTTCACCCTTCAACTCATAATTTAATTATTCAAATTGTCAATCAACTGAATTCACAAACAACACTTTATTAATAATGGACTCAAAATTATCCCACAACACTCTTACTTTATCTATTTTTTCTTAAAACATGTGCCCAAACAGAGCACACATTTCGTGGACGGGGGGAGTGTTTTTTTTTTTAAGAAAATGGAATAATAAGTAGAATTTTGAGGGATAATCTTACAAATTTATATGTATAAAGTAAATATATGAATTGAATTATGCGTATATGCGGACCTAAAAATAATGATATTTTATGTAAAAATTGTGAGGGTAAAAGTTATGAAGTGTTTTCCTTTTTTTTTTTGGTTGTGAAAATAATCTTAGAATGTCCCAATAAGCAAAATGTGGGAATAACCATGCGACAAAGAAAGTAATAAATATTGATCTATTAAAAGGTTTAATTATTTTACAAAAGTAGTACTCTCTCCGTCCCGAGATAACGTGCACAATTTCCTTTTTAGTCCGTCCCAAGATAACATGCACACCACTAAAATGGCAAATTCTCCATAATCTTTATTCTCACAATATCCACATTGTTATGCATAATGCCGTTACTTCTGGCCCCGCACATACACACAATTCACCTCCTTTCTTTATTTTATATATAAAAATTTATAAAATTATCCCTCAAGACTCTACTCATCATTACCCTTTTTTAATCTTTCTTTGTGTCCCATTTTAGGGTGCACGTTATTGTGGTACGGAGAGAGTAATTGTTTAATCATAAAATGACGCGAATAAATTATACCTATAAGACCAACAAGTCAATTATAATTGAATGGTGATGAAATGGGATAGTTAAGTGGTTAAACATAATTATATTTTTAGCATTATTCAAAAAATTAACATTTGTTGTAGGATACGCAGAAATAAAGGACACAGATTTGGTGACCCAGTTTGTCAAGAATGACTACATCCGGGGGCATACCAAGCCAGGAGCTTTTCACTATTCTTCTCGTACGGTTAATACAACAAAGATCTCTTTATATATGATATAATCTAGGGTTACACATAATATAAGGAATTACCTAAACTACCCTTCTATCAGTTACTTCTTGATGAAGGCACATAAATATATTTTCCTTCAACACTCCCCCTTGTGCCAAATCAAGAGGGTAGATGGTGCATAAATATTGCCTCACTAATGCCCTTGTCAATTATCAAAAGCTAAGTAGGAAAATAAATCTTAGTTGAAGAGAAAAGAGTTACAACGCACCTATGTCTAGACTACCCCTGAAGTGTACACCTCTCACTTGAATGGGTTCAGTATACTACTGAGTACTGACCTTCAGTAAATCTGAGTTTCCTGAGACTCAGTTCAGTATTTCCATTTTATCCTGAGCTTCTCAGTAGAATTCTGAGAAAACTTTATGCATCTGAAAACCTTCAATTTTTTTTCAGATTTTACTCTATACACCTGGATCTAACATCCCTAATTCAACTGAAAGTTCCTGAAATCTTGATTCAGCCAAAGGTTTAGTCAAGATATCAACTCTCTGCTTATCAGTATGAATTTTCTCCATCCTTATGTCCTTCTTCTCGACATGATCTCTGATGAAGTGATGTCTGATATCCACATGCTTGCATCTGGTGTGCAATACCGGATTTTGTGAAATAGCAATGGCACTATTATTGTCACAAAATATTGGTACTTCATTGGCTACAACTTTATAATCCCTTAATTGTTGTCTGAGCCAAAAATCTCGAAAGCAGCAGCCTTCCCTCGCAGCCCATGTATTCAAATTTCAAGTCTTGGTTTCACTATCGAGGTCCTGCTTTCTTCGAAAACCAAGATATCAACTTACTTCCTAGAAATTGACAAGTTCTGTAGTGGACTTCCATCAATCCTCGCAACCTCCATAATCGACATCCGAGTAACCAAGTTAATTCAAGGTTATCATCACCGGATACCATAATCCTCTATTCATCGTGCCCTTAAGATACTTCAAGATCTTTTTGGCGACCTCCATGTGACTAAATTTTAGGATTAGCTTGTATCTTGCACATATCCCAACAAAGAAATGTTATATCCGCCTACTTGTTGTGAGATAGAGCAATGATCCAATGATTCCTCTATAATCGATTATGACTCACCGATTTTGCCTTGAAATCGAATCGATCCATCTTGTAGTTAGTATTCATAGGAATCCTAACTGCATTGCAATTCTGTACACCATATTTGGCAATCAGATCTCTGTTGTACTTTGCCTGGTTGATGAATATTCCTTCCTTTGATTGTTTCACTTGAAGGCCTAGAAAGAAATTCATCTCTCCCATCATTGACATCTCAAACTTGCCTTTCATCAGTGTTGAAAACTTTTCACACAGCTGATGGTTTGGAGATCCAAAAATGATATCATCAACATATGATTTCTTTAGGGGTCACAATTGCATCAATGGTCCCTTTAGCATTTTCAATAATGACATAGCAAGCCCATTCAAAGGTTTCTTTTTAGGTATTAGAGCGTATCAATGACACCATCCCCAATGATACTGAGTTTAGTCCTGAACTAAATCTAGATAACAAGTTCATTGAGAAAGTAATAATCAATCGAGTGCATTGAGCTAAGTATAATAATGCGCATACTAAACTTATATAGGGAATTTTAGATCCCAATAGCTCTTTGTCATCTTTCTTTAGACGAAATGGATCTTTCTTTAAATCCATACTTCGATCGATCATGGGAGTGCTAACCAGATGCATCTTGTCCATGTTAAATCGCCTGAACATATTTTGGACATATACAGGTCGGTGGATAAGTTTCCCACAAGCTCAATGTTCTAGTTCAAAGCCTAGACAAACTGAGTTTTCCCAAGATTCTTTATCTCAATTTCGGATTGCAAATAGCTCATGGTTCTCTTATTTCCTCAAGAGTACCTTTTTTTTTTGTGATTTCTCTTATTTCCTTAAGAGTACCTATTATGTTCATCCATCAACATAAACTGTAAATTCGAGACTCGTTTCTTATAAAATGCAGAGGCACTTTTCATCATTCTTGTAATATTTCCCAATCAAGTAGTCACTTAGACGGGTATACCACATCCGTCCATATTGTTTCAATCTAAAGTGAACATTTCAAGTTTATTGAAAATACACTCCGTGGTTTAGAATCACTTGACTGGGGTAATGGAAAGACCATCAAGCACTTCCTTGTATATCTCTAAATTAAGATCCCCATAGAGATATGTAGTAACCACTTTCATTTGCTGCATTTCCAGTTCTTTGGAAAATATTAGGCTAACTAAGTAGTGAAATGTTATAATGATAATTATGTCAACCCAGGGCGTAGTGGGAAATATATCAGGACTTTATATTTGTCATTACGCTTTCTGAAAAAGACTCGTTTATGTCCTACAGGCTTTACACTAGATAGGGTTAGCACTACCGAAACAAATACCTGTGTCTTTGATATATAGTCAAGTTCTTCCCAGATTGCTTATTTCAGTTTAGGTCAATATGCTCTTTGTTGACATTATACAATTGAGCATGGGTCGATATCATAGTGCTCTATAATTTCTTGAGCAACAGTATAATCAAATACATCATCAATATGTGTGCAATGTCTATCCATCGACTCATATGCACTCTAATATATTGAGATTTCTTTATCTATGGAATCATATAAAACTTAGGAGCGTCCTCCAGTAATGATTCATGGACATAACTATAATCAGAGATAATCTCACGAGATGTATTTGTTGGATTATAGAGGCACGTAAAACACTTAATCACATGCGCAGCGGAATTTAAAGTTCACCAACAACGAACAATTAATTGCATACAAATTACAATAATCATAACGATAAATCTTACAGTAACTCGAGAGCAGATTTCTCTACTATGGTATCCACGTAATCCACAGGAACGGATTTGCACGAATTTGCCAGTGTTGAATCCCGAGATGAATTTGCTAGGAAAATCCAAACTCTAGATTTTATGGAGAAAATATGAAGTGATACTGTTTGTGAATCCCAATAGCTTGTATATATAGGGAGGCTTAGCTTATTTCCCAAGCTAGCCCAATTAGGAAAATAAAATCCCTAATCTTGAATTAAATTAATTCCTTTTAATTTAATTCCCTAAATATAAATCTCTACGGATTTAAATGCCTTATATGAAAATCTCTACGATTTATTTCCATATACATTAAATCCTACAATTATATTCCAAATATAATTATTGGGAATTCTTATTTAATTAAATCCAATTTAATTAAATATTAATAATAATTAATTTCAAATTAATCTATTATTAATTACTTCTCTATAAATTAAATATTAAATCCAATTTAACATTTAATCAACCAACTATAATCCATAAAAGGGAACTACTTGTTGTGTGACCCATAGGGCCTCATATACCGAGCGATTAGTTAAACTAATGGTCTTAATTGAACCCTAGTCAATAAATCAGACATTCTCAATATATGAGGTACTTTGCGAGAAACATGCAACTACCTGTAACTGAAACATGGGCAATTGCGATTTCCTCCTTTCATTCATGTATACTCGATTAGTCTTGAACATGATGAAGTATTTATTCAAATAACTTAATCAATTTATCTCAAATCACTAATTGATCAGTAGTGTCACACTTAGTCACAAAGTCTAAGTTGACGTGCATTGGCCAATGACTTAGATCCAATTATGATGAGAAGATGAGTATTCTCTCTAAATCCACTTTGAGGAATGAATCATTTTCTTGGCTCAACTACCACACACATGCACTTCGTGATGAACCCAATCCAAGCCATATCTACCCATAGACGGGTGCAAGCGTCTGTCATGGTCAAAGTTCATCACTCCACACATGTCGTGCGTACTGACCTCAAGTCAAAGGAGTATCGCATCGCTCCCACTAACCGAGACACCCTTAGATACATATAGTGGAACTACATCAAACGGTTTCTTGGATGGGTATACCAATACCCTCTATGGTATTTGTGCATCCATCATGAGATACCTAGTATCTAGTAGTAAGTGAGATCTTACTACACTCTCTAAGAGTATGATGCAGATCGCACACCAATCTCCATTACATCATCAATATCCCTTTCTTGATGATCCTCGATTGAGGCTATTTAAGAATCATGCTTAAGTCATCTGAGTTCTCACTCACTCAATGACAGTAGTAACTCAAGGGAATACATATAAGAATAAATACAAACAATCAAACATAATATTCTAATGAGTGTAACGCCATACATTTAATATTAAACAAACAATAATATTAAATCAAACTGAATATCATCGAGTATTATGTCCTTACAATAGATTGTTTCTAGGACACTAACACTAACAGTATTCTCGACATTGATGATCAATAAATTGAATTGTGCCACACCTCCCTTTTCTTCTTTCGGGTGGTGTCGATAAAACCAGGTGGCTTCCCCCATTTCCTTTGAGAGTCAGGGCCTCAACCCCACTTCCACCAAGTGTGGTTGAAACACCTTTTCTACGGCATTGTGCCCCATATTGGGGACTTCTAACCTTGCAGACATTTACAGATGGTATATGAGACCTAGTCACTATAGCAATATTAGTAAACATATCAGGCATCAAATCTACTACGTTCTGAATATCAACTATTCTTTTTACTAAACTTTCATGTTGTGAAGTTTGGGGATCAATATGAGACAAAGTGGGAATAGACCACGATACTTCCAATCGTTCCCTTAGAAAAAAAAATCTTATCTCCCCCTAACGACGGGAAGACTGTCTCATTTAAGTGACAATCCACAAATTTAGCGGTAAATAGGTCGCCTGTCAAGGTGTCTAAATAGCGGATAATTGTTGGGGATTCATATCCAACTTATATACGTAATTGTCTTTGAGAACCCATCTTAGTACGATGTGGGGGAGCAATAGGCATGTATATTGCACAAATCAAATATGCGTAAATGTGAAATATCAGGCTTAAATCCAGTTACCAACTGGTACGCACAATGATTGGTCAATAGTGGGTTGGAAACGAATATGTAAAGCTGCATGCAATATTGCATAAGCCCATACAAAGATAGGCATGTTGTTGGGAGATGAATTTAATAAAAGATATATGATTTTGATTAAGATCCCAAAACCCCTGAGTATGACATGTTCAGAATAATCTTGATAGTTGAGTCAGGATTCAGTTTTAGAGTATTCGTGGATGTTATCTCGCAATATGTATAGTCGCAGATATAGATCGAGAGATTCGAAGACTCAAGAACTCAAGAACTTCGAAGAAACTGTTTCAAAGATGAAACCAAGACTCAAGACTCGAGGAAATCGAGTATCAAAAGACTCAGTGTAAAATCGAGATATCAAGACTCGATGTGATCTTGAGGAACCAAGACTCAAAGATGAAGACTCAAGATATCGGTCGAAGATATCGCTGAAAAACTCGAAGACTCAAGACTCGAGAAGACCTCAAGACTCACGAAGACCACAAGACTCAAGACTCAATCATCAAGATCGAAGATCAAGAATATCAAGGCACGATAATTATCAAGACTTCGAAATGTCTTGAATGCTCAGTATAAACCTGAATGTTCCGAGGCACCGAATATATCTATCTGAAGGATGCAATACTGAGAAGATCGTGATTCCTTAGAAAATAGATATTTGTCAAGACATTCAAATGCAGACAAAAGGAACTAAGTCAGAAGTGTTGTTAAGGTTATATCAAACTCAGAGTTTGTAACCAAAAGAGCCGTTGAAGGTGTCTACCTTTAACTGGAGACAAAAGTCAAAAAGAGGAAGACAGCACTATACCATACTGACACTGACAGTGACAGGTCGCTGAAAAAGATGTCAGAAGTACAAAAGTTCCAGACTGCAAAAAGTGAAGACCGGCTACATTAAAGGTTATTGCCTAAAACGTGTTAGGGAGTTTCAAACCCTAAATATAGTCGTTCCTCACACACCATAAGAGGAAACTCACGAAGCTATCTCTCCAACGGATAGTTTTCAAGAGTGACCTTGGTGTATCCCTATAAATACTGGTGACCCTCTACATTGTAAGGTTACGGGAAATTTATAAGCAACTCAAGAAGGTCAAACTTATTATCGCAAAGTTAAAGCACTCGAAAAACTTAGAATTTCCCAAGTGCTTTTATATTGAAGAGAGCTCACTAAACTAAGCCTAGCTTGATAGACATATCCGAAGCTTAGTCGAGATATCCTAACCCCTTTGCATTGTACTTCATTGTAAAGGATATCTCATCCTAGTTGGAAAGCAACCGAGAAACCCCAAACCCTTGAGCAGGTAGTTGGAGTGTGTTTGTTGGTGAGAAGAGTTGTAAAGAGTTAGTAAACTACGCGGAGTAGTCAGAAAGCTCTAGAGGGGAAGTTAGTAAGCTACAGAGGTAGTCTGAAAACTTGTTTGTGTTTGAGTAAGTAAACTACGGAGGTAGTCAGAAAGCTCAAGGTCGGGTTGAGTAAGTAAACTACGTGGAGTAGTCAGAAAGCTCAGGGCCGAGTTGAGTAAGTAAACTACGCGAGGTAGTCGAAAGCTCGAAGTGATTAGTGAATTTCTCGAGGATCGGAGAGTGGACGTGGGAGCTTGAGTCTCCGAACCACTATAATTCTTTGTGTTGTTTATTGCTTTTTTTATCTCAGGTTAACTGCCGCATCACCGAGTTTGAAAGCATATTTTCACTGATATTTCAGTCGGAATCAATCCACTGGAAGTTGCATATAATTGAATCATAGCCTAATCACTATTTCATTAAAGGAAGGTTTTTCAGCAAAGCTTAAAACGAGTATAAACTAAATGGCCAACCATTTCGCACGACTAAGTAGCTAGAACAGATAGTTACCAAACCGAACTTACTCTTACGAGGGTTCAAGAAGTTCGATCTCGATCCAAGCAACTCGGGATCTCGACACTCGGACTCGGTTGGGATTATCTCGAGGTTTACGAAAAGTAGCTTCGGATCACCGTCTCGATGAGACTTTGACTCGAGTGATTTGTGCTTCTCGGGACCTAATCTTGAGGATTATCGACCCAAGCCGACCTCGAAGAAAAAAAGTTTTAAAAACACCAAACACGTGTATTCCCCCCCATACACGTAAGACTTCGTTTTCACCGGGACCAACAAGTGGTATCGAGCAAAGGGTTCAACTTGACCACACTTTTTGTTGACCAAAAGTTTTATTTGCTAAAAATACTTGTGGTCTATGTGAACTAATCTTATTTGCTTTGAATTTTTTTTTCAAAAGATCAGATAAAAATGTCTTCTAAAAAACTACCCATGTTCTCAGTGGAGAACTATGATTTGTGGAAACTGAGAATGCAGTGCTCACCGTATTCTAAACATGAGCGTATGTGGAGAGTGGTCTCTCAAGGACCATTCCAATTTCTTGTGGTGAATCCTTGAGGAATGAAGATGAGAGAATTGATCCTAGAGCGAAATTTCCTAAGTCCGATGACCAACCGACTCTCAGAGGAGAGAAAGTTAGTCAATCTAGACTACATTGCTAAAGACACACTATACAAGATAATTGATGATGGTGTGATGGGAATGATCTCTCACCGTAATATCGCTAAAAAGAGATTTGGGATACACTAGTTGTAATGTGCCAAGGCACAGCTCATATAAAAGAAAACAAACTTTCAGTGGCAATTGGAAAGTTTGATAGTTTTGAAATGGATGATGGTGAATCAATAGACAAATTGGAAGCCAGATTCACTACCATCATGAATGATCTAAATGCACTTGGAAAGAAATATCCACAAAGAGAAGTTGCATTGAAAATTCTTAGAGGTCTTTCTAAGAAATGGGATATTCATGCAGTGGTGATTGAAAACACCAAGAACATTAATTCAATGCCATACCAACAAGTCTTCTCTGAGCTGAAGGCCTATGAATTTGTAATTGATAAGAAATCCAAAAAGGCTGAAAGCAAAGATGATTCATCATCTAGTAAGAATGTGGCTTTAAAAGCCAAAGATAAAACCTGTAAAAACCCTCATGCCAAAAATCAGGATGAGCTTGAGGAAAAGCTAGCACTGATGGCAAGGAGGTTTGAAAGACTTAATAGTAGATTTGGAAAATACAAAAACTATTACAGAACCACAGTGCGGAAGAAACCTGAGGACAGATCAACTGAGAAGAAGAAGGATCTGAAAGCTGAGGGATCTTCATCCAAGAGGAAGGACTCCAAGTCCAAAGAAGAAAGTGATCAGGATGATGATACCAACAGATGCTATAATTGCCAAAAGAAAGGTCACTTCCAGTATGATTGTCCAGATTTGAGTGCTAAGGAGAGAAGAGAAAGGCAAGCTAAAAGAGACAGGAAGTTCTCTAGCAAAAAGGCCATGGTTGCAGAAAAAGAGCACTCAGAGGAGGAATCTAGCTCTTCAGATGAAATATTCTCAGACAGTGAAAGTGATGACATTTGTCTGATGGCCATTGAGGAGGTAAACTCTTCTTTCTCTGATGTTGCTCCTACACTAGCACAAGAGTTTTCAAGTTCCACTGAAAACAGTCATTTTGACCTGATGAATTCTTTTGAGAATCTGATGAAGGACTATGTTTGTTTTTACAAGAATCGCTAAAATGTAACTCAAGAGCAGAATAAGGAACTGAAAGCTGAAAATCTAAAATGGAAAGACTCTAGCAATACTTAAATCACTTCTCAATTAATGGGAGCTACTGATGAACTGGATGTTCTGAAAGTACAACTCTCAGAGAAAGAGAAGTTGATAATGACCCTAACTGAAAAGCTAGAGAAATCCACTAAGAGATTCAGCTGATCAGACTAAGTTCAATGACCTCTCTGAGAAGCATGAAACTCTACAGAATTGTGAGGATAGTGCATAGAAGAAGTTAACTCTATTGAATAATGCATCTAATGTAATAGATGAAATTCAGAGTTACCAGAGATCTGTGACTATAAAATCTGGATTGGGATACATTCCGGGGGAACCTCACAAGGTCATCTGAATGCTGCATCAAGTAGCAAGAAGACAATCTTTGTAAAACCAGTGGCACCTACACTTCAAACCGAAGTAATGCCCAAGGTTGTAGACAAGGGAAAAGGACCTATGGTCTCGAAGAAAACCGAATGATCGGTAGGAAAGCCCAAACCTCGGTGAAGGCTAGAAAACCCGAGCACTTCGATTGGAAAGTTTCGAGCAAGTACTTCAAAGCCTCGGGCTAAGAATACAAACTGAAAAGGCTCCACATTGAACCATCGGAGGAATCCTCGGATGAGAAACACTCAAAGAGACATTCTCAATCAAGAGACCAAGTCCTCGAGATCTTTGAAAGACCCAGATTTCAAGATGCATAACCCGAACCCCACTTGCCTAAGGGTAAAGGTTATCCAACCCGAAGTCATCAAAGATTTAGACCCATTCGCACGACAGAAGCCAAAGCAAATGAACAAAAGGCCCGAACCAAACAAAAATTCAAAAGCCCATGTTCATGCTAAAAAGCAAGCACACATACACGTAAAAAGCGCTAAGGCACCCCGTAGTAGATGTGTATGTTGATGTTTATGGAAGACAAATTAGCCACTCTAAAGTAATTAGAGTTGTCGTGCAAATTTGGATTCCGAAAAGGTACATCTAACCTTGTAGGACCCTACACAAAATGGGTACCTAAAAATTGATCTGCATTTTTGGGAGGAAAACAAGGGCATTAAAAATGATTAAAGATCACATAAAGACCGATGAGCATAGATGAAAAAAGCCCTCGATGTATGGTATCTTGACAAAGGATGCTCAAGACATATGACAGATTCAAGAAGATGCTCAAAGGACTATGTTGAACAAAGAGGCCCACGAGATCACTTTTGGAGATAACTCCAAGGACGGATCAAGGATATGGAACTTTGGAAATCGACTCGATTCATATCCATGGTGTTTCATATGTATCTGGATTGAAGCATAATTTGCTTTCAATAAGCCAATTCTGTGATAAGGGTTTTAATGTTGAGTTCTCTAAGAACTTATGTTTTGTGAAAGATGATACAACACGTAAAAGTATTCTTGACCGGGTACAAAAAAGGAAATGTGTATCTTGCTTATTGGAGTTCAACTCCTAAAGATACATGTTTAGTTGCTAAAAGTTCCACAGATACCACCTTGGTTATGGCATAAAAGAATGAATCACCTAAATTTCAAAACCCCAACAAGCTTGCAAGATTAGCTCTTGTAAAGAGGGTTGCCTAATGAAGTGTTCAGTAAGGAACATATTTGTGATGCGTGCCAGAAAGTAAAACAAATAAGAGCATCATTTAAAAGCAAAGTTGATGTTTCTAATTGACGAATACTTGATTCCATCGCATATGGATCTTTTTGGTTCTATAACCCCAAAGAAGCACTAATGGCGTGAAATACACATTGGTAGTAGTTGATGACTACTCAAGATATACTTGGGTCATATTCTTACTCAAGAAGAAAGAGACTCGCACTAAGTTTGCCAGATTCATCGAAAAGGCTCAAGATTGAGAAAAAATCGAGTGTGGTCAAAATCGATCCGACAAAGGAACCGAATTTATAAATCATATCATATCGATTATTGTGCGAAGAAATGGAATTTCACATGAAACATCACCGCAAGGACCCCTCAATAAAATGGTGTTCTTTGAAAGAAGGAACCGGACTCGAAAAGAAGTTCGCAAGGACAATGATAATAGTTTGAAGGCGATATTCCTAAAAGATTTTAAATGAAGTTGTCAACACCGAATGCTACTCTCGTATCGATCGATCTTGACCAAGAGTCAAGGCAAAACACCCTATGAGCTTTGGAATGAAAGGAAGCCTCTTATTTCTTTCTTTTTCGTGTGTTTGGTTGCAAGTGTTTCATACACAATAATGGTAAAGATCGATTGAAAACATTTGATAGTAAAGGCGATGAAGGAATATTCTTAGGATATTCTCAAATCGAGAAAAAGCTTTCGAGTTTACAAATCAGTAGGACTCTTATTGTGGAGGAAACACCTCATGTTGTTTTTGATGAATCTACTTGTATTCGGAAGAAACGGAACATGATCTTGATGAACTGACTAAGAGGATCACCAGATTAAGCACGAAATGTAAAGATAAATCATCCTCTGAACCTGAAAAGAAGAAGTCAGTCACATCATATGATTGGAGTGACTCAGACTCAGATAAAGAAGTTCAGGATGGAACTCAGGATGGTGAAACTCAGGAAAACCAACACTCCAAAGATGACCAATCTGAACAGACACCAGTTCAGACTCAGGTATGTGATGCCAATGAAGATGTGGTCACAGCTGAGGCAAATTCTGAATCTATCAACCAAAGGGGAACAAATGTCTCTGACAATGTTTTGAATAGAATTTCCCCTGAGGAAGATGATTCCCTTTCTCCTTTTCTGTTGTTCCCTGAGTTTACTGAATTAACCGAACCTAACATTTCAAATGTTGAGGATACTACTGAAGGGGGAACATCAAGAAGGAAATGTGTTGGTCCCGGTGAAAATGAGTCTTACACGTGTATGGGGGGGAATACACGTGTTCAATGTTTTTAAAACTTTTTCTTACTGAGGTCAGCTTGGGTCAGATAATCCTGAAGATTAGGTCCTGAGAATCACAGATCGCTCTGAGTCAAAGTCTCATCGAGACAAGTGATCCTGAAATCGCTTTCGAAACCTCGATAATCCCAACCGAGTCCTCGAAGTGTCGAGAGATCCCGAAGTTGCTTGGATCGATAACTAACTTATCAACCCTCATAAGAGTAAGTTCAGTTTGGTAACTATCTGTTCTAGCTACTCAGTCGTGTGGAATGGTTGGCCCTTAGTTTTATACTCGTTTTAAGCTTTGTTGAAAACCTTCCCTTTATGAAATAGTGATTAGGTTGTGATTCAGTTATGCAACTTCAGTGGATTGATTCCAACTGAATATCAGTGAAAAGTATGCTTTCAAAAACAAGTCAATGCAACAGTTAAACACAGATAAGGAAAGCAATAAACAAAAAAAGAAAGAATTATAGTGGTTCGAGACTCAACCTCCTCGTCCACTCTCTCGATCCTCGGAGAAATTCACTAATCACTTCGAGCTTCGACTACCTCGCGTGGTTTACTTACTCAACTTCGCCCGAGCTTTACGACTACTCCACGTGGTTTACTTACTCAACCCGACCTTGAGCTTTTTCGACTACCTCCGTAGTTTACTTACTCAAACACAAACAAGCTTTGAGACTACCCTCAGCTTACTAACTTCTCCTCTAGAGCTTTCTGACTACTCCGCGTAGTTTACTAACTCTTTACAACTCTTCTCACCAACAAACACACTCCAACTACCTTCTCAAGGGTTTGGGGTTTCTCGGTTGGTTTCCAACTAGAATGAGATATCATTTACAATGAAGTACAATGCAAAGGGTTAGGATATCTCGACTAAGCTTTGGATAAATCTTATCAAGCTAGGCTTAGTTTAGTGAGCTCTCTTCAATATAGAAGCACTTGGGAAATTCTAGGTTTATCGAGTGCTTTAACTTTTGCAAGAATAAGTTTGAGCTCTTGAGTTGCGTATAAATTTCCCGTAACCTTACAATGTAGAGGGTCACCAGTATTTATAGGCATACACCAAGGTCACTTTTGAAAACTATCTTTTGGAGAGATAGCTTCGTGAGTTTTCCTCTTATGGTGTGTGAGGAAAGGTTATATTTAGGGTTTGAACCTCCCTAACACGTTTTAGGCAATAGTCTTTCATGTAGCCGGTCTTCACTTTTTTGCGATGCGGAACTTTTGTACATCGACATCTTTTTTCAACGAACGACTTTCACCTTTGTCGGTGTCGGTATGGTACAAAGATGTTGTCTTCTTCTTTTTTACTTTTGTCTCCAGTTAGGTAGACACCTTCAACGGCTCTTTTGGTTACAAACTCTGAGTTGATATAACCTTAACAACACTTCTGACTTAGTTCCTTTTGTCTGCATTTTAATGTCTTGGCAATATCTAACTTTCTAAGGAATCGCGATCTTCTCAGTATTGCATCCTTCAGATAGATATATTCAGTGCCTCGGAAAATTGAGTTTATCTTGAGCATTGATATATTACTAAGTCTTGATAATTCTTTGTGCCTTGATATTCTTGATCTTGATCTTGATCTTGCGTCTTGAGTCTTACGAGTCTTGAGGTCTTCGAAAGTCTTGAGTCTTCCGAGTCTTGAGAGTCTTCGAGTCTTGAGTCTTACGAGTCTTCCTTCGAGATATCTTGGTAATCTGTTTGAATCTTCATCTTTGAGTCTTGATTCCTCGATATCATCTTGAGTCTTGATATCTCGATTTCTCCGAGTCTTGATTCTCGATTTCTTCTTGAGTCTTGAATACTTGATTTCATCTTGAAACTTGGTTTCTTGAAAACATCTTGAGTTCTTGAGTCTTGAACTTTTTAACTATATCTGTGACTATACATTTTGCGGATAACATCACGAATACTCTAAAAAAGCGAATCGACTCAACTATCAAGATCATTCTGAACATGTCATACTCAGGGGTTTTGGGATCTAATCAAAATCATATATCTTTATTAAATTCATCTCCCAACAATTTCCCCCTTTTTGATGATGCCAAAACCTATCTTGTTACAAACATATAACCTATACTCAGGTTTCAGTTTATCCTATTACAAGATTGGTTATGTCTCCTAACAATTTCCTGAACAGAGAATCTCTCAACAATTTCAGAGAGTCTCCCAACAATTTAAATCATTCAACAATTTCTTCAGTAATGAATCTTTCTTAAATAGTTCATCACCAAATACTTAAAAAATTTCCCCCTTAACAACATACAATCAGTTCAGAGACATTCATTCAGCATATCAAATATAAAAGACATGTAAATAAGATAATGAGATATTATCTTTTGAGCATAAATGATAAATCTTCATTGATGATTGGTTTGAGTTACAGATTACAATGAGTTTATCAACAAAATCAAAAAGACAAAAATTTAAAGATTACAGAATCTTCTGAGTCTTCAGTCTTCAGTCTTCATCTTGATTTTGGCTCTTCAGTCTTCTTGCTCTTCAGTTTGTTATTTCTTCAACTTCATCAGTGGGCACCTCCAGGTCGAACATTCCAAAAAATCTCTTATTCAGCTCATTTCTCTCCTTGATGATATCCTGATTTGTTTCTGTTAAACCCAACCGACCAAAGATATCTTGAGCAATTTCTTGAGTAATGGCCTTCTCATTCACCAAGCCATTACCAAGTCTTGGAGGAGGATAGGAATATGGACCAGGGGCTACTATCTGTACCTCTCCTTCATCCGCAAGGTTAATCCAGCTCTGTAGATACTTTGGATAGAAGGTTAGGAGATATTCAATGAATGCTTCATTCTGATCTGAGCTTTCCCCTCTCCACTCCCTGAGCACATTATAATAGAACCAGAAGGTTCTCTTGACCTCTTCCCACATATCGTTGAGTTTGATAGGCATCCATTTATCAACATGGGGCCACTTCAGTGCTTTTGATGTCTCTCTCCTTTTGCTCGCAAACTTCTTGAATCCACCTTCGCCCGCACTCCTCCTCTTGATCTTCTTTCTTATCATCACAGCACCCCGAGAGGTGGCGGCGGCTTTCTTAGCTTTGTTCTCTGGAGTGTCTTGAGCATATTCCTCGTTGAAGACTTTCTTCTGAGGTTGAGACTCAGATTCTTCCGTTTCTTCATCATCCAGAATCAGCTTTCTCTGGATTGGCTTAGAAGCCTTTGCTCGCTTACTTTCAGGTTGAACAACGCCCAAGGCTATCCTCTTCATAGGCAATTCAGCAGCAGTCTGGCTTGTTCCAACCTTAGCTCTAGCACTTAGTTTCTCTCTTGCAACCTCAAGCATGGTTTCCTCAGAAACTCGAGTGTAGATAGGCTTTTCCACCTGAGCGAACTTTAGTTTGTTAGTAGCTTCGACTTCTTTTAAGGCTTTTGATAGGTTATACATTTCAGCATCTTTCTGAGCCTTTTTCTCCAAAGTACGTGCCAATAACTTTCTGAAGTCTTCACCTTCCTTTTCCCCCTTCTTGGCACCGTAATTTGGAAGAAGTCTGGAGAGTGTTGTGTCCATGTGATATTGCTCTTTGCTCACACAGCGAACCTCTCCTGCTATCTGATCTTGTTCATCTTCCAGCCTCCTGATGTGGTTCTTAGCCACAGAAAATTCTTCAGATAAATGGGCAAAAGCGGCGAGAGTGCTTCATAAACATCTCATCATCTTGGTCATGAGCAATGAGCTCATTTACTCAACAGCAGATTTGATCATCACTTCATTCCTCTCTGCCAATTTCACCTCTAGAAATGCAGTTGACTCCTGGTGCTTTTGTTTCATTTCAGCACTGAGCTCAGCCTTGACTCCCTCCAGCTTTTCATTCAGCTTATCTTCCATGGAGGTTATCTGTGAGGTCATAGTGTTTTGGATTAGCACCAGCTTTGAAGAGTGACTAAGACTTTCCATCTTCTGAGCTTGGTTGGCCAATGTTTCTTCCATCTGGGCAATCTTGATCATCATTGGCTCAACCTTCTCAAGTTTCTCCATCAAGGGAGTGAGGTCAATCTCAGGAACCTTCTGCACCTTCTGTGCTGTTTGATCATCCTGAGCTTCAGCTTCATCCTGAGCTCCAGTCTCCAACTGAGCCTCAGTCTGTTTATCAGACAATTCAGAATTAAAGATAGAACTTTCAGTAACTTTGGCATAATTGTTAATAGTGCCAAAAGGTACCTGAATAGTGCTAGCTTCAGTCTGAGGTTGACCGATTTCAATTTGATCAGCACCAAAAATCTCCTTTTCCATCTGAGACTGATCCTCAGCATCTCCCTGTTGGTCCCCATCTCCATCTTGAGATCTGTCTCCGCTGCTTGGGGCACCAACTTCAGTTGCTCTCCTCTCAGCTATCTTCCTCTGAACCAGCTCATCAAAATCGGAGTTTTTCATCCTGAGCTTTGTCCTCCTGAACCCTGAGAAGTCAGTCAGGAAGGCTGTCTCCTCATTCCACCAGTCTTCCCCTCTGAATGCAGCAATATCAAGCATCTCGGGAAGAGTCTGATTGAGGATGAACACTGTCGACCTTAATCTGAAGAAGACATCTTGCAGATCAGGGTATGAGCTGAGCTCAGGGTAGCGGTCAAGAATGAACCGTTCCCCCTTGCTCCTCCACTCGCCTTCTTCAGCCTCGCCCTTCTTCCATCTCGGGCTCTCTAGTTCAGTTGAAGCATCAGCTGAGGGATCAAGTAGTAGATCACTCAGGAGCTCATCAAGAATATTCTGCTCTTGAGTCTCAGCAGCCTCTGAAGGTTGTGCAATCAGGTCCTCAGTTTGTATCTGAGTGGGTTCTGAGGCCTGAGCTGGCATATCCTCAGATTGACTCTGAGTTGGCTCTTCTGTTGTCTGAGCCGGCACTTCTTCAGTAGGAATCTCTGAGGCCTGAGTTCCTTTGAAAATTTCCTGAGAAATTTTGTCTGAACTTAGCGAAGTCTCAAGCACCTCAGAGAAGACCTGCTCCTCAGTCTGTTCTTGTGCCTTAGAGATAACCTGAGCCAAAACTTGCAATGGCGAACTCTGAGCGGTTTGGCCCTCGGGTTGAATCTCTTCTGACTCACTGCCATCTTCATTGGTGAGAACCACCAATCTTCTGCGCTTTGGGGCAAGGTTCTTCTGCTTCATCATTTTTGCACCCTGCTCCTTCTTCGCCTCCAACAAAACCTTCCCCCTGGTTTGTTGAGTCTCTTCAGCAGCAGCAGCTTTAGGTGATTCTACTTTCTTTTCCTTCTTCCCTCGGATGGCCTGCTTCTTCACAGCAACGGGCTTGAAGAGCACTTTGGACTTGGGGAATGGGGTCGAATTGGCGAAGATATCCTCCTCCTCTCTGCACATCTCGAAAATATAAGCTATTTTGGTTGCATGGTGGATCTTGCCTTTTATTGAGATCGCCCCGTCAACCTTCTTCAAAACTTTGGTCTGCTCACTCACCGTCTGAATCAGAAATTTCAGCCAGTTGAAGTCAGTGGTGGATGAGGCCTCTATTGCCGCCATCAATCTGAGCTTCGGGGTACTGATCTGCTCAAAACTCCCCACAAGACTCATGATGCTCTTGCTCACAAGTGTCTCTTATGCAATGTCGCCTCAAATTTAACAGGATTCTCAGCAATCCTATCTAAGTACTCCTGCTCTCTACCCGACATATACATCGCAGGATCCTCTCCTCTATCACAGAGCTCAAAAACATCATTCAGATTTTTCGGAACTATATACAGATCCCTCTCAAAATCGATGTATTTGGACGACTGCTCTAAATGTGATACAGTAATCTTAGAATGCATACAGTCCTCTTCATCTATCTTCAAGTTATAGATGAATTTGATTACCTCTTTTGCAAACTCCTGGTCTGGTCGGTTTGCGACTAGATGGGTGAGTTTAGCCAGTCGAATCATATGTAGAGCCTCCTCTTCTGGCTTTGAGTTGGTTGTGCTATCGAGTGAGACAACGAACTCGTACCAAGGCTTGTTGGTTTCGGCTAATCTCTCGAACAAGGTTGGGGCCATTTTAGAGATTGATTGGAGAAATGAAGATTTGGGGTTTGGGATTTTCTGGGCAGAAGGGGATTTTTATTTGCAGAGGATTTGGGAACGAAGGGTTTGATAAAATTTTGGTTTGAATGGCTTATTGGGGTATATTTAGCTTCGAGATCGTGGGGAATCACGTTGGTTAGGTGAAAAGCAACGGTTGAGATTAATCGGGTATACGAACCGACGATCTCCGAAAAGTAAGCTGCCAAAACATCCTCATTGGTCAAGAAATGTAACAGAGCATTTAATGACTGTTGACCTTCTTCGGGAATTTTAAACGATCCCGCCCAAAAACATTCCTCAGGTGTTTTGTATTTATTGCAAATGATTACTGAGTTTCACTTAAGCAATAAATGAGTCGCATGAGTCATTACTTCTTCAGACTAATTTCCCTCTATCAGTCTTACTGAGTACTAACCTTGATAAAATGTCAGTATGATACTGAGTACTGAATGGGTTCAGTATACTACTGAGTACTGACCTTCAGTAAATCTGAGTTTCCTGAGACTCAGTTCAGTATTTCCATTTTATCCTGAGCCTCTCAATAGAATTATGAGAAAACTTTATGCATCTGAAAACCTTCAATTTTTTTCAGATTTTACTCTATACACCTGGATCTAACATCCCTAATTCAACTGAAAGTTCCTGAAATCTTGATTCAGTCAAAGGTTTAGTCAAGATATCGACTCTTTGCTTATCGGATGAATTTTCTCCATCCTTATGTCCTTCTTCTCGACATGATCTCTCGATGAAGTGATGTCGATATCCACATGCTTGCATCTGGTGTGCAATACCGGATTTTGTGAAATAGCAATGGCACTATTATTGTCACAAAATATTGGTACTTCATTGGCTACAACTTTTCCCTTAATTGTTGTCTGAGCCAAAGAATGAAAGCACGAGACTTCCTCGCAGACCATGTATTCAACCGATAAGAAGATCGTTACTATCGAGGTCCATTTCTTCGAAAACCAAGATATCACCTTATTTCCTAGAAATTGACAAGTTCCTGTAGTGGACTTCTTGTCAATCCTCAAGAACCTCCATAATCGAAGATCCGAGTAACCATTAATTCAAGGTTATCATCACCGGATACCATAATCCTCTATTCATCGTGCCCTTAAGATACTTCAAGATCTTTTTGGCGCAACCTCCATGTGACTAGCCTTTCAGGATTAGCTTGGTATCTTGCACATATCCCAACAGCAAATGTTATATCCGGCCTACTTGCTGTGAGATAGAGCAATGATCCAATGATTCCTTTATAATCAGTATGACTCACTGATTTGCCTTTAGAATCAGGATCCATCTTGTAGTTAGTATTCATAGGAATCCTAACTGCATTGCAATTCTGTACACCATATTTGGCAATCAGATCTCTGTTGTACTTTGTCTGGTTGATGAATATTCCTTCCTTTGATTGTTTCACTTGAAGACCTGGAAAGAAATTCATCTCTCCCATCATTGACATCTCAAACTTGCCTTTCATCAGTGTTGAAAACTTTTCACACAGCTGATGGTTTGGAGATCCAAAAATGATATCATCAACATATGATTTCTTTAGGGGTCACAATTGCATCAATGGTCCCTTTAGCATTTTCAATAATGACATAGCAAGCTCATTCAAAGGTTTCTTTTTAGGTATTAGAGCGTATCAATGACACCATCCCCAATGATACTGAGTTTAGTCCTGAACTAAATCTAGATAACAAGTACATTGAGAAAGTAATAATCAATCGAGTGCATTGAGCTAAGTACAATAATGCGCATACTAAACTTATATAGGGAATTTTAGATCCCAATAGCTCTTTGTCATCTTTCTTTAGACGAAATGGATCTTTCTTTAAATCCATACTTCGATCGATCATGGGAGTGCTAACCAGATGCATTTTGTCCATGTTAAATCGCCTGAACATATTTTGGACATATACAGGTCGGTGGATAAGTTTCCCACAAGCTCAATGTTCTAGTTCAAAGCCTAAACAAACTGAGTTTTCCCAAGATTCTTTATCTCAATTTCGGATTGCAAATAGCTCATGGTTCTCTTATTTCCTCAAGAGTACCTTTTTTTTTTGTGATTTCTCTTATTTCCTTAAGAGTACCTATTATGTTCATCCATCAACATAAACTGTAAATTCGAGACTCGTTTCTTATAAAATGCAGAGGCACTTTTCATCATTCTTGTAATATTTCCCAATCAAGTAGTCACTTAGACGGGTATACCACATCCGTCCATATTGTTTCAATCTAAAGTGAACATTTCAAGTTTATTGAAAATACACTCTGTGGTTTAGAGTCACTTGACTGGGGTAATGGAAAGACCATCAAGCACTTCCTTGTATATCTCTAAATTAAGATCCCCATAGAGATATGTAGTAACCACTTTCATTTGCTGCATTTCCAGTTCTTTGGAAAATATTAGGCTAACTAAGTAGCGAAATGTTATAATGATAATTATGTCAACCTAGGGCGTAGTGGGAAATATATCAGGACTTTATATTTGTCATTACGCTTTTTGAAAAAGACTCGTTTATGTCCTACAGGCTTTACACTAGATAGGGTTAGCACTACCGAAACAAATACCTGTGTCTTTGATATATAATCAAGTTCTTCCCAGATTGCTTATTTCAGTTTAGGTCAATATGCTCTTTGTTGACATTATACAATTGAGCATGGGTCGATATCATCGTGCTCTATAATTTCTTGAGCAACAGTATAATCAAATACATCATCAATATGTGTGCAATGTCTATCCATCGACTCATATGCACTCTAATATATTGAGATTTCTTTATCTATGGAATCATATAAAACTTATGAGCGTCCTCCAGTAATGATTCATGGACATAACTATAATCAGAGATAATCTCACGAGATGTATTTGTTGGATTATAGAGGCACGTAAAACACTTAATCACATGCGCAGCTGAATTTAAATTTCACCAACAACGAACAATTAATTGCATACAAATTACAATAATCATAACGATAAATCTTACAGTAACTCGAGAGAAGATTTCTCTACTATGGTATCCACGTAATCCACAGGAACGGATTTGCACGAATTTGCCAGTGTTGAATCCCGAGACGAATTTGCTAGGAAAATCCAAACTCTAGATTTTATGGAGAAAATATGAAGTGATACTGTTTGTGAATCCCAACAGCTTGTATATATAGGGAGGCTTAGCTTATTTCCCAAGCTAGCCCAATTAGGAAAATAAAATCCCTAATCTTGAATTAAATTAATTCCTTTTAATTTAATTCCCTAAATATAAATCTCTACGGATTTAAATGTCTTATATGAAAATCTCTACGATTTATTTTCATATACATTAAATCCTACAATTATATTCCATATATAATTATTGGGAATTCTTATTTAATTAAATCCAATTTAATTAAATATTAATAATAATTAATTTCAAATTAATCTATTATTAATTACTTCTCCATAAATTAAATATTAAATCCAATTTAACATTTAATCAACCAACTATAATCCATAAAAGGGAACTACTTGTTGTGTGACCCATAGGCCCTCATATACTGAGCGATTAGTTAAACTAATGGTCTTAATTGAACCCTAGTCAATAAATCAGACATTCTCAATATATGAGGTACTTTTAAGAGAAACATGCAACTACTACAGAATCAAAACATGGGCAATTGCGATTTCCTCCTTTCATTCATGTATACTCGATTAGTCTTGAACATGATGAAGTATCTATTCAAATAACTTAATCAATTTATCTCAAATCACTAATTGATCATTAATGTCACACTTAGTCACAAAGTCTAAGTTGACGTGCATTGGCCAATGACTTAGATCCAATTATGATGAGAAGATGAGTATTCTCTCTAAATATACTTTGAGGAATGAATCCTTTTCTTGGCTCAACTACCACACACATGCACTTCGTGATGAACCCAATCCAAGCCATATCTACCCATAGACGGGTGCAAGCGTCGGTCATGGTCAAAGTTCATCACTCCACACATGTCGTGCGTACTGACCTCAAGTCAAAGGAGTATCGCATCGCTCCCACTAACCGAGACACCCTTAGATACATATAGTGGAACTACATCAAACGGTTTCTTGGATGGGTATACCAATACCCTCTAAGGTATTTGTGCATCCTTCATGAGATACCTAGTATCTAGTAGTAAGTGAGATCTTACTACACTCTCTAAGAGTATGATGCAGATCGCACACCAATCTCCATTACATCATCAATATCCCTTTCTTGATGATCCTCGATTGAGGCTATTTAAGAATCATGCTTAAGTCATCTGAGTTCTCACTCACTCAATGACAGCAGTGACTCAAGGGAACACATATAAGAATAAATACAAACAATCAAACATAATATTCTAATGAGTGTAACGCCATACATTTAATATTAAACAAACAATAATATTAAATCAAACTGAATATCATCGAGTATTATGTCCTGGCAATAGATTGTTTCTAGGACACTAACACTAACAGTATTCTCGACATTGATGATCAATAAATTGAATTGTGCCACACCTCCCTTTTCTTCTTTTGGGTGGTGTCGATCGAACCAGGTGGCTTCCCCCATTTCCTTTGAGAGTCAGGGCCTCAACCCCACTTCCACCAAGTGTGGTTGAAACACCTTTTCTACGGCATTGTGCCCCATATTGGGGACTTCTAACCTTGTAGACATTTACAGATGGTATATGAGACCTAGTCATTATAGCAATATTAGTAAACATATCAGGCATCAAATCTACTACGTTCTGAATATCAACTATTCTTTTTACTAAACTTTCATGTTGTGAAGTTTGGGGATCAATATGAGACAAAGTGGGAATAGACCACGATACTTCCAATTGTTCCCTTAGAAAAAAAAATTCTTATCTCCCCCTAACGACGGGAAGACTGTCTCATTTAAGTGACAATCCAAAAATTTAGCGGTAAATAGGTCGCCTGTCAAGGTGTCTAAATAGCGGATAATTGTTGGGGATTCATATCCAACTTATATACGTAATTGTCTTTGAGAACCCATCTTAGTACGATGTGGGGGAGCAATAGGCATGTATATTGCACAAATCAAATATGCGTAAATGTGAAATATCAGGCTTAAATCCAGTTACCAACTGGTACGCACAATGATTGGTCAATAGTAGGTTGGAAACGAATATGTAAAGCTGCATGCAATATTGCATAAGCCCATACAAAGATAGGCATGTTGTTGGGAGATGAATTTAATAAAAGATATATGATTTTGATTAAGATCCCAAAACCCCTGAGTATGACATGTTCAGAATAATCTTGATAGTTGAGTCAGGATACAGTTTTAGAGTATTCAGAATGTTATCTGCAATATGTATAGTCAGCAGATATAGATCAGATAGATAAGACTCAAAGAACTCAAGAACTTCAAGATTGAAATCGAAAGTTTCAAGAAACCGGTTTCAAATGAAAATGAAAGTTTTCAAGACTCGTGAGGAAATCGAGTATCAAAAGACTCATTGTGAAAACGAGATATCAAGACTCAAAGATGATATCGAGGAACTAAAGACTCAAAGATGAAGACTCAAGATATCACCAAGATATCGCCGAAAAACTCGAAGACTCAAGAGTCAAGACCTCAAGACTCGTAAGACTCAAGACCTCAAGACTCGTAAGACCAAAGACGCAAGATCAAGATCAAGATCAAGATCAAGAATATCAAGGCACAAAAAGAATTATCAAGACTCGAATGTATCAATGCTCAAGATAAACTCAATGTTCCGAGGCACTGAATATATCTATCTGAAGGATGCAATACTGAGAAGATCGCGATTCCTTAGAAAATAGATATTTGCCAAGACATTCAAATGCGCATAAAAGGAACTAAGTCGGCGTTGTTAAGGTTATATCAAACTCGAGTTTGTAACCAAAAAGAGCCGGAATGAAGGTGTCTACCTTTACCGAGACAAAAGTCAAAAAGAGGAAGACAAAGATTATACCATATCGACAATCGACAAAGGATGTGTCATTGAAAAAAGATGTCGGGAAGTACAAAAGTTCCAGACTGCAAAAAGTGAAGACCAGCTACATGAAAGGCTATTGCGTAAAAAGTGTTAGGGAGTTTCAAACCCTAAATATAGTCGTTCCTCACACACCATAAGAGGAAACTCACGAAGCTATCTCTCCAACGGATAGTTTTCAAGAGTGACCTTGGTGTATGCCTATAAATACTGGTGACCCTCTACATTGTAAGGTTACGGGAAATTTATAAGCAACTCAAGAAGCTCAAACTTATTATCGCAAAGTTAAAGCACTCGAAAAACTTAGAATTTCCCAAGTGCTTTTATATTGAAGAGAGCTCACTAAACTAAGCCTAGCTTGATAGACATATCCAAAGCTTAGTCGAGATATCATAACCCCTTTGCATTGTACTTCATTGTAAATGATATCTCATCCTAGTTGGAAACCAACCGAGAAACCCCAAACCCTTGAGAAGGTAGTTGGAGTGTATTTGTTGGTGAGAAGAGTTGTAAAGAGTTAGTAAACTACGCGGAGTAGTCAGAAAGCTCTAGAGGAGAAGTTAGTAAGCTACAGAGGTAGTCTGAAAACTTGTTTGTGTTTGAGTAAGTAAACTACGGAGGTAGTCAGAAAGCTCAAGGTCGGGTTGAGTAAGTAAACTACGTGGAGTAGTCAGAAAGCTCAGGGCCGAGTTGAGTAAGTAAACTACGCGAGGTAGTCAGAAAGCTCAGAAGTGATTAGTGAATTTCTCTGAGGATCAGAGAGAGTGGACGTAGGAGCTTGAGTCTCTGAACCACTATAATTGATGTGTTGTTTATTGCTTTCTTTATCTGTGCTTAATTGTTGCATCACTGAGTTTGAAAGCATATTTTCAATGATATTTCAGTCGGAATCAATCCACTGGAAGTTACATATAATTGAATCACAGTCTAATCACTATTTCTTTAAAGGAAGGTTTTTCAGCAAAGCTTAAAACGAGTATAAACTAAAGGGCCAACCATTCTGCACGACTGAGTAGCTAGAACAGATAGTTACCAAACTGAACTTACTCTTCTGAGGGTTCAGTAAGTTAGTTATCTGATCCAAGCAACTCAGGATCTCTGACACTCAGGACTCAGTTGGGATTATCTGAGGTTTCTGAAAGCAGCTCAGGATCACTGTCTCAGTAGACTTTGACTCAGAGTGATTTGTGCTTCTCAGGACCTAATCTTCAGGATTATCTGACCCAAGCTGACCTCAGTAAGAAAAAGTTTTAAAAACACTGAACACGTGTATTCCCCCCCATACACATGTAAGACTCGTTTTCACCGGGACCAACACATGTTGATACGCATAAACAGTGCCCTAGCCACCATTTATTTTCTTTTGATGGTGGCCTCTGAGGGACCATTTGTGTAGCACAAGGGGTGCAGAATGCTTCATATTGATCCCAATAAATATGCAATAATCATCAAATGTTTTTGATGATGATAAGGGTGGTGAGCCCTTAAACATATAATATGCGCTAAGAGTTTGCAATGCAGAATTAATTGTGGATAGTAGAACGACATGTGATCATATGTCGAAGAATCAACGAGAACCATAAAATACTTGAATGATCCGCATTCTGGATGAATTGGTCCACAAATATCATTTTGTATTCTTTGTGAGAATGAATTATTTTGTTTTGAATCTTTAGAATAAGTAGGTCTCATTGTTACTTTTGCTAAAGAGTAGGCTTTGTAAAATGAGTGATGTGTCTTTGAGATTTATAATGAGGTAGAGTGCAATGTAAATAATGTTTCTGGTACTTCAGAAAACAAAGGTTGCAGAAACGCAGCAACATGACCGATATTGTGCATTATATCTAATTTTTAACTCATTTTTATGCTTCACTCATAAAACAGATGTCCGTATTAGTTCTTCAAAATATGGACCATCATGTCACTACTTGGATGTCCAAGATTGTCATGACAAAACTTATATAAATCAGCATCCCATAGTTCATCATTGGCGACAATATATGATTCGAGAATCCAAATAATAGTGAGATACAATTCACTAAATTGACTCATTAATTTATATAAGATGTGTTTTCTTCCACATTCACTAGAGGTAATTAAATTTCATTCTCATTATAATATTTCAAATGACATCGTTGGCACAAATGTCTTTAAAATTTAACAAGGAATATTGATGCACAATATATTGAAATAAAATTATTACTTTTAGAATAAAGTTCAAATTAATAAGCCAACTTCACTAAAAGATCTTAATCCAAAAATCAAACTAAGAAATCAGCGGTCTAAATACCTTTAAGACCCAAAGTAACTGTTCAAATAAAAGGAGGCACTATGCCTTAACAACATTCTTGAAAAATGAGAAATTGATAAAGTAAAGCAGTTAAAATCACGAATACATATTGGTTGGGCAAAGTCATTGTTGCCATTGAAATTTGCAATCGTGAGGTTAACATTTGTACGATGGTTCTTGCCTTCCATATAGTGGGTTTCACATTCTCTAGATTTCCCATGTCTTTTTAACTGTTACTTTGTGCTTGCATAGCAATGGTGACTCTCACCATGGGTCCCACAGCCCGTACCACGTGGTGCATTCATTATTTTCACGTTGGTAGGGATTAACATGTCGTGTCCACTTTCCTTTGGGACTCTTTCCATTGTTCCCTTAATAAATTAATATAAGTTAGCGTCGAAAATTTTCTTTGTCCCATCAAGTTTGATAATATTATTTTAAAAGAATTTGATCATACTTTTCAATTACTTATAAGATGATCCACATCATCAAGGAACTTGTTGGCTGCCTAATATAACTTGTATCAGGACAAAAGTCTAATTATGAAAAAGTACAAGCCCAATACAAATTTGAGCAATTCACCAGGACTAGTAGCATAATAATGGCCATACACGGGACAGAGTTTTAACACATAACATATCGATATTAAAAAAAATGACCTTTATCAAGAATTTGGAAGTTTTTCGCTCTTTTATAAATTGGAATGATCCAACCCTTGTAGTTACAAATGAAATTGTAAGGAATAAGTTGGAAAAATTAATTATCATATCCTGTTCAGTTTCAATTAGTAGAATGAGTTACTTTTCAATTTTGAGTAAAATAATTTATTTTTTCAATTGTATAGAATGATTTACGTTTCGTTCAGTATTTTCCTTTATTCCTTAGATGTGTCACTTTACATCGTGATAATATATAAGTCTATATTGCTTTGCCAACCAGTGTAAGAATTGAAGTAGGAAAGGTGGAGAGAGTTTTATTGTATCAAATCATCTTTTATGATTTGCTTTTTACAGAAAGTACGATGTGTTTTAAGGCGCAACATATATTTATCAAAATTGTTGATCCTTTAATTGAAAAGCAAGAGGATTTAATTCCACTAGACAGTAAGTTCTGAAAGTAGAGTATTATGGATGTTTTTCGGGTGTTTTCAATTAAAGGTACTCCTAGTATAAACTAGGATCAATGTTTTGCCTCAAAGAAATTAGGGGACTGACTTTGACCTTGTCAGACAGTTCATTTTCATTAGTACCAGTGGATGGTTTGATGTAAAAGAAAATACTTCCTGAAGAATGTATTTTCTACATCGAAAACCCAACAATGGCACTCAATTTCTTTTGAGTTCAATGTTTTAAATTTTGGTCAAGCTAACTAAGCCATATATTGCAAGCAAGACAGAACATATATTAATTACGCAAACGTAATAATATAAAATATTTACTTTTCAAGAATGTGCATAAAAATAGATTTTTGAGAGTATGAGTCACACATTTTTCAATGCTCTGTGAAAATACTTTATCACATTAATTTTATACTCATATGTATTACTCATAAATTTTATTTATCATGGAGGTGTACAATAGCAAACATGTATATATTTAAACAACTTGTATGACAATAAAAATTTAAATCCACAGTGATTATCATAACATCACATTACCCAAATACATCATGGGAGTTTTGAAAAAAAATGTCATCAAAATAATGTATTTATGTGGTTTTATTTGTAAAATTATATTCGCACCAATTTCTTTTAAATGAAATTAGATTCATTAAATTTCAGGGAATCAAAATAGACACAGAAATAAGTAATAATAGGCAAGTAAAGATTTTTCACAAAAATCCTAATTTCTAGAGCAAATAATTATCAAGTTTATACTGCGTCAAGCAGTTCTAATTGCTGATATTTAAAAGTGATTAAGTTTTTTTACCACAGCGGAACCCTATGGTAATGATTCCTTATTACCATTAATAAAAGATTGAACTCGTTAAGCAGCCTCAATGGAAAGTTCGTGTGTTTGCTTCCTCGTCTCATATTCATGGGCATTTCATCAGTCTGCTTGTCTCAAATGGGTAGAGTAATCAATCGAGTACAAAAGAAAACTCAACAAAGATACGGATTAGCCAAAAATAAATTGTAACAGTAATGGAATCACTTATACAAAATTATAAACGACTCAATAATCTCATAAACTTAAGGATAAATAACATGCAATATCCAATTAGGCGTTTAAAAATAATTAAATTAGCTATAAAAAATAGCATAATATTCGAGCCCAATGCTTTTAAATACAACACATAATACTAATTCAAGAGGTCAAATGAATTTCAAGTTCTGGATCCTGATGAATTGTCTGATTCCTTATTTGCTAAAAAGTTTTTTCTTTTCTTTTTAATAATAACATCTAATATACCTTATGAATTCATTGGTTGGGTGGATCATAATGAAATAGACAATTTCGAAAGCTTGAAGCAATTACTACCAAGTTGATTGTTGGGCGGCTCATAGGCAATCACACCCAACGAACACTAAAATACAAGTTGATTGAATAATTATCAAATTGGAAGAATAAACAATAAAAAATAGTGGTTCTTGCCTATGAGCAGTAAAACGAAAGTTCTAATTTCAAATTAATTTGGCTGAACAATATGACATCGTCGATTATCGAGTACTTATAAATTCAAACATAATCGAACAACACATATAAACAGGATTAATAATTTCATAAATTAGATCTCACCGAGTCGGTTGTGATAGAGCAGAAATGCGGATCCGACTACCGTAAACTTGGAGAGTTGAACGACCGTGAAACCTAATTGGTTAGAACCTCATGCTGATAACGTGTTGTAGGATACGCAGAAATAAAGGACACAAATTTGGTGTTGTAGGATAAGCAGAAATAAAGGACACAGATTTGGGTGATCCAATTCGTCAAGAATGACTATATCTGGGAGCATATCAAGCCAGAAGGTTTTACTATTCTTCTCGTATGGTTAATACATCAAAGATCTCTTTATATATAATATAATCTAGGATTACACATAATATAAGGAATTACATAAACTACTCTCCCATCAGTTACCTTTTGATGAAGACACATAAATATATTTTCCTTCAACAACGCTATTTAAAAAATTATTTTACATTTCAAATATTAATAATTTTTATACATAAAAATTAATAATTATAAATAAATAGAGTTTATCGCAAACTCTAATTTACATAATTTTTTGTCCACATTGTATGCTAGTAACTTGTTTTTTTGCGGAAGCCACAAAACAAGTAGTTATTGATACTAAAGTGGAGTTAATGCGTATATTTTTGTGAATACCGCCCGACAGAACAATCCACCACTCCACTACCTGATCACGAGACTGCTTCTGCTTAATTTCAATTTCTCCACCATTCTCTCTCCCACATGCAGATGCAGGAAGCCAGCAACGGCCAATCAGAGCCCAGCCAAACCCGAAAAACCACCCGTAAGCAAAAAGTCCAAAACAACCCTCTCCATTTCCGACGATCCCCAAACCCCCGCCCTCCGCCGCCTCTCCCCCACCCCTTCCTTCAATTCCACCACCTCTCCGCGCGGCGATGTAACCAGTTTCAATTTCTCGGATCGCGACTACATATTCCCCTCCAATCTCGGCCCGTACTCCACTCGCCGAAGCGTCTCCGTCAAATCCACCCTTCTCCCGCCCCCAAATCGCAACACCAAACGTCGCCGTTTCAATTGCCGGTTCGCAGCTCTTCAATGCCGCATAGCGACTCCAGGGCCGATTCGGCCCGAGAGACCGGTTCTCCGCCGAATAAGCCCAAATTGCGGGCCGATAAGGATTTGAAGGCGCTGTCGATTCAAGCATCGGCGTCGTCGTCGCTGGGTTTGGTCAATTCACCGTCGGCGGTTCAATCTGACGCCGAGAATTATTGTAAAGTTCACAAGTGTTGCTCGATCAGAAATTATTGGAAGGTTCAATTGGTGAGTAAATTATTTGATTTCGATTATGCTATTTTCGAATTTCTCACGTTCGTCTGAATGTAATCGTGACAGAAGAACTTAATTTCATTGAGCTCATTAGGATCCAATTTTCGCCTCCATTGACATCACCATATCTTGCACTGAAATTAAATTGAAGTGATTGAACAGTTTTTCTTAATATATTTTTGTGTGAAAAATATTTAAAAAGTTCATTTATTATAGTTTCCAGTTTAATAGTTCATATGATATTCTAATTTTTGCATGCTATACTTTGAAAAGGATACCTTTGTCAATAAAAATTATGTATACCATATACATAATATTATGTTTTTCTTTCAGTTTGATTTGACGTCATTAATTGTAATTTCGTCCTTTAGTGTATTATTTGCGTTTCCTTATTAATTATTTATTTCAATTTTATCTTTTAGTATTCATTTTTTTAGTATATGCCATTTAAAGTAGTATCATATTTGTATATCCATTAAATACGTTATTTCTTAATTAAATGTAAATTACAAATCAAATACTAGTTTTGGTTGCAAAACTAATAACCTGATGATGAAGTGAGAAAAAACTGTTGTTAATAGAGTTATGAAATTTTGGAATATTCCAGTTAGTCAAAATATGAACTTGCTAATGGAAAATGGGATTTAAGTTTGCTGTAAAAGTTGCACAAAAAAACATGAGTAGGTCTTTTGTGAAAATTTTCATGTATGAAAATCTATAAAATTGTCTTAAATCAATTATCTACACCCTAAATACTAAATAATTAACCCTAAATTAAGACCTATTCGGGCCGGGTGAACCATGAACCACTTGGGCCGAGTGAACCATGAACCACTCAATTTTGTCTTGCCTTCACCAATTATAGAATTTAGTTGTAAATTAAAGTTTTTTCATGTATGAAAATTTTCATACTAGACTTTGTCAAAAATCATGGATACGACTGGGATGGCCTTGGCCTTGAGGTCAGTTGGGATGAACAAGAACCCTATCAAGAAAGAAGATTGATTTTTATTTGTGACATTCTTTTTTTATTTTTTCTGCTGAAATGTTGAAACTTAGTAAGAGTTTGTAAACTTCCAAAGTTGTGGTCATCTTTGTGCAAAAAGTGTAATTTCATTTAACGACATCTTTTTTTGCTAAGATTGCATGGTTTTGCTTCAATGGTGTGATTTTGAGAAAGTTGCATTGTGTTACTTTAGGAGGATGATATTGAAAATTTTACCATTTTAGTGATTTTCTTCAAACTATTTCTCACTTAGACCCATTCAATAACCACTTAAGGGGTCATTAACTGATTAACGTTCGAACTATCCTGTAGCCAACTGTTTTTGGTTTTCTTTCTCTGATTTATTTATTTGATTCTATATACTATGTTATATATATGGCTTGGACTAGAAGTTTTGCTAGATTATCCTTCATAATGGCAAGGGACCTCAAATGAGCTTGGTTAGTCCCACAAAGTCTTTACATATTTATACTAGAAATACGGTAAGATTCCAATGAGAAACTAACATTCGACAAGGGCAAATGCGTGAAAAGTAAAAAATGAACAATATTTATACTCCGAATGTAGAACACCATATTATTTGTAGTATTGTAGTTCTATTTTCTTCCAGATCTATGGCATTTACCTATTTACTTATGATAATTACAACTTTGTCTTCTTCTTTTTTTTTTTTTTTTCACGTTTTGGTGTGAATTACTGCAATACCTTTATCATGGGGAAGTGCACTTTTCTCTTGTTCTTTGCTCTATAATGTTCGCTACTGACACCTTGATCATGTAAACATGAGTCTTTTTCCTACCATTTCTTATGGAATTAAATATGAAAAGCTTCATTTTACATATTTCACAAGAATACTTTGAAGTTATATCTATTAGCGTTAAACATTTCAAGGGGCAATGAGTTAAAAAATCTTTAAGGCTTCATTGCTGTTAGTGAGTTTGGGATTAATATTTGTGTGCTTTCACTTGCAGCTAATATTTTCCTTCTTCATATCTGTTACCTATGCAATTCTCCTGCGTAGTGAAGTAGGAAGGCTTAAGGTATGTACCTTTATATGTCTACATTTATTTTCATACTATTTTAAAAATATGATGACCACTCTATTGATCTCCTCCTTTCCTTACGGTTCCCAAAGGTACTTGGATCAATCAATTGATAAGAGTAATAAAATTAACGGTTAATTGCAAAATAAATCTCGACCTTTTCACATATTTTCAGTTACAACTTATGTTTTTAGTTTTGCTATTCGATACATGACCTTTTAAATTCTTGCAATTCTATCACATGACTATTTTCCGGCAAGTCCTGCTGTAAAAGGTTGTGATATTGAAACAATAACAAAAGGTTGTGTATTTATTTGAAATTTTTCTAAAAAAATCCGGCTGCCACGTCAGCATAAGTTGTCGGAAAATAGTCATATGATATAATTGTAAAATTTAAAAAGTCTATGTATCAAATAGTAAATTTTAAAAAACATATGTTATAAATGAAAACCATGGTTGCAGAAATCGGCCTAGGCAGCAGCCGGCCGCCCCGATTTTGTGAAAGTCGGTGAGAAAAATCGTTCTCGCTGCTAGGTGGCGCCTAGGCGGACCTAGGAGGATCTAGGCGGCCGCCTAGGCGGATTTATGTTAATTTTTGTAATTTAAAAAAAAAATAAAAAGTTGGACAGCCTAGGCGGTCTAGGCGCTAGGCGCCCATAATCCACCCGACTAGCGATTTTCGACTTCTGCACCCCTGATGAGAACACGTATAAATGTCGTGATTTTATATGCCATTAACCTTTAAACTAATTATAATTATAAATCATAATAAGTTTGTAAACATTTAAGTTCATTAATATTTGATTAGGAATGATGATATATTGCAGGAAGATTACATAAAGCTTCAAGAATTTTGTAGTCACGAAAATTCTGCTAGTAGCGACGATATCACAGTTTTGGATTTCGAAACTGGGACTTCTTTTTTGACTTTAGGGAACAACGATCCTAGAGCAATAGCTTTATGCACAGTAATCATTACCCTCATAACACCATTTGTTTTATACGAGTATCTCGACTATCTCCCACGAATCAAAAGTCTTTCAAAGCGGTCAAACGATAACAAAGAGGAGGTCCCCTTAAAAAAACGGGTTGCCTATATGGTGGACGTTTGTTTCTCTGGTTACCCTTATGCGAAGCTGCTCGCACTTCTCTTCGCGACTCTGTTTCTTATTGGATTCGGTGGGTTGGCATTATATGCTGTAAGTGATAGCAGCTTTGCTGAAGCTCTCTGGCTTTCTTGGACCTTTGTGGCGGATTCAGGAAATCATGCTGATAGGGTCGGTACCGGACCCCGCATCGTTTCAGTTCTATAAGCTCAGGAGGCATGCTTATATTTGCCATGATGCTGGGGCTCGTTTCTGACTCTATTTCGGAGAAGGTGGACTCATTGCGCAAGGGCAAGAGCAAAGTCATTGAACACAACCATATTCTCATTCTTGGATGGAGTGACAAATTGGTAATGCATTCAGTAAATTATGATAAGCGATATGCTTATCTACTGTTTGCTATATTAATTTCCTCCGTTATTTGGAGTGTTCTGCTAACTATAATTTCTCTCAATCATGGTTTCAAAGGGAAGAAGTCCTGCATCATGAAAATCGTGCAAGTACATATACTGTTTTTATCATTAATAAACCATGTGACGAGCATGACGCGTACCTCTATGTGCATGGAACTTGCTTTTGTCTCTTAACTGGGACTCCTAATATCTGTCTTCTGAAAACCCCAGTCACATACCATTGCTTTTCAAACCTTCGTCGATCTTAAGGTTAATAATGATCATTCATCACAGGGTTCGCTTCTAAAGCAGCTAGCAATAGCGAACAAAAGCATAGGCGGTGGTGTCATTGTTGTACTTGCAGAAAGAGACAAGGAGGAAATGGAAATGGACATAGCAAAGCTCGAATTTGACTTAATGGGAACATCAGTTATCTGCAGAAGTGGTAGCCCTCTTATACTAGCTGACTTAAAAAAGGTACTGTTTCATTACCGCATTTATCAGTCTCTTGTACACCAATTGTACGGTATAGCTGTACACAACTTATACTTTTCAGTAGAAACAACTAATACTGTTCAGTGAAAACAACTAATAGAATTTAGTGAAAATAACATATACTGACTTAAAAAAGATATTATTTCATTACAGGCATTTCTCTCCTCTAGTTTGAAGTCTTCCCATTTCTCGGTTCTTAAATTAAAATATATTTCAGGGATTGTAATTTATCTTGTAGTTGAATTGTATTCAGGATCCCTTAACTTCTCATGTTCTTTTCATGCAGGTCTCTGTCTCGAAGGCACGTGCTATCATTGTACTAGCATCTGATGAGAATGCAGATCAGGTCATTACTTTTGATTCTACAATGTTTTACTATGATTTATGCTCGTCTAAATGTTAATGTTATTTTTTAAATGTATCAGAGTGATGCACGGGCTCTGAGGGTTGTGCTTAGCCTAACAGGGGTGAAGGAGGGCTTAAGGGGCCATGTTGTTGTAGAAATGAGTGATCTTGACAATGAGCCCTTGGTGAAGCTTGTTGGAGGTGAACTCATCGAAACAGTTGTTGCACATGATGTGATTGGTCGACTGATGATACAATGTGCTCTCCAGCCTGGCCTTGCTCAGGTCAGATCACGTAAATTGCACTTTTTAGGGTTAATTGCATAAATATCAAGATCATTTTGCGTTTTTTCAATTACAATATATCCTTTTGAAATTTGCAGTTCATATGACTAGTTTTTTAGCATATGCTGATGTGGCAGCCGGAAATCTTTGAAAAAAGTGCAAATAAATTTTATTTTCTTTGTTATTGTTTCAACTTTTTGCATAAATATAGGTGCTTGTTAGTACAAGATCACTACTTTCTATATTATCGTTTAATACTCCTTCGAATATAACTCTTATTAATGTTACATCTATACACCTAATAATTTGTTGAGTATCATTCAGTTGATTCAAATAATGGATTTTCAAGTGTGATTTTAAAAACTTCATGCAAATAATGTTTTAAAAACTTTTAGTAGCAAATTCATATAACTTATGTTGCTTCCTTCATTCTTTGTCCTCTTTCCTAGGAAATGTCACATTTATTTCATCTTTTGTTTTTCCTTTAGTGTAGTGCTGAAGTTTCTTCATATAGCATAAGGAAGTGTCATCAACCATCACATTATCAATTGACATTTTTCTTGGGTGTAATATATTCTTATTTGCAGATATGGGAAGACATTTTGGGGTTCGAAAATGCAGAGTTTTATATCAAAAGATGGCCCGAATTGGACGGCCATTGTTTTGAAGATGTTCTTATTTCTTTTCCCGATGCGATTCCTTGTGGGGTCAAGGTGTCTGCAGATGGCGGAAGAATTATAATAAACCCAGATGATAAATATGTTCTACGGGAAGGTGATGAAGTTCTTGTTATTGCTGAGTATGATGACACGTACGCCCCTGGTCCCTTACCACAGGTCATCTCTTTTCTTGGGTTTATTAGACATTTTCTTTTCTGCTTCTTAATGTTGTTCTCATATATGCATCACATCCTGTGCAGATCCAGAAGGGCCTATTTCCTAAAATAATCGATCCTCCAAAATTCCCTGAAAAGATCCTTTTTTGTGGTTGGAGACGTGACATTGATGATATGATTATGGTATTCCTCTCATTGTCTTTTTTTTTTATTTTCTTTATTAAATTTCCATTTTTATCTTGTGAATTTCATTTTTTGTATCCATAGTTCCATTGAGGTTGATAGATAAGTATCGTTTAAACTGTTTATATAGTCAGAGGAAGCTTGTTGCTTATAGAAATCGTCTTCAGTTGTGACTTCTTTCTGTAACATTTTGGTTTATATTTATAGTTATCTTTAGTTTATTACATTTCCAACACAAATAACACTTGGGTGCACCGGTTTCACCGTGCAACTGGTGCACAACTAATACTTTTCAATGGAAACAACTAATACTATTAGGCGGAAACATCTAATACTGACCAACAAATAAGTTTTAGTAAAACAAATAACACTCCCTCCGTCCATGAATTTGCTTCCCATTGCAATAGGCACATGTTTTAAGAAAGTGAATAAAGTAGATAAAAGGTATTGGGGGTCCATTTATAAATAAAACGAGTGTTTGTGAGCAAAGAGTCAAATTGCAGTTTGAGTAATTACGTGGTGGTTGGAGGATAAAAATAAAGTGTTTTTTCCATAAAGGGTATGGGAACAAATTTGGTGGACGGACAAATAAGGCAGGTGATAGCAAATTTCGTGGACAGAGGTAGTACCATTTAAAAATGCACCTGTCTTGCACATTGCAACTGGCATATTAGTATTTTCCTATCAAAACCATTTATAACTTCTTTTTTTCAAATCTTATTTTGTTTAGAAACATCATCCTTAGGTCGTTTAACTTATCTCTATTCTGTTGTCAAATATTTAGGTACTAGAGGAGTTTTTGTCTCCAGGATCAGAATTATGGATGTTCAATGAGGTTCAAGAAAAGGACCGAGAGAGAAAGTTAAAAGACGGTGGGCTAGATATTTCTGGATTAGCAAACTTAAAACTTATCCATCGTGAAGGAAATGCAATCATCCGTCGGCATCTCGAGAATCTACCATTAGAGACATTTGATTCTGTAAGTATATATGCTGCTCTTACATCCATGCCTCCACACGCATGACTGCGACATAGTTTGCTGATAATGTCTCCAAATGTGAACTTAAAGTCACACATATATAGTATGGTGTTTTTTGGAGTGTGTATTAGTATAAAATGCTCGAGAAGTTGAAATGTATAATCCTACTAAGCTAAAAAATTTATAGTGGTGGAGATTATCTCATTATAAGCGTCTGTTTTAATGACTCTTGAATATGTTAACATTCAGAAGGAATTGAATAAATGGAGAGATTTTAGTAAAGATTATTATTCTCTAATTCCTAACAAATTTTACAATAGATGCTAACTGCTATCCAATTCTTTCTTCGCCAAGATGGTGCTTCTCCAGTTCTCCCTTAAATAGTTACTAGAGGCACTTGAAGTCCGCATCTCTACAGGTACGAGGATGGCAATGTTACTAATGTGTGTGCATCACTATGCCTCCCCCGACTCAGGCACGCCTCCTGGATACCAGTGTTTTCCCAACCCTGGTTTTTAGTTCATTTTTAAGTGTGTATACATATTGGTTTAGCTTATAATTATATATATTGATCTTTTTTAGTCAATTATTTAGTTTGTAAAGTAATACTATAATTTTACATGGTAGAACTAACAAGAAGTAAAACTGAATCAATTATTAATAGATTACTCAAACAACTATTCTTCCTTAGCTTGTGGAACAGGGTGCTTTATGAGTTGGGTTTACATTGGGTTCTTCCACCCTCTATGTAGACCTTTCTGTCATCCTGATTAAGGATTCATCGTCCCTTCGTACTATTTTTTCTTAAATATCAATAAAATATGTTTCTTATTTTACGAAGTAATTAAATCTCGTTCAACAAGTCTAAGGTGGTGTTTGCAAACTCTACAAAATAAGGCAGAATCACTTTTTTGGCTATCCCTCACAGCTTTTGAAAAAAAATGATTCTAAAAGCTATTTGCAGTGTTTGAAAACACACCCTACTATGCTGCTTTCGTCCAAAACTGTCGTGGAATAAGCTGGATCGGTACTGCCAATTTAGAAAATCAATTCAAGGGGGTTCCAGTTAAAATTCTTCAATTGGAATGAGAATAAGTTTTAAGGTAATTATGATGTTAAGGATAACAAAAGATGATCAGTCCACTACCTCACCTCCTTAATAAGTTAATTACTCCTTTTTTATTACCTCTCCCTCCTACAATCATTTCTCCTCAATCATTCCACTATTTCTCAACCAACAACAATTTGTTGTCCACTCTATTCCAAAATTAGGGCAACACTACTAACAATGTAACCACCATTAGAATGAAGTAGGTGTGAGGAAGCTATTAGGGCCTGAACTTATTGAAGATTCTACGAGAACCATATCCAGATCCGGGACATACTCAAGACATAAAGAAATCATATGTTGACATTAGAAGAAAGGACCTTCACTTCCAAGAAGGGGGAAAACTATTCCTGAAAGTGGCACGTATGATTCGGAAAGAGAGGGAAGCTGAAACCAATATTTATCAGTCTGTTTAAAATATTAGAAATGATCCCACATGTAGCGTACAAAATAGTCTTACCCCCTGAACTGTAAGCCGTACTTGGGATAACCCTTCCTCCAACATATTCCTTTCATCACAGGGCATGGAGAGAAAAGAGATTCCATTATCATTCCCATTGAAGAATTTGAACCAAGACCCCCCACCCCACACCCCCAACAAGAATGTTGTTAGAGTACTTTCCGTAAATCTGTAATATGTGATTTTATTACCAATTTCTAAATACGAATTAAAAATGGTTTACGCTGTATGGTCAATGCCCAATTTCATTTTGACATTGTCACTGTTTGGTGATAAAACAGTATTAGCTTTTCTGTAAATGAAAATCTTTTTTTAAACAGCCATGAAAGAATTCATTTTGTAGAGGGTCCAAAAGAAATTTGGCACTATTAGTTTTATTTAGGGTCTGATTTTGCTAGTTGATTTGGAAATGGGCTTGATTATGTTGGAGCATCACTTTTCTGAAACAGGCGTAGGAGTTGTCAAATTTAAGTTTCTAGGTTTTGGTAGTGGGGCCATTACTAACTCTAAGAGATCAGATTTTAATTCTTGCAGATGAATCTGTAGAAGACTCTATTGTTCACTCCGATTCACGATCCCTTGCCACGCTGCTCCTTGTCAGAGATATACAGGTTATTTCTCTTCCACCTTCTTTTGTTTTTTGCATTTTTTTTCCTTGCTGTTTGTTTTACTTGGGCTTTATGTTTTGTTCCCTCAGTCATATGTTCCTGCCTTCTTTCCCCATTCTTTTATGTTTGTTCTAGTTTCTTTTATTATTAGTACTATATTCTAGGCTGCAGTTGCTCTTTCTGATTTTAGGGTCAAATGAACGAAAGTGATTTCTATGCCTTGCTAGCTGATTATTCATTGCGTGGCTTAGAAATGCAGATGTCAAAATTGTCTTTTAAATTATGCCACTTCATGTTTTTGACTGGACGACAAATAATATCATTAAATTAAGAGGAAATCTTGCATGAGAATGTCTCGCGTGAGATGTGATACTCGCATGCACTATTAGTTGTACATCAGTTGCACGGTGCAACCGGTGCACGCAAGTGTTACTTGCTGTGATAAATGAGACTGACTCATACAAATTCTTGTGTTAAATTAAATAATATATATACATTTGTATAAATAAAAAAAATTACAATTGATTCAGCTAATAAAATATTGTATTCAAATATATTAGAAGAGATTGATTTAATCTAAACAAATTCATATGTATTCAAATCCACTATATTATATGATATTCTCTTCCATATTATGACGATGAATTTATATTTTCCAATTATGTCATTTTTCATATTATTTAAATCTTTACGGATTAGGATTCAAGATAAAGAGTAGGTCTCCTTTGAACCTGGGTTCACGTGAACTCCCCTTTTCAAGTATCACTTTTTAGTATATGAAGTGTCACTGTTTAAGAAATGCTTGATTTTATGTATTGTTTTTCTCAAAATAACTTAACAATGACACTTTGTATGCTAAACAATGACACTTTGTATGCTAAACAATGACACTTCATATATTGGACAGTGATACTTTGAAGAAGAAAGTTCACGTGTCTCCGGATTCATAGAAGTTTTATGCTAGATAAATATATTATATATTAAAATCAAATAAAAGATAGGAGTAATATAGATTTCATAGTACATATGCAGCAGTAAACATTGGTTAAAATGCTGACGACTATTATAAACCGCATGCTCATTGCTACAGTCCAAGCGACTTCCTTATAAAGACACGAAGTCCTCTCCGTTGCGGCATTCTGGATTTTCCCAAAGTTCGTGGATTCGGGAAATGCAGCAAGCTTTAAACAAGTCCATCATAATAAGCGAGATATTGGATTCTAGAACTAGAAATCTTGTCTCTGTATTAAGGATTAGTGATTATGTGCTATCAAACGAGCTGGTGAGCATGGCACTCGCAATGGTGGCAGAAGACAAACAAATTAATCGTGTCCTAGAAGAACTTTTTGCAGAAGAGGTATTCCCCATTCACTCTTTCATTTTTAAGGTTCCATATTTTTTCTGTAATTTTATCAATTCAAGATCAACAAAATAGCAAAACTATCAATTAAGGATTGGAAACATTTTTCCTATTGATTCGAGACCTAAAAACTAGGAAATTATCAATTTGAGGCCTTAAAGATACCAAACATGGTCTTAAAATTTGTAAGTCCTAAATTAATAGGTTTACTATTTTTTTTTCAGACCTTAATTGATGAAACTTCTTTTCTTTTTTGAATTTATAAATAGTGGTTATTGAGGTTCGAACAGGGGATCTAAAACAATTCCTAAACTAATAAGCAGTGGACAAAATATTAAAGTGTGGCTGCTGGGATTCAAGCCCAGGTCTCCACGGCCACAACGTGGAATTCTTACCACTAAACTACAGCCACTCTTGTTGAAGTTTTTACCAGTAATAGTTAGATATAGATCCATTATGAAAAATAACTTATTTTCTTTAATTCTTTTCTGCTGCCAAATGATCATGAATTGGGATACCAAATGTGCACAAAATTATGCTAATATTGTTATTAGATTTTCTTATTAAAAAATTTATTGTTAGATCTAATAATAATATCCGAGGAATGCTGTTTTAACTGGTTCTTTTTCTCGCCTGGTTTTTATTAGTTCTTGTAAGCAGCTTCTAACTTATCAGCAGTCGCCTATATTTCTTTATTTTGTTAGCAATGTTGTTTGCATCAAATTGGGTTTTAAATCCAAATCTTGGGTATATCTTACTAATGCTGCAAGTATATTCTGTAATCTAATTGTAGAAGGTTCATCATTTTTCACAAAATGAACATGACTACCTCATGTATATAAGTGCCAGAAATCCCTATTCATTAAGAAAAATACTTCTATGCACTGTGCAATTCAAGTGCATCTTTAAGTGCTATTAGCTGTTTAATGAAAAAGTATTCGTTGATTAGTATTAGTTGTTCTTGCTGAACAATATTAGTTGTTTTCGTTGAACAATATTAGTTGTGCACCAGTTGTGTGGTGCAACTAGTGCACTCAAGTGTTACTCGATCGTTAATGATCAGTGCATGATGTGCAGGGAAACGAGATGTGCATAAAGCCAGCAGAATTCTATCTTTATGGCCAGGAAGAACTCTGTTTCTACGAAATAATGATGAGGGGTCGTCAACGCAAGGAAATCGTGATTGGATATCAAGTTGCGACAGCAGAGCAAGCAGTGATCAACCCCGTATGCAAGTCAACACCACGTAAGTGGTCCATTGACGATGTTTTCGTAGTCATTTCATCAGGTGGATGATTAAAAAAAGAAAAAGAAAAGAGCAATCCCCCTTCTTTATGAAGAAAAATAATTCTTCGATCGGTTGAGATTCAAGAATATGCAGATGATGGAAGAATGAAAATGATGATGTATTCCTCTGAAGAGAAACCAGCTATTTAAGGTGGAAAAAGTTGTGGGTTGAAGAAAAATTTACGAGGTCTCCTTTCACAAGGGATTTTGCTGACCTGAAGATGACTTAGGTATGATAATAAATAAGATTGTAGGGTTGACTGTTTGACAAAGAAATGTTTCTACAAATTTGAAATGCTGATGAAATTTGTGTAATAAGTTATCTAACCATTAAGGCCCCGTTTGCTTCACATGACGGGAATGTTTCAAAAGGAATAAATTCTAGCATGAGACTATGTAATATTATGTAGGTTATGAGATGGATTCAAATTAAGTGTTTGTTTGCTAACTCTAAAAAGTGGTTGAGAAGCATTTATTTTAAAAGTTGCTAGATACTATTTTTTGAAAAAATAAGTGCTTCTACTAATTGAATAGATTTGCAAACATGAAACATGTGTATCCGTCTAATTCGGTTTGTCATTTTGAATTGCCTCATATATTATTATATCATCCTTGATTAATTGGCTTTTTCATCTATAAAGTCAAAGTCTCTTCATCTCTTCACAATGTTGCTTCTTTTGCACCCTTTTGTTTAGTCATCTGCTTTCAATGCCATTTTAAGGGGTGGATTAGTACAATGTATGGAAAATATTATTTTACTATTGTATTGAGAAGTTCGGTATGTAATATTCATACTAAAATTGTACCAAAATTTGATAATATCAAATTTTTTTAACATTATTGGGATATAAAGAAAAGAGAGGCACTATTTAAAATTATGCTAGATTTTTTAAGAGCTACACTTCTTATGCACAACAGTGATTCTCGTTAGTCATTGTACATGAGAGTGACACTGCATATGCTCACAATTACTTTAAAAACAATTAACTTCAATTCGAGTTCAGCGAAAAATTTGCCATAAGAATTACAATTGGCTTGTTCTGAGATTGCTAATTTTTGGAAGGAGAACCTAAAAGAACGAATACAAAACGATGAACATCCATCTTAAATCCTTTGATGAGCTTATTATTCGAAGTGAGGATTTGAAATAAATATCAAAAAATGCGTTAAATAAAGAGTTCTCTTAAATAAACCAACTCCAAAAGTAGACTTCCATCTGGACATAGTTGAGAGTTCACCATCTCCTATTGTTCGCTACTCTATACAAAATTGGTTATTCCATCCCCTACACTGCATACCTTCAAAATGAGAATAAAACCAAAATAGTCTCATGACTTTGGACCTTTATTGAAATAGTTTCACAATTATTAACTTTTTCAATTTAATTCTGCATGTATTCAATTTGATCCAGTTTAATCTCAAACAGTCGGAGGTCGCTCAAAATTGCCCAAAATAATGTCGTTTTGGGCGCGTGTAGGCCAATTTTGACCTGAATATGTAAGACACGTGTCCAAAACGATGTCGTTTTGGACAATTTTGAGCGACCTCTGGCGGTTTGATACTAAATCGGATCAAATTGAATACATGTGGAATTAACTTGGAGGAGTTGATAATTATAGTACCATTTTAATAAAGGTGTAAAATTATGAGACGATTCTGATTTAAACTCCCCTTCAAAACTGAAATTGTTTAGAATCAAAACTTTAAATTTTACTGGTTTCGAGTACCCTCACACTCCTTTTAATGAGAATGCCATATTTATCTTTAAAAGAAAAACATTTTTCACGCCCATGATATTTCCCACAGCTCTTCAAAATAGGTCTTGTTTTACATTTACACATATAGGTCTTGGTTTGCTCAAAATTTAGGTGCCTTACATATAATTTCACTTTCAGAATCTCTAATTAATCCACCGGAGTCCTCAAGGATGGTACTGCATGTAGTACGTGTCCAAATTTTCTTAGAAAATTGTACGAGTACTGATTAAACGCTAATTAATAAGGGGAAAATTACTAATTATAGGTATAAAATTTGGTATCAACTTACTAATATGACCAAAATGAATTGCATACTTACGCAGTTAAAATTGCTCACGAAAGTGCAAATATATATACATATGTATACAATTATTTTGTAACTATTAGTACGTTGCAATCCTAAAACATATATATGATACTCCCTCTGTCCCAAACTTGTTTTCTTGTATTCCGTTTTGGGCGTCCCATACTTGTTTTCCTATTTCCTTAAATGGAAATTTTTACTTTATCACTTTATCACATAAAATACTAATAAATAACTCTTTTTAACCCCAACTACTCATCACTTTATCACTTTATCATAAAAAATATTAATAAACAACTATTTTTATCCAACACTTTATCATTTTTTTCTTAAAACCCGAGCACACAGTAAACATGAAAATAATTATGGGACCGAGAGAGTATATCAATAAGTCTTCCATCAATTAAGTTAGGTCTCGTTACAAAAGAGAGAAAAAGGAAGGAAACACATGAATTATTACAAGATTCAATAAGTTAGGTCTCATTACAAAAGACAGAAAAAGAAAGAAAACACATGAATTATTACAAGATTCAATAAGTTAGGTCTCATAACAAAAGATAGGAAAAGGAAGGAAACACATGAATTATTACAAGATGTACGTGTTCTCTTTCAGTATCGCATCGTACGTTCACATTCTAATTTTGGATTTCTATATATATCTTTTTTATTTCAATGGTGGTTTGGAGAAAAGAGTTAAATGCACAAGTTGGCTTGTGCATTTTTTTGTATAACTAGTAATGTCAATCGAAAAAATTAATACTGATCAGTTAATACTTTTTAGTCAAATAGAAAACATTACTAATAAGTACTCCCTCCGTCCTATTTTTTATTATCCATTTACTGTAGACACGGAGATTAAGAAAAAATATGAGATAATAGTATTAAATGATGTAAAGTGGGTAAATTGAGTTTGGTAGAGGGAAATAATAGTATTAAATGGTGTAAAGTGAGTTTGGTGGAGAGAAATAATAGTACTAAATAGTATTTAATGTTACTTTATTATGGATTAAACAAAATTAGGACGGTTATTTATGAAAAACGGATAATCAAAATCAGGACGGGGGGAGTATAAAATTTGGGATCAACTTACTAATAGAGTAATAGTACAAAATGAATTGCATATATAGTTAAAATTGCATACGAAAGTGCAAATGTATATACATATGTGTAATCCTGAAATGTATCTATATGTAAGCCTCCCTAACTTATTATTTAAAAATGCACTTGAGTTGCTTGGTGCAACTGCTGCATATAAGTATTTGTCTTGAACCAGTGTTTTCAAAACCGAACTAGTGACCAAGTCGGATTGGGCACTGGTTGGCGGTTCAACCGGTTGGACCGGTCGGATCGACGGTTCAACCATTAAGATGATCCCTATCATTTTTTTTACATTAAAAAATAAAATAAATGTGCACTCATAAAATTTAAAATTATAAATTTATAAGTTTTATATTGACATAAGCACAATAGAATCAAGAAAACACAGTATAATACAATTAAAAGTACTAAAATACTAAAATAAGAATGATACAAATAAGAATTAAATTTTAAATTAATTAAAAAAAATCAGTTCAACCGATTTTTCAGTTGTTGATCGATTTTTTCGGTTCAATCATAAAAATAGTTTTTTGAGGATAATCGGATTGATTTTATGATCGATTCTCAGCTCAACTAGTTCAATCGATTTTTGAAAACACTTATTTGAATAGATTAATAGATAGAGCTACATAACATCACCATCTCATCAATATTTTTGGAAAAAGATGCAAAATATTGTCATCAATATATAGCATAAAATATCATGATAGAAGAAAAAAAATTGTGGTTGGAGTTGTAGGCAAGTCCAATAATTAGAACATTCAACAATAGTGTAAGTTGTAGATTATGATCTATAGAAATGTAATTTATAAAAATGATGTAGAACGAAAGATGTGATACTGTGGATAAATTAAACTTAACAAGAGATACATTTCAACTTTATTAATAATTAAAAGTTGTTTTACAATATTTTTGAGACTTCTATTTATAATAGAAAAATTAGGGCTTAGGCGTGTAAGCCCTAAAAGTCCGACCTATTAATAATTAATTAAAACATGAGTAAAGCCAAAACTATGAAAATATAAATTATACTCCCTCCGTCCCACACTCGATTGAACATTTCACTTTTTGGCTCGTTTTTATTGAACGAGTTGTTTATAGTATATGAAATGATAAAGTTGATTTTAAAAGACATGGTAGGATAGATGAGGGGTAGCACTATCATATCCCACCTTAATAAATTATTAAATGCAATCTTATCTCCATCATTCTATCCCTCTTCGAAAAAATTCGTCCTCGAATCTGAATAAATCTTATCTTTAGCAGTATAATAGAGTCTACTAGACGCTCGTCTTCAGTGAAAGTATAATTAAATAACGTCTCACGAAACTTAACTTCAAAAACATCTGCAGTCGGTACGCGGCCCAAGGTCTTGATACGATAACAAGTGGAGGGTTTAGAGAATTGACAAAATAACTATCATTAGTAATGAAAAAATGATAGTCACTAAGAAAGACTACAATAAGAATATCACTCTTGCGAACCAGGTTTATACATGAACTCTATTACTGTTATATGTAAAAACTATATATCACTGTTATGCAAAAAAAATTCACTATTTAAAATAAAGTAATATTTATTAAATAATAAAAAAATTTTTTATGCATAACAGTAATAGTTTTTATGTATAACAGTGATAATTTTTACACATAATAATAATACTAAAAAATCGAGTTCACAGTGAAGTTCACCGTGAACTGAGTTCACAAAAGTTTAATTTTGTCCTATAATAATAAGGAAGACTATAATATTTTAATAAATCGTGATTACATCTCCATCCGGAAGCAATCCACCGAACTATTAAATCAATAATTTAATGAATAACAAAATGAGAGGTATTTTGCTGATGTCTCGTTTCTACAATAATTTGCTTTTTTTTTTTTTTTTTTTTAATAATTCGATATTTGGCCCAATGATCGACTAGTTCAACAAAATAGAAGAAGGAAATTGGCCTTTTAGATCACATAAGTTAAAGTTCTATAGACATAAAATACAAAGTGTTATTGAATCAATGGATTTTAGAATTTTTGTCCTTAAAATCCATATTTCAATTGTCTTTATAGGAGTTGATTTTAATCATGTTACTCTCCAGGACAGTGACCATCAGTAATTTAAAATATTATACTCCCTCCGTCTCAAAAGATTTAACACAGTTAATTTTTACATGCATTTTTGTGAGCGAGTTTTGTATTAATAATTGAAAATGATAAAGTGACTTTTAATGAGGGGTATGATAGATAAATTTTGTATTACTCGGTGATTTTAAATTCCTGCAAAATCATACTCAAATTCCTCAATTAAAAAACAACTTAACTAAAAGAGTGCCACGAAACACAACCCAAAATCCTCTAAATACACTCAACTGTTAAACACACCCCAATAATATTTAAAAATTAAATTGTATTACTAAAAACACCACATTTTTTTCCTATTATATCCTTCATCTATTAAAATTAAAAAATAACAGTTTCCTACCTTTCATTTTCTCATGAATATTTCTCCTAAAAAAATCATTTGATTCTTTCGTATTCATTAATTTTTTATGAAAAAATTCTTAGAATTTTATATAAATTCAGAAATATATTATAAAAAATCAATTAATTTTTTTCAAACATAAATAAATTCAAAAAATTAATTAAAAAAAATTTCCAAAATCATAAAAAAGGCTAAATACAAAATAAAAATATTAAATCAACTAAATTAAAAAAAAATTAAAAAAACTGATAAAGTTAAATAAAATCTGTAAAATATTAAAAAAAATCTATATCTAAAAAATAATTAAATTAAAAAAATCAGTAAACCTAAATAAAATCTGAAAAAACGTAAATAAATTAATTTTGGAGATTTATTTTATTTTTAATTTTTTATTTATTTTTAATTTTTTTCTTACCTTACTTATATTCTAAGATTTCGTTGATTTTTATAATATTTTTAAATTTTTTAGATTTTTTTCGATTTTTGCTTATTTGATTATTTTTATATTTTAATTTTATTTTTTCAAAAATTTCAATTATTTTTTCATGTATAGAATTTAAAAAATAGATGGACAAAAAATAAAGGATCAATCAAAGTGATAAAAAATTTAGAAGACTAAAATTAAAGTAAATAAAATTTAAAAGACAAAAAGAATACCCCATATTTATGTATAGAGTAACTTAGTCATTCTATATATATATCTATTTTTGTCTTAAAAATTATGGGGTGTGTTTAGTGGCACCCTAACTAGAATGTACTTGTAAATTTTACTCACAACTTAAAAATTATCTCTAAAAAATTAAAATTGTAAAAGGATAACTTTTACAAATAAGTGATTCTCACCTTTCTCTTTACTCCCCGTAAGTATCTCTAGACATTAGCAAATCTACTAATCTCCTATAATTCATTCCCCCTTAAAGTGTTGCCAACAATAAAATATATTATATGCAGCTAATTTCCTCGAAATTTAAAGGACGTTCTTTGACATTTTCCACCTACTTTGTTAAAATTTAATTTAATTATTTTTGCCGCTATATCTACACTTTTTTTAATAGGAAATATAAATGTATTAATCAAGTAGCCAAATCGGCTTTAATAGAGACTTCACAAAATTCAAGAATAAACTCAAAAAAAGGAAGGTTCCAGCAAGAATAACTAAAAGAAGCAAGCTTATGAACGTCCATCCCACACAACCATTACTAATTGATGCAAAATGACAATTGTTTTCAGTAAAAAATTACTCGTATATGATATAACTCGTGAACTTATGGAATTAACTCAGTCATGTTTTAAAAGTAAATTAATTTAGAGCCTCAAAAATTTTTCCCAAAGGAAAATTTGATGCTATAATGGATATCTGTTTTATACTACCGTTGTCCCTCCCTAAACTTCCCATTTATTTATTTTAAACGTTCTAAAGTAAAGCTTCTCATTTCCTCGAATCAAAAGCTGTGTCCCACATTCATAAACAAATTAAAACTCCCTATAATTGAATTTTTTACAACTACCACCACAAAATATAAAAAAAAGTAAGGGGTGTTTGTGCACTTAACCTTTTCTATCACATCTCAAATTCTCATTAAAATAACCACGATGAATCAATTCACTATTTATTCTCCACATCATCTATTTTTAAATACTCAAAATTCTTTAATTTGTATGCAAACTGCAAATGAGAAAGTTTAAGAGATGGAGAGAGTGTCTCACCCAGAACTCAATCTCCATACAATTACTAGAAGTCAAATCTCTAAATTCAAAGTAATTAAAGGGTAGATCTTGGATACATATTAATCTTGTAATTAATTAATTCTCATATGGGTTTAAATACTAATATTAAAGAATGGAAATTAGGTCATCATACAAAAATGTAATGTTATTCGGCAGGCGAGGAATAAGCTGATATTTAAAAATCGAGAGTTTAGTGTATCAAAAATCTTTATAAAGAAATTAAAAGGCGTCTTTAGAGGTGCTGGGTGAAGAATTATATTCATTATAATACATCTGTCTTGGATAGATAAACCATTGTCGGTACTAATTCTGTAAATTTGTGTAAATCCCTGTTCATACCATTGTCGGTACTAATTCGGTAAATTTGTGTAAATCCCTGTTCATACTCTTATAGCTAATCATAGCTAATTTCTAGTAAAATACTTTTTTGCTTGATAAAAATAAATATATAATATATGTAATGTTGACAAGACGCATTTAGAGTGATAAGAAAGGAGGCGAATGTACCTTCATACATAACTCGAGATGCTGCAGTATTTGCAATTCTTTGAGAGCCCATCAATCACAAGTCAATTGGCCATAATTTTTTCAAGAATAGGCTTCATCTGCATTTGCATAAGCACCTCCTTCAATTTCCCTTCTTTTATAAATATATATATCATGAAAATCGGGAAATGGATCCCCTGCTGTACAGCACGGTGTTGTGAAGTAGAGGAACCGTTGGATCACACACGCTATGATCTTTTCACATGAATCATGTCTTAATTCCGGTGTGTTTTGTAGTGAAATAATAATGTGAATAAAAAAAGAAGGATATTATTATTAAACTTAAAGATGAGGGAAGAAGAAGGTGCAGGTGCAAATGCGGAAAAAGACCACATCTTGTGTTAGCTGGTTTTTTCTCCCAAAAAGCTGGGATTAATTCTACTGCATGTATGCATATGACTTGTGACTTGTGAATAAGTGTGTGTATTTATAAAGCTGGATTTCAGGCGCGTGTCAATTTATCGCCCCCACATATGTCCAAAGTTTGTGCAAAATCAACCATTTGTGGCCCGTGGAATAACGTTTCTACACTTTTTTAATTTAAAGATATTTTTCTTTTTCATTTTCCCCCTTTTTTGTACTGGCTATTCTTCTGATAACGATATTTTACTTTTACATTTTATTATCTTTATCATTTTATGAACTTGTTGGAGCTCCACAAATTAATTGGTTGTATAATAAATGTAATCTCTCTCATTAATTAGTAAAACCGTCTCGTACACATATTTATTTTTAAAAATACAAGACTTATCTACCATTTGTCTACTCTGGTGAAAAAGGCACTCCTACCACTTTTAAGGCAAAATTTGTCATTTATTAAATTATTGAATTAAATTTAGACATGTTAAAAGAATTATGACTGGCCAACCCGTTAAATAAAAAACAAGAGTTACAATTAATCTTTTCTAATCTATTTAAATTTGAATCTTTTTTAATATATGGCTCATTTAGCATGAAAACGCAACGAGTCTAGGTTAGTCCACTAGCTTATTTAACATTGTTAAGTTTCAGTTTAATATTAATATAATTCTATATGATAATTATACTAACAATTTATGTTTAAACTTTTATTTATATTATTGTATATATTTTAGATGAATATGAATTAGAAGGTAACACTTTATTTATATTTTAGATAAGAGTTGGTATGCTGTTAAACGAGTTCACTATGAAACTGATTTTTTTATTACAGGCATACTCTTTAGTAATATAAGTCACACCCCTTAGTAATATAAGTCACAACATTCAGTTATCATTACTATAATATAAGTATCACCCTTCACTTTTATGAGTAATACTCTTTATAGTAAAAAGTTACACTCGTTATATTAAAAAGTTAACACTATTTACTCTTTAGTAATATAAGTCAAACTTCTTAACCAGTTCACCGTGAAACTTGTTCACTATATGCTTTGCCTTTAGAGCTGTGTTGCACAGGTACGGGTACGTGGGTGCGGGGGCGATGCGATACAGATACGGAGATACAAATTTTTTTAAAATTCAAGGTGCGTTTCGGCAAGGATACGTCTATTTATTTATTATTTTATTATATATTATACCTGTAAAATATATGAAAGTAACAATATACAGAATGTTGGAGGCGACTCAGCTTGAAGAAAGTAGAAAAGAGGCAATGGTGTGTTCTGTTCGTGTGGTGAATTTTGTTCGTGTGGTGAAACTGGTGGCTTACTGACTTTGAGTGTTGATACGGTAATTTTAAGTTTTTATATATTAAGTTATTTTACTTATTTAAAATTAGTTTTCTTATTTTAAGTTTTAAAAATTACAACATTGCCCCATAATTTTTTTTTTCAAAATTACCCAAGACGCACCGGATTCGTGTCATAAACGCACCCGGTGCGCGTATTCTTTTTTTTTTTTTTTAAATCGTCACGTGGCGCACCGGGTGCGAATCCCACGCGAATCGCATCCACACCCGTCAAATATCCGATATTGCACCATAGTATTTTTTGGAGTATTCGTGCATTAGAGCTTTAGAGGAGTTGAGTATTCTATGTTGAATATTAACGTTACAATACTTTTGCAGACCAATTACACATGTAATTGGTGCAATTTTAATCTCACACATTTTCAATAAAATTGTTTTTCTTTTTTGGAATTAATTTTCATAAAGAAAAAAAATAATAGTTGAAAAGTATTATAGTTTCTTATTAAGAAAAAAATATTGATTTGTGTACTACTATTTTTCAATATATCTTTCATTTTTTTGTGGGTTTGGCAAGGACTCATTAAAACTAGTCAAAATTAATATTTTTAAACTAGGATCGATCATTGAAGCGGACAGTTATTTAGGTCACTGGGTCATTAATTCAATCGGTTGAACTGTTGTATAAAAATTGGATAACTCTGATATATATATATTATATAATATATAATATACACATATCATAAAATTCAATATTTTAACCAATATTGCACAATATTATAAAATAAATGCATATCCCATTAAATTTATTATTTTAAAATAGTTAATTATACTCGTTTAGATTAAAATTTAACTAAACTAAAACATTATGCATATGATATTATTATGAAATTAAAATAAAATTGAAACGAATCCTTTTTTACTAGAGTTAAGTATAATAATAATAATGTGTGATGAGTGTGGCAAAAGCCACTTTCTCTCACACTCGGTTAAAAAGGGAGCACATACCACGAGGTTAGATGCAAAAACTCGTATGACATTTCCACGTGGCGGGACACCATTAGCTGATAAGCGGAAACCCACGTGAGGAGGGGGTTCTGCGTCACGTGGGCTATTGGTACTGAGTGGTGGACCATTTGTACTAAGAGTAAGAAGAACATGTTTATGTTTTGTGTGTTAATGGGATATCACGTCATATAATATAATAATAATAATGCCACTCACATCATAGTTCGTACCCCACTACAACTATCTTTTTATTTATGAGATGTACGCTACAAATATCTTCTTGTCTCCCCCATTTTTTTCTTGTCTTTTTCTTTCTATTATTTTTCTTATAATACTCCCAAACGTGGGAGGAATACCCAGCTGGCTCAAAATTACAAGCTTTTCTAATTCAATTTGCGCCAAAACTTCGCACCATTCAACGTTTCAATTGATTTAATTTTGATCAAAGTTTTCCGTCAAAAAATAAAATTTTGATCAAAGTTTAAAAAAGAATTTTAACGTATATTGAGAAGCATTAAATAATAACTTAATTTGAAGAAAGGGGAATGACATCGTCTATTTTTATAATTAGTGTTCTACTTTACACTTCATAATGTATATAGATGACATATGTAATAATAAAAAATATTCGCTATATTTTGAATTCATGTGTTAAAGATCCAGAAGACTAAAACACTAATAAAAAATAAAAAGTGGAACAGAGAAATCGAACTATTGTTAATTACTACCTCCGTTCCAAAATTTTTACTCATTTACTTTTGGCACGAGTGTTAATGCGGAAATTGTTAATTAGTAATAATATTTAAAGTGATAAAATGACTTTTGGATGAGGGTGTTGTAATTTATTTTACTTTATTATTAAACTATATGACTTTTTGTGGGTAAAAGTAATTAAATGAGATGTAATTTTAAGATGTTTGGATGTGATAGTTGAAAATGGTATAGTTACTTTATTGTCTTTTATGAAAATGAGTAAATAAGTTTGGGACGGACCTTTTAAGAAAAATTGGTAAATAACTTCGGAACGGAGGTAGTAATATTTTAGGAATAAAGTGATTTTTAGATGAAGATATTATAGACATTTCTACTTTATATAAAGTAGATAAGAGGATAAAGTGGTTTTTAATGTGTATAAAGTAATGTCATGATATGTAATTTTTGAGATGTTGGGGCATATAATTGTAAAAATAGTGTTATTTTATTACCATTTAAGGAAAGGGGAAACAAGTGGGAGATAAACTAAAACAAAAAATGTCCAGATGAGAATGGATTAGAGGGAGTGTTAAATGTGTAGATTAAACAATATTAGTGACTTTATAATATACAACATATATATTTTTTTTATTATGCACAATGCTACTTTTCATTATATGAATTAATACTTTTCGCACCCTCAGATACCCATTTGTCTTTTTTTAATAACTCGATATTCAATTTAAAGATCGACTAATAAGGGAGATCGGAACTCACCGATCACTGAGGGGCTCGCACCCTCAAATGCCCATTTTGCATTATCAAATTGTATTTCACTTGGCACAATGTGCACCCTCTGACACCTAGCAATGTAAATATATAAGAAAAGAGACACACTTGTATGAGACTGTCTCATGTCATCTCATGGTGAGACGGAGCATAAATTGGACATTGATGCTTTTATACTTTGGGGGAAGAACTAATAGGTACATACCTTAAGTGAAAATAGCAATCTGATACATTTTATGCTTTTGTCATAGATATAATGCCTATAATACCCTTTGGACTGATTTTTGCTTCAAATTGTATAAAGGAAATAAATATAACATTAATTTGATGATTTTTTTCATTGCAGGGTCGAAATGAAACTTCCTCACGCCACCACCACACCCTTGTTGTCAAATCAGTTAGGAGAAAATGCAGGATTGGAGAGAGAGAGATTAATAATTTTTACAATATTTTTTTTGCCACATTTAATTGATGCCCCCAATTAGTTTAGAGAGAGAGAGAGACACGAACAGTTCTCTTCCCCCCACCCCCCACAAATTTTAGAGAGAGAGACGATCAATTATTTTTGTAATAATAAAAATAATACTTCTATTTTTTTAATATTTGAAAAATAATATTATTTTTGTAATTTTTATGCATTTTTTACATTTTAATTATAGAAAAAATTGAAAATATTTTATAGTTTTTTAAAAAATATAATTATTTCTTCTTTTTAATAATGACAAGAATTTTTTAAAAAATACATATACCTATAGTATACACAGTGTTCAGTAAAAAAAATATTGTATATACTTAATTTACATTGTATATGAAAAAAAATATTGCATATAAAAACCACATTCCATATACAAAACAAAATTGCATACAAGCGTAATAAACAACTTAAACAAGATAAAAAATTACATACACGCATAAAAAATTGCATACATGCGTAAAAAAATTGCATACATGCGCAAAAATTGCATACATGCAGCTTCAAGATAATTCACCATACAGACAAAAGGCAAACACTTAATCAAAACCAAATACCAATCATTGAGTGGCCAAAAATTTATGCAGTTTTCATTCATAAACATAAACTTTTGCACCCATATTTTATAATGCTTTGAAGCTTCCTTGTTACACATAAAGTGAACACGAGCAGATTTACCTATCTTCTCGTTCCGCCCAAAACCGTCTTCAACCCGCCACCACCTTAGACCCGCCGTCGCCATCTGCCCAAAAATCAACAACTACTAAGAAAATCACCAAAAATACCCAAAACCACCAAAAAACTCAATACATGTTTTGTTTGAGCAGAATCATCAAATTATCAAAATCACCAAAAAACTCAAAAAATAGGATTAAGGGAAGCAACAGCTACTGAGATAGGATTAAAAATCCCAGAAATTGAGATTCAAATGAAAATCGTAGATCCACTACAAAAACCCCCCACCACCGCAGTCGACCCACCGCCACACCTCCGCTCGACTCTTCGACTGCTCTCTTCTTCGCCGCCAAGCACGTGACTCTCACGCTGTTTCCTTGGTCCGCCATTTCAGAGTATTGAAATTTAGAAGATGCCAGAAAAATAGAGAGTGAGGTGAAATGGTTGTGAGAGGGATGAAACGGGTCGGAGTATACAACCACCCCCAGCCGCCACCTTCTCGCCCTCCCCCGTTAACCCTAGCCGCCATCGACTCGACCTCCCCTTTAAAAACAACCACAAGGCCGCCGACTCTGTTAAAGCACCGAGAGAAAAAGAGTGAGGAGATATGTTTGAATGTATGGATAGAGAGAGAGAGAAAAGATAGAAAAAAAATGTGATTGAATGAGTGGAGAGAGAGGACTAGTTGAAGAAATATATTGGGAGGTGTGAGATTTTTTTTAATAGAATGTAAATATAACTTATTCTGAATGGGTATTATAGTCAATTTTTTGTACCACATTGCTTTTTTAAAAAAAAAGTGGATTGTACCCCGTTGCTAGAGGGGGTTTGTTTTGTGTACCTCACTGCAATTTCTCCTATACTTTAAGAGTTATATATTTGATTTGTATTAAATTGTACCCGTCTCATGTATAAGACCGTCTCATATGAATTTTTGTCACAAGGAAAATTAATACTGGATTTGCAATCCCTCGTTAAACTATGGGAGATATATCCAAAAGTTCCTCGTAATTAATTCTCATGTTTTTTGCATATGTACTTCCTCCGTCCCACATCAGTTTTCACAGTTGACTTTTACATACGTTTTTGCGAGCGAGTTTTGTATTAGTAGTTGAAATGATAAAGTGACTTTTAAGAAAGGGTATGATAGATGAATATCTTATCTATCATACTACTCCTTAAAAATCACTTTATCATTTCAATTAATAACACAAATTCGCTCGCAGAAACGCGTGTAAAAGTGAACTGTGAAAATTGATCTGGGACGGAGGGAGTATTATATTTTATGATGTTGAATGTGAGATAGGAGGACCCCAAAAATCTTTCATTAGATGGTCTCGTTCGTAAGATAAGATATTTCTCAAGTCACGATCAAAATTAATTACATTTTATGAGAATAGTACCAAAAATATTAGGGTGATCAGTGTAAAATGCTAAAAAAATTATATGCAAATTATGCAAAAGTGCCCATTTACATATTTAGATTATGAGGTGCAAAGCTCCAATTACTTTTATTTGCAGGGTGAAAAGAGCTTAATGTTGATAGAAATCGATCTTCCCCCTTATAATATATGTCCTTTCATTAAGTATTTATAATAGAGATCGATAAAACAAATTAATGATTTGATTTGATTTTGATACACTACCAATATATATAAAAAAAAATCAAAATCAAAATCCTTTTACGACGAGTTGCACCATTCAAATTAAATACATTATAAAAATAATATTAGTTATTTTATTAAAAAGTATTAATGGGTCAATATAAAACATTTTCTAAATAGTAATAATTTTTGTGCGTAACAGTTATAATTTTTATGTATAATCACGATAATTTTTATGCACAATAGTAAAATTAAAAAAATTTAATTCACTGTGAACTTAAATTCATAAAAAATTTTGTCTTTTTTCAGAGAAAAGTAAATAAATTGTTGGGCTTACGGCTTACCCACCTAGCCAACAGATTTCATGTCAGCTCTCACTAGTGTAGTGACGCATCTTTTGTCACGACAAATATAGACATTTTTTTTAAATCGATGAACCTAGCTTTCATTATTGCACGAACAATTGACAACCGGTAGCCCATCCACAAAACTCGGGGGGTCTAACCAACAAAAAGAACTCCCAAAAGAACGAGACATCCTAGCAAACTCGTGAGCCATATAATTGGCTTCCCTTCTAACGAAATGAGTAGTAAAAAAATGATTATAAGACAAAATAACCTTGCAAGAGCGTATAAAATCCCCGAAAACAGATAGCGAGTTATGAGAGGTGGCAATTGCATCAACGACCACCTTGGAATCGCCCTCCACACACACGTCCTCAAGCCCCAATGCTTGTAACTAAGACAATGCTTCATAAAAACCCATAGCTTCCCCTACCTCGACATCGACACACCCATCTATAGTCAAAGTACGAGCAAGAACTAACGAGCCTGAGTCATCTCGAATAACCATACCAATCCCCGTCTGGTTGGAATCATCAAAAAATGCCGCATCCACATTCAATTTGAGCTTGCCATACAAAGGCAGATGCCAAGCCCAAGACAATCCAACATATCATGTCTCACAAGTCCCGTCACCTGTATCCGGCTCGAACGAACGCCGTCCCATTCTCGCTGGAACGTAGCAGCAGCAAATACCAGCTCAACTGGAGTACCACACGTACCTGTCCAGACCCGCACATTCCTATATTTCCATATTTGCCAAAGAATGAGAGCAATTGTTTCCACTTGTTGCTGCGAGGAATGCACCATAATATGAAATAATAATTCCGTAAAGTCATCCGCTTGCAGAACCTGCTCCTCCAACCAATCAAGTAAACCTGCCGTCGACCAACAAGATCTAGCAAATGGACAATCCATAAAAACATGCCAATTTGTCTCCTCCACATAGCCACAAAACACACATAATTTATCGGGGACGATTTTCTTCTGAAAAAGATTCAATTTCGTTGGAAGACAATCACGACACGCTCGCCATAAGAAGTCTTTCACCCTCGGAGGCACCATAACCTTCCATAAATGATCCCACTCCCCCGCAACAATCAACGATGGATCCTGGCAAAAGTTCGAGATTAGCCGATACCCCGACTTCACTGAATAACGGTCGTCCCGAGACCAATGCCACAAAATAGAATCCTCCACCCCCCGAGGCGGTAATGGTGTGCGCAACACACATCGCACATCATCCGGATAGAGCACTCCCTCTAATATCTGCAAGTCCCATTGACGCGATCCATCCCGAATAAAGTCCCGAACTCGCATATCTTCTAAACCCTCCGGGCAACCAGTGGAAATATGGAAGGCATCATCATCCTTAATCCACGATGAATTCCAAACACGAATACTTGCCCCTGTACCTATCTTCCATCGACACCCAAGCGTCATCAGTGATTGAGCCAAATGAATTCTATACCATGTAAAACTAGGATTAGAGCCCAACCGAGCTGTCTCGAAACCAGAGTTCGGAAAATATTTGGACTTAAGCAGCCAACACACAAACGCATCCGGCTCCTGCATCAAATGCCATGCCATTTTCCCAAGCATTGCTAGATTAAACGCATGCAAATCCCGGAAACTCCTACCCCCATCCTCCTTTCGGACACAAATCCTCTCCCATCGCATCCACTTTACGCCCTTAGCCGACTCACTCCCACTCTCCCACCAAAATCTGTTTAGCATAACCTGAAGTTCATCCAACAAAGTTGAAGGAAGTAGGAATGTAGTCATACAATAAGATGGTATGGCCTGTGCCGCTGATTTTATAAGGACCTCCTTCCCCGCCTTAGAGATCTTCCTCCCTCTCCACCCTTGTAACTTCCTCCACAACCTATCTTTGATATAATTGAAAATAGCCCTCTTTTCCCTCCCAATCAAAGAGGGAAGACCCAGGTATCGACCCGTATTCAAAGGTTGAAACACACCCGGAATAACACGTAAAATTTGCCTTCTATCCTCATCAATATTCCGACTAAAAAATAAGCCAGATTTCTCGAAATTAATAGCTTGGCCTGACGCAGCCTCATAATCTTCCAACACCTGTTTCAGCGCCGTTCATTCCTTAACAGTAGCTCGACAAACAATAAACAATCATCTGCAAACATCAAGTGAGAAATGTGAGGAGCATTCCTACAAATCCAATGTCCATGGATCAGACCATCCCTGTTTGCCTTCTTCAAAACCGCAGACAAGCCCTCTGTGCATAAGATAAATAAATAAGGGGATAGAGGATCCCCTCACCGGAATAATAGGCCCCACCAGATCATCATTCACCAGAATTGAATAACGAACCGAGCGGACACGCATATTCATCTAGCCAATCCACCTTTCTGAAAATCCCAATCTCTGAAGCACGGCCTCTAAGTAACACTAATCCACCCTATCATACGCCTTATAATATCGATCTTCAAAGCCACATCACCCCTCGGCCTCGGCGTTTGTTCTTCATTGCATGAATAGCTTCAAAATCTATGAGTACATTATCTTGAATCGCCCTGCCTGAAACGAACGCAGATTGAGCTTTATCTACCAAACATGGCAAAACCTCCTTCAAGCAATTACTAAGAACTTTCGAAACAATCTTATACACCACATTGCACAATGAAAATGGACGTAAATCCCGCACTGTTTGAGGCGTCTCCACCTTAGGTATTAGGACCACATTCGTACTGTTTAGAGCCGGAGGAAATACCCCCATTTCTAACCACCTCTTCCCTTCCAAAAAGACATCCTCCCCTACAGTCTCCCAGCACCGTTGATAAAAAGCCGGATTGAATCCATCATGGCCGGGGGCTTTATCAGCATGCATCTGCTTTATTGCCCTTGAGAATTCCTCCATCGTAAAGGGGCGCTCTAACTCCTCATTCTGGACGTCTGATATAACACTATCCATAGGTTCCAAAAACTAGAATTGATGCAGCCCCTGGTCGGGAACAGAGAAAAGGCCCTCAAAGTAATCTCGCACCAATAAACACAAACCCTCTTGACTTTCTACCCAATCGCCAACATCATTTTTAAGTCTCAGTAATCTGTTCTTCTTCCGACGTGCCAAAGCCGATTGGTGGAAGAAACGGGAATTGACATCCCCATCTCGAAGCCAAAAAATCTTCCCCCGTTGTTTCCAAAAAGTTTCCTCTTGGACGAACAACCGGCCAAGGGCACATCTAGCTTCGCGAAAAGCAACTCTTCCTCGGGAGCTAAAGTCGCCTTGCAGATTCTGCACCATTGTTTCCAACTCACGCTTTTCCACCCGGAACTTAGCATCCGCCTTGCTGCCCCACGACATCAAGACCTCGCCCGTATCATTAAGCCAAGTAAGAAAATCAAGATCATGGAAGCCACCCCAACTACGCCGGACAACAGTCCGCAAATCTGCCTCATGTAACCAGCGGTTTTCAAACTTAAACCCTTTGTGACGGCGACAAATTACAAAGGGGGGCGTGTCCAAAAGAATCGGATTATGATCTGACGTTGGAGTAATCAAATTCAGTAAAGTAGCACGAGGAAACCGGGTGTGCCACGTCGGAGTACCCATTGCCCGATCCAGCCGCTGCTCAACTGCCGTATTCGGATCCTGACCACTGGACCAAGTGAAAGGGTATCCAGATAGAGCAACATCATAAAGTTGGCAATCGAAGACGGCCTCACGGAACCCATGGAAAAGCCACTGCGGTGGGCAACCCGACCTCTCTTATCAGCAGCAGTCAACAAATCATTGTAGTCGCCTATACACAACCATGGGCACAAATTCACCCCCGATAATTGCTGTAAAAGTTGCCAAGACAAATTTCTCCTACCCCGATTTGGGAAACCATAATAACCCGTCAATCTCCACACACCCTCAGGGTCATTCACCATCATATCAATATGATTATTAGAGTAAGACAAAACCGAAAGGAGATTATTATTATTCCATAGGACAACAATGCCACCACTACGACCAACTACATCAACTAAAAAACAGGAATCAAACCCAAGACGCACACGCAAAGCCTCAAGTCTAATACCGAAAGATAAAGTCTCAAACAAGAAAATAACATCAGGGCGTCTAGCTCGGACGAGCTCCCCAAGAGCAGGAATTGTAGGAGCATGCCCCAATCCCCTACAATTCCAACTTAAACAATCATTGCTCCCGGCGAGCCCCACCGCCGGAACTCGCCGATAAAAATTGACGGTCATGATCATCCACCATAGGAACTGTTTCATCATTCTCTCCCTGGTCCTGGGCTTCCAGAATAGAATCAGGATGCCCCGCCTCCAATCGATTCAAAACAAGGGTTAGCAATTAACGCCTTTGACCCCGCTAAGGCACACCCTTGATTATGGAGCCCGTCATTAATGTCCATGCCCGTTGTGCGGGGTAACCGCTCACGAGAATTAAAATGCACATCAGTGTAACGGTTAACGCCGGACGACCCGCTCCAATCATCAATGATGTCTTCGCCCGGTGCCGGAGAAATCACTATCTCCTCCTTCCTCAGCCACCGTTCCCCCTCCTGGTTCTGCTTCCTAGGATCCTGAGCTTTAAGTGAAGGCCCCCACTTACGCTCCACCTCCCCGGAGGAATAAAACACAATATCACAAAAACTCTCCGTATGTCCCAATTTTCCACATACGAAACAAAAGAGATTCAGACGTTCGTATTTGAACTCCACCTTCACCGGCTCCCCTCCTAAAACCTTTATCTTCTTCCCCCTCTTCAGAGGTTGAGTAACATCAACCTCCACTCGGATACGCATAAACTTCATCCATGGAGCTCCACGATTCGATCTATCATATTCAAGGAAACGCCCAATGAAATTTCCGAGTGTTCGACCATTTGTTTCGGAAAAAGAAACCATTGGTAACTTATGAATCTGGACCCAAAATGACAGGGAGGTCAGTGGAACCTGTAGCGGGATATTCCCAAGTTTCATTCGCCTTAGAAGGAGTGGATGACTCCCAATCGTCCAAGGATCCCCATCAATTATGCGCTTTAGATCAAGTTCATGGTAAACTTGAAATAACAATCGCCTTTCCCCAATATCACGAATCGACACCCCACGTTTTAGCTTCCAAACCATCGCAAGTCGAGATTTGACAAAGTTAAAATTCAGCGATTGATCCGTCAGAAAACGGTCAACCGCACACAGATTCACACTACCCTCATTTTCTTGCACCTCAACCTCACCGACCACTAATTCCTCCTCTTCGTCCTCAGATAGGCACAACTCGGCCATCATATTCTCCATACTAAATCACACAAAAGACAACAAAGGACACACCCCAAATGGATACGAACAAGCCTCCCAACAAGGGGAGTATAAATAACACCCTAAAGACCCCAATCCGCTAGGATCGCACCGGATCTTGAAATTACTCCGACGTAAAGGCACTTGAATTCGATTTAAAACGAATCAGACAAATTGAAACCAGAATAATCCGAAATGAAAACACAATCACCACCGGAATCTGATCTGATGATATCTCTGAATTCCATATCCCTGCACTTACGACAAATATAAACCTAAAGAAATAGCTATGATTAAAGTTAAATACCGTACCTCAAAACTTTAAATATAGAGATTCAAGAAAATAAATTAGATTGTATGTCATGACAAATAAGTATTCCCTCCATCACAATTTTTTATTCACACTTACTTTTTTTCTCGTATTTTAATAAATAAGTAGTTTATTAATATTTTAAATGATATAGTGACTTTTAAGAAGAAGTATAATAAATCTACCTCTCTCACATTATATATTTTCTTAAAAATTATTTTATCATTTTAAATACTGATAAAAAACCCGCTCAATAAAAGATGAAAAAATTAATAAATATGAACAAAAAGTTAGAACCGACGTAGTATCATTTTGAACCTAGCTAAAAAGTATCACTTTGAATTTTTTTTTAAAAAAAGAATACGAAGAAAAGTGATTATTTTTCTTTAAATGATACTCCCCCATTATTTCTTATTTGAAAATATACCATTTGTATTGAGAGAATTTCGTTTCATCTAAAACCTCGAACTTGTAGAGAGTGTGAGAATCAATTTATTTATTTATTTTTTCTCAACACTCTCACTCACTCATGGACCGAATCACTGTCTCTGCTCTCTAGAGAAGATGCCCAACAGAGTGGGCATGACAATTTAAATGGGTGGAGTGCTTCTACGAGAATCGAACCCACAACATGCGCTCTGATACCATGAGAGAATTTTGTCTCATCTAAAAGCTTTTAGATGAGACGGAATTCTCTCATGTATGAATTTTTAATATATCAGTTACTAATTATCGTTACAAGAGATAAAGGTTTTTTTATGGGGAATTCCGTCTCATCTAAAAGCTTTTAGATGAGACGGAATTCTCTCATGTATGAATTTTAATATATGAGTTACTAATTATCGTTACAAGAGAGAAAGTTTTTTTATGGGGTTAAATAGTAAAATAATGATATTTGTGTAAATTAAATGACATAAAGTTAATTTTAATGTGCAAAAAAAATTGTCATAAAGTGTAAACACTTTATTGAGATGTTTGAGGAATATAAATAAAATTATAAAAAATTATTTTATTATTATTTATAAAAATGTTTTACTAAATTTTAGAATGGATTTTATTATAAATATTCAAATAAAAATGAGATGATGAGACTTGAGAGTAGTAGTTAAAAAAAATTATGATACGTTTCACGTACGTAATACATTTCGTGTGGTGATTTTACACGAATTTAATTTGATGATTTTTTAATTTTAAATTGGATCCATAAATATTGATAAATTGTTATTAGAAAGGAAAAATCGAAGGTCTGCGCTACCAAACAGCTTCTGTTGTCTGTTTTGTGAAATCAAGAAATAATATTTTATTCTATTCAGTGATGATAAAAGATTACATATTCGAAAGTGTGCGAATATTTACTAGCTCGCAAAAAACACAATGTTGTGTGTACTTTCATGAGAATGAATTCATTTTTGTCTTCAACTGGAAATGTTTTCTGTTATTTATTTTATTTCCAAACACATTCTTCAAAATTTTTGGAGAAAAGATCGGTTTTGATTTTTTGGACTAATTTTTCAAAGTGGGAGAGAATGATAGAAATGATATCGTGATATTAATCTTTATTGATTATAATCACGATTTAATTAAAAAATTAGCAATTAATGTAATTTATCAGCATTTATTATATTTTCTCCATTAGTGTTAGAGTTTTATTATTTAAGTAAGTTTTTTGTAACCTTTTCATTCAATTATTTATGAATTAAGAAATTAAAGTTTGTTGAGAGAGTTTCTTGTGTTTTTCCTTATTGCCGGTATTTCTATGGAAATCAACGGAGATTGAAAAAATTGTTATGTTTGTTCACGCTTCTTCCTGCATCAAAAATACATTAATAAGTTCTTTTATTTATATTTGCGGAATCATCAATTCATAATAGATATAAAAAAAAAATATATATGTATTAAATTATACGGTATAGGTCTATTTTTTTATATAATTTTTTGAACCCAAAATTTAATAGGAAGGATGAAAATATCTTAATAGGATTTAAATCATGGACCAAATGTTATCTTAGAGAAATAATTTACCATTAAGCTGCAAATTATTTTTTATATAAAATGATATAAATATATTTAGGATATGAATATTTGCATTTAGATCTGTCAGTCCTTATAATATATATACACTCCCTCTCTCTCCCCTCTCTACTTCAAAGACTAAAATTGTCCTCTATTTTCCACACATTTTTTGCAAATTGTGATACCACTAATCCAACATCATAATCTTTATTTTTGAATGAATATAATGTGAATCCATTCATAGTGCAATTTATTATACTGAAAAATATAATTTATTTTTATCGATCGTGCAACTATTAATATAAAAAAATAATTGCATGTTTCAGTATGAAAAAATTGCATCTTTCAGTATAATAAATTGTACGATTTTAAAATACACTATTAATGCACGATGCACCTAGATGCATATAAGATTTAGCATAATCTTTTACTTTTGGCTAGATTTTATATACACTAGTTGCACCATGAACTTTATGATGTATTTTTACAACATATAACTTATTTCAGTTTTGCACTAAACATACAACTTATTATACTAAAACAAGCAATTTGAGTTCCTAACACAAGTTACACATAAACACAAGTAATTGTACTTTTCAGTGTAATAATTTATATATTTAATATATATTATGAAGTGAATTGTACACCTAACACACAAGAGACACACTATTTACTTTTAAATTTGTAATGTATAAAATCATCCCCATAGTATTAAAAATTAAACCTCTTATTTTATATCTGAAATTTTGTTTTTATCTAAGCAATGTGGATGTTGTTGTGGGCACATCGCGCGAGGTGGGCCCAGGCCCACATTACGCCCCCAGGGGGCTCGCCCGTAGAGATACAGATTACCCTCCCCCAAACCCGAAATACAGAGATGTTGGTCCCGGTGGGAAAACCTATTTTGCGCGTGCGGAAGCAAAACGTTTAACTTTCGGTGCATATAAAAAAACAGGGGAGAGAACAGAGTGTTTCCAATTTTTCTTTTTAAGCACATGTGTTGTGTTTTGCTTATAACTAGATGCATATGATAAGTATAAACATAAAGCAGTAAACAACACAGCAATATATAGTGGTTCGGACAACCAGTCCTACATCCACTCTCCCTCTCTAGGGAAATTCCTTCAAACGGGACTTATCACCCTCCACGAGATTGCCTATAAGATATTTACCGAGCTCACACTCGAATGGACTTATAACCCTCTCTCGGGTTCGCCTCGGGACTTATCACCCTCCACGGGATCGCCTACAGATGTTTAACGAGTTCACACTCCAACCAGACTTATCACCCTCACGGATTGCCTAACAACTACCTCACTTCACCACTGGTTTGGGTTTGGTGTTGTCTCCAACTATGGTGAGATTTTCCCTTACAATGGTTTTTAAATTTCAATGCTAAGGTTGGGAAAATCTCTCTAAGCTTATGATACATCGTGGGTTGCTTAGGTTGGGTTCTAGAACACTCTTTGAATATATTTGTATATCTACAGACTTGTGTTCTAGGGTGGGAAAGCTTAACTCTCTTTGGCTCTGTAGCATCGTTGCTATCTTCTTCGCACTTCCACACTCTCCACGTGATAATGAAGGAAAAACTTTGTATTTATAGTGTGGATTTGAATGTTACCGTTGGAGAGAATCACATTCAAATCCATACTATTCTTTGTAAGTTCTGCAGCTTTTTCAGGCTGGTTGTCTTCCTCTCGTTGGTCCACGTCAGCTGGATTCCAACGGCTATATTCCTCAGCTTCAGTGCCTCGGAACTTTCAGGATATACTGAGCATTCAGTACATTACTGAGTCTTCAGTATTTCTCTGAGTCTTCAGGTTCTCTTGAGTCTTCAGGTTCTCTGAGTCTTCAGGTTTCTCTGAGCCTTCAGGTTTCTCTGAGCCTTCAGATTTCTCTGAGCCTTCAGGTTTCTCTGAGCCTTCAGGTTTCTCAGTATCCTACTGAGTCTTCAGTATCTCAGTTTCTTACTGAGTCTTCAGACACTTAACCTGTTCTATATCTGCCGACTATACATGGTGCAGATAATATCCTGAACACTCTAAAACTGAATCCTGACTCATCTATCAAGATTATCCTGACCATGTCATACTCAGGGGTTTTGGGATCTAATCAAAATCCTTTTTATTAAATTCATTTCCCAACAAGAGAGTAAGAACCGGGGTAGGCCTGTCACGAGGTGATCGACCTCGCGGCTACCAAAGGACAATGCATTATCTACGACTAGACGTGTGTCAGGAAGAAGGTATAGGCGATCATTCCTAAATGAGATTTACGTCTGACAGAATCCAGCAAAGGACTGGACAAAGCGGTGCATCAGAATACAAAAGTAGTTAATCCCCGGTAAACCCGGAAATAACTTCGATCGAAGTATAAATTAAGGTCGCGAGGTCCTTTTTTGCATTGGGTAACCTCCCGCGACCTCCAAAGCGAATCACATCAATCTTGTAACATTTAATGCTAACCATGACTATTTTCAGCCCTATAGATCTGTAATCCAGGAGAGTGAGCATCACTCTCCCAACCACTATAAATGAGGCTCATTTATGACCCAAGAAAAGAGAATTTATTATCCTACCAAACCTCTTGCAAAATCAATACTCAACTCTTATTCTTCATTTTCAATCATACGATATAAATGCAATCCATATAACTCATTATTGTTTGTGTCACCAAGATCTTGATGCCAAATCATTATCCTTAAACAAATTATTTTGGTGCACAACAAATGTCAGCAAATTATAGATAATAAATAAAATATTAATTTGATTTATTAAGCATTTAAATAGATTTGAAACAGAAAATAATAATAATTTTGAAATTTTGGTGGAACAAGTATAAGTTTCCATTTCTAGATATATGGTTTGGTTAGGAAAACTGAACTATTTTTTTTTTTAATATTATCAACACCTGCTATATCTATTTACATATAGAAAATTATTTCATCTTTGGATGGTTATTTTTGAGACAAAATAATCATGAATTAATGATTCTCCACTACAAAGTTTCTAACAAAAAGACTCTAAGGTACAAAGTATCTTTAAAGTGACTCTAAGATACAATTTATACCAAAAATACCCCTTATCTCATTTTTGTATGTATTCATAATTTTATTTTTTTATTTTGACCAAGTACACATCTTGAAAAAGTACATATTATTTTGAGAAAGTGCAGATTCGAAATACAAATTTTATAAAATCTGAAATTTAAATTAAATTATATAAAAATAAGACTAATAAAAAGTAGAATAAAAAAGACGAAAGTGCAGAAAATTAAAAAAACTGCACCCTAAAATTGGACTAGAAGTGCAGAAAATTTAAAAAATTGCACTCCAAAATGCGTAAAAAAATGCAAAAAAATGTGTCAGAAGTGCAGAAACGGACAGAAGGACAACTTAGACTTTTTAACCATATTTTTGTACCTTATAGTCAAAATAAAGGTATTTTGTACATTAGAGTCACTTGGGGAGTGACTTTGTACCTTAGAGTCACTCTCCCAATAATCATTGACAAATCGGATGAATAATAATACCTCCGTCCTAATCTTTATTGCACTCTCTCCATTTTAGGTGTCTCAATCTTAACTGCACATTTTTTTAAAAATGAAAATACTTACTTTATCACTTTATAACATAAAATACTAACAAACAACTCTTTTTACCTCGAACACTTTATCACTTTATTACATAAAATACTAATAAATAATTTTTTCTTAAACTTCGAGCACACAGTAAACCACCAAACAATATTGAGACGGAAGGAGTACTTTTGTACCATTAAAATATTTGGGTATATATATATATATATATTTAATAATACATAATGAAACACATTTGTATGAGACTGTCTCACGATAAGACGGGGTATAATTTGGACATTGTCGTTTTAACATTTTAGAAGGGTGAGTGTTGATATATATGGTTATACCCCGCCTCATGCATGAGACCGTCTCATATGAAGTTTTATTATACATAATATAATAATGTGTTATTTTTCAATTTAAATCGAGTGTGAATCCACTTGTGACTTGTAAGAATAACATTCCGATGAACCGATGAAATCAATTTGCAGTACGATCGTTGATTCTCACAATGTAATTTTTATGTATCTCATACTGATGATAATATTGATTTTAGAAAAAATAGAACATCCATTGTAGTTTTAAATTGATGTACGATCACTAAATTTTTAGATTATCAATCTATAAGGTCTATATCAAATTTTAATGGCGGTCGATGTCACTACTCCATATTCGGGTTGTCATACAATGGACTGTTAGGGAGCTTAGATTTTTCTATATGGTCCATTTAAAATCAGAATGGAATCTATATCAATTTGGAATCATCAATGAATATTTTCAAAAGTATCTACAAAAAGTATAAAAAATATCTAACCTTTAAAGGTAGAGCCTTCCTTACCATTCCAACCCATGGCCCATGGGCCGGCCCAGTCTTTCTAAATAAACTAATATATAAATCATCACACACTAATTAAAACTTAGCCCATGATTGGTTTTGGTTTATTTTCTGGGCTAATTTAAGCCTACTCATGTCATCTTGTATTCGTTTTAGTTTCTCGGGAATGATATAAAATAAATGACAATGCAATATTAATAAAACTCCCCCTATATTATTAATTGAGAGTTTTTTTATTTATTTATGTGTTAATTCTTTATTAATTTGTTTATGTGTTGACTTTTCATTAAATCTGATTGAATTCATTGTATATGATGTGTTTTCAAGATAATGAGTTTATAATACATGTAACAGTACTATATTGAATATAATAATTAAATAAATAAAAGAAAATAATTTGACTTAATAACCTTAAATTACTCATTTTTTAATAGACCAATTGCTGAGAATATGAGATTCTTCATTTTAAAAGCATACGTACCTGTAATATTTTTTTCTTTTTTCCGATATAATTGTAATAATTCTTGATAGTATTATTTTTACTTTAAATAAATAATACATAACGAATATAAAATTAAATATTAAAAAGTTTATTAAAAATTACGTATAACACACGGGTTTTATACTAATTTAAATTTTTTATATCTTTTTATATTTGATTTGATTTTATTCCATATCAAATTTTGGATCTTATTTCCATGTTTAGTTAAGGATTCAATAATTCTGCAAAGCAACAGAAGATTTTGTCAGCCGCAATTAAAATTTAAAAATGGCTTCCTACTCACTCCTGAAAAGGGAAGAGCGACTCTTATGTGCATTCAGATGTACCGTTAATTCATAGTACATTTAAAATCACATGACTTGTTATACTGAAATATGTATTAAACCATGCAATTATTTTTTCATATTAATAATAGTTGTACGATTCAATTTAAATAAATTGCATCTTTCTGTTAATAAATTGCATAATTTTAAAATACATTATGAGTGCTCGGTGCACCTGAATGCTCCCACCCACTCGATTAATTATCAATCTTTTCTACACATCTATATAGCTGATATGTGCTATATATCCATGGATCACTTGACTCTCAATTTGCATATTATTCAGAATTTTATATATTAATTTATGTGACTAGTTGTTTCTCTCTTCTATGCATTCACTGATGTCAACAATTTAAAAATATTTTGAAGTTACAACTTCTAAGGTGTAACAACTGAATGACTAGTTGTTTCATGTCATGAATTGACCGCCACTGGTGCTTGACGGAGTGTTGGCTTGCCTGCTTTGATAATTTGAGGATTATTATAATGTGATAAAAAAAATTAATTAAAATTGGGAGTGGGTCTCATATGTATTTAGATACACCGTTCACTCATAATACATTTTAAATTCATACAACACTTCATTGTAAATAAATTGTATATTTCAATATGACAATTTGCATGTAGCTAAATTACACTTTATATGCACGGTGCACCGAATGCATTTCTGTACAATTTTTATTATATTTTTTAACAATTAAATAATGAGTCACACCTTGTAATTGGTGCAATTTTGACCCAATTTGAATTGAATTTTGACTCGTACTTTAATGAGTCACTTAAACAATCACGATTAACAAATAAACCAAGAACATTGATTGATACCCTTATCGAACGAGTAGTATATTAAGGGGGTGTTTGATTCATGTGACTGCATTGATTAGGTGTGATAGGACTGAGTGGAATTGAGTAAGATTTAATTGATTAGATTGAATTTGTTTGAATCAAGATATTCGTTTGGATTGTAGGATTGGATTGAGGGATTAGATGAGATATCTATTGAAATGTCATAAATACCCTTAAATTGAATTGCAATAACCACATTTCATTCTTGTGAATCTATTCAAACAATAGAAGGACAATTTATAATATTGCATTTGAGATATATTCTATCTCACATTTCACATGGGTTTGCATATCCCTCTATGGAGGAACTTAATACATTTTCTACCTCAACTTGAAGTATATCATTGACTCTCATCCCACAAATTAAATAGTAAATTAGTTGGGATTAAAATTCTAATCCTGATATATCTCAATTAATCCCGCGTACCAAACGGGACCTAAGGATACTCGCAGCGCAGGTTCACATATTCAATCTTTTCTCTCTCTTTTTTCTTTCTAATTTTAATTTGTTTATGATTTTATAGATTTTCTTTCTTTTCTCTTTTTAATATTGTACCTTTTCACATTGTTTTTTTCTAGCAGCGTTTTCTTAAATTCTTCTTTCTAATTTCTTATTCTATTCAAATTTTAGTATTGCATTTTTATTTATTTTAAAAATCGATGAAAATTTTGGTGAATCAAAACATTAATCAACGATACTATAAGCATCAAAAACGGGAACTAAGGAACCGCCGTAACCCGTTAAAAAACACTATATAACCGTTTCACATAACCGGTCAAAACTTTTCAACCGAAATAACTTTTTTTCTTTTTTTTTTTAATTAAATTTTAATTTATATTAAATTTTTAGAATTTTAAATTTATATTCTCTTTTTTAATTTTTCTCCAACTTTTTCACATTGTTTTTGTATGAGGTGAGACAAAATTTATAAAATATGATATTTCTAAGTTATAAAATATATATTTAAATTTTTGTAGGTATTGCATTTTTATTTTTTTTTAAAAATCGATGAAAATTTTGGTGAATCAAAACATTAATCAACAATACTATAAGCATTAATCAATAATATCCCAATAATTAATTAGAAATATCACAAGGAATAAATTAGCAATGCCACAAACAGTACCTAGTAATATCACAAACATTAATTAACAATATATAAAAAATATCGCAAACAATAATAAGAAATGTCAAAGTTCATAGACAAAATCACAAGCAATACTAAGCAATAATAACAATATCAGAGGCTATATTAAACATCATCACAAGCAATTATTACTAACTCAATGCACAATCAATAATTAGCAGTACCCCAAACATTAATCAACAATACCATAAATTTTTTTAACCAATACCGGAAGCAATAATTAGTAATACCACAAAAATTAATCATCAATAATACAACAAACAATTATCATCAATACTACAAACAACTATCACTAATGCCAGAAGTAATTATTAGCAATACCACAAGTAATAATTAGCAATACCACAAATATTACTCAATAATGCAACAAACAATTATCATCAATATCACAAATAATTATTAGTAATACCACAAATAATAATCAACAATACTATAAATCTTAATACGTAATACCATAAACAATAATTTGTAATACCACGTTTAATAAGTGCTTCTGGAAACCGTTTTAAGTGTTTCAAAACACACTCATAATCTCCTTCAAAAACGTCAATTACCACTAATGATGAATAATTATAGGTTGAACCAATAGAATTTAATTTGTCAAATGAAATTTCATAGATAGCCATAATGCCGGTTATGTTCCAAGTTCCAACCATCATAAGCATCAACAAATTGCCAATTCCTTCGTAATAAAATGAAAAGGCCAATCCCTTATAACCGTTGAGGGAAATTAAATAAATGAATTAATTCGTATCAGAGCCTCTGGCTCAGCCCAAATCTTGGTTCGATTCCCATGGAAAATATTCTATCCATTTAAATTGTTCACTCATTGAAGGAGGTGTTGATAAATAAATTATTTACACATCTCTCAACAAATTCAGACTTTTAGATGAGACGGAATTCTTTCAATAACCCCTTACAAACAATCTGTAACTTTTTATGTTTTTATATAATCTCTCGCAACAGAGGGGCAAGGGGAAAATAGATTCTTCTAAAATATAAAGGATCCGAATAATGAAGTGGAACGAATGATATGCTTTCCCTGTCAGAAATATGAACAAACGATTCCTACTCATAAAATTAAGAAATAAACAAACTATTTTTCTTCCCCCGCCGTCTCTGCCGCTATTCTCTCCTCCTCCGCCGCAGACATTCTCTCATTCTTCTGACCGTTATTCTTTTTCTGGCCTCTCTCCTTTTTCATATAATATTTTTCTTCATATATATTCCATTCCTTTTTGGATCGGAAAGTTTCCATGATCACCTCAATGCTGCTGAATGAGGATGCAGTTAATGTAAGGCTGCGTTTGGAAGAGAATTTTAATGCTATGTGTGGTACTAGTTTGCGTGAGACTGAAGGCACCTCCATGGGAACAGCCATGTAATTTTGCAGACCCATTGTTGTGGACGCCATTGTTTAATATTGGGAGTGAAGGAAATTAAGGAGAGGTATACATATATACATATATATATATATATATATATGTAACCGATTCTAGGGTTTTCGATCTAAATATTCAAAGCCCAAAAATATTTAGCTTATCAACCCTTACTACTAATTCCCAAATTTCTAATCCTACGTGTCTTCACCTATTTTCTCCTTTCACAATTTCTCCGCCTCCCACCACTTCCCAATTTTTTTTTATATTTAATTATTTAATAATCAACAATTTAACACATCAGTTTCAAATGTTCAAATTAAATCTTAACTACCTCAAATATATATAAACAACTTCAAATATTAAAATTTTCAAAAAATTTATATGAATGGTTATTTCCCTACCATTATCCGTCTTCTCTTCTCATAGTTCCTTTCTCTTTAAAGATGAGTTATTTGATAGAAGTCCTGCTTATTTATATGTACGCAATGATATATGATGTTGCAAATTGGGTTTTCATAATCTACGTTATAATTAACAGGCTCAGTCAAAATTGTTAGTTTGATTTATTTTTAACGTTTAACTTTTTAAGTTTTTTTTAGTTGTTTTAATTTAATTTTGCGTCTTTGATATTGTTATATTTTTTGTTTTACAGATTTTTTTAGTTTATTTATTCTGATCAAATAAAAATAATGGCAAACTTCATATGTTAATTAATCTCTCACAATATTTTTTAACATACTTTTGGTAAATGATTTTTTATGTATATATTTACAAGTTATTAATCCATTATTGATGTTTGCTCATTATATTTTGTTACTAATTTTATTGATGTTTGCTCATTATCTTTGATATGTTGAACTTTATATTTTTAAAATTTTTGTTTGATATTGATTCATATTAATTTCTTTTGCAGGTTTAAAATAATGCATAGCAATCTTTTTTAAGTGTTTAGTTATTAAATATTTTTATTTGTCAAATTTTGAATTTCATCTATATTGTGGAGAATTTGACCCGTATTCAAATTTTCTAATTAACAAAATCTTTAAATACCGCCTACAAAATTTTATATCAGATATTGTTAAGTACATATATACTAAAAGATTTTATTTTTTTAATAATTAGGTATATGAAATATTCAATTTTTCAAAAAACCCAAGTCAAATATGATAAGAGAATATCCCACCAATTTCTCAACTATAAACTCGATCTTCTCTCAATGTCACAATCTCGCTTTAGTTTATATGTCAAAAAAAATTAAAAACTGTCTTATCAATTGAAAAAATTCATTCTTTTGTTGTTGTTTGGTAATTTGACAATCTCGATCTTATTATAATGTACCCCTAACATCTTGAAATAAAAAATATGTGTAATATTGGAATAAAAAATATGTGTAATATTGGGCCACAATACATAGGAGAGACGAAGTCGAAAGTGGTATAAGATGAAAGAAAAAAAAGGTATTGGACTACGGCGAATATAGCTAGGGTACGGGACATAGAAATACAAAAAGAAACATATTAAATTCAATAATCTATTATGATTATTGAGATTATATAGAAGAGTAGATCGTACTTACATATACAAAAAGAAACATATTAAATTCAATAATCTATTATGATTATTGAGATTATATAGAAGAGTAGATCGTACTTACATGACATTTTATACCTGTTTTATACCACATATAGAAAATGGATATAAAGACCAGTAATTTTTTGTGGAGATGAAAAGAATAATTGAGAACATGTTAGTCCCTACGGAGAAAATTGATTTTTGGATAGAAAAAAGCAAATGAAAAGGACGCTGAGATTAAAAAGAAAGAAAATTGAAATTTAAAATTCTACAACGATTAAGAATGAGATAAATATGAGGCCGTTAAGATATAGATTGAAATTTAAAAAGTATAAAGTGGATAGAGATAAATATTGGGTGGTTAAAATATATGTATATATATATATAAAAAAGATTGTGAATTAGATATTAGGGAGATTGTATCAATTTTATACTATGAACAAGTTTTGAGGGATAGTTCATATTAACTCAAAGAGCCGATCCCTTGTGCACTCAAGGTCACCGTGCACTCATGCAATTTAATGACCCATTTATAAAAAAAATACTTAACCATTTGAATATATTAGACATGTTCTGTGAATACATAACTAGGGTTGAGGCGAGTGTACGAATGTTAAATCCGTGCACCAGTTGCACATAAGACTTTGTCTAACTCAAATACACATGATAATTTGTGGGGAGTTTTGTGTGGAACAATCTAATGCATGAGCATATTTTGATATTTGCTTCATACTTTCTTTTTAAATATGTTTCCGTTCATGATATAACATAATAAATTAATGAGATTTCTGTCTAATTTGTAAGTTAATTAGATTTTAATTTCTTGCTTTAGCCAGCAGATATACTAATGTTATTCTGACAATCTGTCTTAAAAAAATGTTATTCTGACAATCTTTTGAGTTACTAATTTTATTTTTAATGTTTTTATAAGAAAATTAAAATATACTCCCTTCAATTCTTTCTATATTTAATTTTTGAGTAAATTTTTGGTGAAATTTTTCATAATATAAAACTTATATCATTACACATACAAATTAATCTCACTACAGTTATCAATTGATACCACTACACTTATAAACTAATACTCTCTCCATCTTGATTTTAATTGACTACATACTGTAGACACGAATATTAAGAAAAAGTGAAAAATAATAGTATTAAATGGTGTAAAGTGGGTAAAATGAGTTTGATGGAGGGGTATTACTAGTGTAAAGTGGGTTTGGTGGAGAGAAATAATAGTATTAAATAATATTGAAAGTTGCTTTATTTTCTTTTTAGAAAATGACTAAATAAAATAAAGACGACTATTTACGGAGGGAGTCAATCAGAATCAGGACTGAGGGAGTATCATAGAATTAAATGCTATTGATATTAATTTATAAGAATATTAATATTAATTTATAAATGTAATGGTATCCGTTTCATACCATCAATATATTTCACATGATTTTTTTTTTTAATCTGTAGTTCTGACTTTACACATAATTTACAATTTAAATGACGATTGTATTTTTTAAGGTCAATGAGTTATTTTTTTTCATAAATTACCCTTAATGTCACTAAAAATATTTGGAATAGTAATAATTTTCAAAATATAAATTTTAAATATAACATTGTAATCTTTTTTTTTTTAATCAGAAGATCTCAAATCATAATCCTCTTGAGATTGTGAATATTCATTAATTTTACTAGAAGTCTAGCTTGTCATTCTTCTTTTGAACAAGTCTAGCTTTGATTTTAATAATAAGTAGAGCATTCTCATCCTTCTTATTTTTAAAAACTTACTTTGTTCCTATCCCCTTTTGATAGTCAGACTTATTCACTAGTTCCCAAACTTAGTTATTCTTTCATTATGATGATCTACTTGAAATCTTCTTAATGTCCCAAGTTAACCAATATGGAATACTAGATTCAAATCTTGATCGTGTTCATGAATCTTACTATTGGTTAGAGATGTTAAACAGAGTCGATACTAGATTCAAATCTTGATCGTGTTCATGAATCTTACTATTGGTTAGAGATGTTAAACAGACGACTCTTTTAACCCTAAAGTATATACATTGGGCTAGATTCATGCTTTGAAAGTATCAAGTGAAATGTGTAGATTTCAGGGTGAGTCTCAAGATAAGTGCGTTGCAACTCTTTTCCATTCGATCAGTGTTTATTTTTCCATTGAATTTTTGTTGCTTGACAAAGTTTTTAGCGAGGCAACATTCATGCACCATCGACCCTCTTGATTTGGCAAAAGGGGGAGTGTTACAGGAAAATACGTTTATGTGCTTTCATCAAGAAGTAACTGATGGAGGGATAGTTTACGTATTTCATTATATATATATATTCCATGTAACCCTATATTGTAACCTATATAAAGGAATCTCTGATGTATTAATCGTACATGAAGAATAGTGAAAAATCTCCTGACTTGATATGCCCTCAGACGTAGTTATTCATGACGAACCGGGTCAATAAATTTGTGCTTACTTTATTTTTGCATATCCTACAATCTCTTTTTTTTTTTTTTGCATATCCTACAACAAAAATAACTATTCATCATCAAATATTGGTCCACAACAAAATCACATCTTCCAGATAATTACTTTCGTGGCTAGGTCTTTGAATATACCAGGTACACGGTGCATTTCATAGTATATTTTAAAAATATATAATTTATTGTATTGAAACATACAACTTGTTATATTAAATTTTTTTTTTTTTACGAACACAGATTGCATGTTTTATTATAAAAATTATTGTATGTTTAATTAATGTAACAAATTTTATGTTTCTTAAATAAATTATGAAGTGCACTAAATCCCACTCTTTTGCATTAATTCGAATGCCCCGTCCCATCTCAATATTTCTCTTTGCTCCCTCTTATTTTCTCTCTATATATATCTAATCAAAGCCATCCACATGAGTTATAAGTCAAAGGGGATAAATTTTTTGCATTTCAATACTTTGTTTCATTTTAATATTGGTCCCATAACAAGTTTATGCTTATTTTAATTTATTTTTTAATTTTTCGATCAATCCATACTCGTAAATCGACCCAATTCACTTTATTTTTTAATATACAAATTATTTTTAATCACGACAAAAAATCCAACAAAATTATAAGAATTAAAAAAAGAAGAAGTTCAAGTGGGTTACCTTGCTTAGTAACCTGTTGCACTTGATTCACATAAAATGCTCAATTTTAAATTTTTTGAAAATCTACAAGATCAAAATAAAAAATATCAAAACAATCGAAACCAATTTAAAAATAATGCAAAATTTATAGAACTACAAAAAGAAATTTAATCCCTAAATCAAAATGTTCCAAAAGAAAAGAAACACAATAATAAAAGGCGTTCCCTCTTAGAAAATATATGAAGGACCGAACAAACCATCTCCCCGCCGGCATCCACACATCCGCCGCTAAAGCAAAATGCTTAATTGCGGTCTGAGAAGACATCGGAGGTCAGTCTGTCCCAAACCTAAAAAGGTTGGGAAGAAGGGTAATTCTCAAACACTAATAGTTGAAACTTGTTTAGCAGCGTGTGCTCCCATTTGTGGGTAGTAGATACGAGAATCACTAATTATGTTTGTTTCAATGTTTCAAGGATTCTGGATAATCCAACGATTTAGTGGGAGTGAGACCATCATCTCCATGGGCAGTGTTATGAAAGTAGCGGTTATTGCAATGCTATGTAAATAGCAGATATTGCAATGCTACATAAGTAACAGTTGTTGCAATGCTACATGATTAGCGGTTATTACAATTATACGTAAGTAGCGGTTACTGCAGTGCTACATGAGTAGCAGGTACTGCAGTGCTACGTAAGTAGTGTTTAAAGCAGTGGGAGAAGTGCATTTATCTTTTAGTGATAAAATTTTAGTTTTAAGAGACGTTCTTTATGTTCCCAGTTTTAGAAAGAATTCACTTTCAGTTTCTAAAATTCTTTTGATGGATACTGAGTTTCTTCTAATAAGAATGACATCATTTATAGGAATGATGAGTGTATCTGTTATGGGACATTGATGAACAAACTCTATACTATTATATGTGCACACCACTCGCAAAATGCATCCTATAACACATCGACTATTTCAAGCAATAAAAGGAAAAGTTCAGCAGATGTGAATGAAACACTTCTATGACTAGGTCATTTTAATCCAAAGAGGATCCAAAGGTTGGTTCAAGATGGTTCATTGGAGTCTCTCCGGGTTGAACCATTTCCAACTTGTGAATCACGTTTGGAGGGTAAAATGACCAAGAGGGCATTTGAAGCCAAGGGGAATAGAGTCAAAGAAGTGTTAGAGATCATTCACACTGACATATGTGGTCCAGTGTCAATCAAAGCAAGAGGAGGTTATGAGTATTTCGTTACTTTGATCGATGATCACTCAAGATTTAGGTACATTTTCCTTACGAAGCATAAATTTGATACCCTTTGATTAATTCAAGGATTTTAAGGCTCAAGCAGAGAATCATAGGAAAAAAATGTATCAAGTCTCTACGATCTGATCGTGGAGGTGAATACCTCAGCGATAATTTTTTGAACTACTTGTCAGATGAAGGGATTGTATCCCAGTTAACTGCACCCGGAACCCCTCAACAAAACGGGGTTGCAGAACGAAGAAACATAACTCTTTTAGAAATGGTCAGGTCAATGATTTGTTATGCGGATCTACCCAAATCGTTTTGGGGTCACACCTTGGAAACAGCAGCTTACATTCTAAACTTGGTGCCATCCAAATCGGTTCCCAAAACCCCTAAAGAGTTGTGGACCGGGCGCAAGCCCAGTTTAGGACACATGAGAATCTGGGGGTGTCCGGCATACGTGTTGAACAAAGAGGCCGGTAAATTGGATCCAAGATTAGAATTAAGGCTGTTTATAGGATAACCTGAGGGAACGAAGGGGTGCATGTTCTATGGTCCCGAAGATCAAAAGGTGGTAATCAGTACGCACTTTAGATTTTTGAAAGAAGACTACATGAACGATAAAAAGCCCAGAAGTGAGATTACCTTGGATGAGCTAAAGGGGCTTACCTCAATGCCAACTGTACAAGTCGATATACCAAATGACACACTTACACAACCGGAACCTCGTCGTAGTGGGAGGGTTGTCAGACAACCCGAGAGATTCATGGGGATAGGAGAGTCGTCAGACTTGGTCCCTGGTGAGAATGAATCAGACCCATGGACATACAATGAGGCAATCCATGACAAGGATGCAGATTCTTGGCAAACAGCAATGGAAGCCGAGATGGGTTCTATGGATCATAATAAGGTGTGGGAGCTAGTCAAACCACTTAATGGGATCAAACTCATTGGTTGCAAGTGGGTATTCAAGAGAAAATGAGGACCGGACGGGAAGGTAGAGACCTTCAAGGCTAGACTTGTGGCAAAAGGTTACACTCGAAAAGAAGGGATCGACTATGAGGAAACCTTTTCGCCTGTAGCTATGCTTAAAGTCCATCCGTATTCTCTTGTCGATAGCTGCGCATCTCATTTTTTAGATCTGGCAAATGGATGTCAAGACAACTTTCCTAAATGGAAGTCTTGAAGAAGATATCTATATGCAACAACCCGAAGGCTTCATTGAAAAAGGCCAAGAACATCTAGTTTGCAAGCTCAAGAAGTCCATCTACGAACTAAAGCAAGCATCGCGTGCTTGGAACCAATGTTTTGATCAGGTTATAAAATCTTACGGGTTCGATCAAAATGAGTTCGAAAGTTGTGTGTATAAAAAGTGTGTCGGAATTGTATTGGTATTCTTAGTACTATACGTAGACGATATTCTGCTCATCGGAGACGATGTAAAGGTTTTGTCGGACGTAAGGACATGGCTGTCAAAACAGTTTGATATGAAGGACTTAGGGGAAGCCGGTCACATCCTTGGAATCAAGATCACTCGAGATCATAAGAAAATGATGATAGGTTTATCGCAAGCTTCATACATAGACACTGTCTTGAAGGGATTCAACATGCAAGATTCCAAGAAGGGTTTTGTACCTTTTAGACATGGAATACATCTATCCAAAGAAATGTGCCCGAAGACACAAAAGGAGATAGATGACATGAAAGACGTTCCTTATGCAGAAGCCTTATGTATGTTATGCTGTGCACGAGGCCAGATATCTGCTTTGCCATTGGCTTGGTAGCAAGATATCAGAGTAATCCGGGGAAAGAACATTGGACTGCAGTTAAAAAAATTCTGAAGTATCTGAAAAGAACTCGCGATAGAATGCTGGTTTATCAGTCATAGATTCCCATCGATTACACGGACTCAGAATTCTAATTAGACATAGATTCCAAAAACTATCTGCCTCAGTTAGTGTGTTGTCATTTGGGAAGTGTAGCCATGAAATGGACTAGTGTGAAGCAGAAATGCATCACTGACTCAACCATGGAAGCTGGGTAAGTAGCTTCTTGTGAAGCAGTGAAGGAACCAGTTTGGCTCTAGATCTTCTTAGTGGACTTGGATGTAGTTCTGAATTTGTCCAGCAATATCTGCTGGAGGCAGTTACAAATTCAAGAGAACCAAAGAGTCCACGAGTCAAACAAAACACACAGAAGGAAAGAAATCTTAGACGAAAAATCGTTAAGAGAGGAGATGTAGAGGTGACTGAGATCGCATTGGAGGATAACCTAGTTAATCTTTTCACAAAGTGTCTGCCTCTGGAAACATTCAAGAGACATGTGGGAGGAATGGTTGTCAAGTGTGTAGCCAATCTGCTTTGAGTATAAGTGGGAGAGATATTATTAGGTTCGTGTAGGTGACATTAGATGTCACATAGATTCTACACGAGACGTGCTGTAGTATACTTAAAAGTAGACTTTGAGTATAAGTGGAAGATTGTTGGGGTTATACTGGAAAGTATGCTTTTACTTTGTATAACCAGACTGAATTTCTGTCTTATTTACTGAAATAAATTATTTATCAATGATGCTTTAAATATCATTAAATGTTACATATATTTACTGCATAACTGTTCAATAAATAGTACGTATTACATTGTAGTTAATTTAGTGATACCAGATCACAGAAGATTAAATTAACAGTCCATTGTAACTAAAAATACAGAATTCACGACCTAGATGGAAATGAACAAACCATCGTGAAATGTTGAAGTGTAAGGCTCAGATTGACTTATCTTGACCAAGAGATTGCACTAGTGCATTATATGCACTAATGCATTATGATGCACTGAATGAGACCTACAGGAGGATAAATTCTTCAGCACTGAATATAGAAGAATTAGACCTCAGGTTCATTATTTCTTAATCTCCGTCCCTTAAATAGGATCGTGTGGAATCAATAACCATTGCTTTGACTTATGTTGGGAAGAGAATCAGTAAGATTCAATACCTTGCATCTTGGGCAATGTTATTGGTTACACGGAGATTGCTAAGATTTAATACGGTGAAGGTGTGCAAGTGCGCCTTGTTTGATTTTCCCCCTTGGGAGGCTCAGAAGATTTATCATACCAAATCTTGCAAGTGGAATTAGTTTCCGGTATGGATAATAATGTTGAGCCGTTCCTTGACCAAGGAAAAAAATGTTAATTAATATAAAGCTATTTCAGTGGCCTAAATTAATTAATGGACTGAATAATCTTAAACACTGAAAATAATAACTGGGAGTCATATTAACAGTAATATGGGTTAAGATGGATAGTGCAATATTACTTATGTAGTGGGATTAATTAATATTTATGGGTTTGAATAATATTGTGGCTCAATATTGAAAATTCAAGGTCCATTGGAAGGTCCAATCTTAATTCTCCTAAAGGCCCCTCAAGTAGCCCAAACATAAAGTTCAATAAATGAAAAAGGTGTTTAAAATAAAATAAATTATTGTTGCCTATTTTTCTATTTTTTTCGAAAATAATAAATAAAAGAGGGAGAAAGATTTTCTTTGAATCTTATTATGGAATGAAGATATTCTTGGAATACAAGATTATCTCATTAAATTCAAGAAATCTTCCACTTGGCTATTTATTAGGTAATTTTCGAAAATCCCATAACAATAAGGAGGAGGAGATTTTGTTAGGAGATTATTTCGGAAATAGAATATATTGGATATATTCAAGATTGTTTTTTAGAGAAGAAGCAAGGAAATTTCCCAATAGCCAAATTGACCTAAATTTTCGTTCCCCTCCTAGGGGATGATTTTTTTCATCCCCACAAGAACACAGAAATTGATTTTTTGGGAAAAATATCAGCGTCGATAAAATATCAAATAATTTTGAAATGTAGACAGATTGTGTTTTCTCGAAAAACTTCAATTGTGAGTGTGCAATTCCATGTGTTGGAAAAATTAAAAATCCACAAAGGTGGTGCAACATATTTTTATTTTTCCCTTTTGTTAATTGTTCGCGAGTATCCTACCACCGGATTGTTGGACCGAGGGAATACTTGAGAAGGACTTTTGGTGTGTTCGTGTGAACGTGATCCATCTTCTCAACGGTTGTCACTCCGAGAGGTTAGTTCACGTAAACTCCTAGCAATTCCGCATGCGTAGGATTTATGTGACTAATTTGTATGCATGATTTGTTGCTGAATTATTATTTGAATTAATATAGGATTAATTCATGCTAGTAATAATTGTTAGAATTAAATATGTATTTAAATATTCATCCCGAATAGATCCGGACAATCCATTCCCCAACAGTTGAAAGAATGAAAATCATACCATTTGAGAAAAGATGCACAATTATAAAATTTGCCAAGGAGTTAGAATTGAGCAAGAGTCATATTGGTAGAATTATAAAAGAAGGGGTGATCAATCATCATTCAAATGCTATTAAGCCTCAACTTACAAATCAGAAGAAAAAAAAAACAAAGCTAAATTTCAGTTTAAATGCATTGGTAATGAATAGGGCTACTAACATCATTCAATTTTCAAGCATGTATCATGTAGCACACATATATGAGAAATGGTTTTACTTGACAAGTCCTACTGAGAAGTGTTACAAGTTTCCAAAAGAACATGAACAATATAGATCATGCAAAAGCAAATGATACATCCCAAAAGTTATGTTCATGTGTGCAGTGATTAGGAAAAATCTTCCAAATGCCTCGAGAATTCAGAAGATTGTTTGCAACTATAGAAACACACTGTGAGCCTGCTGATGTTAGAAAAATTTGAGAACTCTACTTCATGCCAATGTTTGAGGATTTCGAAAGGTAATACAACCCGACCGTTGAAGTAAAGCAGAACCGCACATTTTGAGATATCGAAACTTTCCTTGAATGGGGAAAAGAATAAGTGCATACGACTTGCCAAAAATAACAAACGTCGAACTTGAGACGCTTAACAGAATGTCGAAAGAGATGATGGACAAACTATCGATCTTGAAACCACATAAGGTAACACAAAAATTGAACAAAGAACAAAATCACGTGTATAGAGTCATAATGGAAATAATTGACAACAAAAGCGACATGTTTTTTATCGACGGATCGGGAGGAACAAACGTTCCTATTTCGAGAAGAACTCATTAGAAAAGCTTAACTGATTATATGGGAACGAAGCACCAACGACAAAGAGAACAACCATGTCGACATGACGTTTCGTGATATAATGAACAATTCTCTACCATTCGGGGGAAAGGGGAAAGATAATGGTGTTTGGAGGAGATTTCAGACAACAACTTCCAGTTGTTCTTAAAGCAACGAGACAATAAGCGATTAGTAAGAGCTTGACACGCTCTTACCTATGACATTCAATGGAAACACTGTAGCTAAATAGGAATATGAGAGTTGAAGAAGATCTGGAATTCGTTGAATTCTTGTTCAAAATAGGGAACGGGACATAATCCAACAGGGGATGAAATTAGTGCATTACCGAAAGAACTAATCATTGCTTCTGATAACGGTAGCTCTCTAGAATTTTTTTTAATTGAATCTATCTACTCAGAAATGGAAAGAAGAGCAGGCTCACCTAAGTACGTAACTCAACGAGTCATTCTGTCTACCAAGAATGAGTATGTTGATGAGATAAACGAAAAAATTATCAAAGACTTCCCGAGGGAAGCAAAGGAGTTCGTCAGTTACGATACTGTTGTGGATGATACATGGAACTATTATTAAGAAGAGTTTCTCAACACTTTATTGCCTAATGAAATCCCTCCGCATAGTTTGCTGCTCAAGCAGCCCGTTTATGCTGCGAACAAATTTAGACCCTGCAACCCAATTATGCTAATAACAAATTTACCCTGCAACCCGATTATGCTGCTAAGAAATTTAGACCCTGCCAATGAACTGTACTATGAGAACCGTTTGATTTGATGTAGATTCACCAGACATCTTATTCACGCCGAAATTGAAATAGGTGAACATAGCGGAAAAAATGTATTCATTCCGCGCATACCTTTGAATCCTGCAAATGACAAGGACTATCCTTTTAAATTCATTCGAAAACAGCTCTCCGTTCGAATTTGGTTTGCCAATGATAATAAACATGGCTCAATGACAAACAATCCCTTTTTTTTTTCCTTCTGTTTAATTAATGGTTCTCTTTTTTCCAAGCCTTTTGGTTCTTTTGACTGATATGGTAAAATTTTCTTCTTCTATTGATTGAGATTTTCTTTTGGGTTTAAATTTTTTGTAGTCCTGTAACTTTGCTTCGTTTTGAAATTGGTCCCGATTGTTTTGACTTTTTGATTTTAGTCCTATAAGTTATCAAAAATTTTGAAAATGGTTCTGTAACCTGTTTTAATAGGTCACCAAACAGGTAACCGCCACATATGTAATTATTTTATTTTTTTCTTTAATTTTGAAATGCCACCTAAACTTTTTTAATCCAAATAATTTGTATCGGGATTTTTTTCCGTATTTTTTTAGGAAAGGGGAGTGATTTTCTGTTTTTATTGATTTAATTTTTTTATTTTTTGGTCAGTTTAGATCCAGTAAATCAATCTGATTCACTTTGTCTTTTGATATACAAACTGTTTTAATCTCGACCTAAAATCCGACCTAAAATTATTAGGATTAAAAAAGTTCAAGTGGCGCTTCGAAATTAAAATAAAAATAAAATAATTACATATGTGGTGTTTACCTGCTTGGTAACCTGTTGCAGCAGGTGAAAATGATCAATTTCAAAATTTTAGAAAACTTATAGGACTAAAATCAAAAAGTTAAAACAACCGAGACCAATTTCAAAACGATATAAAGTTACACCACTGTAAAAACGACAACAATTTTACAGCTATCTTCCATCTTAAAACATCAATTTCCGTACAAATTAAAATAAACTGTTTTGGTATTGATCTTCTTAAATCAAAATATTTCCATTAATAACATATATGAAAACTTTAAGTAATTAAATATTTCAAAACAAAATAATAAACACACAATAACAGAAGGCGTTCTCTCTCAGAAAATATATGGACCGATCAAACCATCTCCCCGCCGCCATCCTCTCGTTTTCTTCCGCCGTCATCTGATACTCCTCCCCAATTCTCTTCCACTCATCCACCATCCTCTCAATATCCTCTGCCGCTGGAAGAGGTTGTTAATGTAAGGCTGCGTTTGGAAGAGGGTTTTAATAGTACCATAGGCGGTGGTGGTGTAGTTTGAGTGAGATCATAGGCGCCTGCATGGGAATACGCATGCAATTTTGCAGGCCCGTTGATATGGACGCCATTCTTGATTGGGTTGGGAACTTGGGATGAATGGGAGGAGACTCAGGAGAGGGGAAAATTGGGAGATATATATATATATAACCGATTCTCACCATATTTATATCTATCCAAAATTTATTTATTATTACTTGTACCATATTATTAATGTTAATCAGAATATTATTGTTCTATCAAAAAAAAAATTAGAATATTATTATTCGAGGTAGATCTACACATTAATTATATTATATTACTATATCTCTGGTATATATTCTGTGAAACATCTCTAGTATGCTGTGAAATTTATGGGATTTAAATCGATTTGGTTCCATAACTTTGGACCTTTATTTAAATGGTCCCGTATGTATCGAATGTTTCAATTTAGTCCCGTATGTTTTCAATTTGTGCCAATTTAGTCCCAAGGCGCCGGAGACCGGTCAAACTAGCCAAAACGACGTCGTTTTTTGGGGCGTGTTTTGCACGCGCCCCTAATTTCGATCGGAGAAAGCTGACTGGCATCGACTTGAACACGTGGCACGCCACGTGTGTATCACATGTTTCAATTTAGTCCCGTATGTTTTCAATTTGTGTCAATTTAGTCCCAAGGCGCCGGAGACCGGTCAAACTAGCCAAAACGACGTCGTTTTTTGGGGCGTGTTTTGTACGTGCCCCTAATTTCGATCGGAGAAAGCTGATTGGCATCGACTTGAACACGTGGCACGCCACGTGTGTATCGCATGTTTCAATTGAGTCTCGTATGTTTTCAATTTGTGCCAATTTAGTCCCAAGGCGCCGGAGACCGGTCAAACTAGCCAAAACGACGTCGTTTTTTGGGGCGTGTTTTGCACGCGCCCCTAATTTCGATCGGGAAATGCCGACTTGCATCGATTTGGACACGTGGCAAGCCACGTGTGTATTTTGCCAATTAAAAAAATGAAAAAAGAAAATAAAATTACACATCATTAAATAAAAATAAAATAAATCACTCCCCTTTTCTCTCTCTCTCTCTGCAACTTTACCCAACGAAACGCTCAAACGGTAACATTCAAATCCACACTATAAATACAAGATCTTCCATTAAATTAAGTGTGGATGCGTGGAGAATATAGCAAACGATGCTACAGATCTAAGAAGGCATATACTCAAGCATTCCCACCATAGAACACAAGTCTGTAGATATACAAATATATTCAAAGAGTATTATAGAACTCAATCTAAGCAATCCACGATGTATCCTAAGCTTAGAGAGATTTTCTCAATCTTAGCATTGAGGCTAAACAAATGTAAGGGAAAATCTCACCATAGTTGGAGACAACACCAAACCCAAACCCCATTCTCGTAAGAGATAACTAATGGTGAAGTGAGATAGTTGTTTGGCAATCCCGAGAGCTTTTTTATTTTTATTTAATGATGTGTAATTTTATTTTCTTTTTTTTCATTTTTTAATTGGCAAAATACACACGTGGCGGTCACGTGTCCAAATCGATGCAAGTCAAAGATTTCCGGATCGAATTAGGGGCAAACACGCCTAAAAAACGACGCTGCGTTTTGGCTAGTTTGACCGGGTCCTCCCGCTTTTGGGGACTAAATTGACACAAATTGAAAACATACGGACTAAATTGAAATGATATTATACACACGCGTGCGTACACGGTTCAAGTCGATGAAAGTCAAGATTTCCGATCGAATTAGGGGCACGCGTAAAACACGCCCCAAAAAACGACGCTGCTTTTGGCTAGTTTGACCGGTCTCCGGCGCCTTTGGGACTAAATTGGCACAAATTGAAAACATACGGACTCAATTGAAAGATGCGATATACACACGCATGTACACGGTTCAAGTCGATGCCGCACCAACTTTCTCCGATCGAATTAGGGCGCGGCAAAACACGCCCAAAAAAAAAAAACGCTGCTTTTGGCTAGTTTGACCGGTCTCCGCCGCCTTTGGGACTAAATTGGCACAAATTGAAAACATACGGGACTAAATTGAAATTGCGATACATACTTTTAATTATTTCAATAAAGGCCCAAAAGCTTATGACCAAATCGATTTAAATCCCGAAATTTATTCACCATGAAATTTATTATTTTTTTTACAGGTACGACCCTTCAATTACAACTATTAACACCTTTTGTAATATAAATCACATCCTTCGATTACAACGTTTCATATGATTTTTTGTCAAAAAATAATTATCTCAAAATTGTCCAGTCCAAAAGCCTCGATTGGCTCTCGGTCTATTGTTTACTATGTTAATTAAATCAAGGCCATGGTTGACAAATTAACTTGGCCTTATCGATGCACATATCAAAGACGACTATCTCACTCTATCTCTATATTATTATAACAACTAATTTTTTGCCTGTGTATTGTTGTTGAGTCTCAACATAAAATATATACAAATAAATAAAACGGACATAGAAAATTCCATTCTCACAACTTCCAAGTACCAAAATTTTAAATAAAATAAATCTCAAACTTCCAAACTTCACGACATGTTTCAATCTCTATTCAAATATCCTTTTTGTATCTAAGCTTCCTAAGAAAAATCTGTCAATACCACATACCACATTGTAAATATATCGAATAATTGACAACAACTTAATAATCAATCATTACTTAAGCCATGGATCAGGTTACAATCAAAATTAATAATTCAAATTCCACACAAACTGAAATCTTAGCACCTATATGCGCACGGATTCTTTTAAGAAAATGATTTTGCAGTATCGGATACGCCTAGAGTGTGGGTGCGATTCGCGTTGGATTCAAACCGGATACGCCACGTGATGAATCTGTAATTTTTTTTTTTTAAATATTAGGATACGCGAATTCGATACGCCGGATACGCGAATTCGATACGCCGAAAACGCATATCCGGTGCGGGAAGGGTGCGTGAGCAAATTTTTTTTTTTTAGAAAAAAATCTTTGTTTTTTTTTTATGGCAAATTTTCATGACAAACTCTAAATGGTCATGTTATTAAGTATTAGATGTGTTAATGCAATTGAACACTATTATGTAATATAACTTAAATTGACAATATACCACTTGTTTTTTAATTGAATTTCTTAATATAACTTATGTAATTAGTTGATGTTATTTGAATTGATGTTTTCTTACTTAATTACATTAAATTATTGAAAGTGTTTAAGTTTTATATAAATTACATACATTTGATATATTAACTTTAAAATTCTATATATTTTAAGGTTTTATATATAATAAAATATAAATAAACAGACGTATCATTGTCTTATCTCACCCTAATTTTTTAAAAAATGTGTATCCCCGTACCTGTATCTTGTCGCCCTCGTGCCTATGCAACATAGCTTAACACCTATATGATTAATCATCTTCATCTAATTTTTACGATGAAAAAGGATAATGTTAGGTTTTATTTGGGCCCCAACAATCAAAGAGAAAATGGTCTCATGCTAGTGCATAGACGGAGAATGACTCCAACAATAAGATATCAAAATTAACTTTTAATTGCTAGAGATCTTTCCTGCTTATAGTGTATTTGCAATTACATATTGTGTAATTAAAAAACATGTCATTTTGATTATTAAATTAATTATTTCAGTGTCTTTGTAATAAGATTGAATCTTCTACTATTATATTTTAAAGTACTTGCGTATTAGCATTAATACATTTAACTATAATTTAAAATTATTATTCCGAAGAAAATTAAGATATCCCCAAAGTAATTATTTGCACTGTATAAATAAGTTAGATATATATATATATATATATATAATAAGTAAATAAAATAACAGTATATAATAAGCTAAACAATGCAAACAAATACGAAATTGCACACTTTTTACTTGAGGCTTGAGCCACCATTTGTCGTCATATGAAAAATAAGTGAATGAGAATGAAAAACAATTAGAAGAATTCTTCAATAGCTCGATTCACAAATTACGGAAGTACAAAATCCATTACCCACCTGCTAAAATGCGTATTGGTGGACACTGATGATAATAGAAATTCAAAATTAACCAACAAAACGGTCTCAAGTCTCAACTTTTTGCAAATGGTTGAACAGGCAAACTTGCCTTCGCAAAGTAATTTTTTTCTTATCCGAAAGGAAACTATTAAACGAAGTAAAAACCTCAAACCAATGTACCTTTCTCAACAAAGTTTGAGTACCATAAAAGTAGGCAGCAAGAGTTTATCCACTGCGGAAAGACCCTAGGAATGCATCAACTGCAGTTGGAGCATCAAAACCGTTAGCTACATAATAAATAAGGAACCTTAGAAAATTATAATTGTAGAATACACTTCCGAGAGATAACTCAAACAATAAGTGAGCAAGATGCTTTCACAAAAGGGTACATTTAACCAAAAATAAATTTAAAAAGGAGGAACACACTGATCATCGCTTGTGCATGTCGGATGGGGCAAATGTGTTCCAAATGAGAGATTCTGCACACGAAACTTGTGCTTTATACTCAACCCTGCAAATACTGAATACAAAAAATCAATTAAACTTAATATTGATGTGCTCCTTTTGAAGGTTTAATGGACTGTTGTACTGACTTGTTACTTTAGTTAGTTTGCAACTACTTTCTTTTAAAACTCGGTGCATCACTTTACAATATTCTATGTATTAAGATAAATCATGTTGGTGGTATATTGTTATCCCCTGGATAAATAGGCCAAGAGTTCAACTGAAATCCAGAAAACAGGACATGAGGGCTGCCATCATAAAAGTCTCATCTCCAATCTAGCAGCACAAACATCATAACATAATAGTCATTTATGCAAATATAAAGGATTATCATGCTAGCAGAATACTTATCCAACTATCTCTAATGGTGAAATAGGGCCTGAGCTATCTCTTTCCATGATCACCAATTCACCAGCACATTACAATGACCATCAACAGCTGAACAATATAGAATAATGAGAATGCCAAAAAATCTAGATTCTACACTCAATGGTTAGCCCGTCATATTTTACATTATTGAAAGTCGGACTTTAATTAAGACATTGAATTTCAAATAGAGTCAGAGAGGCATGAAGATAGTGAATTTCCAATGGAGCGATATACCTTTTTTATGGAGGGATCTAGCCAGTCGTACCAGCGAGCTTTGCACTACTAAAGCCGGATTCCGTGCCACCTAAACAGTAGGATTCGTCATCTTCAGTGAATGATACTGCCAAAAACCAAAATAAAATAAAATAGGAATAATGGAACACATAGTATGACACAAAAACCCTTGGCCTCATTTCTTCCTCACAACTTCTTTCTTCATCCATAGGTGATTTTTTTTGGTAAATAAAGGTTAGCAAATATCAAGAATAAGCAACTAAACAATGCTTAATCAAAAGAGTAAGCTGTCATGAAAGCATCTCTACAACCATTACCAAGTTCAACACAAAGAAACATTCCATGTGAGACAACCTCTACATAAGAAAAAGCCATCAATTCAAAATATTTCTTCTATGTAATTTTTATTTTTTAAGAAAAGGTAGACATCTTACAACAAACCAAGATGTAAGATCTGTCTATTCGAGTTAAGCTCACCGATTCTCAGAGAATTTGAGCATGCTACATATCAAAATAACTAATCTCATATACAAAGAAAGCATTACATCAATTTATCTACTAATTAATTGAAAAAGATGAAAAAATGACAAAAGGTAAATAAACTAATACCATCTCCCAGGCTTGAGAAAAGTATGACTGGAGGTATATAAGCTTCCATCCACCGCTGGAGATCTTCAACCCAGTTTGTCTTGTTATCCTCCTTCGTGCTTTGAACCTGATTATTCTGTTACGATGGCTGCGGTGGTTGTTGCTGCTGGCGATGGTGGTAGTACGACTTTGGAGACGGGAGATCCCTGCTTTACTGCCTAGAAAGTTTCTCATGCCTACAGAATCAGATGTAAAGAATATATTTGGTCGCTTGTCTAATCTTTGAAAATAGTTTGAAAAGGAAATTCACCCCCACAAATCCATACACAATTGAGATATAAAAAATTGAAACCAGGTACTCGCATAATGTATCACTCATTATACATGATCCTTTAGATAAGAAACAGTAAATTCTTCATAAAAATTCAAATCCCAATTACTCGAGTTCAATTTAGATAGACACCAACTTACCTATGGGAGCCACCAACGGAATTGATGAAGTGTTGGATATCCTTAATGGACATTATGCTTCCGCGTGATTTAGAGGTTCGTTTCTCCTGTCTGCGGGCTTAAATGAATCCAAACCCTGCAAACAAAATCTTCTAACAAATCAAATACCTGAAGCCACTACTTCAGAATAAATAAAGTCGAAATCGATGGAAGTCGAACTTGAACTTTATCACTTCCGGAGAGTATTAGTCAATCTATCGATGACCTTTATTTCTGGCGAAAATGAACCAATAAATCATAAAACCAGAAAAATAAACTCATTCGCGTAGGAAAATAATCAGAATTACCAGTCTGACGTGACAATTTCCGTCGGGAAATAAAGAATCTTAAACCAAAGTCGCTTGAAACTTAAAAACCCAAATAAAGATAACTTGCAAAACGAATTCAAAAACTTATCCATCGATCACACGATTAGGCGGATAACAGATCGCAATTGAAAGACGCATACATATTTATATAAGCAATATATACTGCACAATAGAACTCATAATCAATAGATCAATTTCTCCGTACCAAATTCCGGGAAGAATTGAAATATAGGACAAAAAAAATGAGAGAAATTGGAAATAATCCATTAAATTAACGGAAAAGTAGGAAGAAATTAAGAAATTGATACTGTGGGAAATAATTGAACGGGAGAAATCGATACCTCTCTCGACGTAAGCCATGGAAGTAACAACTTTTATCCAAAGAAAAGTAGAAAAGGAGGTGAAGACCTTCACACCAGCGCTGCCTCTTCGCCTCCTCCGCCTCTTCTTTCGACACTGCCTCTTTGAAATTCTTTGTTAATTTTTGCTCTGTTTCTGTCGTTTGGACAGTGAAGAAGGTGATTTTCTTGGATAACTGGAAAACAGGATATGGGATTCATGGCTACTGCCCTTCGTGTTGGCAGAGACTCTGCATCTCTGCTCTTAGATATGAGTTTAATGTTGTGTAAGAGACATTCGCCGCTTCAGGTGGATCAAAGAAAGATATATTGAAGAGACGTCAGTTACTCAATTTACTCTCCTATATTAATTAGACAATTAACATTTTAGGGGTAAAGAATTCAGGATTATTTAAATTTTAAAATAAAATAACACTTGGCATTCTATGAGGGCGACACTTGTCGACTTTTGATGAGGTGCACTTCTCCTATTATAATATAAAATAAAATTTGGGGCAAGATTTCCGTGGTATTGTGAATTGGTTCACTTCACACTCTTAAACCCCATTTTGCTTTAAGGAATTTCGCTACCCCTTGCTAGAACAAAAAATTTAGAAAGAGTTGAATTGGTCTCCCATGAATTGAGTCTATACTAAAAATTTGGATTATTTAATCTATTTCACTCATTCTAATACATTTTTTCTAACAAGGTACACCGTGAATCAGGTCTATACAGTTTTTTTTTTTTTTTTTTTCAAAAATCTATCTCAAGCAACTAGCTCTTTATAAGGGTTTTAGAATCAGTAATCACACATCGAAATACAATCCGATAATTAATCTCGCTATTTCCATATCAATGAGATTTACAAAATCTTCTTGAGAGAAAGATATTGTTCTAAGTCTTCCTTAATATTTGCATCTACACATTCTTCTCATCTCTCTCTATATCTAAAGAATCCCTAAATAAAAAATTCCATTAATAACATATATAAAATCTCTCACAATAGCAATCCCTAAATAAATAAAAAATTCCATTAATAACACATATAAAAACTTCAAGTAATCAAAAGATTCCAAGAGAAAAAAAACATAATATCAATAAAATGTGATCCTTCTCAAAATTATGAGAAAAAAAAAACTATTTCTCCTCCGCCGCCTCCACCGTCCCACTTTCCTACTCAGCCGCCTCCTCCGACATAATCTCCTCCTCCGCCGCCTCCACCGTCCCACTTTCCTCCTCAGCCGCCTCCTCAGACATAATCTCGTACTCCTCCGCCAATATATCATCCATTCTGTTCTTTATCTCCTCCCTCTTATTCAACTCCGCTTTCTTTATATTCTGCCTTCTCTCCCTTTTCTTCTCTTCTTCTTTATCATCATCATCATCTCCATATATTATCGCACGTCTCCTTCGGGCCTGTCTGGCTTTTTCTTCATACTTATTCACGTGCCCCCTATCCTTATTGCCACGTGCACGCCTTCTGCCTCGGGAGCCCTTTTTGGATGCCGCCACTATCACCGGCGTCAGCCGGCTGCCGGCGGAAGCGGCGGTTAACATAAGGCTGTGTTTGGGAGATAATTTTAATGACATAGGTGGTAGTAGTTTGAATGAGACTGTAGGCACCTGCATGGGAGCAGCCATGCAATTTTGCAGACCCATTGTTATGGAAACCGCCATTGTTGATTGGGTTAATTGGGAGTGAAGGAAAAGAGACCGTATATTCTGATTCTGATTCTTCTCGGTTTTTGAAGTAGCCAATTTGAGTTTTTAATAAGCCTATTTTATCTCAATTTTGTTAAGATAAATTCGGTCAAATTTTCCCTTAAATTTAAATCAAAATATTCAAAACCCAAAAAATTTAACTTATTTAACATAAGCCTACCCCTAGATCCACCCATCTATTTTATGGAAATTTCGGTCGTAATATTTTCCTACTGTTTTCAAGTTTATATCATGTCCATTCATTTAACTATTTATTTTTAAACGACAAAAATAAAAATTGTGGATTGAAGAAAATGAAAATCCCAAGCGAATCCCTCATTTAGAGCTCCAAAAAGATGAAAAATGAAGTACACCTTTTAAGTACTAGTATGTGTGATTTGGTGGCTAAGTTATGGAGGAAGTAACCTCTAAGTGTGGAGAGAAGGTATAGCTTATATCTTGTATGAACAAGGTGTACCGCGCGTGCAATTCATAGTATATTTTTGGAACACACAATTTGTTACATTAAAACATATAACTTGTTTACACTAAAATGTGTAATTTGTTTCACGAATAAAGGTTACAAGATTCAGTGTAAATAAGTTATATATTTCAATGCAACAAGTTGTATGTTTAAAATATACATGAGACTGTCTTATTCATATTTTTTCTTTTAGAATTTTATTCGTATTCAACTCCTTCTATTCATATAATTAAAGAATATCTCATGTTGCACAGTACAACTGTAATGTATTTTTAAAATGTGCAATTTGCTTTCTTAAAAAGTTTTATTTGTTTATGAGTGTAAAACAAGTCGTGCATGCAAGACAAGTCGCCTCATATATATTATAGCATACATAACACTTCGAGCAGGGCGGAGCCAGGAAAATTCAACGAGGGGCCAATAAATAAAAAGTTTATTATAATTAATAATTTTTTAACATTCTTACATGAGACGGTTTCACGGTGAAAAAAAATCATAATTTAAGCATTGTCGTTTTAACACTCTAAAAATGATGGATATATTAATTTGTATTAATTTACACCTGTCTCATATATGAGACTGTAGATTGTATCATAATCTTTTTAACTTGTTGAATTATTAAAGAAATGCATAATGTTCTCTTCTTAAAATTTCAATATGAGAATTTTAATTTTACACGACAAAATATGTGTAATTTAAAGAGGGTGTTGGAGAGGGTGTTAAAGAGGGATAAGTGTTTAGAGAGGGTTTTAAAGAGGAAAAATATCCCTCTCCAAAATGTGTGTCGGGAACTGCTTAACGAGGGATTTTTTAAGCCCTCGTTAAATTAAAGAGGGCTTTGGCGAGGGACTGACGCGTGTCAGATTGGCGAGGGCTGGCGACCCTCGCCAAATTAGCGTCTAAAAGAACGCTCGCCAAAAGCGTCGCAGATTTAACGAGGGCCGCAAAACCCTCGCTAATTTTGCACGCAATATTAGCGAGGGTTTAGGGCCCTCGTCCAATTGTAAGAGCCATTTAACGAGGGTATATGGCCCTCGTTATCTGGAAGAAAAAATCAAAATTGAAATTGAGGGGATTCGAACCCGCGTTGCAAGCCCTCTAAGACACCCACACAACCACTGGGACACGCGGCCCAGCTACTGTAGCACATTATTTTGGGTGTTTTTCGCCCCCATGGTGAATCGAACACGCGAACTCCCGGTATATGGATGCCTTGTGTGTTTCGCCAAACCGTTTGAGCATGGCTTGTTACTTGTCAATAATGCCTTTCTAATTGTATATTATATATATATGTATGTATTGTATATTTATGTATTATTTCTTATATATGTATGTATGTATTATGTTATGTATTATATATTATATATATATACATATATGTCATTTCTTATATATTTATTATATATATTTGATTAAAATATTTATAATAAAATTAAAAATATATAATTTATATTCTTTTATATATTTATTAACATGAGTATTTTTTTAAATGATATTTTAATATTCTATATATATGTACACTATATTTATTAACACTATATATATGTACACTCATTTTTATTAAAATATTTAAAAAATAATTGTCAATTATATTGTTTACTATATATAACACTCGTTTTACTAACATTATATCTTTTTGTTAATTATTATTAAAATATTGTTAATAAAATTGTTAAATAATCGCTTTTATATTCTCTTTCACTATATTAAATAACATGTGCACATGTATATATGCTTGTATTGATTGTTTTTATTAAAATATTTTAAAAAAAATTGTCAAATAATCATTTTTATATTTTTTTTCACTATTAACCTACATGTGCACACACACACACACACACACACACACATATATATATATGTATATACGTACCAAATCTCATAGACCAATTCTCAGAAACTAATCGGAGAGATCCATATATAATATTCATAACTAATAATGATCATAACAAACAAATGTGTCAATTATTCAAAAACTAATAAAAAACATAACAAAGTATTCAGAAATATAAAATCATCAAGATAGCTATCAGTCATTCAAATCTACATCATCATCATCATGAGGCTGATATTCATTGTTGAGAAGATCATTAAATGGAACATTATCTGAACGATGTCGAGCATGAGACGTCGAACTAGTGGGACCAAGAGCAACAAGGGCGCCGATAGGAAGATAACCACCAGGAGGGTTCACGGGAATAGTAGAATACCCACTAAGAGAGACATTCAGATATAAGGGATATGGGGGATAGGGGGAAATAAGGCGCCGAACGACCCTAACCCCTGGGTACCGCCGGCCTGCTGCCGGCTACCACCGATCTGCTGGGTAAAGAGTCCAACCTGCTGATGAGGACTATCGCCGGCCTGCTGTGGGCTACCACCGGTCTGCTGGCTAAAGAGTCCCGCCTGCTGATGGGGACTACCACCGGACTGTTGGGAAATAAATACCGTCTGCTGCTGCTAGGGAATAATTCCCGTTTGTTGATGCTGAGGGTAAAGACCATTTGGTGGATTTACCTGGAACCCCTGATAATACGCAGTCATTTTCTGGCACATAAGTTGCTCCCACCGCTCCATTTCCTGGCACATAAGCTGCTCCCCGCCGCTCCATTTCCTCCTGAAACTTCCTAGCCATCTCCTGTCGTTCTTGTCGTTCTTGTGCCAGCAAACATTCCATATCAATCTGCGAGTAGCCGCCAATACTAATGCCACTTGAGCTCCCACCTGGGCCAGATTGAATGCGCCCCATATTCGTCATTTGATCGAGACCTTTATACTTTTCGTGGGCGTATGACACCTTTTCCGTATACAGCTGGCTCAACTTTTTCTTTTTCTCCTTCTCGTTTGCTGGCTACACGGCTAACTGGCTGAGTAACTCCCTCACAGCTCTCTGAACATACAAATATTTTGATATTTAAAATTAAATATATTATTAACTCCTTAATTAAGAAGTACGTATAGTGAATAAACAAATTCAAGCACTTACAAGTGTGGCGTCCATGCCGTCGTACGTGACTTCCTTTCCTTCTTGTTCGTGAAAATGTGTCACGAGGTCCCATACAGTTGGGAGGCTTTCATTTGTCTTAAACTGAATTTAGATGCAGTTTGTTAATAAATAATTATTATTGTAATTAAGTAATTAAAATATCACAAAAACTACTTACGTATTCCCATGCATATTCTGCAACTCCCTTTGAACCGCCTCTATGCTTAGACCCCTTGGACAACGTATTTCGCCGACACTGATCGCTCTTAGCCTTCACTTCCGGTCGGTCCCAGTATTGCTTCAGTGCATTCCATACACATTCATCCCGCGGGGGCTTCACAGTCTCATCATTAGCGTTCAACCTCTTCCAACGGTCGTATCGTCCTCTCGGATTAACGTCCACGAGTTTATAATTAGGATGTACTCTTGTTCCTCGTGGCACAGTTGGATCAAATCACTCACACTTGAACACACTACTTTTCTTTATGTATGTCCGGGATATTCCAATACCACAACCTCCTCGAGTATCCCGTAGAAATTATTTTCATGTGAATCGTAGTTTGTTCCCTTAATGCAAACTCCACTGTTCATAGTGGCTTTAGAGGCGCCATAAGCTTATGTGTGAAATTTGAAACCATTCACGTAATATCTTTGGTACGTGGTGACACTACTAAGAGGACCGCCCGAAAGATTGCGTATAAACTGATTTTGAATATCATTATTCTTCACCTATATATATACAATTGACGTATTATCAGATTAATGTATATAATGTTTTATATTATACAATTAACGTATTATCAGATTAATATATATCACTTACAAGTAGATCAAACCACGATGCGAATTCCCATTGAAGAAAATTATCTTTTTCAACATTCGATAAAGTCGGTTGAACAATCTGTAGCTGCTGGAAAAACAGACTACAATTGTTGCGATGAGAACTTGCAATAATTAATTAATATTGAAAGTGTGTGTGCGTGTATTTTCAGAGTGTTGTTGAAAATGTTGTGAAACATATAAAACAACATATGACAGAGGAAGTATAAAAACGCAGTGCAAAGGATTTCAAAATTGTGTATAGTCTATAATCAGATTATACGAACCTCATGGTTAAAAACATCACTATAACAAGTAGTGAGATACACACAAATCTCTTACAAGATCCTAAAAGGTGTAGTGAAAAACCACACACCAAAAATCAATCTATTCAATCAAGTAACTAGTGATCTTATTCAACCTAAAACTTGAACTAATAAGACAAAATCAATACTGATGGGAAATGTTGGGATACACTCAACCAGTACAATTAGACATAGCATCGACACTCACACTCCACTCACGGTTGTGTCTCGGATGCTACTCTCTTAAGTTTGGAGTAGAGCAAATGGGATTTCACTTTAACTCAAACTTGAATGTCGACCAATGCAATCTATTTATAGACATCGAAGATCAACTGCATTTTCCTATCCACTAGGTGTGGACTGCCTTGAACATCTCCTCCACTATCTCCATGATCTTGGTGTAACCACCCATGATCTTTCTATTCTTACTCCATTTCAGTGCAACCGCTTGACAATATCCGAAATTGTCTTCAACATGCAATGTAGGAAACATAGAAAAACACATTTAATAAAACGGAGTCAGTGTTAGGAGAAAGGGAAAATTTAAGATGTTGTGCAGAATGTTGTCCAACATTTGGAACAACATCCATGCAACATCAACAAATATCGTTGCAATTGTAAATTTCAAATTAATTAACTTACTTAATATATGGTTGCACCTCGTTGCAATTTAGTAGCACATACGTATGAGCTATTCACTTCTCCAAGTCAACAATCGATCTTTTACCATTCTTTCCAAGTTTACTACCAGGAGGTACAAATATCGAGAGACTACCTGTCACTGATGGGGATACTTAACGAGGTACATTGCGAGGTACATTGTGTCGCCATCAGCACATGCTCCTCAAAATAATGGGAACAAAACATTGATTCTTCTTTTGTTAAATAAGCATTCGCAATTGAAGCTTCCACATGTGCTGATGAAATAAATTATTCTTCTTTTGTTAAATAAATTATCAAATAGTTAAAATGAGTTAAATAGATTACCTCTCAAATAGATACATCCATCTATATTGTACTGGACCAACAATTTTTGCTTCATATGCAAGATGGACAGATAGATGTTCCATCGAATTAAAGAAGCTGGGTGGAAATATTCATTCCAACTTGCACAAGATCATTGGGATATCATTGTCCAATCGAGTCATGTTTTCCACAGTAATGGCCATCGATGTTAACTCCCTGAAGAACAAGCTAATTTCAGTGATAGCTTGCCAAACCTTAGCTGGCAGAATATCACGGAAAACAATTGGGAGTAGTCTCTGCACAAACACGTGACAATCATGACTCTTCATCCCAAACATCTTCAATATTTTCCAGTCTACGCATCGAGACAAGTTGGACACATAGTTATCGAAAAATTTCAACTCATCTACCCATTTGCAGACCATATCTTTGTGCTTTTTATCAAGGGAATAAGAAGCTTTGGGGTACTTTTCTGTACGTGGACATTTCTGCAATGAGGGTCGATGACAGTATTCATTAAATTCATCCTTGGATTTAGTTGTGTCCTTTGTTTTCCCTTCGACATTCATCACCGTGTAGAATAGATTATCAAACACATTTTTTTCGATGTGCATCACATCCAAATTGTGTTTGATCAACAAGGAGCTCCAATACGACAAATCCCAAAAAAATACTTTTCTTCTTCCAACCACATTGTAAACCTTTGTTGTGAGCATCAGCACCCAACTCTGTTACTTTCATCAATCCAATCCAATCAATTTGCTCGAGGAGTTAATCACCTGTAAGGATGGGAGGTGGATCATCATCAACTACGACATTCTTTTTGAATGCATTCTTGTTCCTTCAGTATGGATGACGTCTTTCTAAGAACTTACGATGGTTATCAAACCACGATTGCTTGCGACTGAGCCTCAGACGGAAAGCCTCAGTGTAATCTGCACAATGTGAACAAGCAAGCCTTCCAGTTGTGCTCCATCCAGACAACATCGAGCAGGCTGGAAAGTAACTGATGGTCCATATTAGTGCAGCTCGCATCAAAAAATTCTGCTTTGTAGCAACATCATACGTTACCACTTCTTGTTCCCATAAAAATTGCAAATCACGGATTAGTGGTTACAGAAATACGTCCAATTTATCCTTTGGATTTGTTGGACCAGGCACCAAAATCATAAGAAACATGAACTGATCCTTCATGCACAACCATGGGGGTAGATTGTACGGTGTTAGTATCACTGGCAATGATGAATATTGTTTCTCGTGCTCCCCAAACGGTTGAAAACCATCAGTGCTCAAGCCTAACCTCACGTTCAGAATTTCTTAAGTAAATTTAGGATGCGACTGGTCCAAGTGTTTCCAAGCCTGTGAGTCTGCAGGGTGACGCATAACACCGGAGTGGTCATTAGAGTAACATGCATACCATGTCATATCCTTCACAGTAGCATTTGACTGATACAATCTTTGCAGTCGGGAATAATAGGAAAATTTAACATATCCTTAAAAGGACGATTCTTTTTCAGTCGACCATTCACGTCACGTCTAGCAGGTTAGAGCCGTTGTCGTTGGCAAAACTTATAATTTTCAAGTTCGTCGTCTGCACCCCAATATAACATGCAGTTATGTGCACAACAATGGATCCTCTCCATTATAAAGACCCATCTCACTCATCAGTTGTTTGCTATCAGAAAATTTCTTGGGCATCAGACTATTCGGACAAAGTGCACGAATTGCATCAACCATTTGATTATAGCCCCTTTCAGACAGTTTGTTTTCACTTTTAATGTTCAGCAACAGGGCATTTTGTATGAAAACTGTGAGTGTGATTCGCAATCAGGCATTATATCCTGATTCTCTGCATGAAGCATGTTATAAAAATGTGTAGTATGCTCATTAGGAGGTTCCTCATTAGGGGGCTCATCATCCACATTTAAGTGGGAACCAGAGGTTAAGTCCATCATCATATCGTGATACGAGGTAGATCCCAATGTCTCATCAACCGGCCAATGTGAATTCGACGTAGATGGTTGATCATTGTATTAACCCCAAATTTCCTCACCATGAAAAACCCAATTGCAATAATTGGGCATGAACCCATTTCTATACAAATGACCTTTCATGTCATCAAGTGGATGAAATATTTTGTTCCAACATCTAAATTTGTTGCAGGGACACTTAATCTTTCCCTGGTTTAGATTACTAGTGACGAAATCTATAAATGATTCTAGTCCATTATAAAATTTGGAAGATATCATGCCATTAATCGATCTTGGACCATACATCCAACGTAAACGGCAAGAATAATCCATATCAATCTGTTTCACATTTACGAATTAGTTAATATTAAAAAACCTAATTAATAATTAATATTTCCTAAAAAAAATCGGTAGAGTTTCTTTTTATTTTATCGTATTCCCCAGTTAATCATGATCATACGTTGCCCGATAAAAAAAATCATGATCCTACGTGCATCCATTTCCAACTTAATCAATTAAAATTAATTAAGTCGGAACGCACATCTTCTACAACAACCAATAACCAAAAAATATTCACCAACATCGATCCCTCCACTCCAATGTAATTAAGATATATTCTTTAACACCAAAACTAGTTATATTAAATAAGCTAAATAGAGCTAATTATACTAAATCAATATACACATGTTAGCTAAATAATTATTACAAAATAATATACTAAACATACACGTATCAAGCTATATACTAAATTAAGCTAAAATACTAAATAATGAACCAACTAGTACTAAACAATTAATACTAAACAATAATCCAAACTAATACTTATAATTAACGATTAAAATAAATACTAAACAATATAACAATTAATACTAATTAGTTAAACAATATAACAACTAATACTACAAAATATAACAACTAATACTAATTAATTAAACAACAAAACAACTAATTATACAAAATAATATATATAACAACTAATACTAATTAAATTAACAACAAAACAACTAATATATAACAACTAATACTAATCAATAATGCAACTAATACTAAAAAATGGAGCAACTAATACTTATAAACGATTAAATAAATCGAAAATATATCTTAAATCGAATTCCGCCTGAAATCCGCCCAGAAGCGCCCCGTTTTTCTCTCTCGGACGAGCAAAAATGCGAAACTGGACAAATGAGTGGTTCTGGTGTATATATAGGAGGGCGAGGGTTTTGGCGACGAAATTTACCCTCGTTTATCTGGCACCGAGAATCATGGTGTTGATCATTACAAGTCAGTGAGGGTTTTTTTAAATAGGCGAGGTTTTAAACTCTCGCTAAATGCGCCTGAGACTCAGTGAGGGTTAAAAACCCTCGCTAAATGCGCGTGACAATTTGGCTAGGGTTTAAACCCTCGCCAATTTAAAACACTCGCTGACATGTACCCTCTTTAAAACCCTCGCCAATTAAAGAGGGTTCCGTTACCCTCTTTAAATACACTCGCTAAATCGCCAATTTTTTGTAGTGTTAGTCTCATTAAAAAAGAAAAAAAACCATGCAAATGTTGTAAACTGAAATGGGGGAATGATATAGAGCCCATCGTTGGGCACTATATTTGCGGTCAGGATCTCTTGTTACACAATGGTGTTACATCTTCTGTTACATTCACTACTACACATTTAGGCTTGCACAGCTACACTTGGACAGCCCTTTTTTCAAACAGCTCTCCAAGATATAGCTTGGAGAGCGGTTTTATTAAAAAAATTAAAAAAAAAGACAGCGGTTTGAAACCGCTGTCCAAGAATAGCTCTTGGAAAGCGGTTTCAAACCGCATTGCAAGCTCAGTTGGACAACGGTTTCTAACCGTTCTTTAAGTAAACACTTGGACAGCGGTTTCGAACCGCTGTCCAAGTCGAAAAATATTTTTTATCAGACTTACGCGTCCAGAAACCCCTTCATTTCTATTTCTCCCCAAATTCGTCTTCCTCCTCCACTCCCCCAAATCACCGCAAACCGCCATCCTAGCTCCTCCCTCTCACCCAAATTGTCGTCGTCGCCTTCCTCCTCCAACCCACATCGTCCAAATCACTGTCGTCGTCGTCCTAGCTTCTCCCTCTCCCTCAAATCATCGCGTGCCCTTCTCCCTCCCTCTCCTACCGCCGCCACCGCCCTCCCCTACCGCCGCCCGCCGTCCTCCCCTACCGCCCCCGCCATCGCCTTCCTCCCATACCGCCCCCGCCGTCGCCGCAGTCCTCCCCTAGGTATTATTTTCTAGGCCTCTATGCTTTTTTTTCATATATACCTATCCCTTGATATACCTAATGAATCATATTAATGTGTCGATAGATGGTTGCATAAGTGGACTATATTATTTTGGAAAATTATATGTGACCTAATGTTATTTTTAGTTGTTAATTTTAAATTCATATTATTATTGACCATACTAGTAATGGCAATATAATTTGACATGTTTATTTTGGAAAATTACATGTTATTTTTAGTTGTTAATTTCAAATTACATACCTAATGAGTCATATTGTTAGGATATATATAGGATATATATATATATACAGTTTTCATATGGAGACCACGAGTGGTCACCTTATGGAGCCCAATTGATGATTTGGCTTTCCACCTCGGCTTATTACCTAATTAAATAATTTAAATTAATTTTAAAAAAATCCTACACCCTAAAACCTAAATCATGAACCCTAAACCATGACCCATTAGGGCTGGGTGAACCATGAACCACTCGGGCAGAGTGAACCATGAACCATGAACCACTCGGGTTGGGTTTGGATCCGTAATTTAATTTAAATTATTTAATTAGTGCAAAGTGATATTTTTTCCAAAATTTAATTTAAATTATTTAAATGAGTAAATTTAATTACGGAGAACACGACCCGAATGGTTCATGGTTCATGGTTCACTCTGTTCGAGTGGTTCATGATTCACCCGGCCCGAATGGGTCATGGTTTAGGGTTCATGATTTAGATTTTAGGTTGTAGGATTTTTTTTTCAAAATTAATTTAAATTATTTAATTAGATAAATGTGTTCGAGGTGGAAAGTCAAATCATCAATTGGGCTCCATAAGGTGACCACTCGTGGTCTCCATATCAAAATTATATATATATATATATATATATATATATATATAAATGTGTTTATATATATATGTTTAGTATATATATATAGCTAATTTGTTATGATTAATTGTTGTTAGTGTGGGATTAATGTTGGTTTAATTATATTGTTGTTAGTAGCTTGGATTAATTGTTGTTAGTGGCTTGAATTAATTTTTGTTAGTGTTAGAGATGAATATATATTGTGTGGCTTGACTTGATTTTTTTATGCTAATTTTAGAGATGAACAATTGATGCACTCAAGGTGTTTGATAATATGTTTTTGTGAACATTTAATGGCCAGTCAAGGTCAACAAATTTTCTATGTTCCCGACCCAGTTAATAAGAAATGGTCCATTTTGGTTATGTCAAACAAATTTAACAATAGTTTCCAGATTAACGACCATGTCGATGAAGATGTTGACACAATCGATGATCCTTTTCAGAACTTCACTCATTTTGTACCCTCTTTCAATGATCCTGCAAATCCACGTCCGTACCAGAGAATAATTAGAGATGAGGATGAATATGGCAATTCGGATCTTGTTAACATTTATGGTCATGAACGAGAAAAGTCAACCAATAAACGAAAAAGAAAAACAAGTGCTAAAAAGAAATGTATGACTTTATTTAATTAATGTTATTAAATGATGTTTATTCTGCTTTATGAAATGTTGTTTCTTTTGTTTTATTGATTATTGTTTGTTTTTTGTTTATTAAATGTTGTTTCTTCTGTTTTACAGGATCATGTCTTATCTGCAACATCCCGGAAATGACGGAGATTCTGATGGAGATTATGATGGAGATCATGGCGCATATGATCGACAACATACTGATGAGTTGAGACAGGGTGACACTACTGATGCTCCCACCACTACTAGCAGCTTTGGGGAGAAGCGCACGAGGGGTATAGTCACGATGTCTTCTATTAAGAGAGCTCGTAGCAAAGGGAAAACACTTCAGGTAATTTTATTACAATTGAACAGTTGAAATTGTAATTATATTGATTGATCGTTGAACCTAATTAAATAATATGTTATTGCAGTTATCGTTCAATGAGTATGGGCAGGCAATCGGAAAAGAGAGTGAGAATTTGTCCTTCTACCTTGGAGTTGCCGTCAGGAGGGTAATCTCTATCATGCTGCCAACCAAGGACTGGCGTAGCGACAAACTGACTCCTTTGAAGGAAAGATTATGGGACGAACTTTCGGTATGTTAATTATATGCTTATTGAAAGTTGTTGTATGATTATTAAATTTACTAAATTATTATGTTATATGCGTATAGACTACATTCACCGGCCTTGACCATTCCAAGAAGAAGCAAATATTGTCGCAAGCTGGAGTAATGGCCAAGAATTTCCGGACTTGGCTGAGAAGTCAAACACGAGATTCGGACACTGGTCTTTACTCGGCTAGTCCGCCTCCAGCATATCAGAATGCCCCTACGGTGGCCCCATTCTGGGAGGAGTTTGTGAGTAGATCTATGGATGATGATTTCCAGGTAAAATTGATCAATGTCATATTCCTCAATTCCTAATGCCCTATATTTTTTTAGTGTTTATCGTATTTCTATTACACTGTATAATCGAAGTAAGAAAAATCGCCAACAAGCCAAGGCGATGGAGGCTCGATATCGTGGATCGAACAAAGGTTATGCACGCATAAGAGAAGATGTGGTGAGATCAAAATCCTAACTTTTAATTTTTTTTATATATTCATTTTTAATATATCTAATAAATGGACACTTTCATCATCACTATTGTAGAAAGAAGAAAGAAGGAAAGCTGGAGAGAGTCAGCCTGTTGTTACCCGTTTTGAGTTATTTCAGAGTACTAGAAAGACTCGAGACGGGAGTATTGCCGATTCCACTGCACAGTGTTTCATCGATGAAGGGGTAATCTATCCATTAATTTATCTTTCAATTACAAACTATTATTTCTAAATAAATAATTAAATAATTATTTTACTTGATTCAGGAGCGTATTTCTCAGACCATGACATCCGCATTATCGGTACTGATGATCTGCTTGGACAGGCTATAGGTCGCCAGGAGCATCCCGGCCACTTACGGAGTTTGGGATATGGCGTGACGAAGACATCATTAGCGATGACACCTGCCCTTCTTTCCATGAATATGGTGAGTATACTTTCGGAACAAGTTGCCAAGTTGACTAAAGATGTGGAACGTTTGAGGTCCGAGAAAAGATCGAGTCACAGAATGTCGTCGAGTGCAGCAAGCTGTGAAAATAGTGTCGCTGATGCTAGGTTTTCGCCTAAAGCTGGGGACGACTTTATTGAGGCACTTCAAAACGTCTATCAGGTATCAAATGTGCATGTCTCGCCTTTGTTTTATTTAAAGACTAGTGTATTAAAATTTTCTAACTAAATATCTTATTCGAACAGTCACCGACCATTTGCTACCTTTATTTGGAGGATCCTTTCTGTTGGTGGCCACAGGATTTTCGTTGTACAACAGCTCCCATGGAATGATTCATGGTTGTCCTCTCACTCCTGGTTTCGTGAGGGTCACACTAGATGTACCCATAATCGGAGAAGAAGATTCACTCGTGTCGAAACCAATAGATGATGTTGTCACAGTCGGAACAACGGTAGGGCACTTCATCGAATGGCCGAGCAACTTGGTCTCTCGTACCAAAAAGGTAAAATATATGTTATTAAAGTTTATTATCTTATTTGTCGTTCTAAATAATGTTGCAAATTGATTGTAGGATCTGCCGACACCACAAAAGCCTAAACAGAAATCACCACAAAAGGCTAAAGAGAAATCAAGAGGTGTCGTAGACAGACAGATGGAGAGACCGAGGGACTCCACTGTTGGTGCTCGCAGACTAGGTTATCCAATGACTGGAGACTTAGATCACGATAATTATGTACAGTCTAGGGTGCACCGGATAGTATCGTTTAATGCTTTCGAGACTGTCACAGTTCTCATATATGCTCACTTTCATCAGAATACTTTCCAAGAATTCGTCAGTGAGGAACATGTGCGTGAAGTCTTGAATGACGAGTGGTTGAGTGCAACCACCATAGCCCTTTATCTCAGGTATGTGTTTACTAATTCTCAATATTCACTTTCTGTATATTTAATTTTCTTTTTAAATATTAATTAGCGTATATATGTTGGTTAAAGATATTTGGCTGAGGTATATCTCTCTAGAGATGCCCGAGCAAGTGGAATGTATTCCTTCATCTCCCCCCAAGTGTCTTGCATAATGGGTGATAGGGTACAGACCATGGATGGGATAGTTAATTATATGCTGAATCAAACTGGGAGCGATCATCTCATTTTTTGACTAGCAAATGTGGGGTGAGTGCAATAAACATTTCGTTAAAATTTGTATTTATGTTTATACTATTTGCACATATATATGCTAAATTTGCAGTTAATTTTAATATTCTCAATATAATATAGGAGTCATTGGTGCTGGTCGCAATAAACATGAATACATCAAGTGTGTATTTTATGGACCCAACTCAGAATGGAGTGATTTCAAATCACCCTGATCTCGTTTCATATATGAAAGCGTAAGTTCATTTTTAATATTCTATATAATGATTTGTTTTACTTTTAAAATTATGCATATTTAATCTATTTTTATTTTTTTAATTATAATAATAATAGGGTGATGACGATGTATCGGAGTCGCCTTCTGAGTCAAGGTTCAAGATCCAATTTCAATAAAGTGGACTGAATTAACGTTAAGGTAAATTTAATTTAGTAAATTATCAAATTAATAGAAAGAAATCATAATTGTAATACGTGATTATAATTGCTAATCAACAGGTTTCGAGGCAACGAGATAATGATCATTGTGGACATTTTGTGTGTTGCTTTATTGAAGATATAATCTCCGCTTCTGTAACGGCGATTAATCATAACAATGTAAGTCAATTTATCGATTTATTTAAAATATTATTGATTGAATAAAAATTCATACTTATTGATTGATTCGTTGTTTGCAGTTTGTCTATGACCGTCCACTCAAGTCTTACTCTAAGAAAATACTGGAGAAATGGAAAAAAGATTGGACGGGGTACCTATACAATTGATTCTTATATTCATACGATATTGAGTGAATGTTGTTTGAAGTTTTTGGTAGCATGTAATTAAATTATATATTTGTGATGATATATATATATATATATATATATATATATATATATATATATATATATATTTCATGTTATTGGTGTATTGGACGTATATATATTTTTATGATGTGTATATTTATTTATTTCATGATGTGTATGTTTATTTATTTGATATTTTGGTATTGGACGTATATATATTATAGTGGTATAAGTTTTGGTTTATGGTTTTATTATAGGATTTTTGGTTTATGGTATTGGACGTATATATATGTTTTGGTTAATGGTTTTATTATAGGTTTTTTAAAATATAAATTAATTATTAATATATATATATATATATATATATTGGACAGCGGTTTATAACCGCTGTCTATCTAAATAATAAATAAAATTATTGAAAAAAAAATAAGTTAGACAGCGGTTTATAACCGCTGTCTATCTTAACAATTGGACAACGGTTGCCTACACTTTTGGACAACTATATTTTAACAGTTGTCCAAGCTTGGACAGCTGTTACTTGGACAATTGTTATAACCGCTCTCTAAGGGTTATTTTAACAGTTGTCCAAAGTCAAATGTGTATTAGTGATTCTTTAGATTTTCGACATGTGTCAATATTAGAATATCTTAAATATAAGAATAACATCCTAACATAACCATTTTTTTAATTTAGGAAATCATATTGTTTTTAGCAAAAATTTAAATCCTTCCAAATCTCATTCTAAAAAATCTTATAAAAATATTTATAATTAACTAATTTAAACTACATATATAAATTAACCAATAATAAAATTTTAAAATTATTTAATTGGAGTGCGTATATTATAATCTTAATCTATCATATTTATTTAAAATTCAATAAGAAAATGGAAATTTATTAGAAAAATTTGTATGTACTTATAAATAAATTTGATGTAATTAATATAATATTTATATGTAATTAATAACTGTTAAAAGTTATACAACATATAAAATATTAAACACATATAAAATATTTATATTTTTATAAAGTTTTATAATTTTTTACAATTATTAATTACATATAAATATTTTATTAATTATATCATATTTAATATTAAATGTATGTACTACAAATGTGATAATCGTGATTGATGTCATTTCATTACTTTTTTTCTCAAAGTTACAGAAATTATATTGAAAATTGCTAGAGATTTAAGTTTTTTTTTTAAATTTAACCTCCCACACAATGAAGATTATTATTTTCCTTAATCACTTATATATATTTTTTTAATTTTAATTTTAGATTTGATTTGAATTCTTTCCAAATTAATAGAAAAATCTACATCCCTTTTACCTTTGGTCTTCTCTTTCGTCTATTTCACTGCAGAACGGAAAATGCAGAAAAAAATTTTGTAAAAACCAACAGAAAGTTACTCAAACCAATTATCAAAATAATTAAATAAACCTTGACATTCAAAATAATTAAAGTGAACTTGTACTTTTCATAAATAATATATCCTAAACTAAATTACATGAACGTCCCTCAGTTTCCTGTACAAGTATTATCTCTGTTCGATGGAGCAATATTCTACTTCCCTCACACTTGTTCGTGTTCATTTAGATAATTGACATAATTCATTACTTTATAAATTTTATAAGCAAATACCTTCAATTTTGAAATTTTTTGCCACTTTCTTGTGAGCATCTTTGACGTATTTCACTAAATATCTTGTTGGATTTATATAAAGGGAACCATCTCAAGAATCCATTATGAACACCTTAAAATTTTACTTTAGAAAAAGAAATAGCCAATGACTACTAATGCTTATATTCGTAGTATTTTTAAAAAAAATTCCTTCCATTATTTCAAATTGCCACGAGAGATGTTTTTGAATCTTTACTTTCTAATTGGTTTTCTTGTTTTTGTTTTCTGCATTTTCACGTCTATGTAAAAGGGAAGAAAGAGAAGATCCGTGGTTAAAACTGTAAAAAGGTTAAAAGATTTTTCTATTATTTTGGGAAAAAAATATCTTAAAATTATGGTATAAAATCTAAAAGATATAATTAAATCAAATCTAATATTTTAACAAATATATTTGGTTACTGAAGGAAAAAAGAATCTTCATTATGTGGCATTGCTTCATCATGGGCCATGTAGGCGGTAACCCAAATATAATGCCCACTTGTGGGCTCTATATCATTCCCGACTAAAATCGAGACATGGACTATAAAAGAATTAAGAGTCAAACAAAATCTTGCAAGTGAAACTAGTTTCCGGTATGGATAATAATGTTGAACCGTTCCTTAACCAAGGACAAAATATATTAATTAATGAAAAACTATTTCAGTGGCTTGAATTAATTAATGGGCTAGATAATCTTAAACACGGGAAAAATAACCGGGAGCCATATTGACTGTAATATGGGTTAAGATGAATAGTGCAATATTAATTATGTAGCGGGATTAATTAATATTTATGGGCTTGAATAATATTGTGGCTCAATATTGATAATTCAAGATTCATTGGAAGGTCCAATCTTAATTCTCCTAAAGGCCCCCTAAGTAGCCCAACATAAAGTCCAATAACTGAAAAAAGGTGTTTAAAAATAAAATAAATTTGTTGCCTATTTTTTCCTCATAATTTCGAAAATCATAAATAAAAAGAGGGAGAAAGATTTTCTTTGAATTTTGTTATGGAATGAAGATATGTATTCTTGGAATACAAGATTATCTCATTAAATTCAAGAAATCTCCCACTTGGTTATTTATGGGGATATTTTCGAAAATTTTGAATATAAAGGGCAAGAAAGATTTTCTTGAAAAGATATTATGAAAGATATGTATTTCTTGAAATACAAAAATATCTCATAAATTCAAGAAGATCCAAATCTTGGAATCTTGATCCCTATTATTTTTGAAATATTCCATAACAAATAAGAGAGTGGGATTTTTTGTGGAATATTTTAATTATGGAGAAAAGAATATATGAGATATATTCAAGATTTATTGGAGATCAAGAAAAAAAAATTCCCCATATTATTTTTCCCCAAATTTTCGACCACCAGCTCATTATAAATAGGGGATGAATGTTTCATCCCCAAGTGAACACGAAAATTGGTTTTTCTGAAAAATATCAGCTTCGATAAAATATCAAATATTTTGAAACGTCGACAGATTGTGTATTTTTGAAAAACGTCAATTGTGAGTGTACAATTCCATGTGCTGGAAAAATTAGTAAATCCACAAAGGTGGTGCAACAAATTTTTTATTTTCCCTTTTGTTAATTGTTCGCGAGTTTCCTTCCACCGGATTGACGAGCAAGGACTAGGGAATACTTGGGAAGGCTTTTTGGTAGGTTTAATTGACTAGACCATTGCCACTCCAAGAGGTTAGTTCACGTAAACCGTAGCAATTCCGCATGCGTAGGATTTATGTGAACTGTTTATATGCATGATTTGTTGTTGAATTATTATTTGAATTAATATAGGATTAATTCATACTAGTAATAATTGTTAGAATTAAATTTGTATTTAAATATTCATCCCGAATAGATCCGTGCAATTAATTCCCCAACAACTGGTATCAGAGCCTCGGTTTCGGGCTCTGAATTTTAAATTGTGATTTAATTCGTTTTCATTAAATTTGAAATTGGATAGTAGAATTGCTAGATCTTTTTTGCAGGTATCCAATTGTCATGGAATTTAATGTGTTAATTTATGCATGCATATAAATTGTGGTTTTTAATTCGATTCGTTCGAATTCGTTTTGCCTCGTGAGAAAATCCACGAGTAGATTAGGATTTGTTTGATTTGATCAAATGTAATAAACTAGTCTAGATCTAGGTTTGTTTATTTTTTGTAAATAAATTATAACCGGATCGGAAACAGAGGCGGAGACGAAGAATTAAAGGATAGATCCAGAACCGTACGCGGACGACGTGCATCGCGCGAAATGTGCCAAAGGAGGCACGTGGACGTTGCCATGCGGACGGGCACGACGCTAGGAGTCGGGCGGGATCGGCTTCGACGCCTTGGGAAGGCGACGGACGGCGACGCCACGTCTTGGCGATGGGAGCGCATGGGACCATCTTGTGAAAGCGGACAAAGGCGAAAGACGCCTGGGCGCTTGGGGACGCGGATTCCGAAGTTCCATGGGCGCAGGGGAGGTCAAAATCTGCTCGAATTTATACTCAAATCTTGTATCTAGTTGTAATTTTTCCAAAAAAAATGCTCCTTCTGTTTGGAAATATTTTTCGAAATCTTATATTTTGTTCGAGAAATATATCCAAATCAATGTACAAAACTCCGAAAAAACTTTCGACGTTTCACATGAAAAAAATTGATCCTTCTGTTCAGAAATTTTTTTTTTTCGAAATCTTATATTTTGTTCGAGATATATATCCGAAATAATGTACAAAACTTCAAATTTTTTACGCGGGCGAGCGGCGGCCATGGCAGCGAACGCGTACGTGAATTTAAGATTTAAGGTGTATAAGGTTTAAAAAAAAAAGACTGAATATGAGAGAAGGCGTGAATAAGGAAGGAATAAATTGTGGTATTTTGAGAAAATTAGGGTGAGTATATTCATTATATGAGTGGTGTATTAATTGAGATGGTGTATTTATTAAATGTGTAAGTGTGAGTAACCTGAGCCTATTATTTTGTTTATGTAACTGGGTTTGTTATTATCTATATTTGTAGTTGGACCAGCGAGGTATAATTGGGTTAAGCTTGTTGGGCTGTTTTCTGAAATTGAAATGTAGAAGCTACGACAACAAATTTGCCCCCTTTTGTCTGAGTCGGTTGATCATGGATTCATGGTTGAGGCTGATTAATCTGGTTAGCAGTTAGCTCACAATAAATGCTACTACTACTTTTAATTAACAAAAATAAATATACAAGCTCATATCTATCTAGCTGTTCTAATTGACTAATTGAGCATGACCCAAGGTTTTTTTTCTCTCAAAAAAAAAAATCTAAATCGATTTATAAGACAAATTTTGTATACACAAGTTGGATGTGTCACTCCAAGTTTGTGGTTTCAATTCATTTTTTCAACTTTGATTAAAATGCTATTTATAGCATCAAGGGAGAAGAACATTCCACTACAAAGTCACTCAAAACATTACAATCAGGTACAAAGTGCATAAAATTTCTGCACTTTAGTTCAAATTTGAACTATAGTACTGCGTAGTTTAGTTCAAATTTTTGTACTTTGTACCTGGTTGTAATGTTTTGGGTGACCATTGGAACTATAGCACGGCGTACTTTAGTACAAAGTCTTGACCATTGGAACGTGGTCCTTATGAGCAACTATAATGGCGTCAAATAAAAACCGACAACCTGAAATAATAATGTACCATCAATTCAGGTTTTAAACTTTCAATTAATTTCTTTGTTTTAAACTTTCAATTAATTTCTTTGTAACCGCCACCTGAAATAATAACCACTTAATTCAGGACTTAACATTCAATAATAACCACTAACCAGGTGGCTTAGCCCACCTGGCCACTGGGCTCCTCAATTGAGTGGGAGACCCAAGTTCGATTCTCTTTGGGAACGAATTGGAGTTTGGGAGTTATAAGGTGGCTTGGTGAATTTGTGGAGTGTTTGGGTGCTTGATGTACTAACTACTAACTACTAACATCTAACAACTAACTTTGTCCGATCAAAAAAAAAAAAAACCACTTAATGTTTTTGGCTTGCTTGATGTAGACATTACAAACGAGAAACAAAAACGAGGTTATAAACTCACTTTCTCATTTTTATTTTTCAAAGTGGTAAAGAGCTCATTGATTTTTCTTTTCTCAATGATTGATTACAACAATTTAAAAATTAATTTCTCATTCATCTAATCGATCAATATCATATAACTTAAATTTCAATCGGATTAAAAATATTATAAATGTTACAAATTAAGGAAAACAATCATAGTGTAAGTTGTAGATCGGTGTTAACTCATTTATAAATCATGAGACGAATCAAATTAGACAACAACTCATATAAGACGGCATCATACATAAAACATGATACAAATCGGCACAAATTAGCACCTACCATTTTTAAAGTGTAAAAAAAACATGTCCAAATTATATTTTATTTTACCATGAGATCGTCTTATATAAGGTGTCACAGATCAAATTATTGGGAAAAAGAAGTAAAGTTTTCTCCTTCCCAATATTACTTGAACACTTGCCTTATTTGGACGTCTCAATATTATATGAACATTTTTAAAATAGAAACAAACATAATATTAATACACTCAAACACTTTTATTTTATTCCACTCAAACTTACTAAAACTCACTTTAATTAATTTACGTGTCATTTTCAGTGTTTAAGTTTCTATGGTAAGTAGGGAGTAGCAAACCTCAAAATTGCTACCAATCAAACCTCAAAATTGCTACCAATCGTAAGAAATTGAATTGAATTTTGCACGTACCCATGTAGCCTCCCAATTTCACTAAAAAGTCTCTTTCAAACCCATGTTATCCCCCAAATCATTTCATCCCTATGACAACTCACCACACACACACACACACACACGGCACGCACTACTATTTATTGTGCAGCTTTATAATATTGCCTCTGTTTTCCATTTCCACTCTGCCAAAATCTAAAATTTCATCTCAGGTTTTTTCAAAATGGGAGAGGTACGTACTGCAAACTCCTTCTCTCTCTCTCTACCCTCTCTCTCTCTCTAACATTTCTATTCGTTGCAGAAGAAGGAAAAGGACAATGGAGGAGTCGTCGTTGTGCTCAAAGCTGACATTCACTGCGATGGCTGCGCTTCAAAAATCGTCAAAACCGTTCGCTCCTTCGACGGTAAACAGAATCGGAATTGTGTCTCTGATTAATTTGTGTTGAGATTTTTTTCTGGTGATTTTCTTCGTTTTGAAATACGTTTTTGTGTAATAGGAGTGGATACAGTGACAATTGAGGGCCAGAAAGTGACGGTGGTGGGGAAGGTGGATCCGGCGAAGCTCCGGGAAAAAGTTGAGCAGAAAACTCACAAAAAAGTGGAACTCGTCTCGCCGCAGCCCAAAAAAGACGAAAACGACGGTGGGAAAAAGGAGAAGAAGAAAGAATCCACAGACAAAAATTCAAATGATCAGAAAACATCCAAAGAAAAAGAGGTTTTAATTAATTAATTCATTATTGCGGCTCAAATTCCCTTCACCTACTTACTCTGGTTGGTGATTTTGTATCATTCAAATTCAATGCACTTTCAATTTACAAATTTCGGACTCAATTTTGGATATACAATTTTAATATTTCCGTTGAAAGCGGAAATTCATGTGCAGCCAGCGCACGATAACACTCACCCAGTGGTTACTGTTTCACCAGAGACATTTCATGTCAACTCCTTGAATTTAGTGAAATTTCTCTTCCGTTTTTTGAATCTCAATTCGCCGTAAATCACACGCATTGACTCTATCTCCGTTTCACATTAATTTCAGCCACAGGTTACGACGGCGATTCTGAAGCTCCACTTGCACTGCGACGGATGCATCGACAAGATTTACAAAACCATCACCAAAACCAAAGGTAAAAAAAAATCATCAATTCAAAACCGCAATTGAAATTTTAATTTCCGGCAGATTGCTAATTTTCCCGCGGTTGCAGGGTACAAGGATATGAAGATCGACACTCAGAAGGATCTGGTTACTGTTACCGGCGCCATGGACATGAAATCACTGGCCGAGATTCTCCAGAAAAAGCTGAAAAGAGAAGTGGCAATCGAGCCGCCTAAAAAGGACGGCGAGAATAAAGAGAAAGGCGGCGGCGGAGGCGACGCCGGAAAAGAGAAGACGGAAGGGAATAAGAATCAGGCGGCGGTGGAGTTCTTGAACCCGTTTATGTTCGGGCCGGTTGTTAACGCGGGAGAGCCGATCCAGTACAACCCGTACGCACCGCATTACACTGCACCGCAGATTTTCAGCGACGAGAATCCGAATTCGTGTACTGTGATGTGAGGGGGAGTGGCAGGACGTGTAAATAAGGAAGTATTGCGGGGATTGTTAGGCCATTTCGCCCATGCTTTTCTCTGTTTCCTTTTTGATACTAGAAAGGAAGTGTCGAATTTCACATTTGGTTTTGGTCGTCACTTTTAATAGGAGGTGTTTGCTTACTTCACTATTTTTGGTAATTATATTTTAATTAAATTAATTGTTTAGTTTATTTAGGTCATGTGGGGTTTAAGGACTTTCTCATGATTTGATTAATATTGATTGGTTAATATTCATCTATGGATTTTGTAAGTATTCATATATATTTTGTGGTGGAGGTTGGTGGAAAGGGGTCAAAGGAATTTTCTACATACTTAACAATCATGCCTTTAATTTCATAATTTTTAACCTAATTTGGTTTTTATATACACTCGTGTCACAATAACTGTATATAGGATGTGTTTTTAAATATTTAAAACAAACACTTATTTTTAAAAGCTGTTAGAGAAAGCTTTGAAAGTAAGTGCTTTTGGAAGCTGTTTTAAGTGCGTATTTTGAAATACTTAGGGTGTGTTTTGAAACACTTAAAACAGTTTCCAGAAGCACTTATTTTCAAAAGCTGTGAGAGGGAGCTTTAAAAATAAGTGATTCTGAAAGTTGTTTTAAGTGTTTCAAAACACGCCCTTAAAACAGCTTCCAGAAGCACTTATTTTCAAAGCTACCTCTCACAGCTTTTAAAAATAAATGCTTCTGAAAGCAGTGTTTTAAGTGTTTCAAAACACACCTTAAGTATTTCAAAACTCCCTCATAGTACTGTCTCCATCTCAACTTTTTCTTCACATTACTATTTTCTCTAATTTTAACTAGCGTATTTTTTTTTTAAATAACTTTTTTGCTAAACACGAGAAAAAAGTTGTATAAAGATAGAATTGGCACGATGGGAGTATTAATTTTAATCAAACATGTTAATTAACAAAGTATGTAAATAAAATATTTGAAAACTTAATCTATTTGTTGGTACTCGCTAAGAAAATGCACACCAAAAAATGATTATAATATCTGAAAAACATGAATATTCTGATGTAGTTTTCTGTATATAGTTGGTAAGGGGAGAGTGACAAAATAGGAGAGAGAGTCGGCCATTTATTTTTCCTGAAGAAGCAATGTGTGTCTCATCTTTTGCTAAGGTACGGCTCTATTTTATGGCTGCTGCCAGCTGTCAAGTTTCATGTGTCTTTTTCCTCCTACGTTTTGCATTTTTTTTTGTTGTCTTTTTATTAGGGATTAAAGTTTTTGTAGGTTAATAACTTTACACAATTTTAATTTTAATTTTAATAGTTTTGATTTTTTTATTTTGATCTTATAAATTTTTATATATTTTAAAATCAATACTTTTACATTTATCAGCAGGTTGTCTACATGGTCACTGCCACGTGGATTTCTCTTTTTAATTTTTCTATTTAATTTCTGTATTATGTGGTTTTTTTTTTTCTTATTTACAAAAATGTTAAGAAAATTAAATTGAATTAAAATTAAAAATAAAAGAAAAGGCCACAAAATACATAAATTAAACAGAAAAATAAAACCACATGGTAGTGACCGGATAAGCAACCAGTTAATATCAGTAAAAGGACTAATTTTAAAATTTGTACAAACTTATAGGACCAAAATAAAAGTCAAAACTATCGGGACTAAAATCAAAATCGTGTAAAGTTACTGGATTACAAAAAATTTAATCCTATTTTATTATCTAGTTATACATATCCCTTATCATTTAGAGGTGAATCACCCCTAATATATATGATGACTTTATTTTAAATTTTTATAAAAAATTATTTATAGTTTTTTTTTATTTTTTAATCTCAATTATTCATTATTTAATTTTAATCTTTACCATTAATTTATCTCTTATCTATTTATTGTGGATCAAACCCTATTCATGTGGTTGCTCTATTTCAAATCTCTGTATTTCTACAAGAATTTATTTATAGTATTGTTAATAATATAATTTTAATCATTAATACTCCCCCCATCCCATAATAACGTCACGTTTACTGTTTTCACGTGTTTTAGCGAACGAGTTTTTATTAGTACTTAAAATGATAAAGTGTTTTTTAAAAATGCATATAATAGAAGAGAGGTAGATCTATCATACCCCTCCTTAAAAGTCATTTTATCATTTCAAATACTAATAAACAACTCGCTCGCAAAAACTCGATAATAAAGTTAACGTGCACGTTATCTTGGGACGGAGGTAGTATTATTTTTCTAATTTAATTTATGTCATTCAATCTTTTATAGAAAATGATTAATATAAATCTTTATCTACTAAAGGTGAATCATTTTTAATCTCTATAAAGTCTCTATTTCAAATTCTAAGAAGAGTTATTTATGTTATTTTAATATTTAAATTTTAATCATTCTTTTTTTTTTAATATTTAGTAGTACATGATTAATCTTATTTTAATTTAAATATTTTAAAAAATATTTATTTAATTTGATTCATTCAAATTTACTTATAATTATATTTTTTTTTATTAAACTACAAATAATACTCTCTCTTTTTTTTAATAATGTCATTTTGGATTTTTTTTCATATAAATCATAGATATTTTTTGTCAAAATTATCTTTAGTTAATAATAATTAAATATTCTTAACAATAATTTCTATTGACTGAAAAATTATTCACATAACACATTTTTAGAAAATTAAAAAAATTAAATAACCATGTTAGAGTTATTTATTATACAAATACTTTAGAAGAGTAAAATGACATTTAAAAAAATAGAGAAACTGTGTATCATTAAATGTAATATATATTTAATTGTGAAGCATATTAATTATTAAAAAAATTAATATTATTTTATAATATAATTTTATTTTCAACCCGCGTAATAAGCGGGGTTATAACCTAGTATTGTGTATAGTACGAAAAACTTACATAATAATTTATACGTTTAATTGCAAATTAAAGAATCACACGTTGTTGAATTCTAATCAAAGCTAGAATTTTAGATAATTACAAATAAATTACACCTTTTAAATATGATTGTAAATTAGGCTTAATAGAAATAGTAGGTCTAGTGTGAAAATTTTCATGTATGAAAATCTATAAAATTGCTCTAAATCAACCATTTACATTCTAAACACTAAATAATGAACCCTAAATTATGACCTATTCGGACCTGATGAATCATGAACCACTTGGGCAGGTGAACCATGAATCACTCAATTTTATCTTACCTTCAACAATTACAGAATTTGGTGGTAAATTAAAGTTTATTTTATGTATGAAAATTTTCATACTAGACTTTGTCTAATAGAAAATTTCATTTGTTCTTGTTTTTTTAGTGACAATTTTAGCTGACTTTTCGTTGTGCAAAATGATGATATTTGAATTAAGGGTGATTACATCAATTGATCACGTCAGATTATAGCACAAAAAAGACTTTTTGTAAGCATAATTTGCAACAGTATTTATTTAAAAGTGTTAATTTATTTACAATATCTAAAGAAAATTTATTATATTGCAATCAAGCAAAAAAATGGCAATTTTATATGCAATTAAGTCTAATTTATACTACATCCGTCGAGTGTATAACGAAAATATCTCAAGTCTGTGTAATGAAATAAAATACTAGATGAGTAAAAAATACACATTAATTTATATATATTTAAAGTATTAGCACTGGCGGAGCCACATTGTGAGTTGGGGACTTGGAGTGGCCAATGAGTGCTTTTGAAACACTTATTTTTTTTTCTAAAAACTTTAAAAATAAGTGATTCGAAAGTTTTTTTTTTTTTTGAGTTGAAGAAACACTATATATATAATTTTAATGTAATTAGTGTTGTCAAATTGGTCGGAACTCGGAAGTGTTCTGCATAAAACTTTGTTTTATTATAGACCATGTTTCGATTTCAATCTACAACTACCTTTCCATTTTTTGTCTATAATTTTATAAGAAAAAAAATTCAATTAGATTTTCCATTTTTATTTATTTTATAATTTAACTCATTTATGATAAAATTTTCTACTTATATCTATTAATAAAAAAGAATAAAACATAAGTGTTATCTCTCATATTATTAGGCTTGGCAACGGGGCGGGGCGGGGCCGGGGGAACAACTCCCCATCCCCGTCCCAGCGAAATTTGGGGCAGGGACGGGGAATCCCCGTGAACCATTAAACCGGCCCCGTCACTTCCTCAAAGTCAATCTAATTTCACAAAATTTGGGGAAATATAGATTTGCAGTATGATATTCAGTCCCCGAAAATAACTCAGTCACAGTATTAAACAACTTCAATTGATCACAAATGACTATGGCATTTTTCCAATCTTTCTCTGATGGAAGACTTTTATAAAGAGACTCCTTTTTTGTCAATCAATTAAAGACACTCTTATAACCAATAGCAACATCAAGCATTTTAAAAGTAGAATTTCATCTTGTCTTGCAATCTAACATCAATTTCCTAGAGATTGAAACTTTCACTAGTTTAGCAATCTCTTCAAACTTCTCACATCTTTTAGGTGTGGCTACCCAAAAAGCAACACTAGAACGAATGCTACCAATACCATCACCAATAACATTCAAACCATCTTTAACAATTAAGTTCAGAATATGAGCACAACATCGCATATGCAATAACGACCCATCCAACCAAAGATCATTTTATCCAATTTCTTCAAAATATCATTGATCATAGCATCATTAGTTGAACAATTATCTAATGTCAATGTCGACATCTTATGATCAAGATTCCAATCAATCAAGCAATCAACAAGAGCATCACAAATAACTTCAGATGTATGCGGGCATGGAACATAGATAAACCTAAAGTAAATTATAATATGTTAATAAAAAAATCAAATAATCATGGATTGCAAACAAACAAGATTAACAAACTATAAAAAGATAATTACTTGACAATTCGACTTTGGAGCTTCCAAGATTCATCAATAAAATGCGTTGTAACAACCATGTATCCTTTCTTTTGGTTGCTTGCTGTCCACATGTCCGTTGTGATGGCAAATCTACTCGTACTCTTATTAAAAGCCCTCTTTATCTTGTTTTTCTCAAAATCATAAATTTTCATTATGTCGTTCTTCACCGTATTTCGAGAAACCACTTTAAACAGTGGTTGAAGAGAACTCACAAACCTTCGAAACCCAAAATGTTCCACGATGTTCAAGGGGTACTCATGCAAGATGATCATGGAGGCCATTTCTTTTCTTACTATCTCTTCATTAAATGTGTAAGTCCCCAAACCAATTTTTCCCTCGCCACCTTTCTTGGGCCTCCAAATTGATTGTTTTATGACTCTTGTTTTTCTCAATGTGCATATATTGAAATGATCGTGCAAGTGCCTCGTCCCATTCTTTGTATCTCCTCCAAGCTTTTTTTTACAATAATAGCATATCGCCTTCCACTCACCATTAATCTTTAGTCTCTTGTAAATTGTAAGACTTCCACGTTACTGATGACAAGCCTTTTTTATTTGCTAATGACAAAATGTCTTCACTTTCATCGGTACAATTTATTTGATTTGAATCATTTGGTGTTGGAATCTCATCCTCCGACATGCTTATTGGAGTACCATCATTTGGTTATTGAGAGCTAGGTGCGGGATTACACAAAGAATTTTAAGTAGACACGTTGGAAGTTGACATATCACCTATTATAAAAAAAAATAGTTAATCCCAAATTAAATTTAAAAAAAGAGCAACTCAATACGAATAGATACGTAGACAAATTTAGTAAGTCGTGGACACATTAAACAATAAATTTCTTTCCTATAAAAATTTCTAATTGGGAAAACAATTAATAAATAACTACGAAATTCAATGAACTAATAAGAAGCTGTTGAATTAGAAAACAAATTTAATTAAATCCCTAAGAAAACTATTCCACAATCTGTTTCACTTCAAAAATTTGTGACAATAAAATAAACAAATAAGCCAAATAAGGCACATCACTGTAAGAGACATCAACCCTTTGTTACTCCCCTTTTTACAATGATAATAAATAATCGCCCACCTAATCACTATACATACCACACAATTGAAAATCCATTCATTAAAAAAGAAAGAAAACATACAAAATAGTCTGTCGATGTGTATATAAACTCGCACATATTCGCACATATTCACACCGTGAAGAATTAACAGCAAAAGAGACGCAATAACTAAATTGAAAAATAATCAAGCACACCGTTCGGGGCGGTTCCCCGCGGGAAACGGGGATTCCCCGCCCCACTGCCAAGCCTACATATTATTGCTTCATATCATTAAAGTCTAATATTTGTACATTATATTTCAAAAAAATTCGTTCAATAAACATATTTTAAAATATTATGATATATTTATCACTATGGTGTGGAGAATTTAAACATAATTTTTATGTGCACGTCTCAATTGTTTTATGAAATATCTTGAGAATATTGTTATTTATTTATTTAATAAATTTCCAACAAACTAAAAAAGTTATTGATTATATTTATTTCTTATTTGTTGGTCCCCTTATTCAATTATCCTGCTCTGCCCCTGCAAGTATGAGTAATGAAATAAAAATAATTGAATGAATAAGTGTTTATACTTTATATGTTTATGTTTATCTAAAAAAATTAAATTAAATTCATAAATATTGTCTAAAAAAATTGGGTTGATCAATCAGCATTTACATTCACCGTTTCTAACTTCTTCTTTTTTAATTAAGGGAATGACGATAAATACGTATATTCTCGCTAACTCTTTGCGATATAGCAAAGGGAGAATAATATAAAATTACGATAAGGGTGGAAAATATTTCCACTAGACTTTAGCATGGATTTTTTTTAATGCCCTCCCTTTATTATGAAGTAATAAGTGAAGTAATGAGTGAAGTAGTGAACGACTTTTTTTTATAATATTATGTGTAAAAAAGTGATAAAAATTATAAATAATAAAATTATTATTTTTATTTATGAAATTTTTTTTTTATTGTGAAACAGATATAAAAAAAAGGTGAAAAATTTATAATGGAACGAAGGAAAGTTGCATAATAATAATTAAAAAAGACCAGTGTCTGGTGGACAGCTTTCAAGAATATTCCACTTATTCATAACGCAATTATTTATTTATCAAGGTAGCATGCTTCATGCAAAATTCCAACCACAAACTTGAAAAAAGACTAAACTACAAATGTATGGAGAAAGCGTGGTTTATTTTATAATCAAAACAAAGGATGAGGAGTACTACATATGGTATTCAATGCATGGTTGGATTCCAAATCCATGTGATGGGTGGGTTGTATTCGTATAGTCGTGATGATTACTTGAGATAGAACCCACGTGATTTATAATACTTGGAAAAAAGTTCAAACAAAATAAAAGCAACTGCAATTAAAAAAGAATTTAATAATCCAAATTTGTTTCAAATTATTTTCACATTAAAGCTATTTTAATTAAGAAAACTTTTTATTACCCTCATCTCATATATGTGCTACTATGTCATAAATTATTCTTTCTTATTTATAAATTTCTTAATTTTTATTTAATTTAAAAGAAAAATTATCTAAATATAATTTTTTTGATTTTCTTGTAAATAGCTAAAATGACATTAGTGAGAAATAGAGGGAATATTCTCTTTATTTAAAATGTTAAAGTCCACACTTTGGATCCATAAGATTTTAGAGCTATGGTATTCATCACACAATTACGTATGGTATGTTAAATTCTTTAATTTTTATTTACGCTATTGATGAAGTTATTTTGATAAAGTTATTTGATGTTTTAATTGTATGTAAGAATTTTGTAAGTGCATGGATTTAAAAAATAATAAGTGTAAAAATGCATATATTTTAAATCATTAATTATTAAGAGATGAGAGAAAATGAAATAGAGTGAAGGGGGGAGAGAAAGGGAAGGGGTAGAGAAGAGGGATTTCAAATGACATGATTTTGATAAAAAAATTGAAATCCCTCCATTTTAAGTTAAACTCAAATTTAAGTATTTTTAAATTAATTTAACTTAAATGGAGAGAGTGATGATTTATGTATGGAATCCACGGATTTCAAATTTATCCATCCAAATGAAGTTCTAAAGTATTCAATGATCCTAAGTAAAATTATTGTTTTCAGAAACTAACGAGTATAAACTAGGGCTCATATCTTCTGCAAGGCTAGCCTAATATATAAATATTTTCACTACTACACATTTGAACTTGGACAACTTCACTTGGACATCCTTTTTTCAACAACTCTCCAAGTTACTACTTGGAGAGCGGTTTTTTTTAAAAAATTTAAAAAAAAAAAAAAAATCGACAGCGATTAATAACCGCTCTCCAAGAATAATTCTTGGAGAGCGGTTAAAAACCGCATTGCAAAACCCTTAGAGAGCGGTTAAGAACCGTTGTCCAAGGTAAAGATTGGACAGCGGTTCAAAACCGCTCTCCAAACCCCAAAACCCTTATAACTTGTCCAGTCCAGAAGCAGCCCCCATTTACGCGATTTCATCCTCTCTTCCTCCTCCTCCTCCATTTTTCGTCGTTGCCGTTGCCCTCCTCCCCTACCGCGTTGTTGCCTTCGCCGTCGCCCTCCTCCTCTACATCGTGCCTTGCCTTCTCCCCCTTCTCCTCCCTCCCGCCTCCCCCCCTCCTCTCCTCCTCCCCTACCGCCGCCGCCGCCGTCCTCCACCTATAGGGTAATTTTCTTTTATATATATATATATGTATATATATCTATGTTAGTATATATATGCATGTATATTTTATATATATCTATATTATGATATATATATATATGTTAGGATTAATTGTTGTTATTGTTAGAATAATTGGCTTGGCTTGGTTTTAATTATTGTTATATGTTAGGATTAATTGTTGTTAGTGTTAGAATAATTGGCTTGGCTTGGTTTTAATTGTTGTTAGTGTTAGAATAATTGGCTTGACTTGGTTTTAATTGTTGTTATATGTTAGGATTAATTGTTGTTTGACTTGGTTTAGCTAATTTGTGATTTTTTTATGTTAATTTAGAGAACGAATTTGATTATGCACTCCAAGTGTTTGATTAAATGCATGTGTGTAGGATTTAAACATAAATTAAGATTGGGATATATTTTTGAATTGGTTGATGAATTTTTTATGCTAATTTAGAGATGAATTTCATGATGTACTCCAAGTGTTTGATCAAATGCATGTGTGTAGGGTTTAAACATAAATTAAGATTGAGATATATTTTTGAATTGGTTGGTGATTTTTTATGCTAATTTAGAGATGAATTTCATGATGCACTTCAAGTGTTTGATCAAATGCATGTGTGTAGGATTTAAGCATAAATTAGGATTGAGATATATTTTGAGTTGGTTGGTGATTTTTTATGTTAATTTAGAGATGAATTAATTTCATGATCCACTCCAAGTGTTTGATCAAATGCATGTGTGTAGGATTTAGGCATAAATTAGGATTGAGATATATTTTTGAGTTGGGATACAAATAGAGAATAGGTAATATAAGTAAAAACGTAGGTTTCATTAGCAACAAATTATGTTAGGTTTTATAAGCATAAATTTACTTATCTTGGGGTGTTGCAATCATATTGTCTTTTCTAGTTCTATATGGATCGAAAGTGGGTTCGAGTAAATCGATTATCAGAGGAGTTATAGAAATGGTGTTAGACACATTGCAGAGTTTTGTAATCATGCAAATTAGAATGGAAAAAAACTTTAGTGGTCGACCTAATTTGTTCATCCACTTGATGATTCATTCCATGTCCTTGTTGGAAATTTATGAATGGAAAAATAGATGTAAATAAAAACAACCTAGGAACTTAGTGGTTTGAAGGTACGATGGATCAGAAAATTTGTTTGTTCGTCCATGATTGATGATTCACCCTTATATTGATAAAGCATATACCATTTTGGACATCTCATGGTGAGACAAAGTTTTGAGATAGATGTTTTGGTTTATGCTCAAAACAACCTAGGAACTTACTTTAGGTTTGAAGGTTTTATTAAAAAAAAAAACAAATGAAACGGCTTGTCTAAGATCACTTGCACAACGGTTATCAACCGTTGTCTAAAAGTAAAAACTTGGACAATGTGCTTTTATATATCTAATATTATCAATCGATGATGTTTCTTTTCATTTCTTTCTCTCCAATTTCCTCTCCCCCAAATGATACATCGAGTGGGGATGACGGTGATCTGCCCTCCTCCTTCCCTCTCTCTCTCCTGCCCTCTCCCGCCCTACCATGCCGCTTATCACCCTTATATGTCGAGATTCATGTGTTCATTTTTTCTTATTTGTCCATTATTTTTATGGTTCATTATTCATGTGTTCATTTTTTGATTACCATGTCGCGGTGTTCATTTTTTATTTGTGTGATATTTTTGACGATATATATTTGTTTTATATTATATATGTTGCTCTTGTTGTTATTTTGTTTATATTATGTTTTTGTTATATTATTTTTTTTGTTTATGGGATTATGGTATTTGATAAGTATATATAAGTTTTGGTTAATGGTTTTATTATAGGTTTTTTTATAATATAAATTAATTATTAAAAAAATATATTGGATAGTTCTTATCGGAAAGTTTATAACCTAGAATGCTTTCTGCTATGTAATTCACGGTTCTTTTTTTCGTTTCCATGTGATGCATGATTATCTAAATAATAAATAAAATTATTAAAAATTTAGGTTCTTATCCGGACCATGTTATGGTTTCTAAAAAAAAACCATTCTCATCCTCCCCCTGGTTGTATGATTGTACCTTGTAGAAACAGAGTTCGATATTTTGGTCCAAAGAATCGGTTATAAACATCCGGTTGACCAATATTAATTGTATTAGAAATGTTGTTAATTTCATGAAACATCCGGTTGTGAATATTGTTTATTTTTGTTTATTAAATGTTGTTTCTTCCTTTTTCACAGGATCATGTCTCGTTTGCCATATCCCTAGGAGATGATGGAGATTTATACATATGATCATAGTCCAAGTGTGACATTGATGCTCCCACCACCACTAGCGACTCAGGGGAAGCGCACTGGGGTATAGTCACAATGTCATCTATTAAGAGAGCTCGTAGCAGTGAGGAAAACACTTGATTACAATTGAATAGTTTGAAATCGATAAATATATTGATTGATCGTTGAACCTTATAACCGCTCAATGAGTTTGGACAGCAATAGGAAAAGAGAGTGAGTATTGTCCTTCTACATTGGAGCCGCGTCGGTAAAGCTCAAAAAGATTATGGGACGAGCTTACGGTATGTAATTATATATTTATTGTTGTAATATGAACCTTAAATTTACGTTTAGGGCAATAAACAATGAATGTTAAATAATTAAAATTAAACCGTAAGGACACAAGGATATAAGTTGCACTTGTGTCTTTTTAGTGCTAAAAATCCCGACCTTTTCATTGTGGGTTTTAACCCGTATTTATAAGCTTTACAAGTCATTAATTACAATCATTAATCAGGCATGTATTAAGACCTTGAATTATGTCAACACTAAATGTGCGAGGTCACCATAGCCATTTCGACTACCGCGGGTCGGCGAGAATTTTCACTCCCAATGATTTTTGCTTCTATCCATTAATTTATCTCATATTTCCAACAAATAGAAAATAATAATCTTTTTGATTCATTATGACATAACCGTGGTGGCTTAGCCCATGATCGGTCATCCCTACCGCCACTGGTGTCGGATATGGGCGTGATTTAACATCTTTAAGAATGGCACTTTCAAGGGAGAATATGGTTATTCCTAATCGGAATAGGTTGCCAACTAATTGGAGTTATGGGAGTTAAAATGTGGATTGACGATTTCGGAATGCTATGTTTTCAAACCCTAGGGATATTTGAGTGCTTCTCTGTACTAACTACTTAAAGACTAATAAAATTTTCAACTAAATATCTTGCCCGAAAAAAAAAAGATTCATGGTCATCCCATCACTCCCCCACATGACATGATCTCTTTCCCTAGTTATGAGGTCTTATCTTATTTGCGCCAAATAATATTGCTTGGTTCGTTGTCGCCAGGCTAAATCAAAGACTTCCCAAATCACATTTACGCATTACTTTGGACGATGTTATAGTGTTTTTGCAACGTCGTCTGGTCGGCCTAAGTGATTATCGACTATCAACGATCATCAATACTCATATTTACCTCTTAATAAATGATATCTTTCAGGGTTTGGTAGACTGAAGTTCGCCATACGATCGTTTTCCACGTGTTGTTAGATGACCACGTGGGTTACCACAATTGCTCCCCAGATCGTTGATTGGATAGTGATGACGATTATCGAATTGATTCCTCATTAATTGACACCCTATGAACGAGACCGCCTTTTGCCCGCATATATCATATCTTGCGCAGGGCTAGCCTAGATATATAAATGTTCAACTATTAAGCTTACTTATTTGACATTGGGTGCTTAGTTGATTGCACATCATTTTCGGAAGAATTTCCTCACACGTCCATTTGTGTGAAGCCAACGACCATCGATCCCTCCCTCCATGCTCCAACATCTTCCAACTCGAATTGTTTGTTTGTTTGTTTTTTTTTTTTTTGAAAAAAATTCATACTATATAAACTCCCCCATCCAAGTCTTATTCGAAAATTGATCCTCAATTGAGAGAATGTTGTTTGAAATATTGCGATAATTAAATTATATATTTGTGATCAAAAGATGTGCCAAAATAGTAATCATCTTTAATGGTTTTAGGATTTTTGGTTTATGTTAACATTGATTCTTTTGGTTTATAGTTTTATAAATATCCATAATATTCAATGAAAATTGTCCCACATAGAATTTAAACCTACATTGTTTTATAGACTCTCCCATTACCACATATTAGTGATGGTTAAATAAACCTTAATGGTTTTATTATAGATTTTTTTATAATATTTGTCTTTGCCGACTCAAATGACTTATTTCTAATATGTAAAGGCGTCATTAATTACGCATTACATATTCTTGGTGCAACACTATTTAAGTAGTGAGAATGCATGATTACTTCTTTGATAATTTCATTTGTAAAATTGGAATTCCTATTTTCAGTTTAATAATATAATATTAAAGTGTTGAAACAAATTCATCTCTGTCCTATATTTATAATTTAAACTTTTTTTTGTTCTCTCTTGATAAAATAACTATTTTTCATCCTTTTATGATATATTTATTTTTATTAAATTAATATTTATCTCTTCCACTAGGATCCGCAGGGTCCATGCGCTTAGGGACGGACCTATGGAGGGGTGTTGGGTGCTTGTCGCCTTTCTTGGGATTTAAAATTTTAGAACTATGTATGTAAAATTTTTTCATATTTATATTTTAAAATCGTAATTTTTTTTTCATTTTGCCCCCTTGAGATATTAAAATTTTGTCATCCTTATTTAATGAAAAATTTCATCCCCTTGAGACGATATCATGGATCCATCTCTGAATGCACTACATATGTGTGATCCAAGTACGACCCATACTTGAGTTTTTTAGAATAAATATGTCATAAAAGGTAAAAAAAAAATTGCCAATCAACATAGGATAAAAAGAATTTAAACTATGAACGTAGAACATTTTTGTTAACTTTATGTAAAAAACAGGTGTTTTATATCATGAGTTCGATTTCTATATATAACTTTTTGTGTTCTTTTATGTGTTTCATTATAACATGTGAAACATCATATCATATGCAAATAATTGATTGATTTTTAGCCGTACCCGTGTCATGTATCTAGTTTTATATCATATCAGTTGATACCGATGATTTTATATCACAATTAATTAGAGTTTTTTCCAGACTTTTTTTTAGAATAAATATGTCTCAACACGGATACAAAAGAATTCCTTGAACGTAGAACATTTTTGTTCCCAAATCATGAGTTCGATTTCTATACACTTTTTGGTCCCAAAACATGTGAAAAATTTTGAAATAATTGATTGGTCCCAATCTAGTTTTAATTTTTTTATATCAAACCAATTAACACTTTTGGCCCCATCAAATTTTTGGTCAACATAGGCGAAAAGTGTGAGAATTTTTGGAGAAAAACCCGAATTTTTTCTTTTTTTGGTTTTCCATATGATTTTTTACCTCATTTTTTCATCAAAATTTTCAGATTTTCAGTTTGGGCAACTGTCCTGTTGCAAGAAACCAGCCCCTACACCTGCGTTAATGGAACCCAACCCCCTCAAACCAGAGGCACCTACTTTCGAAATGTTAGTTTCTAAATTCACATTAAACTTGTTGTAAATCAGCTGCATAAATGGAATGAAGGTAATTGAAAATTTGGACAATCCTAGATACGAAACTCTGAATTAAATTATGAATAAATTAACATTACACACACTCACACACAATTGGGTAGCTGGTAGGGAGCAAGATTGTATATTAAAAGTGAAGAATTCTTAATTCACGAAACAGTAATCACAATCAACAAGTTTTCAACTGAAACTAATTAAGGCACCTTCTTCTGTATTAGCATAGAACAAACTTTTCTAACTTCCGGTAGCAGAGCATGCATCGAAGGACCAACATCAAGCACCAAAATCAGACACTCCTGTTTAACGAAATAACAAAATTAGGTTATCTTTCCCACATCTCCGGCGTATTTCTATTATTAAAAATATAAATTATATATACAGCTCGACAATGCACACACAATCACAATCAAATCGCAATCACAATCACAATCACAATCACAAGACATTAGTGCAATAAACAACTTTGACATAAACGTAATACTAGTCCAAAGCTAGAAATTACGCTAAAACTAACCCTATTTCGAGCCATTTTCCCTAGTAATTACGCTAAAATTACACCTACGTTCAAAGTCCTATTACCAACAATAGAGCCCACAACCCCAGATATCGGCACCATCGGCCCCAAACCCAGAATTCAGTGCTAAAGAAAAGAAGTAACATCACCATGAAACTTGTCTTAACTTTTACTGGAAAAATTACTCAAAATTGGGAAAATTCCAAACCAATGCTTGCAATTAGTTAATAAAAGGGTGGATTATTGTTCAGTACTATATATATACACTAGAGTCTAGATGATAATTTAGTACCAGCAAACTTTTGCACAATTACAAGAAGTTAGAGTTGCAGATAGTAATTAATTGCCAAAATTGAGAGTAATATATTTGTTTTTGTTTGATAGTAATTAAACAGAAGGGAACTTGGGTTAGGGTTGATTCAGTATCAGAAAGCAGCAAGGGAATTAATGCCTAGATTCAAATTTAAAGGGTCTTCCTGAAGCCATTTAACATGTTCACATAGTCTATAAGTTAAGACTACAAAAATGAAGGACATGCGGCAACATAAAGACAAATTGTTAGTAAGCTGCTAATTAATTTAAGAGATCAGCATACCATTCAAAGCAAACTCACGGAGAATACCTGCAGAATTCGTTGCTGGTGGTACCGAACCGCAGCGAACAGCAGCTGCTGCTGTTCCTTTCGTGAAGACCTGTGCAGGAATGGTTTCGTGTAGCGTTGGGAACGCCGCGTGAGGCCCAGTAGCTGCATCGCGTGAGCGGGGAGACGAACCCCTAAATTCCAAATCCGGAATCGCAGCCCTAAATCCCGTTTCCGAAATAGCAGCGGCGCTGGTGAGGAAAATTGCAGCCTGGCATCATCGGGCTAGGAATTGGGTGTGTGGCTAAGTCCAAGACCTTGGAAATCGAGGTGGGTTCAACCGGAATCGCGCACAGGTCAGACGCCGAAGGGGAAATCATGCTCAGGTCGGAAGCAATCGCGGGTCGGCCCGCGTCGTTGAATGGGCCCGCGTCGGAAGAAATCGTGCTTAGGGTAATCTTGGCCGCAGGCACGGTGGGGGTATCGGGCACGGTGAGGCGGCCATAGCCGGCGGCGGCGGTGTGGTTGAGACGGCGGTGTGTGTGAGTTGGACGAAAACACACACTAAAGTGTGAAATCGCACATAGTGCGCTCCTAAGGGTTTTTTTCTCGGGAAAAATTGATTTAATTCGTATAATTTTTTTTTTTTTAAAGTTTGACTAACGGTGCGTGTTCGGAACGCGCGATTTTGACGAAAAATTTGACGGAAGTTTCAGTCGCGGGATCAAAAGTGTCAAAATTTTCGACTTTGAGACCAAAATTATGAGGGGGCGTGTCCTGTGAAACCAAAAGTGCAAAAAACTCCAATTAATTAGATAATATCAGAGTATTGTCTTATACTCCCTCCATCCCAAAATATATATGCACTTTTGTTTTTAAAGCGTGTTTTTTTAAATGAAATTTTTTTATTAAGATTTGAAATGATAAAATAATTTTTAAAGATCGTCTGATAATGATGATTTATAGATATATAATACTACTTTTAAAAATTACTTTATCATTTGAAATACTAATAAACAACTCCCTCACAAAAACTCAAATAATAAAAGTAGTTACAAGATATATTTATGGACTTTATAGTAGTATATCACAATTAATTAGTTATATACTAGTAGCACTTTAATATATATGACAAATTGGGATAAAATTTAAAATTGTCCCATAACTTTTCACTTATTTTAAAATAATCACAAAAAAATTTGATGTATAAAATTGATTCAATTATTTATGGTAGTGCATAGTTCATGGTAGTAATAATATAAGATGGAAAATAAGACATTACGGTTGAAGGAGTATGCATGAAAGGACTTCCGAGACAAATCTGTCAAAATCCATACTTTGATATGGTTAAGAGTCTTCCTCTATTGCTTTGCATCTTCTTATTGTCTTTGCAAATTTGAAATGTAATGATTTGAGAGTGAAAGTCTTTGTTTACATTTTTTCTTAATTATTTTGAACGTAAGTGCAACTCTAAATCACTATCTGCTCTTTGTGCATATAGTTCATCTGTTTTTTCTCCTTTTCTTTAATTTTTTTCACTCCTTAATTACTCCTTTATTCATATTTCTCCCTTTAAGTTCAAATTATTTGTTTGTTTTTTTAAATTAGTTTGTCTTTCTCACACCTAAGCCATTCTTTCAATTTCAATATCTAATTCTATATATAGCTACTTTAAAAAAAAAAATCTAATCGTACAAACATAAAACTATATGTTTTATTAAAGGTATTTGATGAACTCAAAAATATTTATATTATAACATAACATATTTTGATTATAGATTTCATTTTATTTGATAATTTTATTTATATTAATAAAATATTGTACGAGTACGAATGACTTTTTTTTTTTAGCCCTTAAAATTGTTGGACAAGCTCTTGTCCCATGAAGCCAAATATTTAGTTGTTGTCTTGTCATAGAATTTCTCACTGAGTTGTTGGAAATCTGAAAAGGAATAATTACTTTAGGCTGCGTTTGTTTTGGAATTTAAGTGTGCAGAATAAGTAAAAATTTTAGAATCTAAGGATTTAGAATTGTTGATGAATAATAAATGTTGTGCTTGTTTTGAGATTTGGGTATGATGAGATTTAAATTTATATCAAATCAATGTTTAATATTGATTGATATTGTATTATTATATCATATTGAGAAGAATAATAAAGTGTATAAAGTATGATGTATTGGGAAGACTAATAATAGGTTTTATAGGTATTTTTGGTGTGGATTGAACGAAAACTGATTCTAAATCTCAAACTCAGATGAGAGACGGAGAAATAAGAAAGTCCCCAAATCGATCAATCCGAATCCCATCCCAAAACAAACACAACCTTAGGGTACAAAATTTTGAATCAAATTATTAATAAGTATAAATTATTTTCAAAACTTATTAATAAATACAAAATAATTGCATACAATGATGGAGTTACGCTCTCCAAAATGGGGGCACGTGCCCCCTAATTTTTTATAAAAAAATTTAGTACTAATTTTTATTAATGAATTTTTATTAATATTAATTTTAATAAATTGAGTATAATTACCTATTATTATATTATATAATTATATTTAGTACTCACTTCTCCCTAAATTGATATCGAAATTGAACATTAAGTATTTGATCCATAAAATTTTCCAAGTTTTATTCCCTTCTCCGTTATCGTTATAAATTTATTTTGAATTATGGTGTTTGATTTCTAGAATAAAGTAGAAGTAACAAAAATTGAACTTAGAAATTTAAAAATTAGTAGTGATTTTGTATAAGAAATATGAATTACACTCAATTCCATATTCAATTTATGCATCTTCATATAAAGTGGTACATATGTCAATCCCACAATCCACATTATAATAATATTTTATAAAAGAGCATTGAAATCACCATTTGTTATTTGAGAAAATGATGATAGCGTTAAATTAAGTAGGAATTATTTAGACGCAAAATAACTTTTTAATTCCTATAGATCCAGGGTTAAAAATAAATTATTGTTTGACCCCGTCTTCAAAATTTTTTGGATCTGTCCCTATTACACATATGCAGTGGAAGTTGCATATAATGTGCAAATATACCTATTTATATGTAATTATGTACATGTTAGTAAGTTTTTTAAAAATTATACCTCTTAGTAGTTTGACATCCCTCAATTGTACTTATCAACAAGTATCCCATTTAAAAAGGCTTCTGGTGCGTTTTGTTAACATATCTATCTTCTAATTCATTTTCTTCAAAATATACACGATAACATAACATAAATAAGTTGTTAATAATAAATAATTAGTATAATGCCCGCGTGCTGTGCGAATTTTTAAAAAATCAATATTAATATTTGATTATATTATAAATAATTAAAGAATTAATATGTATATTGCGAATACATAAAATATGAATCATACATTATTACAATATATTTAGATAAAGAAAAAGTAAAATAGAACTAAGATTTTTTTAAAAAATAGAACACACCTAAGAATTAATTCAATTTCTCATTTTATTTTGAATTAATCTGTAGTAATCTAAAAAAATCATATGTATACACAAAAATATATAAAAATTAATCTAATAATCGCTTGTACATATGATTAATTAACTAAATAATATAATCATCCTATAAATATTAGAGATAATGAATTTTTTAAGGGGTACATAAAAATATTAAAATGCTTTTTATTTTTATAATATTTCTTTCATTTATTTGGTTCTTTAAATATTAAAATTAGAACTATTAAAATTAATGATACTTACTAGTCATTAATGATTAACACATTATCTCATTACATAAAGATGGCATGTAGATACACATTTTCTAAAAATACGACACATCAACAAAATGAATGAGAAAACGACACATTAGTAAAAAAAATACTCTATTTGTATATTGAGGGATGAGAGATACTTAAAGATGTATGGGCTAATATCCGATCAAGAAAAAACAGGACTTTTATTGACCTGGAAAAACTGGTCCTAACGCTCTTTCTTTAGGCCTAGGTTATTAGCACCCATATAATTAGTATATAGACCAACATGAACTTGTAACAAAAATAATTATACATAAAAAATTATATTATCCTTTAAATTTTAATCCTAATTCTACACCTTCCCTTCCCCCAGTAGACAGCCGCCCCTCAACCCCTTAATGGCACCACCTATTTTCCCCATCCTCGGAAAAAAAAAAACAGATTAGTAACAAATGAACCAAAAAAAAGAGTCAGTTAAATTCAAAACACAAGCAAAAATAACAAAACAATATCAAAAGGAACATATTACATTCAGCCAGATGCAAAATAATACCAACATTGAAAAAAAAAAGAACCAGAATTGAACCAAAAGAAGGGAGATTGAAACATTCGTAGAACTAGTTCCGAATAAAATCCACGGATTCGAAAAAATAAATCATAAAAAGTCCCAAATTTCGGTCGAAAAATTTGAAAAACATAAAAAAATTTAAGAACATAACAAAATTAGGTAATTTTTTCAAAAAATACCACAAATTCTGGCAAAATAATTCGAAAAAAGATGAATAAAAATTTAAAATAAAAAAATTTATTTCTGACACGCGGCGATGGGCGACGGCGCTGAGGCGAAACAACAAGCGTCGGATATATTGCGATTCTTCAAACGAACAAATGGAAAGAAGCACATATCTATTGCGGCGCCGATACACAATGTGCGAGAAGGGTGCTGCATGGTGGCTGCGTGATTTTACAGAAAGAAAATTTTCAGAACTGCAATTGTTGGAAGTGTATGAACGTTTTTTAGTGAGGGAAGGGTTATCAGGGAAGAGGGGTAATTTTGGAAGTGCAGGATTAATGTAGTAATCCTGTAAAGGTGGATTCATCTAGCTGGTGTATTTTCTAAGAGGAGGGGTATTAATAACCTGGGCCATTTCTTTATGTTTAAATCATATGGGCTAGCCCAAGTAGTGTTTGTATACCTTAGTACTCCATATTCTAGCAAAAGAAATCCGAATGGGTCCGGGTATTTAATACTCATACCCCCACAAATAATAAATACACGTATCTCTATATTGAACTTCCAATAATATCCTTTTTGAGTAAATAAACCTTATCTCTTTTCTCCTCCAATTTTTTCCTCTCACCACTACTACTAGTTTCAATTCTTCATCGTGCGCAGCACCGCCCTTCATTTCTCCATCCTGTGCAGCGCCGCTCATCAACGCCCTCCACCCTTGTGCAACACCATGTTTCCTCCGCTCCAGCAGCGTTAGCTGCCCCCCAAACTCGACTTTATTTCTCCGGCCATCAGATTTGCCTCGATTTTTTTTAATGAAAATTTCAAAATCAAAGTCATAATTTGTTAAGTTTGATACCAATAATTAAACTCGTTGGACTCAAATTCGAAGTAGAATTTCTCATTTTCCGGCCGATTTTAATCGAAAAATGCTATGGTACTTTACTTTTAGTTGGAAAGTTTGATGATTTTTCATTTGTTTTTATCGATTCTTTCAAAGATTGACTATTGGATCCACTAAAAGTTGAGTTCTATAAGTTTTCTTTTGGATATTTGATCCGTTGTACTCTGTTTATCTTTTTATTGCTCAGGGTGAACATTAGTAGCCACTGTACATTTCTTTGTAATGTTTAGTTGTGTCTATATTGTTACGAAATGGTTTTTTTTAATAGAGAAATTACTTTTGATCGAAAAATATGGTGGATTTTCTGTCATTTTAGACGAAACACTAAAAATAATGGCGACGACAACGAAGTTCTGCGATGACTGACCGGTGCATAAATATATCATTCAAAGATTTGAATAGATGTATAAATTAGTAGAGAAGGATACTGCACCTATTGATATGTGCAATACACTATAATTAAGTCAATTTTCTTAAAAAAATCGCGGGTCGGGCAGGGTATGTTATTAATGTATGTGGTCGCATGTTCAATCCCTATTGATAGAAACAAAATGTGTTATTACGTGAAATAAAATTACATTATTTGTTTTTAAAATACATTATGATATGGTAATATATGAGTATTCACTTAGTATTACGACTATATGTGTCGGTGTTACCTATTACTAAAAAAATATGTGTTTCTACACGAACAAAAGGTATTACCCTATGAAGAAAAAACGTGTTACCACATGAACAAAATCAGTACAAGCGCGAAAAGAAATCCCCAATCCAAAATTACAGATTTAAAGAACAACTTGATGTGTTACTGCATGAATAAAATAGTGTTATCCTATGAACAAAAGAGTGTTACTACATGAACAAAAATCAGTACAAGCGCGAAAAATAAATCCTAAATCCAAAATTATAGATTTAAAGAATAGCGCGAGAAGCGAAATGACCTATAATTTGCGAGGATGAGAAAATTGAAGAAAGCAAGAAGAATATGGAAGAGAAAGAAAAAAAAAAAAAAGTGAAGAAGAGGAAAATCTAGAGACGCACCCCCATCAAAATTAACGGAGATCTGATTGAGTTTGTTGCGACGCGAGAAGAGGAAGAAAAAGAAATCTGCTAGCGTCTGTGACTGCGCGACCGTGAAGAAGAAGAAAGAAGCCCATTAACCTGCCAGCAATCTGCCCTAACCTAGCCCGACTACGTGACCCGCAAAAAAATTAAAGAAAAAATCCAATTGCACATATCACTTGTATACAATATTGCATACAAGTTTTATAAAATTAGTAATGGGTAATATATAAATATTAATAAAATTAGTATATCGCCCGTGCGACGCACAATTTGATGTTTACCTGTAGCTAGACAGATGATTAATATTATTATATTTTAAAACTTACATAAAATATATAATATATTGCGACAAAACTAAAATTCAATATGACTTATTTTGTCAATAATAATACTAAGGGGTAATTACTATGTAGTAAATAGAATGAACCACCTCTAGCAATGGGTACAAACCCATTTCAAAATAGCACCCAACTACAAAAAAATCCCCATAACACTGTCAGTGTTAGTGTCCTAGAGACAATCCTTGGTATGGACATAATACTATGATAATATTCAGCGTTGGTTTAATATTATTGTTTATTTAATATTAAATGTATGACATTACACCTATTAGAATATTATGTTTGATTGTTTGCATTTGTTCTTATATGTTTCCTCAATCATCGGGCCATTTATCGAAGAGTGCGTGAGAACTCAAATGACTTAAGCATGATTCTCAAACAACCCCGATCAAGGATCATCGAGAATGAGATATCAATGATGCAATGGAGATTGGTGTGCGATCTGCATCATACTCTTAGAGAGTGTAGTAAGATCTCACTTACTACGAGATACTAGGTATCTCATGATGGATGCACAAACACCTTAGAGGGTATTGGTATACCCATCCGAGCAACCGTTTGATGTAGTTCCACTATATGTGTCTAAGGTTTCTCGATTAGTGGGAGCGATGCGATACTCCTTTGACTTGAGGTCAATACGCACGACATGTGTGGAGTGATGAACTTTGACCATGACCGACGCTTACACCCTTCCATGGGTAGATATGGCTTGGATTGAGTTCATCACGAAATGCTTGTGCGTGGTAGTTGAACCAAGATAAGGATTCATTCCTCAAAGTGGATTTAGAGAGAATACTCATCTTCTCATCATAATTGGATCAAAGTCATTGGCCAATGCACGTCACCTTGGACTTTGTGACCAAAGGTGACACGAATGATCAATTAGTGATTCGAGATAAATCGATTAAGCTATTTGAATAGACATTTCATCATGTTCAAGGCTAATCGAGTATTCGTGAATGAAAGGAGGAAATCGCAATAGCCCATGTTACAGTTACAAGTAGTTGCACGTTTCTCGCAACGTACCTCATATATTGAGATTGTCTGATTTATTGTCTAGGGTTCAATTAAGATAGTTAGTTTGACTAATCGCTTGATATATGAGGGCCTATGGGTCACACAATAAGTAACTCCCGTGTACGGATTAGAGTTGGTTGATTAAGTATTAAATTAGATTTAATATTTAATTTATGGAGAATTAATGATATATTAATTTGGAATTAATTATTATTATTATTTAATTAAATAAGAATCCCAAAATAATATTATGGAATATTATTGTAGGAAAATATCTGTAGGGAAAAACGTATCTTTTAGATATGGTTTTCAAGATTAGGAATTATCTTCCTAATAGAGATTTGCTTAAGATATGAGCTAATCTTTCCCTATATATATGAGGTCCCGGGATTCATTATTGACTACAACAAGAAAAACTAGTTTCTCCATAAAATCTAGGATATGAATTTTCCTAGCAAATTCCGTCTCAGATTCAACCCTGACAAATTCTTGCAGATCTGTTCACGGGGATTACGTGGATACCATAGTTGAGAAATCTGCGTTTGATCTGTTGTAAGATTTCTCTTTATGTTTATATGTACTCAATTATGCAATTGTATGTTCGTTGTAGGTGAACTATTTATTTCCGTTAAGCATGTATTACGTGTTTACGTGCCTCTATATTCCAACAGTGGTATCAGAGCTTCAGACTCTTATTTAATTGCTTAACTGAATTGGTTGTTGTTTTATTTAAAAGGATTTTTTTTTTATAAAACACACTGTGAGATCAAAATTGGATTTTGATCTCACCATGTTTATGTTGTTGGGGTCACCGCAGACGGGTCCAAAAACAAATTAGGGCAAGTACTTATTAGATAACCCACTCACCCCCTTTTTCTCCATCGACTTTGTCTTTACGCTAACAAGGGTTTCACTTTAGGCTCCTTCCACAATTAGCGCAATAATACGCCACTTCTACGACCGTCTGCGAAGGCTACCGGCGATAATCCTCGTGTAATGGATTCGCATCACACAGCACGTCTTTCCGTCGAATCGTTGTATCTTTCACGGCGGCGCCCCTCGCCCCGGACGAGGTCATACTACCACCGGGCAAATCTGGCCGTTGTACCGCCGATCTGTCTTAGTTTTATTTCGTTTGGAACAGATTAAAAGTGGCGGTTCTCGTCCCCGAGGGGATATCGGGTCTGGCGGGCGAGTCGCTGTCTGACAATGGCGACTCATGGCTCGCTACCCGAGCGCGCTCTCGATGAACCACAGGGTTCCGGCGACCTAAAGGTCATACGCGGCGGAATCGTCCCTCACGGGATGGATTCCAGACCGGACCCGTGTTGATTTTGCCGTTCACCTATGCTCGATTAATTCTTGCTTCTTAAACTATTCTGGACTGGTTTTGGGTTTGGCCATGATGAATCAAACTGTTCTTGTTTATGGTTTTGATTTTTCAATGATGTTGAAACATATTAATTTGGATTTTGGGTTGGGAGGCTTGATTGGATCCGTTTGGAATGGGTGATGATGTTTGGATGATTGTTCTGCATATTGGATTTGAGAGAGGTCCTCCCGTGCAATTTTAGAATTTGCACCTGAGCCCCCTAAACAATAAACGATGAGTAACTTATTTTGAATAAAATAAAATTAATGATTTTTCATTTGGAAATTAATTGGATTAATTATCGTCTTAAATAACCTTAAAATAAAATAAAAAATTGGATTTTCTTTTAAAGATTTGTTTTAAAAGGTTTATTTAATCCCACTCGTTGACTTGTTTATTTATTTAAATTGCTAACACTTTTACAAATCCGCTTTTATAATCTGCTTTTGGGTAGGGCGCCAATAATTGTCGATCAGACATTAATTGTTTGGGTAGACGGCGCCCATATAAATGTTATTCCGTGTAAGTCATGTTTGGGTAGGCGGCACCCAATAATTGCTCAAATATGATTAGATTAACATGTTGGATCTCGATTAAGCAATTAATACCCCGCCTTTAAAAACGTTCCTCACTAAAATATGGTTTTCTCATTAATTTGATAACATGTCTTCCATCAAAATTAAAAGTAAACCGGAGATTTAGTTCCAATGAGTACTTAAAGACCCTCGTCTTTTGCTCAGATCTATATCTAACGGGACTTTTATATGGACGTGTAATGTCGCCGCTTGATGGTTGTAAACCAGCTTAACTTTGTTTCGCTAGCCCTCGCGGGGAACAAAGGGTAAGTGACATCAGTCGAACTGGGTTCGACAAACTAGGAATTATGATTTTTGCAATTGGTTTTGAGACCTTTCAGTTATGCTGTTATAATGATCAGCCCTCGCTGGGATTATGATAGCAGTAATGTGGATCCTAGTCCATTATAATTTATATTTAATATAAGTTCGTACTTTTCCAATGAGGTCGTCAAGTATGTGAAAATAATGGAGACAAAATAAATTTAAAAGACCATGTTTATTTTGATTGCTGAATATTAATCATAGAAATTATGTGTTTAATTCCCGTTTTATTTTATTTCTCTAGGATTGTTGAAATGAATAACTTGTCATTGAGAAGCGCTTTGGAAACGAACAAATTGGCTTGGCCAAACTTTCTCGATTGGCACCGAAACGTTCGTTTGGTGCTCAGGCAAGAAAAGATTAAGTACGTGTTGGACACGCCAATACCTACTACCCCGGAGGCTGGTACTGAAGAAGCTGAGGCGTTTGACGCCGAAGCTCAGAAGAAGCATCAAGATGATGCTTCCCAGGCTCAATGTGTTATGCTCCTCGGGATGACTCCCGAGTTGCAAAGGAAGCATGAGAGGATGCTGCCCTTCGAGATGATCAAGCATCTGAAGGATCTCTTTGATTCTGAATCTCGTTCTGAGATTTATGAAGTGATGAGAGATCTGTTTAGATGCCGGATGTCTGAAGGAGGGAAGGTTTATCCTCATGTATTGAAGATGATTGGGCTAATAGAGAAACTTGGTCGTTTGGGCATTGAGCTTAACACCAATGTTGCTGTTTATGTCATTCTTCAGTCGCTTCCCGATTCATATTCAAGTTTCGTGGTAAACTTTAATATGAATAAGACGGAATCGACTATGCCCGAGCTGCATAACATGTTAACGACTTTTGAGTCTTCCACTGCTAAGGAAAAGCCCGTGCTCATGGTGAGTGCTCCTACTTTTTTGCTCCAAAAGGAAAGAAGAAGCGAAGGGGCAAGACAAAGAAAGGCTCCAAGCCAAACTTCCTCAAGCCCAAAGGTGGAATTCAAAAGAAGGAGAGGGTGGACAAGGATGTATGCCTCCACTGCAAGCAGAAGGGGCATTGGATGAAGGACTGTAAGGTTCTAGCAGCTGAAAAGAAGACACAGGGTGTCTTAGCCACTGGAACAGGTATGTTTGTTATTGAGATAAACATGTCCACAAATGATACTAACTGCTGGGTATTGGATACCGGTTGTGGCTCACACATTTGTACCAATGTGCAGGGTCTCAATCATAGCAGGGGAGTTAGGCCGGGTGAAGTCGCCCTACATGTTGGGAATGGAGCAAGAGTTGCTGCTGAACATGTTGGCGTTTATGTTTTAGATTTACCCTCTGGTTTTAGACTTGAACTGAATAATTGTTATTTTGTTCCCTCTATTACTTGCAACATTATTTTTATTCCTATGTTGACATTGAAGGGTTTTCCTTCCATTTTGCAAATAATAATTGTTATTTTTCGCTTAATGGTGATATGTATGGGAATGCTCCATTATCGAATGGCTTATACTTGTTTCATTGTGGACATAATATTCTTAATATACAAAACAAACGACTCAAACTTAGTAATCATGAAAACCCAACTTACTTGTGGCATTGTAGACTTGGTCATGCAAATGAGAAAAGGATTGCAAGGTTAAGAAAGTTGGACTACTTAACCCCATTCGACTTTGAGTCTTATGGAAATTGGGAATCCTGTCTCAAAGGCAAGATGACCAACAAACCCTTTTCTGGGAAAGGAGTTCGTGCCAAAGAAGTTCTAGAGTTGATTCACAGTGATGTCTGTGGACCATTGCCCACTCTGGCTAGGGGTCAGTTCGGATACTTCATCACTTTTACTGACGATTTTTCAAGGTACGGGTATGTGTATCTTATGAAACACAAATCTGAATCTTTTGAGGCTGAAGTAGAGAAGCATCTTGGTAAGAGTATTAAGACTCTTCGATCAGATAGAGGAGGAGAATATCTTAGCAATGAATTCATTGATTACTCAAAGTTGCATGGAATCCAATCACAGTGGACTCCTCCCGGAACACCACAAATGAACGGTGTGTCCGGGAGGAGAAACCGAACCTTGTTAGACATGGTAAGGTCCATGATGAGTTTTTCCTCTCTTCCGACATTCTTATGGGGATACGCGCTTCAAACCTCAATCTACATTCTGAATATGACTCCATCCAAATCAGTTGAGCATACGCCATACGAGCTATGGCATGGCAAGAAGCTAAACTTCAGTCACATGAAAACGTGGGGCTGCCTAGCGTTTGTTAAGAAGATGCTCACTAATAAGTTGGAATCAAAAGGTGAAAAGGCTTACTTTGTGGGATATCCTAAGGAAACAAGAGGATATTACTTCTATCTTCTTGAGAAACAAACAGTGATTGTTTCTAGGCAAGCCAAATTCCTTGAAGAAGACTATGTCTTCAAGGAACAAGGCCGTAAGATGATAGAACTTGAAGAAATTCAAGAACCACAAATTAACAAAGAGACTGATATCTTGTCAAAGCAACTTGACCAAGAATCAGTGGGAGCATTCAGTAGCTCACATGGTGGAAGTTTATCACATAGTGATCCTCTTTCAGCCAGTGGGAACATAATTGGAGTTGCAATGCCTGAGCAACAAACTCTAAGTAGGCTGAATGAGAATAGCATTGTTCAAACTCCCGCTCAAGAGGCATCCGGAAGTGCTCAAGGAGCATCTGGAAGAATCAATCTTGAGGCCTCTCTGGTTAACGATGAAATCATTGTACCACAAAATTTTCACGATCAGAATGTACAGCCTAAACAACCACAACTCCGTAAGTCTTCTAGGGTTCGTAATCCAATCTCCAGATATTATGGTTTCCTCGTAGAGAAACATGATGACGTGGAGATCCCGGATAAGGACGAACCTAAAACTTACACTGAGACAACATTAGATGTTGACTCAAAGAAGTGGCATGAAGCCATGAAATCCGAGATGGACTCGATGTACATCAATCAAGTTTGGGACTTGGTTGAATTGCCAAAAGGGGTCAAACCCATAGGTTGCAAGTGGGTCTACAAGCGTAAGACCGACGAAAATGGCAAGGTACAAACCTACAAGGCTAGGTTGGTGGAGAAAGGTTATAGTCAACGCGAAGGCATTGACTATGACGAGACTTTCTCACCAGTTTCTAAGATCAAGTCCATTCGAATTTTACTTACGGTAGCAGCACACCACGATTACGAGATTTGGCAGATGGATGTCAAAACAGATTTCCTCAATGGAAACATTGATAAGGAAGTGTTCATGACTCAACCGGAAGGTTTTATCTCAAAGCCAAAATCTAATCTTGTGTGCAAGCTCAAACGATCCATCTATGGGTTGAAGTAAGCTTCTAGGAGTTGGAATATCCGATTTGATGAGGCTGTCAAATCATTTGACTTCATCAGAAATTCGGAAGATCCGTGCATATATCGAAAGTGCAATGGGAAGAATATTATCTTCATAGTTGTGTATGTCGATGACATACTGATTATGGGAAATAGTATCCCTCTCATGCAGTCAGTGAAAGAATGGTTGTCAAAGACCTTCATGATGAAGGATCTTGGTGAGGCCTGCTACATCTTAGGGATCAAAACCATAGGGATAGATCCAAGAGGATGTTGGGGCTATCACAGTCCACCTACGTAGATAAGGTGTTGAAGCGATTTGCGATGGAGAACTCTAAGAGAGGTTCTCTACCTGCATGTCATGGGATAAAACTGTCTAAGAAGGATTGTTCTTCCACATACAATGATATTAAGCACATGAAGGACATACCATATGCATCAGCAATTGGGTCCATCATGTACGCCATGACTTGGACTAGGCCAGATGTGGCTTTTGCTGTCAGCATCACTGGTAGATACCAACAAAATCCAGGTGAATCTCATTGGATTGCTGTCAAGAATATTCTTAAGTACCTCAGACGTACAAAAGAATACTTCTTAGTCTACGGGGGATAGTCAGAGCTAGTGGCTACTGGCTACGCGGACGCTAGTTTCCAATCTGACTGTGATGATTACAAATCTCAGTCAGGCTATGTGTTTACTCTCAATGGTAGGGCGGTTAGTTGGAATAGTTCCAAGCAAGAGACTACCGAAGACTCAACAACCAAAGCTGAGTACATTGCTGCGGCTGAAGCTGCTAAAGAAGTTGTCTGGATAAAATAGTTATTAAATGAACTAGGGGTAGTTCCGAGTGCCGGCAGTCCAATAAAGTTATATTGTGACAACACTGGTGCGGTTGCGCAAGCTAAGGAACCAAAATCCAATAACAGAAACAAGCATGTGCCGAGGCGTTATCACTCAATAAGAGAGATAATCGCTAGAGGAGAGATAGAGTTAGAACGTGTTCCCACAGAAGATAATTTGGCTGATCCTTTCACCAAGGCTTTGAGTGTTCATGTACACACTAGACATTTCAATGGTCTAGGGGTTAGGCATGTAGGTGATTGGCTCTAGTTCAAGTGGGAGATTGTTAGTGTTAGTGTCCTAGAGACAATCCTTGGTAAGGACATAATACTAAGATAATATTCAGTGTTGGTTTTATATTATTATTTATTTAATATTAAATGTATTGTATTACACTTATTAGAATATTATGTTTGATTGTTTGCATTTGTTCTTATCTGCGTTCCCTTGAATCACTGCTGTCATTGAGTACGTGAGAACTCAGATGACTTAAGCATGATTCTCAAACAACCCCGATCAAGGATAATCGAGAATGGAATATCAATGACTCAATGGAGATTGGTGTGCGATCTGCATCATACTCTTAGAGAGTGTAGTAAGATCACACTTACTACGAGATACTAGGTATCTCATGATGGATGCACAATTACCTTAGAGGGTATTGGTATACCCATTCGAGCAACCGTTTGACGTTGTTCCACTATATGTGTCTACGGATGTCTCAGTTAGTGGGAGCGATGCGATACTCCTTTGACTTGAGGTCAATACGCACGACATGTGTGGAGTGATGAACTTTGACCATGACCGACACTTACACCCTTCCATGGGTAGATATGGCTTGGATTGGGTTCATCACGAAATGCTTGTGCGTGGTAGTTGAACCAAGATAAGGATTCATTCCTCAAAGTGAATTTAGAGAGGATACTCATCTTCTCGTCATAATTGGATCAAAGTCATTGGCCAATGCACGTCACCTTGGACTTTGTGACCAAAGGTGAAACGAATGATCAATTAGTGATTCGAGATAAATCGATTAATCTATTTGAATAAACACTTCATCATGTTCAAGGCTAATCGTGTATTCGTGAATGAAAGGAGGAAATCACAATAGCCTATGTTACAGTTACAGGTAGTTGCACGTTTCTCGCAACGTACCTCATATATTGAGATTGTCTGATTTACTGTCTAGGGTTCAATTAAGACAGTTAGTTTGACTAATCGCTCGATATATGAGGGTCTATGGGTCACACAACAAGTAACTCCTGTGTACGGATTAGAGTTGGTTGATTAAGTATTAAATTAGATTTAATATTTAATTTATGGAGAATTAATGATATATTAATTTGGAATTAATTATTATTATTATTATTTAATTAAATTAGATTTAATTAAATAAGAATCCCAAAATAATATTATGGAATATTATTGTAGGAAAATATCTGTATGGAAAAACGTATCTTTGAGATATGGTTTTCAAGATTAGGAATTATCTTCCTAATAGAGATTTGCTTAAGATATGAGCTAATATCTCCCTATATAAATGAGGTCCCGGGATTCATTATTGACTACAACAAGAAAAACTAGTTTCTCCATAAAATCTAGGATATGAATTTTCCTAGCAAATTCCGTCTCAGATTCAACCATGGCAAATTCTTGCAGATATGGTCACGGGGATTACGTGGATACCATAGTTGAGAAATCTGCGTTTGATCTGTTGTAAGATTTCTCTTTATGTTTATATGTACTCAATTATGCAATTGTATGTTTGTTGTTGGTGAACTATTTATTTCCGCTGCGCATGTATTACGTGTTTACGTGCCTCTATATTCCAACAAACACCCCTTACACATAAATTACATTTTATATTATATTAAAAAAGATACAGTCCATCCTATAACATCAGTCAGTTTTCTTCCATTACACACGCTCTCCATATTTCTCTCTCATCCCAAATTTTCTCTCACCAGAAAAAAAAATCACCTTTCCTCTCTCTCTCTACGGTTGTGGTGGATCTATGGATGGCGGAGGCAGAGATGGCAGGGGGCGGCGGGGGGATGGTGTGGGCAACTGGGGATGGCAGTGGGATGACCGTAGTGTTTTTGATCGACGCTAGAGTGGTGTTTTTGCAGGGATTTTTTGAATCGATGTTGGAGTGGTGGATGGTCGGTGGTGGTGTGTTCGTGGAGGTGCAGCGGTGACGGATCGGTGGAGCTTTTTATGATTTTTGGGTGTGGGATGGAAGGGGATGAAAGGGGGGGAGGCGGAGCTTTTGCCGAGGTGCGGCGGTGGTGGTTTTTGTGGAGGCAGAGATGGTGATGGATGAGAGACGACGAGTTTTTGGGGTGGATCTGCGGTGATGGGGATGGCAGATCTAGAGGTGGCGGTAGGGAACGAGGGGAGCGGATCTATGGATCCGTGTCCTGGGATGAAAGATGGTGGTTGGAGGAGGCGAGTCTCTGGGGGATGGAGGATAGTGAGGGGAGTCGTCGGTGGTAGTGGTGGCGGCAGCGACAGAGGTATCCACCTTGACCAGGGATCACGATCGGTAAGTTGATACCTTGGGGATACCCCATTTCGTGATTCTGGGGCTTCTTTTGATTCTTATTTATTAAAATTTTGATGTTGTTAGTTTTGATTTTTGTGAAATTGTTTAAATTTTCATTTTTGTGATGTAATTTTGTTTGGAAAAAGTCACATAATGTTTGATTTTTTGTAATTTTAATTTTTTAAAATTTTCTTTTTTCCCACATGTTAGGGAAATTTTTGTTCTTTGATTTGGAGTATTGAATTTTTTTAGGTCTACATTTCTATTTGATTTTTTTTATAGATTTGGTGACTATTGGGTGAATCTGTTTATGAAGAAGATGTAAGATGAAGATATGAGTTTTTGGTAAATTTTTTGTGATTCTGTTTTTGTGAAGAAGATGTAAGAAGTAGATATGAGTTTTGGTAAATTTTCTATGATTCTGTTTTTGTGAAGATGTAAGAAGTAAATATGAGTTTTGATGTAATTTGGTGATTCTGCAATGTGAAGTGTAAATGGCTTATGCATGTATGCAATGTGTTATGCGTGTATGCAATGTTAATATTTTTAGTATATATGCAATATTTTTTTTAAAAATGTATTTTTTTTTGGCACATACATACTGTATTATGTATGTATGCAATTTAATTAGTGTATATGCAATATATTTTTTAACAATTAAATTGCACATATGCAAATCTATCTTGAACAATGCATTTATTAGTGAACGGTGCAATTTTTTTAAGCGATTGTGTGCACTTTTCTGAGGTCGAGATAACAAGTTGGCACAATCGATAAATATATTATAATAAAATTATTTTATTAATTACTAAAATAATAAGCAACATTTATTTTTCAATTAAAATGGAAAAGATATATTAAATGAGAAAAGCAAATGAAAAATGAAGGTTAATATATTTTTTTTATGTTGAAAAATGAGAATTAAAAAATATTAATATAAACTATTTCGAGTGTGGCCCCCCAAAAGAAAATGCTTCTTAAAATGTTGGACGATAATACAAGATTTAAAAAAATTGGGGCCCACAATATAAAAGTTGGGATGGATAATATAAAAAAGAAAAGACACATCAATCACCTTTTTTAATGATGGACCGTTGAAAGCAGGGGCATATTAGGTTTTTTCCATGCATAAAAAAGTGGTTTTGTACTAGGTTACTATTTTCCATTTTCGATTGTACCTAATAGTCAGTGGCCCTAATAATAATGATGTGGTTAGAATTATAATATTTTATCTAGTTAATTAGTTATATAAAAAATCACAATTTCTTCACGTGTTTTCAGTTACAAAATGAGTATATTTTATAGATTTGCAATTTAATTCCTAAGTTTTTTTTTTTTAAAAATAAATTTTGCGATTATATAATATCACTATTTTTTTACAATATATGATGTTAAAATATCAGCTGAAACATATATGAAAATACAAAAAAATATATGAACTCGAATTCACGTTAACTTTATTTTTCATTTATTATTGTTCAGTATTCATACATTATTATTATTACGCATAATAATGAAAAAAATTGCGAATAAATTTACTACTTCTAGTTATTGTTTCAGTTTAGTTAGAATCTTCTAAGGTATGTTTGTTTCGGGATTTAAGTGTTCAGGGGATGGATTTGAAAGTCTTGATGCATAATAAAAAATAAGTGTTTGTTTTGAGATTTTAATAGTGTAGGATTTTGCTTTATGTCAAATCAATATTTAATAGTGATTGATGTTGTATTATTATAATGTATTGAGAGTGAGAAAAGTAGTGATGTGATTGTATTGAATTTTGTAAAAAATAGGTGTGTAGGTATATTTTATAGGAGTGAATTTTGAAGTCTAATTTCAAATCGCAAACTATAATGGGACGGGGTTTCACTACAAAAAATGCCTGATTTAAAGAAGGTTTTTAAAGAGGGAAAGAAAACCCTTGTTAATTAAAGAGGGTTTTAAAGAGGATCCTATTCACGAGGACTGCACGAAGGATTTTAAGAGGGTGAATTTAAAGAGGGTTCAAAACCCTCTTTAAATCTGACGCACGATTTAAAGAGGGTAAAAAAACTCTCGTCAGATGCCACGCCAGATTAAAGAGGGTTTATAACCCTCTCCTAATTCAAAAGGCTCTCGTGAAATGCAACGGTCGACCGCGCTCTGCCCGAGGAAGAAAACTAGGTTTTTGTTCCCTCTTTAAGGCCCTTTCCAATTTCGAGAGGGTTTTCAACCCCCTTTAACACTCTCTCCAATCCCCCTATAAATAAGACCGCTCCAGCCCCATTCTTCTGTTTTCGAAAATTTGAAGTGGCATCCGGAGGAGCTCTCCACCGCCCCGCGCTGCAGTCCGTCGTTTTTCGGTTAAGGTAAGTTTTTCGTTTTATTAATTGTAAGTATTAGTTGGCCTATAGTATAGTATTACTTGTTTTATTGGTATTAGTTATTTTTATTGTGTAGTATTAGTTGATTAATTGTTTTATATATTGTGTAGTATTAGTTGATTAATTATTTTATATATTGTGTAGTATTAGTTGATTAATCATTTTATTGTGTAATATTAGTTGATTAATTGTGTAGTATTACTTATTTTATTGTGTAGTATTAGTTGGTTTTATTGTGTAGTATTAGTTGATTAATTGTTTTATTATGTAGTATTAGTTGATTAATTATATATTATTAGTTGATTAATTAATGTTTTAATTAAAAATATTAGTTGCTTTGTTGTTTAGTATTACTTGTTTTATTGTGTAGTATTAGTTTTGTATTATTTAGCTAACACGTGTATATTAATTAGTACTAATTAGGTTAATTTAGTATTAACTTAATTTAGCTTATTTAGTGTAGTTGTGATGTAAAGAATATAATAATTACGTATGTTGGAGTGGAGGGATCGACGTTGATGAATATTTATTGGTTATTACTTGTTGTAGAACATGTGCGTTCCGACTTGATTAATTTCAGTTGATTAAGTCGGAAATGGATGCACGTAGGATCTTGATTAATTGGGGAATACGATAATAAAATGACATTCTGCCGAAATTTTTAGGAAATATTAATTATTAAGTAGGCTTTTGAATATAATTAATTAATTCGTAAATGTGAAACATATTGATATGGATTATTCTGGCCGTTTACGTTGGATGTATGGTCCAAGATCGATTAATGGCATGATATCTTTTGAATTTTACAATGGACTCGAATCATTTATAGATTTCGCCACTAGTAATCCGAATTGGATGAACCAGGGAAAGATTAGGTGTCCCTGCAACAAATTTAGATTGGCCGGTTGGATGAACCAGGGTTTTTCACGGTGAGAAAATTTGGGGTCAATACAATGATCAACCATCTACGTCGACTTTACATGGGCCGGATGACGAGACATCTAGTTAACTTCTGGTCCCCAATTGAATGTAGATGATGAGCCCCTAATATTGAGGAACCTCCGAATGAGCATGCTGCACATTTTTTTTAACATGCTTCATGCAGCGAATCACACTCACAGTTATCATACAATGCCCTTTTGCTGAACATTAAAACTGAAAACAGACTGTCTGAAAGGGGCTATAATCAAATGGTTCAGGCGATTCGTGAACTTTTTTCGAATAGTCTGGTGCCCAAGAATTTTTTTGATAGTAAAAAACTAATGGGTGAGATGGGTCTTCCAGTGGAGAGGATCCATTGTTGTGCACATAACTGCATGTTATATTGGGGTGCAGATGGCGAACTTGGAAATTATAAGTTTTGCATTCGGCCATGGTTTAAACCTGCTAGACGTGACGTGAATGGTTGACTGAAAAAGAACCGTCCTTTTAAGGAGATGTACTATTTTTCTATCATTCCTCGACTGCAAAGATTGTATCAGTCAAATGCTACTGTGAAGGATATGACATGGCATGCACGTTGCTCTAATGACCACTCCGGTGTTATGCGTCACCCTGCAGACTAACAGGCTTGGAAACACTTGGACCAGTCGCATCCTGAATTTGCTTCAAACATTCGGAACGTGAGGTTGGGCTTGAGCACTGATGGTTTTCAACCGTTTGGGGCACACACGAAATAATATTCATCATGGCCAGTGATAGTGACACCGTACAATCTACCCCCATGGTTGTGCATGAAGGATCAATTCATGTTTCTTACTATTATGGTGCTTGGTCCAACAAATCCAAAGGATAAATTGGACGTAATGTTGCTACAAAGCAGAATTTTTTGATGTGAGCTGCACTAATCTGGACCATCAGTGACTTTCCAGCCTACTCGATGTTTTCTGGATGGAGCACAGCTGGAAGACTTGCTTGTCCACATTGTGCAAATTACACTGAGGCTTTCAGTTTGAGGCTCAGTCGCAAGCAGTCGTGGTTTGACAACCATCATAAGTTCTTAGATATTCGTCATCCATACCGAAGGAACAAGACTGCATTCAGAAAGAATGTAGTAGTTGATGATGATCCACCTCCGATCCTTACAGGTGATCAGATCCTCCAGCAAATTGATTGGATTTGATTGATGAAAGTAACAGAGTTGGGTGCTGATGCTCACAACAAAAGTTTACAATGTGGTTGGAAGAAGAAAAATGTTTTCTGGGATTTGTCGTATTGGAGCTCCCTGTTGATCAGACACAATTTGGATGTGATGGACATCGAAAAAAATGTGTTTGATAATCTGTTCTACATGGTGATGAACGTCGAAGGGAAAACAAAGGACACCCCTAAATCCAGTGATGAACTTAATGAATACTGTCGTCGACCATCGCTGCAGAAATGTCCACGTACAGGAAAGTACCCCAAAGCTTCTTATACCCTTGATAAGAAGTACAAAGATATGGTCTGCAAATGGGTAGATGAGTTGAAATTTCCTGATAACTATGTGTCCAACTTGTCTCGATGCTTAGATTGGAAAAAAAATTGAAGATGTTTGGGATGAAGAGTCATTGATTGTCACGTGTTTATGCAGAGACTACTCCCAATTACTTTCTGTGAGATTCTGCCGTCTAAGGTTTGGCAAGCTATCACTGAAATTAGCTTGTTATTTAGGGAGTTAACATTGAAGATCATTACTGTAGAAAACATGACTCGGTTGGACAATGAGATCCCAGTGATCTTGTGCAAGTTGGAACGGATATTTCCACCCAGTTTCTTTAATTTGATGGAGCATCTACCTGTCCATCTTGCATATGAAGCAAAAATTGCTGGTCCAGTACAATATAGATGGATGTATCCATTTGAGAGGTAATATTTTAACTCATTTAACTATTTAACTATTTAGATAATGCCACTCACATATTCAATCGAATTAGGTATCTTCACAACTTAAAGTTAAGTGTGGGTAACAAAGCGCATGTGGAAGCTTTTAGTAGTATCACCACGTACCAAGGATATTACGTGAATGGTTTCAAAATTTCACACACGAGCTTATGGTTCCTCAAAAGCCACTATGAACAGTGGAGTTGTATTAAGGGAACAAACTATGATTCAAATGAAAATGATTTCTACGGGATACTCGAGAAGGTTGTGGTATTAGAATATCCCGGATGAACTGAAAGAAAAGTAGTGTTGTTCAAGTGTGAGTGGTTTGATCCAACTGTGCCATGAGGAACAAGAGTACATCCTAATTATAAACTCGTGGACCTTAATCCGAGAGGACGATACAACCATTTTGATCTATTCGTGCTAGCAAGTCAAGCCAGCGAAGTTTATTATTGCAAGTACCCCAGATTTGTGCAGAGGCGAGATTGGTGGGTTGTTTGCACCACCAAGCCGAGATCGTTAGTGGAAATCGATAGAAATGTCAAATCAGAGCTTTCCCCATTCCAAGAGGACGACATATGATGATCCTGTCGTTTTAGAAGATGATGATGATGAAGAAGATGACGAAGATGAAGAGGAAGAGGAAGAAGATGAGGAAGATGAATAATAAGATAATTGATGAAATGATTATTATATATATTTATATATATCTTTGTTGTGTACGCCACTATGTTTTTATGATGAGGATGATATATATGTGGTGTTGTGAGATGAATTATTTTAATTATATGATAATGGGCACTTATTTTAATTATACATTATTATCCATCTTAAAATGTTTAATTTATTTAACAAATTTTATAGATGGCTAGAGGTTTATGAGGATTACGCAGAGCTATATTTGGCCCCGACAGATCTAATTCTTCATCTCGTGAAAATAAAGAGGATGAAGAGCGTACTAGATTACCAGTACCGAATCTGGGCTCAGACGAATCTATGAATGAAGAGGCTGAGGATGATACGAGTGAATCGATGAATGAAGAGGCTGAGGAGCTGGCGAATCATGCTCCACAATCCACCCGAGAACTTATCTGAACATGGGAGGGAGTGTATGTTAACTATACCATTTTGAGCCAACTTTATTTCAATAATATTTAAACATGTATATATGTAATGCTCTTTTAATTTTACAGGTTGATGCCCTCTAATAAGGTATCAAGAATAATCAGAAATATCATGTCCAGACACATGGAGATCGGTGGCTTCACTTTTGCAAAGGTTTTCGAGGCAAGAAAAAACGAGTGGTGGGAAACCTTCCAGGTATATATGTTTAATGATTTTAATGTTTATATTTTTTTATATTTCCAACTATTTTAATGTTTATAATTTTTTTTTTGTTAGAGGGAAGTTGTATGTGATCTAAAGAATGAGAATAAAGAGGACATCAAAAGGAAGTGGAAATCGAGGTCACACAACCGATATTCTGATCTTCTCAACCGTTGGAAGAGGTTGAACGCTAATGATGAGAGAGTGAAGCCCCTTTGGGATGAACGTGTATGGAATGCACTGAAGAATTACTGGGACTTACCGGAAGTGAAGGCTAAGAGTGACCATTGCCGACAAAATCGATTGTCCAAGGGGTCTAAGCACAGAGGGGGTTCAAAAGGAGCTGCAGAATTTTCATGGGAATATGTAAGTAGTTTAAGAAAAATGGATTCCTCCCAACTGCATGGGACCTCGTGTTACATATTCACGAAAAAGAAGGAAAGGATTTCACGTATCAGGACATGAAAGACACACTAGTAATGCTTGATTTTGTTTATTCAATATACTACTTAACAAGTTAATAATATATAGAAATTTAAATGTCAAAATATTTATATGTTCAGAATGCTGTGAGGGAGAAACTCGGCCAGTTAGCCTAGCAGCAAGCAAACGAGAAGGAAAAAAAGAAAAAATTGAGCCAGTTGTATACGGAACAGGTGTCATATGCCCACATAAAGTTTTAAGGTCTCGGTCAAATGACGAATTGGGGGCGCATCCAATCAGGCCCAGGTGGGAGCTCAAGAGGTACTAGTATTGGCGGCTACTCGCAGCTTGATATGGAACGTTTGTTGGCACAAGAAAGACAAGAACAAGAGAATATGACTTAGGAGATGACTAGGAAGTTCCAAGAGGAAATTGAGAGTTACACGATCAGCTTATGCGCCAGGAATGGATAAATATGCAAAATCAAATGAGTGCGTTTTATCAGGGGCTCTAGGCAAACCCACCCCGTGGTCTTTATCCTCAGCAGCAACAGGCTGGTTTTGTTCCCCAGCATCAGCATGCGGGACTTTTTCCCCAACAGGGAAACCTATCGGGTGGTAGTTTTCAGCAGCAGACCGGTCTTATACCCCATCCTCAGCAGGTCGGTTGTAGTCCGCAGCAGACCGGTCTTATTCCCCATCCTCAGCAGATTGGTGGTAGTCCACAGCAGGCCGACGATAGTCCTCACCAGGTCAATCTTGGTTCCCAGGGGTTCGGGCTGTTCAGCTCCTTATTTCCCCCTTATCCCTCTTATCCCCAATATCCCAACGTCTTTGTTGGTGGTTATTCTTGTTGGTCCCGGTGCAAAACCCGTGAAATGCGGAAAAAAACATGTAATGCATATAAAACAGGGGTGAAGGAATGGTGATTCCAAATTTTCACTTTTTAAGTCCATGTGTTGTGTTTTGCTTATAACCAAATGCATATGACAAGTAAGAACATAAAGCAATAAAGAACACAACAAAATATAGTGGTTCGGAGACTCAAGCTCCTACATCCACTCTCCCTGTTCCTAGGGAAATTCCTTCAAACGGGACTTATCACCCTCCACGGGATTGCCTACAGATATTTACCGAGCTCTCACTCAAACTGAACTTATCTCCCTCTCGGGCTCGCCTCTGGACTTATCACCCTCCACGGGATTGCCTACAGATGTTTACCGAGTTCTCACTCAAACTGGACTTATCTCCCTCACGGGATTTCCGAACAACTACCTCACTTCACCACTAGTTATCTCTTACGAGAATGGGGTTTGGATTTGGTGTTGTCTCCAACTATGGTGAGATTTTCCCTTACATTTGTTTAACCTCAATGCTAAGGATGGGAAAATCTCTCTAAGCTTAGGATATTACATTTGTGCTTAGATCTAGGGTAGAACACTATTTGAATATATTTGTATATCTACAGACTTGTGTTCTATGGTGGAAATGCTTGAGTATATGGCTCTTGGCTCTATAACATTTTTTCACATTCTCCACCCTTTAGAATGATGAAAGACCTTGTATTTATAGTGTGGATTTGAATGTTACCGTTGGAGAGAATCACATTCAAATCCATACTATTCTGTAATGTTGGGAGATGAATTTAATAAAAAAGATTTTGATTAGATCCCAAAACCCCTGAGTATGACACGTTCAGGATAATCTTGATAGACTGAGTCAGGATTCAGTATAGTGTTCAGGAAGTTATCTGCACCATGTATAGTCAGCACATATAGATCAGGTTAGATTTTGAAGATTCTGAAGACTCAAGAAGTTTCAAGAAATCAAGACTCAAAGAAGCCAAGAAATCAAGACTCAAGAAGTTTCAAGAAATCAAGACTCAAGAAGTTAACTCAAGAAATCAAGACTCAAGATGACATCAAGACTCCGGCTTTGTCATCAAGACTCAAAGATGTCATCAAGACTCAAGATGACATCAAGACTCAAGATGTCATCAAGACTCAAGATAAGTCATCAAGACTCAAGATGTCATCAACACTCAATAAGTCATCAAGACTCAAAGATGACATCAAGACTCAAGATGACACTAAAGACTCAAGATGTCATCAAGACTCGTGATGTCATCAAGACATCAAGACTCAAGACATCAAGACTCAAGACATCAAGACTCGCATTTATTCTCAAGACACGTAAGATATCAAGACCCAAAGAGTTATCAAGACACAAGAAAATTATCAATACTTTCAAGATAACCTCAATGTTCCGAGGCACCAATAATATCTATCCAAGACTACAAAACCGAGAAAAATGCGAATATTCGGAAAAAATAGATATTGCCCCGCATATCATTCATATGCAGATAAAAGGAACAAAGTCTAAGCGTTGTTTAAGGTTATCTCACTCAGAGAGATTGACCAAATAGAGCCGTTATGTTTGTCTACATTTACAAAAACCAATCAGAGGAAGACAACACTGCATTTTTATCGACAATTGAAAGCGACTTTCACCAAGCATGTCAAGTACTATGTTCCGCATCGCAAAAAAGTAGTGATTGGCTACATGAATGCATATTTCCTAAAACATGCAAGGGAGTATTCAAACCCTAAAAATAGCCGTTCATCAAACACCATAAGAGGAAACTCATGAAGCTATCTCCTCCAACAGATAGTTTTTCAAGAGTGACCTTGGTGAAGTTTATATAAATACTAGTGACCCTTTACATTGAGAGGTTACGGGAAATTTGAAAGCAACTCAAGAGCTCATTCGTATTATTTTAAATTGAAGCACTCGAAAAACCTAGAATTTCCCAAGTGTTTCACATTAGAGGGAGCTCATTCACTAAGCCTAGATTGATAAGATATATCCAAATCTTAGTAGAGATATCCTAGCCTTTGCATTGTTCTTATTGTAAAGGATATCTCATCCTAGTTGGAAACCAACCAGAAACCCAAACCCTTTGTAAGGTAGTTTGTGTGTGCTTTGTTGGTTTGTTGGAGTTGTAAAGTGTTAGTAAGCTACAGTGAGTTAGCCAGAAAACTCTTGAGAAGAAGTTAGTAAGCTACTTGTGGTAGTCTGAACACTTGTGTGTGTTTGAGTTAGTAAGCTGCAGTGAGTCAGCCAGAAAACTCAAAGTAGAAAAGTGAGTAAGCTGCAGTGAGTCAGCCATAAAGCTTTAGGAAGTGATTAAGGAATTTCTCTGAAGGTCAGAGAGAGTGGATGTAGGAGCTTGAGTCTCTGAACCACTATAATTGCTGTGTTGTTTTGCTTTCTGTACTGCATTATTATCTATTGCATGTTTTTCACTGAAAGCATAATTAACTGATATTCAGTTGGAATCAATCCACTGAACTTGCATCAAACTGATCACAACCTTAATCACTGTTTCATTAAAAGGAAGATTTTCAGCAAAGTTGAAACGAGTATAAACTTAGGGCCAACCATTCTGCACACTTGAGTAGCTAGAACCGATAGTTACCAAACTGAACTAACTCTACTGAGGGTTCAGTAAGATAGTTATCTGATCCAAGCGACTCGGGATCTCTCGATAAAACTTCGAGGCTCGGTTGGGCTAATCTGAAGCCGGAAAGCGGCTTCGGATCATTGTCTCGATGAGACTTTGACTCGGGGTAATCAGGTTTCGGGGCCAAATCATCGATAACTCCGACCCATCCGACCTCGAGAAAAGAAAATTTTTTAAAAATCATTGAACACGTGTATTCCCCATACACGTGTGAGACTAGATTAAGACCGACCAACAAGTGGTATCGAGCGAAGGTTCAATTTGCCACTTGCTTTGGTGGCCATAGTCTAATTCTTTGAAAAGACTTTGGTGGTATACTGAACAGATCTATTTGCTGATATCTTACAAGGCTCAGTCATCATGCCTTCTAAGAAACTTCCTATGTTCTCTGTTGAGAGCTATGACCTATGGAGATTAAGAATGGAGGCTCATCTGTATTCAAAACATGAAAGAATGTGGAGAGTGGTTTCTGAAGGACCATTCAAATTTCTTGTTTGTGAATCCCGAATCATCGATCTTGAGAGGAATGATCCCAGAGATGAATTTCCAAAGTCTGATGATCAACTTACTCCTGATGAGAGAAAGTTAGTCAATCTTGACTACATTGCTAAAGATACTTTGTATAGCACTATTGATGATGGTGTTATGGGGATGATTTCTCAATGTGAAACTGCAAAAGAAATATGGGACACACTTGCTGTTATGTGTCAAGGCACGATCACATTAAGGAAAAACAAACTTTCATTCTTATTGGAAAGTTTGATAGCTTTGAAATGGAAGATAGTGAATCCATTGACAAACTTGAGGTCGATTCACTAAAGATCATGAATGATCTGAATGCTCTTGGGAAAAGATACCCACAGAGAGAAGTGGCACTGAAAATTCTTAGAGGATTATCTAAGAAATGGGATATACATGCTGTGGTGATTGAAAACACCAAAAATATTGATTCCATGCCATATCAACAAGTTTTCTCTAAACTGAAAGCTTATGAGTTTGTGATTGACAAGAAATCTAAGAAATCCGACAACAAAGATGATCCTTCATCTAGCAAGAATGTGGCTTTCAAAGCCAAAGAGAAATCCTGTAAGACTAGAGAGTCTGAGAACTCACTTGCCAAAAATCAGGATGAGCAGGAGGATAAGCTACTACTTGATGGCAAGGAGGTTTGAAAGACTCAATAGCGGATATATGGAAATATAAGAAATATTACAGAAATCACAGTACAAGAGAGACTCAAAAGTCGAGGACGATCCATTTGAGAAAAGAAAGGACCCGAGAAAAGTTCGGAAGGATCCTCATCCAAAAAGAAGGACTCCAAGACCAAGGAGGAAAGTGATCAGGATGATGATGCCAACAGATGCTACAATTGTCAGAAGAAAGGTCACTTTCAATATGACTGTCCTGAGCTAAGTGCTAAAGAAAGAAAGGAAAGACAAGCCTAGAGAGACAAGAAGTTCTCCAGCAAGAAAACTATGATTCTTTGAGGAAGAAGAACATTCAAAGAAGGTTCCAGTTCCTCGATGAGATTTCCTCGATATAGTGGCGATGATGATATCTGCCTTATATAGCCGTAGAGGAGGTAAATTCTTCTATCTCTCTGTTGTTGCTCCTACACAAGCACATGAGTTCTCAAGTTCTCATCAAATGAAGAATTTTGACCGATGGATTTTTTTGAGAATCTTATGAAGGACTATTTTTTGTGTTACAAGAACCGCTCATCAAAACTCAAGAGCGAGAACAAGGAATCGATCACGAGAACCTCGGGTGGAAAGACTCTAAAAATGCTGAGATCACTTCCCAATTAATGGGAACTACTGATGAACTAGATGTTCTGAAAGTACAACTCTCAGAAAAAGAGAAGGTGATAGAGATCCTGAATGGAAATTTAGAGAAATCCACTAAAGAGATTCAGCTTATCAGAACTGAGTTCATTGACCTCTTTGAGAAGCATGAAACTCTAAAGAAATGTGAGGATAGTCTTGCAGAGAAAGTTAGCTCTATTGAATTACGCATCTAAAGTGATAGATGAAATTCGAGTTATCAAAGACCTGCAACTATAAAAGATGGATTGGGATACATTCCAGAGGGAACCTCACAAGGTCTTCTGAATGCTGCTTCTAGTAGCACCAAGACTGTCTTTGTTAAACAAGTGACATCTAATCTTCTTCAAGAATGTTTTCGTAGTTTTAGACAAGGGTAAAGGACCTATGGTTTCGAAAAAAAGCAAGGTTCAGGGGAAGAAAGCCTGCACCTCGGGAAAAGGCTAGAAAACTCCCGACCACTCAAGGTAGAAAATCTTCGTGCCAAGATTTCAAAGCCTCGTGCTAAGAATACCAACCTAAAGAGATCTCAAGACTTTGAACCATCAGAGGAATTTTCAGAAGAGAAACACTCAGCAGAGATATTCTCAACTGAAAAGACCAAGTCCTTAGATTACTGAAAGACCCCAATTTCAGTACAGGCAACCCAAACCCCACTTGCCTAAGGGTAAAGGTTTCCTGAACCTAAGTCAGCAGAGACAGAGATCAGCTGCACAAAAGCCAAAGCACTTGAACAAAAGACCTGAACCCAAGAAGAACTCTAAGGCTCATGTTCATGCTAAGGCTGACACTCATACACAGGATACTGCTAAGGCACCTAGGGTGGTGAATGTGTATGTATGGGAGACAAATCAGCCACTCTAAAGTAATTAGAGTTGTTAGGCAGATTTGGGTTCCAAAAGGTACAGCTAACCTGGTAGGACCCTACACCAAATGGATACCTAAGAACTGATCTGTTTTTCAGGTGAAAGAAAAGGGCACTGAGCTGAATGAATACAACATAGCACTGATGAGTGGAAATGAATTGGCTCCTGCTGTATGGTATCTGGATAGTGGATGTTCAAGACATATGACAAGATATAAGCAACTAATCACTGACTATGTTGAAAAAAAAATCGTCACATTTGGTGACAATTCCAAAGGACAAACTGAAGGATATGAAACTCTTGAAGTTGACTCTGTTCATATCCATGGTGTTTCATATGTGTCTGGTCTAAAGCATAACTTGCTTTCTATCAGTCAATTCTGTGACAAAGGATTCAATGTTGAGTTCTCAATGAACTTATGTTATGTGAAAGACAATACTTCACAGAAAATTTTACTGTCTGGTACTAGAAAAGGAAATGTGTATCTTGGTTGGAGTTCAACTCCTAAAGATACATGTTTGGTTGCAAAAAGTTCCATGATACTGGGTTGTGGCACAAAAGAATGAATCACTTAAACTTCAAAACCCGAACAAACTTGAAGATTAGCACTTTTGAGGGGGTTACCCAATGAAGTGTTCAATGAAAAGAAAGAACATGTATGTGATGCTTGTCGAAAAGGAAAACAAATCGAGCATCTTTCAAAAGCAAAGTAGATGTTTCTACTGATAGAATACTACAACTGTTATATATGGATCTTTTTGGTCCAGTAACACCTGTGAGCACTAATGGCAGAAAATACACACTTGTGGTAGTTGATGACTACTCTAGATACACATGGGTCATATTCTTACTCAGTAAGAACGAGACTCAGTCAAAACTGCCTGAACTCATCGAAAAGGCTCAAGATCTTGAAAAGAATCTCGAGTGTGGTCAAAATCGATCGATAAAGGAACCGAGTTTATCAATCATATTATATCCGATTATTGTGCGAAGAAATGGAATAGCTCATGAAACATCACCGCAAGGACCCCACAAATGAAATGGTGTTCTTTGAAAGAAGAAATAGGACTCGAAAAGAAGTTCATGACAATGATTCTTTGAAGTTCGATATTCCTAAGAGATTTTGGGCTGAAGCTACAACACTTCATGCTACTCTCAGAATAGATCCATGCTGACCAAGAACCAAGGAAAAACTCCATATGAACTGTGGAATGAAAGGAAGCCTCTTGTTTCTTTCTTTCGTGTGTTTGGTTGCAAGTGTTTCATACACAATAATGGTAAAGATCGGTTGAAAACTTTTGATAGCAAAAGGCGATGAAGGATATTCTTAGGATATTCTCAAGTCAAGAAAACCTTCAGAGTTTACAACTGTAGGACTCTTATTATGGAAGAAACACCTCATGTTGTTTTTGATGAATCTACTTGTGTTCAGAAGAAACAGGAACATGACTCAGGAGAACTGACCAAGAGAATCACCAGACTTAGCCTGAAAAAGAATGATAAAACATCCTCTAAACCTAAAAAAGAAGAAGTCACCACTTTCTATGAATGGAGTGAATCGGACTCGCATAAAGAAGTTCAGATGGAAAAACTCGGGATGGCGAGACTCGGGATGGAAATTCTCCAATCAAAGGAAAGCCAACACACCGAAAGTCGACCAATCTGAACATACACCGCCTCGCACTCGGGTATGTAATGCCGATGAAGATGTGGTCACAGCTGAGGCAAACTCTAAATCTATCAACCAAAGGGGAACAAATGTCTCTGACAATGTTCTGAATGGAATTTCCCCTGAGGAAGATGATTCTCATTCTCCTTTTCTGTTGTTCCCTGAATTTATTGAACTACCTGAACCTAACATTTCTGATGTTGAGGATACTACTGAAGTGGGAACATCCAGGAGAAAATGGTTGGATAGTCATCCTAAAAGTCAGATTGTGGGTGATCTATCAGATGGTGTCAAAACAAGAAGGTTCCATGGAGAAAGTGCTTTATTCTCGCCGCTTCCTATCCTAAAAAAGAACCTCTTCGAGATTGAAGAAGCTCTACAAGATTCATTTTGGATTCTTGCTATGCAAGAAGAAATTTGAATCGGTTCTCAAGGAATGAAGTTTGGGAGCTAGTGGATAGACCTAAGAGGCACAATGTGATTGGAACTAAGTGGGTGTTCAAGAATAAGAGAGATGAAAACAACAACATTGTAAGAAACAAGGCAAGGCTAGTTGCACAAGGTTATTCCCAAGAAGAAGGCTTGGATTATGATGAAACCTTTGTACTTGTTGCAAGACTAGAAGCCATCAGATTGTTTCTTGCATATGCTGCCCACATGAAATTCACAGTCTATCAGATGGATGTGAAAAGTGCATTTCAAATGGTGTGCTTAAGGAAGGGTTTATGTGGAACAACCTCCTGGTTTCAGACAGAATGACCAAGTTTACAGGCTCAGGAAAGCCTTGTATGGTCTTAAGCAAGCACCTCGAGCATGGTATGATACCCTTTCTTAGTTTCTTACTGACCATGGTTTTATCAAAGGAACTGTTGATAGGACTTTGTTCAGGATAGAAGATGGGAAATATATCTTACTTGTTCAGATTTATGTAGATGACATCATATTTGGATCTCCAAATCATCGGTTGTGTGAAAAAGTTTTCTACCCGATGAAAGGAAAGTTTGAGATGTCAATGATGGGGGAGATGAGTTTCTTTCTTGGACTTCAGGTGAAACAAACTAAGGAAGGAATTTTCATCAATCAAGCAAAATACACCAGAGATCTGATTGCAAAGTATGGTGTATGACTTGCAATTCGGTTAGAATTCCTATGAATACTAACTACAAGATGGATCCTCGATCTCAAGGCAAATCAAGAAATCACACCGATTATAGGGGATCATTGGATCATTGCTATATCTCTCAAAGAAGTAGGCCCGATATAACATTTGTTGTTGGGATATGTGCAAGATACCAAGCTAATCCTAAGGCTAGTCACATGGAGGCTGCCAAAAAGATTCTGAAATATCTTAAAGGCACTGTGAATAGAGGATTATGGTATCCAGCTGATGATAACCTTGAATTAACTGGTTATTCAGATGATGGTTATGGAGGATGTAGAATTGACAGGAAGTCTACCACAGGAACTTGTCAATTTCTTGGAAGTAAACTGATATCATGGTTTTCAAAGAAACAAACCTCGATGAGAAACCAAGATTAATTGGACGCCAATACATGGTCGCGGGAAAGTCATTGTGCCGCAATTTCTTTGGCTCAGACAACAATTGAGAGATTATAAGATTATAGCCAATGAAGTACCTATATTTTGTGATAATAATAGTGCAATTGCTATTACACAAAATCCGGTATTGCACACCAGATGTAAGCATGTTGATATTAGACATCACTTCATCAGAGATCATGTTGATAAGAAAGACATCAGAATGGAGAAAATTCATACTGATAAACAAAGAGCTGATATCTTGACTAAACCTTTGGCTGAATCAAGATTTCAGGAACTATCAGTTGAATTAGGTATGTTGGATCCAAGTGAATGAGACAAATCTGAAAAATTGAAGGTTTTCAGATGCATGAAGTTTTCTCAGGTTTTTACTGAGAAACTCAGGATAAAATTGAAAGTACTGAACTATGAGTCTTGGGAAACTCAGATATCCTGAAGATCAGTACTCGATTATTATCTTGAACTTTTATTATGTACTCGATATTATATCGACCCCATTCAAGATTACTTCGAGATTATCTTGAACCTGTTATGTACTTCGATATTATCTTGACCCGCTCAAGATTTTCGAGATTATCTTGACCTTTGTTCAAAGACTTCGAGATTATCTTGACCCGCTCAAGACTCAATATTATACTTGACATTTTATCAAGGTCAAAACTTCGAAGAAGACCGATGGAGGAAATTAGTCCGAGAAGTATTGACTCATGCAACACATTTATTGTCTAAATCAATCTCGAGAATCATTGGCAATAAATAACAAAACACCAAGGAATATTTGGGCGGGACCTTTGAAATACACGAAGAAAGTCAATGGTCTGCAGGAACAATAATTAATTACACTGTTCATTAATCACCAATAAGGTTAAATTGGCGGCGTAATATTTGTGAAATCATCCTTTCATATACCCGATTTAGTCGGTGTTTAATCTCGACCGTCGATTTCTTCATCTATACGATTTTCCATGAATCAAATCCTATATATCTATTGAAGAATTCCTACAAAGCCCAATTCCAAATAACCTTCATCTTCAAACACTCTGCTTCAAAAAACCTCTTGATTGCCCAGAAATATTATCATCGTTCTCAAAACCCTTTACCAAAAATTCTTCAAAAATGACGTTCTCTGTATACGACAAGCTTGCCATTTATAACAAACCTTGGTATGAATATGTCGTATCTCTTGAAAGCTCATCAAACGCAACTCACGAAGAAGAAGCATTGCATATGATTCGATTGGCGGTTTATTGTTGGTTCTTGAATCAACCAGAGGGCGAGAATCTGTGAAAAAGTAATAGAGTTTATCTCAAATTTGAAATTAGATGAGGAGGATTGTATAGAATCGCAGATTACAGTTTCTCATTTAGAGCATAGTTCAAAGTATGTGGATTTTGTTAGGGAATTGTATATCATTCCTAAGAATCTTAATGCCATATACGAATTGAGCGATAAAGGAGAAGACCCTACGGTTTATATGATGGGTAGGGAGCAAGAATATCTGGATAGGATTGCAGCATCCAGTTAAGTTCGAAGCAACTCTAAATAAAAGGTATTTGAAGCCTAAATATCGAGTGTAGCTGGACATTGTGAGTAAATGCATAATGAGTAGGTCCGACAGCTTTGAACAGATAAGTACGCCGAAGTTGAGGCTAATGGCGGCAATTGAAGATTCACCCACCACTGCATTCAACTGGTTACATTATTTAATTAAAGTGGTGAGTGATCAAGCTAAGCAAGTACAGAAGGTGAATGGGCCTGTTGTTATCAAAGGGAAGATCCTTCATGCAACCAAGATTGCATTCATCTTGGAGATGTGCAGAGAAGAGGAGGATATCTTCGCTAATTCCTCACCCTTTCCAAAGTCAAAAATTCTGTTCAAGCCACCAACAACAAAGAAGACTTTGAAAGGAAGGAAAGAGAAAAAGGAGGAGACCGCTGAAGAAGGAGTTGATGAAGCCCAACAAGCCAGGGGGAAAGCCCTGATGGAAGTGAAGAGAGAGAAGAGAGAAACTCTGAAGAAGAAAACACTGGCCCCTCAGAAACGCAGAAAGCATCAAACTATTATCGAGGCGAGGTCAAGACACCGGCGAAGTCCAACCCAAGGCCCAGAAGGATCAAAATTTCCACCGCAAGTTCTCGCTCAGTTGTGACAATTGCACAGAAGAAACCGAGGAGCGTGTTTTCTCTCGAGGTATCGAACATCTCTGAGCTCAGACAAAATATCTCAGGAAATATTCAAGGGACCTCAGGTTCCTACTGAAGAGATACCTGTTCAAACCTCAGATCATTCTGAACCTCAGGATCTGCTGATTTTAGATGCGCCCTCGAAAGTGAAACATTTTCAATCCTCAAAGACTAACTCATTCAATCTGATCCCACTGAACCTGAGAGCCCAAAAATGAAGAAGGGAGAGGCAGAAGAGACTGAGTGGCGCAGCAAGGGGGAACGGTTCATTCTGGACAGATACCCTAGCCGAGCTCATATCCTGACCTTCAGGATCTCTTCTTCAGACTCAGAACCACAGTCTATATCCTGAATCAGACTCTTCCAGAGATGCGGAACATAGCCTCCTTCAGAGGAGAGGATCTGGTGGAATCTTTGAGATCGCTTGTGGCGACAGAGTTCTCTGGATTCAGGAAGACTAAGCTCAGGATAAAAATTGCTGATTTTGATGAGCTAGTCAAGAAGAAGGTGGCTGAGAGGAGGGAAGCTGTTGGTGATGCCTCCAGTTCTAAGGATCAAGACAAAGAGGGTGACCAACAAGAGGATCCTGAACTTCAATCTCAGATGGAGAAGGAAACTGATCTCGGGTCGACCGATATCTCACATCCTCGATCGGTTAGCACTCTTCAGACTGAGGCTCAGGTGGAGCACCCAGCTCAGGTGGAAAGACTTGTACAAACTCCAGAGATTGATCTAAGTCCTATCTTGGACAAATTGGAGAAGGTGGTGCCAATGGTGGAGAAAATGACCCAAATTGAAGAAACCTTGGCAAGCCAATCTCAGAAGCTGGAATCACTGAGTTCATCTTCAGACATGATGCAGCTTCAAACATCTCTTGCTGATAAAATGACTACTCTGGAGGGAAAGGTTGATGTAGTCAAAGCTGAGCTCGATGCAGAGATGAAGCAGATGTATCAGGAAAGAAAATCATATCTTGAAGCCAAGCTGGTTGAGAAGAATGATCTGATGATCAAGAAAACTGTTGAGGAAATGGGCTCTATGCTCATGACCAAGATGACAGAGATGATGCAAAATGTCTTCTCAAACCATTTTTCACCTCTTTCTGAAGAGTTCTCAGTAGCTAAAAATCACATGAAGAGGCTGGAAGATGAGCACGATCAGTTGGCAGGGGAAGTGCGCAGTATAAGCAAAGAGCAATATCATATGGATACCGCACTTTCTCAACTTCTTCCAAGGTATGGTGCCAAAAAAGGGGGAAAGGCCAGGTGGAAAACTTAGTGAATTGTTGGCACAAACCTTGAAGAGAAAGGCTGAGAAAGAAGCTGAAGAGAAAATAATTGATGATGCCTTAAAAGAAGTGGAAGCCACTGAGAAGCTCAAGTTCAAAGAAACTGAAGAACCTATCTACACTCAAGTATCTGAGCAAACAATTCAGGAAGCAATTTCTGAGAAACTGAGTGGTAGAAGGATGGTGGAAACAAGCCAAGCCGTTGAAGAATAGGTCAAACCTGGAAAAAGAAAGGCTGTGGCATTTGTAGAGCAGGAGAAGAAGAAAAGAGCTAAAGCTTCTAAATCTACTCAGAGGAAATTGATTATTGATTTTGAAGAATCGGCGAGGAAGAAAAAAAAGAAGTCTTCAACACCAAGAAAGCTCAAAACCCTTCAAGTTGAAAAGGAAAAGAAAATCTGGCTTTTGTATCGAGTTCCCCGTGATCGTGAAAAAAGAAAAGAAAGAAGAAGCGAAAAAGAAGAAGTGGTTTCAAGAAGTTCTTGAGCAAGAGGAGGGGTACAGAGAAAACTCAGAAATGGCCGCACATTGACAAATGGATGCCTATTCAATGCAATGATGCGTGGGAGGAAATCAAGAGAATCTTCTGGTTCTACTATGAAATTCTGAGAGAATGGAGGGGGACCAGCTCGGATATGAATGAAGCCTTCATTGAATACCTGTTGACATTCTATCCTAAGTACCTGCAAAGTTGGATTAACTTGGCAGATGAAGGTAATACTCAGATTGTTGCCCCTGGTCCATATACTTACCCAGCTCCAAGACTTGAGAATGACTATGTGAATGAGACAGCCATTTCTCAGGAGATTGCTCAGTATGCCATCCAACTAGGCCTAACAGGAAACAACCCAGATATCATCAAAGCAAGGGATGAACTGAAGAAAAGATACTATGGGATGTTCAACCTGGAAGTGCCTGAGGATGAAGTTGATGAAGACTGAAGATGATGAAGACTGAAGATTTTTTTGTACTTCTGTTTTTGTTTTTAATTTTCATTGTAATCTGTAACTCTGATCTTACATCAATGAAAATTTATCTTTATGCTCAAAGATAATATCTCATTATCTTTATACATGTCTTTTATGTTTGATATGCTGTTTTGAAATTGTTGGAATTTACCATTTTGGATTGTAATAGAAAAACTGAAACCTGAGTATAGGTTAGGTTTTTGTAACAAGATGGTTTTGGCATCATCAAAAAGGGGGAAATTGTTGGGAGATGAATTTAATAAAGAAGATTTGATTAGATCCCAAAACCCCTGAGTATGACATGTTCAGGATAATCTTGATAGACTGAGTCGATTCAAAGATAGAGTGTTAGAAGTTATCTGCGCACCATGTATAGTCGTGAGATATAGATCGGGTTAGATTTTGAAGATTACGAAGACTCTTCGAAAGTTTCAAGAAACAAGACTTAAGAAGTTTCAAGAAATCAAGACTCAAGAAGTTTCAAGAAACTCAAGACTCAAAGAAGTTAATCAAGAAATCAAGACTCAAGATGACATCAAGACTCAAGAGATGTCATCAAGACTCAAGATGTCATCAAGACTCAAAGATGACATCAAGACTCAAGATGACATCAAGACTCAAAAGATATCATCAAGACTCAAGATGTCATCAAGACTTAATAAGTCATCAAGACTCAAGATGACATCAAGACTCAAGATGACACCGAGACTCAAGATGACACTAAAGACTCAGTATGTCACTAAAGACTCAAGATGTCATCAAGACATCAAGACTCAAGACATCAAGACTCAAGACATCAAGACTCGTAAGATTCTCAAGACACGTAAGATATCAAGACCCAAGAGTTACCAAGACATAAAGAAAATATCAATACTCAAGATAACCTCAATGTTCCTAGGCATCAAATAATATCTATCTCAAGACTACAAAACCGAGAAAAATGTGAATATTCGAGGAAAAATAGATATTGCCTCGTACATTCATTCATATCAAAGGAACAAAGTCAAAGTTTTTAAGGTTATCTCACTCGAGAGATTGACCAAATAGAGCCGTTATGTTTGTCTACATTTCTTGAAGACAAGAACCAATCGAGAGGAAGACAACATCAGACTTTTCTCGACCTTTGAAAGTGACAGGACACCTGAAGCATGTCGGTAGTACTATGTTCCGCATCGCAAAAAGTGGTGATTGGCTACATGAATGCATATTTCCTAAAACATGCAAGGGAGTATTCAAACCCAAAAAATAGCCGTTCATCAAACACCATAAGAGGAAACTCATGAAGCTATCTCCTCCAACGGATAGTTTTTCAAGAGTGACCTTGGTGAAGTTACTATAAAATACTAGTGACCCTTTACATTGAGAGGTTACGGGAAATTTGAAAGCAACTCAAGAGCTCATTCAGTATTATTGCAAATTGAAGCACTTTCGAAAAACCTAGAATTTCCCAAGTGTTTTCACATTGGAGAGAGCTCATTCACTAAGCTGAATTGATAAGATATATCCAAAGCTTAGTAGATATATCCTAGCCTTTGCATTGTTCTTATTGTAAAGGATATCTCATCCTAGTTGAAACCAACCGAAAACCCAAACCCTTTGTACCAGAGTTTGTTTGTGCTTTTGTTGGTGAGTTGGAGTTATAAAAGAGTTAGTAAGTCAGCGGAAGAGTTAGCCGAAAAAACTCTAGAGAAGAAGTTAGTAAGCTACTTGTGGTAGTCTGAACACTTGTGTGTGTTTGAGTTAGTAAGCTGCAGTGAGTCAGCCAGAAAACTCAAAGTAGAAAAGTGAGTAAGCTGCAGTGAGTCAGCCAGAAAGCTTTAGGAAGTGATTAAGGAATTTCTCTGAAGGTCAGAGAGAGTGGATGTAGGAGCTTGAGTCTCTGAACCACTATAATTCTTTGTGTTGTTTTTTCAGATCTTTGCATTATTATCTGTTGCATGTTTTTCACTGAAAGCATAATTAACTGATATTCAGTTGGAATCAATCCACTGAACTTGCATCAAACTGATCACAACCTTAACCACCGTTTCATTAAAAGGAAGATTTTCAGCAAAGTTAAAAAGAGTATAAACTTAGGGCCAACCATTCCGCACACTTGAGTAGCTAGAACAGATAGTTACCAAACTGAACTAACTCTACTGAGGGTTCAATAAGATAGTTATCTGATCCAAGCAAACTCGGGATCTCGATAAAACTTCGAGTTCGGTTAATCTGTCGGAAACTTGGCGGCCGGATCATCATTGTCTCGATGAGACTTTTGACTCGAGGGCAATCAGTCTTCTCGGGGCGAAATCATCGATAACTGACCCATCGACCTCGATGAAAGAAAAGTTTTAAAAATCACTGAACACGTGTATCCCCCTCATACACGTGTGAGACTCGTTAGCATCGGGACCAACATGTAAGTTCTGCAACTTTTTCAGGCTGGTTGTCTTCCTCTCATTGTATAGTCTTCAGGTTTCTCTGAGTCTTCAGGTTTCTCTGAGTCTTCAGGATTTTTGATTCAGCAGACTTCTCTTTAGCGGACTGGTCCGATCGAGGCATCTTGACACTCGAACTTCTTGGAGTTCAACTCTTGACTTCAGACATCCTGACCCTCAGGTCACTTTTGATCATCTGATCTTCTGATCAGTTGGCTTATCTTTTCTTCTCTTCTGATTTTGCACAGCTCATCAGTTAACTCCGGAACTCATCTTACTCATCTGATCTTGATCAGTCTCGTCTGCAGCCTTGTCTGATCTCGATCATCTTCTTCTGATTTCGTGAGTTCCCCCTCAACTTTTTCCCTCGTTCCCCGTCAACTTGTTATCTGTAAATTAGCTTCAATAACACAAGTTGATAATGTTTTGGCATAATTCATCAAAACTAAAATATCCCAACAATTCTCAAATTCCCGTGAACTTTTCTGGTGGTTTTCTTCCTCCGACCGGTGTTCCTCCTGTTCATGCTCATGGTCCAAGTGGTTCGGCATCTCGTGCTCGACTTCGTTCCAAAAATACTGCTTTTAATGAGCTTCTCAATACCAACAATGATGATGGTGATGATGATCATGATATGAATGACATGTAGCTATCTAGATGATTTTATTGACTAAATACTTTGTTATGTATTTTGAGGAATTTCTGAATATTTGTCACATGTGTTTGTTATGGTTATTAATTATGAATATTGTTGATTAATTAATCTCTATGATTAGTTTATGAGGATTGGAGTTAGTATATGAGAATTGGTACATATATATATATATGTACACATATATAATGAAAAAGAATATAAAAGTGATTATTTGATAATTTTCTTAAAAATATTTTAATAAAGTGATTATAGTGAAAGACAATATAAAAGTGATTATTTGACAATTTTATTAAAAATATTTTAATAATAATTTAAAAAAATATATAGTGTTAATAGAAATAAGTGTACATATATAGTGTTAGTAAATTGTGAAGAAGAATATTAAAATATCATTTTTTTTAAAAAATTATTCATATTAATAAGTATATAGAAGAATATAAATTATTTATTTTATAATTTAATTATAAATATTTTAATTAAACTAAAATATGTGAACATATATATATATATAATAAACATTTGTATTATAAATGATATAATTAAGAAATAACACATAAATATACAATACATACACATATATAATGTATACAATTAGAAAGGAATTAATGTCAAGTAACTAGCCGTGCCCAAACGGTTAGGCGAAACACGCAAGGCCTCCACATACCGGGAGATCGCTTGTTCGATACTCTACGGGCGCAAAAATTGCCTACATTGTGCTTAAAGTACAGTAATTCGAGTGTCCAAGTGGTTGTGTGGGTGCGTTAGTGGGCTCGCTACGGGGGTTCGAAACCCGCCTGTTCCGTTTTCGCATTTTTCTCCAGAAAATGAGGGCTTAAAACCCTATTTAAATTCATCGGGAAATGGTGTTGTGGCATGAAATAAACCACTTCCATCATATTCTATAAGTACAGAAGAAAGGAGATGGCCTACGCCAATGCACAACCGAAAAGAGAGTATTTGGAATAAAGACCCCCAAGTCGCAGAAGAGAGCAACTCGTATGACGACCTCATTTAGGGATCGGAAGCCGCACATCGGCGACAAGCCAATACCTTTCAAGTCGGAACACGACTTGAATGGTATTAAAGACACTTAAAAGCTAAATCAAGAATGCCGTCCGATAAGCCGATCAATCCGTAGGAAATTCCATTCCCCAATCCGCTCCCATTAAAGAGGCGATCTCCAATCAAGCCATAGGGACAGGCGACTCGCGAGATTGAAGGCTTGAAGAGTATAGTTTTCCTTATGTAAAATCTAGCCTACAAGGCGGAATAGCAAGTATAAATAGACCTAAGATGTCACATGAAAAAGGATGGAACGTCTTAGCATTCTAGGCATAAATAATATACATCCATACTTGGCTTGGAGCCCCCGGACGTAGTCTGATTCAAAAGACGAACTGGGTCACCAATTCTTCGCGTTATCCTTATTTTTTCACATTCAATACTTAACTCAATTAAACACAAATTCATTGTTTAACTAGTCAATTTTATCTAGTTCAAACAATTGGCGCCGTCTGTGGGAACACCATAATCCAATTCTGAGAAATGCCCACCCTTTTTCTAAACGAAAGTGCAATGACAATCAACTAAGGAAACACTCCATTGTTCAATGAAACAGACGGACGCGATGGCGTTGAAGCGTCGCAGAGTTCCCACCGTACTCATCGGGCCGCCCCGGCGGGCTCACCTGATTGGTGAAATTTGGTCCAGACCCCGGAGGACGCCAAGGCGGTCATGGCCATTCTTAACAAGAAGCGCTTATTCATTGAAGGCGAGGGGGAACAACCCCCGCCCAAAAAGACTGTTCATGATGTCGGGCGATCCAAGGGCAAGGCAGTCATGGCCTCAAAAGGACGATCCACTGGGCAACTGGCATATAGTGCGGCCAAGCATACCATCATCCGGACTCAACTGGCACGAGAAAGGCCGGCGACGTCGAACAATGTGTTCACCCATTTAGGAAGTCGTCGCCGGCCTTCGCGCTCGGTGGATGGTGATGAGGCCCACTCTCACCGCAGAACGCGAACAAATGGAACAGGATCTGGCTATGGCTTTAAGCCTACATCATGACAACATCCGTGATGGTTCAGTGATCCATCAAGTCCAAGGACACATGATAGGGACATCACGCGACGCGCAGTCGTCGCGCCTTAGCCGTAAATCGCCCAACAGTTGTTGAAAAGGCGGGAACCAAAATGGTTCCGCCAATGAGTGATGACCTCGCTATACCGGATTCCCGAACGATGGTTACTCGCACCTACCCGCAGAAAAAAAATCAAAGATCGCGGCCTTAGACCGCTACAATGGGAGTACCGATCCCATATCCATGTGGCCAAATACACCAGATATGGCCTCCATGGGGGCGCATTTAACGCAACGGGGTTATGTGTTATTCTCCTTGACTCGAGAGACCAGGCCCATAAATGGTACACTTCTTTGCCTGCTTTTTTGGTCGACACTTTTGAGCAATTAGCCCGGTCATTCCTGACCCATTACACCGCCATGGCGCCCCTACCCCTACTTCAAAGCGCCATGAATCTCCATCAAGAGGAGGCTGAATCAGATCGATCCTATGTTGAGAGGGTCGATCAAGTCATTATGGAAGGCAAACCCATTGGGGACGAGGCCAAAATAATGGGTGCCGTCATAGGCCTCCGGAAGGGAACCAAGTTGTGGCGGCGCATGACTACCGACTTCCCAATAAGCTACGCCGACTTCCGTCGACACGCTAGCGACATCATCCATACCATGGAACTCCTCGAATCAAGGCTTTCAGAGACCAAGGAGGTCGCTGAACCGAAGAAAGGTTCCAAGAAAACCGGGGGCCATTACAAGGCACCCGGGAGCTTCAAGCCTTTTGAAAAGTCCATTCCGGTAAAGCTCATGGAAGTGTTGGGTATGACTCCCGACCATATATTCGTCCAGATCCAGGGAAGGGACATGTAGCACGCTCCTCACCCGATGAAAGAGAAAAGTAAGCAGAATCCCCACAAATTCTGTCACTATCACGCCCAGAACGGGCATTATACTAGTGAGTGCAGGGACCTTTTAAAGCAATTGTGGAAGCTTTATGAGGATGGATGCCTGAATGAGTTTGTCAAAAACCCCCGCCCAAAAGGTCAGATGCGACCTCCGAATCGCCAACAAGGGGAACTAGTCCGGGGGACCCTGCTCGTGGAGGAGCTCGTGGCGAGCTCCCAGTAACTCCAATGCCCGAGGGTGCTGGAGGTCGAGTTATCCATGCCATATCACCTATGGCCACAATCGGGGGGCTCTGCCCAGCAACAACATCAAAACGGCGCATGAAGGCCGAAGTCAGGGAAATGGAGAACGCACGAAAGATGGTCCTTCCCATGCTTGCTGTAGCCGAAGAGACCAACAAGATTGAGTTCGGGGAGGTCGATAAAGCTGGCATAGTCTATCCCAATGTCGACCCACTGGTCATCAAGGCAAATATCATGGGGACTACGGTGTGCCGCCTGTTAGTCGATGGCGGGTCTTTTTGCAACATTTTGTTCAAAATGATCCTGGATCAACTCGGTGACTACGAGACGTACATCACCCCCTGCGACCACACAGTGAAGGGTTTTGGGAATGCAACTATTCAGCCCCTAGGAATGATCCGTCTGTCGGTGGAGCTGGTGTCCACCATTGATGAAAAAGTTAGGAACACTAGGCTCCTAGATTTCCTTATAATCGACCTCCTGAGTACCTATAATGGCTTTCTCGGAAGGCCTTTTGAGCATGAATTTGAGGCTGCGACCTCCACTTACTACTTCTGTGTAAAATTTCCCACCAAAAGTGGGACTGTTGGCACCATAAAGGGTGACCAAGTTGATGCTAGAGGATGTTTCCTTTACTCTGTGTCTTATTTCAATTCAACGTATGCACCAAATCATCAAGTAATGATGCTGGATAATGAAGAGTGCAATGATAAATTAACCACTGTAAAGGCAACCAAGAGGAAGCCCGAGGATTTTGATGGTAGGACCTGAGCCAGAGGATTTCATGCCCGAAGAGGAGATAGATGATCCAAGAGTTGAAGGACCCCGAGCTGAGCTGGGGGAAGAGCTCGAAAGGATCTAAGTAGATCCAACTCGGCCCGAGCTGGAGGTCATTATCGGGTCCAGAATCCCCAGCGACCTTAGGTTGGATGTGATTGATTTCTTGAAAAAGAATCTTGACGTTTTCGCTTGGTCACACAAGGATGTGGTGGGAATTAATCCAGATATCACATGCCACCGACTCCACATAGACCCGACAAAGTGACCCATAGCCCAAAAAAGAAGGAAGTTCGGCCCAGAAAAGTATGCAGCCCTCGCGGAAGAAATAAAGAAGCTGTTAGACAACGACTTGATCATGCAAGCGGATCAACCCCGATGGGTGACCAATGTCGTGCTCGTAAAAAAATCAAACGGTACTTGGCGACTTTGCATCGACTTCACCGACCTCAATGAGGCATGTCCAAAAGATTTCTTCCCAATGCCACACATTGACCATTTAATCGACAACACAGCGGGCCAAAAAATGATGTCGTTCATGGATGCGTTTGCTGGATATCATCAGATAGCCATGCACGAACCCGATTGACAACATACATCTTTTTTAACCGAAAAGAATATGTATTGTTGGAAAAGAATGCCATTTGGCTTGAAGAATGCTGGGGCAACATACCAAAGACTGGTCAATCACATGTTTGCCGATCAAATTGGCAAGTCGGTGGAAGTATATGTGGATGACATCATTGTCAAAAGCTTGCGAAAGGAGGATCACTTGATGCATCTCGCGCAAACCTTCGAGGTGCTCAGGAGATTTAACATGAAGCTCAATCCAAAAAAGTGTAATTTTGGGGTTGAGTCGGGAAAATTTCTGGATCATTTGGTTAGCAAGCGAGGGATTGAGGCTAACCCAGCCAAGATACAAGCAATTTTAGACATGGGGGCACCGCAAACAGTCAAGGAGGTCCAAAAGTTGACAGGATGCCTAGCCGCGTTGAATAGGTTCATCTCCCAATGGGGGATAAATGCAAGCCCATGTTTGATATGATCCAACGAAGGTCAAAATTTGAATGGACTACGGAAGGTCAGGAAGCCTTCGATAAAATTAAGGCCTACCTGGCCAATGTCAGGATCTTAGCCAAACCGATCCCAGGGGAGAAACTTTTCTTATACTTGGCCGTCTTAGAAACAGCTCTGAGTGCTGTTCTCGTGCGAGCAGAAGGTCAATCCCACCTCCCCATATATTTTGTAAGTCAGACTCTCAGCGAGACTGAGCAAAGATATCCCCGAATGGAGAAATTGGCTTACGCATTGGTCATGAGTGTAAGAAAATTGAGGCCATACTTTATTGACCATCAAGTCGAAGTTCTCACCTCGTTACCTCTCCGCAACATTCTACACCTCAAATGGGCAATTGAAGTCGGGCAGTATGGTGTAACTTATGCACCGCGACCTGCCATAAAAGCACAAGCTCTGGCCGATTTCATCGTCGAGCTAACCTTCCCACCAGAAACCAGCGGAAGCAAAGGTATCCCTTGGGAGATGTATGTGGATGGATCCGCTACAGCAAACAAATCAGAGGCAGGCGTGGTACTGATTAGCCCGGATGGCACTGCTTTTCAGAACGCTATCACCTTTGAATTTCCAGCTACCAACAATGAAGCAGAATATGAAGCATTGATCAGTGGTTTGGAGATGTCCATAGCCATGGGCATTAAAAGACTACAGGTATACACCGACTCTCAACTTGTAGCATGCCAAGTGTCAGGGGAGTATGTGTTGGGATTATAATTCCCCAACAGTATGAAGCCAGAGATGAACGAATGTCCGCTTATCAGGAGGTCGTCAAGACATTATGCCTAAAGTTTGAACAAATACACATCAAGCTAGTACAGAGAGACGCGAACTCGCGAGCCGATGCTCTAGCACGACTAGCGACCTCGGAGGGGCCAGCAGAGATGAATGATGTCACCATCACTAAGCTCTCCCGACCTTCCACTGCACACACAGTGGTCGCTACCCTTGATACCCCAGCTGTGAACTGGATGACACCAATCATCGACTACTTGATGATGAGGATATTACCAGAATACAGGATCCGGGCAAAATTACTACAATTGCGTGCGGCTTGTTATACTCTTATAAACAACGACCTCTACAAGCGGGGCTTCAGCATACCCCTACTCCGATGCATCACACCAGAACAAGGTCAAACTATTATGCGTGAGATACATCATGGAGTATGCGGAAACCACGCTGGGGGGCAGTCACTCGCTCACAAGGTGATACGGCAAGGGTATTTTTGGCCTGCTCTACGGGCCAACGCGTTAGTATTTGCAAGAAAATGTCACAAATGTCAAATCCATGCACCTGCAATCAAAGTCGCCCCCGAGGAGCTCTCTAGCATTCTCAGTCCATGGCCTTTTGCGAAGTGGGGGATAGATATCATCGGGCCACTTCCGACAGCCCCGGGCTCCGTCAAGTACGCCTTGGTCACTGTGGATTACTTCACAAAATGGGCCGAGGCTGAAGCATTGGCGACCATAGATAAAGAGCATGTCATCAAATTCATCTGGCGAAATATCATTTGCCGAATTATCATATCGGATAATGGAAAACAGTTCGATGGGTCCAAAATTGATGGTTTCTTCATAAAATGGAAGATCACCAAACTATTCTCCACCCCATATCATTCTCAATCCAGCAGACAGGTCGAAGCTGTTAATAAGATCATCAAACACACATTGAAAACTAAGATCGAAGACAAGAAAGGGAAATGGGCCAGCGAGCTGCCAAACGTGTTGTGGTCGTATCGGACGACCTGCCAAAACTCGATCGGGGAAACCCCATACTCGATGGCTTTCGGCACTAAAGCGGTAATCCCCTCGGAAGTTGAAGTTCAAACACTCCGGACCTCGCAAGTCGGAATCGACTATAACGATGAAGCCCTATCCAGGAACCTAGATCTTCTGGAGGAAAGAAGATTAGAGGCTAACTTGAGAAACGCTAGACACAAGCAGATGTTGGAAAAGTATTAAAACTCCAAGGTTCGAGTCCGGCAGTTCAAAGTCAGCGACTTGGTGTTAAAAAAGACATTGGGGATATCCAAAGGAGTTTTCGATCCAAATTGGGAGGGTCCCTACAAAATCACACGGGTGTTGGCTAATGGAGCTTATGAACTAGAACATTCAGATGACACTCTGGCTCAATACCCCTGGAATGCTTCACACTTGAAGAAGTATTATCAATAAGTAGAGGTCGATTTGTTTCATGTAACGATTTCTTCCATGCCTATTTATAATAATGTTATCTCATTTCGTGTTAAACCTAGGGGAGTCGCATGAATACAAACATCGACCTCCCCTAGGAATGATTTTCGACATACATGCGGTGAGGTCGCATCTTTAACTGGTGCCACCCTCCCCTAACTTTGTAAGACGACTAAACCTGAGTTCACTATATCATTTTTATAAATGAAACTTAAGAATGATAATGCTCACAAATAATTAAAGTCGCAAAAGAAAATCAAATCGGCACATTGAGATGAAAACAACATTCATTAATAACAAAGGCCCGAAGGTCATTGCATCATGAAGCCGAATCAATTACATGAAGGAGCCCGGAGGCCGATTACATCAGGAAATAAAAGATAACATTCAGACTGAGTACTGATCACAAGGGGTTCACCAATGCCAAAGTATTACAGGACTAAGAAGACGACTTTGAGATACATGGATAGCTGGTCGAAGGGATTGTTGGCGATGGGGTTCAACAACTTCTCAATCTCCTTTTTCTTATCAGGATTCTTGAAGTTATCATTCTTGAGAACCGCCAAAAAATTTCATCGGAAACACCCATCGACTATGTTCAAAGGTTGCCCACCTAATTCTTTGTTGAATAACACCGATGAGCATGGGGCAGCCCGCTCGCTAGTTTTTGGGTGGTAAACACCTCCCTATTCTGCGAGAGGTGCTCGGTAGACGATCCCCAAAGACCTCCTGCGGAGGATCGACCTCACCCGTCTGGGACTCGGGGACCCGCCAGAGTCGTCCGGCGCATTTCATCGGGATCGGGAGTGGGGGACGATCCGACTCGTTAGGAAAAAGAAGGACAAGTCGATGCCAAGTCCTCTAAATCCTTGATTTCAAGCCTGACGTCGGGATCAAGTGGGAACAGCTCGACATAGTCGGCCGATTCGGAGGCAGGCCCGGAGAAATCGGCTTCAGGGTTCTTCCTATGAAAGACGATGGCCACAGCCATTCTTGAATAAAAGCAAAATTAACATTTTGCTCTTCGGTCTATTAGGCGCTCCCTCCCGCCGATAGCTTGACTATCCGCGATCTCCGAATCTTTGCCACTCAGATCCTCCTTCAGACGGGCCACAATCTCCCTCTCCGCCACCAACGTGCCCTCGGCACCCTTCAGCTGCTCCTCGAGCTCCTGAACCCTCTTGGCCAGATCGGACTTTTTGACCTCCAGTTTCTTTTGCTGCTCGTGAGTGGCCAAAATGTTCCTCGCCTGGTCGGAGATTGTCGTCCGAGCCTTCTCTAATTTACCGAGCTCCAGCTCGGATTGAGCACAGGCCTTCTCTAGAACTAGGGCCCCCCTCAGGGTATGCACGAGCGACGAGTACAAGTTACCCGTGACTTTCTGGCGGCGGGCGAAAGAGTTGAGATCTTGCATCCACACTCGAGGGACATTGTTGATTGTCCTCGACAGGTAGTTGGGCCAATCATCTGGCATACCTTCAAAGGAAGGAAGAGGGGACCTCAGGAAGCTCAATGCTTCCACCGAGAACTTGTGGGGGGTCAACTCCGAGCTACAATCAGCGAAAATGGATGTTTTACAATTATAAACACAAACATATTACACAAAACCAGTGCAGAAGCTTACTTCTTCACCGACTCAGCATCCCATCCAAGCCACGAATCATCATCAGGATGCCGACCTCCAGGCGTAGTCAACGCAGGAGGAGGAGTGGAGATTGTGGTGACTCCTCCGGTCTCCCGTTGAGACCGGTGGGAGCTCGTGTCCTCTCAAACCCGCTTATGGGGACGATCCCCAGCCGGCGGGGCAGATTCGATGACTTTTTTTTTCTTCCCCTTATCAGCGGCGGGAATCGGGGTCTGGGCCGGAGAGCCGGCGGGGGGGTCCGAACTTTGCTGGCGTCTCATCGAGCTGAGAACCGACTTTGACCTGGATGCCATCTCAGCAGCAGAAGGTTCGCGACGGTAGATCGGGAGCTTGGGATCTACAAGAGCAATCATATTAAAAAATCGTAACATAACCTCATGAAGATAACTACCACCAGAAGATGTTCCCCAGAAACTTATAGGGGATACGCAGATGGCGGGGGTATGTGTACAATCCTGCCGACAACCGATTGAGCTCGGTGTTCAACGACTCGACTTCACACCAGCTCGCAGGGATACCTCGAGCTGTCTTGAATGCCTCGTTGAAATCCCAGTAAAGGTCGAATGTCCGGAGCGTAAACACTGCAAGACAAGAAGAGAATTAGATCAATACAAGTGGAAAAGGAAAAACACAAAAAATATACCATTGTCCACACGGATGGCATAATCTGCAGGAACTCGAATTGATAACGTGCTGGTCGGTGGAACTGATTCCCAGGCCCCTCCAACAAACCACCACTTCTCGCGCCATCCATCAACTTTGTTGGGGATACCACTAATAAGCTCTTTGCCCTTGCGAAGTCGCACGGCGTGATATCCCCCTGCTTGAGCAATAGGCGACATCACATAGCCAATCTCCCCCGGGGTAGGCATCCTTTTCAAGCCGGCCAGTCCCAATACGATCATAGTCGAAATGATGTAGCTCCAACCGTTTGGAGTGATTTGAGTAAGGCTCAGGTTCCAGGCGGCCAGCAGATGCGAGATAACCGGATGAAGCAGGAAACGAATCCCTGCATCCATGGTCGGCCGATTAACCGCAATCATGCCCTGGGGAGGCTGATCGGCACTTCCATCAGAAGTCGGTGCATAAAAATGTACATCCCGTGGAACCTTGTATGTACGATGGAGAGCCCGCACATAACGATCAGACAACACCGACCTGAATCGCCGTTCGGACGTGGCAAACTCCAAGGGTACCGACTTGCAATACTGGCGTTCAGGTCGCTTGTATGGGGCAATACTATGGTACATCTCATAATCAAAAATCCTTTCATAGGCCCCGAAATCCCTAACAGGGGCAGAGGAACCAGCGGCCGTCGATTGCCTTGGAGGATCGTAAGTTTGAAGTGGTAAATCCAATGGTGGGAGATGAGCGATTTCATCCAATTCTTCCAGAAACCGATCATCTACTGGTGCATCATTCGCATCGTCTTCTCTCCCGGCACCCACCGGACGGGCCGACGAGCTTTCACCACCGTGCCCCGCGGTGGAGCCAGAAACTAAACGGCGACGTTGGGCGATCGGAATATCATCCTCAGAGGATGAAGCAATCATCGTGGGTTGCAGGGCAGAGCTTGAACCGGGGAAATCAGTTTCCATCGTGTAAAAGTAAGAGACGGAAGAGTATGTTACCTGATGAAGAACGTGAGAAGCAACCAAAATCTAGACGTTCTGTTGAAGAAGATGATGAATTTCGAAATTGCTCGAACTCTCGGAGGGGGAATAAATGAATTTTGAAAACCTAATTCCCCGCTTATTTATAAAAGGAATGGAAGGACCAAAACGCAAATAAGCCATAAATCAAGCCTCTACCGGCAATCAAAGTCGCAGAGTTAACGCGTGGGGGTCACCACGAAATCCTATTGGTTTTTTCCAGCAGCACCTCACGTCAGCGGCCTGGCAGGCCATCATTTCAAATCTCCAAAAACCGAGGAAATCAGATACGCCTTTTTGTAATTTCGAGGTGACTTTTTGGATACTCGGGGCAAGAAGTCGTAGTCCATGCCGGTCATAGAGTCAAGTCAATGCCCCAGTAAACAAACATGCAACCTCGACTTGAGGGGCAATTGTTGTGGCATGAAATAAACCACTTCCATCATATTCTATAAGTGCAGAAGAAAGGAGCTGGCCTACGCTAATGCAAAACCGAAAAGAGAGTCTTTGGAACAAAGACCCCCTAGTCGCAAAAGAGAGCAACTCGTATGACGACCTCATTTAGAGATCGGAAGCCGCACATCGGTGACAAGCCAATACCTTTCAAGTCGGAACACAACTTGAATGGTATTAAAGACACTTAAAAGCTAAATCAAGAATGCCGTCCGATAAGCCGATCAATCCGCAGGAAATTCCATTCCCCAATCCGCTCCCATTAAAGAGGCGATCTCCAATCAAGCCATAGGGACAGGCGACTCGCGAGATTGAAGGCGTGAAGAGTATAGTTTTCCTTATGTAAAATCTAGCCTACAAGGTGGAATAGCAAGTATAAATAGACCTAAGATGTCACATGAAAAAGGGTGGAACATCTTAGCATTCTAGGCATAAATAATATACATCCATACCTGGCTTGGAGCCCCCGGACGTAGTCTGATTCGAAAGATGAACCGGGTCACCAATTCTTCGTGTTTTCCTTGTTTTTCACATTCAATACTTAACTCAATTATACACAAATTCATTGTTTAACTAGTCAATTTTATCTAGTCCAAACAAATGGGACGAGGGAATATAACCCTCGTTATATTTTCGGAATCTTTGACTAAAGGGGCGAGGGTTTTCACCGCCTTTGGGAAATGGAACGAGGATTTTAGTGAGCGTTTCAGCGCTCGTTAATTGGCGAGGTTTCTTTTCTCTCGGAAAACTGACACATGTCAGTACGTCGCCAAAGCCCTCTTTAATTTAACGACGGTTTTGTTTTACCCTCGTTACACGATTGCCAACGCCCATATTAAAGAGAGATTATATCCCTCTTTAAAACCCTCACAAAACAGATATCCCTCTTTAAATCCCTCTTTAACACTCTCTTTAAATTACATGCATTTTGTGGTGTTTCCAAAATTCTAAATTCATCCGGGTGAGCCCCGAAACAAACATACCCCTAATTTTTTGCAATTTCATGAATGACCATATTAGTGAAACTTGTAGAAAAATAATTATATGATTGAATTGCAACAATATAACATGTTGTATTCCAATATAGTATGTTGAAAAGATCATTTAACCTGAATGGTCAACAAACTAATACTCCTATAATGTACTAGTCTTTTGACAACCTGTGCGTTGCCGGAAGTCATTAATATTGCTATTTTATAGAGAAAGATATTTTCATTTTTGTTATTTTATTATTATTTATTTCTCAATATCACTTGAAGTTATAGATTATAATAGAATAATCTTTTACATATTAATTGGTAATTTAATCATGAAAATATATTTATTTTTTACTAAAATATATACTCTATCCGTCCATCAATCTTATGCTTGATTCTTTTGACACAGTTTTTTAAAAAAATAGATAAAGTAAATAAAGCAAGAGTATAATAGGGTATTATTGTGAGTAGAGGTGGCAAAATGACCGGGCCCGGCCGGTCCTGTCCACCGGGCCAACCGCATGTTTTGGGTTGAGCCGGACCGGGCCCAATTCTTAGCGGGCCTCTATTTACGAAGCCCAGCCCGGCCCTAGGTGGGCCACCGGGCCAAAATGACCCTTTTTATAATATTTTTTTAAATATTAATTATATAATTTTATAAAAATATGGTTCCCTTTTTTATTTTTTATATCTCCAAAAGACCTTAAATAATATATTATGAGGAACACTTGCATGAGACCGTGAGATGGAGGATAATTTGGGCATTGACGTTTGAACATTTTGAGAGGGGTGAGCATTTTAATAGGTGGATCTCAAAAACAAATGTAACTAAAAACTCATTTAAAATAGAAGTTATAGTAATACATATAAATTAAAATGAATTAGTCAATTAATAAAGGAGCTACATAGTGTAGCAGTTGCCCAACATTTTTTTACCACAAGTTTTTATCTTCACCTTTTCTCGTATCCCCAACATTTTTTCCAGCAACAAAATCATCAACTTCCTATTCATTTCCTCTTCAAATCCACCACATGTCCACAGTATTTATACAAATTAATGCATTCCAAGTTTCCAAAACATATTTATCTACTGAAGAAAGCACCTGTGTTACTTTAACTTCAACTGGACCAATTCAAAAAAAAAAAGACACTAACTGGGCCAGCTGAAGCCCGCGGGCCAAATCGGGCCGAGCCCGCCCGGCCAAATTGGCCCGGTTCTTTTTGGGCCACCAAAAATTGAGCCCAGCCCAGCCCATTTCTCGGGTTGCACGGGCCGTCCCATCGGGCCGGGCCCATTTTGCCATCTCTAATTGTGAGGTCCCTTTATAGATAAAATGATTGTTTGTGAGTAAAGTACAATGACATTTGAAGTAATTAAGTGATGGTTGGGGAATAAAGATAAAGTAACTTTTGCCAAAAATGGAGTGTGCATAAGATTGGTGGATGAAAGGAGTATTAGTTAGAATGAATTTTAATAATTAATGTGATTCACGAAGTCGCAACTGCAAAAAATCCTGAAACGTAGGGCTTCCCTTTACTACTTGACAATTTGGTTTTAAAAACAGTAAATTAAAGGATAAGTGATTCTCATTCTCTAACTGTTAATATATAAAAAAAAATACAATATATCAAACATAAATTAATAAACATGCATATAGTATTTTAATTATATTATAAAAAAAAATTAAATGACAACCGATTAATTAAAAAAAAAATTCACCATTTTAAATAAAAACAATGTACATAACAAAATAATAATAATAATAATAATAATAAAATATAATTATAATTCCAAAATTCTAAACATTTCTGAACACTTTTTGAAATAGAACATTTTTGGGATTAAATCCAAAGTGGTCTCATGACTTATCACCATTTCTGGAATTGTCCCAAGAAAGTTTGACTAACATAATTAGTCCCAATTTTTTTTTCGAATTGTACAATTTTAGTCCCAAAATTCATCAGAGGCTCGGAATGATATGAAATAATGTAGTTTGTGTCATGCGCGGGCACGTGTATTTGTTTTTCTGGTGGAATTAGTGATTGTGTTAATATTTTAAAGATAAATATAAATTTTTTTTACGTCACTAATTCAACTAAAAAAACTAAACCAATAATTATTAATTAAAAAAAAACCCTAAAACGTTTTCTTCCCCAAATTATGTTCAAAATTATCAATTATTACACAACATAAACTTCAAATCACGTCGACTGGTAACCCTCGAAAATGCAACATAAAGCTGACATGGCTAAACACCAGCTTCTTAAGAAATACTCCAAGGAAAAAGATTGTGCTTGACTTTTATTTATAGACATAACATATGAAATAATCAATGAAATCTGTTTGCGCAAAAACTTGGACGGCAACCTAGGATCAGAAGGAGTTGGTGACAATCTAGGTATCAATGCTAGTTCACCAAATAATGCTACCAGTAAAAACTTTAGCTTTGATTACTTTAACACTCAACCTAGTGCTTACCAACCTTTACATATAAAACTTTTTTTTGTAAAATTAATCTTATAAGAAATGGTAGATATCACTAAATAATAAATTTAAAATAAATAAAAGTAATAAATTAACCTAGTCCCGTTACACAATCCCCTTAAAAGATCTATATTTCTCAACAACACAACATGTGTTCCAACTTGGAGATTAAGTTCATGGTCGAACACACAAAAAAAGTTCAAAGTGTTGAGGAACTCAGGAGTGACCATCAGTTAGAGAATAAAAATTGGAACCAGAACTGGAAACACTATCGGAACTGAGATACTTGCTAGACTTTTTATTTAACCTAACCATGTAATCATTTATATGTTTAACAGAATCAAATGTCGGGGCAAGGATAACTCTGTCCTGTAAAAAATTGTGATCGTACATCCTAAATTTAAAATCAGGAGATACAATCAACAATAGAAGCAATTTGATTATCACCATCAACAAAATATCATCTGGGATAATAATATCAGAACCATAATCAATTCTTGTCCATATACTTCCATCATCAACTGATTCAATTTATTCTGAAAACAATTTCCTTTCATTCATCTTTTGAACATAATCAAATTGCATCAACATCATGTTTCTTGTCAACTTTCAAATAGTGCATGCATTCCACAAATCAGATGATTTAATAATGACATGTACAATATCCTGTCTCTTTCCTCTTGGGATGACATGCAAGATATGTCGAAAATATCCCCGAAAAATAAATTGTCTTTCCACCAAACGACATTTTAGAGCGTGATGGATCAGACACCTGTATGATATCTCTCAATGATGTATCTAATACTTTAATATAATGTCTGTGAACCATTGGAGCTTCACCATATACTATGAATTTGCATTTAATCAAAGTTTAGTGAGGTGACTACCTTGCTTAATCTTATACGTAGCATCATCCAAACAATTGATTGGCATGCAAAACCTAGAATGTATTGTACATTGTTGGGAAATTTATTAAGTTTTGATAAAAGTTCCAAAACGGATGTAATAGGATCAGTCAGAAAATGTTAGCTGACTGATGATTTTGCTTGAGAACTAAGTTGACCAGTTGATAATAATTGTATAGAACAACTGATGTAAAGATAGAATGGATCACACATTGAGGGGGAACTCAATGTATGTCTTGAAGATTAGAAGTAAAAATCAGAAGCGAAGATCAGAAGATCAGAACCTATCTGAAGCCATGAAGAAGACATCAAGACTGAAGACCAGATCAAAGTACATCAGATGAAGTCAATAAGTTGAGCTAAGACAACTTACAGATAAGGACTTCAAGTAGGGCAGATCAGGTTATCCGATCTGTTCAGTTCCTATAAAGGTTTAACTTGAGAAGTTACAACCTACTATCAAGACCAGTACTACTGGTACTTGCTAGCCAATGAGAGATTGACACGTTTGTACGGAACTGATAGGAGTCAGGGTTGAAGGCTTAAAAGTTCAACGGCTAGAAAGGACAAAGTTGTATGCTTTCGGTCATACCGGCTCCGATGAAGATCATATTAACTCTGCAAACATACCTAAAATAGACCGAAATTTGAATTGCTCTCCAACAGCTAGTTCGATTTTGTGCCTATAAATAAGGGATCAAACCTTCTTAGTAAGGTTACGGAAATTATCTACAAGCAAAAAACTCTCAAGATTTCCGCACGAAGAACATAATCTCAAGATTAATTCTTAAAGTGTTCATCCCTTAGTTCTTAGCAAGAATACTCATCCTCTAGCTTTAGGCTATTGAGAAGATAGGATAGTATTCCAGTTGGAACAAAACAAATCTTACACCCAAACACTGTTAGGTTAAGTTTGTAATAGCAGGATTTCTATCTAGGGTTTCTAGATTAGATTTCTGGGATCGGTTAAGTGAGAACTCGTTAAATATCTGTTGGTTGTATTGTGTTGGACTATCACATTAAACTAAGTCCAGTTGGTTAAGTTGGTGCCCCTGCTGACAGGGAAGAGTGGACGTAGGACAAGTTGTCCGAACCACTATAAATCTGTGTGCCTTTAATCTGCTTTACACATACTTGCACACTACTCTTGTTACCTACATGCATATTCTGTACCAGGATTAGACTAGCATCAAGCTACTGATCTAATCAGCTTAACACTTTAGTTATCTGATTCAAACCAAATTGGTCAGAATCTTTAGTTGAGTAAAACTGGTTTTCACACGGGTTAACTAATCTTCCGCACCATCAGTTAAATTGATAGACGCCAAACTGATCTGCCTGTCAGATCAGTAAGTTGGATATCAGTCCAAACTGATCCACTTCGCACTCTGATCAGACATACGTGCAAATCACATCTGATCCACGAAAAGTTTTTGAAGTCTATTCACCCCTCCCCTCTAGACTTCAACCCTCGCTGAAACCCGTTCGGGACCTACAAGTGGTATCAGAGCAGTGGTTATTTCGACCACTAGCTTTGAATATCATTGGTTCTTGAGGAAGAACCTTTGTGGTCACTTGAACTGATCTTTGAAAACCGTTTTCAAAACTCATATTCTTCCAAAATCACCACAAGCATGGATAACACTTCAGGTATGCATCATAATCTACCCATGTTTTCTGTTGATGAGTATGCAAATTGGTCCATAGGCATGAGAGATCATCTGTGAGTAATCAGTAACAGAAAGGATGAGATTCTTGAGATAGGACCGATTATCATCTATCACTTTAACCCAGCTGAAGCAGGACGAGATCCTACTCAACCAGTTGGAGCAAGAATCAGAAAGAGTCCCTCTCTGATGGATGCAAATGAGAGGAAATTGTCTAATCTGGATACTGTTGCTAGACACCTCATAATGAAAACTATGGATGCTACTACAAGAGAGAAAGTGAAGTACCTGAAGACAGCTAAGGAAGTCTGAGATACGCTTGCTGAAATCTGCAGAGGAAATGAACAGATCAAAGACAGCAGACTGCAAGCTGAGCTAGTTGTATTTGAGAAACTTAAGATGCTGCCGAATGAAACAGTTGATCTATTTGATGGAAGGATCACACGAGGAGTCAACCGACTTCGTGATCTTGGACGAGTAATGTCAAACAAGGATATCAACTACAAGATTCTCAGATCGTTGACTAAGAAATGGGATACCAAGGTGACCGTGATTAAGGACTGTCAAGATATTACTGCCATGAAATCAAATGATCTAATCTTTAGTTTGAAAGCCCATGAGTTCGACCTGATTGAGAGAGGACAAGGATCAGATGATGTCCCTGCTGAAGCTGCTACAAACTCAGCTAAATCTGTTGCATTCCAGGTAACCAGTAGCAGTTCACGTATCGTGGAACCAGTTGGAAACATCATCAGCCAGGCCGAACAGATTGCACTCCTAACAAGGAAACTTGAACGAACAAATGTTCAGATGGGCAAGTACAGAAAGTTCTATGATGACTATCGACGAAGCAGAGGAAGAGATCCAAGATCTTCTGACAGATCACAAGAGAGATATCGTTCTTCAGATGATAGGGACAACAGAAGAGATGACCGGAAAGATGATCGGAGAGAGGATCGTAGAGAGAGCAGACGAGATGAAAGATCAGATAAGAGAGGTTCTGATTACAGACAAAATGGAAAGTCCCTTGACAGATCATACCGAAGAAATGATTCACCGAATAGAGGAAATTCTGGAGATTCAAGGGTTTGCTACAACTGCCAGAAACCAGGTCACTACAGTGCTGATTGCCCCGATCTTACTCCCAAAGAGAGAGAAGAGAAATGGAACAGAAGAGAACATAGGTACCGAGACAGAAAAGCCATGGTTGCAGACACATCTGGAATTGACGATTCTTATCTGCCATCAGATGACTCTGGATATTCATCTGTTGAAGATTTCTGTCTGATTACCACAACTGACGATGTCGATTATTTGAACTTCTCATCTGATGACGACATCATGACGACATCTGTCTGATGGCCAGAGAAACTGACCAGTCTGAGGTAATCTCTAAACCTTCTGTGGTTTTTTATTCTACACTTGTTGTGCTTAGCACATCTGCTGGAGAGATTAACCTGCAGGTCTACAATGACCAATTGCTTGATGATCTCTCTAATTAAATAGATACTTATACACGAGTGGAAGTTGAGAATGATAACCTAAGGGCTGAGAATATTCGGCTTGTCAAGGACATTGAAGCTAGTAAAGCAGTTGAACTAAAATCAACTGAAACTGTTCAGAAGATGACTAAAGAACTGGAGGTTCTGAAAGTCAGTACTACTGATCAGGAAAAGTTGATTAAGGAACAGTTGGCTTTTAATGAACGACAAGCTGGAGAACTCAAAGTCCTTCAGGCTAAGTTTGATGAACTCTTCCGACTGCATGAGAATCTGAAAATATCTGAGGACAATTTGCGTAAGAAAATAGAGGTTTTCACGAAATCTTCTAAGACTGTTCAAGATTTGAACAACTATTTTCGTACACCAATTGATAAGAAGGGAATTGGGTATGAGAACCCTTATGGATCCTCAAAGGCCCCGTCTGGTTCATATCATAAAAGTGTAACCAAACGAGTTTCTGATCAAGATACACGAAAAGCCAAATCTGTATCAGATAAGGGAAAAGGATCAGCTGACCAGGCAAGGCAAGTGCCGGATCAGAAAGGGAATAGAAATGGACCCCAACTTATCAGACACCAGCCGAGGAATCAACAGAAGAATCTTGTTCTTCTGAAGAGACCTCAGCCAAATCAGCAGAGTAGGCCTCAGTCTGGACCATCTCGTAAGGGACAGTATCAGCTGAAGTCAACTCAATCCAAGCTGCATGACAAGCAAGCTAATGGTAAACTGCTAAGACCATATATGCCAAAAAGATATGGATCTTTTAATGGAAGCAATCGTACCTACCCTTACAATCAGAAACCTAGGGCTGCTACACCTGAGCCCCACTGGATTAAAAGAAGACAAGTTTCAATGAAAAATCCCAAGTCTTCTGATTTGTCCAAAGCTCACACTAATAATCATACTGATCAGATTGCATATGAAGAAACGTATGATTATGTAGATGTTTATGGGAGACAAATCAAGCCTTCTGTGTTCAACAAAGGTGTCAGATTTGTTTGGATCCCGAAAGGTACTTCTAACCCCCCAGGACCCAATTCTACTGGGGTACCTAAAATCTGATTTGCTCGCAGGCTCTAGTGGGACTGGCTAATAAAGGAGGTGTACAAGCAACTATCTGGTACATAGATAGTGGATGTTCAAGGCACATGACTGGAAGTCAACATCTCCTCAGCAACTACATTGAGAAACCAGGCCCACGAGTTCTCTTTGGAGACGACAACTTTGGTTTCACCAGAGGAGTTGGAACCTTAGTGAACGATGATGTACAAGTTACAGGTGTTTCATACGTTGATGGCTTAAGGCACAACATGTTATATGTATCACAGTTCTGCGACAACGGATTTAGTGTTGAGTTCTCATCAGATCAATGCACAATCAGAAATCGATCGATTTAACAGATTTTGCTAACTGGCTTCAGAAAAGGAACGATTTATACAGCAGATTGGGACAGTTGTCCGAGAAATGCATGCTTGATTGTTAAGAGTTCAAAGAGCTCCAGTTGACTCTGGCACAAGAGAATGAGCCATCTGAACTTCAAAAGTCTTAACAAGAATGAGCCATCAGAATTATATATTCCTAAAAAACTTCATAAAAAATTACATTTCATGATACTACAATTATAATTATCATCATCGCACAATCCTGTCAAAAAAAGATTATCATCATCGCACAATAGGATCTTCAAACCCTAGAGGTTTGTTATCTAGGAAACAACTGCATACAGTTGTCCATGATTAGATATGGACTTCTACAAATATTCACCTACATTATAAAACAATTGTCCTTGACTTTTTATTTATATACATAACATATTTTACAAACAACGAAAATTTTCTTCATTGAAATTTAAATGACAACCCGTACCAGAAGGAGTCAACGTAAGCCTAGGTATCAAAGCTAACTATCCGGCATTATTTCGCGATAGAACCTTAGCTTCAAGAATATTATCACTCATCTTCGTAATAACCAACCTACATATTGAAAAATAACATTTCATTACAAATTTAATAAATTAATAAATACTCAACCTTTTTAAAATATGAAGAAAAAATATTTTAAAAAATAATTTTAAAAGACTAAACCTGGTTCCATTGCAAAAACCCTTGAATGATCAATATTTCTTAATAACATTATCGATGTTCCAATTTTGAGATTCAGTTATGATTAAGAACACCCGAACACTTTAGACTATTCAAGAATTTAGGAGTAAGCACATTAGAAAGATGCTCAAATTTAAACTATCAAAGTAAGGGACTATCAGAGCTCAAATAAGTACGTGATTCATTTTCATTCAACCGAATCATATGATCGCTTATGGACCTAACATCCAAATTAGGAGCATAATTGATTTATATATTCAGCAAATAATCATGATCGTTCATCATGTTCTTAAAATCAGGATAAATACTATCAATAATATGACTTATCAGATCATCACCACCTATCAAAAAGTATCATCCAGAATTTATACATCGAAACCATTACTCAGTTTGTGATCATATACTTTCATCTCCAATAGATTTTATCAAATCAGAAAAAAAAACTTTCAATTTATTTAAACCATCAGCCGATTACAAATTCTGCAACCACATGTTCCTTGTAAGTTTCAATAGGGTACAATCTTTTCACAAAAGAGATTAATTTATTATAGTTTGAGCATATCATGTCTCGTTCCTTTTTGAATAACTGATAATATCTGTCATAAATCGCCTCCAAACATAAAATTCTTATCACGAAAATACAATTCAAAAGATAACGGATCGACCAGCTGCATAATATCCTTCAAAGTAGTATCAAGTGCTTCAATACAATATTTATTTACCATGAGAGCTTCATCCTATACATTGAGATCGATCTTAATAATCAAAAGCTCGGCAAGATGACCATCCAGATTAAAACTTGCAAGTAGAATTTTTAGTATCATTAATTGGAATGACAAAAACTTGCAAGTAGAATTTTCAGTATCATTAATTGGAATGTCAAACCTATAATGAGCAGAGAAGTGAAGATATACCAATGGATGCTACATTAATGACAATCTTACCATTAGACCTCAAACCTGTAGAGAACTTCTTCCATATAAATGTTTTTCTAATTTCACTGTATTCATACCTAAAAATATCACACCTCTACCATAATGAATGAACTTGTGTATTGATTCATAAACATTGCGTTGTTCATCACTATGTCTACCCAGTAAATACTCATATTCAATCTTCAATTCTAATATGTTGTACGCAAATTCCATCATTAAGAATCTATTCTGAGAGGAAAAATTAGGATCGGGATTGACATATCCTCAAAGTCCTGCAGAGACTTGCCAAGAGTCCGCGACATATTATTAATCTCTATAAGGCAATCATTCTTGATTCTTTATAGTTCATCCTTAATTCTACATAAATTCAAGATTAAATGGATATTAATTAATCTATATTCATAAGTAAATTATGCGCTAAATCATGAATATGATCTAATTATATTAGGAATAATAGAATATGACATATATTATTGGTAAAATAAAATAATATTTACTGGTTAAATAAACAATTTATTGTTTTTGTTCATACATTCCTTTTCGGTACATCCCAACATTATGTCCACATCCTAAAAAAGGAAAACCTTTTATAAACTACACCCTCACAATATTCACAAATTTAAACAAAATGATGTTACTTTTGTTTCTACACATACAAACAATTCAACTAATATATTTACTTTATACATAAAGGTTTACAAAATTAACCTTCAAAATCCTACTCATTATTCCATCTTCTTAATATGTGTGTCATGTCACATGTGAACAAAATCTTGGGACCAAGGGAGTAAATATTTTTTATATAGATATATGTCATTTCTAAAATGTATTATGAATATATTTACATTGAAATAAATATAAATGAAACATGTGTAATGAGAATATTAACTTGATCTACAACATTTTTAGATGATCCACCGATTTATTGTCAGTTAAATTTCTTAACTAAATTGTAAAGTTATATAATGTTTAATTTCATTGAATCATTAATCATTTTTAAAATATACTAATTTTAAAAATTTATAAATCTCATACACTATATAACTTCTATATTTGAATAACATCAATTAACGATTTATTTTAATGGATGGTTATTTTTGATCGTATACTTTGGCAGATTGATTAATAATCTTAATTGTATAAATCTATTAAAATAACAAATATCACGATCATATATATATATATATATAGTATTATATATTAGATTAGAATAATATTATTCAGCATTTAATAATATTGATAATGTATATAGAATATAATATAAATTGTTCAACATAATAATTTAAAATTAATCCTGATAAAAAAATTAAAATTAACACCTTTTTGTGATATGAACATCATATAGTATTTCGTCACAATATTATATTGAAGTATACATAATATCTATATTTTAATAATTACATAACTATGTATACTAAACAGATCATATTAGTTAGTAAACTAAATAAATTTTGATTAATAACAAATACATAACAATGTTAAAAACCTCTCTCTCATAGTTTAACATGTATGTGGTGCAAAAAAAAATCATTAAGCATATACTTGATTTTTCTTAAAAAATTCATTGTTACTTGATTTTTCTTAAAATTTAAATCTAATTTGATTTCATCCCCAACTTTTTTAATTGCAGCCAAGACATGGTTGGGTGTTATGAATTATTTTATTCCATATTGAGATTTATATAGTACATGTTTCATTCATCATGCATGAATATATTTAATTGGCTATAATAGTTATTTAAGTGCAACGAAATAATGTAAACATGTATATTTAAGTAATTTCAATGAATTGATACATGCGTCCATGAATATAATAGTTAAGTGTATACAATGAATTGATATTATACATGAATATATTTAATTAGTTACAAAGAATTGGTTGATGCATGAATATAATCAATGATACATATATGAATTTATTTATTTTCAATACATATGAACTAAATTTATTGAATTTAAAAAGTCTCTCTTTTAATTAATAAAATATTAATTTATCGATATATTAATATCACTCTCTAAATTAATAAAATTTCATGGTCCCAAGGTTATTAATTTATAGAGGTTTTATTGTATATCGTGTATGTGTGAGTATTAATCAACTTAAGAGAGTTTTTTAAGAGTTATAAGAGACTATTTCATATATAAGACAAATCTAATTTACTATATTATATAATCCATGAACTTATGGAACCCAGTTCAATCATATTTTAAAGCGAAACATGATTCAAATGTTAAAGTGGAACTCCATTTCATGTATAAAATGTGCCATAGAAGACTTTCGCACTAACTTATATATATTTTCTTGAAATCCACATAGCTTACCTGCTCTACTAAGGAACAATTAAAAAAAGTTATCTAAATTTTTTTATATAGAAAAGGTAACAAATTGATTCTCAACATTTCAGTGCAATTGTCTCGATCAACACACTTTACATTACAAAAATAAAATCTAGTATTCATCTTATATATAAAATCATAAAGAAAAATAAAATAAACAGAGAAAACTCTTTCAAATTTGAGAATCCATAAAGAGTTGAAAACAAAATGAGATAAAATATGTGGCTCCAATTATATGATGTGTACATATTCTTGTTCTCATAGTCAATGCATGTCAAGTTCTCAATGTGAATAACGCAAATAAAATATATGTACATGTTATCTTATTGCCTACTCTACTTGCATCTAGAACCTACATAATTAATAAGTTAACTCTGCAGGCACAAATTCAATGTGAAATGCTATTTTAAAAGAATTGGCAAATTAAAAGTGAAAATTTGTGTGCCAAAGTTAATTTTCTAAACCACTTTAAACGCAATACAAATTACACAATTAAACTTCAAAACAAACTTAACACCTCGAGAATTACCGAGAACCATATATATGAATTGAATTTTTTTTACCCGTTCGTTGACTTGCAACACCGACCTGCAAAATAAATTGAACTAATATAAAAACTCATTGGTATACGAAAGAAGAAGAGTCTTTGGCGAAGAGAGAAACTAAAGAGTTCGAAAAGAAAAAAAAAATTATGAGTCATAGCCTAAACCAAAGGTAGAGAGAAAACATATTAGGGGAAAACAAAACGGTAAAATGAATGTTGATAATTTTGAAGTCATAGCCTTATAATCAAACATTTTTTTTAATTAGATAAAAAAAATCAAATTGAGCAAATTTAAGCGGATATCACCTTTTAGGATGAATGCAACAAAACTGGATATAAATTCATAACAAAGTTGATATTAGGTGGAAAAATGTCATCTATTTAGTACATTGATCTAACCTTCAAAACAAAATAAAGTATACACAATTCATAAATAGAAAAGAAGACAATTGAAATCATTCACAAAGAAGAACATGAGAAATGTGAAACTGAAATCTATAATAGATCTGCAATTGAAAAGAGCTGATGGATAATTTAGTTTATTAATTTGGTCATACCCACAAATTAAACATTTCATTTTCCCCATAATTTAATGCTTATCGGGTTATAAATGAAATATTTTTCATTTCACTATTATTTTCATGAAAAAATATAAATAAATAAACCTATCAACATTGTACAAAAAGCAGGAAAATTATCAGTGTTGAAATTTTATTTGAAAAAGTAAGGATCATTGAACTAATTCTTTCGTTAATAAGGACAACTTTCACCAGCAATGCTGCCATTTTTTTTTAAAATGTTCACACGATGAAGCTCACTGTGAGGATTTTCTATTTTGATTCTAAATTTTTAAATAGGTGATTGCATTTGACACTAAATTTGAGAAAAACTAAAGCCACATCTTAATAGGGCACCATTTAAAGATAAAATTATTCAGAATATCTTTTCCATAAAATTCAAGAAAATATAATGTGGCATCATACATCTTGAATTTGAAGATGATCGAGATCTTGATTCCCTTGTGTAATTATTTTCTTTGTAGCCAAACAGATGAAATTGAATTTGATACTATCAAACAACACCAATTTTAGAAAGACACAATTAATTATGAACATTAAAATTTATTCATAGACTAATTTCCACTTTAGTTAGAGATTTTAGAAAATACTGACAAAAAGAGGACATCATCTTCAGAGATTTGAAAAATAAAAAGTCTTGTAAATGAAAACCATTTAGTGGTTATTGTGATAATTGGAACATTTTATTGTAAAACTTACTAATTACCAAGTTATGAAAGAGAGTAGGTGTACAAAAAAAATTGCATATTCTGATAAGCTTAACTGTACAAAAAAGAGCGCCAATTTCAAAAAATCGAAATGATACTTCATTATACTTTCAAATTTAAAATTAGTAAAGGGTTGAGTTCTCTTGCGGACTCACCAATCAACATCCATTTCGGAGATCAAATCGTGCAATTGCCTCTCTTTTTTATGGGCACAACCAACCAAGTGTCACTTAAATATTTTCTTAGTGTCTAAAGGATCAAAGTCTCCATATCCATGCGGCAAACAAACCACAAAATCGAAAAAAATAAAACATCAATTTATGTACTTAAATTGACAACACAAATAGACACATGCATGATTACAAAAATTAGAAAGAAACGTACAAATATGAAATTAATTATATCAATTCTCAAATTTGACACAATTTAAATCATTTCAGCGTCCAGTAAATATCTCAAGTTGCGACATTGTCTTTTAAAAAAAAATTGTAAATAGATTCGTCGAAACTTCTAAGGTATATGGTTGTTCAACAAAAAGAGTTAAAATCAAGTGTCATGAATTGCAAGACGTAGAAGTCTCATGTTTGTCTTAGAGGCATATTTAAAATATAAATAACTACATGAATATTTTTTTTGTTGTTCATATCCACCACTCTGATTGATCCGAAAACTTTTCAATTTTAGATTTTTTAAAGTATATTTATGTGATGCCTCAATAAGATAAATAGTAACAACATTTTTCATGACATAACCAAAGTAATTAGCATTGAGTATCTAAAATCATATTGAATTTTTTTTAAAGTCTCAAATAAACATCTTATCACAAAAAACTTGCATTTGACTAAAATTTTGTGCATAAATGACTTTCTTTGGGTAAATCCAAAAAAAGGCAAAAAAGTAAAAAATATATATGACTATTATAATCATGAATATTAATCTCAATTTATAGAAAAATGCAATTATTGTTATATCACATTGAATCCAGCAAAAAAAAAATATATAAGTGCAAATGAAAAATGAGGACGGAAATTAAGGGCTAATTTTTTTGTCCTTTTATCCAAGAGGACGAAAAATTTGAATTTGTTAAATCTATTTTAGCTAGTTCGATGATAAAAAGATTGAATTTGATAAACTTAAGGGTCTATTTCTAAAATTAAAAAAAGTTAGTGTACTAAAATCAAAATTAGTGAAAGTTAAAAGGAAAAAAAAACATTTTGTACCATTTTTTAATATTGTATATGTGCAATACATTTACATTTCTTATTCTAATTTATAAACTAAATGTGTTCTTAAGTATAATGTATATGCAATTTTATATCATGTTGGTTCAACACTTGTTGTATTAACATTATTAAAATATTATTTTAATATGTTGAATATATTATTTATGTATTATATTACACGAATTATATATTAAATCATAATTAAGAACTTCGTGAACATCTGCAACATAATTTTACGATAATTAATAATAAAAGAAAACTTAATTTTTATACAAATAAATCATCTTAATTGAAAGAGATGTGCTATTAAACATATCTAATCTATAAGATATTAATTGAAAGGTCAACTCGCTTATGAAGCTTGAAAATTTACAATCCACTCAGCAACATATGCCTACAAATTAGAAGAAAAAAAATATGAGACACAATAATCAGAGTGCTATTACAATGGTAAACAAAAAATATATATCTCAAAACGTGTAAATAATTTATCTCCCTTACTCGTCAGTCTAAACAAAAAATTCATATATACGTATTCTAAAATAACGCATTACACTCCAAGATATTCTACTTCAAAATAGATACGACAAATTACAATTATCAGTTTCACATTACTAAGTTATTATCACAGAAAAATCTAAACGCAATAGAACTTTAATCCCAATTTCGACAAAACAGCAAATGAATATAAATCAATAAACTGGAAATATCATAATCAAATAAACAAATTGAGAAAAAATTACATGGAGAGATAATTCAAGATCATCAGAAAAATTACAAAAAGTAAGACAGTCGATGAACTTGAAACATGGAGCCCGAGCCATCGGCAAGCGAGAAAAAGTAGAGATTGCAGATTATATCACTAAATTATTGTACATATTATATCACTAAATAAAGAGACTACTTAAATAACAAATATATCCTTGAATTAAGCAGCTAATCTGGTGTGCGGTTTATATCACTAAACATTGAAGGTCGTGCTAGAAGGAAATACATTAATATTAAGAATAAAAGTCAAAGCATATACTGCCCTTAAGTGTTTTGTTATGTTAGAAAATTAAAAATTGAACATTTTTAAGTAGATGTGTGTACTTCTCCTAAATTGATGTAAAGAAAGCATTAAGACAAATTTACCGCATAAAATTTGTCTCCATGACCATCATTTAGGAGTAATTAGTGGAAAAAAAAATTAAAATATAAACTTTTTTTTTATGATGTTTAATTAATATGTAGAATTAAAGTTTATGTGATTTATAGTGTAATACATAGTGTTTAAATGATATGCTTTCATAGGGTGATTTTATTGAATTAAAATTTATATGATTTATGGAATATTACATGGTCTTTATGGGTCATTGACATTCGTAGGTGTATTACATAGTTATAAATAAAAATTCTTAAATTAAACATTTTTAAATACACATTTTAAGTAGCGTAAAAAAAATTACAAGCTTAAGAATGTACACGATTAAAAAAAATTAGCGTCAAAATCATTTTTAATTATCAATCACCTTTTACTATGATTAAGCATAATAAATAATATATATACATATATATATATATATATATATCTACAATTAAGAATGTGCACCATATTTGTAATAATTTATTCAATCACTACATACAAATTTTGTATTATACTGAGAGCAATTTTTAAAATAACAATTCATATTAACTGATCGAGACTAATCACATGGAGGAATATAACTATATTTTCTATAATAAGAATAAGTAATTAATGTAAACATTAAAACATGAAAAAATTAGTAATGAGAGCATATTAAGGCGAAAATTATACAAAAATTAAATTATAATCGTATTTATAGGAAATCATACATTATTGTGAAAAAATTACTTTGGATTGACAAATAAATGATAATAATTTCAGATGCTTTAAAAAAAAATTTACCAATAACTTTTAGTTATGTATACAATTGAACATAAAAGATAGAGAATTTAAAACTCAAACATATAATATAGACAATTTAGTAAGTTAAAATAATTTGTATAAACAATTAGTGTTCTAAAATTGGTATAAAATAGTATTAAATGAAGGAAAAATTAAAAACCATACACATTATATTATACTAACTACAATTTTGGCATAAATAATGGAATTTATAACAAAATAGTCTATAGTTTCATATAATTAATCCCATAATAGTTATTCTTATATTATAACATATCACTTTAATTTCACCAAAAAGTCAATAATCGAATAAATCTTTTTTTAATAAAAATAATTATAATATTTAATATTATAAGTTTAAAAGAATAAAGCAAGTCAATCTAAACTCTGAAATTCTAACATTGTTTAATCACCTAAATAATACTATAGTTTGAGAAATATATAAAATAAAAAAATTAATATTATAAGATTTAACATATACATAAACAAAATAAATTGCTTGATTTAAGTCAACCAATAATCATCAACAACTTCTTTTTATAAGAATTAATCTACATACAATTTTCATAAAATAATACATAATGAGTTGCTTTTAAAAGGTAAGTATTTACATTTATAAATTCTTAAATAATTGAATATCTCATAATCCATTAAATAAAATGATTAAAATATTGTGGAAAGTTTACATTGCTCTTGACTACTTTCAATTACAAAGCGAATAAAATATAGATAATTTCAATGATGTTTCATTTTAGTAGGCTCAATATTATATTCTTTGCAAATGATCGGTAGAAAAATAATATAAGTACAATTAAATATATAATTGAGAGTTGTAGGGGTAAAGTTTAATATTACTATATTCATGGCACAAGTAATTATCATCCCATTGTGCAATAGTAGATGAAACTCTGAAATATCATATTCGACAAAACTGAAAAAAAAATTAATTATTTCTTGAACAAAGGCAACATCGTATAAAACTCCAGTGAATGCAAGACTAAATGTCGATGCTACCAGAAATCTAAAGAGCAAATACAAAACTTAATGCATATATGACCAGAAAATCAAGAAATTCAAAACATTACAAAGATAATCACCAAAAATTTATCTGATGTCCTGAATTATCTTCCATGAAATGTAAATTCATCGTTTCGTCAAGGAGATTTTTGAAACGCAGTATTTGATGGAAAAATAAAATTGATAAAATTCCTAACATTACATCTAATTCACTAAGAATTGTCCTAAAAAAATGAGAAACAATCTAATTCTTAATGCACAAAAAATAAAATAAAACCACTACAAATGAGATTGAAAAAAATGAAGTGTTAAACCCCTCTTTAAATAGGTGGGAGAGCAAAGAATTTGCCCTCATAACAAGCAAGTAATAAAGACGAATTTAATATTATTCATTTAATTTTCAAAACTACTATGAATAAATTGTGTAAAAAATGTAGGGCTAAGATCAATTGTTGAAGATCTAATGGTGGAGAAAAAAGGGCTGGAAAACAAAAATAGTAATATGTAGGTGTATTATATAGTTATAGATACTAAAACTAAGGGATAAGAAAATGAATAAGTTACATGGGTAAGATAATTACATTCGATTAATTAGGAATAAATTATGGTGAATATGTTACATAAGTAGGGCAATTCATTTAAAGGTTACGCCACTAAATCACACAAATTAAGATAATCATAATATCCTTTTTCATTTGTACCAAGTCACTTCTATATTAAAAGGTAAATTAAATGATTTAAAATAACTCTATTTATATTCATATTCATTTTGTCATTATTCTATATCTCGACAATCTGATTAACAATTGTATACCTTGAATTTAATGACATGTCCCTTGATGAAATAATATCATTAGATATGAAATAAAATAAACAACTGTAGGTCCCGAACGGGTTTCGTGAGGGCAGAAGTCTAGAGGGGAGGGGTGAATAGACTTCTGAAAAACTTTTTTGTGCAGATCAGGTGTGATTGCAGTTTGCCTGATCAGAGTGCAGGTGAATCAGTTTGGACTGATATCCAACTTACTGATCGCCTGAGGGCAGATCAGTTCGGTATCTATCAGTTTAACTGATTGTGCGGAAGCTAGTTTATACCCATGTGAAAACCAGTTTTATCAAATCAGATTCTCAAGTCTGTTTTCAATCAGCTGACTAAACTGTCAAACTGATCAGATCAGTTGCTTGGTGCAAACTGATATTAACTCAGAATATGTATGCAGTTTTAAGCCTGGTTGTGTGCAATAATGTAAAGCAGTAAAGAGCAAGTAAATGCACACAAGATTTTTATAGTGGTTCGGACAACCAGTCCTACGTCCACTCTTCCCTATTACAAGGGGCACCAACTTAACCGACTTAACCAACTGGACTTAGTTTAACGTGTTAGTCCAACACCCAACAGATGTTTACCGAGTTCACACTCAACCGATCCCAGAAATCATAACTAGAAACCCTAGTCTGAAATCTTGCAAAACAAACTTAAGCTAACTTTTGGGTTTGGGTAAAGATTTGTTGTTGTTCCAACTGGAAATCTATCCTAGTGTTTATGTAGCCAAAAGCTAGAGGATGAGATTTCTATGCTAAGAACAATGGGATGAACACTTAGAAATATTCTTCAAATTTGTGTTCTTCGTGCGGAAATTTTGCTATAGTTTGAGCTTCTTGATAATTTCCATTTTTTTACTCTGAAGAGCAATCCCATATTTATATACTACGAAATCAAAGAGCCGTTGGAGAGCAATTTGAATTTTCGGCTATATTTGGTAGGATTACAGGATTGATGTGACGTGCTTCAGGAACGGCATGGCCGAAAGCGTGAATAGTTGTCCTTTATAGTCGTTTGACTCTGCAGCGCCGAATCTCACATTGTCGACTCACAAGATCGTGTCTTGTTCTCATTGGTTAACAAGTACAATTTTCGATGTTTGTTCTACCAACTAAAGTTGACATTCTTTGTTCGGATCAACAACGTATGACCGGTGTAACATCGATTGACACTGGTGTGGTGACGATCGATTCTGGCCATAACCGATCTACTGATAGATTCTTCTGATGCCAGTTGTCTTAGCTTCAACTAGCAGACTCGACTAATGTAGGTCTTCTGGTCTGGATCTTGATCTTCTGGTAGTCTTCTGATCTTCAGGTCTTCTGAGCTATTGGCTTCATGTCTTCACCTGATCATCTGATTAACTGATCATTCGACTAACTGACCTGACCTATACATATTGAGTTCCCCCTCAATATGTGACCTACATTATACATCAGCTGTCTATACATTTCAACTGGTCATCCTAACTTGATTCTAAGACATCAGTCAGCTAACAGGTCTGATTGGTCCTATTACAAACTGTTTTGGAACTTCCATCAAAACTAAATACAAATTTCCCAACAATTTCCCCATTTTTGATGGAACCAAAACATATAATCAGAAAAACAGATAACCATGCGAAATGTAAAAACATAAACAACAGAAATCAGAAGACAATGAGATGTTGTCTTAAGATCAGAAAGGTAACTTGTTTTATATATAAGATATGATGATTACATGTACAAATTTTACCTTTCACCTGATCTAAGACATCTTCTGATTCCTTCAATAAGCAAACTTCTGAAGACTTTCTGGAATGTTGAAAATCTTGTACATTCTCTGCAGCAAGGTCTCCAATCTTTCACTCTCAATAATGTCTCCTCTCTTAGCAAAATCATAGAAGAGTTGTTTGAATCCAATTGGGTCAAGAGTTTATCGACTCGAGTGGTGGAATCATTGTCCGAAATTTGGGTGCGAGAGGAGTTAATGACATGATTTTTCCTTCATGCATCACCACTTTGAAGAATTTGGGATGTTTGATCTCCGGCCCGATTTTGAAACTTCGAGATCAAATTCACCCCGATCGGCGTGTTACGGTATCTTACGAATAATGTAGACGTCGCTCAGCCAGTCGATTTTAATCCTTGTCCATTCAGGAAGCAAGTCTCGTCTGGCCACTATAATGATTTCAACTTCCGCAAGGAAAGCTCTCTCTTCCCAATATACTTCTTCTGCATCTGCTGCCATCTTAGATTTCCTTTTGACATATCTTTGGTCCAGACCGGCAGCTTCAGCAAGCTTCTTCTTCTTGATAGCTGCTTCAATGACCCCACGCCTCATCAGTTGTTCTTCTTTATCAGCATCTGATGTCTGCAACTGAGTCTGGGTCACGATTAGCTTCTTGATTTGCTTCTCAGCTTGCTTGCCTTTCCGCAATTGTCTTTCTTCAGCAGTGTCTTCTTCTCTCTGCAGCTTCTTTGCCAACTCGAGACTTTTCGCCTGATCCTCCTGATCAAATCTTTTATGTGCAGTTGACGAGAAGTCTTCAATCTTGTCCACCCTGGCAACAACTTCAGACAGGGCTGTCTTCTGCTTATTGATTTCTTTTCCCTGAGCCTCGATCTCATTCTTGTTGATCCACAGATTTTTTTAGTTCAGCAGTAGGAGCGATCTCAGAATGGGTGACTTCAGAAGGAGTAGCATCAGACGGAGTGACCTTAGGTAAACCAGAATGGGTCACTTCTGGTAAATCAACAGTTACCATCTGCAACTGTTTTTCCGTCTGCATCTGTTTTTCTTTATCTTGTCCTTCCCCCTTTTTGGTTGCATCAAAAAGGTGTGACAACTTGAGATTCAAGGCCTGAAACTGACGTGTTATCTCCTCCTTAAGTTCTTCCACAACAAGAGGAGTGATCTGAACATTTGCAGAAGTAGTTGTTGTACCCAGGAACCTATTTAATCCAGATTCAATAACTTTCTTGGCCTAAGTAATAGATTGATCAAATCTTTTTCTGCTATTGTCCAGACACGAATCAGTCCATTCCAAGGATCCCCAGACACTTTCCAAGAGAACCTGCGTCTCTCCAAGCATATCAATCTGGATCCTCATCTTGTCGACAAGAGGGTCAATTTGTTTTTGTTCTGGATTCGAGAATAGAATCGTGCATATTTGTGATCTTCTCGACTGTTAACTTCCTCTCACTATCAACTAGGTTTGAGATCTGGTCAACAGTTAGCTTCCTCTCTTTGTCAATCAGGTTGCTTTGTTCTTCTTCAAATTTCTGCATCAGATTTGCAGCAAAAGTCGTAAATTGTGTATCAACTGAAACTTTTACCCCATCTTGTATTGCTTTTACCCCATCTTGTATTCTCGCAGAAATCAGATCTAGGATATCGACCTTAGCACGATGAGTCGACCCGGATGTTGAAACCTCGCTTTGGCCGGGTCTCATCTGCAGCACCCATACCTGGTTCATCGGCAGGTTGCTCATACTCAGTATAAGCATAAGTATCATAACCTCTTTCTTCTTCTTCAGAAATACCCGACTTACGGTGCTCCAACCATCGATATCAACATCATGTAGCCCGGTTAGCTCTGTTGGATACACCGGCATTCTGCTTCGCCTTCTTTTCCAGGTCAACAAAGTAATCAGACTCCAATGCATTCATTAAAATTAGGAAGTCTTCAATATCCTTGAGTCTGATGTTCCTCCGAAAGACTATCTCCTCCATCTGGCCGCTAATCCCAATATGATCGATGAGTTCGGGGAAGTGTGCTCGTCGGATAGGCATTCACTTATCGCCAGTAGAAAATACACCGTAGAGTGTTCTTGTGCAATGATTCGAGGAGAGGGTCCTCTTGTTGAAGGGATTGTGAGACATGGAGACATACATGTTTTTGATCTCGGCAACATCTTGCTCCTCGAGCGAGTTCGAGCAGTGTTGGAACAAGTTCTGAATGATTTCTTGAGCAGGTTCTGAATAACTTCCAAAAATTGGATTTAACTGTGAATATTCGGGGGGGGTGGAGGGTTTTTTTTGAAAGGTTGATTGGGCTGTGGTTACGATGTGGTTGAAGTTATTTTGGGAGAGGGGGTTCGAGAGGCAGAAGGGGTAAATGATTTCCCGGTGGAAGGTTCAGTTGAAGGTGGTTGTCTGGTTGATGGTTTGGGTGAGGGTGAAGTTTTTCTGGTTAAGGGTTCAGGTGAAGGTGATTTTGAAGATGAGGTGGGTGAAGTTGGGCAGTAGGTGGTTTCATGCCCTCTGAAAAGAGAACTTATGTGAGTTGGTCGATGGTTGAAATCGGTGATTCTCTTCGGGTTGTACATCGCTCCACGGGTTTCCACTTTGAACCGGTTTTCCACCAAAGATTAACTCTCGACCTGATTCTTCAGGTTGATCTTCGCCTGATTCCAGAATTTCAACATCACTTCCTTCATCTTGAAGACCTCTAGAAGGCATACCATCCTTCTTAGGAAGCATTGTAGTAATTGTTTTCTGACGTTTCGCACCTGCATCAGAAGGCTTACTCACAGCCTGCTTCCTCTTTCTCGTTCCTCTCTTAGATGGAGCTTTGCCTTCAGGATTTTTAGGCTTCGGCACATATGGTGTTAGATCATCATCAGATAATCCAGATAGTGTCTCATCCTTGTAAAGCAAGGCTTTGAATTTCTCCACATATTGCTTCTGCCCATTTTGTGACCAAGGATAGTCACTGGGGAGCTTATCAGCCAGAATTATGGACACCTTGTGAATATTACTGATATTCTTGGTCAGCTTCACTCGATTTTCTTCTTCTGTGGCAAACTTATCAGTTTCCTGTAGCAAACGATGCTTGAATAACCCCATCCGGTTCATATCCGGGCCTTCTCAATGATTCGCGGCCATAACATCTTTTTTTTTTTGGGTTAGAGCATCCGGCTGAAAAGATCCCAAGAATGACTTTTCGAGACAATTTCAAAAGCGATCTATACTTCTTTCGGAGGTAGGGAACTTTGATATGTGTGAGTGATTGATGTTCCTGTGTCTCAACAACACTTTCGCAGATACTCATTATCGACATTCCAAAGATGAACTCATCAGGGTATTTCTTGCCCATTTGAAGACCAAAGATTCTTCTGAGATCATCGTTGGAGACATCGATCTTGGTCCTTCCAACGAATGATAATAGTTCTTTGTTGTCCATCTCCTTTAGTCTTCTCAAGAATTCCAATGATTCAAACATATGGACAGTTTCCTGATGGCGATAGCAAAATTGATCAAGTCCACGGGCTCTTATGCATTCGAGTATCTCCCTTGATTCTGGATCATTTGTGGTATTGAAAATGACATACTTTTCATCAATGACATTTTTTAGCATAAAGGCATAGTCACAAGTTTCCGATAACACTATTGACGATTCCATTTTCTGAAATCATAAACAAGCATACAAAGTGAGTGCTATGTGAAACAACATAATCAATCACACATTGTTATTCATAAAAGAGTAATTTTGCGAATTAATACACATGAATATCTATCCCCAATATGCATATAGTTTATGATGTATATAGAAATGACAATGACTGATTTAAATTCCATTTGATCATGATTAATAGTAATACACACAATTTCTATACACTATTCATTATATGCTATTAAAGAAAATAACAAGATGAGTAAGTTACCAGAAAAGCGATATGAGAGTTTTGGAAGATAGATTAATCGCTTGAATATTTTGAATGTTTGAGAGAATTTTCTGGAACTGAAATTTGCGGTTTTAGAAAGTATGAAATGCGAAAGGTTTTCAGAGAAAAGGTATTTAGGGTTTTAAAAGATGGGAGGAAAACATTTTGCACGATTATTTTTTAAGGTACTTGAGTGTCCTTGATTTAAGTGGACAGTCAAGATTAAAATGGTTGAAGAGTAATTCAATCGTGCGGTTAAGGTTTTAAACCGGCAGACTTTTGGACTTGAAGGTTCGGAAAAAAAATGCATTTAATACACAAGCCCCGCGTCCGCATTTAATGTTTGCAGGCATGACATCATAAAGTAATGTGAACAGTAATAGCTAACATAGAATATGTATGAAGATAAATCAGAAAACGTATCTGACTGACTGATATTGTAATCAGTCAGTTACCACTGTTGATCTTATCTGGTTGACCTGATTACTGTTGACCTTACTGATGGTTGCCTAAACCATATTATTTCCCAACAATGTCCCACTTATCTGATCAGTTTTCTGATCAGTTTCCATTTTCCCAACAATGTTCCCTTTTCAACCGTTATCTCTGAACAACTCTTTGACTGATCCTTTCTGATCAGTTGAGATACCATATCCAACTGATCCTACTTATCTGATCAGTTTTCTTCGGATCCATCCTGATCCACTCTTGAATCCAGTCATCATAGGAAATCTGGTTTCCTTACAGTTTTGAACTCCAAACTTAGCCAATAAACTCCTAGTGTACTTCGCCTGACAGATGAATATCCCTTTTGTACTTTGCTTAACTTGTAAACCCAGAAAGTAACTCATCTGACCCATCATGGACATCTCGAACTTCCCTTGCATAAGCTTGCTGAATTTTTCACATAAACTCTTGTTGGGAGATTCGAAGATGATGTCGTCCACATAAATCTGAACCATCAGAATATCTTCTCCATCTTCTATTCTGAATAAGGTTCTGTCCACTATTCCTTTAGTGAAACCACTGTCTATCAAGAACTGAGAGAGTGTATCATACCAAGCTCGAGGAGCTTGTTTCAGGCCATAAAGAGCTTTTCTTAAACGGTACATCTAGTCGCCTTTTTCAAAGTCTGGAGGTTGTTCAACATAAACTTCCTCAGCTAGTACCCCGTTTAAGAATGCACTCTTTACATCCATCTGATAAACAATAAACCCTCTGTGAGCAACATATGCTAAAAACAGCCGAATGGCTTCCAGGCGAGCGACTGGTGCAAAGGTCTCATCATAATCAATTCCTTCTGATTGTGAATACCCCTTAGCAACAAGTCTTGCCTTATTTCTGGTTATGACATTATTCTCATCTCTCTTGTTCTTGAATACCCATTTTGTGTCAATTACATCTTGATGGGTTGGTCTGTCCACCAGTTTCCAAACCTGATTCTTTTCAAACTGTTCCAGTTCTTCTTGCATGGCTAGAATCCAGTTTGCATCTTGTAGAGCTTCCTCTACTTCAGTTGGTTCCTTCAAAGACAGATAACAACAATACATGGCACTTTCACCAATGTGATGTCTAGTTTTGACTCTATCAGATGGGTCTCCGATGATCAGATCAGTTGGATGACTGGTTACCTAGGTTCTTCTTTTCTGATTTGCATCTGTTTGGAGAACATCATCCTCTTCTGATAGTAGTTCATTACTAGTGATTGGGAGTGGTGCAGAATTATGATCCACTTGACATGGACAAGTCTCAGCTGATGTTGGACTCATCATGTGTTGATGTCTGTCTGTAGGAACTTTAGGTGTTCCCCCTGAACCAGATGGTTCAGTTGATACTATCTCGGTATGCCGAACTTCTTTATTGATAGATTATGCGTACCTTAGGGTCCGATTGACTGGTGAATCGGCGAGGATCTGAAATATACAATCGCTTACGTGTTACGATCCTTTTCCTTAATACTTAGCTGATCCATTTTATGTGCATCAGGTACCGGTTGATCTTGTACTTCTTGTTCTGAGGCAGATTTCTCTTGTTGAGAAGATGTTTCATCAAAGATCACATGAGGTGTTTCTTCCACAACTAGGGTTACTTTGTTGTAAAAACTCGAAAGCCTTTGCTGGATGAGGAATATCCTAAGAATATACCCTCATCTGACTTGGCCTCAAAAGTCTTCAACTGACTCTTCCCATTGTTATATGTATGAAACACTTGCACCAAAAAACATGGAAGTAAGAAACACGAGGTCTTCTGCCCTTCCACAGTTCATAGGGTGTTTTGTAGTGAGCCTTAGTCAGAGAACATCTCATTACGAGTGTGGCATGCGATATTGATGGCTTCGCCTTTAAAACGGCTTGGTGTTGCATGTTCAGCTAACATAGTGCTAGCAGCTTCCTTGAGTGTTCTGTTTCTCCGTTCTGCTACACCATTCTGTTGTGGCGTTCTTGCAGCTGATGTCTCATGTTGTATACCAAACTTAGTGCAAAAATCAGTAATAAAAGAGTTCAGAAATTATGTACCTTTATCGATCGATTTTCACTATCTTGACACCCTTTTCGTTTTGTAGTTTCTTGAAAGCGGCTCGTATCTTTGTTGTTGTCTCATTCTTCTTATACAAGAATACAACCTTCGTAAACTTGGAATAATCATCCACGATTACGAGTATATTTTCGTCCGCCGAGATCGACCGTGTAATCGGGTCCAAATAAATCCATATGGAGGCGATTCTTGATACTCTGGCAGATCTTTGGTCGAGGATTCCCTTGAATGAGGCTTTAACTGTTTTCCCTTCCGACATGAGACACATATCCGATCCTTAGAAATACCTCATTCGGAAGTCCCTCAACCAAAAGACATCCTTGCTATCTTGTTAAGAGTTTTGAAGTTCGGATGACTCATTCTTTTGTGCTTTAGAGCCAACTTTACTTTTGGAACTCTTAACAATCGAGCATGCATTTCTTGGACAATTGTTCCAATCTCTTTGTAAAATCATACCTTTCCTTGAACTAGTTAACAAGATCTGTTGAGTAGCTCGATTCCTTATAGTACACTGATCAGTCGAGAACTCAACACTGAATCCGTTGTTCGCAGAATTGTGAAACTGATAACAGGTTATGCTTTAAACCTTCGACATACGAGACTCCAGTAACCTGTATATCATCATTCTCTAAGGTTCCGAATCCTCTGGTAAAACCAAAGTTATCATCACCAAAGAGTACACGTGGGCCTTCTTGTTCTGTGTAAGAGCTAAGGAGATGTTTGCTTCCAGTCATGTTCCTTGAGCATCCACTATCAATGTACCAGATAGTTGCTTGTACACCTCCTTTGTTGGTCAAACCCACGCGAACTTGCAATCAAATTAGGCTTTAGGTACCCCTTTTGGATTGGGTCCTGAGGGGTTAGAGTTGGTTTTAGGGATCCATACAAACATGGCACTTCTATTGTAATCAGATAGATCAGAAGGCCTGGTTTGTCTCCCATAAACATCTACATAATCATACATCTCTTCATATGCATTCTGATCAGTATGATTATTTGTGCGAGCCTTGAGTGAATCAGAAGACTTGGGATTTTTCCTTGCAGTTTGTCTTCTTTTAACCCAGTGGGGCTCAGGTGCAGCAGCCCTAGGTTTCTGATTGTAAGGGTAGGTACGACTGCTACCATTAAAAGATTCATATCTTTTTTACATAAATGGTCTTAGCAGTTTACCTTTAGCTTGCTTGTTAGGCAGCTGACCCTGATTAGGTTTCAGATTAGATTTTCCTTTGACAGGTTGTCTTTTCTGATACCTAATCTGCTGATCAGGTTGAGGTCTCTTCAGAAGAATTGGGGTCTTCTGTTGATTCCTCGGCTGATGCTTAATCAGTTGGGGTCCATTTCTGTTACCTTTCTGATTTGGCACTTGCCTTACTTGTCCAGCAGGTCTCTTTCCCTTATCAGATACATATTTTGCTTTATGTGTATCTATATCAGAAACTCGTTTGATTATACCTTTTTGAAGTGAACCAGACGGGGCTTTTGAGGATGTAGAAGGGTTTTCATACCCAATTCCTTTCTTATTAGTTGTCGTTCAAAAATAGTTGTTCATATCCTGAACGGTTTTCGAAGATTTTGTGAAAACCTGTATTTTCTTACGTAAACTATCCTCAGTTAATTTCAGACACTCATGTAGTCGAAAGAGTTCATCAAACTTAGCTTGTAAGATTTTAAAATCATCAGCTTGTTGTTTATTGATAGCTAGTTGTTCCTTAATCTGCTTCTCCTGATCAGAAGAATTAACTTTCAGAACTTTCAGTTCTTCAGTTATCTTCTGAGCAGCTTCAGCTGATTTTAGTTCATCTGCTTTACTGACAGCATTTTCCTTAACAAGGAGTATTTTTAATCCTCAACTTATCGTTTTCGGCTTCCACTATTGTATAAGTGTCTACTGCGTTAGAGAGATCATCAAGCAATTGCTCAGAATAGAGCTGCAAGTCAATCTCTCCAGCAGGTGTGCTAATTATAGTTGATGTGGAAACTGAAAGAGCAGAAGGTTTAGAGGTTACCTCAGATTGGTCATCCTCCTTAGCCATCAGACAGATTTCATCATCAGAAGAGAATATCAGATCATCGTAGACGTAGAAATCATCAGCGTTGCTTATCAGACAAAAGTCTTCTCTTGATGAGTTGCGAAATCCTCGAAGGCGGATAAGAATCATCAATTTCGATATATCGGCAACCATGGCTTTCTGTCTCTATAAGCGTTGCTCTCTTACATTAAATTCTCTTCTCTTTCTTTTGGAGTCAGGTCTGGGCAATCTGCGCTGTAATGACCTGGTTTCTCACAGTTGAAACATTCTCCACGATCCACGAAACTTCTTCTGCCAGGTGAGTCATTCCATCTGTAGAATCTGTCAGGTGACTTACCTGTCTGATTGTAATCAAAATTTCTTCTCTCAGATCTGTTGTCTCTTCTTTCATCAGACCGATCATCTCTTTTCTTATCTTCTCTGCGATCCTTTCTGTGATCATCTCTTCGATCATCAGATCTGTTCCTTTCTGGAGATCTGTCAGCTGGCCTCCTATCTCTTCCTCTGCTATTTTGATAATCCCTGTAAAATCTGCGATACTTACCAAGTTGAATGTTAGATTTTTCAAGTTTTCTGGTTAGCAAAGCAATCTATTTAGTTTGGCTTATAATATTTCCAACGAGTTCGATTATACTTTGAGTTCTTTCTTTGCTTTGAATTGAATCTGTTGATTTTGATGTGGCGGTGTGGCTTCAATGGCGACTTCGTCTTCTTCTTCTTGCCCTCTTTCGATCAGATCGAACTCATGGGCTTTAAGACTCAGGAACAGGTTGCTTGGCTTCATCTTGGCAATATCTTGACAATCCTTTATTATAGTGACTTTCATATCCCACTTCTTGGTTAGAGATCTCAAGATCTTGTAATTGATATCTTTATCTGACATTTCTCGTTCAAGTTCCCGTAACTTGTTGACTGACATGATGATTCTTCCATCGAGCTCATTGTTGGTTTCATTTGGTAGCATCTTAAGTTTCTCGAATTTCACCAGTTCAGCTTGCAGTCTGCTATCTTTAATCAGATCATTTCCTTCACACATTTCAGCAAGCGTATCCCACATTTGTTTGGCTGTCTTGAGATACTTTATCTTTTCTCTGGTTATCTTGTCCATGGTCTTCATGATTATGTGCCTGGCTATCGTATCCAGAGTGTACAACTTTCTCTCTTCAGCATCCATCAGGGCAGGACTCTTTCTGACAAGACTTCCAACTGCAAAATCTGGATCACCTCCAACAGCTGGGTTGTCATGATAGATGATGATGGGTCCTCGTTCAAGAACTTCCATCATTCTGCTGCTTATTGATCCCAGATGGTTGCTCATGTATATTGTCCAGTCTGCATACTCATCAATGGAAAATTTAGGCAAATCATGATACATACCCGAAGTATTATCCATGCTGATCGTGAGTTTGAAAATGAATGAGATTTGAAAAAGGTTTTTCAAGATCAGTTCAAGTGAGCACAAAGGTTCTTCCTCAAGAACCGATGATATTCAAAGCCCGTTGGTCTATAGAACCCTTTGCTCGATACCAACTTGTAGGTCCCGAACGGGTTTCGTGAGGCGTAAGTCTAGAGGGGAGGGTGAATAGACTTGAAAAAACTTTTTTTTTGCAAATCGGTGTGATTGCGGTTTGCTGATCATCGTGTAGGTGAATCGGTTTGGACTCATATCCAACTTATGATCGCTGAGGGAAGATCGATTCGGTATCTACCGGTTTAACGATTGTCAGGGAAGCTAGTTTATACCGTGTGAAAACCAGTTTTATCAAATCAGATTCTCAAGTCTGTTTTCAATCAGCTGACTAAACTGTCAAACTAATCAGATCAGTTGCTTGGTGCAAACTGATATTAACTTTCGAAATATGTATGCGCATTTAAGCCCGTTTGTGTGCAATAGTGTAAAGCGGTTAAAGAAGCAAGTAAATGCACACAAGATTTTTATAGTGGTTCGGACAACCCGATCCCACGTCCACTCTTCCCTATTACAAGGGGCACCAACTTAACCGACTTAACCAACTGGACTTAGTTTAACGTGTTAGTCCAACACCCAACAGATGTTTACCGAGTTCACACTCAATCGATCCCAGAAATCAGAACTAGAAACCCTAGTCTGAAATCTTGCAAAACAAACTTAACCTAACTTTTGGGTTTGGGTAAAGATTTGTTGTTGTTCCAACTGGAAATCTATCCTAGTGTTTATGTAGCCAAAAGCTAGAGGATGAGATTTCTATGCTAAGAACAATGGGATGAACACTTAGAAAATTCTTCAAATTTGTGTTCTTCGTGCGGAAATTTTGCTATAGTTTGAGCTTCTTGATAATTTCCATTTTTTTACTTTGAAGAGCAATCCCATATTTATAGACCACGAAATCAAAGAACCGTTGGAGAGCAATTTGAATTTCCGGTTATATTTGGTAGGATTACAGGATTGATGTGACGTGCTTCAGGAACGGCATGGCCAAAAGCGTGAATAGTTGTCCTTTATAGTCGTTTGACTCTGGAGCGCCGAATCCCGCATTGTCAGCTCCGTGCATACGTGTCTTGTTCTCATTGGATAACAAGTACACTTTTCAGTGTTTGTTTTACCAACTAAAGTTGACATTCTCTTTGTTCAGATCAACAACGTATGACTGGTGTAACATCAGTTGACACAGGTGTGGTGACGATCGATTCTGGCCATAATCGATCTACTGATAGAATCTTCCGATGCCAGTTGTCTTAGCTTCAACTAGCAGACTCGGCTGAGGTAGGTCTTACGGTCTTCAGTGCGGATCTTGATCTTACGGTAGTCTTCGATCTTGGTCTTACGAGCTATTGGCCGTGTGTTTCACGATCATCGATTAATCGATCATTCGACTAATCGACCTTACCTATACATATTGAGTTCCCCTCAATATGTGACCTACCTATACATCATCATTTGTCTATACATTTCATCCGGTCATCCTAACTTTGATTATAAGACATCGATCGACCAATGTGTCCGATTGGTCCTATTACAAACTGTTTTGGAACTTCCATCAAAACTAAATACAAATTTCCCAACAACAACAATCAATATAAATAAAAACTATATAATTAGAATAATAAATTGTTCGACAATGAAAAATATACAAATTTATATTGCACTTCAATGGAATTACTGGGTACGTATTGAACGAAAAAATCAAATGAATTCTACGAATAGTAATGTTCCTTGTACATCTTCAATTCATCATATTTGATAAATAAATCTCCAACTACATAAAAAAATCATTAAATTTATAACAAATATATATATATATATATATATATATAAAATATATATATATATATATATAATTTGTTTATTTATAGATTTTAAACTTACGTGTGAGAAACTTTCTATCATCCCTAAAATCATCTCGAAGACGACATAAGTCTACAAATATTGTATCATCAAAAAATAAATTCATCATTCCTAACAAAAACAAAGTCACTAAGAATTGCAATTTTTTTGCATGAGAATGATAATTTTGGATGATGGAACTTCTCTTTAAATAAGTGTACGACAATAAATTAGTGGGCTTGTATTCAACACGTCATTAAAGCCTTATTTAATTTTATTTAATTTTCCAACAAAAATACAAATCAAGAATTGATCAAAGATAAATATGGGACAAAAGAAAAAAATATACGCATGTTTTTTTTATCAATTAGAGTAATATAATCAATATGTTAAAATATTGACTAAATTTAAGAGTGTGAGTTATTATATTTATGGTACTTTTTAATATCACAATTAAAAAAAAAATTGTCAATATACAATCTTTTTGGTTGAGTAATTCAATCACAATTACTATTTCAAATAACTTAATGCCCAATTAATAATCTCGTTAATTTATGTGGTAATCATACCTCCAAATTGACATAATCAAAGACTGGGGTGATTGGATCACAATGTGATTAAGATAGAAAGTTACAATTAAATGTTATATATAAATATAATTTCATTAAGTTGGAAAATTGAGAGATTAATCAAAATTAAATTATATAATAAATGGTTGTTAAATTGCTAAAATGGAGATGACATAATACATTAATGATCATAGTTACTAAATTAAATTAAAAGAATACTTACCTTTATAAATAAATTATTCAATTATTTGTTGACTACAATTACGAAATTACCTAAATCATATAATTCAAATAAACTGAGTAAGAACTAATTCTATAAAAAAATAAACGAATCAAATTTTTTAAAATAAAAATTTATTAACAAAAAACATGATATTACATAATAAATGATTGGTCAATATTACCAAAATGAGAGATTATATATTTAATGGTATAAATTACCAAATTAAAAATTGCACAATAAATGATTGGTCATAATAACTCAAAAAATAGAATACTTACAAATATAATAATAATATGATAAACTTGGTTTTGTTATTAAAAAGAATAAAATTATTCGAGGATGAGATGTATAAAATGGGACAATTTTCGACATTAACACCACTACAGGTTTGGTCCACAATTAGAAAAAAATAAAACAAACCAAATAAAGAAAATTAGAGAAAAAGAAAAATACATAGATGGTACCTACAATTTTTCCCACGATCAAAGCACTACAATTGAAATTAATTTATAACATATCATTAACGAATTGAATTAATGGTGAATTTAAATGGATAAAATTAATAACACAACATAGATCACATAATTAGAATAATAATAATAATAATAATAATAATAATAAAATTAAGCAAAAACGTAGAGTAAAAATACTTCATACGTAAGCAATTAGAAGGATATTATTTATTTTCACTAAAAGGTATCAGTTGCTTTTACTAAAAGATAATACTTATGAAAGGTATTACTTGATTACACTAAATAGTATTAGTTGTGATGGTCCCGGTGGGAAAACCTATTTTTCTGCGTCTTGGAAAAAAATGTTTTATTTAGGTGCATATAAAAAAGCAAAGGAGGGCGTGTTTCCAATTTTTTTCTTTTAAGCTCATGTGTTGTGTTTTTGCTTATAACTAGATGCATATGACAAGTATAAACATAAAGCGAAAAAAACAACACAACAATATATAGTGGTTAGGACAACCCGGTCCTACATCCACTCTCCCTCTCTAGGGAAATTCCTTATCAACTTCTGAGCTTTCTGACTACCTCGTAGTTTACTTACTCAACTCGGCCCTGAGTTTTCTGACTACTCCACGTAGTTTACTAACTCAAACTCTTAGATGTTTAACGAGTTCACACTCCTTTGGGACTTATCACCCTCACTCGGGTTTGCCTAACAACTACCTCACTTCACCACTGGGTTTGGGTTTGGTGTTGTCTCCAACTATGGTGAGATTTTCCCTTACAATGGTTTAGCCTCAATCTTGGGTTGGGAAAATCTCTCTAAGCTTATGATACATCGTGGGTTGCTTAGGTTGGGTTCTAGAACACTCTTTGAATATATTTGTATATCTACAGACTTGTGTTCTAGGGTGGGAATGCTTTGACTATAACGCTCTTTGGCTTTGTAGCATTTTGTGCATAATCTCCACGCATCCACCCTACGATAATGAAGGAAGAACTTGTATTTATAGTGTGGATTTGAATGTTACCGCTGGAGAGAATCACATTCAAATCCATACTATTCTTTTGTAAGTTCTACTTGACTTTTTTCAGTTTGGTTGTCTTCCTCTCGTTGGTCCACGTCCACCGGATTCCAATGGCTATATTCCTCGACTTGATTGCCTCGGAACATTCGGGATATCTTGAGCATTCAATACATTCTTGAAGTCTTGATATTTCTCTGAGTCTTGAGTTCTCTGAGTCTTGAGTTCTCTCGAGTCTTGAGTTCTCTCGAGGCTTCGGTTCTCGATATCCTCTTGAGTCTTGATATCCTCGATTTCTTCTTGAGTCTTGAAACTAACTTTGTTCTATATCTCGCCGACTATACATGGTGCGAGATAATATCCTGAAACACTCTAAAAATCTGATTCATCTATCAAGATTATCCCAACATGTCATACTTTCGGGGTTTTGGGATCTAACCAAAATCCTTTTTATTAAATTTATTTCCCAACAATTTCCCCTTTTTTATGATGCCAAAACCTATCTTGTTACAAACATATAACCTATACTCGTGGGTTTAGGTTTTTCCTATTACAAGAATGGTAAATCTCTAATCAATTTAAATCATTCAATGATTTCTTCAAGAATGAATATTTCCTAAATAGATCATTACTAAATACTTAAACAATTTCTCCCATAGCATCATATAGTTTCCCTTTTATATGAGCATACAATCAGATCAGAGACATTCAATCAGGCATATCAACATAAAAGACATGTAAAAAGATAATGAGGTATTATCTTTGAGCATAAAGATAAAAGTTTCATTGATTGTATGTTATCAGTTACAGATTACAATGAACTTATCAAAGAAATAAAGAAAAAAAAACATAAAGAATTACAAGTCTTCAGTTTTGGTCTTGATCTTACTTCTTATTTCGGCTCCTCATTCTTCTTCAATGGACCTTGTCGATCAGGTATACTGACACTCATCTTTGACTGAGTTCAGTTTCTTCTGACTTCAGACATCTTGACCCTCGGTCTTTTTGACCTATACTGAGTCTCAGTTTACTTTACTTCTTGGAGTCTCGGATCACTTTACCCAAGCTATCTGATTTCTTCTTTGCCTGATCTGATTAGCTCGACTAATCAGATCAACACATCTTTAGATCAACATAGCATCAGGTCATTATATCAGGTTAGCATATCAGGTTTATCATATCTGATCTTGATCACGTCTGATCTCGATCAGTCTTCATCTGCTCATTATCATATCTGATCTCGATCACGTCTGATCTTGATCAGTCTCTTTTGCTCATATTCTGATTTGCAACCTTCTCTTCTGATTTGCTGGTTTTAGCTTTTCTTCACTTCTGGTTTTTGCACAGCTCATCATTTGAACTCATCTAACTTATTTGATCTCGATCAGTCTCGTCTGCAGCCATGTCTTGATCTTGATCATCTACTTTTGATTCTGTGAGTTCCCCCTCAAGTTGAAGTTCCCCTTTCAACTGATATAGACCGATATATCTGATTTGGTGAAGTTTTCAAGCTCAGCTGATTTTCTTCATTTGATCAGCTTTGTATGTAATCAGATTTTTGTTGACCTAATCTGATTCTCCTCAGATTAAGCCAATTCTTGGAAAGTGTTACTGCCAAAACTTAGTCTAGAGTAGTAGCCTCTATTCCCTAAGTTTGTGCGATTTGACATGTATAGATATCGTCTGACACTCTCGATATGTCAATCCGCCGTAACTTTATCCAATTATCGATCGCGTGATTTCTACAAGCTGTCCTTGTGATGCAAATTTTTCTAAAAAGGCTTTGAGAACTCAAATTTGCATCTGCACCCTTGCTTGGCCTCTATAAATTTGACCAATATTTTACACGACATAACTCATTCACCATACTTATCTTCTTTGTAGAATCATGTATCCTGGTGAACCCTTGTTTCCGGTGAGACTTCCGGCAAACACTTTTACCCCCTTTTCCATGATTTCATTTTCTCAAATCAACCCTGTGTGTCCCTTTTTGCGGTTCTCGTCGTCATCAAAGATTTCTCATACAATCGTTGCTAAGCTTCTCTACCATCAGGGTGGCGGATCCGCTGTCGCAACTGAGAAGACACTTCTCCTAATCGTATGCACCTTGTGTGTCTTTCTGGATGACGTAACCAGCATTAGCAGACTCAGTCTGAAAATGAACGTGAGTTTGATATACGATCTTGATCAGACAACAGCTGATCTTCCTATATCAACTCACCATTTAACAGCTGGAGAGCCCACTGACTCTTTCTTAGGGCTCCTGGCTTAAAAATCCTATCAAGGCCGCTCTCACTCCATTGGAGAGTCCATCAGTTTGCGGCATAGGATTACCTTTCAAGCCTCCCTCACCCTGTTAAGTGGGGGAAAATGAGAGCATGAGATCTTAAAATCTCTCTCTCCTCCTCTTAATCACTACCCTGTAGATCGGGTTTGGGTTTGGATGAAGGTTTAGGGTTATGGCTTAAAGGTTTAGGGTTTAGAGTTATGTATTGACCTCCGGGTTCTCTTGCATTTGTAACTTGTAATGTAACCTGACCCTCGGGTTTTTATCAATGAAAAGTTCTATTATTCCATTGTTGTGTAAAACTTTATGTTTCCTTGATACCACTTGTTGGTATCAGATCAGAGACAGGTTTAAAAAAAATAGATCTGCTCAGGCGATTATATTGAAGAAGTAATCTTTTGAGCACCTGCTCTGATACCACTTGATGGTCCCGGTGGGAAAACCTATTTTGTGCGTGCGGAAGCAAAAAACGTTTTATTTCGTGCATATAAAAGCGGGGTGAGAGGCGAGTGTTTCCAATTTTTTTTTTTTTAAGCTCATGTGTTGTGTTTTGCTTATAACTAGATGCATATGACAAGTATAAACATAAAAGCGATAAACAACACAAAGAATATATAGTGGTTCGACAACCATCCTACATCCACTCTCCTCTCTAGGGAAATTCCTTATCAACTTCTGAGCTTTCTGACTACCTCGTAGTTTACTTACTCAACTCGGCCCTGAGTTTTCTGACTACTCCACGTAGTTTACTAACTCAAACTCTTAGATGTTTAACGAGTTCACACTCCTTCGGGACTTATCACCCTCACTCGGGTTTGCCTAACAACTACCTCACTTCACCACTGGGGTTTTGGGTTTGGTGTTGTCTCCAACTATGGTGAGATTTTCCCTTACAATGGTTTAGCCTCAATGCTTGGTTTGGAAAAATCTCTCTAAGCTTATGATACATCGTGGGTTTGCTTAGGTTGGGTTCTAGAACACTCTTTGAATATATTTGTATATCTACGACTTGTGTTCTAGGGTGGGAATGCTTTGACTATAACGCTTTTTTGGCTTTGTAGCATTTTGTGCATAATCTCCACGCATCCACCCTACGATAATGAAGGAAGAACTTGTATTTATAGTGTGGATTTGAATGTTACCGTTGGAGAGAATCACATTCAAATCCATACTATTCTTTGTAAGTTCTGCAGCTTTTTCAGTTGGGTTGTCTTCCTCTCGTTGGTCCACGTCGGTTTGGATTCCAACGGTTATATTCCTCGACTTGATTGCCTCGGAACATTAGGGATATCTTGAGCATTGATGCATTCTTGAGTCTTGATATTTCTCTCGAGTCTTGAGTTCTCTCGAGTCTCCGGTTCTCTGAGTCTCTTGAGTTCTCTCGAGTCTTCGAGTTCTCTGAGTCTTGAGTTCTCTGAGGCTTCGGTTCTCGATATCCCTCTTGAGTCTTGATATCTCGATTTCTTCTTGAGTCTTGAAAACTAACCTGTTCTATATCTGCCGACTATACATGGTGCAGATAATATCCTGAACACTCTAAAACTGAATCCTGATTCATCTATCAAGATTATCCTGAACATGTCATACTCAGGGGTTTTGGGATCTAATCAAAATCCTTTTTATTAAATTTATTTCCCAACAAGTTGAATAGTACGGAGATTATTAGTTGTTTAACGAAACAATATTCATTTGTTACATGTAAGGGTATTACTTTGTTAAAAAAAAAACTTAATATTGAAAGAATAAAGATTTAATCATATATTGAGATTTTACAAATAAATCGAAAAAATATAACTTGAAAAAAAAGCGTAATATACTAATTGCACCACAGACTCAACTGATTCAAACTCATTTTCAGATTTGAAACAAATTACAATTGCATTGGTTATTACATGTCTGCTTCAAAAATATATATTATTATAAATCAAACATGAAGATTTCCTGTGTAATTACATGTTGGCACTAACAACCTGCAACTTTGATTTTCATTGCTTCTCATTATGTGTGAAGGTGAGTATATATAAACTTGATCTTCTTCTTCTGAAGATGAATCTCTCTACAGAAATAAAAACTACCTTATTACAATGCTGAGAGATCAAATTTGTCAAAAATAATGTCAAAATCACAAAACAACATTAGCATATTCAAGAAAATATAAAACATGGGATGAAGGAGATGTTTTTGGATTAGAAACAATAAAATAATGGATTCTAAAAAGTGGAATGATGAAACTTTTTGAAGATGGAACTTCTCTTTAAATAGGTGCGATAACAAATCAACGGGCCTTGAATTCAGCCCATCATTAAATCCGCATTAAAGTTTATCAAATAAATGTGAAAAATAATTTACTTAATTGATGCAAAATAATGGACGATCAAGATTAATCCACTAAAAACGATCTACGTCCGAGGACGATTGGCGCCAAAACTATAAAAGAAAAAATATCTCCTATTATATATTTATGATTTGTATATAAATTGTTGTTTACAAAAATAAATACTCCAATATTACATCTCGATATACTACATAATAAAATATACTAATTTTGATTACTCTACTAAATTAAACAAAGACGGGAGAAATATAATTTCTAGTCCTAAAATTTTGGACGATTGCATTTTAATCCTGTATTTTTTGAAAATTTCAATTTTAATCCTGAATGTGTCAATTTCAATCATTTTTTGTCAAAAAATTTAAAATATCGCCGGAATAGGTATGTGCACCTCGCGTGACACTTCAATATTAAGATTTTTTAAATTTTTCGACGAACTATCATATAATTAAAAAAAAAAAAATTGAAGTGTTTATATGAGGTGCACATGCTTATTCCGACGAGAATTTAATATTTCCAACAAAAAAATACTGAAATTGACACATTCATGACTAAAATTAAAAAATTTCATGACTAAAATAAAATTGTTTGAAATTATAAAGATCAAAATTGATATTTTCTCCGAACAGGGTAAAACAATAAAAATTGGAAAGGGTGTGTTGGCATGATAAGACCAAAACAATTAATAAGCCCAAAATGTGATACACCCCCCTGTGACCAACTAAAGCCCATTACATTCCTTTCCCAAGCTTCTTATTTGTTGTGCTGCAGGTCATCGCTAATCTTGTGCCCTCAGGCTGCGATTGGTAGGAGTTATTATGAGTTTAATAGTGGTCAGTAATTATTTGCAAGACCATTTGGTAGGCAACATATCGGGCATACTAATTAGTAAGGATCCGATTTTTTTATTGATGACCCACACCGTAATACCGTTCTTTTCCTACGAATCACTATTCCCTTTCACACTAAACAATACCTCCTCCCCCAAGGTATTCGCCGAAGAGGGCTTCTACAGTCACTTTCGACGGACGATTTTGCCCTTCTTCAATTAATATATCACCAAACTATATAACTTCTGTTTATTCCATTATTGCTTTTTTTTTCGAGGGTTTTCAATTTTGGTGGGGATGCAGAATTTTGAAGTTTTGGCACATACGAGCACGGTCGTCGACGGCGGCGTTTCGAATACAAACGACGGCGACGTCATGGGTAGTGTCGATTAAGGTATTTATCACACCTAATTCGATTTTCTCATTCACGAATCGTCCACCTCAACTATCACTCGACACTGTAGCTTTCTAATTTGTCTTGCGTACCACTGTAGTTTTCTCCTAGTTGGATTATTGAGGTGTGATGCAGTAATTGGAGTGTATGGTTGTCGATTAAGTAGGGTTTTTAATTGATGCAGGGTTGGGGTTGGGTTAATTGATACTCCCTCCATCCTGATTTTGATTATCCACTTTCCATAAATAGTCATCCTAATTTTGTTTATCCATTTCCAAATAAGGCAATAAAGAAACATTCAATACTATTTAATACTATTATTTCTCTCCACCAAACCCAATTTACACTATTTAATACTATTATTTCCCTCCATCAAACCCACTTTACCCACTTTACACCATTTAATACTATTATCTCCTACTTTTTCTTAATCTCCGTGTCTACAGTAAATGGATAATCAAAAATAGAATGGAGGGAGTAATATTTTTCTTAATTTGAGGTTTGATGCAGGTTGTCGATTAAGTAGGGTTCTTTATTGATGCAGGGTTGGGGTTGGGATAATTGATAGTATTTTTGTTATTTGAGGTTTGATGCAGGTTGTGGATTAAGTAGGGTTCTTAATTGATGTAGAGTTGGGGTTGGGTTAATTGATAGTATTTTTCTTATTTGAGGTTTGATGCATGTTGTCTATTAGGGTTCTTAATTGATGCAGGGTTTAGGATTTGGGTTAATTGATAGTATTTTTCTTATTTGAGGTTTGGTGCATGTTGTCTATTAGGGTTCTTAATTGATGCAGGGTTGGGATTGGGTTAATTGATAGTATTTTTCTTATTTGAGGTTTGATGCAATAGGGTATTTGATATTGGTGTGTATTGGGTTAATGATTCAATATGTTCTTAAAAATGGTGTGTATTGAGGTTGATGCAATAGGGTATTCGATATTGGGTTAAAAAATACTATCTCCTACACTACATGATTTTGGGCCAAGATTGCTGATGTAGTTTTTTTCATGAGAATAAACTAGTTGGAATGTACCACACTTCATGATGTGTTATTGATAAAAGCATAAATTCAACATTATTTTGGAGATGAACTCAATTGTCAACTGAATTAGGTGGGTTTATAGTATGAAAATATGTTGTTCATAGTTGTTTGAGCTGTAGTTGTTCTAGGTGTTCAATGGTTCTGTCAATAAATTGTGGACTGGTATGTTCTTCTACTTGTTCTAGTTCTAATTTTTTGATTGTCTAAATTGTGGACAGAAATGTTGTTTAATGTTTGGGGAAATGTATGTTGTTGATTGTGAAAATGAGGACAGTAATATTGGCAATCATTTATCTTATATATGTGGATTGAAATGCTGACATGCAAAATCAAATCATAATTCTAAAGTTTGTGTTGGTCAAAGATTTGATTGTCAATATTGATATACCTATACAACTGATACTCGTTTGATGAAAAATTGTTTGTTGTTTGTAGGTAACAATCTATTTTGTCCCTCTACATATCCGACGATGTTGTCACTAGTGATGAAGAAACTGTTGGTTTACTTATTGATAGAACATATGCAACGTCGGAGAAAGGTTGTGTGTCTTATACTAGCACATATGATTATCAAAACGTCTAATAGAAGAGTTAGATGACGTGATGATGTTATGTCTTATGGCATGATTAATAAGATACCTAACCAATAAAGTCGTTTAAATAGATTGTATGCAATGACTGATGTTGCATGTATAAAAAACTTAAGAATGGACCGAAACACTTTTGCTAGACTTTGTCAATTACTGAGGGATTTAGGAGGTTTAAAAGATCAATGTTATGTGTGTGTTGAGGAACAAGTGTCAATGTTCTTATCTATCTTGAGTCATCATATAAAGCAAAGTGTTGTCTCGTTTGATTTCCGACGTTTAGGTCAAATAGTGTCGTATTATGTTGGTCCCAAAAAACCCGATTTAAAACTCGTAAAATCTCAATGGGAGGTGACTTTAAAAATTTTCGAATGTGTGTTATGCAGATTTGCTAAAGAATGTATGACAGTTAATATGAAAGCAAATAAGAACACACGTATTTTTATAGTGGTTCGGACAACTCGTCCTACATCCACTCTTTCCTTCATGGAGCACCAACTTAACCAACAGATGTTTACCGAGTTCTCACTCAAACGGGATTTATCTCCCTCACGGGATTGCCTACCCTCCCTTTCTGGATTGCTTAGATGTTTACCGAGTTCTCACTCAAACAGAACTTATCTCCCTCACGGGATTGCCGATTAACTACCTTACTTAACCACTAATTCTCTCTCAAGAAAGGGTATGGGTTTGGAGTTATTTCCAACTAGGTGAGATTTTCCCTTACATTGTTTTAGCCTTTAAGCTAAGGTGGGAAAATCTCTCTAAGCTTATGATATGACATTTTTGATTAGATACAATGAAGAACACTCTTGGGTAAATTTGGATATGTAATGCTCTGTATTCTTGAATGGAGTTGCTTGAATATTTGGCTTTTAATTTCACTTTGCAGATCCTCCATTATCTTCTTTTGAAGATAGTGCAATGTATTTATAGTGTGGATTTAAATATTACCGTTGGAGAGTAATATTCAAATCCATACTAATAGTCTTCCAGCTTTTATTTGCCCTTTTGCACTGTTGGTTGCAACTTTATGTCACATTCATATATGTGTTGTCACCTTCTTATTGGCCAGCTTTTTGTGTGTCTAACGGATCTGATCTGGTCGCCTGATTACTGTTCATCTCTTCTGATTTTGGTCACCTAATCTGGTCGCCTAATTTCTGGTCTGTAGAAATCTGATCTGCTGAAATCACTGTTCATCAGGTGCTGGAAACATTGTTCATCAGGTGTGAAAAAACGCTTCATCAGTCTTTCAAACTTGTTCATCAGTCTTTGATTTCCTTTGTTCATCCGACCTGATTTCCTTTGTTCATCGACCTGATTTCCTTTGTTCATCGATTCGATTTGATTTACTTTGATTTGATTTCTTCTCGCTTTGATTTCTAATTTCTTCTCTCACGATTTACGATTTCTTCCGCAAATTTTTTATCAGCTTTTCTTCATCACAAATCAGCATGCTTCTTCTTGTTCAGCTCATCAGTTAACTCGGAACTCATCCTACTCATCTGATCTCGATCAGCCTTGTCTGCAGCCTCGTCTGATCTCAATCATCTTCGTCTGATTTCATGAGTTCCCCCTTAACTTGTTATCTGTAGATTATCTTAAATAACACAAGTTGATAATGTTTTGACATAATTAATCAAAACTAAAATATCCCAACATATTACATGAACCTTGTCCTAAATGCTGTTATAAAACTTCAATATTTGTTTTTGGTTAAATCGACTCCTATTCCTGAAGATTCAGTCGATCCACGATGAAAATGGTTTAAGGTAATCTACCCTCTTACAACCCATGTTGTGAATATTTATATATATAATTTAATAATCATTTATGTGTAATGTAGGGCTGCTTAGGTGCTCTAGACGGTACCCATATTGACATTACAATGCCAAATAGTGAAAAGGGGAAATTCAGAAATAGAAAGGGTCGTATATCCACCAACTTATTGGGTGTCTGTGATACACAAATGCAATTTGTGTACTTCCTACCCGACTGGGAAGGGTCAACTGTTGATGCTAGGATACTACGAGATGTTGTTACCCGACCTCACGGATTGAGAGTCCCAAAGGGTATGATCATCATTTATTCATTATCTTAACCATTATTTATTATTCATTATCTATTGTTGTTTTGAATTTTATTTCCATGTGTATGTGTAGGACAATACTATCTCTGTGACAACGGGTATGCGAATGCTGAGGGATTTCTAGCTCCACATAGGGGATGTAGAAACCATCTGAAAGAGTGAGGCCCAAATACCGGTCGGCCAACCAATCACCAGGAACACTTCAACATGAGACATACTAGAGCACGCAACGTCATAGAGCGTGCATCTGGTGTCTTAAAAAAACGTTTTGCAATACTTAGGAGAACCACATTTTACCTATCAAGACACAAGTTAGAATTATAATTGCTTATTTTTTGTTACACAACTTCATTCGATGACATATGGCCATTGATCCTGTTGAGCAACATCTTGATGAAGATGAGGACGATGACATCGAGGATGACGTCGATGACACAGAGGATGAGCCTGAAGATATTATAGATACGGTTGAGTCGTCGCTTGAATTTAATCAATGGAGGGACTAGTTCTCCATTGCCATGCATCAGGAATGGAGAAATCCTACTTAGTTGGATTGTGATGTGTTGTGTTGTTTTTAACGATATTGTTGTACACTTTCATTCACTTTTATGTTTTTCTGATTGTGAAATATTCCTATTTTTTCTTTCGATGTTGGTTATTGGTGATAACAATTGTTTGAGCAAGTTCATGTATAATTATAATGATATGTCCTCCCTACCAACTTTTTATCTGTAGGTACCAACTATAAAATAGTGTTCGGCCATATCGTGGGCAGATCATTAAATTCATGTTTTGACTTACAGGTTTTTACTGTGGACATATGAGTTGGTCATATTGTGAGCAGTTCATTAAATTTTAGTCAAAAGCTCACCCGTTTTTATTGTGGTCATATGAGTAGGTCATACAGTTGGCAGAACATTAAATAAATTTTTGGGTTTGGATTTAAAATATGTTTACAAGCCATTATTTATTCACCTATAAAAAGAACTTCACATTAAAGAGGATAGTCTGTATTTCCTTCTCAATGGCTCTTAAAATTCCAGCACAGGAAACGATCTTGTACACGAGCCGATGGTCCAAATACTTAAACCATTGGTTCGTACTCTCTTTAGTGGAACAACACTATGTGGGCAATTGGAGTGGGCGACAGGATCCCAATTTTCATGCTATGGCATTTGCCATAGGATCTGTGAATGAGACCTACCACACTTGATTTTTTACGTGAGCGATCTTTCTTTGAAAGAAGGCCCCCTTGAGGCAAAATGGCATGATTTGTTTTCGATGAGTGATTGTCTCTCCGGGTGTACAATGGGTGCAAGAAGCAACACTATACATGCTGAAACAAGTGTTTGGAAATACTATATAAAGGTTAGTCCCCATCTAGTTAAACTTTTCAACTATACATTTTAATTATTAGAAGTATTCCACAAATACATGTTGTATATTGTTTTGCAGCAAAACAATCTTGTAAGGGCTTACTGGATCGGTGAGCCTGAGTTCGAACATATGACAACTATGTTTAAGAGGGCTCGCTCGCTCTGCCTCGTCCTACGGCTCTTCAGTCGCCTTTCCACTCACCACGTCATCCAGAGGTCATTGTCATCAGTGATGATTCAAATCCGACAGATAGGTTATTTCATACAGGCTCGATCCTAAACTTAACTGATGACTCTGACAAAGTCATATCGCCACTTTTGGGCAGCCGGTATCCCATGGCTCGAAGGTTTTCGATGAGATTCTTTCCCCACCTAGAGAAGAAGTTGGTGGTAGTGTTCGCTCTCGATTCCTGACACAGAATGTTGGACCACGTATGCCTACAATTCGATTGAACCCAACCCCTATGGACTACCCCAACACCCAAAACTCTCGTGCCCGACACGTTGGTTTTGGTTTAGTGAAAGGCGTTGATGGCAGTTTCTAATTTGTAAGCTTGTCATTGGTTGTTCCCTTGAAGGGTGTTTATCTTTTTCAAATTCCTTGTATTTCAATTGCTCTCATGGTACTTTTCAGTTTCAGTGATTTTAATGATGCATTTATGACATTTCCGGCAGTACTACCCATTTTAATTTATCTTATCATTAACGTATCATAAAACTAGTTTATTATTTTTGTGATAATATCCAATACGAGTATTATTTAAAAAATAATAAAAAAAATTTGTGCATATAAAATAATACTTATAATCGTGGTCATCAGTATTCAATAGTGGTCTTAAGTGTAGTTTAATACGTGGTTCAATAAATTTTGTGAATACAAACCGGTCATCAAAATACACAATTACATACGAATCAGTGGGTGTAAACCTGGGTCAGTAATATAAGTCAACACATAAAATATCGAATTAAACAGAGTCAAACAGTAATACCATAGAGCTAATTACAAAAGCAACTATGATAGTTCAAGTCATAGTTCGACGTTCACCTACAACAACACAAGCAACCAAACAACAAGCATTAAACAGAATTACATACCAAAAGTCTTAATTATCTAGTGAATCTACCAATAACATTATAACATCAGAGGATGATATTTTTTTCATCGAACAACTCCAAACAGTAGCATTTCTGGAATTCATCAACGTTATCAGTGTCCATCGCCTCAAACACACGATCTGCCACAATACACTTAAACACCTTCACAACAATTATTCCACATGAGGCAGAATCATTCTGTTGTGGGCAAGTAGGACACAGTTTGACATCCCATGGTTTGTCGCATCCAATCTTATTTGAATCCGGATGATTCCCAAGCAACCCACAGGATATGATTGGCATCATCGCTGCCACATTTTTAAAAGGTACTAGAGTCCTCGAGTTTACCCTTTTCCACAGAATGAAAGGGAGTCGTACACCATTATTTGTTGTTCATTTAGCCTTATCTCGTACAGTACCCAATGGTTTGAATTTATGTGGCCAACTCCATAAACGAACTCTGCATTTGACCAATCTAGACCGACACCGTGCAGTAGGTATCTACCCGACACATAATCCACAATCTTATTGACATTCGAAAGCCAATCCCAACGGATCTTCTTCTTTTTGGCTTTTAACCATTGTTGGTATACTTGTCCAGTGAATAATGTCTGAAAAAATAATATATGGCAACAAACAATTAACAACTTTCATACACCATAACCACACAATTTATATCACATAGTACCAATTATCTAAACTTACCCAAAAGAACATGTCAATTGTCGTCCAACCTTTCTTGAACAAATGAGGCCATTTCCGATATTTCATAATCACAAGGTTGAACAGTGCATCAATGTTCTGCATAACACATTCAATAAGTATCAATAAGAAAATTAAAAATAAGCAAATCCAATAGTTGAGATCATACCTCCATCTCTAGCCATCCCGTAGTTTCCCACATGTCTTTAAAGAATTTATGATTTGGACGTGTAATATTAGGCACTAACTAAGACTTTGATCGTATCCGTTGTTCCCTGACTTTTATCAAACCATATTTGTAACCTTTCTTTAGCTTCAGGGTCCCAAACAATATCTAGTGGATCATAGCACGAACCATAAAAAATTGTGAATCAACGTTTTCCCGCATCTCATCTTCGAGCAACAAATTGTTATCAGGGTGCGCTTTCTCATCACCACCTTTGTGAACCACCATTCCCCAATCAGAACCCTTGTTCACATCATCGGCCTCACCCTCGTTCACATCCCCCCCCCAACAGTTTCATTTAACTTTTCCTCCCCCTTCTCATTCTCCGTTTCATCCCCCATTTCATTCCCCTTATCCTCCCCCTTTTTATCTCCCTCATCCTCCCCCTTATTGTCTCCCATTACCCGCCCCTTTCCATCTCCCATTTCCTCCCCCTTATTGTCTCCCATTTCCTCCCCCCTTATCCTCCCGATTATCACCCTTTCTTCCATCTCCCATTTCCTCCAACTTGTCATCCCCCTTTACATCTCCCCTTTCATCCCCTTTATCCTCACCCTTATCCCCCCCTTATTGTCTCCCATTTCCTCCCCCTTATCCTCACCTTTTTCACCCTCGTTTTCATCACCAAACAATTTCCTATTCCTTTTCCTTTTCAACATACACTTGACAAGTTTTCTTCTCTTTAGGTTTGATTCACATGTATAGTTTAAATATAAAATTAAAAAAGTTGGAATAAACAAAAAAAAATTAAACATAACCACATTTTGCAACAGAACCACATTTTGCATCAGAATCACATTTTAAACGATGATGATGCCAATAGAAAACTAAACAGAATACTAAACAGAACTGAACAATTTAATAGCAAAAAAGAACTAACCTGATTTTTCACTTGCCATTTCCTTTTTTCCAATGACCTTTTCCGATTCACTCTCATTCTCCCAATCACTATCCTTGTCTGCTTCAATCTCCTCGTCTAATTCACTCTCCTGTTCATATTCACTTTGAACTTCATCATCATCATTTTCAAATTCTTCATCACTTTCCTCTTCATCAACACCAGCATGTACGTCCTCCTCGGACAACTCTTGACATAGCTCAACTCATCACCTTTACAAGGTGTGGCTTTCTTCTTCTGACTACGCTTCTTCAAATGTGATTTATCAATATCACTTTGGAAATCAGCACGAGTTCATTTTCGTTTCTTTAATGGAGATACCATATTTGGAGATGCCATCTTTGATGGAGATGAACCAATGTTTTTTTCCCACTCAATAAGGTTCTTATAGAATGACATATTCTTCTCCATAGTTGATGGTGTCATCTTCTGAAGAACTTTAAACTGCATACAAACATCAAAAAACTGTAAGTTATATATTGTAAAACACACAAGTATTATACTTGAGGATGAAAAATGAATAATTAATTAATATGAATAATAACTTTACTCACCCTTTCCCCCACTACATCTCCACTTCTCATCACCGAAAAACAAGTTTTTGTAAGTACTTCAAACCGGTAAAACTTGTTTGGTGCCATCTCAACATACGCGGGATTGAAGATGAGGACTTTCGGTTACCACACAAATTCGCAACACATGGCATTACTTCGTCGCCCAAAACTGAAGAGCATACGGGAATCCGTAGAGGTCCATGTGCGATTTACTATCTTTGTTTTATTTTTTCTTCTAGCAACAACTTTTCGACAACATCGACTACGAATGACAAGAAATTCTCATATGCTATCCATCCCCAAGGAAAATTGTTGAAAGCTTCGTCCATCAGGTGTATGTACTGGGCATCAATCTTCTTGGACATTTTGTCCTTCATCAACAGTATCCCGTACAGTACCCACAACAGTGCCAACTTCAATCCCACCTCTGGTTCACAGTTAGATTTTTTATCGGTTGCATCACAGTACGCTTGTTCAATATCTTTTACAAATAGTTCTTTCTTATTGCCAAAAACCGCTTTGTAAAACTTCGATTGTAGAGGAATATCCATTTTTAAACCAAATTGCAGACTTGTAATAAGGGTAAATTCATTCGGCCCGAACTCCGTCGTGCAATTATTTACATGAAAAATTAATTTATCCCCGGATAGTCTACGGTCTTGCTTGAAAACGAGATGAAGGAAGAGTTGCCCTTGGAGATTAAGGTCGACCATGTGGTAGAACTGTCCGAAGCACGATTTGAAAAACCCATCTTCCTGAGCTTTTGTCAAGCTTTCCTTTATTTTTTTCGGAAACAAAAGATCACTTCGACAACTCATTCTACACTGAAAATAAGCATCTCGTGTTATGGCCTTCGTCTACAGAAATGCAAAACATACAATAGATTCAAACCATACAATTTAGTACAATATATTTCACAATGGATTTCACAATATATTCAAACCATACAATTTAACACAATGGATTTCAAATCATACAAATGGATTCACAGTGGATTCGAACCATACAATGGATTCACAATTTAACACAAGTAATTCAACTCATACATCCCATACTAAAATCCGACATTGAGACCCATACTATCCGACACTGAGACCCATATATCCCTTACTAAAATCCAACATTGAGACCCATACACCCCTTACTAAAATCTGACATTGAGACCCATACATCCCTTGTTAGTGTTAGTGTCCTAGAGACAATCCATTGTAAGGACATAATGCTCAGATAATATTCAGTATTGATTTAATATTATTATTTATTTAATATTAAATGTATGGCGTTGCACTTATTAGAATATTATGTTTGATTGTTTTCATTTGTTCTTATCTTTGTTCCCATGAGTCACTGCTCTCATTGAGTGAGTGAGAACTCAGATGACCTAAGCATGATTCTCAAATAGCCTCAATCGAGGATCATCTAGAATGGGATATTGATGATGCAATGGAGATTGGTGTGCGATCTGCATCATACTCTTAGAGAGTATAGTGAGATCTCACTTACTACGAGATACTAGGTATCTCATGATGGATGCACAAATACCTTAGAGGGTATTGATATACCCATCCGAGAAACCTTTTGATGTAATTCCACTATATGTGTCTACGGGTGTCTCGGTTAGTGGGAGCGATGCGATACTCCTTTGACTTGAGGTCAATACGCACGACATGTGTGGAGTGATGAACTTTGACCATGACTGACGCTTGCACCCTTCCATGGGTAGATATGGCTTGGATTGGGTTCATCACGAAGTGCATGTGCGTGGAAGTTGAGCCAAGAAAAGGATTCATTCCTAAAAGTGGATTTAAAGAGAATACTCATCTTCTCATCATAGTTGGATCAAAGTCATTGGCCAATGCACGTCAACTTGGACTTTGTGCCCAAGTGTGACATGAATGATCAATTAGTGATTAGAGATAAATCGATTAAGTTATTTGAATAGACACTTCATCATGTTCAAGACTAATCGAGTATTCATGAATGAAAGGAGAAAATCGTAATAGCCCATGTTTCAGTTACAGGTAGTTGTGCATTTCCTCGCAACGTACCTCATATATTGAGAATGTCTAATTTATTGTCTAGGGTTCAATTAAAACCGTTAGTTTGACTAATCACTCGATATATGAGGGCTTATGGGTCACACAACAAGTAATGATTGTTTACTAATTATAGTTGGTTGATTAAATGTTATATTAGATTTAATATTTAATTTATGGAGAAGTAATTAATAATAGATTAATTTGGAATTAATTATTATTAATATTTAATTAAATAAGAATTCCCAATAATAATATTTAAAATATTATTGTAGGATTTAATATATATGGAAACAAATCGTAGAGATTTGTCATATATGGAATTTAAATCCGTAGAGATTTATATGTGGAAAATAAATCTAAGAGATTTATTTAAATAAAGATTAGGGATTTTATTTCCTAATTAGATTAGCTTGAGACTTAAGTCAATCCTCTCCTATATATATGAGCTCTTGGGAAATTCATAATGGTGAATTCATATTTCTCCATAAAATCTCTAAGTTAGAATTTTCCTAGCAAATTCATCTCGGGGATTCAACACTGGCAGATTTGTGCGAGTTAGTAAATGACTGTTACGTGGATACCATAGTTGAGGAATCCGTGTACGAATTGTTGTAAGAATTCTATTTACGTTTACTCGTATTTAATTATGCAATTAACTGTTAGTTGTTGATGAACTTAATTTTCGTTGCGCATGTATTACGTGTTTACGTGCCTCTATATTCTAACAGTGGTATCAGAGCTTCAGGGTCTCATTTTTTAATTGCATTAATTGTTTTCGAAATTAAAAATATATTTTTTTTAATTTGAAACATGGTGCGGCTGTTTGTTTGATAAAAATCGCACCCCTATTATTTGTTTGCTTTATCTTGTTGGCTCTCCCTCTCCAAGAAAACCTAGGGTTTTCTAGATTTGCTTCACCGCCTCGGCCCCTTGGTCCCTCCGTCTCGCCGGTGTTCGCTAGTATCCGCGACGCCACTCGAGTCGGTGGCTATACGCCGTGACTCGCGGTGCTCGTGCAAAGCCACGACACCGCATGCGATTGCAAATTGGATTCACCTCGCCTCGAATCGACGTGATTCGCTCGCCCTCATTCCTGTCGCCGCACCTGGTTCTTCTTTCACTTTGGTTGACCACTGTCTCGATTAGTTGGAAATTGCGACTGTGCGCTCATAAAATCGATTCGAGCAATGGCGGTGCGCCACGCCGCCATCTGGCTTTGACTCGGGTCGACTCATTTCGAAGCTGGGGTGAGTCGTGTAGGCGTGCCACCAGTTCGACTCGTCGCTCGTATCCTATTTCGAACGGGTCGCGACTCCGAGCGCGCCGTCTTGTTCTTCGGTGATGGTGGCGAGTTGCCCGCACGCGCCTAGCGGCGGCAGAGACTCGCCCGCACCTGTATGTCCGACGAAATGTAGACCTGCTTCGATTTTGCCTCTTATTTTTGATGCTTGATGCTTCTGAATTTGGGGCTATTTCGATTCATGTTGTTTATTGTCAAATTGTTTGATTGGGATTCTCGATTGGTTTGGAACTGATGAATTAAAATTCTAAATAAGCCCTAATAATTGGAACAATTTTTGGAAAAAAAAAATTGAATAATTCTACGAACTGATGAATTGTTGGATTTTTATTTGGATGACCCAATCTGAAAGACGGTTTTGGAAATCGGGTGATGATGAGGGGAAGGACTGTGCCGAAATTGGATTTAGGACAGGCCCTTCCGTGCAATTTTCAAACTTTGCACTTGAGCCCTTGACAAATAAATAATTAAATTAAATCTAATTTAAATTAATAAAGTATTAATTTAAAATTGGATTTTTGGTTAGACAAAAATAATTATTTGGATTAATTATCTTTTTAATAATCTTAAAATAAAATTAAAATTGGATTTCAAATGTATGTTAAAAGGTTTGTTAAAATCTCAATTGTTGACTTGTTTATTTATTTAAAGTCGTTAACTCACTTTACGTCTGCATTATAATTGTTTGGGTAGGTGGCACCCATATAAGTGTTAGTCTGTCTAATGTCATGTTTGGGTAGGCGGCGCCCACTAAGTGCTCAAATGTGATGTAGATTAACATGATTGGATCTCGATTAAGCAATTAATACCCCGCCTCTTAAAACTGATCCTCGCTAAAATATGATTTTCATTAAATTGAACGATGTCTTCCATCAAAATTAAAACTAAACTGGAGATTTCGTTCCAATGAGTATTTGAAGCCCAAGTCTTTTGTTCAGACCTACATTTAACGGGACTTTTATAGGGACATGTAGTGTCGCCGCTTGATGGTTGTAAATCAATTTGATTTTGTTTCGCCAGCCTGTTGGGGTTATACTGAAAAGTATGCTTTTACTTTGTATAACCAAACTGAATTTTTGTCTTATTTACTGAAATAAATTATTTGTCACTGATGCTTTAAATATCATTGAATGATACATATATTTGCTGCATAACTGTTCAATAAATAGTACGTGTTACACTGTAGTTAATTTAGAGATACCAGATCACAGAAGATTAAATTAACAGTCCCTTGTAACTAAAAGTACGCTGTTCACGACCTAGATGGAAATGAACAATCCATCATGAAAGGTTGAAGTGTAAGGCTCAGATTGGCTTGTCTTGACCAAGAGATTACACTAGTGCATGACTGATGCACTGAATAGGACCTACAGGAGGATAAATTCTTCAGCACTGAATTAGGAAGAATTAGACATCAGTGGTTCGTTGTTTCTTAATCTTTGTCCCTTAAATAGGATCATGTGTGGTTAGTAATTATTGCTTTGACTTATGACGGGTAGAGAATCAATGAGATTCAATACTTTATATCTTGGGCAATATTATTGGTCACATGCGATTGCTAAGATTTAATACGAAGAATCGTGTGCAAGTACGCTTGTTTGATTTGCCCCCTTGGGAGGTTCATAAGATTTATCATACCAAATCTTTCAAGTGGAATTAGTTTCCGGTATGGATAATAATGTTGAACCGTTCCTTGACCAAGGACAAAAGATATTAATTAAAGGAAAGTTGTTTCAGTGGCTTGAATTAATTAATGGGCTGGATAATCTTAAACACGGGAAATAATAACCGGGAGTCATATTAACAGTAATATGGGTTAAGATGGATGGTGCAATATTAATTATGTAGTGGGATTAATTAACATTTATGGGCTTGAATAATATTGTGGCTCAATATTAGATATTCAAAGTCCATTAGAAGGTCAAATATTAATTCTCCTAAAGGCCCCTCAAGTAGCCCAAGCATAATGTCCAATAACTGAAAAAAGTGTTTAAAATAAAATAAATTATGGTTGCTTATTTTTTCCATTTTTTTCGAAAATTATAAATAAAAAGGGGAGAAAGATTTTTTTTGAATTTTGTTATGGAATGAAGATATGTATTCTTGGAATACAAGATTATCTCATTAAATTCAAGAAGTCTCCCACTTGGTTATTTATATGGGGATTTTCGAAAATTAAGAAAAAATGTAGGAAAAGATATTATGGAAGATATGTATTCTTGGAATACAAGTATATCTCATAAATTCAAGAAGATCCAAATCTTGGAATCTTTATCCTCATTTTTTTTTCGAAATTCCATAACAGTAAGATAGTGGGATTTTATGGAGAACTTTAATTAAGGAGAAAAGAATATATGGGATATATATTCAAGATTTCTTGGAGATCAAGAAAAAGATTTTCTCTTCCTTTTTTTTTCTAGCAAAAAATCGGCCACCACCCTCTTATAAATAGGGGATGATTTTTTCATCCCCAAGTGCAATTTCATGTGTTGAAAAAATTAGAAATCCACAAAGGTGGTGCAACATAATTTTATTTTTCCCTTTTGTTAAATTGTTCACGAGTTCCTACCACCGGATTGTTGAACAAGGATAAGGGTATACTTGAGAAGGTCTTTTGGTGTGTTCGTGTGAACGGGATCCATCTTCTCAATGGTTGTCACTCCGAGAGATTAGTTCACATAAACCCGTAGCAATTCCGCATGCGTAGGATTTATGTGAACTGTTTATATGCATGATTTATTTTTGAAGTATTATTTGAATTAATATAGGATTAATTCATGCTAGTAATAATTATTAGAATTAAATTTGTATTTAAATATTCATCCCGAATAGATCCGGGCAATTAATTCCTCAACACAGCCCAAGCAGGGAAACGAAAGTCAAGGGGCATCCGATTGAGCTGGGTTCAATCAACTAGGAGTTGCAGTTTCTGCAACTGGTTTGGAGACCTACCAGTTCTGTTATCATAGTAATCAACCCAAGCAGATATTATGATAGTAGGAATGTGTATCCTAGTCCATTAAATTTATAGTAGATATAAATTCGTATTCTTCCGATGAGGTCGTTGAATATGTGAAAATAATGGAGACAAAATAAATTTGAAAGGCCATGTTTATTTTGATTGCTGAATATTGATCATAGGAATTATGTGTTATAATTCCCGTTTTATTTTATTTCTCTAGGATTGTTGAAATGAATAACTTATCACTGAGAAGCGTTTTGGAAACGAACAAATTGGTTGGGCCAAATTTTCTCGACTGGCACCGAAAAGTGTGTTTGGTGCTTAGGCAAGAAAAGATTGAGTACGTGTTGGACAGGCCAATCCCTACTACCCCGGAGACTGGTACTGGAGAGGCTGAGACGTTTGACGCTACAACTCAGAAGAAACATCAAGAGGATGCTTCCCAGGCTCAGTGTGTTATGCTACTTGGGATGACTCCCGAATTGCAAAGGCAACATGAGAAGATGCTTCCCTTCGAGATGATTAAGCATCTAAAGGAGGGAAGGTTTAGATACTGATTGTCTGAAGGAGGGAAGGTTTCTCCTCATGTATTGAAGATGATTGGGCTAATCGAGAAACTTAGTCATTTAGGCATTGAGCTCAAAACCAATGTTGTTGTTTATGTCATTCTTCAGTCGCTTCCCGATTCATATTCGAGTTCCATAGTAAACTTTAAAATGAATAAGACGGAATCGACTATGCCCGAGCCGCACAACATGCTAAAGACCTTTGAGTCTTCCACTACTAAGGAAAAGCCCATGCTCATGGTGAGTGTCTCTACTTCTTCTGCTCCAAAAGAAAAGAAGAAGCGAAGGGGCAAGGCAAAGAAAGGCTCCAAGCCAAGCTTCCTTATGCCCAAAGGTGGAATTCAAAAGAAGGAGAGGGTGGACAAGGATGTATGCCTCTACTGCAAGCAGAAGGGGCATTGGGAGAAGTACTGGGAGGATCTAGCAGCTGAAAAGAAGGCACAAGGTGCCTCAGCCACTGGAACAGGTATGTTTGTTATTGAGATAAACATGTCCACAAATGATACTAACTGTTGGGTATTAGATACCGGTTGTGGCTCACACATTTGTACTAATGTGCGGGGTCTCAAGCATAGTAGGGCAGTTAGGCCGAGTGAAGTCACCCTACACGTTGGGAATGGAGCAAGAGTTGCTGCTAAATGTGTTGGCGTTTATGTTTTAGACTTACACTCTGGTTTTAGACTTGAACTGAATAATTGTTATTTCGTTCCCTCTATTACTAGCAACATTATTTCTATTCCTATGTTAGACATTGAAGGGTTTTTCTTCCATTTTGCAAACAATAATTGTTATTTTTTGCTTAATGGTGATGTTTATGGAAATGTTCCTTTATCGAATGATTTATATTTGTTGCATTGTGGACATAATATTCTTAATATACAAAATAAACGACTCAAACTTAGTAATCATGAAAACCCAACTTACTTGTGGTATTGTAGGCTTGGTCATGCAAATGAGAATAGGATAGCAAGGTTAAGGAAGTTAGACTACTTAACCCCATTCGACTTTGAGTCTTATGGAAATTGTGAATCCTATCTCAAGGACAAAATGACCAACAAACCATTTTCTGCGAAAGGGGTTCGTGCCAAAGAAGTTCTAGAGTTGATCTATAGTGATGTCTGTGGACCATTGCCCACTCTAGCTAGAGGTCACTTTGTCTACTTCATCACTTAGCTGACGATTTCTCAAGATATGGGCATGTGTATTTTATGAAACAAATCCGAATCTTTTGAGAGATTCAAGGTTTTGTGACTCAATCGGAAGGTTTTGTGTCTAAACCAAAGTCTAATCTTGTGTGCAAGCTGAAACAGTCCATTTATGGACTGAAGCAAGCTTCTAGGAGTTGGAATATCCGATTTGATGAAGCTGTCAAATCATTTGACTTCATCAGAAATTTGGAAGATCCATGCGTTTATCGTAAACGCAGTGGGAGAAATATTATTTTCATAGTTGTGTATGTCGATGACATACTAATTATGGGAAACAACATTCCTCTTATGCAGTCAGTAAAAGATTGGCTATCAAGGACCTTCATGATGAAGGATCTTGGTGAGGCCTGCTACATCTTAGGGATCAAGATCCATAGGGACAGATCCAAGAGGATGTTGGGACTGCCACAGTCAACCTACGTAGATAAGGTGTTAAAGCGATTTGCGATGGAGAACTCTAAGAGAGGTTCTCTACCAGCATGTCATGGGATAAAGCTGTCTAAGAAGGATGGTCCTTATACGGAAGCTGATATCCGGCTCATGAAGTATATACCATATGCATCTGCAATTGGCTCCATCATGTACGCCATGACTTGCACAAGGCTAGATGTGGCCTTCGTTGTTAGCACCACTGGTAGATACCAGCAGAATCCGGGTGAACCTCACTGGATTGCTGGCAAGAACATTCTTAAGTACCTTAGACGTACCAAAGATTGCTTCTTGGTCTACGGAGGACAGTCAGAGCTAGTTGCAACTGGCTATGCTGATGCAAGTTTCTGTTGGGGTTATACGTGAAAGTATGTTTTTACTTTGTATAACCTATGTATTAAACACTTATTTACTGAAATAAATTACTTATCACTGTTGCTTTAAATATGATTGAATATTATATATATTTATTGCAAATCGTTCATATAATAGCACATGTTATATTGTAGTTAACGTGGTGATACCAGATCACAGAAGATTACGTTAACAGCCCCTTGTAAACTAATGTGTGTTTCACAACTTAGATAGACCCGAACAGTCTATTGGTAGAAGTTGATGTGTAAGTCTCAGATTGGCTTGTCTTGACCAAGAGATTACACTAGTACATTCGATGTGCTGAAGCGGACATGCAGAGAGGATAAACTCATTCGCACTGACTTATGGGATGAAGAGTTAGACCTCAGTGGTTGTTGATTTCTTAATCTCTGTCACTTAATAAGGACCGTGTGCGGTTAGTAATTATTGCTTTGACTTATAAATGAGAAGAGAATCATTGAGACTTCGATACCCTATATCTTGGGCAATAATATTAACTGTACGACGGTTGCTAAGATTAATACAGAGAATCGTGTGCTTGCAAAGTCTTGCGTGATTGGTCCCCTTGGTGGGCTCGGAACCGTTATCATATCAAATCTTGCAAGTGGAATTAATTTTCCGGTATGGATAATAAAGCTGAGTTGTCCTTACTCCAAGGATAAAGATATTAATTAATATAAAGCTTTTCAGTGGCTTAATTAATTAATGGACTAAATAATCTTAAACACGGAAAATAATGATCGGGAGCCATATTACCGTAATATGGGTTAAGATTGGATAGTGCAATATTAATTATATAGTGGTATTAATTAATATTAATGGGCTGAATTATATTGTGGCTCAATATTGAAATTCAGAAATCCATTGGAAGGTCCATCTTAATTCTCCTAAAGGCCCCTCAAGTAGCCTAATTATATTCCAATAGATAAAAGGTGCTTAAAATAAAATAAATTTTGTTGCCTAATATTTTTGTAATTTTCTAAAATATTAAAGAAAAGAGGGAGAAGAAATTTTCTTGAAAAGATTTTATGGAAAGGATATAAGTATTCTTGGAATACAAGATTATCTCATAAATTCAAGAAATCTCCCACTTGGTATCTTTAATGGGGATTTTCGAAAAATATGTATAAGAAAGGGAAGGAAGATTTTCTTGATTTTCTTGAAAAAGTTTTATGGAGAAAGATATGTATTTTTAGAATACAAGAATATCTCATAAATTCAAGAAAGATCCAATCTTGCAAATCTCCTTCACAATTTTCAAAAATTAGGGGCTAAATAAGGGTGTGAGATTTTTGTGGAAAAATACACATGGAAAGAAGAATATATGGGATATATTCGAGATTTCTTGAAGATCAAGAAAAGATCTTTCCTAACCCTAATTTTGACCTAAATTTTCGACCACCTCCCTCTTATAAATAGGGGATGAATTCATTCATCCCCACACCAATTCCATGTGCTGGAAATATTAGAAATCCACAAAGGTGGTGCAACAATTTTATTTTTTCCTTTGTTTTATAAATCGTTCATCGGAGAACCTCCCACCGAGTTATTGAGCGGGGACTTGGGAATACTTGAGAACGACTTTTGGTTGGTAGCCAGATACTTGATCCTGTCCATCTCAGACTGTCTCTCCAACGGGTACGTTTACGTAAACTCCTAGAAATTCCGCATGCTAGGATCTTTTACGTGAATATTATTTGCATGACGTTGTTGGCGTAATTTTTTTTTGAATTCACTTAGGTAAATTCATGCTAGTAATAATTGTTAATTTAAATTTGTGTTTATGAGGTCATCCCGATGAATCCTGGCAAACGTTATCCCAACAACTGTTATCAGAGCCCTGGTTCGGGCTCTGATCTTTTAAACTGTAATTTAAATTGTTGTTCATTAAAATTTGAAATTGGATAGTAGAATTGTTAGATCTGTTTTGCAGGTATCCAATTGTCATGGTATTTTAATGTGCTTATTTACATGCAAATAAATTATTGGTTTTTAATTTGATTCGTTCGGATTCGTTTTGCCTCGTGAGAAAATCCTCGAGTAGATTAGAATTTGTTTGATTTGTTCAATGTAATAGACTAGCCTAGATCTAGGTTTATTTATTTTTCGTAAATAAATTGCAACTCTGATCGTGAACGAAGACGGAGACGGAGAATTAAAGACGGACGTCCAAGTGCCCGGATGTACACATGCCAAGGCGGAGCACGCGGGCTAGGCCGAAGGCCTAGCGACCGCGCGCACCACCCGACGGACGCGCACGGGGCAGGCCGGTAACGCGCTCAAGCGAGCACGGGCGAGGCTTGGACAATGGGGCGGTACCGCACGCAACCGCGTGCATGGGCGTGTGGAAGGCACGCGTGCGGGCTGGGCTGTTCGGGGGCGAGGTGAGGGACCCCGGACGCGGGTGCGTCGGGCGATGCTCCGCGCGCATGTGCCATGGGCGATGGGGCGAGATGGCCGAACCGGACCGAGGCGTGCGCCTAGGCTCACGGACTAGCGTTCCGGGTCGTGAGCTACTCATTTTCCGGACGTCGTCCTAACCTAAGACGGAGGACACTCGTTAAAGAATTATTGTGGATTCAGTGGGAGCTTTTCGAGATGAACGATGAAGGCAAAAGAAGAGACGATTTCTCAGGATCAAGATATGGAATTTAAATCATGACAGTTGGATATATGTGCCCAACTTGATTTATTTTATCTTGATGCTTGTTTTAAATTCGTGCAATTTTATTTGTTAAATGTGTTTGCATGATTTAAAATTGTCTAAAGAAAATCTCACTTTCGAAAATTACTAAGTATGTTTTAATTGACAAATTTTATTCCGGATAATAAAATTACGTCAATATTGACCTCCGTGATTTATTTATTTGTGAATTCTTTTGGAGAAATTTCCCCAATGGAACGGCCAAAAGATAGTTTTCACATGAATAAATTCCCAAAAGGATGATTGTGAATTATTATCAGTGGCGACGATGACCCTCCCAAAGAGGCTAGTTCAAAGCGAAGTAATAGTTCTGTATTTAATCATGGTTATTACTTAGGTATAAAATTGATATGCGTATACTTCTCCGAAGTCCCTGTCAATTTTATATTGGTCAAGTGGGAGCCGACTATTAATTTTGAATTAAAGGTTTGTAACTGTTCTTGTTTGTAACCTGCTTGAATGTGTTTAAATAGACAGATCACCCAACGTGACCTATTTAAACTGTTTTGAGATGTCGGCTGATACATATTCATATTGTTTTGAGATTTTGATATGAATAATGTGATCGAATTATGTGATAAATTTGTACTTATACAAATTGTTATTTATTTCAGTTTAGCATGTCGCAACCTTTTAATCCACTGTTTGCTATACTTAAAGATCATAATTTATCTGGTGAGAATTATGTTGATTGAAAACGTAAACTGATGATTGTCCTAACCGCACAAAAGCACAAGTGGGTCCTTGATACCCCAAAACCTGATGAGCCAACTAGGCGAGTCGAGTAAGGCGGAAAAGAAAAAATATGATGACTGGGAGCATTGTAATGACATGACAAAGTGTACTATTCTGGCATCTATGTCAGATGTGTTGCAACACCAACACCAAGAATTTACAACTGCTGCGGAAATCATGGAAAATCTTAAGAAGATGTTTCAACATCAGAACCGCACGGCTCGACAGATCACCTTGCGAGAGATGCTCTCGTTGAAAATGGTGGAGGACACACCCGTAAGGGATCATGTCCTCAAGATGATGGCTCATCTGAACAAACTTGAGGTTCTGGGTCCAAATTATGATATGGAGACTCAGATAGACTTGGTGCTTCACTCTCTGCCTAAAAGTTTTGAACATTTTCAGCTGAACTATCAGATGAATAATCAGAAGTTCTCCCTTGCTGACTTGTTACAAGCTTTGGTCTCGGCAGAGACGCTGATGGGACACCAGACTCAAGCTTTAGTGGCTAATGGACCGTCTTCATCTTCTAGGCCAAGGGAGGGCAAGAAGAAGAAGAAGGTCAAAGGCCAAAAGCAGTCAAACTCAAATGTTGCCAAGGGAAAGAGCAAGATGAGGGATACTGGGGGTATCAAGAAGGATCCAAAGGGGAAGTGCTTCAACTGCGGTGAGAAAGGACATTGGAGGTCTGCCTGTCCCAAGCCTAAGAGGAATGGGAAGAAAGGTAATTCTCACGCACTAGTTGTTGAAACTTGTTTAGCGGCGTATGCTACCCACTCGTGGGTAGTGGATACGGGATCCACTGATCATATTTGTTTCACATTACAGGGGTTCAAATTGACCCGTCAACTTAGTGGAAGTGAGATCCTCATCACACTGGGCGATGCTACGAGAGTAGCAGCTGAAGCAGTGGGAGACGTGCACCTGTCTTTTGAAGACAAGACTTTAATTTTAAGAGATGTTCTTTGCGCTCCTATTTTTCGTAAAAACCTTATTTCAGTTTCAAAACTATTTATTGATGGATATTCTGTTCGTTTTTCTAAACAAGTTACTGTTTTTCGTAACGATGTGTTTATCTGTCATGGAACATTACGGAACAATCTCTATACTATTAATTGTGCACACCACTCACAAAAAGCATCTTATAACACATCGACTGTTTCAAGCAATAAGAGAAAACATTCAGAAAAGGTGAATTAGACACTTCTTTGGCATCTAAGATTGGGTCATATTAATCTAAATAGGATCCAAAGGTTGGTGAAAGATGGTTCATTGTCGGACCTACAGATGGAACCATTTCCAACCTGCGAATCATGTTTAGAGGGTAAAATGACCAAGAGGGCATTTGGAGCCAAGGGGAATAGAGCCACAGAAGTGTTGCAAATCGTTCACACTGACGTGTGTGGTCCAATGTCAACCAAATCTAGAGGTGGCTATGAGTATTTCGTGACGTTCACTGATGATTACTCTAGGTTCGGGTACATTTTCCTGATGAAACACAAATCGGAAACCTTTGATAAATTCAAAGAGTTCAAAGCCAAAGTGGAGAATCATATAGGAAAGAGTATCAAGTTTCTACGATCTGATCGTGGAGGCGAATACCTCAGCGATGAGTTTTAAACTACCTGTCAGACGAGGGCATTATTTCCCAGTTGACTGCACCCGGAACCCCTCAACAAAATGGGGTTGCAGAACGAAGAAATAGAACACTCTTAGAAATGGTCAGATCCATGATGAGTTATTTAGATCTTCCCAAGTCGTTTTGGGGTTATGCCTTGGAAACAGCGGCTTAGGTTCTAAACTTGGTGCCATCCAAATCGGTTCCCAAAACCCCTAAAGAGTTTTGGACCGGGCACAAGCCCAGTCTGAGACATCTTAGGATTTGGGGGTGTCCGGCATACGTGCTAGACAAGGAAGCCGGTAAGTTGAATGCACGTTCGGAACTAAGGTTGTTTATAAGATATCCCATGGGAACGAAAGGGTGTATGTTCTATGGTCCCGAAGATCAAAAGGTGGTAATAAGTACGCACTTTAGATTTTTGGAAGAAGACTTTATGAACAATAGAAAGCCCAAAAGTGAGATTACCTTAAACGAAATAAGAGGGCAAACTCATATACCAACTGTAGAAGTTGATATACCAAGCGTCACACCGACACAACCGGAACCTCGATGTAGTGGAGGGTTGTTCGACAACCTGAGAGATTCATGGGGATAGGAGAATCTTTGGATTTGGTCCCCGGGGATAATGAATCAGACCCCTGGTCCTACAAGGAGGCGGTCCAAGATAAGGATTCTGAATCCTGGCAAACTGCGATGGAAGCCGAGATGGGCTCAATGGATCATAATCAAGTGTGGGAGCTAGTGGAACCACCCAGTGGGGTAAAACCCATTGGATGCAAGTGGGTTTACAAGAGAAAAAGAGGATCGGACGGGAAGGTCGAGACCTTTAAAGCTAGGCTTGTGGCAAAGGGATACACTCAAAAGGAGGGTATCGATTATGAAGAAACCTTTTCGCCTGTAGCCATGCTTAAGTCCATCCGTATTCTCTTGGCAATAGCTGCGCATCTAGATTTTGAGATCTGGCAAATGGATGTCAAGACAGCTTTCCTTAACGGGAGTCTTGACGAGGAAATCTATATGCAATAACCCGAAGGTTTCATCACGAAAGGCCAATAGCACCTTGTTTGCAAGCTAAAGAAGTCCATATATAGACTAAAGCAAGCATCTCGGGCTTGGAACCAATGTTTTGATCATGTAATCAAGTCTTATGGTTTTGATCAAAACGAGTTTGAAAGTTGTGTGTATAAGAAGTGTGACGGAACTGCCTTGGTATTCTTAGTACTATACGTAGACGATATTCTGCTCATCAGAAACGATGTAAAGGTTTTGTCAGACATAAGGGTATGGCTGTCAAAATAGTTTGATATGAGGACTTAGGGGAAGCCGGTCATATTCTTGGGATCTAGATCACTCGAGATCGAAAGAAAAGAATGAACGGCTTATCGCAGGCTTCATACATAGACACTGTTTTGAAGCGATTCAGCATGCAAGATTCCAAGAAAGGTTTTGTACCCTTCAGGCACGGAATTCATCTATCGAAAGACATGTGTCCCAAGACACAAGGGGAGATAAATGACATGAAAGATATTCCTTATGCGTCGGCAGTAGGGAGTCTTATGTATGTAATGCTGTGTACGAGACCGGATATTTGCTACCTCGTTGGCATGGTAGCAAGATATCAAAGTAATCCCAGAAATCAACACTGGACTGCAGTAAAGAACATTCTAAAGTATCTGAAAAGAACTCAGGATAGAATGCTGGTTTACCAGTCGGACAGTTTGTTTCCATTCGGATACACGGACTTGGATTTCTAATCAGATATAGATTCCAGAAAATCTACCTCGGGTAGTGTGTTTTGTCTGGGGGGAGGAGCTGCAACTTGGAGAAGCGTTAACCAGAAATGCATCGCAGATTCTACCATGGAAGTCGAATATGTAGCTGCTTGTGAAGCAGCTAAAGAAGCGGCGTGGCTCAAGAACTTCCTAGTGGACTTGGACGTTGTTCCGAATTTGCCCAGCACCATCACGGTTTTCTGTGATAATGCCGGAGCAGTTACAAATTCAAGGGAACCGAGAGCCCACAAGGCCATCAAACACATTGAAATGAAATACCATCTTATACGAGAAATCGTTAAGAGAGGAGATATAGAGGTGGCAAAGATCGCGTCGGAAGACAACCTAGCTGATCCATTCACAAAGGGTCTGCCTCTGTTAACATTCGAGAGACATGTGGAAGGAATGGGTGTCAAGAGCGTTGCCAATCTGTTTTGAGTATAAGTGGGAGATATATTATTAGGTTGATGTAGGTGACATTAGATGTCACTGTATAATACATTAGACGTGTTGTGGTATACTTAAAAGCAGACTTTGAGTATAAGTGGGAGATTGTTGGGGTTATACGTGAAAGTATGCTTTTACTTTGTATAACCTATGTATTAAACACTTATTTACTGAAATAAATTACTTATCACTGTTGCTTTAAATATGATTGAATGTTATATATATTTATTGCAAACCATTCATATAATAGCACATGTTACATTGTAGTTAACGTAGTGATACCAGATCACAGAAGATCACGTTAACAGTCCCTTGTAAACTAGTGCGTGTTTCACAACCTAGATAGACCCAAACAGTCTATTGGTAGAAGTTGATGTGTAAGTCTCAGATTGGCTTGTCTTGACAAAGAGATTATACTAGTGCATTCGATGTGCTGAAGCGGACCTGTGGAGAGGATAAACTCATTCGCACTGACTTATGGGATGAAGAGTTAGACCTCAGTTGTTGTTGATTTCTTAATCTCTGTCAATAAATAAGGACTGTGTGCGGTTAGTAATTATTACTTTGACTTATAAATGGGAAGAGAATCATTGAGACTTCGATACCCTATATCTTGGGCAATAATATTAATTGTACGACGGTTGCTAAGATTAATACAGAGAATCGTGTGCTTGCAAAGTCTTGCGTGATTGGTCCCCTTGGTGGGCTCGGAATCTTTATCATACCAAATCTTGCAAGTGGAATTAATTTTTCGGTATGGATAATAAAGTTGAGCTGTCCTTACTCCTAGGATAAAGATATTAATTAATATAAAGTTTTTCAGTGGCTTAATTAATTAATGGACTAAATTATCTTAAACACGGGAAATAATGACCGGGAGCCATATTACTGTAATATGGGTTAAGATTGGATAGTGCAATATTAATTATATAGTGGTATTAATTAATATTAATGGGCTGAATTATATTGTGGCTAAATATTGGAATTCAGAAGTCCATTGGAAGATCCATCTTAATTCTCCTAAAGGCCCCTCAAGTAGCCCAATTATAGTCCAATAAATAAAAGGTGCTTAAAATAAAATAAATTTTGTTGCCTAATATTTTTGTATTTTTCGAAAATATTAAAGAAAAGAGGGAGAAGAAATTTTCTTGAAAAGATTTTATGGAAAGGATATAAGTATTCTTGGAATACAAGATTATCTCATAAATTCAAGAAATCTCCCACTTGGTATCTTTAATGGGGATTTTCGAAAAATATGTATAAGAAAGGGAAGGAAGATTTTCTTGATTTTCTTGGAAAGGTTTTATGGAGAAAGATATGTATTCTTGGAATACAAGAATATCTCATAAATTCAAGAAATATCCAATCTTGCAAATCTCCTTCATAATTTTCAAAAATTAGGGGCTAAATAAGGGTGTGAGATTTTTGTGGAAAAATACACATGGAAAGAAGAATATATGGGATATATTCGAGATTTCTTGAAGATCAAGAAAAGATCTTTCCTAACCCTAATTTTGACCTAAATTTTTTACCACCTCCCTCTTATAAATAGGGGATGAATTCATTCATCCCCACACCAATTCCATGTGCTGGAAATATTAAAAATCCACAAAGGTGGTGCAACAATTTTATTTTTTCCTTTGTTTTGTAGATCGTTCATCGGAGAACCTCCCACCGGGTTATTGAGCGAGAACTTGGGAATACTTGAGAAGGACTTTTGGTTGGTAGCCAGATACTTGATCTTGTCCATCTCAGACTGTCTCTCCAACGGGTACGTTTACATAAACTCCTAGAAATTCTGCATGCTAGGATATTTTACGTGAATATTATTTGCATGACGTTGTTGGCGTAATTATTATTTGAATTCACTTAGGTAAATTCATGCTAGTAATAATTATTAATTTAAATTTGTGTTTGTGAGGTCATCCCGATAGATCCTGACAAACGTTATCCCAACAGTTTTCAATCCGACTGTGGTGATTACAAGTCACAGTCGGGCTATGTTTACGTTCTCAATGGTGGGGCGGTTAGTTGGAATAGTTCCAAACATGATACTACCGCAGACTCAACAACCGAAGCTGAGTACATTGCTGCGGCAGAAGCTACCAAAGAAGTTGTCTGGATAAAACAGTTCTTAAGTGAACTAGGGGTAGTTCTGAGTGCCAGTAGTCCAATAAAGTTGTATTGTGACAATACTGGTGCGGTTGCGCAAACTAAGGAATCGAGATTCAATAACAGAAACAAGCATGTATCGAGGCGTTATCACTTGATAAGAGAGATAATTGCTAGAGGAGAAATAAAGTTAGAACGTGTCCCCACAGAGGATAACTTGGCTGATCCTTTCACCAAGGCTTTGAGTGTTCATGTACACATTAGACATTTTGATGGTCTAGGGGTTAGACATGTAGGTGATTGGCTCTAGTTCAAGTGGGAGATTTTTAGTGTTAGTGTCCTAGAGACAATCCATTGTAAGGACATAATGCTCAGATAATATTCAATATTGATTTAATATTTATTGTTTATTTGATATTAAATGTATGGCGTTGCACTTATTAGAATATTATGTTTGATTGTTTGCATTTGTTCTTACCTGTGTTCCCTTGAGTCATTGCTTTCATTGAGTGAGTGAGAACTCAGATAACCTAAGCATGATTCTCAAATAGCCCCAATCGAGGATCATCAAGAATGGGATATTGATGATGCAATGGAGATTGATGTGCGATCTGCATCATACTCTTAGAGAGTGTAGTGAGATCTCACTTACTACGAGATGTTAGGTATCTCATGATGGATGAACAAATACCTTAGAGGGTATTGGTATACCCATCCGAGAAACCGTTTGATGTAATTCCACTATATGTGTCTACGGGTGTCTCGGTTAGTTGGAGCGATGCGATACTCCTTTGACTTGAGGTCAATTCGCACGACATGTGTGGAGTGATGAACTTTGACCATGACCTACGCTTGCACCCTTCCATGGGTAGATATGACTTGGATTGGGTTCATCACGAAGTGCATGTGCGTGGTAGTTGAGCCAAGAAAATGATTCATTCCTCAAAGTGAATTTAGAGAGAATATTCATCTTCTCATCATAATTGAATCAAAGTCATTGGCCAATGCACGCCAACTTGGACTTTGTGGCCAAGTGTGACATGAATGATCAATTAGTGATTAGAGATAAATCGATTAAGTTATTTGAATAGACACTTCATCATGTTCAAGACTAATCGAGTATTCGTGAATGAAAGGAGGAAATCGTAATAGCCCATGTTTCAGTTACAGGTAGTTGCACATTTCCTCGCAACGTACCTCATATGTTGAGAATGTCTGATTTATTGTCTAGAGTTCAATTAAGACCGTTAGTTTGACTAATCGCTCGATATATGAGGGCCTATGGGTCACACAACAAGTAACGATTGTTTACTAATTATAGTTGGTTTATTAAATGTTAAATTAGATTTAATATTTAATTTATGGAGAAGTAATTAATAATAGATTAATTTGGAATTAATTATTATTAATATTTAATTAAATTTAATTTAATTAAATAAGAATTCCCAATAATAATATTTGAAATATTATTGTAGGATTTAATATATATGGAAACAAATCGTAGAGATTTGTCATATATGGAATTTAAATCAGTAGAGATTTATATGTGGGAAATAAATCTAAGAGATTTATTTAAATAAAGATTAGGGATTTTATTTCCTAATTATATTAGCTTGAGACTTAAGCTAATCCTCTCATATATATATGAGCTCTTTGGAAATTCATAATGGTGAATTCATATTTCTCCATAAAATCTCTAAGTTGGAATTTTCCTAGCAAATTCATCTCGGGGATTCAACGCTGGCAGATCTGTGCGAGTTAGTAAACGACTGTTACGTGGATACCATAGTTGAGGAATCCGTGTACGAATTGTTGTAAGAATTCTATTTACGTTTACTCGTATTTAATTATGCAATTGATTGTTCGTTGTTGGTGAACTTAATTTTCGTTGCGCATGTATTACGTGTTTACGTGCCTCTATATTCCAATATCCCCCTCATCATCGGCCGACATTTCAACACATGCAAAGCAATAATTTAAATATCTATCACACAAATCCATCAAATATTTACAACTAAACAGAAATGGGTTTATTAACTCACTTTTTGCGACGGCGGCGACTGATTGACTTTCTTCTTCTTCTTCATAGGTTGTCGCTGGCGGCGTCACAGTGTGGGTTATGGTAGATGGTCGATTTTAGGTGCCAATGGCGGCGGCGCGATGCGGGTTAGTTGAGAGACGGTCGTTTCTATAGTTTGACGATTTTGAGATGGAGGTTTATGGAGATTAAAACGGTGGTTTTAGCGGGTCAGTTTTCTCAAATACCGATAAGAACTAGCGGTTTTGTGAGACATTTGGGGAGAGGGTGGTGGGTTTCAATAATTGCCTATGTTTGTTGGAGGGAAGTCGAAAAGCCACTGAATTTTTTAATATAAATGTTGTCGCCCATTGTTTTATAACTTGGGCTTTATGGTTGGTCAAGTAATGGGTCTTTATGTGGCCCAAATTAGATTTTATTAAAAAATGAGTGTTAGTAAAGATGTGATAATGAGCCAACATAGAGGGAGAATTATGGTCATATAATGGGCCAACATGGAGGGGAAATTTTTATGTAATTTTGCATATCTCTTTTTAATATTCCCACGGTGTTGTCTCTTTGTTCATGTTGAGTTTAGATTGTGGGTAATAAATACTTCTATAATGTAGTTTAAAATGGAGATACATTCATTAAACAGAAGGAATATGAATAACATGAAATACACCCGATGATAATGTAATAATTATGGATATATATAACTCAAGTTTTGTTATACATCATACCAAAATAAACTAATTACCCAACAAAAAAGAAACCATATATAGTTTAAAACACAAATACACAAAACAAGAGTTTTGTCGGTTTACTCCTTCATGAACATAAACACAGGTAAAACAAAAAGATGGGGGTTATCCATGACACATGCAAAAAATGGATTGTTATTCATGGTTGTTAATCGAAGTCCCCATCAAGCAAACGACGAACATAGCGTGGGTGAGCATGCTCAGGTAGTCCACTAAATAATTCCCAATGTTGTATGCTCTTCACAATGAACTCAGAGGCATCAAGGCGTTCATCGAGAGTGAGATCGATAATGGATTCAAGAATACTAAATACATCACTAATATTGCAAGTCGGTGGCTTGGGCCAAGTGGGAACGGCTCAACGGGCTGAACCTGAATGGGGCGATCAACGATAGTCTTGACCATACTTGCTAGACGTTCATCAGATGTCTTGAACAAGACATCTAATCCATCAAGCAAATCTCGGTTGGTTCGAAAAGGTGATTGTTGTGAGATCCTTTTGTTACTAGATGTTGGAGCAGAAGGTGTAGACGGGTCAACATTAGGAGCTTGGCTTTCAACATCCATCTCGCAAGGGCCATCTTCATCCGGTGTATTATTCTCTACACCCTGGTGGCTTGCAAAAGCCTCCGCCTTAGTAGCATCTTCCTTAGCATCCTCGTTTACTAGGTCGTTAACAGCATCCATGAAAGTCTGACTCGAATTACCTATTGCTCCATCATTACCGAACACCTCTAACCAGTCATAGTAGAAAGGCCAAAGCCTGTACCTCATACTCGCGACTGTCGACTCCTTCTGCAAGAGAAGAAAAAAATGTATTAATGCATTAGACGGAAGTATGGAATTCAACGATGGAAGTTTATATATATGTTATGTTAACTGTTGTACCATGGAATAATCCAACCAGGTGAGGCGATCGGGTAGAGCGGCTTCGATAGGAATCGGGAAGCCGCAAAGCGACTTCTTCAAAGCTGAGAAGGTCGCGAAGCGACTTAGAAGGAACAAGAAGGTCGCATTCGACTTTGGAAAAGACCACAAGTCGGAAGCGACCTCAGACAGCTATTTCTGGCAGAGATATGGGTAACCGAGAGCGCGGATATCGCGGGGTAAGCAAGGCAAGTGTATCCAGATGCGGAATTCACGGGATTGATCGATAAAACCCTAGCTCTGGCGGCTGGAAGATTGGCAAGCCCATCGAAGGAAGCCCACGGAGGAGTGCACCCTAATTTCTTGCCTATAAATACCTTTTGTATCATTCATTGTAAACACACAAAATCTTAGAACTCTAGGCAGAAAAGAATAATAAAATACTCCTGGCTTGGGTGCCCCCAGACGTAGTCTTATTCAAAAGACGAACTGGGTAACCAAATTTGAGTCTGTTTCATATTTGTTACTCGTTACTTGATTGATCCCATTTAATAACATTAAGTTGCCCTAGACGTAAAATCTAGGTCACAACATTGGCACCGTTTGTGGAAAACACTCTGTCAATTTGCTAAAAAATCCACAGAAAACCCATCCCTTATCAATGGATATCAACCAAGGTAACGCTACCAGAAATGAGACAGACCACTGAGACGGTGTCGAGGCCTCCAGGAGCTCATAGCGATCTCACCCCATCATTCCACAGGCCACCCTCGACTGGTGGAATCTCGTACAGACATCGGAGGACGCGAAGGCCGTGTTGGTCGTCCTCCACAAGAAACGCCTCGCCTTCGATGACGAGGACGAACAGCCGTCGGCTAAGAAAGCAGCACCCAATCTAGGAACTTCTAAGGGCAAGAATGCCCTTGTCGAGAAAGGGTGCTCCACAGGCCAACTGGCATACGATCCAACGAAACACGCAATTATTTGGAATCGCAGGCTCCTAGAAAGGCCACCAGGGTCAGGCAACGTGTTTGACCGACTTGGGAGACAAGATGCCCAGAAGGCTCCAATAGCCATCGAAGACGAGGAGCAATCTCAGCCCCACCACATCGACCAGATGGAGCGAGATCTGGCCATGGCTCTAAACTTACATCATGATAAACCGCCGAGGGGGTCGGCAATTCGCCAGGACAATCCACGAACGACCTACCCCCCCAAAGACCATCACGACATCAAAATCGACGCGCTAGCCAGGACGATCCAGCGACTTCTAGAGCGAGCCGAGAACCAAAGCAGCTCGACGGGGGCACACCATAACCTTATCATTCCGGACTCCCCCCTCGGGACCACAGTCACTTTGGCACCCACCCAACAAAAAATCAACACTGCGGCCCTAGATCGCTACAGTGGAAACACGGACCCAAGGGTCCACGTGGCCAAGTATAACTCCTACGTGGCCTCCATGGGTGCGACAGATGCCAATAAGTGCCGTTTGTTTTCCCAAACTTTGAGCGACCAGGCCCACCAATGGTTCACCTCGCTACCACCTTTCTCAGTGGAATCTTTTAAATAGCTCGCCAGGCTGTTTCTGACCCATTTCAGGGCCTTGGCGCCATGACCTGCGACTAGACAGCGACTTATGAACACCCAACAGGCCGACAATGGGTCTGATCGATCCTACATCGAAAGGATCAACAAGCTCATACTCGAAGGGGATCCGATCGGGGATGAAGCCAAAGTGCTCAGGGCCGTCTCTGGACTCAAGAAGGGAACCAAGCTGTGGCGGCGTATGACCACTAAATACTCGATCAACTACAATGACTTTTGGAGACGAGCTAGCGACCTCATCCATGCCTCAAAGCTTCTGGAATCAAGATTCTCCGATGGTAAAGAGGTCGCTGACCCAAAGAAAAGCTCTAAGAAAATCGGCAGTCATTACAAGGCACCTGGCAGCTTCAAACCCTTTGAAGAAAATATCCCGGTAAAGTTGATGGAAGTGCTTGGCATGACACCCAGACACGTATACAACCAGATTAGGGACCGGGAACTACTTCTCCTACCTCAGCCGATCAAGAACAAGGGGAAGGCAAACCCCAATAAATACTGCCATTTCCACGAGCAAACTGGGCACTATACCAGCGAGTGCAAGGATCTACTCCCCCAGCTTTGGAGGCTATACGAGGACGGATTATTGGACGAGTTTGTCAAGCGACCTCAGAAGAATCAGGATCAAGCTCAGAGAGGTCGCCAACAAGCAAACCCACAGGCGGAACCGACTCCGGGAGATGCCGGCCAGGGGGAACGGCCAGTACCACCCATGCCAGAAGGGGCGAGAGGTCACGTGATACATACCTTGTCCCCACTGGGGACAGTAGGGGGGCTTTCATCAATCGGCTCATCCAAAAGGCGGATGAAGACGGAGATAAGAGAAATAGAAAACACCAGGAAAATGGTGTTACCCATCTTCACAGTAGGAGAAGAGACTAGCACGATCGAGTTCGGCGAGAAGGACAAGGCCGGGGTAGTCTACCCCAATGTCGATCCACTGGTAATCAGAGACAATATCATGGGCACCATTGTATGTCGCTTGCTAGTGGATGGAGGGGCTTTCTGCAACATACTTTCCAAGAAGACCCTGGACCAGCTCGGACATTACGACGCATACATCACTCCATGCGACCATGTCGTGAAAGGCTTTGGGGACGCGACAGTGAAGCCGACAGGAATGTTCCGACTTGCTATAGAATTAGTCTCCACTCTGAATGAAAAAGTTAGGGCCACTAGGCTTTTAGATTTTTTAGTTGTCGACCTCCCAAGCTCCTATAATGGATTCCTCGGGAGGTCATTTGAACATGAATTTGAGGCTGCGTCCTCAACCTTTTATTTATGTGTAAAGTTTCCCACCAAGAGTGGGTTGGTCGGCATCGTTAAAGGTGACCAAGTTGATGCAAGGGATTGTTTGATTTATTCCTCGTCTCATTTAAATTTTGCACCAATATCTAGCAAACAAGTACTTGTAATAGATAGCGAAGAACAATGTGAAATTTTAAATATAAATTCGAGCAGGAAGAGAAATTATGACGACCTCGATCCGAGGATGGGGCCCAAACCAGAAGAATTTATGCTACAAGCAGAAATAGACGACCCACGGCAAAATACCCCAAGGGCCATGGGAAGACCTCGAGAAAGTCAAAGTAGACCCAGCCCGACCAGATCTTGAAGTAATCATAGGCTCAAGAATGCCAGACGACCTGAAGGGGGAAGTCATCGATTTTCTCAAAAAGAACTTAGACGTCTTTGCTTGGTCACACAAGGATATGGTGGGAATCGACCCGGAAGTCGCATGCCATAAGCTATTCATAGATCCAGCTCAAAAACCGATAGCTCAGAAGAGGCAAAAGTTCGGCCCCAAAAAGTATGCAGCATAAGCCGAGGAGGTAAAAAAGTTATTGGACAACAACCTGATCATGCAATCCGACCAACCCCAGTGGGTGGCTAACGCCGTGTTAGTGAAAAAATCCAATGGGACTTGGCGGTTGTGCATCGACTTCACAGATCTCAACAGCGCTTGTCCAAAAGATTTTTTCCCAATGCCCCACATCGACCACCTGATAGACAACACGGTAGGACACGAGATAATGTCCTTCATGGACACCTTTGCAGGCTATCACCAGATAGCCATGTACGAACCTGACCTGCAACATACCTCGTTCTTGACAGAAAAGAACATCTATTGCTGGAAGAGGATGCCCTTCGGCTTAAAAAACACAGGGACAACATACCCGAGGCTGGTCAACCACATGTTTACCAACCTCATTGGGATGTTGGTGGAAGTCTACGTAGATGACATAGTCATCAAAAGTCTGAGGTTGGAGGACCACCTGACACACTTGGCCCAACTTTCGACATCCTGAGGAAATTCAACATGCGATTGAACCCCAAAAAATGCAATTTCGGAGTCGAGTCCGGGAAATTCCTGGGACACCTGGTGAGAAAATGGGGGATAGAGGCGAACCCCACCAAGGTCAATGCCATATTGGACATGGGAGCACCTCGAAACGTAAAGGAAGTACAGAAACTCACGGGATGCCTAGCCGCCTTGAACCGTTTCATCTCCCGAATGGGGGACAAATGCAAGCCGATGTTCAACACCATCTAGAAAAGATCAAAGTTCGAATGGACACACGAAATCCAGGAATCTTTAGACAAAATCAAAGCTTACTTGGCGGATGTAAGCATTCTGTCAAAACCAGTTCCGGGGGAAAAACTTTTCCTATACCTCGCGGCTTCCGAGACAGCTCTGAGTGCGGTACTCGTTTGAGTAGAGGACAGGAACGAATTCTCAATCTACTTCGTCAGCCAGACATTGAACAAAACCGAACAGTGATATCCGACCCTGGAAAAATTGGCATATGCGCTGGTTATGAGCGTAAGGAAACTAAGGCCGTACTTTTTCGACCATCAAGTCGAGGTACTTACCTCCACACCCCTGAGGAATATCTTACATCGACCAGACACGTCAGGACGATGCCTCAAATGGGCAATTGAGGTCGGACAATACGGGGTAACTTACGCACCCCGACCTGCCATCAAAGCCCAGCTTTAGATGATTTCATCGTGGAACTCACCTTCCCATCTGAAGTCGGGTGTTCAAACGGCCAACCTTGGGAGCTATTCGTGGACGGATCAGCGACCTCCCATAAGTCGAGGGCCGGTATAGTTCTGACAAGCCCGGAAGGAACCTCGTTCCAGAACGCCATCACTTTTGACTTCCCCGCAATGAATAACGAGGCTGAATATGAAGCGCTCATCAGCGGCCTAGAAATGTCAACAGCGATGGGTGTCAAGAGATTACAAGTTCACACAGATTCCCAACTCGTAGCCTACCAGGTCTCAGGAGAATATGAGGCAAGAGACGACCGAATGACAGCTTACCAAGAGGTGGTGAAAATATTATGTCAGAAGTTCGACCAAATCCATGTCAAGCTAATCCCAAGAGAACAAAACTCACGAGTTGATGCATTAGTTCGACTAGCGACTTCCGAAGGATCACTAGAGATGAAAGATGTCACCATCACGACATTAACCCACCCCTCCACCGTACACGCGAAGGTCGCAAACCTAAAAGCCCCAACACCGAACTGGATGACACCAATCATCGAATATTTGACAACATGCCTCCTGCCAACAGATAGGGTCCAAGCTCGGCAGCTACAATTACGAGCAGCAAGATACACAATGATCTGAAACGAGCTGTACAAGCGTGGTTTCAGCATCCCCCTACTCTGGTGTGTCACACCCGAGCATGGACAAGTGATCCTACGCGAAATACACGAAGGAGTATGCGGAAACCACACCGGGGGAGAATCGCTGGCCCACAAGACCACAAGACAAGGGTACTTTTGGTCCACACTAAGGGCTGACTCCATCATCTTCGCCCGCAAGTGCCACAAGTGCCAAATCTATGCCCCTTCCATCAAGAGCGCACCAGAAGAGCTCACAAGTATCCTCAGCCCCTGGCCATTTGCAAAGTGGGGGATAGACATCATTGGCCCACTCCCAACAGCGCCAGGTTCGGTCAAATACGCCCTGGTAGAGGTAGATTACTTCACAAAATGGGCCGAAGCTGAGGCACTGGCAACCATAGATCAAAACCTGGTCATCAAGTTTATATGGCGGAATATCATATGCAGATTCGGTTTAGCACAAGCAATCATATCAGACAATGGTAAACAATTCGACGGCCTCAAGGTCGAAGCATTCTTCAAGAAATGGAAAATTGCTAAGCTCTTCTCGACCCCATACCACCCGCAGTCAAACTACCAGGTCAAAGGCGTGAACAAGATCATTAAACACACTCTCAAAGCCAAGATCGAGGGAGCCAAGGGGAAATGGGCTACCGAGCTCCCGGATGTTTTGTGGGCCTATAGGACGACCTGCAGAAACTCAACCGGAGAAACCCCTTACTCACTAGCCTTCGGGACCGAGGCGGTGGTCCCCGCGGAGATCGACTTCCCCAGCCTCCGCACAAGCCAAGTCATCTTTGACCAAAACGAGGAAGCCCTGACCAGAAACCTCGACCTGCTCAAAGAAAAGCGGCTAGAAGCCAACATGAGAAACGCAAGGTACAAACAAAAGTCGGAGAAGTACTATAACACCAAAGTTCGACTTCGACACTTCAGAGAAGAAGACTTGGTACTCAAGAAGGTGCTCGGCGAATCGAAAGGAACCCTCAGCCCAAACTGGGAGGGCCCATTCAAGATCTCAAAAATCCTATCTAATGGAGCTTAGAGCTCGAACAACCAAATGGTGCCAAGGCTCAATACCCGTGGAACGCAACACATTTGAGGAAATATTATCAATAAATCTACACTCTTGTAATCAGCTATTTATCAATAATAATGTTTTTCCTTCATCTCAAAATTCATGTGTAAAACCCAAAGGGATTATGTAAAGAAAACATAAGTCACCCGAGGTACGACTTTCGACATACCGAGGGGAGGATCGACACCCCATGAGGGGCGACCTCCCCCAACTTTATAAGACGACCAGAAAAATGAAGTCCAAACATAAAGTCGCACTAACGATAAGACGACATGGACAAATAAATAACAAGTCGCATAAGGAAATCAAGTCAACACATTGTAAAAAAGAGAAGGAAACTTCATTAATATTGATAAAAGGGGGCCCGAAGGCGCATACAAAGAAATGAGCCCGAAGGCCGATACATCAGAACGCCAAAAAAAAAAAGGGGGGAGCCTCCAGAAGCTTCGCCACTCAGGGCCCTGCCAAACCACCGATCAACCAATCCTCTGCATTCACCTCCGCTACCTCTGACACGGGGACTTCAGGGACCGACCCGGACTCCGGCTGGGCGACCTCCGGGTCGGGGACCGGGCGCACAATCCGACTGGGGTTGGCGAAGAAGGAAAGGTCGACGCCCATGTCCTCCAGGTCCTTGATCTCCAGGAGGACGGTAGGGGCAGGAGGATAGTCGCGAACATAATCCGACAATTAGGCGACAAAAGGAGAGAGGTCGCTGGCCGGATTTGCCTTGTGAAAGACCCGGATGGCCCCGACATAGGCCATCATATATGTTAAGTTGGCATTAAGATCCTCAGTCCTCCTGAAGTCGCCCTCCTTCGCAGTCAGCACTCTCCCAGCCTCAGCCAGCTCGCCCTCCAGCCGGGTCACCTTCACCCTCTAGGCCCTCAACTCGCCCTCAACCTCAGCCATACGCTCCTCAGCGTCGGAAAGTCGCTTAAGCAGGTCAGAGTTGGAGGATTCCAACCTCTTCTGAGCATCGGCCGTAGCGACCAACATCTTAGCCTGGTCGGCAACCCTAGCCTGCGATTTCTTCAGCTCCTCCACCTCAGCCTCCAGCTGAGCACTGGTCTTCTCCAGATAGAAGACTGCCTTCTGGGAGTGGGCAAGGGTCGAGTACAAGTTGCTCGTCGCCTTTTGCCGGCGAGCGTTGCTGTGATCCGATTGCGTCCACCCCCGAGCTAAGTTCTGCAGTCCCCTCCGGAGGTAGGCGGGCCAACTTTCGGGGACCCCAGCCGGGACAATATGACCCGACCTCAGAAAGCTCAAGGCATCGGGGCCAAACTTGTGCGGAGTAAGCTTCGGGCTGTAAAAGAGATCAGGAGGTCGATAAAAAAAAGAAATAAAAGAAAATATGAAAGGGAGATTCATAGCCGAGAACTTACTCGCTGACACGGTCGGCGTCCCAGCCCAACCAGGAGTCATCTTCCGGGAGCCGATCTCCTCGAGGAACGGAGGTGGGTTGCAAGGATGGACGGGGCTGCGACCTCCCGGTCTCCCAGTGGATCTCATCCCTCGCCCTCTTCTGAGCGGGCTCAGGAGTGGGCTCCTTCTGCTTCCTCTTGCCCCTGTCAGCGGCTGAGGGGCCGGATAAAGTCGAGCTCGGAGGAGGGACGTCGGTGGCCGCCACATGTTTCATTTGGCCCAGCACCGACTTCTTCCTGGAGGCCACAATCGCTGCGGAGGGCTGTCGGGATCTGCACGCCAAAGATGTCAGACGAAAACCAAAAGAAGTGTGAGAAAATCGAAGGCAAAGAACAAGTACTCACAAGGGATATTCAGATGGCGGGGATAAGTGTAAAGCCCAGCCTTTAACCGATCGAGCTCAGAGTTGAGGGCGTTGACATCGCAAAAACTCGGGGCAGTGTCACGAATGGTCTTGAACGCCTCTTGAAAGTCCCAGAACAGGTCGACGGTCGAGGGCGCGAACAGTGCAAAAGAAAAGGAGAATTAGATCAGTACGACCTCAAAAGTATAAAGACAAAGGTTTACCATGTTCAACTCAGCACGCGTAGTCCATGTGAACCCGAATGGGCAGTGTACTCGAAGGGTACGTTGATTCCCAAGCGCCCCCAACGAACCACCACTTTTGTTGCCAATCTGCGACCTTATTCGGGATCCCACTCACGAGCTCCTGACCCTTGCGAAGTCACACGACATTATAGCCGCCGACTTGAAAGATTAGCGACATCACATAAGCGACCTCGCCAGGTGTCGGCATCCGATGTAGCCCAGCCAAGCCAAGAACCATCATCATCGAGAGTATGTAGCTCCAGCCATTTGGAGTAATCTGGGTAAGGCTTTGGTTCCAAGCCGCTAGCAAGTGGGAGATCGTCGGGTGAAGGGGAAAGCGAATCCCCACCTCCATCGTGTGTTTGTTAACCACAATCATTCCTGGAGGTGGTTGATCGGCACTCTCATCGGAGGTTGCCCCATAAAAATGCACATCTCGGGGCACTTTATACAACCGGCGGAGGGAACGCACGTGCCGGTCAGACAGAGTCGATTTGTACCGGGGCAGGTCGGAAGCCATGTACTCAGTTCGAACCGACCTCCGATACGCGCGCTCAGGTCGCTTATATGGGGCCTCAGCCGAATAAGAGTGGTAGTCAAAAGCCCGCTCATAGGCCTTATAATCCCAGACCGGAGCTGAGGTACCGACGGGTTGTTCCCGCTCTGGCGCGGCAGGGCGGAATGTGCTAATGTCTAAAGGGGGGAGATGGGTAATGTCCTCCAACTCCTGCAGAAACCACTCATCCATGCCCTCAGCGTCCCGAACCACGCGCCGGATTCCCGCGGATGAGGATCCACCCTCGCGGCCGGCGGCAGAACGGGAGCCGCGGTGTTGCCAGAGGTGGGCTATTGCCACGTTGTCTTCTTCCGAGGACGAAGAGGCCGGAGGACGAGGGGCGGCGGGTGTAGAAGGATCAGAAGCCATATAAAAAGTGTGGAAAATGGGGGAATTACCTGAACGTAGTCTCGTCGGAGTCTCGCCGGAGAGGTGGGAGCTTAGGTTCGAAGAGAAGTTGGAGCTGGGCGAAGAAGAAGAAATGGCAATAGGTGTGCAGCCCTAGCTCTTTTTATAGAAGGAAACAGGGGTCAAAGTGCAATAAAGACATAAGTCAGACCCCTCTCGAAGAAACGAAGTCGCGCAAGTCGCACGTAACCTACACCGCGTTCGCCGATTGGAGAGGCTTGCGGCACATGACCTCATCCGCCTGCAACATCATCATGGCAAATCCATCAAATCTCGCACAAATCGACGCAACGGTCCACCTTCCCACAACTATCCAGGCATCTCGAACGTTTCCCGAGGCCGAACTTCCCCAAGTCGATCAAGTTACAAATCAAGCCTAGGTCCCGGTATGGGCACGCGACCTCGACTTGAGAGGCAATTTTTGTACCATGGAATAATCCAACCCGGTGAGGCGATCGGGTAGAGTGACTTCGATAGAAATCGAAAGCCGCAGTTTACTTCCTCAAAGTCGGAAGGTCGTCGAGTTTACTTAGAAGGAACAAGAAGGTCGCATTCGACTTTGGAAAAGACCACAAGTCGGAAGCGACCTCAGACAGCTATTTCTGGCAGAGATATGGGTAACCGAGAGAGTGGATATCGCGGGGTAAGCAAGGCAAGTGTATCCAGATGCGGAATTCGCGAGATTGACCGATAAAACCCTAGCTCTGGCGGCTGGAAGCTTGGCAAGCCCATCGAAGGAAGCCCACGGAGGAGTGCACCCTAATTTCTTGCCTATAAATACCTTTTGCATCATTCATTGTAAACACACAAAATCTTAGAACTTTAGACAGAAAAGAATAATAAAATACTCCTGGCTTGGGCGCCCCCAGACGTAGTCTTATTCAAAAGACGAACTGGGTAACCAAATTTGAGTCTATTTCATATTTGTTACTCGTTACTTGATTGATCCCGTTTAATAACATTAAGTTGCCCTAGACGTAAAATCTAGGTCACAACACTAACCTTCACTGCTTTTTCCCAAGCAATGTCCGAGACATCAAGGATCTTCGTCTCACTGTTAACCCTCCACCAGAATCCCCTAGAGCTACCTGAATGGCCGAATGGTGTCGTTTCCAAATTGTTATCCTGGAGTTGATGTGAGGGTTTGCTCGAAGATCTGTTCCAGGGATCTTCTCACGTAATCTTGCCTCTAATTGTTGAAGGTACCCAGGCTGAAAGCCATTCTCGCTTTTTCAACCTCCGGATGCAACTAGTTCCTTAAACAAATCCATAAGAATTGTTTCCTCACTTTTTTTCCATGTTCTCCGGGTGCTAGTTCCTTTGCCTTTTCTTCCTTTGGTTACTGGGATTGTGCTACCGTGGCTACCGCTGTCCATTACGACTAATAATATCCAAAAATTATCAATTAAAAAAAATACAAATCAATGCTAAAAAATAACAAACTGAGACTCCAAGATATTCTATAAGAAACAAAACGCAACCACATACGAAAACTGACAAACACATACCTAGCACTATTAAAAACCACATGGTAGCCCACATTATTACAGCAACTCTGAACAATACAGACTTTTCAAACCAACAAGCCATCAAATTGTTGACCATAATAAGGATCATTTCACATAGCACGACTAACCATGAAAATATAGCACGACTACTACGGTCTAACATACCTAAGCACCATTTCACATAGCACGACTAATCATCAAAATTGAAAAAAAATATAAACCTAACACAGCATCATAGGTCGAAAATGGAATGTAGAAATGGAATAGATTAGTTGTTTTTCTTACCCACCTGGAAGCTGCGAGCAAGATGGAAATGAAGAATTTGTTGGAGAGCCAATAAGCAGCCCAATACGGCGGCGAAACCCTAACCCTTAGACAATCGGCCAACAAGGATTAACCTTAAAATATAATCGGCGGAACCCAAAAACCGAACAAGACAAATGGAATCGCCACCGTCGTCGTGATGTACAACCCTAAGATGACGGTGAAAACCCAGTAACGAAGTGAAGAAATTGCGGCCGAAAAAAAAAGAGGAGGGAGGAATCGCAGCGAAAATATGAGGAGGAAGAAATGAAAATAAAAATTGGGGCAAAGATTTATATTTTTTGACAAGGGTAGATCGGTCATTTCATTTAATTACACAAATAATACCTATTTAGTACACCCCACCAAGTGTCACTACAAATTATATACAATTTTATTACCCCCTACCAAGTGAAATATTAATTTTATCTTACCATCTTATATACGATGCACCAAATGACATAATACGACCAACCCATATTATATATTACCAATCTCCTTTATCCTACCATTTTTTAATAACCCCTATCAATCCCTACCTCGTAGAAATTGAGTAAGAAATCAAATGAAGAAAAAGAGAACACTACAGCCTTGTCGATTTCTCTCAGTTGCCCTTTGATATTGATATTTACCATACATCCTGGTCTCAGTACTGGTAATCTTGACATTTTCAGTTAGTTGGTACAAATTTTCATTCGAAGATCAAAGTTAGGTATGATATTCTTTCGGTCTAATTATGGGAGTGTGTATAACCGAACCCAATCCGAATTTATTCGACTTAGATAAAAAAACCAACCATATCCCTGCACGATATCACATGTTCCAGAAATAATGTTCCACTATATATTCCATAACTTCGATTAATAACATATGAAATGAAAAAAAATATTTAACGGACCACTATAATTCTAAGTTCATGTATTAAAAATTTAGGAAGTAGAATAATTCAGGAACACTAAAAAATGGTACCCTTCCTTTTTCCCTTCATTTCTTAAATAAACAGACAAAAAAATTGTTGGATCGAACCAATAAAACCGGTCTTTCTTAACCTCATCCCGACGCGCACGATAGCTTGGAGTCCTCTTTTCTTATTCATTCGGGTAGCGGCGCTTTAATTATCTCGCACAGATTTCCCTAAAATTTCAACTCAAAACCCCAGTTCTCTGCTTCATTACGATCCGCAATTTTTTTCTCGAGATTTCTCCACTTTACCGCCTTCATTTTGCTGGTATTGATTCTCAGTTTCCTAGCTTTAAGGTAATTTAAGTCGGTTAATTCAATTTTTCGCTGTCGTTGTTGAGTTAATTTCATCCATTATCTTGAGTAGATTCACTTACATCTTTTTGGTGGTTCAGCAGTTTTTCCTTGTTTTATTAATTTTTTTGAATTACAATGTTAGGTGCGTGATCTGAAGCATCATCCGGAGATCTAAACCTTTGATTTGAACAGATTCGTCGCCCATTTTCGAAGATCTGGTGGTTGAAATTCCTCCTTGATGGCTCGAGCCGGGGGGATAACGAACGCCGTGAATGTGGGAATCGCAGTGCAAGCCGATTGGGAGAATCGGGAATTCATTTCCCACATCTCGCTCAACGTTCGTCGCCTCTTTGATTTCCTCGTCCAATTTGGTATTTTTTCCATTTCAGCTGAAGCTTGTGTAAACCACTTTTACTACCTATTTTACAACTAAATACTTTCAGGCAACTAAAACCTTTTAATACTACTAAGAAATACACTCAAAATGCATACATGTTGCTCTCTAAAATTGGTTTAGTAGTATATTTAGGAACATACAACTTATTGCACCGAAGCATACAACTTATTACACTGAAAAAGTTGCTCGTTTCAGTGTAACAAGTTGTATGTTTCGGTGCAACATGTTGTATGTATTTAAAATACACTATGGAATACGGTGCATCTGGTGCATTGAAGACCTAACCATATTTTGGTTTATACAAGATTTTGCCCTTTAATTTTCGATTTGTTGATATTGATCTTATTGTTTCCTTGCCAAAATAGAATCGACGACGAAAAATAAATTATCACAGCTGAATGAGAAGTTGGACACTTTAGAGAGGCGCCTAGAATTGCTGGAAATACAAGTGAGCAACGCCACATCTAATCCTGCTCTCTTCACTACCACTTGACTATCTTTTCTGCCTCTTTTATACATTTTTCATTCTTCTTTCAACTATGCTTCTTCATTGGTATTATTTTGATTTATTATATAAAAATTATGAGTGTTCTATGGTCTACTGATATATGTTGATTGTGAATGGCTGCTGATATATTTAGTTGCAGTTTATTTCACTTTGGTGGAGTTGCCGGTTGGATTCCTGTGTGCCAAAATTGGGTGTTCCACCCATGTTCCATATCTTCTAAATTTGACACATTACCCATATTTTAATTATTTAAAATTCTAAACTTTATACTATAAATCATGAATTCTAAACCCTAAATTATGAACCATTCGGGCCGGGTGAACCATGAACCACTTGGCCCGGATTAAGTCCGGGTCGAGTAATAGAAAAAATTGAAAAAAAGAAAAATTAAAAAGAGTTAATATTTTTTTTAGATTTTAAATAATTAAAATATGAGACAGATGTCAAATTGAGAGGTTATGGAACATGAGTGGAATACGCAACTTTGGAACAGAGGAATCCGTGCGTGGAGTTGCAGGATAGCTGCGTGGGAGTTTATTTCTAGAGGTTCTGAGAGTTGAGTAGGTCTCATGTGCACTCAGGTAGAACGTGCACTCATAGTGCATTACAGAATCATGCAACTTGTTGTATTGAAAGATACAATTTATTTACACTTAATGATGCAATTATTTTTCCATATAATAAATTGCATGGTTCTGAAATGCATTATGAGTGCATGATGTACCCGAATGCATAGAAGAGTTGGCCCTGAGAGTTATTTCAAGTAACTGAATTGGATGGTTAATTTAACTTAAATATTGTAGTTTTGAGATTCATTTAACAATATGTTCAATGCTCCAATTTCACCAGAGATGATACTCTTGCTAAAGTAGGAGTTGATCTGAACATGTCGAACGGGGTTATATATCCGTGTCTCGAAGAAAACTCATATGAGACGGTCTCACGTATGAAGATAGGTTAGTAGCCACCTTAAGTTATGCCACACTTCATACCTGCTAAGCAAATTTTCCATCAATTTATTTATCAAGTGACATTACCCCTCGCTTATTATTAATTTCCGTATTCCCAAACCATGTACTCCCTCCGATCAATTTCATTATTCTGACTTTTCTTTTGGGTTGTGCAATTTCGTGATTCTCATTCATTTTTTTGGAAATTATGTACAATATTTTATCTCCATTCTCCAATTCATCAGTTATTCTACTCAAATTGTCGTTTACATTAACCATAAACAATTACTTAGTTCATAAGTGGACCACATTGTACCAAATAATACTCCTAGCTTATCTATTTTATACATAACCTAATCAATGTTTATTAAAAACTCAGTGTTGTGAGAAATGGGCATAATGAATATGTACGGGGGAAGTACAGATGTTCTTCAAAAATTAGAGAACTATCTTGGCATCACTATTTTTGTTAGGGATCCCATCCACCCATTTCTATTCATAATCTACCTCCACAAAATTGTAGTTGTACCCATATGGAGGAGAAAGGCCAAGAAGTCTTAAAAACATACGTCAAAAAACTCCACTTCTATGAAACTTGTGATTGACTTCTCATCTCTTTTTCAAGTTGTCTCAATTCTTCGGCAACAATCATAACGTAGTTATACACACTTGTTATATTTGAAATTTTTAGTCAGTAAAACTTTGACTCTTTTAAAATGTCTAGTGTGTGTATATATATGTGTTTATTTTCAAGGGAGAGTTACTAATAACTACAAATGAAGTCCATATAGTTGCTTTTAGGTACAATTTCTTTTTTTTCTTACTACTAATTACAAAGTGAACAAATTTTGCCCCTTAAATTACGTCACCCTATTTTTGAAGCTGCACAAGCAATTCAAAAGGCCATCATTATAGTTAGTATACTTTTCCCATTCCCAATGTAAATGTCTATCAAAAGTAAAAAAAATGTGTCCTTTCTCTATTATTTATTTTTATTAAAAAAAATTAATTAATTATTTTGCATCAGACATTTACCCAAAATTTGGGTCCATTTTTCGACACGTTCTTATTTTGGACTTTCTTTTTTGACTTTTTTTAAAAATTTTGGGTCATTATTTGTTTTATTCAGTCTGTCTAACCGTTTATGGATGCTTCTTTTTTTTTTACCAGAATAAAGCAAATAAATACACAAAAAAATGGCATATCTAAAAAAAATGTCATATTTTCTTTTTCAAGCTTTTTTTTTTAAATTCCGGGCCTTAATATGCTTTATCCAACCTGTTTTACTATTTACAGACACTTTTTTCTTTTGGACTAGAAAAATGCACATAATACACACAAAAAAATGGGGGGAGTGACTCTAAGGTACAAAGTCACTCCCCAAGTGACCCATGTGAGCAGCTTGGCGTTCTTGTTGTGTTCCCCTATCGAAACAGCATCGTTTGTGTAGATGAAGTCTTCGTTTGAGGGGGATTCAAGATCCACCATTGACCAGTTGTTGGGGTTAATCTCCATTTTCACCACCACTAGTGTTCCCCTGTGGGCTTCTTTTTCCAACCATGGCGCTGTTGTTGTTGGAAGATGCAGAAGTGGTGTCAAGATTGGATTTTTAAGTGAGGCAAAAAGCAAATTTGCGAGGTCTGAGTTTTGTTTCTCCAAATTATTAGGAAAATGACTTAAATTAGGAAAATAATTAGCTTATTTTTTAGCTTGAATTAATATTGTGATTTAAGTTTACGTGATTTTGATGGAATGATTGTTGTGTTTGCAATTGTTTGTGAGAGAAACATTTATACGAGTTGGATGGAGCGACAAGAATGTTTATTCATGGCCGCTATGAAAATTGAATTTGTATACATATAAATGTTTATGCTTATATGCCATGTATTGTTGGTGTATACAAAGTATATAGTGTATATGCAATGTATTTTTCAACAATGCAATTTTTAATATTGTGCATTTTCTTTTTCATATTGTATTTTGATACGCACAATGCATTTTTTCCATTGTGCATTTTCTTTTTCATAGTGCATTTCTTTTTGGTAGTGCAAATGTGGGGGAATATACATGATTGATCGGGCGATGACGTGATTGAGAGAGAAAATGGTGAGTTAATTAAATCTATCAACTCAAACTGTCAAATTTAAAATTATTATTATTACTTAAATTAAATTAATTATTCGAAAATAAAGTAGCATTTGATGCAGTGATTTGACAACACATTTATACGAAGCAATGCAATTTTGAACCGTTAATGCATTTTACTGATGCACAATGCATTTTTTTATTGTGCATTTTCTTTTTCATATTGCATTTCTTTTTGTAAGTGCACATGTGTGGGAATATACATGATTGGTGGATGACGTGATTGAGAGAGAAAAAAAAGGAGTTAATACACATTTATACGAAACAATGCAATTTTGAACCGTTAATGCATTTTACTGATGCACAATGCATTTTTTTATTGTGCATTTTTTTTTCATATTGCATTTCTTTTTGTAAGTGCACATGTGTGGGAATATACATGATTAGTGGATGACGTGATTGAGAGAGAAAAAAAAGGAGTTAATAAAACCCGTCAAACAGCCAAAATGGTGTAAATGATGTATTGAAAAATGTGAAAAAGTCATGATGAGTTCTGCCACATGTCAAATCAAACACCCACAGTATTCTCCATTTGTTTCTTTTACAAAAGACAAAATAGGCAGGAGACATAATACTTATTGTAATGGATTACAAGTTTTTTCCTCAATATATCTCTTAGTAAGTGTTTCATGTGAAATGTAGTTATCAATTTTTGACCCTACAAAGCTGCCACAGTGCCAAAAACTTCCAACCCTAACTTAAACATGACTCTTGAGATGAATTAACTAATAACATGGAAGAATATTTAAATAGTTTGCATTAATATTATTCATTCTTGTCAAATAGTCTCCTTTTAATATCCACACATTTGATTTCGTGAAGCTCCATATATTCTTTATTACATAAATAGGACTATTTTAATAATAATAAAGATAGGACCACATCTCCCCGCTAAGGGGCCAACGACACGGGTGGGGGAAGTTCCTCCCTTCCTCACAATAATAATATATATGTAATCACATATTTATTTAACATATATGAACCCACATATATAGCTTTCCAAACCTCTCTTACAGAGGTGATCCTATAATTTTAGGGGCCCAGAGCAAAAATAAATTTGGACCCTTTTTTATGATTAAAAGATAAATTATTAAAACAAAGAAAATCTCATAATTATAAAAATAAAATAAGACGTATAATAAAAATGTAGCTTAATATTTAAAAGAAAAAAAAGAATGAATAAACTACCTGCATAATTAGCTATGAAAAAATAATCTTCTCGCGGTTTTATCTGCAAAGTCATCAATTAATTTTTCATAATTAAGTGTTTCTAAATATTCGCTCTCAATTGAAATCAAAATAAAATTTATGAATAAGAAATCTAAAATTAAAAGTACCTTATTAGAAAAGACACGATTCTTTTCAAGGGTCATTCGTCAATTTTCTTATGAACGCGCTATGTGAGATGTATAAGATTAATTTTAAGAGACGACTAGATTGGTATAAATTTAATTTGAAAAAAAAATTAAGAAATACAAATATTCAAAATACAGAAAGATTGAAAAAAATATGACAAAAAATGGTATAGATTTAATTTGAAAAAAATAAGAAAGAAAAATATTAAAAAAATAGAAAGATTTAAAAAAATATGACAAATTCGTGGAAATAGGGTCTCGATCCTATGACCTCATGCACAAAATGGTTCTTAAAGGCGCTCACTTTACAAACTCGGTTAGCCATCAAACGTGATATGACTACCGACTTTCTAAATTATAACACATACACATATATATATATATATAAAAAAAAAAATGGGGGCCCTCGCCAAAAAGGGCCCTATATGGCGGCACCATCTACGCCGCCCTAGGGCCGCCCCTGCTCTCTTGTATTCATATAGTACAAGAGCAAGACTTTATATGCTTTCCAAATTTATCTTATAATTCAAGTCTTTATATGCTTTTCGAAACTATCTTATATTCACAGAGTAGGACTCTTGTGGAAACACCAGATTTATATTTTTCATTTTTAATATAAGATAGTTTTTGGAAACGCCGTGAGAATTGGGCGATTGTTGGGAACACGAGGAAGAAGAAGAATAAATCTGGAGTTTAAAAAACACGGGTCCGAAGCCTGGCCTGCGAAAATTTAAAGAAAAAAGCTCAATTCACCTACAATTGCACATATCACTTTGTATGCAATATTGCATACAACTTTTTGCGATATTCATATAGTACAAGAGCAAGTCTCCTAAGTATCCGCACGGTGCACTTGATGCACAACTAATATTATTAAATAAAAATAATAAAAGTTAATCAACTAATATTGTAAGTTAAAGCAACTAATAATATCATTTAAAAAATGCAATTGATGAGTGAATGGTGCATACAAGATCACCTGATTGTACCAAATCTATTATTTTCCTTGAAACTAACTTTTTTATAAAATTATTTAAGTTTTAAAAGCAATTAAGTAGTTTATATACATATAAAATAATATGAGGAAAAAAAATTTGGTCCCATTATTTTTTTATAATTTATTTTTTGTTCAAAAAATTATTCAAATTTAGTCTTATAGTTATCTTGCTTGTCCTATTTTAGTCTCATTTTCGTCGCAAAACATAATTTTTTGTCGGTTTCGTTCATGTGTAAATCACGTGCCGGTTATAATTGGGGGTTTTTTTTACTGTAGTAGCTATTTTTCAAATTTTTAAAAGAGCAAAAATATTCCTTCTAAGTTGCGGAAAAAATAAATTTTTATTTGATAATCAGCTTTCACATCAGCTACGAGCTCATAAACCCTCAATTTTAATCGATGTGTAACTTGAGCATGATCGAAAGCTACAAAATTTTATATTTCTCGACAAAAATGAGATCAAAACTAAATAGTTAAAAAAATTTGGACGAAAAAAGAATTATAGAAAAGTTATGACACCAAAACACTTATTTTCTCTAAATTATGCCGATCAATATATGTACAATATTCTATACGCCTGAAACTATGAAAAACTAGCAAAAATTATCTTTAGAGCTTTTCCAATTTGGTATTTGTATTTTATTATCTTTAATATATGTACATGTATCATTAACGATGATTTTTTATGTCAATCATTAAACTTTTCGAGTAAAAGAAATATTAAAGTACAAAGATGAAACAATACTTACGGGACTGAATTGATTAGGTGTGATAGAATTGAGTTGAATTGATTAAAATTTAATTGATTGGACTGAATTTGTTTGAATAAAGATATGTGTTTGGATTGTAGGATTTGATTGAGAGATTAGATGGGAAACCAATTGAAATGTCATAAATAACTTTAAATTGAAATGAAACAACCACACTTCATTCTTGTGAATATATTCAAACAATAGAAGGACAATTTGTAATATTACATTTATAATATGTTATATCTCACCTCCATGAAAAGATTTAATACATTTTTTACCTGAGCTTGAAGTATATAATGGGCCCTCATCCCCACTACTACACATTTGTGCTTGGAGAGCTCCACTTGGACAGCCTTTTTTTCAAACAGCTCTCCAAGTGGTTCCTTGGAGAGCGGTTGTTGGGATATTTTAGTTTTGATTAATTATGCCAAAACATTATCAACTTGTGTTATTTAAGTTAATCTACAGATAACAAGTTGAGGGGGAACAAGTTAAGGGGGAACTCATGAAATCAGACGAAGATGATTGAGATTTGTGAAGAAAGAAAAGCGATAAAATCAAGATCGAAGAAATAGGATGAGTCGAGTTAAGAAATATGAAATCGGACAAGAAGAAATCATTCGGATGAATAAAGAAAAAAGTCGATAAAATCTGAACAAGAAATGAAATCGAGAAGAAAAATCTGATGAACAAATGAAATCGGTTTGGATGAAACAAAGAAATCGGTTCGGATGAACAAAGTGAAATCATCAAGCGGATGAACAAAGGAAATCAAAGAATCGATGAACAATGATTTCAAAGATGATGAACAAAGATTTCAAAGACACCATAAATCTGCGGACCATTTTCTCTGAGATCGATTCAATGGACGGATCGAAGCGACGAATCGGAAGAGATGAACAAATGTCGACGAAATGATCGGATCCGATTAGACACACAAAAGCGGTGGCCAATAAGAAGACAACACATATATTGATGTGACATAAAGTTGCAAGGAAAAGTGCAAAAGGACAAAGAAAAGCTGAAAGTTATTAGTATGGATTTGAATATTACTTTCCAACGGTAATATTTAAATCCACACTATAAATACATTGCACTATCTTCAAAAGAAGATAATGGAGGATCTGCAAAGTGAAATTAAAGCCAAATATTCAAGCAACTCCATTCATAGAACACAGAGCTAGAAATACACACATATATTCAAAAGTGTTCTACCCTAGATCTAAGCACAAATGTTATATCCTAAGCTTAGAGAGATTTTCCCATCCTTAGCATTGAGGCTAAAAAAATGTAAGGGAAAATCTCAACCTAGTTGGAAACCAAACAAACCTTACCCAAATCGATTCGGTTAAGTTTGTAGGTGAAGTGTGAACTTCGGTAAACATCTAGCAATCCCGAAAGGGAGGGTAGGCGATCCCTTAGAGGGTGATAAGTCCCGTTTGAGTGAGAACTCGGTAAACATATGTTGGTTAAGTTGGTGCCCCATGAAGGGAAGAGTGGATGTAGGACGAGTTGTCCGAACCACTATAAAAATACGTGTGTTCTTATTTGCTTTCATATTAACTTTCATACATACTTTAGCAAATCTGCATAACACATTCGAAAAAATTTTAAGTCACCTCCCATTGAGATTTTACGAGTTTTAAATCGGGTTTTTCGGGACCAACAGCGGTTCTATTAAAAAAAAAACAAAAACATCGGTTAAAAACCGCTGTCCAAGATCAAAGCTTAGATAGCGGTTCATAAATCACATTGTCAGGGAGAATAATTGGAGAGCGGTTTTGAACCATTTGTCAAAAAAAATTTGACAAATGGTTCATAAAACCGCTCTCCAAGTGAATTAATTTTTATTTTTATTTTTTTTGTAAAGCTTTTATTTTTTGTTTTATTTTTTTGTTTTAATTTGTAAATTCTTTTTAGGTACCGTTCAAATATTTTATTCTTTAAATTCTCGTGTTATTTCTTTTTAATATTCATCGTATATAATGAGATTAACACAAACTCTTATGTAAAATTTGTTCATAATATTACTTGTTTAAATAGAAAAGTATTACTTGTTTAGATAGAAAGGTATAACTTGTTTAAAGAAAAGTATTACTTGTTTAGATGAAAAAGTATTACTTGTTTAAAGGAAAATATTACTTATTTAGATAGAAAAGTATTACTTGTTTAGAAGGAAAATTATTACAAGTTTAAAAGAAAGGTAGTACTTTTTTAAAAAAAAGTACAAGTAAAAAATATAAATTTAATATAATTTAATTTAAATTTATATAAAAAAATTATTATATAAAAATGTGATTGAATTAATAAATAAGATAATTGAAATAAAGAATTTAAAAAAAAATTGTAAGAAAAAATGATTTTTAGAACATATAGAATTAATTTCATTAAATAAACACAAGAAAAGTATTACTTGTTTAGATGAAAAAGTATTACTTGTTTAAAGAAAAAAATTACTTGTTTAAATAGAAAAGTATTACTAGCTTGTTTAAATAGAAAGATATAACTTATTTAAAGAAATATATATATTACTTGTTTAGAAGAAAAAGTATTACTTGTTTAAAGAAAAATATTACTTATTAAGATAAAAAAAAAGTATATTACTTGTTTAGAAGGAAAAATATTACAAGTTTAAAAGAAAGGTACGTAGTGTACTTTTAAAAAAAACAAGTAAAAAATATAATTTTAATATAATTTAATTTAAATTTATATAAAAAAATTATTATTATATAAAAAAGTGTGATTGAATTAATAAATAAGATAATTGAAATAAAGAATTTAAAAAAAAAAATTGTAAAAAAAATGAATTCTAGAACATATGGAATTAATTTCATTAAGTAAACGCAAGAAAAAAGTAGTGCCCGAAATGAATTGATCCCCGCCAGCGCCTAAGGTCCCGTATTCGGTCCCCCATGGGAGCGAATAATTGCCTCAATTAATTGAGAGACTTGGTGGCTTATATATGAGATGCTTGGTGGGTCCGTGCCTAAAAATCGATTTTTTTTTTAAAAAAAAAAAAAAAGTGTTGGAGAAGCGGTTAAAAACCGGCCCAAGTGTATATGCTTGATAATGTTGAAAACCGCTCTCCAAGTGAACACTTGTAATGCGGTTAAAAAAACCGCCCGCCCTTGATTTCTTAGACAAATGTTTTATATCGATTGTCCAAGCTTGACACCGTTTTGTTTGAGAGCATATGCTTGGATAGCGGTTGAAAACCGATCTCCAAGTGAACACTTGCAATGCGGTTAAAAACCGTCTGTCTGTTATCTTGATTTCTTGGACCAATGTTTTTTATCGGTCATCAAGCTTGATTAAATTTGTTACTTGGAGAGCGGTTATAACAGCTCTCCAAGGTCATTTTTAACAGATGTCCAAGCCCAAATCTATATTAGTGCTCATAAACCAAACGATAAATTAGTTGGGATTAAAATCCTAATTCTGACCTATTCCGATCAATCCCGACCAAACGGGACCTAAGGTATCCGCCGGCCACTATCATTCCTCCTCTACAAATTATCCGGCATAAATTAGATTTAATACCTAATACAATTCAAATAACTCCATTGTAGCCTATTTTTCAATCAAGAGAAATCAAATAGAAGCATGTAATTCATTCATGATCTCAAAATTTATTTTAGGAAAAAACCTTATAAAAAGCACGCACGTAATCTTATATATTTCATCTTTTATAAAAGTATATTCTCAGAGTCCATAACCCTAACCCTAGCTAGGTAGCTATCATTGCTCGGCCAGGAGGCGCTCGAGCACGGTGGGGCGGCAAGGCACAATGACTGCGCCGTCATGGTGAAAGTCGTACTCTTCTGCGGCTTGCTCCAACAGCCTTACGAAGGAGGGGTGTTTTAGGTAATTCAACGACACCACGAATCTTTTCAGCTCGTATCCCTCCTCCGCCACCACCGTGAAATGCCCTTCCTTCTTGCCGGAAAGTAGCCTCTTTTGTAGCCTTTCCACTACCATCTTTAGGTTTGAAATATTGCTTCTTTTCTTGCCTTGTCTTCCAATTTTTGCCATTCTCTCTTCTCTTTGTTTACTTTTATTAACAAAAGGGTTTATGTGAGTGTGTGGTCTTTCCCAGGATTAGTGATTGTTTGTTTGACACTGAAATTTAGGTATATGGTATATGCTTATATATAGGGAGAGAGAGATGAAAAAGGTGAAATATGAAAGTTATATGCATGTAAAATTGATTTTTGTCACTGTTCTCTTATTACCGAGTTTGATTCACAAGTGGTCCAATAATTTTGACAACAAATAAATTTAGTCCCATAAAAATTTTTATCGTTCAATTTTAGTTTTAAATCGGTCGAAAAATTCAAAATGATGTTGTTTTGTCGTTTTAATTTGGGCTTTTAGGCGGATGTTGTGACTGGATTGTCACATGTATTTTATTTTTTTTAACAACTGAAATTTTAGGCATATAATTTAAAAAAAAATATTAAAAAAATTAAAATTAAAACAGAATTGACTGCAAGAATTAGTCAAACACACTTAAAAATACACATGACAGTCCAGTCACACTATCCACCAAAAAGTCCCAAATTGAAATGGTAAAACAGTGTCGTTTTAAGTTCTCCGCCCGATTTCAGACAAAAATTAAACATTGTAAAAAATATTGAGACTAATTAAATCGACAATAAAATTTGTTATGGGACTATTTATAATTCAAACTCTTTTAACTTATTAGTTATTACCACACCATCTCACACAAAATATCAAGAAGGGTGAAGAAGACTGAAGGAAGGACAGGGCTTTTTCAGTATTGCAAAGTATGGGAGACCAATGCACGTGAGAGAAATTTGAAGCGCCCATGAAACGTCAATTCCTTTTTTGCTTGACATTTAGAGGCTTCAATTAGGTCGGAGCACTTAATTACATCAAATAATCGGATCCAGTATTTTAAATTTACGGCTAAAAAATAGGAGTAATTATTAAAATATAAAAAGAAAAAGTCTTATGTAAAATCTTAAAAAATAATAAAATCTATTAAATACTTCATCCGTCCCATAAAAGCGTGCACGTTTTCCTTTTTGGGACGTCCCAAAGAAATGTGCACGTTTTCTTAAATAGCAAAGCACTCAAAATTTACACTCTCACAATATCATTATAATTGATTTAAATAATACAATAAAGCAAGTTTTCTTATTTTGTGTGCCCGGATAGGGGTGTACGTTTCTTTGAGACGAAGGGAGTAATAATTTTCTCCAAACAATTTGGGCTATCATCATTAATACGATAATATAATACTCCCCCGAACCAGGTGGCTTAGCCCACCTGGCCACTGGGCTCCTCAATTGAGTGGGAGACCCAAGTTTGATTCCCTTTGAGAACGAATTGGAGTTTGGGAGTTATAAGGTGGCTTGGTGAATTTGTGGAGTGTTTGGGTGCTTGGTGTACTAACTACTAACATCTAACAACTAACTTTGCCCGATAAGAAAAAAAAAAAAAAAAACTCCCCAGTTCAAAGAACACAACAATGTATAGTGGTTCGGAGACTCAAGCTCCTACATCCACTCTCCCTGTTTCTAGGGAAATTCCTTCAAACACTTCCTAAGGCTTTCGACTCCTCCTCAGAGTTTACTAACCTTTCTACTTTGAGCTTTTCGACTACCTCTCATGGTTTACTAACTCAAAGCCTCTGGACTTATCACCCTCTCGGGCTCGCCTCTTAGATGTTTAACGAGTTCACACTCCTTCGGGACTTATCACCCTCACTCGGGATTGCCTAACAACTACCTCACTTCACCACTCGTTATCCCTTACGAGAATGGGTTTGGGTTTGGTGTTGTCTCCAACTATGGTGAGATTTTCCCTTACAATGGTTTAGCCTCAATGCTAAGGTTGGGAAAATCTCTCTAAGCTTAGGATATATCGTGGGTTGCTTAGGTTGGGTTTTAGAACACTCTTTGAATATATTTGTATATCTACAGACTTGTGTTCTAGGGTGGGAATGTTTTGACTATAATGTTCTTGGCGCTGTAGCATTTTGTGCATAATCTCCACGCATCCACACTTAATTTGATGGAAGATCTTGTATTTATAGTGTGGATTTGAATGTTACCGTTGGAGAGAATCACATTCAAATCCATATTATTCTCTGTAAGTTCAGCTTTTCCAGGCTGGTTGTCTTCCTCTCGTTGGTCCACGTCAGCTGGATTCCAATGGCTATATTCCTCAGCTTAAGTGCCTCGGAACATTCAGGATATACTGAGCATTCAGTATATTACCGAGTCTTCAGTAATTACTGTGCCTTCAGTATTCTTTGAGTCTTCAGGTTTCTCTGTGCCTTGATTCTCGAGCCTTGTGTTCTCGATTTCATCTTGAGTCTTGATTCTCGATTTCATCTTGAGTCTTGAAAACTTCATTTCATCTCAAACTTCAGTTTCTTGAAACTTTATCGAGTCTTGATTTCTAACGCTCTATATCTCACCGACTATACACGGTGCAGATAACATCCTGAACACTCTAAAACTGAATCCTGACTCATCTATCAAGATTATCCTGAACATGTCATACTCAGGGGTTTTGGGATCTAATCAAAATCCTTCTTTATTAAATTCATTTCCCAACAATTTCCCCCTTTTTGATGATGCCAAAACCATCTTGTTACAACATTCTTAACTTATACTCAGGTTTCAGTTTTTCTTATTACAAGAATGGTATATCTCTTAACAATCAATTCAGCAATGAATTACCCAACAATTTCATCACCAAATAACAATAATCAGGCACATCAAATATAAAGACATGTAAAAAGATAATGAGGTATTATCTTTGAGCATAAAGATAAAGTTTCATTGATTGTAAGATAGTCTATTACAGTTTACAATGAACTTATCAAAAGATAAAGACAAAATCATAAAGAATTACAAGTCTTCAGTCTTGGTCTTCAGTCTTCTTGATCTTCAGCTCGGCTCCTCATTCCTCTTCTTCTACGGACCTTGTCTGATCAGACATACTGACACTCATGCTGACTGAGTTCAGTTTCTTCTGACTTCAGACTTCCTGACCCTCAGGTCTCTTTTACTTACTGAATCTCAGATCCGTTTTCTTTACTGAATCTCAGATCAGTTTTCCTTACTGAGTCTCAGATCTTACTGAGTCTCAGATTACTTTTACACAGGCTATCTGATTTCTTCTTTGTCTGATCTGATACATCTTTAGATCAATATATCAGGATAGCATCTGGTAAGTACATCATATCAGGTTAGCATATCAGGTTTATCATATCTGATCTTGATCACGTCTGATCTCGGTCAGTCTCTTTTCGCCCATCTTCTGATTTGCAACATTTTCTTCTGATTTGCTGGCTTTAGCTTTTCTTCACTTCTGGATTTGCACAGCTCATCAGTTGACTCCGGAACTCATCTAACTCATTTGATATCGATCAGTCTTGTCTGCAGCCGCGTCTGATCTCGATCATCTACTTTTGATTCCGTGAGTTCCCCCTCAATTTGTTCTTTCGTTCCCCCTCAACTTGTTATCTGTAAATTTTCTTGAATAACACAAGTTGATAATGTTTTGGCATAGAACTAAAATATCCCAACAATTTCTCAATTGATAATGTCACCAAAACATCAGAATATATGCATATTTAAAGAAACGGGTTTTTCTTTAAAAAGATCAGTTCAGGTGGTCACTCTGAATTTAGTGAACTTTTTGAACTCCCGCTCTGATACCACTTGTTGGTCCTGGTGGGAAAACCCATTTTGCGCGTGCGGAAGCAAAACATTTCAGTGTGGTGCATATAAAACAGGGGAGAAGGAATGGTGATTCCAGATTTTTCACCTTTTAAGCTCATGTGTTGTGTCTTGCTTATAATCGAGTGCGTATGACAAGATAAGAACGTAAAGAAGTAAAGAACACAACAATGTATAGTGGTTCGGAGACTCAAGCTCCTACATCCACTCTCCCTGTTTCTAGGGAAATTCCTTCAAACACTTCCTAAGGCTTTCTGACTACCTCTGTAGTTTACTAACCTTTCTACTTTGAGCTTTCTGACTACCTCTGTAGTTTACTAGCTCAAAGCCTCTGGACTTATCACCCTCTTGGGCTCGCCTCTTAGATGTTTAACGAGTTCACACTCCTTCGGGACTTATCACCCTCACTCGGGATTGCCTAACAACTACCTCACTTCACCACTCATTATCTCTTACGAGAATGGGTTTGGGTTTGGTGTTGTCTCCAACTATGGTGAGATTTTCCCTTACAATGATTTAGCCTCAATGCTAAGGTTGGGAAAATCTCTCTAAGCTTAAGATACATCTTGGGTTGCTTAGGTTGGGTTTTAGAACACTCTTTGAATATATTTGTATATCTACAGACTTGTGTTCTAGGGTGGGAATGCTTTGACTATAACGTTCTTGGCTCTGTAGCATTTTGTGCATAATCTCCACGCATCCACACTTAATTTGATGGAAGATCTTGTATTTATAGTGTGGATTTGAATGTTACCGTTGGAGAGAATCACATTCAAATCCATACTATTCTCTGTAAGTTCAGCTTTTCCAGGCTGGTTGTCTTCCTCTCGTTGGTCCACGTCAGCTGGATTCCAATGGCTATATTCCTCAGCTTAAGTGCCTCGGAACATTCAGGATATACTGAGCATTTAGTATATTACTGAGTCTTCAGTAATTACTGTGCCTTCAGTATTCTTTGAGTCTTCAGGTTTCTCTGTGCCTTCAGATTCTCTGAGCCTTCAGGTTCTCATTTTCATACTGAGTCTTCAGATTCTCAGTTTCATACTGAGTCTTCAGAAACTTACCGAGTCTTCAGTTTCTAACATGTTCTATATCTGCCGACTATACACGGTGAAATAACATCCTGAACACTCTAAAACTGAATCCTGACTCATCTATCAAGATTATCCTGAACATGTCATACTCAGGGGTTTTGGGATCTAATCAAAATCCTTCTTTATTAAATTCATTTCCCAACATACATTTATTGTAGGAGCGGTATTTTATGTATGAATTATTTATTATAACATTTAAGATGATAACGTGATAAAGTGTTGAGGGTATAAATGACAATTTTACTTTATTAAAAAGTAAAATAATATTTATTAAATGTGATAAAATGATAAAGTTTTGGGGTATTGAGTTAGTGTCATTGGTAAATAAATTGTATTTGAAGGGTTTAAATTAAAATGAGTTTTGTCATTTAAGAAAATGACCAAACAAATATGGGACGGATTAAAACGGAGAATGTACAAATAAGTATGAGATGGAGGGAGTAAATAATTTTTTTAAAGAACTCCTGCAGAGACGCTCCTGAAATACTAGAACATTTAAAGAAGGAGGGGTTGAAGGTTCGCGGACCCTTCACAGGTCGAATCGAGTCAAATAGATTTTTCCAAAAATATCGTGCAAAGACAAAATAAAAAAACTCACTCTCATATTTATTATTGCAAAGATAAATATGAGTTATTATAATGAGAAATAGCACACACTTGTTCTTTTTAGTACACATATTTGTCGTTATATATAGTAACACGCGCCTAATATTAAAAATTGTGGTACTGTATAAACACAGAGATATTACTTTAATGAGGAATGTGTGTTATTGTATGATGAACAAAACATCACTCCTTCTATTTCATCTATTTCTCCTTCTGGCTTTAACAACTTCTCCCTATGAATGTGTCTTATTTCACAGGTCCTTGATCCATAAGGACATGTTCGTTCACGACTATCCCGACGAATTTTGGACTTTACAATCTCAAACCTCTATTTGTTTTGAGATTTAAAGTAAGGATTTTGAAATCCTATTAATCCTACTCTACTTTCATAACCTACTACTACTGCACTGTTTATTATCTCAATATACTCACATCATCTACTTTTTTATTCTCCCAATACATTCAAAATAATATAATAATATCACGTGAATCATCTTTTCCACCATCCTACCCTATAAACTCTCATAATAAACATACATTTTAATTATTCATCAGGATTTAAATTCCTAAGACTTCAAAGTTCGAAATTTCTCACTCCTACTATAAGCCCGAAACGAACATACCTAAAACATTTTATATAAATTTGTTTATTATATAAAATATATAGGTCCCCATCAATTTTATAAAACAATAATTTAAATATCAGAAGTATAAATGCGCATGAATAGGTGCAGGGCCTACGATTAGGATCCGTCCTTGTAAAGGTCAGTTTGCACTGTATATGATACGGCCAAATCAGTGAATCCTCTACAAGCCTCGATTATACGTGGGTTGGTTTGTACACGAATATTGTATTCCCTCCGTCCCAGATCAATTTTCACACTGATAAATAAGTGTATTTTTTTTAGGGTGAGAGTTGTGTAAAAGATGTCCATTTTAAGAATATGAAACTGATATGAAACAAACTCAAAAGAAAGTGTGAAAACTGATGTGGGACGGAGAGATTAACGATAGACTTAGACATATAGAGCTCGTAGGGTTATATAAGCAATGTTTGAAATTCTAGAAATTTCGAAATCATCTTTAATTGATTACTTGAATACTTTTAGACTCATGTGCATGGATGGATTTAAAATTCGTAGATTCTACACACAAATTATCACTCTTTTAACTTGAGTTAAATGAATTTACAAACACTTAGATTTGAATCTAGTTTAAAATGGAGGAATTTTAAATCCGCATCAAAACCATGTCATTTGAAATCCATCTTCCCTCTCTATCCTCCTTTACTAGCTTCCCTATAATTCATGGTTTGAAATATATGCATTCCTACATTATTATTTTTCAAATTCATTCATTTCAAATCCTCCTTATCCAGACGGAGCTTTATTTTACTCCCGTATGAGGCCGGTTTACACTCAACTGATCGAAAAATAAAAAAATTAATCAAAATACGTAGAAAATCACTCTTCCTCTCTAAAAAAATACGCAAAAAAAAACTCAAAATAAAATTATTAGAATTAAAAAATATAGCTAGGTGTCATTTTGAAATTAAAAGAAAAAATAAAATAATTATATAGGTGACAGTTACGTATTTGGTGACCTGTTACAGCAGGTTAAATTATCAATTTAAAAAATAAATTGATAATTTATAGTACTGAAATTAAAAATTTAAAACAATCGGGACAAATTTCAAAATATAGCAAAATTATTGAAGTAAAAAATAAAATTAATCCCCTTATTTTATAATGATGTCAATTTTATATATATATATATATATATGACCTATTCTTTTATACGTACATATAACATTAATATGAGATAAAATTTAGAACAGTCCACTTAAAAAACATGGCTGATTGGGTCTCTTTATGTAGCTCCTCAATGGGGTTTCCTTAAAACCCTGTCGGCACCTCAATGAGTAACTTTTTTTGTTTTTTTTAAGGTAAAAGGCATTTTATTAAAGGTCTAGAAAAACATAGAGAATTCTCGATAGTAAGTGACAATGCTATAAAATACTAACCACAATTTACTTGATTGGTGACTTGTATTGTATGGTGGAGACATATATGTCCATTAGCACTAGTACTAGTACTAATTACTGTTCCACCAATGAAATGTCATTCATCACTTATCATATTAAAATTCCCGGAAACTTCCCCATTAATAAAAGGTGAAGAATGTGTCATAAGATCATAGCTCAACCGGTTAGAGTTCTACCACTTGATACCTTAAGAGTTTTGAGTTCACTATAACAATTTATATATTATGTAACACTTTATTAATATGTAACACTTATATGTAACACTTTTAAAATAGGTAGCACTTCTTAGGTAACATTTTTACATAGGTAACACTTATTAGGTAACACTTTTACATACGTAACACTTCTTAGATAACACTTTAATAAATGTAACACTATTTAAGTAACACTTTAACATAAGTAACAGTTTAAGTAACACTTCTAGTTATGTATCATATTTTAATAACATTTTGTATAACTATTTAAATAAATATACTTTAATTATAATACATATAATTAATATATTTAAAATATAATATATGCTTTACATTTATGTAAATTTGTTGTGAAAAATAATTTATTATATTATATATTATCTTAGTAAATAATATATAAAATATTTTTATAATTATAATATTTTAAAAAAATTATGTTCACATCATTTAAATTTATTACATAATAAAATTATCTTTTTATTCTTTATTGGAAAATATTTATTTTTATTATAAATAAAAAAATCTACATTATACTTTTATTTAAAAATATAACATAAAATGCACTTAAACTATTTTTAAATTTATTTTAATAATAAGTGAAAATTTTTTTGGATCATCAAGAATTAACGTGAAATTATATTAATCCATGTTATTTTTAAAAAAGAAAGTAAAAGAAAAAGAAAAACCAAATAAAAAACGAAAAAAACGTATTTAAGTATAATTAATATCGAAAGTGTGTAAGATATTATTGAGTAGCCTAGTTGGTAAGTGTTAGGTTAATTTTTCTTAAGGACCAAGGTTTAATCCCAAGGAACTTCAATTTTTCATTTTTTTTCATAATTTTTCTCTTTTAAATTTGTTACCTAAAGTTCAAAATAGTAACATTTTTTAAGTGTTACCATAAGGTGTTACATGATGGTAACACTTTTTTTAAAGTGATACATAAGCTATAAAAAATGTTACTTTAGACTTTAGGCAGCATTAACAATTGCAACACCCTTAAAAGTGTTGCTTATTTGCTATAGTAACACATTATACCTATTAAGTAACATATTTTAAGTGTTACATAATGTAAATTATGTTGTAGTGGTTCAAGATACGGAGAGATAATATTTATTCATTCTTGTAGTGGTCCCCCTGTTGTTGGGTTGCGGTTCCGATTGCAATGCGGTTTCGAGTTGCAGTTTCGGGTGGTCTCCCTCTTGTGGTGATTGCGATTGCGATCTACAACGAGATGAAATGATATTACCATCTACCAGGTGGTAGGAATTATTGTAATCGATGGCTTTCAAAAAAAAAAAAAAAAAGTGTCACAAGAAGACAACACTATTAATATTAGAAACTAGCACAAATCACTCGCATCGTTCATAAAGTGTTAAAGCGTCAATTCTCAAATTATGTCACTTCTTACTGTGAAACCGTCTCATGCAAGTGTGTCTCTTTGTACATAAAAATATTATAAAAAAAATTCATTTTGATTCATTAATTAAAGGAAGATAAATCTATATATATATATATGATTACATAGTCCATTTGTTAGGATTGACAAAGGATTTCCTGTTTGGGTAGATGTCAAGGATTTCCTGTTTGGGTAGATGTACGTATCGTATTGTTCGATCTGATTTCTGATTTTTTAAGGTGATAATATTCTACCGTTTTAATTTCTTTGTAAAATATATATATATATATATATATATATATATATATATATATATATATATATATATACTCCCTCGGTTTCATTCTTTATGGTAAAGTAGCCCATATTTTTGTCACAATCTTTATGGTAAAGTTACTTACACACTTTATCACTTTATCATTTTATCACGTAAAATATTAATAAACAACACTTTTGCCCCCCAATTATCCATCACTTTATCACTTTATTATATAAAATACTAATAAACAACTCTTCCTACCCCACCACTTTATCACTTTATCATTATTCCACTAAATCCTTATGAACAGTGAGAATTCCATAAAAATTGGGACGGAGGGAGTATTTAACATGAATATTTTAATTGAGTAATTATATTGAAATTTGTTAACCTAAATATATAAATGTAAATAAAATAAACATGTATAACAATATGGTGCACCAATTATATATACTAAACAACTGATGCAATTTTGACCTAATATTAACAAAGAAATTCAATCTGTTTTATGTTAATTTCACGGAACAATTGATATGTTGAAATTATATAAATTAATTAAAAAAATTATATGACTAAATACTCTTCGTTCTTCTTCTTTTCTACAAATTAAACTTTAGTCAAATTTCACTAATAAGATGGTACAATTTTTCTTTTGTCAAAATTTTTTAGAAGACTATCTCAGGATTATACAATTCATAGACCTACATGAATTAACAATCACACCTTTCTAGAATATTAAAACACTAATTATAAATAATGAGTTGTTCTCATGTGCATTCAGGTGCATCATGCAATCATAGTGCATTATAGAACTATGTAATTTGTTATACTGAAAGATATCATTTGTTTATAGTGAACCGTGTAATTATTTTTCCATTTTAATAATTGCACGGTCCAGTATAAATAAGTTACATATTTTAATACTAGTATTTAGACCCGCGTACTACGCAATTTGAAATATATCATAGTACTACTATTGAATTATTTTAATTATGATATAATGGATTTAGGTGTATTTTATACTATTTGTGTATATTTTTTCTTATTATAAATAAAAAATAATTTTGTTTACATTAAGCGTTATTTGTTATATATATATATATAATATTATTTAAAATATCAAAATACGAAATATTAATTTCATGGTTAATTAAATTTATGTTACAAAATGGGAGAAAATTTTAATACATAGTAATGAAGAGCAATAAAAAAAATGTATTCTCAATTGTAAACTAAATAGTAGAGAAGCTTATTCAAAAAACTATAATAACAATAGTAATAACTTTCATATTATTTTATTTGGTGTTTGTCATATATCTCCAGTTTGTGGCATTATTCCTTCTCAAATTTGACTGTCAAGAGTCGCTTAGTGGTCGACACTTGAGTCTCAACACCACCATCATCACCTTTCTGATATTCTTTCCCTTCATGCTTCCTCTTGTTCTTGGGAGTTATTTCTTCACATTCCACGATTTGGTCATCACAAATTGATGAAGGAGTAATCTGCTAAAGTAAAATTTATAAATTAATATTCATAATTTAGATGTACGGTTGATATTAAATTTTAAAATAGAGTTATTAAGATTAGAGGAATTTTAAAATAGAGTGATTTGATTTTGCTTAAAAATTTGTCTTTATATATAGTGGAGATAATAAATTATATGATTTTAAAATATATTATAAATGCAATATATATATGCATCTTAATATATACAAGTCATAAATTATACTTCGTTCCACCGACCTCCTCTTTTCTTTTCAATGGGAAAAGAAAATATATTAAATCGCATAGGCGGAATTGGTTTCCACAGTAACGACAAAAACGGGCGATTGGATGCTACAAGTTGTGTTGCAAATGTTTTTGCCAACAATCATGGGACCTCACTTTTCTTGTTTAAGTCCCAAACATGAAACAAGGATACGTGTGCATAATTCCCACCTTTAATTTATTGAGCGGTTTATAGGTTTTATACTATGGTTTAGAGAGGGGATGGCCCGGTTTGTCGATCCGATCCGATCGATCTCGACAAACACAACGAATCGATTCAAAGTATTTGATTGATTCAAAGTATTTTCGAACCTCTGACAAAGCGCTTAAAATAAAAAATGCAGCACAAGAACTAACTAGTTGAACCGATCAAAGCATCGATTATTTGGAAAAAAATAAACTTGAGGGTTATTTTATAAATTTTTAATTTATTTAAGGGTTCATTTTGTAATTTTGATGGGCTATTTTGGAGAAAAAAAATAAAGAACTATCATTTGAAAAAATATAAATGATGATCTATAATTTATACATATTTAATTATATATTATATGATGATGATGTCATATCAACTTAATTGCATGCTTTTATAGTGATTAGAATCAGTTGGATCCAGTCCGATCGAAAGTGTTAAGACTATCCGAATCTATGTCTGCTTCCGTTTTTATAACATAGGTTTTATATGAATCATGTCAAATGTATTTTTTAGCATCTAGCTATATTTTCGTTCTATATAGAGATATAAATTAATATTAAATTTGGATAAAAAGAAATTTAGAAATAAAAAAAGGAAAAAAAATGTAATGCAAAAGTAAATTTCGTCATGTGCACTGATTGCACAGCGCAATTAATTGAAAACAACTATCACTTTATGTAAAACGAATAATGTTTTTTTTTTGTTGAAACCAACTAAATACAAACTGACTAAAAAATTTCAAATGTAATACATGTATATAAATTTTCATCGTGCAACAATAATTTGCATGTGTGCAAGTGCAATGTGCTTAAGCTTAGGTTTGAGTAAAGAGCACGTGAATTCACATTCCTTTTATTGGTAAATTATACTAGGAATAAGTTTTACATAAGGACATTCGTAAAATTAGATTACATGATTAAAGGGTATAATTTATATTACAAAAGGGTATTAGTTGTGATACTCAAAGGATTTAATTATAATTGTTATAAAAATAATAATATTCATGATACTGAAAGATGAGAAAGATTCTTGTGAAATATTGCACCCTATTAATATGTACAATACACTATAATTAAGTCAATTTTTTTAATTTAAAATTCACGGATCAGTCGGGGGTCGTGTGGGGCGGGCGAGGATCAGGGTTGTAGGTTGACATGAGTGGATATATATTTATAGAAGGATATCTTTATCAAATATGTGTTGTAGTTTAGTGGTTCATGTGTATTGTTAATGTATGTGGTCACAGTTTCAATTTTTATTGAGCACATCATTTTTAAAATATTTTTTTATGTGTTATTACATCTATGTGTTACTACATGAGAAAATGTGATATTTATAGAAACAAAATGTATTACTACGTGAAATAAAAATTACATTATCATTTTTTTTAAATACATTATCGTATGGTAACACATTGTTATTCATATGGTAACACATGAGTATTCACTTAGTATTACGACGACACATACAATGTGATACTTATAGAAACGAAATGTATTACTACGTGAAATAAAAATTACATTATCATTTTTTTTAAATACATTATCATATGGTAACACATTGTTATTCATATGGTAACACATGAGTATTCACTTAGTATTACGACGACACATGTATAGTGTTACATATTACTAAAAAAATATGTGTTATTACACGAACAAAAGATATTACCTTATGAAGAAAAACGTGTTACCACATGAACAAAACCAGTACAAACGCGAAAAGAAATCCACAATCCAAAATTACAGATTTAAAGAACAACTTGATGTGTTACTACATGAACAAAAGAGTCTTTCTACATGAACAAAAATCAGTACAAGCGCGAAAAATAAATCTTCAGTCCAAAATTATAGATTTAAAGAACAGAGTGAGAAATGGAATGACCTGTAAATTTGCGAAGATGAGAAAATTGAAGAAAACAAGAAGAATATGAAAGAGAAAGAGAAAAAGAAGAAAAAGAGAAGAAGAGGAAAAATCTAGCTAGAGACGCACCGCCATCAATATCAATGGATATTTGGTTGCATTTGTTGCGATGCAAGAAGAGGAAGAAAAAGAAATATGTCAGCGTCTGTGACTGCGCGACCATGAAGAAGAAGAAAGGAGCTCATTAACCCGTCAGCAATTTGCCCTAACCCGGCCTGGCTGTGACCTGCTGAAAAATTAAAAAAAAATCAATTGCATATATCACTTGTATGCAATATTGCATACAAGTTTTTGTGCTGAAAACTATGTCTTATATTATAAAAAGGTATGAATCATGATAATCGAAAGGTATAACTTATATTGCAAAAAATATTAATCATGATAACTAAAGTGTCAGGTGTAGATTCACTTAACAAATATATGAATTCAATTTCATGGTAAACAAATTTAACATAAAATAGACTCTTTTTTTTTTCCGTTATTACACTAACATCTAATTGTTGGGAAATAAGTTGCACAGATCTATTCGGGATGAATATTTAAATACAAATTTAATTCTTTAATTATTACTAGCATGAATTAATCCTATATTAATTCAAATAATAATCGCAACATATCATGCATATAATAAGCCACGTAAAACCTACGCATGCGGAATCTACGGGTTTACGTAAACGTACCTCTCGGGATGGCAGTGAATTCGGTTGGACGGACTAACCAAAAGGACTTCCCAAGTATTCCCTTAGCCCTTGCTCAACTATCCGGTGGAAGGACACTTGTCGAACAATTAACAAAAATAAAAAATAAACTTTGTTGCACCACTTATGTGGATTTGCTAATTTTTCCAGCACATGGAATTGTACTTGGGAATGAAAGAATCATCCCCTATTTATAGGTAAGAGGTGGTCGAAATTTTTGATGAAAAATCAATGTGGGAAAAGACTTTTCTTGATCACCAAGAAATCTTGAATATATCTCATATATTCTTTTTCCCATAATTAAAATATTCCACAAAAATCCCACCTCTTCAAATTATGGAATTTTCGAAAATTGAGTCTTGCAAGATTCCAAGATTTGGATCTTCTTGAATTTATGAGATATTATTGTATTTCAAGAAATACATATCTTCCATAATATCTTTTCAAGAAAATCAAGAAAATCTTTTTTGCCCTCTATTTTCAAAAATTTCGAAATATCCTTATGAATAACCAAGTGGGAGATTTCTTGAATTTAATGAGATAATCTTGTATTCCAAGAATACATAACTTCATTCCATAACAAAATACAAAGAAAATCTTTCTCCCTCTTTTATCCATAAATTTTGAAAATATCATAGGAAAAATAAGCAACATTATTTATTTTATTTTAATCACATTTTCAGTTATTGGACTATATGTTGGGCTACTCAGGGGGCCTTTAGTAGAATTAAGATTGGACCTTCTAATGGACCTTGAATATCTAATATTGAGCCACGATATAATTCAAGCCCATAAATATTAATTAATCCCACTACATAATTAATATTGCACTATCCATCTTAACCCATATTACAGTCAATATGGCTCCCGGTCATTATTTCCCGTGTTTAAGATTATCTAGCCCATTAATTAATTCAAGCCACTGAAGTAGCTTTCTAATTAATTAATATCTTTTATCCTTGTTCAAGGAACGGTTCAACATTATTATCCATACTGGAAACTAATTCCACTTGCAAGATTTGGTATGATAAAACTTATGAACCTCCCAAGGGGGCAAATCGAACAAGCGTACTTGCACACGATTCTTCGTATTAAATCTTAGCAATCACATGTGACCAACAATATTGCCCAAGATAAAAAGTATTTAATCTCATTGATTCGCTACCCATGATGTTGGGAGATGAATTTTAAATAAAGGTTTATGATTTTGATAGATCCCAAAACCCCTGAGTATGACATGTTCAGAATGATCTCGATAGTTGAGTCAGGATTCAGTTTTAGAATTATCAGGATGTTATCTGCAGAATGTATAGTCAGCAGATATAGTTCAGGATAGTTACTAAAGACTCAGTAGGATACTGAGTAACTGAAGACTCAGCGAGAAGACTCAGCACATCAGTCAGTATAAACTACAAAGATTCAGAAGACCCTGAAGACTCAGAAGACCCTGAAGACTCAGAAGACTCTGAAAACACAAAGACTGAAGACTGAGAAACTAAAGATCAAGAATACTGAAGGCACAGTAATTACTGAAGACTCAGTAAGGTACTGAATGCTCAGTATGAACCTGAATGTTCCGAGGCACTGAGTATATCTATCTGAAGGATGCAATACTGAGAAGATCGCGATTCCTTAGAAAATAGATATTTGCCAAGACATTCAAATGCAGACAAAAGAAACTAGGTCAGAAGTGTTGTTAAGGTTATATCAAACTCAGAGTTTGTAACCAAAAAGAGTCGTTGAAGGTGTATACCTTTAACTGGAGACAAAAGTCAAAAAGAGGAAGACAACACTGTACCATACTGACACTGACAGTGACAGGTCTCTGAAAAGGATGTCAGATGTACAAAAGTTCCAGACTGCAAAAAGTGAAGACCGGCTACATGAAAGGCTATTGCCTAGAAAGTGTTATAGCCGTTTCACACACCACAAGAGGGAACTCACGAAGCTGTCTCTCCAACGGATAGCTTTCAAGAGTGACCTTGGTGTATGCTTATAAATACTGGTGACCCTCTACATTGTAAGGTTACGGGAAATTTATACGCAACTTAAGAGCTCAAGCTTATTCTTGTAAGAGTTAAAAGCCCTCGAAAAACTTAGAATTTCCCAAGTGCTTCAATATTGAAGAGAGCTCACTATACTAAGCCTAGCTTGATAAGAATTATCCAAAGCTTAGTCGAGATATCCTAACCCTTTGCATTGTGCTTCATTGTAAAGGATATCTCATCCTAGTTGGAAACCAACCAAGAAACCCCAAACCCTTGTAAAGGTAGTTGGAGTGTGTTTGTTGGTGAGAAGAGTTGTAAAGAGTTAGTAAACTACGCGGAGTAGTCAGAAAACTCTAGAGGAGAAGTTAGTAAGCTACAGGGGTAGTCTGAAAGCTTGTGTGTGATTGAGTAAGTAAACTACGGAGGTAGTCAGAAAGCTCAAGGTCGGGTTGAGTAAGTAAACTACGTGGAGTAGTCAGAAAACTCAGGGCCGAGTTGAGTAAGTAAATTACAAGGTAGTCAGAAAGCTCAGAAGTTGATAGTGAATTTCTCTGAAGAGTCAGGGAGAGTGGACGTAGGAGCTTGATTCTCTGAACCACTATAATTGTTGTGTTCTTTATTGCTTTCCTTATCTGTGCCTATCTGTTGCATTGACTTGATTTTGAAAGCATACTTTTCACTGATATTCAGTTGGAATCAATCCACTGAAGTTGCATAAGTGAATCACAGCCTAATCACTATTTCATAAAGGGAAGGTTTTCAGCAAAGCTTAAATCGAGTATAAACTAAGGGCCAACCATTCCGCACAACTGAGTAGCTAGAACAGATAGTTACCAAACTGAACGTACTCTTCTGAGGGTTCAGTAAGTTAGTTATCTGATCCAAGCAACTCAGGATCTCTGACACTCAGGACTCAGTTGGGATTATCTCGAGGTTTTCGGAAAGCGGCTCCGGGATCACTTGTCTCGATGAGACTTTGACTCGAGAGATCTCAGCTTCTCAAAACCTAATCTTCAGGATTATCTGACCCAAGTTGACCTCAGTAAGAAAAAGTTTTAAAAACACTGAACACGTGTATTCCCCCATACACGTGTAAGACTCGTTTGCACCGGACCAACAAGTGTTATCGAAAGCGGGGTTCAACTTGACCACTGGCCGTGTTGACCAAAGTTTTATTTTCAAAAATACTTGTGGTCTATCCGAATCGATCTTATTTGTTGAACCTTTTTTATTTTTCAAGAGATCGTAAAAATGTCTTCTAAAAACTTCCCATGTTCTCGGTGGAGAACTATGACCTATGGAGATCGAGAATGCAGCTCATCTCAGTATTCCAAACATGAGCGTATGTGGAGAGTGGTCTCTCAAGGACCATTCCAGTTCTTCAGAGTGAATCCCGGAGGAAATGAAGATGAGAGAATTGATCCTAGAAAGCGAAATTTCCTAAGTCGATGACCAACCCGACTCTGAGGAGAGAAAAGTTAGTCAATCTAGACTACATTGCAAAAAGACACACTATACAACACAATTGATGATGGTGTGATGGGAATGATCTCTCAATCGTAATCTTCGCTAAAGAGATTTGGGATACACTAGTTGTATATATGTGCCAAGGCACGATCATATAAAAAAAAACAAAATTTCGGTGGCAATTGGAAAGTTTGACAGGTTTTGAAATGGATGATGGTGAATCAATAGACAAACCGGAAGTCGATTCACTAGCATCATGAATGATCTAAATGCACTTGGAAAGAAATACCCACAGAGAGAAAGTTGCATTGAAAATTCTTAGAGGTCTATCTAAGAAATGGGATATTCATGCGAAGGGTGATTGAAAACACCAAGAATATTAACTCAATGCCTTACCAACAAGTCTTCTCTCCGAAATGAAAGCCTATGAATTTGTAATTGATAAGAAATCCAAAAAGGCCGACAAAGAAAGATGATTCTTCATCGAGTAAGAATGTGGCTTTAAAAGCCAAAGATAAAACACAGAAAAACTAGAGAGTTCGAGAACCCCCATGCCAAAAAATCGGGATGAGCTTGAGGAAAAGCTAAAGACTGATGGCAAGAAGGTTTGATAGACTCAATAGTAGATTTGGAAAATACAAAAGCTATTACAGAACCACAGTACCGAAGAAACCCGAGGACGATCAACCGAGAAGAAGAAAGACACGAAAGTCAAGGATCTTCATCCAAGAGAAAAGACTCCAAGTCCAAAGAAGAAAAATGATCCGGATGATGATGCCAACGGATGCTATAACTGCCGGAAAGAAAGGTCACTTCGAAAGATGATTGTCCAGTTTGAGTGCTAAGGAGAGAAGAGAAAGGCAAGCTATAAGAGACCGAAGTTCCCAAGCAAAAAAGGCCATGGTTGCGGAAGAAGAACACTCGAGGAGGATCTAGCTCTTCGGATGAGATATTCTCGAGACAAAGAAAGTGATGACATCCGTCGATGGCCATTGAGGAGGTAAGCTCTTCTTTCTCTGTTGTTGCTCCTACACTACCACAAGAGTTTTCAAGTTCCACTGAAAACAAATCATTTTGACTGATGGATTCTTTCGAGAATCAATGATGAAGGACTATGTTGTTTTTTTGCGGATCTGCTAAATAGAACTCAAGAGCGTAATAAGGAACTAAAAGTTGAAAATCTAAAATGGAGAGACTCTAGCAATATTGAAATCACTTCTCAATTAATGGGAGCTCTTGATGAACGGATGTTACGAAAGTACAACTCTCGAGAAAGAAAGAGAAGTTGATAATGTCCCTAATCGAAAAAGCTAGAAAATCCAATTGAAGAGATTCACTTAATCGAATCGAAGTTCAATGACCTCTCTCGAGAAACATAAAACTCTACAGAATCGTGAGGATAGTGCATGAAGAAGTTAACTCTATTGAATAATGCATCTAATGTAATAGATGAAATTGAGTTACCAGAGATCTGTGACTATAAAATTTAGATTGGGATACATTCCGGGGGAACCTCACAAGGTCATCTAAATGTCACGTCAAGTAGCAAGAAGACTATCTTTGTAAAACCCGAAGGCACCTACACTTCAAACCAAGAAATGCCCAAGGTTGTAGACAAGGGAAAATGACCTATGGTCTCGAAGAAACCGAATGATCGGGTTAGAAAGCCCAACCTCAGGTGAAGACAAGAAAACCTGAAAAGGTCGTCGGTTGGAAAGTTTCGAGTAAGTACTTCAAAGCCTCGGGCTAAGAATGCAAACTGAAAGGCTCCACATTGAACCATCGAGAGGAATCCTCGGATGAGAAACACTCGGCAGAGACATTCTCAATTGAAGAGACCAAGTCCTCGATTATCTTGAAAGACCAGTTTCAAGTCTGCACAACCTGAACCTCACTTGCCTAAGGGTAAAGGTTATCTGAACCCGAGTCATCAAAGATTTAGACCGGCTGCACAAAAGCCTAAGCATCTGAACAGAAGGCCTGAACCAAAGAAGAACTCTAAGGCACATGTTCATGCTAAAGCTAGCACACATATACAGAAAACTGCTAAGGCACCCAGAGTAGTGGATGTATATGTTGATGTTTATGGAAGAAAAATTAGCCACTCTAAAGTGATTAGAGTTGTCAGGCAGATTTGGATTCCGAAAGGTACAGCTAACCTCGTAGGACCCTACACAAAATGGGTACCTAAGAATTGATCTGTTTTTCAGGAGGAAAACCAGGGCACTAAGCTGATGAAAGATCACATGGCACTGATGAGCAGAGATGAAAAAGCTCCTGATGTATGGTATCTTGACAGTGGATGCTCAAGACATATGACAGGATTCAAGAAGATGCTCAGTGACTATGTTGAACAAAGAGGCCCACAGATCACTTTTGGAGATAACTCCAAGGGACAGACTGAAGGATATGGAACTTTGGAAGTTGACTCAGTTCATATCCATGGTGTTTCATATGTATCTGGATTGAAGCATAACTTGCTGTCAATTAGCCAATTCTGTGATAAGGGTTTCAATGTTGAGTTCTCCAAGAACTTATGCTTTGTGAAAGATGATACATCACAGAAAGTATTACTGACTGGTACAAGAAAAGGGAATGTGTATCTTGCTGATTGGAGTTCAACTCCTAAAGATACATGTTTAGTTTCTAAAAGTTCCACAGATACCAGTTGGTTATGGCATAAAAGAATGAATCACCTAACCTTCAAAACCCCGAACAAGCTTGCAAGATTAGCTCTTGTGAGAGGGTTGCCTAATGAAGTGTTCATGAAGGAACACATTTGTGATCTTGCGAAAGGAAAACAAGTCAAAGCATCATTTAAAAGCAAAGTAGAAGTTTCTACTGAGAGAATACTTCAGCTTTTGCATATGGATCTATTTGGTCCTATAACACCTGTGAGCACTAATGGCAGGAAATACACATTGGTAGTAGTTGATGACTACTCAAGATATACTTGGGTCATATTCTTACTCAGTAAGAAAGAGACTCGAGATAAAAGTTTGCCAGAGTTCTTGAAAAGGCTCAATATTGAGAAAAATCGAGTGTGGTCAAAATCGATCGACAAAGGAACCGAATTTATAAATCATATCATTTCGATTATTGTGCGAAGAAATGGAATTCTACATGAAACATCACCGCAAGGACCCTCAACAAAATGGTGTTCTTTGAAAGAAGGAACGGAACTCGAAAAGAAGGCTGCAAGGACAATGATAAATGAAGTCGATATTCCTAAAAGATTTTGAAATTTGAAGCCGCCAACACCGCATGCTACTCTCGAGAATAGATCCATCTTGACAAAAAGTCAAAAGCAAAACGCCTTATGAGCTTTGGAATGAAAGGAAGCCTCTTGTTTCTTTCTTTTTCGTGTTTTGGTTGCAAGTGTTTCATACACAATAATGGTAAAGATCGATTGAAAACATTTGATAGTAAAGGCGATGAAGGAATATTCTTAGGATATTCGAAGTCGAAAAAAGCTTTCGAGTTTACAAATCAGAGGACTCTTATTGTGGAGGAAACACGCCATGTTGTTTTTGATGAATCTGCTTTGTGTTCGGAAGAAACAAGAACATGATGTAAATGAACTGACTAAGAGGATCACCAGATTAAGCTTCCTAAAAAGAAAGATAAATCATCCATTGAACTCGAAAAAGAAGAAGTCACCATTATCTATGATTGGAGTGACTCGGACTTCGAGATAAAGAAGTTCATGATGGAAATCGGGATGGTGAGACCCGTGAAAACCAACACTCCAAAGGTGACCAATCTGAACAGACACCGCCTCGGACTTCGTGCGTGATGCCAATGAAGATGTGGTCACAAATGAGGCAATTTCTCGAATCTATCAACCAAAGGGGGAACAAATGTCTCGACAATGTTCTCGAATAGAATTTCCCGAGGAAGATGATTCCCTTTCTCTCTTTTGTTGTTCCCCGAGTTTGTTTGATTTAATCGAACCTAACATTTCAAATGTTGAGGATACCATTGAAGGGGAACATCAAGAAGGAAATGGTTAGATAGCCATCCTACAAGCCAGATTGTGGGTGATCTAACTGAAGGTGTTAAGACTAGAAGGTTCCATGGAGAGAGTGCACTATTCTGCTGCTTCCTATCAGAGAAAGAACCTACTGAGATTGGTGAAGCTCTACAAGATTCTCACTGGATTACTGCCATGCAAGATGAAATTTGAATCAATTCTCGAGGAATGAAGTATGGGAGCCGTAGATAGACCAGAACGGCACAATGTCATTGGAACCAAGTGGGTTTTCAAGAACAAAAGAGATGAAAACAACAACATTGTAAGAAACAAGGCAAGGCTAGTTGCACAAGGTTATTCCCAAGAAGAAGGCTTGGATTATGATGAAACCTTTGCACCTGTTGCAAGACTAGAAGCCATCAGATTGTTTCTTGCATATGCTGCCCACATGAAGTTCACAGTCTATCAGATGGATGTGAAAAGTGCATTTCTGAACGGCGTGCTTAAAGAAGAGGTTTATGTGGAACAACCTCCTGGTTTCAAACAGAATGACCAAGTTTACAGGCTAAGAAAAGCTTTGTATGGTCTTAAGCAAGCACCCAGAGCATGGTATGATACTCTTTCTCAGTTTCTTACTGACCATGGTTTTGTCAAAGGAACTATTGATAGAACTCTGTTCAGGATAGAGGATGGGGAAGATATCTTACTAGTTCAGATATATGTTGATGACATCATTTTTGGATCTCAAACCATTCAGCTGTGTGAAAAGTTTTCAACACTGATGAAAGGCAAGTTTGAGATGTCAATGATGGGAGAGATGAATTTCTTTCTAGGACTTCAAGTGAAACAATCAAAGGAAGGAATATTCATCAACCAGGCAAAGTACACCAGAGATCTGATTGCCAAATATGGTGTATGACTTGCAATGCGATTAGAATTCCATGAATACTAACTACAAGATGGATCCTGATTACAAGGCAAATCGTCGATAAGTCATACCGATTATAGAGGAATCATTGGATCATTGCTCTATCTCACGACAAGTAGGCGGATATAACATTTCTTTGTTGGGATATGTGCAAGATACCAAGCTAATCCTAAGGCTAGTCACATGGAGGTCGCCAAAAAGATCTTGAAATATCTTAAGGGCACGATGAATAGAGGATTATGGTATCCAACCGATGATAACCTAGAGTTAAGTGGTTACTCGGATCTTTGATTATGGAGGATCTTGCAGAATTGACAGAAGTCCACTTCGGGAACTTGTCAATTTCTAGGAAGCAAGTGATATCTTGGTTTTCGAAGAAACATACCTCGAAGAGACAACAAATACTCTTGAAAATTTAATATATGGTCATATGAAAGGCTGCGTACCGCATTTCTTTGCTCGAGCAACAATTGAGGGATTATAAAGTTGTAGCCAATGAAGTACCAATATTTTGTGACAATAATAGTGCCATTGCTATTTCACAAAACCCGTTATTACACCGGGATGCAAGCATGTGGATATCGGACATCACTTCATCGAGAGATCATGTCGAGAAGAAGGACATAAGGATGGAGAAAATTCATCTTGATAAGCGGAGAGCCGATATCTTGACTAAACCTTTGGCGGAATCAAGATTTCAAGAACTTTCGGTTGAATTAGGGATGCGAACAGTGTATAAAGTAAAATCAAAAATTGAAGGTTTTCAAATGCATGAAGTTTTCTCGAAATCCTTCGAGAAGCTCGAGATAAAATGGAAATCTTGAATCGAGTCTCGAAAAACTTCGAGAGCATCTTGAACCAATTCAAGACTTCGATATTATAATTGACATTTTATCAAGATCGATTACTTTCAGAAGACCGATAGAGGAAATTGGTCCGAAGAAGTAATGACTCATGAGATCCATTTATTGCTCAAGTAAATTCAGTAATCATTCGCAATAAATATAAAAACACCTGAGAAATGTTTTTTTTGGGCGGGATCGTTTTAAATTCCGAAGAAGGTCAATAGTCATTTAATGCTCTGCTACATTAATGACCAATGAGGATGTTTTGGCGACTTACTTTTTCGGAGATCGTTTGTTCAGATATTCCGATTAATCGGAGATTAATCTCAACCGTTGTTACTCACCTAACCAACACGATTCCCCACGATCTCAAGGCTATATAAACCCCAATCAGCCATTCAAGCCAAAATTTTATCAAACCCTTCGTTTTCAAATCCTCTGCAATTAAAAATCCCCTTTGCCCAGAAATTCTCAAACCCTAAAGCTTCCCTTCTTCAATCAAACTCTAAAATGGCTCCAACCCTGTTCGAGAGATTGGCCGAAACCAACAAGCCGTGGTACGAGTTCGTTGTCTCACTTGAAAGCACAACCAACTCAAAGCCAGAAGAGGAGGCTCTGCATATGATTCCGACTGGCTAAACTCACCAACTAGTCGCAAACCCGACCGGACCGGGAGTTTGCGAAAGAGGTAATCGAATTATCTGTAACTTGAAGATAGATGAAGAGGGTCAGATGCATTCTAAGTTAAGCTCAGATCACACTTAGAGCGATCGTCCAAATACGATTTTGAGAGGGATCTCAGATATAGTTTCAAAAAATCAATGATGTTTTTGAGCTCGTGATAGATGAGAGGATCCTCTGACGTATATGTCAGGAAGAGAGCAGGAGTACTTAGATAGGATTGCTAAGAATCCTGTTAAGTTTGAGGCGACACTGCATAAAAGGCACCTGAAGCCACAATATCGTGTGTTGATGGATATTGTGAGCAAGTGCATCATGAGTCTTCTTGGGGAGTTTTGAGCGGATAAGTACCCAAGCTCAGATTGTTGGCGGCGATAGAAGCTTCACCCACCACGATTTCAACCGGTGAAATTCTGATCCAAATAGGTGAGTGAAAGCGGAACCAAAGTTTTGAGGAAAATTGACGAGGCGATCTCAATCAAAGGCAAGATCTACCATGCCACCAAAATTGCTTACATTTTGGAGATGTGTAGAGAGGAGGAGGATATCTTCGCCAATTCGACCCCATTTCCTAAATCCAAAATCCAAAATTCTCCTTAAACCCATTCTTTTGCAAAGGAAGCGTGCCATCGGGGGAAGAGAGAAAAGAAGGTAGAATCACCTTCTGCGCATTTCTTTGAAAAAGAGACCCAACAAACTAGGGGAAGGTGTTGTTGGAGGCAAAGATGGAGCGGGGAGCAAAAATAATGAAATGAAGAATCTTGCTCCAAAACGCAGAAGATTGGTGGTTCTCACCGATGAAGATGAAAGTGATTCTCAAGAGATTCAATCGAGGGCCAAACCGCCAGAGTTCACCATTACAAGTGTTGGCTCGGGTTATCTCCGGGACACGAGATCGGGAGAGGAGCAGTCTTTTTTCGAGGTGCTCGAGACATCACTCAAGATGAGATAAAATTTCTCGGAAAATTTTCAAAGGAGCTCGAGACCTCGAGAGATGCCTACCTCGGTGTGCAGCTCGAACCAGAAGAGTCACCAGAGTTGATCCAAGATGTGCAAGCTCGGTCGACGAGCCAACTCGGACTAAACCGAGGATATACCAGCCAGGCCTAAGAACCCACTCGGATGTAACCGAGGACTGACGCACAAAACTTCAGATGTGTTCTTTGAGACTCGGAATGAATAATCTTGATGAGCTCCCCGAAAGATCTACTTCTTGATCCCTTAGCGTAAACTTCAAATGAACCAGAGAGCCCGAGATGGAAGAAGGAAATTTGAAGAAGGCGAGTGGAGGAGCAAGGGGAACGGTTCATACTTGATCGATACCACGAGCTCAAATCATACCCCGATCTGCAAGATATTTTCTTCAGATTAAGGACAATCAGATTTATCCTCAATCGGACTATTCCCGAGATGCTTGATATTCTTTGTCAGAGGGGAAGACCGTGGAATGAGGAGACAAATTTCGACCGACTTCTCGTGGTTCGGAAGGACAAAGCTCGGATGAAAAACGCCGATTTTGATGAGTTTGGTTCGAGGGAAGTTGGTGAGAGGAGAGCAACTAAAGTTGGTGCCCCAGCGGTGGAGACAAATCTCAAGATGGAGATGGGGACCAATAGGGAGATCTTTGAGGAAACGATCTCGAAGGAAAATGAGACTTCATTTCTTGATCAACTGGATCTAGTCAACATCGGTGATGATAGTACTCTTCGGATCGAGGCAATTTCGGAGACTGGAGCTCAGAATGAAGCTGAAGCTCAAGATGATCAGACAGCACAGGAGGTGCAGAAGATTCCTGAGATTGATCTCACTCCCTTGATAGAGAAACTTGAGAAGGTTGAGCCAATGATGATCAAGATTGCTCAGATGGAAGAGACGTTGGCCAATCAAGCTCAAAAGATGGACGGTCTTAGTCACTCTTGAGCGGGTGCAAATTCAAAACATTCTAACCACCGGATGACCTCCATGGAAGGAAAGCTAAATGAGAAGCTGGAGGGAGTCAAGGCTGAGTTAAGTGATGAACTGAAGCAAAAACACCAGGAAAGTTCTGATTTCCTAGAGGTGAAACTGGCAGAAAAGAATGAGGTGCTAATCAAGTCTGTTGTTGAGGAAATGAGCTCAATGCTCATGACCAAGATGACAGAGATGTTCAAAGAAGCACTCTCTGGCCAGTTTGCCCACTTATCTCCAAGAATTTTCGTGGGGCAAGAACCATCTAAGGAGGCCGGAAGACGAACAAGATCGAGATAGCGCGAGAAGTTCGGCCGTGTGAGCAAAGAGCAATATCACATGGACACAACACTCTCGTGCTTCTTCCAAATTACTAAGTGCGAAGAAGGGGGAAAAAGGAAGTCAAGATCTCGAAAAGTTCATGGCACGTACTTTGGAGAAGAAGGGCCTTAAAGATGTTTGAAATGTATAATCTAGCAAAAGCCTTTAAAGAAGCTCTGAGCTTGAGAGAAGTTGAAGTTCACTCGGTAGAAAAACCTATCTACACTCGAAGTTTCGAAAGCAAGCTATGCTTGATGTTGCAAGAGAGAAACCGAATGCTAGAGCAAAGGTTGAACAAGCCAGCCGGTGTTGAATCGCTTATGAAGAGGAAAAGCCTTGGGCGTTGTTCAACCCGAAAGCAAACGTCAAAAGGCTTCTAAGCCAATCCAGAAAAACTGATTCTGGATGATGAAGAAACAGAACAACTAGTGGAATCTGAGTCTCAACCTCAGAAGAAAGTCTTCAACACGAGAAATGCTCTGAAGACACTCCAAGAAGAACAAGCTAAGAAAGCTCCGCCTTTGTCTCGTGAACGTCTGTGATCAGAAAGAAGATAGACGAAGAGCAGAAAAGAAGGAGTGATTTCAGGAAGTTTGCGAGCAAGAGGAAAGGAACATCAAAAGCACTAAAATGGCCCCACGTTGATAAATGGATGCCCATCAAACTCAACGATATGTGGGAAGAAGTCAAGAGAACCTTCTGGTTCAATTATAATGTTCTCAGGGAATGGAGAGGGGAAAGCTCAGATCAGAATGAAGCTTTCATTGAATATCTTCTTATCTTCTATCCAAAGTATCTACAGAGCTGGATTAACTTTGCGGATGAAGGAGAGGTACAGATAGTAGCCCCTGGTCCATATTCCTATCCACCTCCAAAACTTGATAATGGCTTGGTGAATGAGAAGGCCATTACTCAAGAGATTGCTCAGTATGCTGGTCAGTTGGGTTTAACAGGAAACAGTCCGGACATCATCAAGGAAAGAAATGAGCTGAAGAAAAGATTTTTCAAAATGTTTGACCTGGAGGTGCCCGCTGATGAAGTTAAGAATGAAGCAAACTGAAGAGCAGAAGACTGAAGAGCCAAAATCAGAAGACTGAAGACTGAAGACTCAGAAGATTTTGTAATCTTTAAATTTTGTTTTTTTGATTTTGTTGATAAACTCATTGTAATATGTAACGGGATACCAATCATCAATGAAGATTTATCATTATGCTCAAAAGATAATATCTCATTATCTTACTTACATGTCTTTTATTTTTGATATTCCTGAATGAATGTCTCTGAACTTATTGTATGTTGATAAGGGAGAAATTGTTTAAGTATTTGGTAATGAACTAGTTAAAGAGATTCATTACTGGAGAAATTACTGAATGATTAAACTGTTGAGAAACTCTGAAATTGTTGAGAGTTTTTCTGATTTATGAAAATTGTTGGGAGACAACCAATCTTGTAATAGGATAAACTGAAACCTGAGTATAGGTTATTTGTTTGTAACAAGATAGGTTTTGGCATCATCAAAAAGGGGGAAATTGTTGGGAGATGAATTTTAAATAAAGGTTTATGATTTTGATAGATCCCAAAACCCCTGAGTATGACATGTTCAGAATGATCTCGATAGTTGAGTCAGGATTCAGTTTTAGAATTATCAGGATGTTATATGCAGAATGTATAGTCAGCAGATATAGTTCAGATAGTTCTTGAAGACTCGATGAGGATCTTGAAATGGCAAGACTTCAAATGAAGACTCAAAGACATCGGTCAAGATAAACTACAAAGATTCGAAGACCACAAGACTCGAAGACTCAAGACTCGTAAACTCACAAAGACTAAAGACTGAGAAACTAAAGATCAAGAATATCAAGGCACAAGAATTATCAAGACTCATTAAAGGTATCAATGCTCAAGATGAACCCAATGTTCCGAGGCACCGAGTATATCTATCTCAAGGATGCAATCTCGAGAAGATCGCGATTCCTTAGAAAATAGATATTTGCCAAGACATTCAAATGCGCAAAAAGGAACTAAGTCGAAGTGTTGTTAAGGTTATATCAAACTCGAGTTTGTAACCAAAAAGAGCCATTGTAGGTGTATACCTTTTAACTGAGACAAAAGTCAAAAAGAGGAAGACAACATCGCATTCATACCGACATCGACAAAGGATGTGTCTCTCGGTGGATGTCGGATGTACAAAAGTTCCAGATCGCAAAAAGTGAAGACCGGCTACATGAAAGGCTATTGCCTAGAAAGTGTTAGGGAGTTTCATACCTAAATATAGCCGTTTCACACACCACAAGAGGAACTCACGAAAGTTCGTCTCTCCAACGGATAGTTTTCAAGAGTGACCTTGGTGTATGCCTATAAATCTTGGTGACCCTCTACATTGTAAGGTTACGGGAAATTTATCACAAACTTAAGAGCTCAAGCTTATTCTTGTAGAAGAGCTAAAAGCACTTTCGAAAAACTTAGAATTTCCCAAGTGCTTCAATATTGAAGAGAGCTCACTATACTAAGCCTAGCTTGATAAGAATTATCAAAAGCTTAGTCGAGATATCCTAACCCTTTGCATTGTGCTTCATTGTAAAGGATATCTCATCCTAGTTGGAAACCAACCAAGAAACCCCAAACCCTTGTAAAGGTAGTTGGAGTGTGTTTGTTGGTGAGAAGAGTTGTAAATAGTTAGTAAACTACGCGAGTAGTAGTCGAAAAACTCTAGAGGAGAAGTTAGTAAGCTACTGGGGGTAGTCCGAAAGCTAGTGTGTGATTGAGTAAGTAAACTACTACGGAGGTAGTCGAAAGCTCAAGGTCGGGTTGAGTAAGTAAACTACGTGGAGTAGTCGAAAAACTCGTACGAAGTTGAGTTAGTAAACTACAAGGTAATCAGAAAGCTCAGAAGTTGATAGTGAATTTCTCTGAAGAGTCAGGGAGAGTGGACGTAGGAGCTTGAGTCTCTGAACCACTATAATTGTTGTGTTCTTTATTGCTTTCCTTATCTGTGTCTATCTGTTGCATTGACTTGATTTTGAAAGCATACTTTTCACTGATATTCAGTTGGAATCAATCCACTGAAGTTGCATAAGTGAATCACAACCTAATCACTATTTCATAAAGGGAAGGTTTTCAGCAAAGCTTAAATCGAGTATAAACTAAGGGTCAACCATTCATTTGGCCGAGTAAATAGAAACGAGATAGTTACCAAACCGAACGTACTCTTCCGAGGGTTCGATAAGTTAGTTATCCGATCCAAGCAACTCGGGATCTCTCGACACTCGAGGACTCGGGTTGGGATTATCCGAGGGTTTACGAAAAGCGGCTCGGGATCACTTTGTCTCGATGAGACTTTGACTCGAGCGATCTGTGCTTCTCGAACCTAATCTTCGAGGATTATCGACCCAAGTGACCTCGATGAAAAAAAAGTTTTAAAAACACCGAACACGTGTATTCCCCCCCCATACACGTGTAAGACTCGTTTGCACCGGGACCAACACATGATAAGTCAAAGCAATAGTTACCAATCCCACGTGATCCTATTTAAGGGACGAAGGTTAAGAAATAACGAACCACTGAGGTCTAATTCTTCCTTGTTCGGGCCAAGAATTTATCCTCCTCAGAGGTCCTATTCAAAGGCATCAGTCATGCACTAGTGTAATCTCTTGGTCAAGACAAGTCAATCTGAGCCTTACACTTCAACCTTTCACGATGGGTTGTTCATTTCCATCTAGGTCGTGAATAACGTACTTTTAGTTACAAGGGGATTAATTTAATCTTCTGTGATCTGGTATCACTAAATTAACTACAATGTAACACGTACGACTTATTGAACATTTATGCAGTAAATATATGTAACATTCAATGATATTTAAAGCATCGGTGATAAACAATTTATTTCAGTAAATAAGTCTAAAAATTCAGTTTCGATTATACAAAGTAAAAAGCATACTTTTCAGTATAATCCCAACAATCTCCCACTTATACTCAAAGTCTGCTTTTAAGTATACTACAACATGTCTCGCGTAGTCCGTGACATCTAATGTCACCTACACGAACCTAATAATTTCTCCCACTTATACTCAAAGCAGATTGGCAATGGTCTTGACACCCATTCCTTTCACATGTCTCTCGAATGTATTCAGAGGCATACCCTTTGTGAATGAATCTGCTAGGCTATCCTCAGACGCTATCTTTGCCACATCTATATCTCCTCTCTTAACGATTTCTCGTATAAGATATATTTCCTTTAGTGTGCTTGTTTGACTCGTGGATTCTTGGTTCTCTTGAATTTGCAACTGCCCATAGCAGATATTGCTAGACAAATTCAGAACACCAACCAAGTCCACTAAGAAGGTCTAGAGCCCAATCGGTTCTTTCACTGCTTCACAAGCAGCTACTTACCCGACTTCCATGGTTGAGTCAGTGTTGCATTTCTGCTTCACACTCGTCCATTTGATGGCTACACTTCCCAAATGGAAACACACTAACTGAGGCAGATAATTTCTGGAATCTAAGTCTGATTGGAAATCCGAGTCCGTGTAGTCGATGGGGATTGCAGTATCTGACTGATAAATCAACATTCTATCCCGAGTTCTTTTCAGACACTTCAGAATGTTTTTAACTGTCGTCCAATGCGCTTTCCCTGGGTTACTTTAATATCTTGTTATCATGCCTGCGGCAAAGCAGATATCCGGCCTCGTACACAGCAATGCATACATAAGGTTTCCGACAGCCGAAGCACAAGGAATGCCTTTCATGTCATCTATCTCCTTTTGCGTCTTAGGGGACATTTTCTTGGATAGATGGATTCCATGTCTGAAAGGTATGAATCCTTTCTTGGAATCTTGCATGCTGAATCGTTTCAAGACAGTGTCTATGTATGAAGCTTGCGATAAGCCTATCATCATTTTCTTGCGATCTCGAGTGATCTTGATCCCAAGGATGTGTCCGGCTTCCCCTAAGTCCTTCATATCAAACTGTTTTGAAAGTCATGCCCTTACGTCTGATAACACCTTCACATTGTTCCTCGATGATCAGAATGTTATCTACGTATAGTACTAAGAATACCAATGCAGTTCCGACACGCTTTTTATACACACAACTTTCAAACTCGTTTTGATCAAACCCATAAGACTTTATAACATGATCAAAACATTGGTTCCAAGCTCTGGATGTCTGTTTGAGTCCGTAGATGGACTTCTTGAGCTTACAAACAAGATGTTCTTGGCCTGTTTCAATGAAACCTCGGGGTTGTTGCAAATAGATCTCTTCATCAAGACTTCCGTTAAGGAAAGCTATCTTGACATCCATTTGACAGATTTCAAAGTCGAAATGCGCAGCAATCGATAAGAGAATACGGATGGACTTAAGCATGGCTACGGGCGAAAAAGTTTCCTCATAATCGATCCCTTCTTTCTGAGTATAACCTTTCGCCACTAGTCTTGCTTTAAAGGTTTCAACCTTCCCGTCCGGTCCTCTTTTCCTCTTATATACCCACTTGCATCCAATGGTTTTGACCCCATTAAGTGGTTCGACTAGCTCCACACTTTTATTATGAAACATAGAACCCATTTCGGCTTTCATTGCTGTTTGCCAAGAAACTGCATCCTTATCTTGGAATGCCTCATCATATGTCCATGGGTCTGATTCGTCTTGTCCGGGAATCAAGTCCGAGGACTCTCCTATTACCATGAATCTCTCGGGCTGTCTAACAACCCTCCCACTACGACGAGGCTCCAGTTGTGAAAACGTATCGTTTGGTATATCATCTAGTACAGTTGGCACTGAGGTTTGCCCTCTAAGCTCATTTAAGGTAATCTCACTTCTGGGTTTTCTTTGGTTCATATAGTCTTCTTCCAAAAATCTAAAATGGGTGTTGATGACCACCTTTTGATCTTCGGGACTATAGAACATACACCCTTTTGTCCCCTCGGGGTATCCTACAAAACAACCTTAATTTTGATCGAGGATCCAATTTACCAGCTTCCTTGTCCAACACGTAGGTCGGACACCCCCAAATTCTTATGTGTATCATACTAGGCTTGCGTCCTGTCCACAATTCTTTTGGAGTTTTGGGAACCGATTTGGATAGCACCACGTTCAGAATAAGTCGCTGTTTCCAAGGCATGACCCCCAGAACGACTCGGGAAGATCCGCATAACTCATCATTGATCTAACCATTTCTAAAAGAAATATGTTTCTTCGCTCTGCAACCCCGTTTTGTTGAGGGGTTCCGGGTGCAGTGAGCTGGGATACAATCCCTTCATCAGACAAGTAGTTCAAAAACTCATCGCTGAGGTATTCACCTCCACGATCAGATCGTAGAGACTTGATACGTTTTTCCCTATGATTCTCTGTTTGAGCCTTAATTTCTTTGAATTTCTCAAACGTCTCAGATTTATGCTTCATAAGGAAAATGTAACCGTACCTTGAGTAATCATCAATAAAAATACTCATAACCTCCTCTTACTTTGGTTGACATTGGACTACATACATACGTGTGAACGATCTCTAACACTTCTTTTGGCCCTATTCCCTTGGCTCCAAATGCCCTCTTGGTCATTTTACCCTCCAAACATGATTCGCAGGTTGGGATCGGTTCAACTTGGAGAAGCCCTAGTGAACCGTCTCTCACCAACCTTTGGATCCTCTTTGGATTTATATGACCCAATCTTAGATGCCAAAAAGTGTCTCGTTCACGCCTCGATGAAAGTTTTCTTTTCTCGGAATTGATTGATGTGTTATAGGATACATTTAATGAGTGGTGTGCAAGATTAATTGTATAGAGATCATTCAACAACGTTCCATGACATATAAATTTATCAAAAAGAAAAAATGGTAACAACTTTATTAAAAAAGTAACCGAATATCCATCATAAAAAGTTTAGAAACCGAAAACAAATTCTTTCTAAAATTAGGAACGTAAAGAATATCTCAAAATTAAAACTCGCTCTTCAAAAGACAGTGTGCACTTCTCCCATCGCTTCACCGCCACTCGTAAAGATCGCCCAAAGGTGTGATGAGGACCTCACTCCCACTAAGTTGTCGGGTCCGCTTGAACCCGTAAATGTGAAACAAACATGATTAGTGGATCCCGTATCCACCACCCACAAAATGGGAGGCATACGCCGCTAAACAAGTTTCAAACAACTAGTCGCGTGAAATTACCTTTCTTTCCATCCCTTTTGGTCCGAACAGTGACCTCCAGTGTCCTTTCTCACCGCAGTTGAAGCACTTCCCCTTAGTCGCTTGTTCCTCCACCACCCTTCTTCACCTTATCTTTGCCATTGGCAACACTTGAGTTCACTTGCTTGTGGCCTTTGTTCCTTTTCTTGTTCTTACCACCCCTTGGTCTAGAAGAAGAAGGCCGTTTGAAACCAAGGCTTGGCTTTTTCGACCCAATATCGCCTCTGCCGAGACTAAAGCTTGCAACAGATCGCATCGAGAACTTCGATTATTCATCCGTAGTTCAACCCGAACTGTTTCAAAGCTTTTCGCAAAGAATGGAGCACGAAAATCGATTTGGGTCTCGATATCGTATTCAAATACCAAGTACCTCAAGTTTATTAAGGTGAGCCATCATCCGGAAAACGTGCTCCCCTACGGGCGTTCCCTCCACCATTTTCATAGAGAAGCAAGTCCCTCATGGTGATCTCGACCCGACCCGCGCGGTTACGATGTTGAAACATCGCTTTAAGACTAGTCATGATTTCCTCGGCCGGTCTCAACGTTTTGGTGTTGGTGTTGCAACACATCGGAAGCCAAGATGGTACACTTTGCCATTTAGTTAGACCGCTCCCGATCGAGATACTCTTTTTAACCGTTTTAGTGGACTCATCCGATGGTTTATTCGGTTTAGGTGTGGTCGAAACCCGGTTATGGCTTTTGTGCGATGAGGACAATAGTGAGTTTCCAATTCCAATCAACAAAATTTTCTCCAGTGAGCAAATTGTCTTTTAGTATATTGAATAGTGGATTAAAAGGTTGCGACATGATGAACTGAAATAAATAATAATATGCATAAGCACAAATATATCACAAGGTTCGATCACATGCATCATATTAAAATCTCAAAAAAAATATGAACATGCATCAGCCAACATCTCAAAACAGTTTAAATAAGCCACGTTGGGTGGGTCATTATTTAAACACATTCAAGCAGGTTACAAACAAGAACGATTTAAAACCTTTAATATCCAGATTAATAGTTGGCTCCCACTTGACCAATATAAAATTGACAGGGACTTCGGGGAAGTATATGCATATCAATTTTATACCTAAATAATAACCATGATTAAATACAGGATTATTATTTCGCTTTGATCGAGCCTCGTTGGGAGGGTCATCGTCGCCACTAGTAATAACCCACAATCATCCGTTTGGAATTCATTCATGTGAAAGCTATCTTTTGACCGTCCCGTTGGGGGAATTTCTCCAAAAGAATTCACAAACAAATAAATCATGGAGGTCAAAATTAATTCAATTTTATTATCCGGAATAAAATTGTCAATTAATTATTTAAACATACTTAGTAATTTTTTTAAGGTGAGATTTTTTCATTTGGCAACCCTCATGCAAGCACATTTAAACAAATTAAATAAAGCATAAGATAGCACAAATAAATCAAACAAAACAGAAAAAAACATATTGGGCACAAATTATCCAATTGTCATGGTTTGATTTTTCTTGACTTGATCTTGAAGAAAACACGTCTCGAATTTCTCCCACTCGTTCGTCTCGAAAAAAAATTCTTCGTCTCAAACGCCACACAATGACGGCTTCGCGGCCGGATGCTGCCCGCATCCGGCCCGCCGCAGCAGCCTGGAACCGACCTCGTGACCTACGCACCCCCGAGCGCGCCCCTTGATGCCTCGCTGCGCCTCGGTAAGCGGCAACAGCATCACTTCGCCCGCTTCCGCCTACCGCCCGCGACCTCAGCGGCGCCAACGTATCGGCGTTCGATCCGCGTCTGGCCGCTTCGTCCGTCCGCTTCGGCCCGTCTTGCGCCGCGGTGCAGCGTCGCGCCTTTCCCGCCCGTCTGTGGACCACAATTCCTTCCTTGTCGGCCTCTAAACCTCGCCTGCGCCCGGAAATGCCCGTCGTGCCAGCGCCAAATCTCGCCGGGGATTCACGGATTTTGTCTTTTAATTCTTACCGTCTCCATCCTCGTTTTCGTCAGGTTACAATTTATTTACAAAAATAAATAAACTTTAGAATCTAGACAATCTGACCCATTGATCAAATCAAACAAATTCTAATCTACTCGTGGATTTTCTCACGAGGCAAAACGAATCCGAACGAATCGAATTAAAAAACACAGTTTATATGCATGCATAAATAAACACATTAAAATCCATGACAATTGGATACCTGCAAAACAGATCTAACAGTTCTACTATCCAATTTTAAATTTAATGTCCACGAATTAAATTACAATTTAAAAAAATTCAGAGCCCGAAACCGTGGCTCTGATACCAATTGTTTGGAAATAAGTTGCACAGATATATTCGGGATGAATATTTAAATACAAATTTAATTATTTAATTATTACTTGCATGAATTAATCTTATATTAATTCAAATAATAATTGCAACAACATATCATGCATATAATAAGCCACGTAAAACCTACGCATGCGGAATCTACGGGTTTACGTGAACGTACCTCTCGGGATGGCAGTGAATTCGGTTGGATGGACTAACCAAAAGGACTTTCCAAGTATTCCCTTAGCCCTTGCTCAACTATCCGGTGGAAGGACACTTGTCGAATAATTAACAAAAGGAAAAAATAAACTTTGTTGCACCACTTATGTGGATTTGCTAATTTTTCCAGCACATGGAATTGTACTTGGGAATGAAATAATCATCCCATATTTATAGGTAAGAGGTGGTCGAAATTTTTGATGAAAACAATGTGGGAAAAGACTTTTCTTGATCACCAAGAAATCTTGAATATATCTCATATATTATTTTTCCCATAATTAAAATATTCCACAAAAATCTCACCTCTTCAAATTATGGAATTTTCGAAAATTGAGTCTTGCAAGATTCCAAGATTTGGATTTTCTTGAATTTATGAGATATTCTTGTATTTCAAGAAATACATATCTTCTATAATATTTTTCAAGAAAATCAAGAAAATCTTTCTTGTCCTCTATTTTCAAAATTTTCGAAATATCCTTATGAATAACCAAGTGGTAGATTTCTTGAATTTAATGAGATAATCTTGTATTCCAAGAATACATATCTTCATTCCATAACAAAATACAAAGAAAATCTTTCTCCCTCTTTTATCCATAAATTTCGAAAATATCATAGGAAAAATAAGCAACATTATTTATTTTATTTTAATCACCTTTTCGGTTATTGGACTATATGTTGGGCTACTCAGGGGGCCTTTAGTAGAATTAAGATTGGACCTTCTAATGGACCTTGAATATCTAATATTGAGCCACAATATAATTCAAGCCCATAAATATTAATTAATCCCACTACATAATTAATATTGCACAATCCATCTTAACCCATATTACAGTCAATATGGCTCCCGGTCATTATTTCCCGTGTTTAAGATTATATAGCCCATTAATTAATTCAAGCCATTGAAATAGCTTTCTAATTAATTAATATCTTTTATCCTTGGTCAAGGAACGGTTCAACATTATTATCCATATCGGAAACTAATTCCACTTGCAAGATTTGGTATGATAAAGCTTATGAACCTCCCAAGGGGGCAAATCGAACAAGCGTACTTGCACACGATTCTTCGTATTAAATCTTAGCAATCACATGTGACCAATAATATTGCCCAAGATAAAAAGTATTGAATCTCATTGATTCACTACCCATGATAAGTCAAAGCAATAGTTACCAATCCCACGTGATCCTATTTAAGGGACGAAGGTTAAGAAATAACGAACCACTGAGGTCTAATTCTTCCTTGTTCAGTTCTGAAGAATTTATCCTCCTGTAGGTCCTATTTAGTGCATAAGTCATGCACTAGTGTAATCTCTTGGTCAAGACAAGTCAATCTGAGCCTTACACTTCAACCTTTCACGATGAGTTGTTCATTTCCATCTAGGTCGTGAATAACGTACTTTTAGTTACAAGGGACTGTTAATTTAATCTTCTGTGATCTGGTATCACTAAATTAACTACAATGTAACACGTACGACTTATTGAACAGTTATGCAGTAAATATATGTAACATTCAATGATATTTAAAGCATCAGTGATAAACAATTTATTTCAGTAAATAAGTCTGAAAATTCAGTTTCGATTATACAAAGTAAAAAGCATATTTTTCAGTATAATTCCAACACTAATTACACCCTTCCCGTCTTTAATTGAATCAATCAAATAATTAAATATTTAAAATATTTAATTTAAATATATAAAAAATATTTAAAATCATGCAATATGCAGAATTGCGTGCTAATTTATAATATCTTAATTTTAATCTTAATATATTATATATTGGTAAACATGTTTAAGCATATGTGGCGCAATCACATTAATCTACGTAAAGTTCAATTTAACCTGGGTATTTCGTTTCAAAATCGTGCATTTTCATTAAAATTTATTTATATTATATTTTTAATTTAATTTTTTTAGTCATGTAAATATTAATCTTTTGATTTTTTAGGTCACAAGAATTCGTCTTTGTCTCTCCTACTCCCGTCTTCTAAATTTCATCATAAATCAGTTTTATATATCAAGCTACTGTGTTACACAATTTCAATGGTTTAATTCTTTGGACTGCGCGCATATCTCAGATAAATTAATCTCAATAATTTTCACCATTTCCTATCCATCTTACTACCCTCTCTTATTTTCTCTTCCAAGCGATTAAGATAATCATCTATGGGTACAAATACAGACGTGCCGCTCGCTGCATGGACGGGCTGCATCGGGCTCCAGCCCGGTGCAAACCCGGCTAATCAGTTATATATTTGTATATAATATGTGAATAAAATTTAATATACGAATTTAAGCTCAATGTAATATTATTTTTTATTTTATATTTAATTTACAAACCTAAATTTAAAATTAAAATTCATCCTCATACTCTCTATTCAGTTATTATTAAGATACAATTTGATATAAATTTATTTTCCTGATCTATCGTGTCTCTCCTTCTTTTTTCTTTTTCTTGTTATAATTTAATTAAAGTATTGAAATTTAATAATTTCATCCACAACAAAAATTTTATTTTATTATAATTTTGGATGTGCTTTCTTGAGGCTCTCACACTCAAACATTTAGAGTTTAATCATCTGAGTATGATTTTATTTTTTCACTTAGTATCTTTATTTGTTTAACTTGTTTAATATTAAATATTTATATTGTTCTCTCAATTTGTCATTTTCTTTTGAGGAATATGTATGAGTAAATTTATTTTTTATTTGTTATGTATTGTGATAATAATAATTTTTTGCCACTTTAATATTAGAAAAAGAGAAATTATAAATGTAATAATGTACTAACATGAGTCAAATGAAATATTTTTTATAATTGATAAACATTTCTTGAAATGATTAAAAAAATATTGAGCATAAGTTGTATGATTTTGTTTTAACTAAATATTATTTATTAATAGAAAAGCAACATATTTTATAAATGAATACTAATCTTTTGAAATATATTTTATTAAAAATATAGATAAATTGAGACTTAATTACTGATGAGTTTTATGTTTTGAAGTCACATATGACACCACCTAAATTAATATACTAAAAAAATACTCTATATAAATATAAAATTTTAATATGACGAAACTTAAAAAAATTTCAGCCCACCCCAACATTAAATCCTAGATCCGTCCCTAGACGTGCACACACACTTTATAGACACATAATTATAATCAGATGTCTTTATAATATATACATATATATATATATAGTTTTGCAGGTTGAATTTGTGAGGATTAAATATGATAAATGTTCTTATTCGTATGAACTTTTTTATATTGTAGGGAGTATTGAAATAAATAATTTGAGTTATGAATTGATTATATTTATTATAATTGTGTAATTATTTTATATTTTGCAGAGAGTTTTTTTATATTGCACGGAGTATTGAGGTAAGTAATTTGAGTATTGAATTAGTTGTAGAGAAGTTTCTTCTAATCTGTTCATAACTATTAATATTTGCGTTTTATATATATTGCAGAGAATATTAATGTAAGTAATTTGAGTTTTGAATTCGTTATGAATATTTATTGTAATTGGGTAACTATTTTATATAGCAGAGTTTTTTTTTCTAATATTGCACGGAATATTGAGGTAAGTAATTTGAGTGTTAAATTAGTTATGGATTAGTTTCTTCTAATTTGTTCATAGCGATTAATATTCACATTGTATATATTGTACGGAGTATTGAGGTAAATAATTTGAGTTATGAATTCGTTTCAAATTAATGAATTTTTAAATCTAATTTTGTGTTGTATATTTAATCTGATTTTATTATTTTATATTGCAGGGAGTATTGAGCTAGGTAAGTAATTTGAGTTATGAGTTGATTATGAATGCAATTGTGTGATTATTTTATATATTGCAGGGAGTTTTTTTATATTGCACGGAGTATTGAGGTAAGTAATTTGAGTGTTGAATTAGTTGCGGAGGAGTTTCTTCTAATATGTCTATTTAATTTGATTTTATTATTTTATATTGCAAAGAATATTGATGTAAGTAATTTGAGTTATGAATTTTTATTGTAATTGTGTAATTATTTTGTATATTGCAGAGAGTTTTTTTATATAGCACGAGTATTGAGGCAAGTAATTTGAGTGTTAAATTAATTGTGGAGGAGTTTCTTCTAATATATTCATAGCGATTAATATTCACGTTTTGTATATATCGCGAGGAATATTGAGCACTTGCAATACTAAATTTGAACCCTTTACTTGGACGCATATCGATCTTTATGTTATTTTGTTGATATGATTTGAGTTAGTCACCCATCAACTATACTGATGCATGGAGGAGAACATATCAAGAGATATATTTACGCAATAAGTTCATAATTTTGTTGATTATGAAATTAATTTGAAGAGTGTTAAAAAATTGAAAACCCCTTGTTTCCAGTTTCAAAAAAGCAATCAACAATTTTTTTATAATAAAATTATGAAATTTATAAATTATAATAGTATGTATTAATCTAAAATTCCAACATTACAGACGTAATTACTCCCTCACTAAACAAAATAGGGAAAAAATATTTTAAAAAAAATTAATTTCACACCCTCTCTATAAATTTGAATTTTGAAAATTCTTTCATGGTATTCAAATTTTTATTTCCGCAGGAAGCTCCATCCATATTAAATTATAAAAAAAATTCGACATAAATAAAGATATCAAGTCAGACACTATATAATATACATTAAATAAAATAACTCAAAACATATTTTTATTTCCATCTCATACACTTGATATTTGTTAGAAACACAACATTATAAATTTAAAAATTAAATAAGAAAATATCGCATTTGAGCATATGGCGAAAAAGGACAAAAAATTAAAGTAAATTTATGATGACATAACAATAATAACATGTCATGGACACATCAATTTTTCAATTTTGCAAGTAGTAAGCAATCCTAGCTACACTGGTCCCAGTATATGAGTTGGAACTTGGAAAGCGTAAAGAAACGTGTACTAAATATGCTAAAGAAAATGTCTATTCAAAAAATTTGCACACATGCGAATCAATTCACAAACAATATTATTGAGGCACACATCCATCACACGATTTCACGATGATACGGAGTATAATTTGAACATTAAAATTTAATATTTTATGTTAATTTGTATCACGTGTCATGTATATAATACCGTTTTCTACGAGTTTTTATCAACAATAAAATATCTAAATTTACAGGTTAACCCACATGTCGTAGGTCATAACAAAAATATATAAAGAACAAAGTTTAAATTTAGTTATAACAGTTGTTACGGCCTATAGGTTAAGACAATTATTTTGAACAGTATTATTTGTCTATTGTACATTACGCTTAATATTATTACTTGTTTATCTATATAATAGTACATATATACTTCATCATGTAGAAAATAGTGTTTTCGGAATCGAATTAAATAGGTCGATTCAACCGATTGAATCGAGAAGCGGTTCGTAAAACTGGTTAGATTACTTCCAAAAAATCATTTTTACTGCTAATCGGGAAAAAAACCTATCTGAATTGGAACAAACTGGTACGACCGGTTGAATCTATTTTTTAATTGTTTTTTAATTTTAAACTTAATTCTAATTTTTGTTATTCATATTTTTTAATTTTAGTATTTAAAATTGAACTGGGTTGTGTTGTCTGTGACTCTATTGTGTTTATTTCAATATAAAATTTATAATTATAATTTTAAATTTTTATAAATGCATATTTATTTTATGTTTTAATGTATCATAGGAAATAATTTTGAAAAAATAGATAGGCCCGGTGGAAAACCCATTTTGCGCGTGCGGAAGCAAATTATTTTAAAAGTGGTGCATATAAAACAGGGGTGAGGGCAGAGTGATTCCAATTTTTTGCGTTTTAAGCTCATGTGTTGTGTTTTGCTTATAATCGAATGCATATGTCAAGATAAGAACATAAAGCAATAAAGAACACAACAAAGTATAGTGGTTCGGAGACTCAAGCTCCTACATCCACTCTCCCTGTTCCTAGGGAAATTCCTTCTAACTGGACTTATCACCCTCTCGGGTTCGCCTCTAGATATTTAACGAGCTCACACTCCAACTGGACTTATCACCCTCCACGGGATTGCCTACAGATGTTTACCGAGTTCACACTCCAACGGGACTTATCACCCTCACTCGGGATTGCCTACCCTCCCTTTCGGGATTGCTAGATGTTTACCGAGTTCACACTCACCTACAAACTTAACCGACTGATTTGGGTAAGGTTTGTTTGGTTTCCAACTAAGTTGAGATTTTCCCTTACATTTGTTTAGCCTCAATGCTAAGGATGGGAAAATCTCTCTAAGCTTAGGATACATTGTGGGTTGCTTAGATTGGGTTCTAGAACACTATTTGAATATATGCGTGTATTTCTAGCTCAGTGTTCTATGGTGGGAATGCTTGATGATTTGGCTTGATGGATGTTTCACGCAATTTTCCACACCGAATTATGAAGGAAGAACTTGTATTTATAGTGTGGATTTGAATGTTACCGTTGGATGGAGTCACATTCAAATCCATACTATTCTCATAAACTTCTTTACTTTTCCAGTTTGGTTTGTCTTCCTCTTGGTCCACGTCGGTGATTCTAATCTATTTATTTTCCTCCCAGATTCCTCGCCTTGGAATCATTCAGGATTCTCTGAGTCTCCGGTGTCTTGATCTGTCTCGAGCCTTGGTCTATCCCCGACGCCTTGGTCTATCCGAGCCTTCACCGACTTCTCTTGGCCGGACCTTATCGTCGGGCATCTTGACACTTAGGCTAACGAGTTCAGCTCTTACGACTTAAGACATCGACCCTCAGGTCACTAGCACTCGAGTTAACCGATCATCGCCGGCGTTACGATTCTCGGTGAACATGACTTCGAATGACTTCTCTTCGATGACTTCTCTCTCGATCCGTGTCGCGATTTCGGTTATCGATATCGATTTCTTCTACTTTGATCGTCGGATCAAACATGATCGGTCGAGATAAAGATCAGTCGAGATATCGGTTTATATGCATATCCCATCTTGATCACGTCGATCTCGATCGGTCTCATCTCTTTCTTCTTCCGATCGCAACCTTCTCTTCGATCTTACGGTCGGTTTCTTTACGATCGGCTTATGCCGCTTTTCCGATCACCATATCACTGATTGTTCTTCCGATCATCCGATCAAATCGTTTCCGTCATCCGATCTTCGATCGGTGGCTTAGCTTTTTCTTCTCTTACGATTTTGCCGCAAATCGTCGGTTAACTTCGAACTCATCTAACTTCATCCGATCTCGATCAAGTTGCTCTGCGACCTCATCGATCTCGATCATCTACGTCTGATTTCTTGAGTTCCCCCTCAATTTGTTCTCTCGTTCCCCCTCAACTTGTTATCTGTAAATTAGCTTCAATAACACAAGTTGATAATGTTTTGGCATAATTCATCAAAACTAAAATATCCCAACAATAGGGACCATTAATTTAATGGTTTGACTGGTTGAACTGTCAATCAATGCCCAGTCTAATTTTATCGTTTATCCGATTATAAAAATACCGCGAGAAAGTAAAAATTATCTCATTCTAACCATGAATGTAACACAATCACTACAAAAAAGACGGTGTTTTACGACAATTTTAGCGACGGTTTAAACTGTCTCAAATCATAGTTGCGACTTTTTTAGCGACGGTTTTTCATCTGTCTGAAAAACGAGGGTCGCTAAGATTCAGTGACGATTTTCTCTGTCCGTCGCTAGGTAGCGACGGCTTATTTCCATCGCACAATGTATCAACGGCTTCATTCCGTCGCAACATAGCGACGGTATAAATTGTCGCTAAACCGTCGATATATTGTCGACGGTTATGATGTCATAGTACCGTCGTTAACAACGATGCCTTTCCGTCGGTATTAGCGACGGAAATTTCCTTCGAAAATTGCGACGGTTATGGTCTTCGGTATTAGCGACGGTAAAGGCGTCGCTACATCCGTCGCCATAACCGTCGCTAAATCGTGAATTTTTTTTTTAAAAAAAAATGGCTCGCTGTGGTTCGAACTCGGGCCCAGGTGGCACCCGGGCGGACACCGAACCACCCGAGCCACGAACCATCTTGGACCCAACCACCAAAGGTCTTCTATATAAGCCATCAAGTCTCCCAATTAAATGAGGCATATATTCGCTCTCATGGGGGACCGAACACGGGACCTTGGGCGCCCAAGCGGGGATCAATTCCGCTCGGGCACTTGCTCTTTTACGTTTACTTAATGAATTTAATTCTATATGTCCTAAAATTCATTTTTTTTCTAATTTTTTTAAAATTCTTTATTTCAATTATGTTATTTAATAATTCAATTACATTTTAATATAATAATTTATATTTTTTAATTATAAATTATAATTAAATTAAAATATATTAAAATTGTATTTTTTTAACTTATTTTTAATAAAATTATTTCTATATGTCCTAAAATTCATTTTTTTTCTATTTTTTTAAAAATTCTTTATTTCAATTATCTTATTTAAGAATTCAATTACATTTTAATATAATAATTTATATTTTTTATTTATAAATTTTAATTAAATTAAAATATATTAAAATTGTATTTTTTTAACTTATTTTTAATAAAATTAATTCTATATTAATTTACAATTCATTTTTTTCATTTTTTTTTTTAAATTCTTTATTTCAATTATCTTATTTAATTATAGTTTTTATATTGGATAATTAGCAAAAAAATAAATTATGTTAAGCAATGTCAAATAACTTGTAATATGCAAATACATGAATATATTACAAATGAAAGACAATATAATTATTATTCGTCATCCTCATCGTTGTCTCCATCTGTATTATCATCATCCTCCTAGTCCTCGTCCTCGTCCTCCTCTTCATCCTCCTCTTCCTCACCATCACATTCTCATTCACATCCTCATCTTCATCATGATCCTTATCCTCCCCGCCTCTGTCAATCTCTATTAAATCTGGATTTGTAGATGTTAAGTCTACGAAAAGATTGAAATCTCTTGTATGCACTTCAGTTTGAGCATCGACTTGTTCCGTTTGGAACGGAGTACCGTCAACCGCGACAGATGAATTCAGTTTAGGAACTTGCACTAGTGATCTCGCCTTTACTTTGCAAACAGACATTCATTCATTATTTGCTCTCGAACTTGGATACGTGCAGTAGTATACTTGGGATACCTGAGCAGCAAACACAAATGGATCATACCCCGGATACTTTCGTCTTCTATGAACATCGACCAGTTTGTATTCGGGATGAATCCTTGTTCCTGAAGCGGATGGATCATACCAATCACACTTGAACAACACAACAGACTTCTCAGGGAACCCCTTATATCCTACTTCAACGACTTCTTGTAGGTGTCCGAAGTAGTCTTGGCTTTCTCCATTAAATATTGCATTGTTAATACAAACTCCACTGTTTGCAGTAGATCTGGTCGAGGCATACTCCACTGTATGGAATTTATAACCATTTATATAGTATCCTTGGTACGTGTTGACGAGACGTAATGGTCCTCTACTGAGATCCCGTATAAATGGGTTCTCAATGTGTTGATTATAACTCTGTGACGGTTTTAGGTTAAATATATAATTGTAAACATATAATATGAATTCACTAATAAACGGTGGTTAGATAACACTCACACAGTTTTGGAACCACTCTGCAAAATCACGAGTAATATATTCACCTACTTGTGCATCTGAGATGTTTAGATGTATATCGTGTAGCTCTTCAGTATATATCCTTATTGAAAGCAATGTATTATTAATCATATATTATATAATTATAATAAATATGTTATAATTAATTAAAAGTGTAAATGATACGCATATGAAATACTTACTTAATTTACGGTTGGACTTCATCACAATTGAATAACACATGCTTATATGCAGCTTCAACCTCTTGTCGGTTTAACCAGGGTCGTTCAATACTTTTTTCCAAACATCGACCTGGAAACTTAAACACGGACAAGTTACCCTCAATATCATCAGCAGCATTGTCTGTGCCTCTACCGTCGTAATTACGAGGCTCGTTTCTCAACCTTGTTCTAACATGATCCTCAAAATAGTAAGAACAAAATGTTGTAACCTCCTCACACAAGTAGGCATTAACAATTGATGCTTCAACTTTTGCTTTTTGTTTAGCATTGAGCTTCAAGTTATGGAGATACCTATAGATATATAATAAAAAAATGGATAAGAGTTAGTTAAACATAAATATATATATTTGTATAAATAGATTGTTCAGTGAAGGTTTACCTCTCAAATGGATACATCCACCTGTACTGCACTGGACCAGCAATTTTGGCTTCATATGTTAAGTGCACCGGTAAGTGCTCCATCGAATCAAAGAAGTTGGGAGGAAAAATGCGCTCCAATTTGCATAAAATAACTGGAATGTCTTTCTCCAAACGGACCATGTCGTCCCACGTAATCATTGTAGACGTTAAATCTTTGAAGAATAGACTCAATTCAGTTACAACCCTATAGATACTGTTCGGTAGGAATTCCCGAAATGCGAGGGACAACAATCGTTGCATAAACACGTGACAATCTTGGCTTTTCATCCCAGACACCTTCCCGTTTGATGTGTTTACACAACGACTCAAATTGGAAACATAGTCATCTGGAAATCTCAGCTCTTCAATCCAATTACACAAAGCCACTTTCTGTGTCTTATCAAGTGTGTAATTGGCTTGGGGATATCTTCATGTACCCTCATCCCTCTTCAAGTGATCACGTTTGCATATCTTGTTCAACTCATCACGCGACTTGCAGTGTTTTTTTTCTTGCCCTCTATGTTCATGATTGTGTGGAACAAGTTGTCGAACACATTTTGTTGGTCCCGATGCTAATGAGTCTCACACGTGTATGGGGGGGAATACGTGTTCAGTGATTTTTAAAACTTTTCTTTCACTGAGGTCAGATGGGTCAGATTGTCCTGATGATTTTGCCCTGAGAAGCACAGATCGCCCTGAGTCAAAGTCTACTGAGACAATGATCCTGAGATGCTTTCAGAAGCTTCAGATTAGCCCAACCGAGCTCGAAGTTTTTTCAGAGATCCTCGAAATGCTGGATCGAGATAACTATCTTACTGAACCCTCAGTAGAGTTAGTTCAGTTTGGTAACTATCTGTTCTAGCTACTCAAGTGTGCGGAATGGTTGGCCCAATGTTTATACTCGTTTTAGCTTTGCTGAAAATCTTCCTTTTAATGAAACAGTGATTAAGGCTGTGATCAGTTGATGCAAGTTCAGTGGATTGATTCCAACTGAATATCAGTAAATTATGCTTTCAAAGGAAAAACATGCAATGATATAATAATGCAAAGATGTAAAGTAAAACAACACAGCAATTATAGTGATTCAGAGACTCAAGCTCCTACGTCCACTCTCTCTGACCTTCAGAGAAATTCCTTAACCACTTCCTAAAGCTTTCTGGCTACCTCACTGTAGCTTACTCACTTTACTACCTTGAGTTTTCTGGCTGACTCACTGCAGCTTACTAACTCAACACACACAAGTGTTCAGACTACCACAAGTAGCTTACTAACTTCTTCTCTAGAGTTTTCTGGCTAACTCACTGTAGCTTACTAACTCTTTACAACTCCAACTCACCAACAAACACACTCAAACTACCTTACAAAGGGTTTGGGTTTTGGGTTGGTTTCCAACTAGGATGAGATATCCTTTACAATAAGAACAATACAAAGGCTAGGATATCTCTACTAAGCTTTGGATATATCTTATCAATCTAGGCTTAGTGAATGAGCTCTCTTCAATGTGAAACACTTCGGAAATTCTAGGTTTTTCGAGTGCTTCAATTTGCAATAATACGAATGAGCTCTTGAGTTGCTTTCAAATTTTCCGTAACCTCTCAATGTAAAGGGTCACTAGTATTTATAGGTAACTTCACCAAGGTCACTCTTGAAAAACTATCCGTTGGAGGAGATAACTTCATGGGTTTCCTCTTATGGTGCTTGATGAACGGCTATTTTTAGGGTTTGAATACTCCCTTGCATGTTTTAGGAAATATGCTTTCATGTTGCCAATCACCACTTTTTGCAGTCTGGAACATAGTACTACTGACATGCTTCAGTGATCTGTCGCTTTCAGTGTCAGTAAAGTACAGTGTTGTCTTCCTCTGATTGGTTCTTGTCTTCAGTAAATGTAGACAAACATAACGACTCTTTTTGGCCAACCTCTCTGAGTGAGATAACCTTAAACAACACTTAGACTTAGTTCATTTTGTCTGCATATGAATGTCTGGGGCAATATCTATTTTTCTGAATATTCGCGTTTTTCTCAGTTTTGTAGTCTTCAGGTAGATATTATTCAGTGCCTCGGAACATTCAGGTTATACTGAGTATTCAGTATTTTACTGAGTCTTCAGTAACTACTGGGTCTTCAGTATCTTCTTGTGTCTTCAGTGTCTTCTGAGTCTTCAGTGTCTTCTGAGTCTTCAGTGTCTTCAGTGACATACTGAGACTTCAGTGTCTTCAGTGACATACTGAGACTTCAGTGTCTTTTGAGTTTTCAGTGTCATCAGTGACATACTGAGACTTCAGTGTCTTCAGTGACATACTGAGTCTTCAGTGACTTACTGAGTCTTCAGTGTCATACTGAGTCTTCAGTTTCTTCAGTAACTTACTGAGTCTTCAGTTACTTACTGAGTCTTCAGTTTCTTCAAAATCTAACCTGATCTATATCTGCTGACTATACATGGTGCAGATAACTTCCTGAACACTCTATACTGAATCCTAACTCAGTCTATCAAGATTATCCTGAACATGTCATACTCAGGGGTTTTGGGATCTAATCAAAATCTTATTAAATTCATCTCCCAACAATTTCCCCCTTTTTGATGATGCCAAAACCATCTTGTTACAAAAACACCTAACTTATACTCAGGTTTCAGTTTTGTCTATTACAATCCAAAAATGGCAATTTTTCCAACAATTTCAAAACATAAGGCATATCAAACATAAAAGACATGTAAAAAGATAATGAGATAATATCTTTGAGCATAAGGATAAACTTTCATTGATTGTAAGATCAGAGTTACAGATTACAATGAAAATAAAAAACAAAAAACAGAAGTAAAAGAGTCTTCAGTCTTCTTCATCTTCAGTCTTCATCAACCTCATCCTCAGGCACCTCTAGGTTGAACATCCCATAATATCTTTTCTTCAATTCATCCCTTGCTTTGATGATGTCTGGGTTGTTTCCTGTCAGGCCAAGTTGGATGGCATACTGAGCAATCTCTTGAGAAATGGTTGTCTCATTCACATAACCATTTTCAAGTCTTGGAGCTGGGTAAGTATATGGACCAGGGGCAACTATCTGCGTATTACCTTCATCTGCCAAGTTATTCCAACTTTGCAGGTACTTAGGATAGAATGTCAATAAATACTCAATGAAGGCTTCATTCATATCCGAGTTGGTCCCCCTCCATTCTCTCAGAATTTCATAGTAGAACCAGAAGGTTCTCTTGATTTCCTCCCACGCATCATTGAACTGAATAGGCATCCATTTGTCAATGTGCGGCCATTTCTGAGCTTTTTTCAAGACCCTCCTCTTTGCTCAAGAACTTCTTGAAATCACTTCTTCTTTTTCTCTCTTCTTCTTCGCTCGTTCTTCCCGACATGGGAACTCCCCGACGTATGAATAAATTTTTTTCTCTTTTTCCACTTGAAGGGTTTTCAGAGCTTTCTTTGTGTTGAAGACTTCTTTATCAACTTCTTCCTCAAATTCTTCAAAATCAATAATCAATTTCCTCTGAGTAGATTTGGGAAGCTTTAGCTCTTTTCTTTTTCTCCTACTCTACAAATGCCACAGCCTTTCTCTTAATAGGTTTGACTTGTTCTTCACCGGCTTGACTTATTTCCACCACCCTTCTACCACTCAGTTTCTCAGAAATTGCTTCCTGAATAGTCTGCTCAGATACTTGAGTGTAGATAGGTTCTTCAGCTTCCTTGAATTTGAGCTTCTCAGTGGCTTCCACTTCTTTTAAGGCATCAGCAATAATTTTCTCTTCAGCTTCTTTCTCAGTCTTTCTCTTCAAGGTCTGTGCCAACAATTCACTAAGCTTGTCACCAGGCCTTTCCCCCTTTTTGGCACCATACCTTGGAAGAAGTTGAGAAAGTGCGGTATCCATATGATATTGCTCTTTGCTAATACTGACAAGACTTCCCTCTTACCGATCGTGCTCATCTTCCAAATTCTTCATATGATTCTTGGCTCTCGAGAACTCTTCGGATAGAGGTGCAAACCGGTGTGAGAAGACATTTTGCATCATCTCTGTCATCTTGGTCATGAGCATAGAGCCCATTTCCTCAATAAATTGCCTTGATCATCAGATCATTCTTCTCAACCAGCTTGGCTTCAAGATATGTTGTTCTTTCCTGATACATGTGCTTCATCTCTACATTGAGCTCAGTTGACTCCATCAACCTTTCCTTCTATGGTAGTCATTTTATCAGCAAGAGATGTTTGAAGTCAAGATCATGTCCTCAAGATGAACTCGGTGTTTCCGGCTTCGAGATTGGTTGCCAAGGTTTCTTCAATTTGAGCTATTTTCTCCACCATTGGCACCACCTTCTCCAATTTGTCCAAGATAGGACTGAGATCAATCTCTGGAGTTTGTAGAACTTTTTCCACCTGAGCTGGGTGCTCCACCTGAGCCTCAGTCTTCATATCAGACATAACATATTTAAAGATAGGAACTTCAGTAGCTTTGGCATAATGTTTAATAGTGCCAAAAGTTACCTGAAGAGTGCTAACTTCACCGAGGATGTGAGATATCACCGACCAAAGATCGGTTTCCTTCTCCATCTCGAGATTGCTTTTCAAAGATCATCTTGCTTATCCCCTCTTCATCTTGATCCTTAGAACCGAGGCATCACCAACAACTTCCCTCCTCCTCTCACCACTTCTTGACTAGCTCGGCAAAATCAAAGAATTTTCATCCCGAGCTTAGTCTTCCCGAATCCAGAGAACTCACAAGACAAAGCCTCAAAGATTCCACCATCCCTCTCCTCCGGGCGAGGCTATGTTCAACATCTCCGGAAGAGTCTCGATTCAGATATAGACCGTGGTCCTCGAAGTCAAGAAGAGATCCTCAAGGTCGATATATGAGCTCACTTCGGTACCCTGTCCGAATAACGAACCCCCCTTGCTGCGCCACTAAATCTCTTCTGCCTCTCCTTTCTTCAGCTTTGGGCTTTCGTGTTCATGAGGATCGATTCAAAGTCTTTGAGGATCTAGAAAAGGTTCACTTAGGAGCGCATCTAAGTTCAGTAGCTCCTGAGGTTCAGATTGATCTGAGGTCTGAACAGGTATCTCCTCAGTAGGAACCTAAGGTCCCTTGAATATTTCCTGAGATATTTTGTCTGAGCTCAGAGATGTTCCGAGAACCTCAGAGAAAACCTGTTCCTCAGTTTGTTCCTGTACAATAGTCACAACCTGAGCCAGAACTTGCAATGGAGATTTTAGTCCTTGCTGGCCTTCAGGTTGGACTTCCTCAGTGTCACTGACCTCCTCCTCAGTAATAGTTTGAATTTTTTTCGCTTACGAGGGGCGGGCCATTTCTTCTTCAGAGTCTCTCCTTTTTCCCTTTTCACCTCCATCAGGGCTTTTCCCCTGGCTTGTTGTGTTTTCTCAGCTCCTTCTTCAGCGGTCTCCTCCTGAGACTTCGAGCTTTTCTCCTTCCTTCCTTTCAAAGTCTTTTTAGTTGTAGTTGGCTTGAACACAATTTTAGACTTTGGAAAGGGTGAGGAATTAGCGAAGATATCCTCCTCTTCTCTGCACATCTCCAAGATATATGCAATCTTGGTTGCATGAAGGATCTTCCCTTTGATAACAACCGATCCATTCACCTTCTGGACTTGCTTTGCTTGATCACTCACCACTTTGATTAAGTAATGTAACCAGTTGAATGCAGTGGTGGGTGAATCTTCAATTGCCGCCATTAATCTCAACTTCAGCGTACTAATCTGTTCAAAGCTGCCGGACCTACTCATTATGCATTTACTCACAATGTCTAGCAACACTCGATATTTAGGCTTCAAATGCCTTTTGTTCAGAGTTGCTTCGAACTTAACTGGATGCTCTGTAATCCTATCCAGATACTCTTGCTCCCTACCCATCATATACACTGTAGGGTCTTCTCCTCTATCGCTCAATTCGTATATGGCATTAAGATTCTTAGGGATGATATACAATTCCCTAACAAAATCCACATACTTTGAACTATGCTCTAAATGAGAAACTGTAATCGGCGATTCTATACAGTCCTCCTCATCTAATTTCAAATTAGAGATAAACTCTATTACCTCCTTTGTGTATTCTGCCTCTGGTTGATTCGCAACCAGGCAAGTGAGCTTTTCCAATCGAATCATGTGCAAAGCTTCTTCTTCGTGAGTTGCATTCGATGAGCTTTCGAGGGAAACGACGTATTCATACCACGGTTTGTTAGAGATGGCATGTTTATCGTATACAGAGAACGTCATTTTTGAAGAATTTTTGTGAAGGGTTTTGAGAAGGATGATAATTTCTGGGCAATCGAGAGGTTTTTGAAGTAGAGTGTTTTGAAGACGAAGGTTATTTGGAATTGGGCTTTGAAGGAATTCTTCAATAGATATATAGGATTTGATTCATGGAAAATCGTATAGATGAAGAAATCGACGGTTGAGATTAAACACCGACTAAATCGGGTATATGAAAGGACGATTTCACAAATATTACGCCGCCAATTTAACCTTATTGGTGATTAATGAACAGTGCAATTAATTACTGTTCCTGCAGACCATTAACTTTCTTTGAGTATTTCAAAGGTCCCACCCAAATATTCCTTCAGGTGTTATGTTATTTATTGCCAATGATTACTGAGATTCAGTTAGACAATAAATGAGTTGCATGAGTCAATACTTCTTCGGACTAATTTTCTCCATCGGTCTTCCGAAGTTTTGACCTTGATAAAATATCGATTATAATAATCGTCTTCGAGAAAGATCGATATAATCTCGAAAATCTTGAAAAAGGGTTAGTATGATATTGAGTCTTCGAACGAGGTCAAGATAATATCGGTATTGATCTTCGTGATATCCGAAGTTTCCCAAGACTCGAGTTCAAGATTTTTCAATTTTATCCTCGAGTTTCTCAAGAAAAATCTCGAGAAAACTTCATGCATCCGAAAACCTTCAATTTTTTCGATTTGCTTTTATACACCGATCCAACATACCTAATTCAATCGATAGTTCCCAAAATCTTGATTCAAATGAAAAGGTTTAGTCAAGATATCGACTCTCTGCTTATCAAGATGAATTTTCTCCATCCTGATGTCTTTCTTCTCAACATGATCTCTGATGAAGTGATGTCTGATATCAACATGCTTACATCTGGTGTGAAATACCGAATTTTGTGTAATAGCAATTGCACTATTATTATCACAAAATATAGGTACTTCATTGGCTATAATCTTATAATCCCTCAATTGTTGTCTGAGCCAAAGAATTGCATGCACAACACCTTCCTACGACCATGTATTCAAATTTATTCAAGAAGATTTGCTCTCGAGGTTTGTTTCTTTGAAAACCGTGATATCAGTTTACTTCCAAGAAATTGACAAGTACTTGTGGTAGACTTCATGTCAATTCTACATCCTCCATAATCAAAGATCTCGAATAACCAAGCAATTCAAGGTTATCATCACCGATACCATAATCCTCTATTCACAAAGTGCCTTTAAGATATTTCGAGAATCTTTTTGGCGGCCTCCATGTGACTAAATTTAGGATTAGCTTGGTATCTTACACATATCCCAACAAAGAAATGTTATATCGTGCCTACTTGTCAGAGAGATATAGCAAAGATTCAATGATCCTCTATAATCGGTGTGATTTATTGATTTGCCTTCGTGATCGGGATCCATCTTGTAGTTAGTATTCATAGAATTCTAACCGCATTGCAATTTTGTACACCATACTTTGCAATCGGATCTCGGTGTATTTTGCTTGATTGATGAAGATTCCTTCCTTAGTTTGTTTCACCAAGTCCAAGAAAGAAATTCATCTCCCCATCATTGACATCTCAAACTTTCCTTTCATCAAGGTAGAAAACTTTTCACACAACCCGATGATTTGAGATCCAAATATGATGTTATCTACATAAATCAAACAAGTAAGATGTCTTTCCCATCTTCTATCCCCGAACAAAGTCCTATCAACAGCCTTTGATAAAACCATGGTCAGTAAGAACTAAGAAAGGGTATCATACCATGCTCTGGGTGCTTGCTTAAGACCATACAAGGCTTTCCCGAGCACCGAAACTTGGTCATTCTGTCTTCAAAAACGAGGTTGTTCTACATAAACCTCTTCCTTAAGCACACCATTCGAAATGCATTTTTCACATCCATCCGATAGATCGTGAATTTCATGTGGGCAAAGATATGCAAGAAACAATCTGATGGCTTCTAGTCTTGCAACAGGTGCAAAAGTTTCATCATAATCCAAGCCTTCTTCTTGGGAATAACCTTGTGCAACTAGTCTTGCCTTGTTACTCACAATGTTATTGTTTTCATCTCTCTTATTCTTGAACACCCACTTAGTTCTAATCACATTGTGCCTCGTAGGTCTATCCACTAGCTCCCAAACTTCATTCCTTGAGAACTGATTCAGCTCTTCTTGCATAACAGTAATCCAAAATGAATCTTGTAGAGCTTCTTCAATCTCAGTAGGTTCTTTTTCAGATAGGAAGTAGCAGAACAAAGCACTTTCACCATGGAACCTTCTTGTTTTGACACCATCTGATAGATCACCCACAATCTGACTTATAGGATGACTATCTAACCATTTTCTCCTGGATGTTCCCCCTTCAATAGTATCCTCAACATCATAAATGTTAGGTTCAAGTAGTACATTAAATTCAGGGAACAACAGAAAAGGAGAAAGGGAATCATCTTCCTCGGGAAATTCCATTCGAAACATTGTCGAGACATTTGTTCCCCTTTGGTTGATAGATTCGAGTTTGCCTCACCGTGACCACATCTTCATCGGCATTACATACCCGAGTCCGAACGGGTGTATGTTCAGATTGGTCACCTTCGCAGGTTGGCTTTCCTTCAAAGGAGAATTTCCATCCCGAGTCTCACCATCCTCGAAGTTTTTCCATCCTCGAACTTCTTTGTCCGAAGTCCGATTCACTCCATTCATAGAAAGTGATTGACTTCTTCTTTTCGTGTTCGGATGATGTTTTATCATTCTTTTTCGTGCTAAGTCCGGTGATTCTCTTGGTCGGGTTCTCCCGAGTCATGTTCCCTGCTTTTCCGAACACAAGTAGATTCATAAAAAATAACATGAGGTGTTTCTTCCACAATAAGAGTCCCTACAGTTTGTAAACTCGAAGGCTTTACCGACTTGAGAATATCCTAAGAATATCCCTTCATCGCCTTTGCTATCAAAAAGTTTTCAACCCGATCTTTACCATTATTGTGTATGAAACACTTGCAACCAAACACACGAAAAAGAAAGAAACAAGAGGCTTCCTTTCATTCCACATCTCATATGGAGTTTTTCCTTGGTTCTTGGTCAAGATGGATCCGTTTCGAGAATAGCATGCGGTGTTGATAGCTTCAAATTTCAAAATCTCTTAGGAATATCGGCTTCAACAATCATTGTCCTTGCAGCTTCTTTCATAGTCCTATTTCTTCTTTCAGCAACACCATTCTGTTGTGGGGTCCTTGCAGCTGATGTTTCATGAGTTATTTCATTTGCTGCACAATAATCAGATATGATATGATTGATAAACTCGGTTCCTTTATCCGATCCGATTTTGACCACACTCGATTCTTTTCAAATCTTGAGCCTTTTCAGTAGTTCATGTAGTTTTGTCTGAGTCTCTTTCTTACTGAGTAAGAATATGACCCATGTGTATCTAGAGTAGTCATCAACTACCACAAGTGTGTATTTTCTGCCACTAGTGCTCACAGGTGTTACTGGACCAAAGAGATCCATATGTAACAGTTGTAGTATTCTTTCAGTAGAAACATCTACTTTGCTTTTGAAGGATGCTCTGATTTATTTTCCTTTCTGACAAGCATCACATATATGTTCTTTACTGAACACTTCATTGGGTAACCCCCTCACAAGTGCTAATCTTGCAAGTTTGTTCGTGGTTTTAAAGTTTAGGTGATTCATCCTTTTGTGCCACAACCAACCGGGTATCGAAGGATCTTTTTTTGCAACCAAACATGTATCTTTAGGAGTTGAACTCCAATCGACAAGATACACATTTCTTTTCTAGTACCAACAAGAAAAAACTTTACGTGAATTATTGTCTTTCACATAACATAAGTTCTTTGAGAACTCAACATTGAATCCTTTGTCACAGAATTGGCTTATAGAAAGTAAGTTATGCTTTAGACCAGACACATATAAAACACCATGGATATGAACAAAATCAACTTCAAGAGTTCCATATCGTTCAGTTTGTCCTTTGGAATTGTCTCCAAATGTGATCTGAGGGCCTTTTTGCTCAACATAGTCAGTGATTAGTTACTTATATCCTGTCATATGTCTTGAACATCCACTATCCAGATACCATACAGCAGGAGCCAACTCATTTCCACTCATCAGTGCTATGTTGTATTCATTCAAATCGGTGCCGCTTTTTTTTTTACCCTAAAAACAGATCTGTTCTTAGGTACCCATTTGGTGTAGGGTCCTACCAGGTTAGTTGTACCTTTTGGAACCCAAATCTGCCTAACAACTCGAATTACTTTAGAGTGCCTGATTTGTCTCCCACAAACATCTACATACACATTCACCACCCTAGGTGCCTTGACAGTATCCTGTGTATGAGTGCCAGCCTTAGCATGAACATGAGACTTAGAGTTCTTCTTGGGTTCAGGCCTTTTGTTCAAGTGTCTTGGCTTTTGTGCAGCTGGTCTGTCTCTGCTGACTTGGGTTCAGGAAACCTTTACCCTTAGGCAAGTGGGGTTTGGGTTGCCTGTACTGAAATTGGGGTCTTTCAGTAATCTGAGGACTTGGTCTTTTCAGTTGAGAATATCTCTCTTGAGTGTTTCTCTTCCGAAAATTCCTCTCGATGGTTCAAAGTCTGATCTCTTCAGTTGGTATTCTTAGCTTTGAGGCTTTGAAGCTTCGGGCCCAAGATTTCCTCTTGAGTGGTCAGGTTTTCTAGCCTTTTCCTGAGGTCTGGGCTTTCTTCCCTGAACCTTCAGTTTTTCTGAAACCATAGGTCCTTTACCCTTGTCTAAAACTCTGGGAAATTCTTCAGTAAGAAGATTAGGTGCCACTTGTTTAACAAAGACAGTCTTGGTGCTTACTAGAAGCAGCATTCAGAAGACCTTGTGAGTTCCCCCTAAAATGTATCCCAATCCAAATTTTTTATAGTTGCGGTCTTTGATAACTCAATTTCATCTATCACTTTAGATGCGTAATTCAATAGAGCTAACTTTCTCTCACAAGACTATCCTCACATTTCTTTAGAGTTTCATGCTTCTCAAAGAGGTCATTGAACTTCGGCTCGATAAAATTTGAATCTCCTCGAAAGGATTTCTCTAATTTTCCATTCAGATCTCTATCACCTTCACTTTTTTCTCGAGAGTTGTACTTTTCGAAACATCTAGTTCATCAGTAGTTCCCATCAATTGAGAAGTGATCTCAGCATTTTTAGAGTCTTTCCACTTCAGATTCTCAACAGTCAGTTCCTTGTTCTTGAGTTTCAATGAGCAGTTCTTGTAACACAGAATAGTCCTTCATAAGATTCTCAAATGAATCCATCAGGTCAAAGTTATCACATAAATTGAACTTGAGAACTCATGTGCTTGTGTAGGAGCAACAACAGAGATAGAAGAATTTACCTCCTCTACAGCCATAAGACAGATATCATCACTGTCACTATCTGAGAAAATCTCATCTGAGGAACTGGAACCTTCTTCAGAATGTTCTTCTTCCTCAGCAATCACAGCAAGTGTGTCTCATATTTCTTTTGCAGTTTCACAGTGAGCAATCATCCCCATAACACCATCATCAATAGTGCTATATAAAGTATCTTTAGCAATGTAGTCAAGATTGACTAACTTTCTCTCATCAGGAGTAAGTTGATCATCTGACTTTGGAAATTCATCTCTGATCATTTCTCAAAATGATCGGTGATTCTGGGATTCACAACAGTGAATTTGAATGGTCCTTCAGAAACCACTCTCCACATTCTTTCATGTTTTGAATACAGATGAGCCTGCATTCTTAATCTCCATAGGTCATAGCTCTCAACAGAGAACATAGGAAGTTTCTTAGAAGACATGATGACTGAGCCTTGTAAGATATTAGCAAATAGATCTGTTCAGTAGACCACCAGAGTCTTTCAGCAAATTAGACTATGGCCACCAAAGCAAGTGGTCAAGTTGAACCAATTTGACCGATACCACTTGTTGGTCCCGGTCTTAACGAGTCTCACACGTGTATGGGGGGGGGGGAATACACGTGTTCAGTGATTTTTAAAACTTTTCTTTCACTGAGGTCAGATGGGTCACAAAGCCACTTTCTGTGTCTTATCAAGTGTGTAATTGGCTTGGGGATATCTTCATGTACCCTCATCCCTCTTCAAGTGATCACGTTTGCATATCTTGTTCAACTCATCACGTGACTTGCGTCTTTTTGCCCTCTATGTTCATGATTGTGTGGAACAAGTTGTCGAACACATTTTGTTGGTCCCGGTGCTAATGAGTCTCACACGTGTATGGGGGGGAATACGTGTTCAGTGATTTTTAAAACTTTTCTTTCACCGAGGTCGATGGGGTCGATTGTCCCGATGATTTTGCCTCGAGAAGATCCCTCGAGTCAAAGTCTCTTGAGACAATGATCCCGAGATCTTATTTCAGAAGCCCGAGCCCGAAGTTTTTCAGAGATCTGAAGTTTGGATCGATAACTATCTTCTTGAACCCTCGATGAGAGTTAGTTCGGTTTGGTAACTATCTCGTTTTCTAGCTACTCAAGTGTGCGGAATGGTTGGCCCAATGTTTATACTGTTTTTTAGCTTTTGTTGAAAATCTTCCTTTTAATGAAACAAAGATTAAGGCTATGATCGGTTGATGCAAGTTCGATTGGATTGATTCCAACCAATATCAAGAAATTATGCTTTCAAAGAAAAACATGCAACAGATAATAATGCAAAGATGTAAAGCAAAACAACACAAAGAATTATAGTGGTTCGTAGACTCAAGCTCCTACGCCCACTCTCTCTCGACCTTCGTAGAAATTCCTTAACCACTTCCTAAAGCTTTACGGGTACCTCACCAGTAGCTTACTCACTTTACTACCTTGAGTTTTTACGGGTCGACTCACCGCAACACTAACTAACTCAACACACACAAGTATTCAGACTACCACAAGTAGCTTACTAACTTCTTCTCTAGAGTTTTCTGGCTAACTCACTGTAGCTTACTAACTCTTTACAAATCCAACTCACCAACAAACACACTCAAACTACCTTACAAAGGGTTTGGGTTTTGGGTTGGTTTCCAACTAGGATGAGATATCCTTTACAATAATAACAATGCAAAGGCTAGGATATCTCTACTAAGCTTTGGATATATCTTATCAATCTAGGCTTAGTGAATGAGCTCTCTTCAATGTGAAACACTTGAGAAATTCTAGGTTTTTCGAGTGCTTCAATTTGCAATAATACGAATGAGCTCTTGAGTTGCTTTCAAATTTATCGTAACCTCTCAATGTAGAGGGTCACTAGTATTTATAGGCAACTTCACCAAGGTCACTCTTGAAAAACTATCCGTTCGAGGAGATAGCTTCATGAGTTTCCTCTTATGGTGTTTGATGTTATTTTTAGGGTTTGAATACTCCCTTGCATGTTTTAGGAAATATGCTTTCATGTAGCCAATCACCACTTTTTGCAGTCTGGAACATAGTACTACTGACATGCTTCAGTGACCTGTCGCTTTCAGTGTCAGTAAAGTACAGTGTTGTCTTCCTCTGATTGGTTCTTATCTTCAGTAAATGTAGACAAACATAACGGCTCTTTTTGGTCAACCTCTTTCAGTGAGATAACCTTAAACAACACTTAGACTTAGTTCCTTTTGTCTGCATATGAATGTCTGGGGCAATACCTATTTTTCTGAATATTCGCGTTTTTCTCAGTTTTGTAGTCTTCAGGTAGATATTATTCAGTGCCTCGGAAAATTCCGGTTATACTGAGTATTCAGTATTTTACTGAGTCTTCAGTAACTACTGGGTCTTCAGTATCTTCTTGTGTCTTCAGTGTCTTCTGAGTCTTCAGTGTCTTCTAAGTCTTCAGTGTCTTCAGTGACATACTGAGACTTCAGTGTCTTCAGTGACATACTGAGACTTCAGTGTCTTTTGAGTTTTCAGTGTCTTCAGTGATATACTGAGACGTCAGTGTCTTCAGTGACATACTGAGTCTTCAATGACATACTGAGTCTTCAGTATCATACTGAGTCTTCAGTTTCTTCAGTAACTTACTGAGTCTTCAGTTACTTACTGAGTCTTCAGTTTCTTCAAAATCTAACCTGATCTATATCTGCTGACTATACATGGTGCAGATAACTTCCTGAACACTCTATGCTAAATCCTGACTCAGTCTATCAAGATTATCCTGAACATGTCATACTCAGGGGTTTTGGGATCTAATCAAAATCTTCTTTGTTAAATTCATCTCCCAACACATTCTTTTCGATGTGCATCACATCTAAGTTGTGCCGAATCAAATGTGAGCTCCAGTAGGGCAAATCCCAGAAATGCTCTTTTTCTTCCAACCACCCGGTACCATTTTATTATGCTCCTCAGCATGCTCTTCTGTTGTTTTCCTCAATCCCTTCTGATTAATTTGATTTAACAACCTTTTACCTACATGAATGCAAAGAGTTACAAGTTAATTAATTTATCGTATGTAGAAATAAATATATTAATTCATTTAAAACAACTATTATAAAAATACATGTTCTCTTTTTCAACCTATTTTTTGTAACGACTTTGTTCTTGATAAAGTCCTTTTTATTCTTTCGAAATGGATGATTATCTGGTAAAAACTTTCGATGGTTATAAAACCATGAAACTTTTCTGCTAAGTGGGAGACTAAAAGAGTCAGAATCCTCCATGCAGTAAGGACATGCTTGTTTCCCAGCTGTCCTCCATCCGAACAACATGGAGTACGCAGGGTAGTCACTGATCGTCCAGAGCAGGGCAGTCCTCATCATGAAGTTTTGTTTTCTCGATACATCGTATGTCAACCCTCCATTTTCCCACAAATGTATCAAGTCTCTTATCAGAGGCTGAAGGAAAACATCTAATTTGCCCTTTGGATTCTTTGGTCCAGGTACCAATATGGTGAGAAACATAGTTTGGGGCTTCATGCACATCCACGGAGGTAGATTATAAGGAGTCAATATAATCGGCCATAATGAATACTGCTTACCGTGCATTCCAAATAGACAAAAGTAATCAGTGTTGAGACCTAACTGAACGTTCTTAGGTTCGTCCGAAAAAATAGGAAACACCTTGTCAAGATGTTTCCAGGTCATCGAGTCAGCAGGGTGTCTCATCTCTAAGGAATCAGGATCAGATGACTCCGTATGATGCCATGTCATATCTTTGGCTGTGGCACTAGATTGATACAATTTCTGAAGCCGAGAATGATAGGGAGGTAATACATCATTTTATTTGCCACTTTTTTCTTCTTATTCTGCTTCCCTCGACCGTTAGTCCAGTTCCGATGCGGTAGTTTATACCGAGAGTGCCCACAAATTCTGCACTTATCAAGATTCGCGTCTTCTTCATTACCCCAGAATAACATACAGTTATTGATACAACAATCAATACTCTCTACTGGTAGACCCATACTCTTCAAAAAATTCTTGGCTTGATATTCTGTAATATGCACCTTATTACAGGGAGGACAGACCTCATTAATCAACTTACTAATCTGGTTATAGGCTCTTTGAGAAAGTTTGTTCTCAGCCTTGATAGTCATGAGTCGAGCATTGAATGACAATAGAGAGTGAGTTTGACATCCATCATACAGATCTTCATCAGCTGCTTTGAGTATTCTGTAAAAGTTAGATGCTTCCTCATTTGGTTCCTCCTCCATAGACTCATCTTGAAACCCACCAGCTTCCATGATCATCGTATGATACATATCATCTGCATATGTCTCAAACTGTACTCCAGGATCATCGACTCCATGATCATCATTGTATTCGAGAGCATTATAATACTCTTCAAGTGTATTGAAATCAATATTCCATCGATCTTCACCATGACGTGTCCAATTGTAGTAATAAGGTACAAAACCATTCATGATGATATGTGTTTGAACATCAACAATCGCTCCGTATAACTTGTTCTTCACTTTCTTGCATTACATGGACATCTTATACGACCTTCTGATTTGTTGCACTCTGATTAATTGCAAAGTGAATGAAGTTATTAACTTCATTCAAGAACTCCATATTTATACGTCCGTTGATAAGTCGAGGAGTCGAATACATCTACTGACGATTCGGATATTCCATCTGTTTCAAATCATATCAATATGTTAATTCTACAAAAAGTTGGACAGAGTTTCGTCTGTATATGTAAATATCCAAAAATATTATTCTTATCAAATAACATCAAAGAAATTCACTCAATATATGATCACAACATTTGTTTAACATAAACAATCTACACAATATATATCAACATCAAATATAAAACAAACTTATCAATTATATATATATATATATATATATATATATATATATATTTGAACAGTAGAAATGTGAAAACGTACGGTAACATCATTCTCGAGGAGTCGAAATGCTTCCGCTACACAATATGCACTTCAAAAAAAAATTCCTCTATCTACATAAAATTTGGTGTTGGTTTTGGAAAAAAATGGAGTTGGTTCGACTGTGTATAATGAAACTGCTGGTGTTTAGCGACGGATACAACGATGGTAACATAAAACTGTCGCTATTGTAGACGGATTCAGCGACGGAAATAACCGTCGTAGATAGCGACGGTTTAGCAACGGAATTCAAATTTTCGTCGATAATTTCGTCGCCAAAACCGTCGCTAAAAACATAATTTTAAAAAAGAAATTAAAATTGTTCAATCATTAAAAAAAAACAGATATTGAAATTGTTCAATCACACGTAAAAATAATAACATAAATTAAAACACGAAATTATAAATTGTTCATAACATAATTAAAATAAACATTGACCCTAGAAGGGATTTGCTCTCCAAACAGCCACAATTGATTCTCATACTTCATCCCCAAGTTTTTCTGATATGTTCACCCCTTCTTCCCTCCACTGCGTACGCCACCTGTACATCATGTCATGATAACGCCGTCCAGCAACCTTACAAAATGTCTTGTAAACTTCATTGATCTCGAGATCGGGACCCCACGTAGCTTGTTTCTATATTTCGAATATAATAAGATAATTAAATTAATTGTAATCAATATATATTGAAATAAAATATTAAGTTAAGTAAATTTTATACCGTAAACTCCTCGAAATACAATTGACGATGGTCAGTTGGCACATATCTCCAACTGTAAGCGTTGACAGCAATTCCCACCCGCATGATGACGTTTTTGACTATATCGGAAGCCTCGTGACCAGGTACAATACTAACACATTAAAAAATAAATACATAATTAATAATTAATATTAAATTAATTAATTATATAATTAAAAAAAGGAAAAATGTCAATTCAGGGCTTGAAAGATGATAAAACTATCAATTTAAGGCCTTAAAGATTTTTTCTCTCGATTCAAGGCCTGGAAGATAGAAAACTATCGATCCAGGGCCTGAAAGATAAAAACTATCAATTTTAGGCTCACACATTTTAAGGTCATGTTTGACACTTATATTTCATATCCTTATTTCATGCTCTTATTTTTTTTTTTTTTTAGGGTTTACGGTTCAAGGTTTACGGTTTAGGGGGTTTAGGATTCATGGTTCAAGGTTTTGGTTCATCGTTTAGGGTTTAGTGTTCAGGGTTTAGGGTTTTAGTGCCAAACATGGCCTTAAAATTTATAAGCCTCAAATTGATAGTTTCTATCTTTCAGGCCCTGAATTGATAGTTTTCTATCTTTCAAGCCTTGAATCGATAGAAAAAATCTTTCAGGCCTTAAAGTGATAGCTTTACCATCTTTCAGGCCCTAAATTGATAAAACTCCTTAAAAAAAAACAACACTTACTCTCTATTGATGATATTGATAGGCAAGCGAGGAATAGGCGCCCGGGATGAAGCTTGGACGTTATTACCAGCATCCATCTAAATAAAATAAGAAATTTATATATTAATTAACTAATATAAAATACAATTAAATATAAATAAATAAATAAACGAAAAAAAATATTAAAATATTATCGTGATATCGAAGAATATAGATGAAATTGTCTCGTTTGTGTTGTTTTCTGATTTGATTGATGTGATATATGGCCTTGCTGCACTGGTATTTATAGACTTGGAATTAGCGATGGATTTCGAAAAATCGTCGCTAATTCCGTTGCTAAAACGGACCAATTAAATGCGGTGGTTCCCAACGGGCATATCTCTTCGTTTTCTGCAACATTTTTAGCGACGGATTTTAAAAATCCGTCGCTAATTACTTCCCTAAAAGTGACGGTTTGAATTTACCATCGCAAAACCGTCGCTGACTACGACGGTTCTGGTTTCCGTCGCAAATAACGGTCAATTTGACCATTTGACTAATACCGTCGCTAAATCCGTCACCAGTAACGATAGTTGTGATATCCATCGCTAAAATTCGTCGTTAAAACCCGTCTTTTTTGTAGTGAATATTACATTAAAAGAAGTAATACTATTTAAATTTACATTGAAAGTAGACTTAAATGTACATTTCCGCTCGTTTTTCCAACAATCCTTTCTTTACCAAACTTTACCATCGAAGCATCCTTCTCCTTCTCTTCTTCCCTAATCACATTATTCAGCACTTCATCATCCTCATCATTTGGCTCATTCTTCTTACTAATTATTTTCTCTTGTTTTTGTAATAATAGATGTCACCATCTCTTCACAGTATCACACTTAAAGGGTACAATATTATTATAAATAACACAATTATGATTTAAATTAAATGTACATATTATAATATCACGTATTAATGCATTCAAGTTCAATAGTACATCATAAACCAAACATTATTACATCATAAGACAAACGATATTAATCTTTAAACACTACAAAAAAATAAAGGGTTACCTACGGAATATTCCAAAAAATAGAGGATTGCCTAGAGAATATTTCAATTTGTCTAGACATTTTTATTCATAGGTAAATTTGCCTACGGAATGTAATTCGTAGGTAAATCTATTTGTAAATCATTTTTAAATCACAAATGTAATTGCCTACAAAAATGTAAGTTGTCTAGGGAAATATTTTTTGTAATTAATTAATTTGTCTACGGAAATTAGGAATGTGTAGGTAGTTTCATGGTAGGTAATTTGTTTGCCTATGATATTATATATTTTGTGTAGATAATTTTTCATAGATTTTTCTAAAAATTGGTAGGCAAATCCTAGACAATAGTCACTTTTAAGGACCAAACTATTTTTATAGGAAAATTTTATAGACATTTGAAAATTTTGGTAGGCAATTCTTCATTTTATTGTAGTGAAATATATAGTATCACAATTTTCTGATAATTTGGTTTAAAAGCCCCATTCTACGTGCTTTGATCTCAAATGATCCCTGAATAACAGCAAGCTACCATACATACTAATATTTTATCGCAAAATATATAATTAAAATTCAAAGCAACAGTAACCTTTATAAAAAAAAATAACTCTCAGTAATTCACAATTGCAATAATTGCATGCTCATCAGTTCTTGCATGGTCGTCTCCAAATCAAAACTGGTATTGGTCTTCCAGGAAAAAGAAATGGTAGCCACTCCTAAAACTAATTATATTTTAATAGTTTTTATCTTCTTTTTTTATATGAATAAGTATCTGAAATTAGTCAGCAAAAAAAAAAAAAAAAACCGATCACCCTCTATTTTAGTAAGAGCATTTAATTACTCAGGATTTTTGTTGAATCATCATATTTTGTTAAAATTTTCATGTTTCTTCATCGTTGTGTTATATCACCCGTCATTTAATTTGTAACATGGAATGATTATTTGCAAGTAATTTCATGAATTTTGGTGCGTCCATTCCCAAATTAATTGTGCAACGTACGTACTTTCTTCGAAGTTTTAATGCATATAAATGATGATGCCGTTAAATTTGTCGAGTCATATTCATGAATTTTAGATAGAGATGTTTAAAGAAACCGTGTTCCGTATGATTGATCATTTTAGATCAAGAAAAATAACGATTAAAGTTGAACTTTTATGGTCAGCTTGAATTCAGATCGTTTTTGCCCGGAACCCATAATGGGTTAGGACTAGAGAGGCAAGCGTCCTAATAATATTTTTAATTGAGTGAGTCTCATGTGCTTTCAGGCGTATCGTGCACTCATAGTGCATTTTAAAATCGAGCAATTAATTATATTGAAAGATGTAACTTATTTACAGTGAATCGTGCAACTATTGATATGAAAAAATAGTTACATATTTCAGTATTAATAGGTTGCATCTTTCAGTATAACAAGTTGCATGATTCTAAAATGCACTATGCATACAGAACTTTGCCTTTTTAATTTAATTTTTAATATAATTATATGATAATTTTATTAATTATTTATTTTTATTATTATACATATTTTAAATTAAATGAGTTGGAAAACAACAATTTGGTCATATATAAATAAAGGCTAAGTCTTTTATGCACCGTGCATTCATAGTGCATTTATAACCATACAACTTGTTATATTGAAAGATGTCATTTATTTATATTAAATTATGTAACTATTAATATGAAAAAATAGTTACACGGTTCAATATAAACAAGTTATATTTTTCAGTATAACAAGTTGCATGGTTCTAAAATGCACTATGAGTGCACTATGCACCTCGATGCACATGAGACTTACTCATGAATAAAAATGTTGAATAGTAGTGATCATGTTGAGTATTTAATATTTGATTTTTTAAAATTTAGTTGATGTGATTGAATTTAATTAACATGTGAATTAAATTACTATGTATCTTTTTAATTTATATAGTGAATTTAAATTACACTATGTTGTATTATATAAATAGGAGTGGGTTTTATGTGCACGGGGTGCACCGTGCACTCATAGTGTATTTTAGAAGCGTGCAACTATACAAAATATAAACGTGCAACTATTCCAAACAGAAGCATGCAACTATGTTCTAATATTAACAGTTGCATTTTTCTGTGTAAATAAGTTGCACTTTTCAGCATAACAAGTTTTTTTTTTCTTTTTAGGGAATCAGCATAACAAGTTGCATGCTTCTAAAATGCACTATGAGTGCACGGTGCACTCGGGTGCATACAGGATCTAGCCTATAAATAAATATTTTGAATTTTAATTAATTTTTTTATTTTGTAACTAGTTAATGGTCCATTTAAGTCACAGACTGCTAGAATTAGAGTTAAATTTCAATTATTAACTGTCAGTTTACCGTGAACCATTTAACACGCGACCTCACAATTCTAACTTTTGTACATACATTCCCAAATCGTTCAAGCTTCTTTCTTATGATGCATACAAATGGATGCTATTAGAATGGTACAATATTGTAGAATGTTTTCCAATTTAAATTCAACTCTGAGAGTTTTGCAATTCCACTAGTTACATTTTGATGGATGAATAATTATTTCTAAGGATAAATATTAAAGTTAGTGAATCTTTTGGTAAAGAATCTACCCGATAAGATATATTTACTCCATTATTTAATTAGTATAGTATGTATTATATTGAATATATTATTTCTTTTAAAAGAAAAAAATATTTTTTTTATGTAAAATTCTATTTAAGAATAATCTCTCTATAATAATATTTTTTTCCGGTCCCAAAAATATGACCTGTATGGAGTTTTTAATGGATTTAGAACTTGTACCATGATTTTTTTGTAATTGTCAAGTTTTGTATGTAAATTTAATCATACTATATGACATGGGAGTCAACGTCGATCAGGACAAACTAGTACCATAAATTATCAAATAGGACAACGTCCTGAAATGGTCCTAAAAACATCTCATTTCTTTCAATTTTTTGGTTCCCACTTCAGAGCCCAATTATGCTCCAATAGATATAGCTGAAACCAATACGAAGTCATCCTTTCAGTTTTCCAATCGACGGCGGGAGGCCCATCCACACAATAAACCTTCTAAGGGAAAATGGTCACACTTTATCAAGAAATTGATTGAGAATTCCATTTCCATTAGTGAGGAAGATGTAACTTCGAAGCAAATTAGGGATAAGGCATCGAAGACGTGGATATGGGTAAACAATTGCGCATCCCTAACTAGGGTTCAGACGAAGCTGATAAGAGACAAAGCGTAGAGGTCATGGGATATTTGATGAGTTCATTAGAGATGCTAACTTGGCGAATCTTCCTCTACAGGGAAGAAGCTTCACTTGCTATAGGTCGGACGGGAGTTGTAAGAGTCGCATTGACAGGTTCCTGGTTAGTACTGATTGTCTATATGACCTTCATCTGTATACAAAATGTTACAACACACTATTTCTGACCATTGTCCTCTGATCCTAGAATCAAAAGCTACTTATTGGAGGTCGAACCTTTTCTCTTCATCGATGCGTAATTGAAGAAATTGGGGTGGCTTCATTCTGAAGAAGAAATTGAAGATGTTAAAACAAGACTTGAAGAAATTAAATAAAGAGCTATTTTGGGAGGTTTGTTGGGAAATAAGGGGTGTTCGGATCTATTCGGGGTGTATTTAAATACATATTTAAATTATTCAATTAATTACTAACATGAATTAATCCTAAATCAATTCAACACAATAATTACGCAAGCAATTAGCAACATGCGTACAAGTAATTCACGTAAATCCTAAGCATGCGGAATCTAGGAGTTACGAGATTACATACCTCTTGTAGTGACAACCGTTGAGACGATGGATCAACCCAAAGTGTCTTCTCAAATATGTCTCACATCCACGAACGTAATCCGGTGGAAGGATTCTCACGAACGATTTTAACAAAGGAGAGAACTAAAAATATTTGTCACCACCTTTGTGGATTTCTAATTTTTCCAACACATGAAATTGCATTGGGGATGAAAAATTCATCCCCTATTTATAGGACAAGGGGTGATCGAACATTTTGACCTAATTTGGGTCATTGGGAAATTTCCTTGCTTCTTTCTTAAGATACAATCTTGAATATATTCAATATATTATATTTCCCAAAATATCTCCCAACAAAATCTTCTCCTCCCTTCTTGTCCCTAATTTTTGAAAATATCAAAATAAATAGGGAAGGAATAAGATCTTTTACCTTTCTTGAATTTATGGGATAAACTTGTATCTCAAGAATACTTATTCCATAAAATCTTTCCAAGAAAATCAAGAAAATCTTTTTCTCTCTCCTACTCATAATTTTCGAAAATAATAAGGGAAAATAGGCAATAATATTTTCTTCTCATTTTCATTAATTGGACTTTAATTGGACTACTTGAGGGGACTTTAGGAGAATTAAGATTGGACCTCCAATGGGCTATGAATCTTTAATGTTAAGCCAAATATTATTCAAGTCCATTAATATTAATTTATTCCACTATAAAATTAATATTGAACTATCCATCTTAACCCATATTACGATTTCACAATAATATGGCTCCCGATTATTATTTCTCGTGTTTAAGATTATCTAGTCCACTAATTAATTAAGTCACTGAACAAGCTTTATATTAATTAATATCTTTGTCCTTGGAGTAAAGACAGCTCAGCATTATTATCCATACCGGAAATAAATTTTCACTTGCAAGATTTGGTATGATAAAGCTTCTGAGCCCACCAAGGGGATAAATCAACCAAGCCGTACTTGCACACGATTCTCCGTATTAAATCTTAGCAATCGTCGTGTAACTAATAATATTGCCCAAGATATAAGGTATCGAATCGCGTTGATTCTCTTCTCATCATAAGTCAAAGCAATAGTTATTAATTTCACACGATCCTATTTGAGGGACGGAGATTAAGAAATAATGAACCAGTGAGGTCTAATTCTTGTATATTCAGTACCGAAGAATTTGTCCTCTTGTAGGTCCTATTTAACGCATCATAATGCACTAGCGTAATCTCTTGGTCAAGACAAGTTAATCTGAGCCTTACACTTCAACCTTTCACGATGGATTGTTCATTCCCATCTGGGTTGTGAATTTGTACTTAGTTACGAGGAACTGTTAATTTGATCTTTCGTGAACTAGTATCACCAAATTAACTACAATGTAACACGTACTATTTATTGAATAGGTTTGCAACAAATATATATAACATTCAATCATATTTGATGCAACAGTGGTAAATAATTTATTTCAGCAAATAAATAAGAAATTCAGTTTGATTATACAAAGTAAAAAGCATACTTTCCATTATAACACTAACAATGTTGAGAGGCTAAAATATGAAATTCAAGATATTGTTATTACTGATGATACGTTTAGTTTGGATGAGGAGGATGTTACACGTCGGAAAGTCGTGACCGCTGATCTCTTCAGAAGCTTAATACAAAGAAATAGCTTGGCAGCCCAGAAAGCCAAGATTAGTGGGTTAAGGTAGGAGATGTGGACTCTGGTTTCTTTCATAGAGCAGTTAATTTTCGAAGAAAAAAGAATGAAATCACATGCATGCAACTTGATGATGTTTGGTGAGAAAATGTAGACGAAGTAAAGAATAGGGTTAGGGATTTCTTTAAGAAGCATTTCAGTGGTGTCCCTGGTGTTGGACCAAAATTGCTTGTAACACCGGAAACAAGAAAGCTTTGGAGGAAGATAACATAATGATTACTGCTCCATTTTTTGAACATGAAGTGTTATAGGCCATTGAAAGCGGTGAAAATTCGAAAAGCTCAAACCCGATAACTTTAACTTCGGGTTTATAAAAGATTGTGGTCTATAATTAAGGTGAATTTCCTGAAAACGTTGGAAGATTTCTTTTCACCATGGGAAATTGGATCGTGGATTAAATCCATCATTGATATTTTTGATCCCTAAAAAGAAGGGGGATCTTTCTCTAAGTGACTACATACCAATATCGCTGGTTGGGTGCGTATATAAGGTGCTCTCAAAAAAATTGGTGGCTAGATTGAGTAGAGTTTTAGATCCCATTATATCAGAGTTTTCGAGTGCTTTTGTTGGAAGACACATTTTGGATGGAGTTGTCATCCTAAACAAGGTAATCAACTAAGCAAAGAAAAGGAATATCGAAAGAGTGTTCTTAAAAATCGATTTTTCAAAGGCATATGACTCAGTTGATAGAGCTTCCTCGATTCGATGATTGCATCTTTTAACTTCAGTAAAAAAAATAGAGGGATTGGATGATGAAATGTGTGTCCTTTGCACACGCCTCAGTCTTACTTAATGGCAGTCCCTCGGGCCAATTCCAATTGGGTCGCGGACTGAGACAGAGGGATCCATTATCTCTTTTTTTATACTTGCTAGTGGTAAAAGGGCTGAGTATTATTATCTAAAGGCCTCTGGAAGAAGGAATTTTTTAGACAACAAAGATGGGGAGATGGGGGTTGCATGTCTCACATTTACAATACGCAGAAGATACAATTGTTATGTGCACAGACAGCCACCAGAATGGCTTAGTAATGAGATGAATTCCCAAAAACTTCGAATTACTCTCAATGCTTAAGGTAAATTTTAATAACTGCAGTTTTATGGGGTCATTGAGAGAAGCAGGTCGGAAGTTATGACAAGTTATTTCGAATGTGAGATCGGTTCGATTTTCTTCTCGTACTTGGGCATAAATGTTGACAAGAATCGTAAAAGGATTGAAGAATGAACCCATTTTATTTCAAAATTAAAGAAGAGACTGAAGTCGTGGGAGGACAAAAACATCTCCTTTGGGGCTTGTATCACGCTTTTGAATGTGGTGTTAACTTCTTTGGCTATCTACCAGTTATGCTTCTAAAGGTTACCGAAAAAAAATTCTTAAAATCCCTCCTTCTTTACAATGTAAATTCCTGTGGGGTGAAAGTGAGAATAAAGATAAGATTGATTGGTTAAATTGGCGAAACATTTGCACACCAAAAGCTTGGGGGTTTTGTGGTAAAGGATTTGGGGCTTTTCAATAGAGCTCTATTAGATAAGTGGCTTTGGAGATTCTTCAAGAAATCGTGAGAGTTTGTGGGCAAGGTTGTGGTTTCTTTACACGGGGGTGTCGGGTTTGTGTTCAGAAGCGAGGGAAGGGAGTTGGTCTAGTTGGTGGAGAGATAATGTTAAAAATGGGTCGGGTGGGAGGAGGAGGGGGGGGGAATGGTTGTGAGGAAAGCTGGAGAGACAAATTGGGGGACGGAGGAGGGACAAAATTGTGGAGTGATATGTGGGTAGAGTTTAGGTCTCTAAGAAGTAGGTTCTCTAGGCTATTCTACTTAAGTGAGGACAAGGAGGGGAGTGTTCGCGATATGGAAATATGGGAAGAGGGCCGGTGGAAGTGGAATTTGAGATGGCGAAGAGTACTTTTTGATCGAGAAGTTGAAGTGCTTAATGAATTTACTTCTTTGATTAACATGTGTCCCTTAAAACAAGGTGTGAATGACGGGTGGAAGTGGAACGCCTCCAAAGATGGTCTTCACAAAACAAGGATCGTGTATTGTTTAATGGCAAATCCTATCGTTGCTACTTCAGCCATGGAGAGTGCTTTGGGACCGAATTCCTACAAAGGCTAATCTTCTCAGGTGCAGAATACTTCAACGAGGTGATGAATCAAAATGTTCAATATGTAAAGAAACGACGGAGACTAATGTACATCTCTTCCTCTGTTGTAATGGTACGCAACTACTATAAGTTCCTTTCGTGATACACAAAAAATATTATAGATCATTTCCATATAAACTTGGGTATTTTTGGGAGAAGAATTCCAAGTCGAGAAAGTCGTTGACGAAATTAAAAACAAGTTATGGAGTTGGTGCTCTATTCACTTTCCTGATCTTTGTAACTCTTTATATAATGACTGGTTGTTGGATCCAAGAAAGTTATTAGAACACTAGGCATTGTTTAAACATTTTTTACTGGTCGGGTATGCCTTATACCTTTTTTCTTTTTCTTTTTTTGTGTGATCGGAGAAATGATGACTCGAACCAATGACCTCACGGCTTAGGTAGTGGTGTTCTAACCGCTTGAACTATTCCAAGGGTATGCCTTATACCTGATCAATTTTTAGCAGTAAAACTTTCTTTTCTCGATCGAAAAAAAAAGTACTTACGTTTGAACGTCTTCGGATTAATCGGTCCTTGAATCGAATACCGAGTTATTATAAAAAAATTACTCTATTGCCTATTTGATACTTACATTATTAAATTGTTCATCCAAAAATAACGATAAAATAACCATGCTTTTTCAACTATATCATCTTAGCATCTCAAAAAAATCTCATTACTAATAATTACATAAGAAAATATCTTTTTTTGTCTCAATTCTCTTAAGTTAACTGAAATACCCTCGTTCTAAAGCAACTTTACCCTCTCAAATAATTATAAACAATTCTTATATTGCAAACTCTATTAACAGCTTAAAAACACTTCTTAAAAATTAAAGTTTTGAGAGAACAACTTGAAAAAATAAGTGATTTTGCCCCTTTATTAGAGTTTGCAATCACACCCTAAATCTCGTGTTAACATTAAATGAGGCGATTGAGTTTGAGATAGAGTACTAAATGCCGACTTTTACAGGCACGCTTCATTAGTATCAGTATGTGCTTACTGTTTGGTTCATCCAAAACTAGATTGAAGCAATTATCTACAAGATGGTCTAATTTCTTGCAACAAACACGAGTTAGTTTTTAAAAAAAATCAAAAGCTGATAAATACATATAAAATCAAATTAAAATGAAGCGCTTACAATACTACAATGCAGAATTCCAATTGTCCGCTTGATGCGTTTACATGCTTACCTTACAACAAGACAGTTTTGTATGCATTTAAGTGTACCGTGCACTCATAGTGTATTTTAGAACCATACAACTTGTTATACTGAAAGATGCAACTTATTTACACTGAACCATGCAACTATTTTTCATATTAATAGTTGCATGGTTCAGTGTAAACAAGTTATCTCTTTCAGTATAACAAGTTGTATGGTTCTAAAATGCACTATGAGTGCACGGTGCACCTGGATGCACACGGACCCACTCACAACAAAAGGCTTATTCACAAGTACAAAAAATAATCATACAATATCGAAACGGAAATATTTACAAGAACAAGTATGCTGTTGATGCCTGATTGACGATTGTTTGATAAAAACTGATGAGAAGCAACACATAACTATTCTCCACCACTTTTTTTGTCTCTATATCATCTAACATTTGAAACAGAAGATCTCTGTGTGTATATGTATGAACCCCTAAATTTCACGTCATTCTAGTATATAAAATTATTATTACAACAACAAAATTGGTTGAAATTTTAAGGGCACCAAACCTCTCATATTTCGTGTCAAAACTGGTGCATGCTATGTCAGTATTTTATGTGCAATTAGAACGAGTCGAAACAGACTTACGTATGTTGATTTGTAGTGGCATTTTATAAACAGAGCAGACTGTAGAAAATAAGAGGTATGAAGGCATTATCAAGTTGTGCTGTGTAGGCCTCCAACAGACCACTGGCGGTCACCGCTACAATCAAAGAAAACCATTGCTGCACAACATGTAGTATGAACATCAGAATAATATGAATTATATCTAGGCATAATGCGCATTAACAAATCCCTGAATTATTAATTTCATTTCGATAAGTTTCTAACTATTTTTTGCTTTAAAAAGTCCTTCAAGTATTGAAATTTTATTTCATGAGCTCCCTCGAGATGAAAATTGACGGAATTTTTCGATTCCAGATGTGTTTTGTGCGTCATTTAAACGCTAATTCTTCAGGTGATTGGTACCTAAAATGGCTTGCGAAAAATATTTTTGTATATAATTAAAATTAAATAAAGATGTCATGTATACTAACGGGACAGTTAAGGTGAATAAAAAATTTCAGTCAATTTTCATCTTGAGTGAGCTCGTAAAATAAAATTTTATTACTTCAAGGGTTTTTTAAATAAAAGATAGTTCCAGGGGCTTTTGTGCATTATTTCTTATATCTATTTATCTATGAGGGGGGGAGAGAGAGAGACCATGGTGAAAATGTAGCCAGTTGCGGCTAAAAGTGGAAGTAGAGCAAAGCATGCAGCAAGAACAGAGGTAATGCCAGCAGCAGTGCCTTCAACTGTTTTCTCTGGAAAAACGAATGCAGGAGTTTCAGAAAAGAAATAAACGGGATTGGAAGGAATGAATGATCAAAAGAAGCAAGTGTTTTAAGAATGTACTGCCAGTTTTACTCCAGCGAAGAACTCCATATTTGTGCCCTACCATCGATGCCTGATATATGCATACAATGAAATATTTAGTACTAGCAAATGAGTGACAAAATGTCAACAACCTTAAATATTTAATATCCTCTTCCCAGTGCAGGAGGAAACATATCTATTAATCATCCAACAAACCTAAGTCACCAGCTGGTAATATTATTTGAGTTAATTGCAAAATAAATCACTACTCTACATTTTTTCAATTAAAACATTTTTAAAATTCGCAATTTGACACACGACCTTTCATATTGTTGTCATTCTATCATATATTATTTTCCCGTTGTAATGCTTCACAGTTCTCATAATTGATAATGCTGAAGAAATTATGTTCTCACTGAGATAATGACCTGGTATGCTTGTAATGTGAAGGATGAATACAAGCCTATCTACTGCTACATAATTTAAATGAAAATGTAACAGTATAGCATCATGGTCAAGGAAAATACTTCTATGCGCCAGTTGCACCGAGTAACTCAAGTGCATTTTTAAATTGTATTAGTTGTTTTACTAAAAGGTATTAGTTATTTACATTTAACAGTATTAGCTGTGCACGGAGTAACTGGTGAACCCAAGTATTAATCTTAATCAAAGACCACAGTAATACAAGGAGAAAAGTTCAAATTTTCACTGAATCACTTATACTATTATGAAGTAATAAAATCACATCTCAGGTCATGACTCATGATATCAGATCAAGGATCATTCAGGAAATGAATCAACATTCAGAAAAGGCCACAAGAAACTTACAATTGTATCCCCAATACCAAGGCTCAGAATTCCAGCAAAAGGCGCAAGTGGTCGATCAGTAAAACCAGAAGACAACCAAATTGGGATTGCGCACCCCAATAACAATGAGAAGTGACTGAATAATTATCAAATTGGGAGGATTTAGGTCAATCCATATTCTCTACAAACTGTATGGTATAGCACAATATGCAATGTAATAAGGCAAGAATACTCACCTGACAACAAGAAGATCAGAATCACGATGGTCTGTAAATGCATTCATGAATTGGTGGACTAAATGACCTATGGGCCAGATTTTCCATATCTACACAGTAAATATAAATTGTTAAGATGCTACATAGTATGTCGTATGAATAACGTCATAAAGCATATGTAGCATTATTGTCACAAAGAAGCCAGACAAGCAAACCAACACATAGAAAATACCTTAGAAACATACTTGTATTTTCATTTGCTTACAAAAAATTAATAAAGTACCAGAAAATCATATAAAGGTAGTTCAAACACCTTCTACAAGTAAATTACAGAATGAATTGTTTAAGCTTGATAACTGAATTTGAAAGAATTACAGGCAACCAAAAAGATGTGATGACTAAATGAACTTCAAGTTTCTAGAGGTCACCTAATATGTATTTTTTGTTGATTTATATCACTCATTGAAGAGGAGAACGAAATTAATATAAAATCTCAAAGAAAGACAAATAATTTAATGTCTCATCCAGACATGTGAAAAAGAGTTCAACTATCGGTTCACTTATATCCTACCACATTGTCACCATAACCAAATATGTCCAAGTCAAAACATCTTTAAAAATCTAAATCACCAAATCGTTTCAAAGGATGGTAATGTCTACCTTCACACTATTCTTTTTTTTATCACATCTCAAGTTAGATATTGCAATAAGTGGGCTCGACTCGTTTAGATGTAAACTACAAAGCACTGATATAAAACAAAGCACAGGTAGCACAGTACAAGTAGGAATTTATTTACTAGCTATTTATATATGTTTCAGGACCATAGAACTCTAATAATAGCACTCTGCATAATTTACATGTTGCTAAGAAACAGTGAAAAAAATCAAAAAGTCCGGCAGAAAAGACTTGCTTTCATTAGGACTTACCCGGATAATTTCCAGCACGATAAAAACTGCCAAAGCTGCACCAAAAGCGAGATCTAGAAACTTTGGCTGAAGATAATACAAGATATTAGCTCAATTAAGTAATAGTACACAGATAGCGGATATATGAGTTATAAATCTATTTCTGGACCCAAAGCACCTGGAATATAAGGGCAGGGACAAAAATTATGACAGCTGCCAGATGATAATATTTTCGAAGAAGAATCCTCTCAGTCTTACTATTCTTTGATTTGTTGTAACATATTCTGACTGACAGAAATATGATGAGCAGCCAATAGAGGCATAGAGTAAGTCTCTTGTGTGGTTCTGACAAAACAAAATCAATCACCCTGATAAAAAAAATAAAAATTAAGGACAAAGTGTTGAATCAAAGCCAATAAGGGGGACAAAGAGAAGGGTTTGCAAATGTATATTATATGCATTTGTCAGTTTAAGACACATGTTAATCCCAAAACAGAGATTAAAAAAACTACAGTCTTCAAGTAAAGTTCAGACTTCAGTTATAGGTGCATAGACCAACTTCACAGATAGTATAGTCCACTTAAAACAGTTAATCGAAATAGGAACAGATTGTTATTTGAAAAGGGTTAAAGTATATATGTAAATAAAATCTTCATCATCAACTTTTCATAAATGAATATATGTTCTCGGTTAAATTTAACTGATCAGTAATACATAGATACAAATATTGTACTTTGTGGTATAATTATCTCATGGGCCCGACTATTGATACCCAGTAAATTGCTAAATACACCCACTTGTACAACACTTTTTAGCTACATGTACCATCATATACAGCTAAGTGGGTGTCGATAGCTGCATTGGGCAGACAATCTAGAATGATTCATGAAGATTCGAATCTTATCAGTCGCTACAAAATGCTTAAATATTGGTTCTTCAACTAAAATATCTGAGTGTACATTAATATTGAAGTTACCTTAACGGCTATATATTCACAAAATGAAAATTAGAAACTAATACTCAATGGATTAAATAACATGATAAGAAAATGCAAAAGTATAGACCAAAAAGCCTGATAAAAAAGTAGGTTATATATGTGGATGATAATAAAAATTTTGAAACCTATTCTTTTAAATAAGTTTTATTAGTGAAATAAGTCATTATTCATGAAAGAGTATCTCTCTTCATAAATAAAATAACAGACATCGTCTTAAAAGAAAATCTTTCTATCAAGTTGCTTTGAAAATTAGCGCAAGAATTCAAGCTTTTTGATAATAATTAATCGACAAAGGTAATAATCATATAAAATAAGTGCTAGTTTAGTTGTATAAAGAAAAGTTGTTGAGCATCTGAAGGGGATTTGGGCAGAGTGTCAATGCTTTCATTTCTTTTAAATCATATAGAAGAAGATGGAGATAAAGCCAGTGGGAGCCGGGTGGGGGGAGCAGCTGCTGGACAAGGTTTCATTTCTGATCAAATGAGGTAATGATATGATATTAAAACAATGGAACTACATCTAGCAGACTTTAGGAAAACCACCTTAAAAACCATCAATGAAGGGCACAAGAAAAGTTAGTTTATCCCTTAGAATGCTTGAAGATATTCGGGTATCTAATCATGCATACCATATGAGGATACTGAAAATTCATATAGGGAGGGCTTTTCTATGATCATTGATCTAGTGATATTAAAATAAACTACCTAAGACTAATTACAGAAGCAGTGAATTCCAACACAAATACTTACATCACTTATATAACTATATTCATGTTTGGCAGTTTTCATATATCAATGAGATCATATTGTATTCCCATAGTTAAATGGAGCTTCCACTGGAAAAAACAAACTTAGAAAGAGAAATGAGAAAGACACTGAAACCAGAGTCTGAGGATGGCCTACCACAATAAAGGATGAGTCTGAAATGGATGCACAAACTGCATCCATGATGGCACCACAACAACCAACATTAAAGTGAGTGAAGCATAGAAGAGAAAGGATCTTCTTATCTCATGGTTTCCCTGATCCCCATTGCTTTTTGAGCTTAAAAAGTATTCCAACATCCATAGGATATATTTATAGAATACAGGAAAAAAGAGGAGGCCAAAAATCATTCCCTGCATTGAATAAGTATAAAAATCCCTAATGTTAGCTTAAAAGTTTGTATCAAAGGCAACATAACTAGATCGCTACTACTAAAACTTTTAAAGGATATACCTGAACAATGGTGCTTATCTCGCTTCTGCTGATACCATTTTGAGCAAATAGTACCTCGGATGATGCCAAACAAGATATCTGTTTCATGATGCTAATCAGTCAAAAAGAAGATGCAATTATTCATCTTGTACTATACATTAGGAAAATTGAAGTGGTGAGACGAACTTTTGAAGCAGTATATGCCATCATATCCCCAAAATAGATTACAAGGCCAGTAGTCACTAGAAGAGATTCTCCTGCCACGAGAAACAAATACAATTTCTGACAAGACAATAACGAGCCCTTTCAAGACAACCAAAATATTTTCTAAGACTTTTTATTTTCAGTTTACAAGCCTGTTTTAACAGATTATGTTTTTTAAAACAATTACACAACACACCTATTGAAGCACATCCTGGAAACACTTTAAGGATATTTTGAATTAGTGCAACTGCTGCCAATCCATGACTAAGCACCCATAATGATATCAAGGCTGGAGACCACACTGCAAAGAGCAGCAAATTGACAAGAAGAATAAGGGAGTGAGACATGAAAATCGTCCGACAGTCTAAGCAGATGCCTACATTATCATAATAAATATTCTTTTCGTGCAAGTTACATTCTTATGTTTGTTTCGAGCTGTAGGGAGATTGGGAAAATCCTGATTGAGAAATTCTTGTACAGTAAAAAAGGTGAATTTGGCTTTTGTGTATGTTTGGATGATAAGATGTAGTAGGGTAGGACTGAGAAAACGATAGTGAAGAAGTATGAGATAGTGGGATTATAATGTGAAATAAACTGTGTGTGATATTTTGAAAAGGAAAAGTATGAGAGAGAAAGTAACAAAGGGTAGGTATTATAGGCTAGGATTTTGATGGATTTTAAAATCTAGCTTGCATAATCCTACTAACAAACATGCATTAGGAATTTACGAGTAAACTCTTGTTTTTTGTAAGCTAGAAACAAACATATAGACAAATATATTCCTTTTCCTCTAAATAGTCCAAGTAATACTGGAACAAGTATGATAATGAGAGAATTGCTCACTTACCAAAATATAATTTCCCAGATAATGATATCAAGCTGGATCCAACAAGCAACATTGCGCGAATGGAACTATAAATCACTTTCGAGCTGGTAATGGTGCTCTTCCCCTGACGCCGACAAACCATGCAGAGGAAAATTAGCACAGTGACACAACTGGCTAATGCAGCCCAGTACTGCAACCTGAGGTATTCGAATTCTGAAGAAGATGAAAGCAAAATACAGAATCAGTTGAGATTATAATGCAACTAATAAAATTTAAAGAAACAGCAGAACCAACAATAGAATTTTTGTGCCAGAGCAGAAATACAGGTGATGAGCAGTCTATGCTGGACCTCTATTAGATAATATCAAGTCACGAACAACTTAAAATAATAATAATCTTAATAATGATGATGATACCACTAGGAAAACTAATTTTATCACCAAGTGAGATATGATTCAGAAACCTATTGTTCCCCATACAACATGAAACATATGAAAATAAGGCAACCTGAAATACTAGGAACAGTATAGCCTGAAACAACTATCTTGTATTGCCAATAAAGTTTGACATTCCAACTTTTTCTACGCTTTTCCAGGGACGTAAAGGTCATTGAGTTATACCGCCACTTTGTAAAGCCAACTTAGATCAAGATATGGTAGGATATTTAAGGCATCTTTTCCTATATATACAAAAGTTCAATCTCTAAAATAAGTGTTCAAGAGGTCAGTGTGGCAAGATCAGGCTGATCTCCCCTTCCCCATCACCAACCCCTTGAGTAAAAGGAAAAAAATAAACAAGAGAGAGAATCAGAATCCCTGCTGTATTTCTCTTAATAATCCTACGGACAAGTGTAATTAGGATTACGAAAATGTGTAGTTACCTTGAGATCACTTAGTACAAAAGTAATTAAATTTTAATCTACCGACTCCAGATGGATAACTAATCAAATATTCACCGTTCACTTAAGAAGAATTTAGGATTAAAAGAACAAATGATGACTTCATTGCTTCCTAAAACACACCACTTTTCATCATTTTCTTTTCTTTTGGTTCAGCAACCCAAAGGAAAAGGAAAGAATATTTTAATCCCCAATCCCCTTTGCAGTCTTCTTATGTGGCATACACACTTATAATGTTAAGAGTGATGAGTGTGAAAACTAGAAAGATCATGAATGAGTTCCAAGATAACATAACACAGTATACCTTCAGTTTCAATTTCCTGTGATGACTTAGCTCTTAGACACTGTATCAATCTGGAGACCAGGAGACCAGGTAGTGTGACTGCACCCAACAGAATTCCAGATGAAGCTCCAGGCCTATAATCAGTCGTTTCCATAATCAATTCCAATAAAACTTTAAAGAGTCTTTAGGATAAGATGCAATGCAATTAAACTTTCAAATAATCCAATCTTAGCCAAAATATTAGCGAACTTCGGAATCCATTCAGTTTATATCCATGATTCCAACAAATAAGCCAACACAGTGACCAAATCAAATCAGTTTGCATCCCGATTAAGTTGAAATATTGAATAACAAATTTCTTGATAGCCAAATGTGTTAAACCCTTTATTAAAGGAAAATGGCTATATCGTCCACAAAATCAAAAAAGTCAGCTAGTCGAAAGTTCATAATGTGCAGAAGAAACACACAAAGATGCCCAAATTTGAAAAAAAAAAAAAAAACACTCTGGAAGCAACTCATCATAAAATTAGCTAACATCCAAACCAAAATCAACAATCAGTATGATCACAATTTCACTTCAATGCATGATCACGCCAAACCATTAAACAGAAACTCGTTTAAATGCGTACCAACTGAATTCAATTTAAAACAGAAAAAAAATCCCCAAACCAAGCGAATGAAATCAAATTAACCTGGTTCTGAAGGATTTGCCAAGTGGATTCGAAACATCGTCGGCGGAGATCTCAACAGAGAGAGCGAAAAAGGAGAGGAGAAAAATGGAAAAAGCTTCAGGGAGAAGAGATTGAGGGATGGATGAAAGAAGTCGAACGAGATAGAGAAACACCACCGCTCTCTCGCCATTAACGTTGAGGTGCTGCAACAGATACAGAGCCATGGGTTTTCCCGGCGGCGATTTCTTCCACCTCGGTGGATTCCGATGGGGGGGGAGGTTTGGTTGGGAATTTGGAGTAACGACCGGGGAAACGCGGTCAGGGTTTTTATAGAGCTACAGCCGTTGAATTGTATGGAACTGTGTGCCTTGGTATTCAAAAACGGTCATCGGTCACAATTTGGAAACAATAATAACAGTGCCAACAAACTCCAATCTATACTTTATTTAAAATTTAATATTAGGTCAGGCAGCACCTACCAGGAGTTTAATGTATGATGTTTATTGCTAGGGGTGTTTTGAAATTTAGGGGTATCTTGAGAAAGTTTTGTACTTTTGTGCTTTTTCTTTTAAATGAAAATTATCTGAAAATGATAAAAGTTCATATTTGACGGTCTCATATACGAGACAGTAATATAAACTAGCACAAATTAATATTTATCCTTCTCAAAGCGTTTTTATATGTACAAATTATGATTTGTCTCCCTATGTAAATAAATATGTATATAAACTTGACAGATATATTAGTACAAACTAAGAACTTGTAACTACGGTTTTAAAAAAAGAACTTATGATTATGTCTACATGCATACATATTTCATAAATAGCAGTATTATTTTTTGTGCGTCAATATTGATTGCATAGACCAGTATAAGAGAAAGCTTCTATTTTATACTTCCTCCGTCCTATTTTTTATTATTCGATTACTGTAGACACGGAGATTAAGAAAAAATAAGAAAAAATAATATTAAATGGTATAAAGTGGGTTTAGTGGAGGGAAATAATAATATTAAATGGTGTAAAGTGAATTTGGTGGAGAGAAATAATAGTATTAAATAGTATTGAAAGTTGTTTTATTTCCTTTTTAACGGCAGTATAGTGACGGTAACAAACGTCGCTATTAGCGACCAGAAATATTTGTCGCTATAACCGTCGATAACTAGTGACGAAATATCGATGGTAAAATTTCGTCGCTATTAGCGACCACGCTAGGCGTCGCTAAAACCGTCGATAAATCGTGAATTTTTGTGGAAAAAAAAATGGCTAGCTATGGTTCGAACCCGGGCCCGATGAGAGTCCGAGCGGCCACCGAACCACCCAAGCCACGGACCATCCTGAACATAACCACCAAACAACTCATATATAAGCACCAAGTCTCACAATTAAGTGAGGCAATTATTCGCTCTCATGGGGGACCGAACACAAAACCTTGGTCGCCGAATGATCAATTCCGTCCATTTCGAAGACTTTTTTCAGGCGTTTTAATGAAATTAATTATATATATCTTATAGTTCTTTTTTTTTTACAAGTTATATTTTTCTATTTAACAAGTTATATTTTTCTATTTAACCAAATTATATTTTTTTATTTAACAAGTTATATTTTCTATTTAGGGTTTTTCTACGGTTAGGAAGGCTTTTTTCCCTTCCCGTCGCGAACTAATAAAAAAAAAATACACATCGTTTAACTTCGCCAATTTTAAAATAATTTCGACGTAAGATTAAATAATTAATATTTTTAATAAAAAAATAAAATTACTAAAACATCCTTATAATTTATTTTAATAAAAAATATAAATTTTATAAATTTAAAAACTTAAGTCCTATTTATATTAAATTAATAAAAAATGATCGGTTTGAAAATTTTCTTCACAGATCAAATATCAAAGAACCCTTAATCTCTTCTCCAAATCAAAATCAAATATGAAGAACCCTAATTATTTTGGGTTTCATAAGAGCATTGGGCTGCTAGCTTGGATTCATTCTCCCACGAGGAATTTTCGAAAAAAGTTGAGGAATTGGCGGTTAGGTTTCAGCTAAGCGAGGACGAATTTGATGATGCGAGTGCGAAAATTGACGATTCTGCCGAAACGCGGTCTGAGAATTGCTTAATTTCATCAAATTTCCCACTTATTTACCTTCTCAGCTTGAGAGCATTTCTGAAAATCAACTCAACCATTAGAGACGAAACGCAGATATCCAATAATTTCATCCCTACACCTCGGTCTGGAGAGTGGTCAGACATTGGAGGCAGGGCGGTTATGGAGGACACCCATATTTGTATTCCAAACTTGGCTTTGAATTTTGGTTTTGCTGCACGTGGTCAGGAACCCATATCCTTCTATGGTGTAAGTTCTTTGAGATTATTACTCTCGTCTTTAATAAACTTTCATAGTGTCTATGTTTCTTACATGTGATTTGAGTTTGTGGTTGTGGCAGGTGTTTGATGGACATGAATGCCGATGCTGAATTTGCAAGATCTTGCTGTGTCGAGTCTACATTGTCGTCTGGCACGACTGCACTCACAGCTATGATATTTGGAAGGTAAAATTTGCAACGTTTACGTGTTAAACCCTAGAGTTTCTAGGTTCTCTATGCTTGCGAGTTTGCTTGTTTATTGTTCGTAATCTAATTACATCATGAGTAACACTTGAAAACAACTAATAGTGTTCAGTGAAAATAGCTAATACTGTAATACCTAATACCATTTGAGTTGCACGGTGCAACTGGTATATAGAATCATTTGCCTTACATCATAGTCTTTTACCAGATCATTGCTTGTAGCCAATGACGGAGATTGTCGATTCATTGAGAGTGAGGAGGTGCATTTCTGCAGAAGGGAGTTGCACAACTAATACTTAACTCCTATTTATGTTAAATTTATAAAACACAATTGTTTCACGAATCAAATACAAAGAACCCTATTAACTTATTTTTAATTTTTTTCTTCAAATCAAATGAAGAACCCTAATTATTTTGGATTACTTCTCTGCGGTTGTATGCTCAATACACCATTATGCCTGCTAGTTTATCGACATTAGACAGGAAATGTTTTCAGTTGTTAGCAACATAGTACACTCACAGACATGGTGAAATCTCAAAGCGGGCAGTTGCAAAATCAGATCTTTTATAGGTATTCAGCCATTAAGATATCAAGAGATCTTCTTTCTGTTGATTAATGTTGTAATTCTTCTGAAAATACCTGAGATTTTATTGTTAGTATTTACTCATGTAATCTATATTCATTATTCACTTATTAATCTATATAATTGAGACTGATTATTATAATTGGTGCGCTTTGAAGTTCATAAATTATATAGAGTCCAAGATCCTACATAGATTATGTTATTCCCCCATGTCTATGTCAAATATGCTTGACTGAAGTACATTGTGTAACTGATGCTAATTGGTTTATACTGCACTGGTCAACGAGAGCTTTTTGTAAACTTTAGGTTTATTAAGATAGAGCTTATCTGGAGGCAAAATCTATTAATTTATCAGTGATTGTTCCTCCATTTGTTTGTGTCTCTCTCCTGCAGTTTACTTGCATTTTCCATTCCATTTATATACTTCATGGCGGTTACTTATACTACAGTATTTAATTATGACTGATGCTGCTTTATTGATCCTGCAATGGACAAGTAGCATAACCCTGTTATTGTTTTAACAATTATGACCAGCTCTTTTTGTTCTAGTTTTTTTATATTTATTTGTTTATTATGAAGAATAGCTTTCTGGAGACTTTGGACGTACCAGATCCCTTGATAATATTATTACGTGCTCTAGAGGAACAAATTTTATGTATCCTTACATAGTTGATTTTGATGTTGAACATAAATTAATAGTGTTCTGATTTTTCTATTTTTTGTACTTTGGAAGGAGGAGTGTGGAGATGAATATGATTGAGCACTGCTTGCTGCCACCTCCCTTTCAGTCGAAGAAGGAATGAAACAATGTTGATGCTGCTTGAGGTTTAGGAAGAATAAAGAAGGTACTCTTTTTTCATTTTTCTTTTTCTTTTTAAGTTAATAAGATTATTTTTGCATTGATGGTATGCTCAATAGGTATTATCTCTGGGTTCTTCCATCTCAAAGACTATCTTGAAAATCAGTATTTTGAAGTAATATTTGTGTTCAATAATTGAAGTTCCGAGTGTTATTCAAGTACGGCGATCTGATTTTGTTCTTGTATGGATTTCTTATTCCACTCAGAATTTAGTCAAGAAGTGAACTTTACACCAATGGTCTTGTTGTCTAGTGTCTTTTCTAATAAACAGATGATAAGTTTAGTAAATCTACATGGATATATATATGTAGGGATCATTGAATATATATATATATGTAGGGATTATTGGATATTAACGGTCATAGACCCACATAAGTCGGAGATTTGTTTGTTGGACTACTTATATAGTGGCAATCAAGATACACGTACGGTGGAAACTAGTTGTTGATAGTGGGAAGCGACGCAGAACTTTCTGATAACTTCACGAATTTTTCTGTTTTGACTTGAACGAATTTCAGGACATGCCATACATCACTGGAAAGCCCTAGAAGTCTAGTTTTCAACAAAAAAAACGGTGGTAAAAATTAATATTCCTACAAGAAGTTATGACCATTTGACTGAAGACCTGTCAGGATGCATGCACTCTCGGGAATTCAATAGGTTCATCCAATCTTTGATATTTTTGATGGTTCTCTTCATCCAACTAAAGAACGCTTACAATTGAGCAAGGCGGGCTTAGATGAAAGCCCAAGCAGCTGCGGGCCTGGAAAGCTAGTCAGCCTGGCGAGAAAGGAAACTTGGCGAGAAGGCAAAGAGTGGCAAGAATGAAAGATAGTGTCCCAATTTACAAAATTTGGCAAGATCTTCAACGTTGACAAGATATGCAAGATAGTCCAAGGTCTACTGCTTTATCATTTTATTTTGGATTATTTTCTTTTTTGGGGATATTATTAGATTAGATTTGAGTCGGTCCTTTTAGATAGATTTTTAGTCCTTTTCATTCTTATTTATAGTCTTCGAAACTTTGTGGGTTTTTTTATCAATTATATTAATTTGTTGCTGTTGTGGCCATCAACGCCTCTCCCCTCGTTGTCGCCTCTTCCATTGCACTTAGTCGCCGCCTTTTGTTTGTCTATACCAAGTGACAAAGTGAGGAGTTCTGGACGAATTTCAAAAAGGAAAAAAATTCAAATGTTAAGGGCGTCTTTGCTGTACGGATATTAATTTTTTAGCCATTGTTAATGGAATAAGCTCATACAGTTGCAAAGAGGAAATAATAATATGAAAACTTTATGAATGCCTACAACAAGAAATATCCTGATCAACTCCTGGAGCGAAGAAGAAACATAGCAACTCGATATAAGCACGAGGCCAGAGGATTGACTTAGTCCCTACAATGGGGTATCTCCATGAAGACCATCTTTCTCTGATTCAATAATTCAAGAAACACGCCGAGGTTACTGTTGTCTCCATCTATTTAAATCCAGGCTAATCCTCCCGTTTGTAGTCATTTCAAGCAATGTTATTTTCCCATCTTGAGAATTTTGAAATTCACTTTTGTTACGAAACATGAATTATCATTCTCTACAATTGAGTAATTCTTTTAATTTTTTTATTTTTGAAAATTTGAGAATCCAGTTAGCAACAAAGAATCAATTTTAACACTAAACCTAACCAATTACTATGTCCAATACTGAAAAGGTGGAGCAGAAGATCACGACTGACCATAAATTACATATTTTAGTATCTCATAACTCTTTCACTATGTGAAATTACATGATTTTATCAAGGCATAATTGTGGATACATAAAACATAATCGACCGTGAGAGTTTATTTTCTCAAAACACAAGTTATATGTTTTGAACATAACAGAAAAGGAGAAAGGCAGTCATAAGGTTAGACCAGAAAATGATGGGGTAGATAAATGGAAATAAAGAATTTTACATATTCAAAACCTCAAAAATTTCTAAAAATCATTGTATCAAAAGAACCAAATCAATAATTGAAACAATAAAACGAAAAATTGATTCATTAAAATCTTCACATGATAAAGCAAAGATCATTGATAAAATCAAATTAGCAAATAAAATAGGAACATACTCTCAAAAAGACTTCAACTCCATCAAACAATACTCGTGATGAGTAGACAGGGCAAAAATAAAGAGGAATCAAGAATTTACCAGTGAAATTAGAAAATCAAGAATCAGAATTTCAAGAACTAAAACTTTCAAACCCACTACAAAAAATTCTAAAAGACACAGGATAATCAAGTTAAAAGTCATGTAGAACTATAAGATTGATTTATAGAGGTGTTCCATGAGTATAAGCTTTAACATATGAATAAAGCGAAATACGATAAATTCTGAATGTCTCAAAAAAAAAAAAAAGTTAACACTTGATCATAATATGAAATTCAAAGTTGAGAAAAATTATTAATCCCTAGTAAAATCACTTATGTCCATGTACCCTTTCTCTTCTTTAAGATTCCAAGCCAATTCGATTTGCATTCCTGGGTTATAGTTCTCGAGGTGACTTTCGGCTAACTTCTATAAATGTTCATCATCTTTTACTTCAACTGTATCACCACTAGCATCCTCTGCCCATACTTTGTAAACTTCTTTTAGTATTCCGCCTAGAGTCAACTCGTTAGCATTATATTCTCTAGGCACACGATGACATGTCTCATTGTCTGGTAACGGAGTAACCCACGCACTAATGGGATCTCTACAAAAGCAATATATATTTTTTGTTATGTCATAATGATTGCATGACTCGTGCATAAAATAAGCATTAAAAAAAATCTCAAATGTCTCACCGAGGGCGAACTAAATTCTGAGAATGATAAAACAAATGTGATGCCAATTTCCTGCGAGTGGTCACAGACTCTTCCTGTTTTATCATTTGTGAAAATTGAGTGTCAATCTCACCGTATCAACAAAAATAAATTGTACCATCACATGTATTATTTACCTCTGTCAATGCTCGATTAATGTCTGTCTAGAAACATCATGTTGGGATATTTTAGTTTTGATGAATTATGCCAAAACATTATCAACTTGTGTTATTTAAATTAATCTACAGATAACAAGTTGAGGGGGAACGAGAGAACAAGCTAAGAAGAAGAAATCAGAAATCAGAAGAAGAAGAAATCAGAATAACAGATCTGCTGTGCAGTATCTGAACTGCTGTGCAGTATCAGATCAGCTGTGCAGTATCTGATCTGCTGTGCAGTATCAGATCAGCTGTGCAGATCAGATCAGCTATGCTGAACAGATCAGATCTGTTGTGCTGAACATATCTGATATGCTGAACTGATGCAGTTTCTGATGCAGTGCTGATGCAGACCAGACCAGATTTCTGCATACCAGAAATTAGCAAACCAAATCAGGCGACCAGATCAGGCGACCAAAATCAGAAGAGATGAACAGTAATCTGGCGAGCTGATCAGATCCGTTAGACACACAAAAGCAGTTGGCCAATAAGAAGATAACAACATATATATGGATGTGACATAAAGCTGCAAACAACAAGTGCAAAAGGTCAAAGAAAAGCTGGAAGACTATTAGTATGGATTTGAATTTACTCTCCAACGGTAATATTCAAATACACACTATAAATACATTGCACTATCTTCAAAAGAAGGAGATGGAGGATCTGCAAAGTGAAATTAAAGCCAAATATTCAAGCAACTTCATTCAAGAACACAGAGCATTAAATATCCAAATTTACCCAAGAGTGTTCTTCATTGTATCTAAGCAAATATGTCATATCATAAGCTTAGAGAGATTTTCCCAACCTTAGCATAGAGGCTAAACAAATGTAAGGAAAAATCTCAACCTAGTTGGAAACCAAACAAATCTTACCCAAATCAGTTTGATAGGTTAAGTTTGTAGGTGAGTGAGAACTCGTTAAACATCTATAGGCGATCCCGTGAGGGAGATAAGTCCCGTTTGAGTGAGAACTCGGTAAACATCTAAGCAATCCCGAAAGGGAGGGTAGACGATCCCTTAGAGGGAGATAAGTCCCGTTTGAGTGAGAACTCGGTAAACATCTGTTGGTTAAGTTGGTGACCCGTGAAGGGAAGAGTGGATGTAGGACGAGTTATCCGAACCACTATAAAAATACGTGTGTTCTTATTTGCTTTCATATTAACTGTCATACATACTTTAGCAAATCTGCATAACACACATTCGAAAAAAAAAATTATTAAAGTCACCTCCCATTTAGATTTTTCGGGTTTTAACTCTGTATTTTTCGGGACCAACAAGTGGTATCAGAGCAGGGGTTCAAAAATTCACTAGATTTTAATGTGACCACCTGAACTGATCTTTTTTGTTAAAACTCATTTAGTTTAAAATGCATAAATTTTAAAATTCATGGAGGTTGACAATCATCTTCTCATTTTTAAAATGCATACAATATTCTTCTTCTTTTCACTTGTTTAACTAACATTGTTCTTCTCGTATATTTTTATTGTTAATTAGTTTTGGCATTATTATCAAAAAGGGGGAAATTGTTGGGATATTTTAGTTTTGATGTATTATGCCAAAACATTATCAACTTGTGTCATGAGCAAGCATACATATAGACCGCAATCATATCTATGTTGCATTAAATTTGAGATACTACATGAGAAACAATATTCACAAACATGTTTCTGCAACTAAATAATGAAAATATATAAGTCTTACCCATTTGGTTGTTGTGGAGTTGTAGAATACCGATATTTAAACTGCTATGCCATTCAGAATGACTAAAATGGTTCCCCTGGCCATAGTTTGCTTACATCTTCCAGTTTCATCACCTGTTGAAGTTTTATGAGTCAAATGTACAAGGTCTATGCGTTTGATGAAAATTTTATGCTTACCGCTTCTTGAATCAGAGTTAGTCGTTTATCATAATTTGACGTTCTCAACGTGTCGCAGATTTCTATTATTTTTTTGGTAAAGTCCACCTTACATAAAATCCAATGGTCATCATCATGAGTTGGAATTGAAATGGATAAGCAGCTCGATGGAAGACCTCTGTATAAAACAGTCTTTGAACCAAATATGTTTCTGTTTATTTGCTCGTCTGTAAAGTGCTTGATCCGAGCATAAACCTGTAATTGAGAAAATAAGACAAATTACATGAGGTATTTGAATGACTAATTACAAAAAATGTATAATTTGATCATACACTAAACCAAGTAGGCAAGTTCCGGTGTCCGCTTGAGTAGGAGTATGATTTTCTGTCATACCAATTAGCGTTAGCCACACAATTAATAACCTGCATTATATTTAGTAAAATGTAAAATGACATAGCAAACTATTAAATAAATAAGAGAAAAAAAATTACGTAATTGATTAACGGTCAGATAGCAGATAACTATGTACAAGACAACTTTGCATATTGGACTCACTTCGTACAAACCAAATAAGAACCGTTAAAGTTATTCACCAACAGATGCAGGTTAAGAAGCCATGACTCATGAGGGAAAACTCAAAAGTCAAAACAACATCATATGCAGAATAATATATGGGGAATTCATGAATGAATTTGATGCATTAAATTTAGAATTAGATATGGTTCATCACTCACATCGTCGTTCAGCTCAGTATCCCTTACCGGAATTTCATCAAACACCTGGTGTGCAGTCATCTAACAACTCCAAATTTTCATAAAAATGGAGAATTTCAAACGCACCTGTGCCGAAACGGTGGGACGCTGGGCGACGGTCGAATGGGAGAAGTGTCGCGTCTCCTATAACAGGCATTTTGTGGCAGCGGCGCAACCGTTGCAGCGAAATTCGCGACCATCCAATTTTGATGCGATACATGCCTCGCAGCCAGTGGAGTCGATTCGAAAACGCCTTTGATTGTTGTCTCTCTCCGGCAGGTCGAATCTGACATCCCTGAGTTCATCTACTGTGGCGTTGTGTCGTTACATTGATGAGAGGGAACAGGTCCAGGCGGAAAGGGAGAAAGTGGCATGATGGCCAGTGTATTTCTTCCTCACGACGGCCCCTCCCATCCCGAGTTGTAGTCCCGGCGTCGGAAATTTCTTAATATTTCTGATACACAGTGACTCTGGGATTGTGGACTGCGTCCAGGTCGCTGGTCTTGCGAGGGACGGCCGCCGCGTGCGAAAGACGGTGGGCTCGCCGGAGAAACCGTGCCTTCAAATCGCGATGGTGCTTCAGCCTTTTAGAATTTAGAGGAAAAAGAGGCACAACCAAGGTCAATACGGGGACAATGGTTCACAGGTATTTGAATCATTTGATGTATCAAGATGAGTTTTTTTCAAAGGGAGCATCATGAATAGTTGAAGAATTGGTAACTAGTTTGAGGCACAAATGATTTCTAGGGCTAGAATGTTTTGAATAGGGATATAGTAATTTTAATTATATTTAAAAGTATTATAATATAAAAATGAAATATTAATAGAGATATATATATGTTTTTTTTATTATTAAAATGATAATTTCGTCATTTTATAAATATTAATTTAATTTATTAGTAAAGCGATGCAGTGCGATCGCAGAATGCAGGACGATCATTTAAAATTAAGATTGTACGTTGGATCAACGATACAATGATAATTAAGGAGTTCCCTGACGTCAGGAAGTAGAAGATCCTTCTATTTAACAAGTTATACTTTTCTATTTAAACAAATTATATTTTTCTATTTAACAAGTTATACTTTTCTATTTAACAAGTTATACTTTTCTATTTAATCAAGTATACTTTTCTATTTAACAAGTTATATTTTTCTATTTAACAAGTTATACTTTTCTATTTAATCAAGTTATACTTTTTTATTTAACAAGTTATACTTTTCTATTTAATCAAGTAATACTTTTGTATTAAACAAGTTATACTTTTCTATTTAAAAAGTTATACTTTTCTATTTAACAAGTTATACTTTTCTATTTAACAAGTTATACTTTTCTATTTAATCAAGTAATACTTTTCTATTTAACAAGTTATACTTTTCTATTAAACAAGTTATACTTTTCTATTTAAACAAGTTATACTTTTCTATTTAAGAAGTTATACTTTTCTATTTAATCAAGTTATATTTTTCTATTTAACAAGTTATACTTTTCTATTTAATCAAGTAATACTTTTCTATTTAAACAAGTTATACTTTTCTATTAAACAAGTTATACTTTTCTATTTAATCAAGTAATACTTTTCTATTTAACAAGTTATACTTTTCTATTTAATCATATAATACTTTTCTATTAAACAAGATATACTTTTCTATTTAATCAAGTAATACTTTTCTATTTAACAAGTTATACTTTTCTATTAAACAAGTTATACTTTTCTATTTAACAAGTTATACTTTTCTATTAAACAAGTTATACTTTTCTATTTAAACAAGTTATACTTTTCTATTTAAGAAGTTATACTTTTCTATTTAATCAAGTTAAATTTTTCTATTTAACAAGTTATACTTTTCTATTTAATCAAGTAATACTTTTCTATTTAAACAAGTTATACTTTTCTATTAAAACAGTTATACTTTTCTATTTAATCAAGTAATACTTTTCTATTTAACAAGTTATACATTTCTATTTAATCATATAATACTTTTCTATTAAACAAGATATACTTTTCTATTTAATCAAGTAATACTTTTCTATTTAACAAGTTATATTTTTCTATTTAACAAGTTAAACTTTTCTATTAAACAAGTTATACTTTTCTATTTAACAAGTTATACTTTTCTATTTAATCAAGTTATACTTTTCTATTTAACAAGTTATACTTTTCTATTTAAAAAAATTATACTTTTCTATTTAACAAGTTATACTTTTTCTATTTAAACAAATTATACTTTTCTATTTAACAAGTTATACTTTTCTATTTAATCAAGTAATACTTTTGTATTAAACAAATTATACTTTTCTATTTAACAAGTTATACTTTTCTATTTAATCAAGTTATACTTTTCTGTTGGGAAATGAATTTAATAAAGAGGATTTTGATTAGATCCCAAAACCCCTGAGTATGACATGTTCAGGATAATCTTGATAGATGAGTCAGGATTCAGTTTTAGAGTATTCAGGATAATATCTGCACCGTGTATAGTCGGCAGATATAGAAATGTGTTAGATTCTAAAGACTCAAGATGAAATCGAGAATCAAGACTCAAGATGAGATCGAGAAACTCCAAGGCTCGGAGAAACTCAAGACTCGAGAGAACTCGAAAGCTCGAGAGAAACCTCAAGACTCGAGAGAATACCGGGCACGAGAATTATCAAGACTCAAGAATATACCGAAAGCTCAAGATATCCCTAACGCCCGAGGCAATCAAGCCGAGGAATATAGCCGTGGAATCCAAATGGACGTGGACCAACGAGAGGAAGACAACCAAATGAAAAAAGTTCGCAGAACTTCTAGAGAATAGTATGGATTTGAATGAGATTCTCTCCAACGGTAACATTCAAATCCACACTATAAATACAAGATCTTCCATCAAATTAAGTGTGGAGATTATGCACAAGATGCTACAGAGCCAAGAGCGTTATAGTCAAGCATTCCCACCCTAGAACACAAGTCTGTAGATATACAAATATATTCAAAGAGTGTTCTAGAACCCAACCTAAGAAACCCACGATGTATCCTAAGCTTAGAGAGATTTTCCCAACCTTAGCATTGAGGCTAAACAAATGTAAGGGAAAATCTCACCATAGTTGGAGACAACACCAAACCTAAACCCCATTCTCGTAAGAGATGACTAGTGGTGAAGTGAGGTAGTTGTTAGGCAATCCCGAGTGAGGGTGATAAGTCCAGAAGGAGTGTGAACTCGTTAAACATCTAAGAGGCGAGCCCGAGAGGGTGATAAGTCCAGAGGCTTTGAGTTAGTAAACTACAGAGGTAGTCAGAAAGCTCAAATTAGAAAGGTTAGTAAACTACAGAGGTAGTTAGAAAGCCTTAGGAAGTGTTTGAAGGAATTTCCCTAGAAACAGGGAGAGTGGATGTAGGAGCTTGAGTCTCCGAACCACTATACATTGTTGTGTTCTTTACTGCTTTACGTTCTTATCTTGTCATACGCACTCGATTATAAGCAAAACACAACACATGAGTTTAAAAGGTGAAAAATCTGGAATCACCATTCCTTCACCCCTGTTTTATATGCATCGCTTGACATGTTTTGCTTCCGCACACGCAAAATGGGTTTTTCCACCGGGCCTAACAAGTGGTATCAGAGCGGGAGTTCAAAAAGGTCCACTAATTTCAGAGTGACCACGTGAACTGATCTTTTTAAAGAAAAACCCGTTTCTTTAAAAATGCATATATACTAATGTTTTGGCATCTTTATCAATTGAGAAATTGTTGGGATATTTTAGTTCTATGCCAAAACATTATCAACTTGTGTTATTCAAGAAAATTTACAGATAACAAGTTGAAGGGGAACGAAAAGAACAAATTGAGGGGGAACTCACGAATCGTCAGTAGATGATCGAGATCGACGAGGTCAGGTCAGAGCGAGAATGATCGAGATCAGATGAGTTAGATGAGTTCCGGAGTCAACTGATGAGCTGTGCAAAAATTCAGAAGAGAAGAAAATCTAAAGCCAAATCGTCGTAAGAAAGGTTAAATCGAAGATGAAAGCAAAAAGAGATCGATCAAGATCGACGTGATCGAGATCGATATGATAAACCCGATATGCTAACCTCGATATGACGACCTGATGTTATTCTTGATATATTGATCTAAAGATGTGTTGATCTGATTAGTCGAACTGATCAGATCAGGCAAAGAAGAAATCGATAAATTTGAGTAAAAAGTGATCCGAGGCTCGATAAGTAAAATTAAACAGAGACCCAAAGATAGGTCAAGAGACACGAGGGTCGATGTCCGGTCGAAGAAACCAACTCACCAACATGAGTGTCGATATGCTGATCGCATAAGGTTCGTAGAAGAAGAGGAATGAGGAGCCGAGCTGAAGATGAAAAAGACTGAAGACCAAGATTGAAGACTTGTAATTCTTTATGATTTTGTCTTTATCTTTTGATAAGTTCATTGTAAACTGTAATAGACTATCATACATCAATGAAACTTTATCTTTATGCTCAAAGATAATACCTCATTATCTTTTTACATGTCTTTATATTTGATATGCCTGATTATTGTTGTTTGGTGTTGAAATTGTTGAGAAATTCATTGCTGAATTGATTGTTAAGAGATATACCATTCTTGTAATAGGAAAAACTGAAACCCGAGTATAGGTTAAGTGTGTTGTAACAAGATGGTTTTGGCATCATCAAAAAGGGGGAAATTGTTGGGAAATGAATTTAATAAAGAGGATTTTGATTAGATCCCAAAACCCCGAGTATGACATGTTCGGATAATCTTGATAAATGAGTCGATTCGGTTTTAGAGTATTCGTGATAATATCCGACCGTGTATAGTCGGCAGATATAGAACGAGTTAGATTCGAAAGACTCAAGATGAAATCGAGAATCAAGACTCGAGATGAGATCGAGAAACCCGAAGGCTCGAGAGAAATCAAGACTCGAGAGAACCCAAGGCTCAGAGAAAACTCAAGACTCGAGAATATCAAGGCACAAGATTATCAAAGACTCAAGAATATACTTTAAAGCTCAAGATATCCTGAATGTTCCGAGGCACCAAGTCGGAATATATACCAATTGGGAATCCAAATGACGTGGACCAACGAGAGGAAGACAACCACTGAAAAAGTCAAGAAACTTATAGAGAATAATATGGGATTTGAATGAGACTCTCTCCAATCGGTAACATTCAAATCCACACTATAAATACAAGATCTTCCATCAAATTAAGTGTGGAGATTATGCACAAGATGCTACAGAGCCAAGAGCGTTATAGTCAAGCATTCCCACCCTAGAACATAAGTCTGTAGATATACAAATATATTCAAAGAGTGTTCTAGAACCCAACCTAAGAACCCACGATGTATCCTAGCTTAGAGAGATTTTCCCAACCCAAGATTGAAATTTAAACAAATGTAAGGAAAAAAATCTCACCATAGTTGGAGACAACACCAAACCCAAACCCCATTCTCGTAAGAGATGACTAGTGGTGAAGTGAGGTAGTTGTTAGGCAATCCCGAGTGAGGGTGATAAGTTCCGAAGGAGTGTGAACTCGTTAAACATCTAAGAGGCGAGCCCGAGAGAGTGATAAGTCCAGAGACTTTGAGTTAGTAAACTACAGAGGTAGTCAGAAAGCTCAAATTGGAAAGGTTAGTAAACTACAGAGGTAAATGTAAAAGCCTTGAAAGTGTTTGAAGGAATTTCCCTAGAAACAGGGAGAGTGGATGTAGGAGCTTGAGTCTCCGAACCACTATACATTGTTGTGTTATTTACTGCTTTACGTTCTTATCTTGTCATACGCACTCGATTATAAGCAAAACACAACACATGAGCTTAAAATGTGAAAATTCTGGAATCACCATTCCTTCACACCTGTTTTATATGCATCGCTTGACATGTTTTGCTTCCGCACGCGCAAAATGGGTTTTTCCACCGTGCCTAACATTTTCTATTTAACAAGTTATACATTTCTATTTAATCAAGTAATACTTTTGTATTAAACAAGTTATACTTTTCTATTTAAAAAGTTATACTTTTCTATTTAACAAGTTATACTTTTCTATTTAACAAGTTATACTTTTCTATTTAATCAAGTAATACTTTTCTATTTAACAAGTTATACTTTTCTATTTAACAAGTTATACTTTTCTATTTAAGAAGATATACTTTTCTATTTAAACAAGTTATACTTTTCTATTTAAGAAGTTATACTTTTTTATTTAATCAAGTTATACTTTTCTATTTAAAAAGTTATACTTTTCTATTTAATCAAGTAATACTTTTCTATTTAAACAAGTTATACTTTTCTATTAAACAAGTTATACTTTTCTATTTAATCAAGTAATACTTTTCTATTTAACAAGTTATACTTTTCTATTTAATCAAGTAATACTTTTCTATTAAACAAGTTATACTTTTCTATTTAATCAAGTAATACTTTTCTATTTAAAAAGTTATACTTTTCTATTTAACAAGTTATACTTTTCTATTAAACAAGTTATACTTTTCTATTTAACAAGTTATACTTTTCTATTTAATCAAGTTATACTTTTCTATTTAACAAGTTATACTTTTCTATTTAAACAAATTATACTTTTCTATTTAACAAGTTATACTTTTCTATTTAACAAGTTATACTTTTCTATTTAAACAAATTATACTTTTCTATTTAACAAGTTATACTTTTCTATTTAACAAGTTATACTTTTCTATTTAATCAAGTAATACTTTTGTATTAAACAAGTTATACTTTTCTATTTAACAAGTTATACTTTTCTATTTAATAAGTTATACTTTTCTATTTAATCAAGTTATATTTTTCTATTTAACAAGTTATACTTTTCTATTTAATCAAGTAATATTTTTGTATTAAACAAGTTATACTTTTCTATTTAACAAGTTATACTTTTCTATTTAACAAGTTATACTTTTCTTTTTAATCAAGTTATACTTTTCTATTTAACAAGTTATACTTTTCTATTTAACAAGTTATACTTTTCTATTTAACAAGTTATACTTTTCTATTTAAGAAGTTATACTTTTCTATTTAAACAAGTTATACTTTTCTATTTAAGAAGTTATACTTTTCTATTTAATCAAGTTATACTTTTCTATTTAACAAGTTATACTTTTCTATTTAATCAAGTAATACTTTTCTATTTAAACAAGTTATACTTTTCTATTAAACAAGTTATACTTTTCTATTTAATCAAGTAATACTTTTCTATTTAACAAGTTATACTTTTCTATTTAATCAAGTAATACTTTTCTATTAAACAAGTTATACTTTTCTATTTAATCAAGTAATACTTTTCTATTTAACAAGTTATACTTTTCTATTTAATCAAGTTATAATTTTCTATTTAACAAGTTATACTTTTCTATTTAAATAAATTATACTTTTCTATTTAACAAGTTATACTTTTCTAATTAACAAGTTATACTTTTCTATTTAAACAAATTATACTTTTCTAATTAACAAGTTATACTTTTCTATTTAAACAAATTATACTTTTCTATTTAACAAGTTATACTTTTCTATTTAACAAGTTATACTTTTCTATTTAATCAAGTAATACTTTTCTATTTAACAAGTTATACTTTTCTATTTAACAAGTTATACTTTTCTATTTAACAAGTTATACTTTTCTATTTTACAATTTATACTTTTCTATTTAATCAAGTTATACTTTTCTATTTAACAAGTTATACTTTTCTATTTAATCAAGTAATATTTTTGTATTAAACAAGTTATACTTTTCTATTTAACAAGTTATACTTTTCTATTTAACAAGTTATACTTTTCTATTTAATCAAGTAGTACTTTTCTATTTAACAAGTTATACTTTTCTATTTAACAAGTTATACTTTTCTATTAAACAAGTTATACTTTTCTATTTAAACAAGTTATACTTTTCTATTTAAGAAGTCATACTTTTCTATTTAATCAAGTTATACTTTTCTATTTAACAAGTTATACTTTTCTATTTAATCAAGTAATACTTTTCTATTTAAACAAGTTATACTTTTCTATTAAACAAGTTATACTTTTCTATTTAATCAAGTAATACTTTTCTATTTAACAAGTTATACTTTTCTATTTAATCAAGTAATATTTTTGTATTAAAGAAGTTATACTTTTCTATTTAACAAGTTATACTTTTCTATTTAACAAGTTATACTTTTCTATTTAATCAAGTAGTACTTTTCTATTTAACAAGTTCTACTTTTCTATTTAACAAGTTATACTTTTCTATTAAACAAGTTATACTTTTCTATTTAAGAAGTTATACTTTTCTATTTAAACAAGTTATACTTTTCTATTTAAGAAGTCATACTTTTCTATTTAATCAAGTTATACTTTTCTATTTAACAAGTTATACTTTTCTATTTAATCAAGTAATACTTTTCTATTTAAACAAGTTATACTTTTCTATTAAACAAGTTATACTTTTCTATTTAATCAAGTAATACTTTTCTATTTAACAAGTTATACTTTTCTATTTAATCAAGTAATATTTTTCTATTTAAGAAGTTATACTTTTTATTTAATCAAGTTATACTTTTCTATTTAAACAAGTTATACTTTTCTATTAAACAAGTTATACTTTTCTATTTAATCAAGTAATACTTTTCTATTTAACAAGTTATACTTTTCTATTTAATCAAGTAATACTTTTCTATTAAACAAGTTATACTTTTCTATTTAATCAAGTAATACTTTTCTATTTAACAAGTTATACTTTTCTATTAAACAAGTTATACTTTTCTATTTAAGAAGTTATACTTTTCTATTTAACAAGTTATACTTTTCTATTTAAACAAGTTATAATTTTCTTTAACTTAAAAACAAACAATAGAAAAAAATAAAGATATAAACATTATACAAACATAATTCACAATAATAAAAAAAAACGTGTCGATGTAAACAAAATACTAAAAAAAATAAAAACAGAGTAAATTGTTCAGATTATCCTCCAATCACCGATTCGGATAATAATTATCCTCATCCTCACCCAAATTAGTAAGCAAAAACAAATAATCAGGGTCGAAGTCACCAATATCATCCAAGCTGTTGGGAAAATCGGGGTGTCCGGATCTATTCGAGGTGATTATTTAAATACATATTTAAATTAAACAGTTAATTACTAACATGAATTAATCCTAAATCAATTCAATATAATAATAAACAACATGCATACATATAATTCACGTAAATCCTAAACATGCGGAACTAGGAGTTACGGAATTACTAAACCTCTTGAAGAATCAAACGGATGAATCAACCCAAGAGCCTTCCCAAATATATTTCCAAAGTCCACGAACGCTATCCGGTGGGAAGATTTCAACGAACGATTTTAATGGGAGAGAAATTAAATATTTTGCTACCACCTTTGTGGATTTCTAATATTTCCAACACATGAAATTGCACTTGGGAATGAAGAGCTCATCCCTATAAATAGGGAGGAGGGGTTCGAAATTTTAGGTCAAGAAAATAAGGAAGAAAATCTTTTCTTGATCTCCAGGAAATCTTGAATATATCTTCTATATTATTTTCTCCTTAATTAAATTTTCCATAAAAATCTCTTCCCTTCTTCAACCTATAATTTTTGAAAATTACAAGATATTAGGAGTCAAGATTTGACTTCTTGAATTTATGGGATAATTATGTATTCCTACAATAATTATCTATTTCCATAAAATATCTACAAGAAAATCAAGACAATCTTTTCTTCCTAATTATCTACAAAATTTCAAAAATATTAACATGGAAATATAGCAAGAATATTTTCTTCTCTCTCTCATTAATTGGACTTTATTTTGGGCTATTTGGGGGGCCTTTAGGAGAATTAAGATTGGACCTCCAATGGACTATGAAGCTATAATATTTTGAACCAAATATTATTCAAGTCCATTAATATTAATTTACTCCACTATAAAATTAATATTGAACTATCCATCTTAACCCATATTACGATTTCACATATAACATGACTCCCGATCATTATTTCCCGCGTTTAAGATTATCTTAGTCCATTAATTAATTAAGCCACTGAACAAGCTTTATATTAATTAATATCTTTGTCCTTGGAGTAAAGACAACTCAACATTATTATCCATGCCGGAAATAAATTTCCACTTGCAAGATTTGGCATGATAAAGGATATGAGCCCACCAAGGGGACAAATCAAGCAAGACGTACTTGCACGCAATTCTCCGTATTAAATGTCAGCAATCGTCATGTAATTAATAATATTGCCCAAGATATAAGGTATTGAATCGCATTGACTCTCTTCCCATCATAAGTCAAAGAAATAGTTATTAATTTTACACGATCCTATTTAAGGGACGAAGATTAAGAAACAACGCACCACTGAGGTCTAATTCTTGTATATTCAGTACCGAAGAATTTGTCCTCCTGTAGGTCCTCATTCAGTGCACCTAAATGCGCTAGTGTGATCCCTTGGTCAACACAGGCCAATCTGGGTCTCACACTTCAAACGTTCATGATGGTTCGTTCATTTCCATCTGGGTTGTGAATTTGCACTTAATTATGAGGGTTGTTAATTTGATCTTCATTGATCGGGTATCACCAAATTAACTACAACGTAATACATATTGTCTTATTGAACGGGTTTGCAAAAAACATATATAACATTCATTCATATTTAATGCAACAGTGATTAAATAATTTATTTCAGTAAATAAATAAGAAACTTCAGTTTGGTTATACAAAGTAAAAGCATACTTTTCAAAGATAACCCCAACAATCTCCCACTTATACTCAAAGTCTCGCTTTTAAGTATACTACAAAGATGTCTCGTGTTCTATGTGACATCTAATGTCACCCTACACCTAACCTAATAATATTTCTCCCACTTATACTCAAAGCAGATTGACAACGTCCTTGACACCCATTCCTTCCACATGTCTCTCGAATGTACTCTGAGGCAGACCCTTTGTGAATGGATCTGCTAGGTTGTCTTCCGATGCAATCTTAACCACCTCGATGTCTCATCTCTTAACGATTTCTCGTATGAGATGGTATTTTCTTTCAATGTGTTTGCTGGCTTTGTGGGCTCTCGGTTCCCTTGAATTTACAAATCGCCGTGACCGTGATTTTGCTTAAGCAAATTCGAGACCACGCCCAAGTCCACCAGAAGTTCTTGAGCCAAACCGCTTCCTTCGCCGCTTCACAAGCGCCGACGTACTTTCGCTTATATGGTAGAATCGGGCCGATGCATTTACGCCTTTACGCTTCTCCATGTCATGGCTCCTCCCCATGCAAAAACACACTACCCGAGGTAGACTTTCTGGAGTCAATGTCTGATTGGAAATCCGAGTCCGTGTAACCGATGGGGATCAGACTGTCTGACTTGTAAACCAACATTCTGTCCCGTGTCCTTTTTAGGTACTTCAGAATGTTCTTTACTGCAGTCCAATGCTCTTTTCCAGGGTTACTTTGATATCTTGCCACCATGTATACAGCAAAGCAGATATCCGGTCTCATACACAACATTGCATACATGAGGCTTCCCACAACCGAAGCATAAGGGATGCCCTTCATGTCATCTATCTCTTTCTGTGTCTTGGGACACATCTCTTTGGATAGATGGATTCCGTGGTCCAGAGGGCACAAAGCCTTTCTTGAATCTGTCAGATCTTTGAAGCGCTTCAAAATAGTATCTATGTATGAGGCTTGCGAAAGCCCGATCATTCTTTTCCTGCGATCTCGAGTGATCTTGATCCCTAGGATGTGACCGGCTTCCCCTAAGTCCTTCATATCGAACTGTTTTGACAGCCATGCCCTTACGTCTAATAACACCTTTACATCATTTCCGATGAGCAGAATGTTTGTCCAAGTATAGTACCAAAAATACCAATGCAGTTGCGTCACGCTTTTTATAGACACAACTTTCAAATTCATTTTGATCGAATCCGTAGGATTTTATAACTTGATCAAAACACTGATTCCAAGCTCGGAATGCTTGCTTCAGTCCATAAATGGACTTCCTGAGCTTGCAAACCAGATGCTCTTGGCCTTTTTCAATGAAGCCTTCGGGTTGTTGCATATAGATTACTTCGTCAAGATTTCCATTAAGGAAAGTTGTCTTGACGTCCATTTGCCAGATCTCAAAATCTAGATGCGCAACAATCGACAAGAGAATGCGGATGGACTTGAGCATGGCTACGGGAGAAAAGGTTTCCTCATAATCGATCCCTTCTTTCTGAGTGTACCCTTTCGCCACAAGTCTTGCTTTGAAGGTTTCAACCCTTCCGTCCGGTCCCCTTTTTTTCTTGTATACTCACTTGCATCCGATGGGTTTTACCCCATCAAGTGGTTCGACTATCTCCCACACCTTGTTGTGACCCATTGAACCCATCTCGGCTTCCATTGCTGTTTTCCAAGATTGAGCATCTTTATCTTGGATCGCCTCGTTGTAGGACCATGGATCTGATTCTTCTGCGGAGATCAAGTCCGAGGACTCTCCGATCCCCAAGAATCTCTCGGGTTATCTGATAACCCTCCCACTACGACAAATTTCCGGTTGTGTAGGCGTGACGTTTGGTATGTCATTTTGGACAATTGGCAATGGAGTTGCCCACCTAAGTTCTTCTAAGGTAATTTCACTTCTAGGCTTTCGACTGTTCATATAGTCTTCTTCCAAAAATCTAAAGTGAGTACTGATTACCACCTTTTGATCTTCGGGACCATAGAACATTCATCCTTTAGTTCCTTTGGGGTACCCTATGAACATCCTTAACTCCAAACGTGCATCCAATTTACCGGCTTCTTTGTCTAGCACGTATGCCGGACACCCCCAGATCCTGATGTGTCCGAAACTGGGCTTGCGCCCCGTCCACAGTTCTCTCGGGGTTTTAGGTACCGATTTGGATGACACTAGGTTCAGAATATTAGCCGTTGTTTCTAATGCGTAACCCTAGAACGATTTTGGTAAATCCGCATAACTCATCATTGACCTTACCATTTCTAGAAGTGTTCTATTCCTTCGTTCTGCAACCCCGTTTTGTTGAGGGGTACCGAGTGCAGTCAACTGGGATGCAATCCCCACTTCCGATAGGTAGTTCAGAAATTCATCGCTGAGGTATTCACCTCCACTATCAAATCGTAGAAACTTGATACTTTTCCCTTATGATTCTCTGCTTGAGCCTTAAATTCTTTGAATTTATCAAAGGTCTCAGATTTATGCTTCATTAGGAAAATGTATCCGTAGCGTGAGTAATCATCGATAAAAGTAACGAAATACTCGTAGCCACCTCTAGCTTTGATTTTCATTGGACCACACACATCGGTGTGAACGATTTCTAACACTTCTTTAGCTCTAAGCCCCTTGGCTCCAAATGCCCTCTTGGTCATTTTACCTTCCAAGCACGATTCGCAAGTCGAAAATGGCTCAATTTGGAGAGACCCCAAAGAACCATCTTTCACCAACCTTTGAATCCTTTTCGGGTTAGTATGACCTAATCTTAGGTGCCAAAGAAGTGTCTCGTTCACGTCAGCCGAGCGCTTTCGTTTACAAGAAATAGTAGATGTGTTATAGGATGCATTTTGTGAGTGATGTGCACAATTAATATTATAGAGATTGTTCCTCAAAGTTCCACGATAGATAATCACATCGTTACGAAAAATAGTAACATCTTTATTAAAACGAACAGAATATCCATCGATAAATAGTTTAGAAATAGAAATAAGGTTTTTCCGAAAAACAGGAACATAAAGAACATCTCTTAAAATTAACATCTTGTCTCCAAAAGACAGGTGCACTTCTCCCACTGCTTAAGCTGTCACTCTCGTAGCATCACCTAGCGTGATGAGGATCTCACTCTCACTTTGTCGCCGGGTCTGCTTGAAACCCTGCAATGTGAAACATACATGATCAGTTGATCCCGTATCCAATACCCACGAATGGGTAGCATACTCCACCAAACAAGTTTCAACAACTAGTGAGTGAATTACCTTTCTTTCCATTCCTTTTGGGTTTGGAACAGGCCGACCTCCAATGTCCATTTTCACCGCAGTTGAAGCACTTCCCCTTAGCCGAATTCTTTGCTCCACCATCCCTCTTCACCTTTCCTTTGTCTTTGGCAACACTCGAGTTAGCTTGGATTTCGCTTTTGGGCTTCCTCTTCCTCTTGCCTCCCTTTGGCCTAGAAGAAGAGGACAACCCAACTGCCGCTAAGGCTTGACTGCTCTCTCCTAAAATTCCTTCAGCCGAGACAAGAGCTTGCAACAGATCAGGCAAAGTGAACTTTTGATTATTCATTTGATAATTCAGCCTGAACTATTCAAAGCTCTTGGGCAGGGAATAGAGTATGAAATCGATCTGGGTCTCGATGTCATATTCAGCTCCAAGCACCTCGAGTTTGTTGAGGTGAGCCATCATCCGAGAACATGTTCCCTTTACGGGTGTTCCTCCACCATTTTCATAGAGAGCATGTCCCTCATGGTGATCTGCCGAGCCACACAGATTCGATGTTGAAACATCGCTTTAAGATTGACCATGATTTCCGCAATCTCAATGTTTTGGTGTTGGTGTTGCAACACATCCGACATTGAAGCCAAGATGGTACACTTTGCCATTTCGTTAGAACGCTCCGCGCATATCATATTCTTTTCTTAACCGCTTTGGTTGACTCGTCGATGGCTTTTTCGGGTTTGGGTGTAGTAAGAACTTCGATTTATGGCTTTGTGCGGTGAGGACAATAGTGAGTTTTCGATACCAATCAACAAAGTTTTCTCCGAAGAGGAGGTTATCTTTCGAAGATATTGAACAAAGGGATTAAAAGGTTGCGACATGATGAATCGAAATAAACATATATTTTGTATCAATATCCGAGATCAACACAAAATTAAACCACACAATTCGATCACATGATTCATATTAAAATCTAAAAAAATATGAACATGCATCGCCAACATCTCAAAACAGATTTAAATGAGCCTCGTGGGAGGGTCATCATTTAAATCACATTCAAGCAGGTTACAAACAAGAACAGTTACAAACCTTTAATTAAAAAAATTAATAGTCGGCTCCCACTTGACCAATATAAAATTGACAGGGACTTCGGAGAAGTATATAAATATCAATATTATACCTAAGTAATAACCATGATTAAATACAAAATTATTACTTCGCTTTGATCGAGCCTCGTTGGAGGGTCATCGTCGCCACTAATAATAATTCACAATCATCCTTTTGGGAATTTATTCATGTGAAAGCTATCTTTTGACCGTCCCGTAGGGGAATTTCTCCAAAAATTCTAACAAATAAATAAATCATGGAGGTCAAAATTAATTTGTGTCAAAACAAATTAATTATCATAACATACTTAGTAATTTTTGAATTTGAGATTTTTCGTTGGACAATTTTCATGCAAACAAATTTAAACAAATTAAATAAAGCACAAGAAAATACAACATTAATAAATCAAAACAAAAGAAAATAAACACATTGGTAGCAAATTATCCAACCTATGGTTTGATTTTCTTTGTCTTGATTTTTAAGGCAACGTCTTGAATTTCTCCCACTCGTTTGTCTTGAAGAGAACTCCGTCTTGAAACGCCACGCCAAGTTGTACATGATAATGATGCCCGCCCAAGTTAGGGCGGCCCTACGCAAAGGGCGACGCACATCGCCCGCTCGCCTCGAAGGCGGTAGTCGCGCCTCCATCTGACTCCCATGTCTTGTGGCGTCGCCCACCTACCGCCTTGCCCCCTTTTGCCCGCTGCATGCCGCTACCAAGTCCTTGAAGTCCCCACACGTCGCCCGCACTTCCGCTTTGGCGCGCCCTGTCCCCCAAACCCGTCCGTCTTGGCATCGTCCGCGCCAGCTTGGCTGCCTTTCTTAGCACGTTTAGCGCACGTGGCCCATCATCTTTCACCGGTTTCGGATCCATCTTTAACTCGTCTCCGTCTCCGATCAGGTTACAATTTATTTACCAAAAAATAAATACCTTAAATCTAGACTAGTCTATTACATTGAATAAATCAAATAGCCTAATCTAATCGAGGATTTTCTCACGAGAAAAATAAATCCGAACGAGTCGAATTAAAAACCATTCATTCATACGCATGAAAATAAAACACATTAAATACCATGACAATTGGATACCTGCAAAACAGATCTAGCAATTCTACTATCCAATTTCAATTTAATGTCCAACAATTTAAATAACAATTTAAAAAATCAAAGCTCGAAACCAGAGCTTTGATACCAGTTGTTGGGAAAATCGGGGTGCCCGGATCTATTCGAGGTGATTATTTAAATACATATTTAAGTTAAATAGTTAATTACTAACATGAATTAATCCTAAATCAATTCAACATAATAATAAACAACACGCGTACACATAATTCACGTAAATCCTAAACATGTGGAACTAGGAGTTACAAAATTACTAACCTCTTGAAGAATCAAACGGATGAATCAACCCAAGAGCCTTCCCAAATATATCCCCAAAGTCCACGAACGCTATCCGGTGGGAAGATTTCAACGAACGATTTTAATGGGAGATAAATTAAATATTTTGCTACCACCTTTGTGGATTTCTAATATTTCCAACACATGGAATTGCACTTGGGAATGAAGAGCTCATCCCCTATAAATAGGGAGGAGGGGTTCAAAATTTTAGGTCAAGAAAATAAGGAAGAAAATCTTTTCTTGATCTCCAAGAAATCTTGAATATATCTTCTATATTCTTTTCTCCTTAATTAAATTTTCCATAAAAATCTCTTCCCTTCTTCAACCTATAATTTTCGAAAATTACAAGATATTAGGAGTCAAGATTTGACTTCTTGAATTTATGGGATAATTATGTATTCCTACAATAATTATCTCTTTCCATAAAATATCTACAAGAAAATCAAGACAATCTTTTCTTCCTATTTATCTACAAAATTTCGAAAATATTAACATGGAAATATAGCAAGAATATTTTATTCTCTCTCTCATTAATTGGACTTTATTTTGGGCTATTTGGGGGGCTTTTAGGAGAATTAAGATTGGACCTCCAATGGACTATGAAACTATAATATTTTGGGCCAAATATTATTCAAGTCCATTAATATTAATTTACTCCAATAATAAAATTAATATTGAACTATCCATCTTAACCCATATTACGATTTCACATATAACATGGCTCCCGGTCATTATTTCCCGCGTTTAAGATTATCTTAGTCCATTAATTAATTAAGACACAGAACAAGCTTTATATTAATTAATATCTTTATCTTTGGAGTAAAGACAGGTCAACATTATTATCCATGCCGGAAATAAATTTCCACTTGCAAGATTTGGCATGATAAATGATATGAGCCCACCAAGGGGACAAATCAAGCAAGACGTACTTGCACGCGATTCTCCGTATTAAATGTCAGCAATCGTCATGTAATTAATAATATTGCCCAAGATATAAGGTATCGAATCGCATTGACTCTCTTCCCATCATAAGTCAAAGCAATAGTTATTAATTTCACACGATCCTATTTAAGGGACGGAGATTAAGAAACAACATGCCACTTTGACTACCACCTCCACCAGCACGACCACCACCATCGCCACCGCCACCGCCACGATCACCGCCAATCACAAGGCCACCGCTACCACCACCACGACCGCCACCGTCCTCGAAATTAATGGTGTTGAGGAAATACTCCGGTGAGCAACCCATTTGAACGGCCAGAGCGGATGCAAGCCGCTGCCACTTCCGTTGATTTTCTTCTCTGATCTCGGCCGTCACCGCCTCTCTAATCTGTTCAACCGTCTCCTGCGGATGTGGTGGTTGCGGTGCTGAAGTAACAGAGGTCTGAGACGAGTAGGGTTGCGTCTCCACGATTATGACGGGAGACAACCTACCGAACCCAAGGACCCGCTGTCTAGAGGTGCCGGCCTCCTCCACATAAATCTGATTCAAATTAATCGGAGGAGGTGGTGGATTATCATCACCTGAGGCGGCGGCTTGGGCCTGGATGGCTGCTTCGACCCTTTCTTGCACGGTTCTCTATAAAAAAAATAAAAAATTATATACATGAGACAAGCAACATGCATGAGCAGGTTAGTAATTACGAAATACAATATTATAATTAAATTACTTACGTGCACGTGGGTGCTGCGGTGGTAGGTGGAGGTCTTTGTCTCCTCTTCATAGGGGTGGCCGAGTGCCAACGTCTCCAGAGCATCCAGATGGCGTCCGAGCCGTAGTTCCTGTTAACAAATACACGTATTAAAATTAATTATGAAGTTATAGAATTAAATATTAATATGTTTTAATTACTTACTTCCGCCATTTGGTGCTCCAGAATCGATCGGGATCCGGCCCTATGCACAGCGACGTCCCCATCCCCTCCGTGCTAGCTCATGCGGTTTTCGCGATTCTTCCGGCACATCTCCTGATAAGCAGGATCGCTCCACACAGCCACAATCGACCCCCAGACGCCAGGATCCATGTCGTCCGTCATATCCAGCCCTTCATCCTTCCACGCGGCGTGCCACCTATACAGTAAGTCTTTGTACCAGACTTGTGCAAGCTTTTTGAACGGACCATAAAAATCGGCCGGGGTCCCCATTTCGTCTGTTTCTGAATTTCATTAACACAAACTTTGTTGTATTAAATTAAAATAAATAATTATGAATACTTTTAGTAATTAATTATTGTACGTACCCTAAACTCGTCGAAGTAGAGCTGGAGGTGGGATTCAGGCACGTCTTTCCAGCTGTGGGCCCCCATGGCAATTCCAACTCGCAAGATGAAGCTGGTGGCTATAGCGGCAGCCTCGTGACCGGGTATGATGCTGAAACAACAATATAAAAAATTAATAAGTATAATTAAATAATTAACTGTATAACTAAACAAATTAATAAATAAAAGTAAATTATAACTCACTTTCCCGCTCTCAAGTCGATCGCTAAACGAGCATTGGGTGCCGAGCCACGATGAACAGAGGCCGAACCTGAGCTCGACCCTCCTGGAGATGCCCCTGTCGATGGCAGGTTCTGCGAGCTGGACCCGGCGGGGGCGGGTGGGTGCAGGTTCACCGTCGGTCGAAGGATCCTCTTCCTCCTAGTGCTCTGAGGAACACTACCTTCGCCTCGACCACCGCCGTTGCCTCGGCCACCGCCGTTGCCCCGGCCACCGCCGTTGCCTCGACCACCGCTGCTGCCGCTACCTCGCACCATCGTTGTAGCTGCCGCGACCACTATCACGTGTAGTACTCATCTGCATTATATAAAAAAATATGAATGTCATTTGACATAAATTACATAATTAAAACTATTAATAATTAATTAATTAAAACAATTAATTAAAGTTGCGCCTAAATTTTGACAGAGTTTCGACTGTATTATTTTAAACCCATCCTATTCAACCAACAATCTAACAATTCTAAAAATTATAATATCTAACTAGTTTAATTTCTAACTAGACTAGTTAAACTAATTAAACATGCATATACAAGTAATACAATAAAACTAATTAAATATGCATATACAAGTAATACTATAAAACTAATTTAACACATATATACAAGTAATATTATCTAATATTTACAAATAATTTCGACAGAGTTTCGACTGTATTATTGTAAACACATCCTATTCAACCAACAATCTAACAATTATAACAATTATAATATCTAACTAGTCTAATTTTTAACAATTTTGAGCGGAATTATTAATATATTTCTAACAATTCTAAACTCATCCTATTCAACCAACAATCTAACAATTCTAACATTTTTTAGTGAAACTAGTCTAATTTCTAACAATTTCTAACAATATATATAGATATTATTAATATATAATTTCAAAATATATCATTATATATATATATATAATTTTGAAATATATATTAATATATATATATATTTAAATAATATTTAAATATATATATATATATATATATATATATATATATATTACAATTTGAAAACGAACGGTAAAAAGTAAGAAAATTATCGTCAGATTGAAGAGTGCGGCAGTACGATTATCGTTTAATTGACGGAATGTTCACGACGGCAACAACGAACGACGTACGGCGGCGGGACGGCGTAGAATTTGCGAAAAAAATGCAGAAAGAATGTTGCGGGATCGTTTATATAATCAGATTTAGCGACGGATTAGTGACGGTTTTTAAAAACTATCACTAATAGCGACGGAAAAACCGTAGATAAATTCGAAACATCGTCGCTAAACGCCCTTGGTGCGGTGGGCCAAGTGCCGAGTCGCCTCGTGTCCCGTACGCGACTTAGCGACAGTTTCAAACCGTCGATAAATCGTAGCTAAGTGACCCGATTCAACCCGACCCAACCTGATTCGAAAGAACCGTCACTACTGGCAATGGTTTTAAAAATCGTCGCTAAACCATCGCTAAATCGATAACTTTGACCGTTTGACTAAATCCGTCGACAAAACTGTCGCAATTATCGATGGTGTAGCAAACTGTCGCTAAAAACCGTCGTTAAAACCCGCATTTTTTGTAGTAAGGACAGAGGGAGTATTAAGAACCCTTCACAAGATAATTGCCCCATACCGGATGGAGAAAAATCATTTCAATAGTTCCTCAATTTCTTTTGTAAATAGGCAAAATGCATCTTCAGGTTCTTAAACTATTAATTTTTTATTTCGAAAGATCCTTAAATTATTTTTTTATTTTAACAAATCCCTGAACTATCAAATTTTATTTCGAAAGGTGCCTAAACTATTTTTTTTGTTTAATGAAGTCACTAAACTATTAATTTTTGTTTCAAGCAATCCTTCTTGACGGAATTTTCTAAGTACTCTAACGGAACCATTAAGTAAAACAATGGTCAATATTGACAATTTTGAGAATGATGATGTGTGTACTTGCTTAACGGTTCTGTTAGATTATTAAAAAAATAGTCAAGAAAAACTGTGTGAAACAAAAATCAATAGTTTAGGGACTTCATTAAATAAAAAAATAGTTTAACGACCTTTCGAAATAAAAGTTAATAGTTCAGGGGCATTTTAAAATAAAAAAATAGTTTAAGGACCTTTCTTAATAAAAAATAATAGTTAAGGACCTAAAAATACATTTTGCCTTTTGAAATATAGTGTCAAGTTAGAATTTAATGCTTAAAGAAATAAAAAAAATATATATCCACATGGCCAACATTGGAAAGACCTAGGTATATTTGTTATCTCATGATAACATTGATAGCATAAATATATGCATGGGCCAATTCATTTTCCATGTATCATATGATAACAATAATTTTTATTGTACAAGACTAATCAAATAAATTTCATGTGGGGGTGGGGGTGGGGGTGGGGGGGACTTGTTTGAGATTCCCAAATTCACCCAATCTCAAAATACAATTAGCAATTTGTATAAGGCTAATCTAATTAATTATCATAAAAAGTGTAATAGTTGAATCATGGATGGGGTGGATTAGTCTAGAGTGACTTAAATATTTAGCTAACAAAAAAATAATGCAGAAGATTGTAAAGTATTATGATGGTCCCGGTGGGAAAACCCATTTTGCTCGTGCGGAAGAAAAACATTTCAATACGGTGCATATAAAACAGGGGTGAAGGAATGGTGATTCCAAATTTTCTCCTTTTTAAGCTCATGTGTTGTGTCTTGCTTAGAATCGAGTGCGTATGACAAGATAAGAACGTAAAGCAGTAAATAACACAACAATGTATAGTGGTTCGGAGACTCAAGCTCCTACATCCACTCTCCCTTTTCTTAGGGAAATTCCTTCAAACACTTCCTGAGCTTTCTGACTACCTCTGTAGTTTACTAACTCAACTCGGCCCTGAGTTTTCTGACTACTCCGCGTAGTTTACTTACTCAACCCGACCCTGAGCTTTCTGACTACCTCTGTAGTTTACTAACTCAAACTGGACTTACCACCCTCTCGGGCTCGCCTCTTAGATGTTTAACGAGTTCACACTCCTTCGGGACTTATCACCCTCTCTCGGGATTGCCTAACAACTACCTCTCTTCACCACTACTTATCTCTTCCGAGAATGGGGTTTGGGTTTGGTGTTGTCTCCAACTATGGTGAGATTTTCCCTTACAATGGTTTAGCCTCAATGCTAAGGTTGGGAAAATCTCTCTAAGCTTATGATACATCGTGGGTTGCTTAGGTTGGGTTCTAGAACACTCTTTGACATATTTGTATATCTACAGACTTGTGTTCTAGGGTGGGAATGCTTTGACTATAACGCTCTTGGCTCTGTGGCCTTTTGTGCATAATCTCCACACTTAATTTGATGGAAGATCTTGTATTTATAGTGTGGATTTGAATGTTACCGTTGGAGAGAATCACATTCAAATCCATACTATTCTCTGTAAGTTCTGCAGCTTTTCCAGGCTGGTTGTCTTCCTCTCGTTGGTCCACGTCAGTTGGATTCCAATGGCTATATTCCTCAGCTTCAGTGCCTCGGAACATTCAGGATATCTTGAGCTTTTCGGTATATTCTTGAGTCTTCGATAATTCTTCGTGCCTTCAGTATTCTCCGAGTCTTCAGGATTCTCTGAGTCTTCAGGATTCTCTGAGTCTTCAGGATTCTCCGAGTCTTCAGTTTTCTCTGAGCCTTCAGGTTTCTCTGAGTCTTCAGGATTCTCAGTCTCATACTGAGTCTTCAGATTTTAACCTGTTCTATATCTGCCGACTATACACGGTGCAGATTTTATCCTGAACACTCTAAAACTGAATCCTGACTCATCTATCAAGATTATCCTGAACATGTCATACTCAAGGGTTTTGGGATCTAATCAAAATCCTCTTTATTAAATTCATTTCCCAACAATTTCCCCCTTTTTGATGATGCCAAAACCATCTTGTTACAAAACACTTAACCTATACTCAGGTTTCAGTTTTTCTTATTACAAGAATGGTATATTTCTTAATAATTAATTCAGCAATGAATCACCCAACAATTTCATCACTAAACAACAATAATCAGGCATATCAAATATAAAGACATGTAAAAAAGATAATGAGGTATTATCTTTGAGCATAAAGATAAAGTTTCATTGATTGTATGTTATCAGTTACAGATTACAATGAACTTATCAAAAGATAAAGACAAAAACATAAAGAATTACAAGTCTTCAGCCTTCTGTCTTCAGCTCGGCTCCTGGCCTCAGGTCTATCTGAGCTCTCAGTGTCTTCAATAACATACTGAGTCTCAGGTCTCTTGATTCAACGGACCTTGTCTGATCAGGCATACTGACACTCATGCTGAGTGAGTTCAGTTTCTTCTGACTTCAGACATCCTGACCCTCAGGTCTTTTGACCTATACTGAGTCTCAGTTCACTTTACTTACTGAGCCTCAGATCACTTTTACTCAGGCTATCTGATTTCTTCTTTGCCTGATCTGATCAGTTCAACTGATTAGATCAACACATCTTTAGATCACCATATCAGAATAGCATCAGGTCATTATATCAGGTTATCATATCAGGTTTATCATATCTGATCTCGATCACGTCTGATCTTGATCAGTCTCTTCTGCTTGTCTTCTGATTTGCAACCTTCTCTTCTGATTTTGCTGGCTTTAGCTTTTCTTCTCTTCTGATTTTGCACAGCTCATCAGTTGACTCCGGAACTCATCTAACTCATCTGATCTCGATCAGTCTCATCTGCAGCCTCGTCTGATCTCGATCATCTACTTCTGATTCCGTGAGTTCCCCCTCAATTTGTTCTCTCGTTCCCCCTCAACTTGTTATCTGTAATTTATCTTGAATAACACAAGTTGATAATGTTTTGGCATAGAACTAAAATATCCCAATAATTTCTCAATTTATAATGTCGCCAAAACATCAGAATATATGCATTTTTAAAGAAACATGTTTTTCTTTAAAAAGATCTGTTCAGGTGGTCACTCCGAAATTAGTGAACCTTTTGAACTCCCGCTTTGATACCACTTGTTGGTATCAGATCAGAGACAGGTTTTAAAATAGATCTGCTCAGGCGACCACTTTGAAAAGGTAATCTTTTGAGCACCTGCTCTGATACCAATTGATGGTCCCGGTGGGAAAACCCATTTTGCTCGTGCGGAAGCAAAACATTTCAATGCGGTGCATATAAAACAGGGGTGAAGGAATGGTGATTCCAAATTTTCTCCTTTTTAAGCTCATGTGTTGTGTCTTGCTTAGAATCGAGTGCGTATGACAAGATAAGAACGTAAAGCAGTAAATAACACAACAATGTATAGTGGTTCGGAGACTCAAGCTCCTACATCCACTCTCCCTTTTCTTAGGGAAATTCCTTCAAACACTTCCTGAGCTTTCTGACTACCTCTGTAGTTTACTAACTCAACTCGGCCCTGAGTTTTCTGACTACTCCGCGTAGTTTACTTACTCAACCCGACCCTGAGCTTTCTGACTACCTCTGTAGTTTACTAACTCAAACTGGACTTACCACCCTCTCGGGCTCGCCTCTTAGATGTTTAACGAGTTCACACTCCTTCGGGACTTATCACCCTCTCTCGGGATTGCCTAACAACTACCTCTCTTCACCACTACTTATCTCTTCCGAGAATGGGGTTTGGGTTTGGTGTTGTCTCCAACTATGGTGAGATTTTCCCTTACAATGGTTTAGCCTCAATGCTAAGGTTGGGAAAATCTCTCTAAGCTTATGATACATCGTGGGTTGCTTAGGTTGGGTTCTAGAACACTCTTTGACATATTTGTATATCTACAGACTTGTGTTCTAGGGTGGGAATGCTTTGACTATAACGCTCTTGGCTCTGTGGCCTTTTGTGCATAATCTCCACACTTAATTTGATGGAAGATCTTGTATTTATAGTGTGGATTTGAATGTTACCGTTGGAGAGAATCACATTCAAATCCATACTATTCTCTGTAAGTTCTGCAGCTTTTCCAGGCTGGTTGTCTTCCTCTCGTTGGTCCACGTCAGTTGGATTCCAATGGCTATATTCCTCAGCTTCAGTGCCTCGGAACATTCAGGATATACTGAGCTTTCAGTATATTACTGAGTCTTCAGTAATTACTATGCCTTCAGTATTCTCTGAGTCTTCCGGATTCTCTGAGTCTTCAGGATTCTCTGAGTCTTCAGGATTCTCTGAGTCTTCAGTTTTCTCTGAGCCTTCAGGTTTCTCTGAGTCTTCAGGATTCTCAGTCTCATACTGAGTCTTCAGATTTTAACCTGTTCTATATCTGCCGACTATACACGGTGCAGATTTTATCCTGAACACTCTAAAACTGAATCCTGACTCATCTATCAAGATTATCCTGAACATGTCATACTCAGGGGTTTTGGGATCTAATCAAAATCCTCTTTATTAAATTCATTTCCCAACACATTAAATGTAGATGATTGGAAATAAATGAAGAACACCTTGAATGTTCTTCAATAAATGCTAGTAATAATTTTGACAGAATAATTGCTCTTGAGCATAAAATCGAATCCTTATTAATGGCTGAAAAGCCTCAATTTATAGATCTAATTGCAGAAATTTATGGTATAGATCTACACTTTACTCTTCATCATAATTAAAGAGATTTATGATATAGATCTAACCGTCCGATGCTCGACCCTGGCAGCTGGGGAGAACTTCGTCTGTCAACACTAAAATTTGCCTTAAATAGCCACCTGCGTCTGTCACACAGCCGTTCATGAGATATCTTCCCTTTTGAGGAAGATCTTCTTAGTAGATGATCGTTGGACGAGCTTTGTCCCCTAGTAATTATGATTTAGGCAAATCATCTCGGAGTTGGTATAACTCCGGGTTGATCATGAGCAGAATCTTGGCTCACACCCATGAAGTAATTAGCAGCGAGCTCGAATGAATTCGTTGTTCTCGAACTGACAAGGTGATATGATGTGACTTTGGAGCGTGGATCGAAATCACCATTTGGGAACTAAGCGATTGGACTTTACATACACAAAGGGTTTAAAGTTGTCTGAGAATTCCCAAGTTCATACAATTTGTACATACAATGTTCCTAACAATGTATAAAGACATTATATGAAGCACATTTTAAAGGAGCAAAATGAATAAGGTAATAACAAAGGACCATGGACTATATACATGTACACAAACAATGTTGTAGCTTTGCATTTATCATATTAATTAGTAGCAAACAACATATATATATATTTTATTAAGGATAGGTTGCATAGATACGGGTACTGAGACATATATTTTCAAAAAAAAAAAAGTGGGTAAGATACGGTGGGGGATATGAATATAATTTTTTAATTATTTTATATTATACATGTAAATAAATATATTTCTATAATTTTTTTTTTTGAAAATGTGTGTCACACTTGGATATTAAATCGTCTTTACAACTCTAGTTTCAGAAATTAACTATATGTACTCGCGCTCTGTGCCCGTATGCAATTTTATTTAACACCTAAACAAACATATAGTCAAAATAAGAGAAACATCACAATAAAACATGTGAATGACATAGTGGTGTGATCGTGTGATCTATGAAGAGAGTATCTTTTTACTGCTTGTGGGCTAGGGTTAATTTGCAACAATTTAATATAAGATAAATTTATTCAAGGCCAAAAAAAAATTCACTTTGCAAATGACCTCATGTGTATCTTGTTTGTGTCTGACATGCTAATCAACCGTGTCTGATATTGTACCCAAAATTTCTATTATTAATAATTTTAATTGGGATACGCCACGTGGCGTATCGGGTGTGTATCACACCCATATTCGCATACTCAAGTACTCGCATAGTATCCCGAGCTGCATTATTCAAAAATTTCGAGTACTCGTGCATTCTAGTGAACAACATATAAGCATATCATACTATAGCTCTAGTTTTATATATATACTGCTTTGGAATACATGTAAATATTCAAAATCCTAAAAAAATTGACCTACTACATTGTCTTGGTAAAGACGCATTCATCAAAAGTCAACTTCAAAATGATACAAAGAATAGGTCCATCATGAGAAGCTCAGTCTGGTTTAGTATTTTTCGGGTCTTTGTGCCTTACATTTTTTGCTGAATCGAGACATCTTTTACAACTAATTATGGTTGGCGTTCAACACAGTTTCTATGAAAAAGACTTTCTTTAGTGGTTGAAATATTTTGTTGACTTTCAACTATTGTTATATTTGTAGCTAGTTTTTCTTCATTTTTTTAGAAGGTGTTTTTCCTAAGAAGTTTGGAATGTTGAGTGTGGTTTGGATGATGAGAGGCACATTTTGCTTATACAGTAAAACCTTAATAAATTAATAAACTCTCTAAAATAATAAAATCTTTCAGTCTCGGCTTGGGCCTTTATAAAAAATCATCAAATTTGATAAGATAATAAGATAATAATTTTTCGAAAAATCCTTTTATAAATATTAGGTCCCATTAAAACTCTAAATTAATAATTCATAAATATTACCTGTTGGAAGATGAATTTAATAAAGAAGATTTTGATTAGATCTCAAAACCCCTGAGTATGACATGTTCAGGATGATCTTGATAGTCTGAGTCAGGATTCAGTATAGAGTGTTCAAGAAGTTATATGCACCATGTATAGTTTGCAGATATAGATCAGGTTAGATTTTGAAGAAACTGAGACTCAAGAATTTTCAAGAAACCGAAGACTCGATGAAGTTTCAAAGAAACGGAAGACTCAAAGAAGTAAATCAAGACTCAAGAAGTTCTTTGGAAACCGAAGACTCAAGATGTCATCAAGACTCGAAGTCATCAAGACTCGGAAGACATCAAGACTCGTAAGACATCAAGACTCAAGAAGTTTTAAAGAAATCGAAGACTCGATAAGTTTCAAGAAATCAAGACTCGAGAATTAAATCAAGACTCAATGAGTTTGTCAAGAAATCAAGACTCAAGATGTCATCAAGACTCAAGATGTCATCAAGACTCGTAAGTCATCAAGACTCAAAAGATAATCAAGACTCGTAAGACATCAAGACTCAAGACATCAAGACTCGAGAGATAATCAAGATACGTAAAGATATCAAGACCCAAAGAGTTATCAAGACTCAAGAAGATACCGAATATTCAAGATAACCCGAATGTTCCGAGGCATTCAATAATATCTATCTCAAGACTACTAAAACCGAGAAAAACGCCAATATTCGTAAAAATAGATATTGCCCCAAACATTCATATGGCAAAAAAAGGAACTAAGTCTAAATGTTGTTTAAGGTTATCTCATTCAGATAGATTGACCAAAAAGAGCCGTTATGTTTGTCTACATTTACTGAAGACAAGAACCAATCAGAGGAAGACAACACAGCATTTTTTCGACAATCGAAAAGCGACAGACACCAAAACATGTCAAGAGTGCTATGTTCCAGACTGCAAAAAGTGGTGATTGGCTACATGAATGCATATTTCCTAAAACATGCAAGGGAGTATTCAAACCCTAAATATAGTCGTTCATCAAACACCATAAGAGGAAAATCATGAAGCTATCTCCTCCAACGGATAGTTTTTCAAGAGTGACCTTGGTGAAGTTGCCTATAAATACTAGTGACCCTTTACATTGAGAGGTCACGGGAAATTTGAAAGCAACTCAAGAGCTCATTCGTATTATTGCAAATTGAAGCACACGAAAACCCAAGAATTTCCCAAGTGTTTCACATTGGAGAGAGCTCATTCACTAAACCTAGATTGATAAGAAATATCCAAAGCTTAGTAGAGATATCCTAGCCTTTGCATTGTACTTATTGTAAAGGATATCTCATCCTAGTTGGAAACCAACCAGAAACCCAAACCCTTTGTAAGGTAGTTTGAGTGTGTTTGTTGGTGAGTTGGAGTTGTAAAGAGTTAGTAAGCTACGATTGAGTTAGCCGTAAAAACTCTAGAGAAGAAGTTAGTAAGCTACTTGTGGTAGTCCGAACACTTGTGTGTGTTGAGTTAGTAAGTCAGAGTGAGTCGACCCGAAAAACTCAAAGTAGAAAAGTGAGTAAGCTTCTGATGAGTTAGCCGAAAGCTTTAGGAAGTGGTTAAGGAATTTCTCCGAAGGTCAGAGAGAGTGGATGTAGGAGCTTGAGTCTCTGAACCACTATAATTGTTGTGTTGTTTTGCTTTCTGTACTGCATTATTATCTGTTGCATGTTTTTCATTGAAAGCATAATTCACTGATATTCAGTTGGAACCAATCCACTGAACTTGCATCAAACTAATCACAACCTTAATCACTGTTTCATTAAAAGGAAGATTTTTAGCAAAGCTAAAAACGAGAATAAACTTAGGGCCAACCATTCCGCACACTTGAGCAGCTAGAACCGAAAGTTACCAAACTGAACTAACTCTACTGAGGGTTCAGTAAGATAATTATCTGATCCAAGCATTCGGGATCTCGATAAAACTTCGAGCTCGGTTGGACTAATCTGAAACTTCGAAAGCGGCTCGAGATCATTGTCTCGATGAGACTTTAACTTTCGGGCATTCAGGCTTCTCAGGGCCAAATCATCAGGACAACCTGACCCATCTGACCTCAGTAAAAGAAAAGTTTTAAAAATCACTAACACGTGTATTCCCCCCCATACACGTGTGAGACTCGTTAGCACCGGGACCAACATTACCATTATAAATATGTTGTGTTCGATATAATAAATCATGATTAATCGAACATGTAAGAGCGACACGTGTAATATCTATTAAAATAATCATGCTCAGTGGACAAGTATTCGCTACTCAGATCAGGAAAGAGGAATTGAATGAGCCAAATCAAAAAGACTCAGACGGCCAAAAGGCTCAGATATCCTGAGGGTCAGTATGCTCGCAGCTCAGATATCCTGAAAGGCTCAGATATCCTGAGGGTCAGTATGCTCGCAGCCCAGACATCCTGAAAGGCTCAGATATCCTGAGGATCAGTATGCTCACAGCTCAGATATCCTGAAAGGCTCAGATATCCTGAGGGTCAGTATGCTCGCAGCCTAGACATCCTGAAAGGCTCAGATATCCTGAGGGTCAGTATGCTCGCAGCCCAGACATCCTGAAACCCTCAGGAATCCTGAGGGTCAGTATGCTCGCAGCACAACATTTTGAAAACTCAGGCATCCTGAAGGGTCAGAGTGCTCGACACTCAGATATCCCGAAGACCCGAACATCCTGAGGGCTCAGTATGCTCGAGGAGGACAATATTCCAACATAAAACTGACATGGTTAAAGGGGTGAACAAAGTATCCAACCGAGCAAAAGATTAATTTGGACGACCAAAAGAGTGCCTTACAGACAAGTAAGCTCCAAGATCAATCTAGAAGACGAAGTTGGGAACGTGGCAATATCACCTGGATTCTTGCATGATCCGAAGTCTCCAGCTCATGCTTGCCAACCCAGCTCATGCTTATCGGAGTGCGATAAAAGGAAGAAAAAAGAAGAAGAAAAAGGTTCAGAAAAATTTCCCAGAAAAAACTACACCCACACAAGAAATTCTCCAGAGAGGTGAGGAACAGAAAAATCCGAGTGATTATCCGCATACACAGAAACCCTAGCACTCACATGCTAACTCTCCAAATTATCTTCATCTGTAACAATTCATCTTCATAAGATGTATCAAATATTGTACGTGTAAAGCTCGTAATACCACATCCTGGCTTGGTATGCCCCCAGAGTAGTCATTTCTTGACGAACTGGGTCAACACATTCATCTTATTTACAGTTTATTTTACACGTGCATGTTTTGTTTGTGAGTCGTTCCCGAATTAGCCACATAATACTCTTCGTAAAAAATGACTCGCGACAATTGGCGCTAGAAGGAGGGTACTTCACCAAAAAACCAACCCATACACAAACCCTTAGTGAGCCGAGGCAGAAAAAAGAAATATAATGCCTCAATCTAGGAACACACAAACAGAGAGGTCAGGGCAAAGTCGACCTCATGACCGGAAAGAGGCTCAGCGCCAGCCTCATAAAGATTAGGGAGTGGAGATTACCAATCTCGAGGATATTGCAAATGACCCGGCGGCCACAACAAGGGCCATCACTTTCTTGCTACGCGCACAGAAAGAGAGAGCTGAAAAAGAGTTGGCCAAGTTAGGAAATCAAGAACATGAAGAGCGACGCTCGCGTACACCTGATAGCGAGCAAGTTAAAAAGAAAATTGCGAAGCGGGCCAGTAAAAAAACCGATGACACGTCTGATGACGAATAGCCTCAAGGGTCTAGACCATCAGCGTTTGGACGTTTGAGGCTCTCCGCCAAAGACCGAATCGGCAATAATAGGCGGCAGGATCCAGGAAAGGAACAACCAATAAAAATGCCCGCACATTCAAATCTTCATGATCATCCGCAGGCCGAACAAAAATCGGCGGGAACAAAATTGTCTATCCATCATCGATTGGGTAGTCAAGCACGGACTTGGAAAGGGGGACTGCCCCATCACGAGCATGACCCATTGGGTCCTCATGATGGGAAACAGCCCCGATCTAAATCTGTCAGTTCCACAAAAATTGCGAAAATGCAAAAAGCCATCAAGGGTTTACAGGCCGACTTGGCCGCGACCAAAGTCCACCCTCGAGCGAGCACAATACCCTGCTCGCCATTATCACCGGCTATCATGGCGGCTGAAATACAAGAGAAAGTAGCAAAGTCCCGACCGCCAATTCCCATATTCGATCTTTGAAGTCCGACCTGTGTCCATCTCGGCAAAGTGCTTTCGATTTTATGTTAGCGATGGGGGCCACAGACGCAACACAGTGCCGATCATTCCCCATGACGTTGGGTGATCGGGCACATAGATGGTTTTCTACTTTGCCAGCTGCGTCTATCACATCTTTCGCCCAATTGGGACAATAATTTTTGTCCCACTTTTCATCCATGTGTGCTCGCCCAGCGCTAAAACAAAGGTTGGGGCATTTCTCCCAACTAAAAGGTGAGTCTGATCGAGCATACATAGAAAGATTTGATAAATGTTTGTATGATGGAGCCCCCGTCGAAGAGGATGCCAAGATCCTCGTGGTGGTCGGGGGCCTGGCCCTGAATACTGATATGTGGAAGGCCATGCACCAAGACTGGCCGAACACATACTCAGAATTCCGAGCGAAGCCCAAAATTATAGCCATGCAAAATTTGCTCGCCCAATCACGATTGGGTCGAACCTACAACTAGGAAAGTTTTTGAAGAAAGTGATGAATGAAGGGGGGTACAAACCCCCGTGCTCATTCAAACCATTCAAGAAAGATCGTAAAAAAACGCCTCACTGAAGTCTTTTTGGGCGTTTCAGCGGAAACAATCTTTAACCAAATCAAAGATCGGGACATGTTGGAAAGGCTAAGAAGAATCATAATGGATAAACATCGGCTTAATGCTTCCAAATATTGTAACTACCATGAGTACATTGGGCACAATACAGAGAATTGTCGCGACTTACTCCGCCAACTTTGGAAGCTATCTGAAAGATAATCGTCTTACCCAATTCCTAAAAAAGCCAAATGAAAGAGACTCTCAAACGTAAAAAAAAAGCAAAGATCGAAGGGTAAGCGAAAAAGCCGAACAAACATCCGACAAATGATCCCGAAGAATCACGCAAGAGGTCCGAGTTATCTAAAAGAGGGCCTCCTACTGTGGGAAGAGGTCGAGAAAGTCAAGAGATTCACATGATACATCCTGAATATGGTCCAGTGGGTGGATGTTACCAGGCACCAACATTATCGAACAGACGAAAAAAGATGGAGATGAGTGCCATGCAAAGCATCCATCAAGTGAAGGTGGCGAGCACATCAGCTAGCACGCCACCTTCTCACCAAATTATGTTTTTAGAAGACGATCTCGACGGAATCATAACTCCCCACAATGACTCCTTAACCATAAGTGCTCGACTCCTCGGGTTGAAGGTGCACCGCCTCCTGGTTGACACCGGAGCGTATGCGAACATTTTGTTCGTCAACACCCTTCACCAGATGGAAAAGTAAGTTGGGGACTTGAGCAGTTATATTGAACCATGTGATCATACCATAATGGGTTTTGGGGAATCTGTAACCCGACCCTATGGCATGATTAGGTTAGGAGTCGAGTTAGAATCAACTCTGAATCCGGACATCCGACGAACTAGAATGCTAGATTTTGTAATCGTCGATGCTCCGTCAACTTATAACGGGTTTCTAGGTCGCCCGTTTATTCAGGAATTTAAAGCGGCATGTTCTACGTACTACTACTGTGTTAAATTTCCAACACAAGATGGAACGGGTAGCGTAAAAGAAGATCAGAAGAAAGCTCGAGATTGTTTGTTATCGTGTGCACCAGAAAAACAAAATATTGTCAACATGATGGAGCAAACATGGAAGATGGGTGAGTCAAGCCAGCGAGCAAATGCCTCGCCTCAATATCTTCCGACGAACATAAATTCGATGAGCACAGCTCCACGCGCGAACACAGATTGCGCGAACACAAAATCCAGGGTGGCAACTCATGCCCCAGATCTCCTTAATCAAATGAATATTGATCCGCCGAACGAGCAAACGGGCCTAGAACCTCTCATAGGCTTTGAACCCATGGAGGTTGATGACGAGCACCGGGGGTCCATTCAAGATCCTCGATGGAAGCAAAAAAGAAAGCGAGAAACACCTGTCGAACAACTGGAGTCCATCAACATCGACCCGAACAGACCCGAGTTAGAAGTGTTCATTGGTTCAGACTTACCTGAACCAATTCGAACAGAAATTATAGCTTATCTCCAAGCAAACTTAGATGTGTTCGCATGGTCGCACGAGGACATGGTTGGAATTGATCCAAAACATGCTTGCCACTCCCTCAACCTTGATCCAATACAAACTCCAATTATCCAGAAGCGCAGAAAGTTTAGTCCGGAAAAATATGCGGCAATGAATAGTGAAATCAAAAAGTTGCTCGACAACAAACTGATTCGAGAGGTGAAATGCCCAAGATGGCTTGCGAACCCTGTGCTCATTCGCAAGTCCAATGGATCTTGGAGATTATGTATTGATTTCACTGATTTAAACAAGGCATGTCCAAAAGGTAACTTCCCGATGCCGCATATCGATTATTTGGTCGATAATACAGCAGGGCATGAACTCATGACTTTCATGGATGCATTTGCTGGTTATCACCAAATACCTATGCTCCTGGACGATCAAAAGAATACGGCATTCTGCAGTGAAAAGAATATGTACTGTTGGCAACACATGCCGTTCGGATTAAAGAATGCCGGAGCAACATATCAACGTTTGGTGAACAAAATGTTCGACGAACACATCGGCCGAACAATTTAGGTATATATCGATGATATTGTGGTAAAGAGCGAACATAAGGAAGACCACATCACCCACCTCGCACAAACGTTCGATATACTCAGGAAGTACAATATGAAGCTAAATCCGAAGAAATGCAGCTTTGGGGTTCACTCAGGAAAATTCCTCGGACATATGGTCAGTCAACGAGGGATCGAAGCGGACCCAACAAAGATTCAAGCCATGCTCGATATGCAGGCCCCCAGAAATGTGAAAGAGGTCCAAAAGTTAACCGAACGTTTAGCTTCCGTAAGCCGGTTTATATCACAAACTGGAGACAAATGCAAACCTTTCTTTGATACATTAAAGAAAGGGAAATTCCAGTGGACCGAGCATTGCCAAAATGCATTCGAATCATTGAAGCAGTACCTTGCAGATACTCAGACACTGTCTAAGCCTGTCCCAGGTGAACAACTCTATCTGTATCTTGCTGCATCCGAACATGCAATCAGTGATGTGCTTGTACGAGCAGAAGGGACCATACACTTGCCCATTTACTATGTAAGCCAAGTGCTTAAGGAAGCCGAGCTCCGGTACCCTCCTTTAGAGAAATTAGCATATGCCCTCGTCATGAGTGTTCGAAAATTACGACCATATTTTTTTGATCACTCAGTCGAAGTACTGACCACTTTCCCATTGCGCCAAGTCCTCCACCGACCGGAATCTCACGCGTAGATTACTCAAGTGGGCGGTGGAGTTAGAACACCAAGATACGTTAAGCTCCATGAACAAGAATGATGAAAACGGCGGCCGCGGTATGGCCGATTTCATGGTCGAGTTAACATATCCTCAAATGCTCGAAAAAGCTATCGACCAGCCATGGCATATGTATGTTGATGGCTCATCAACAAGTTCAAGAGCCGGGAGCGGGCGTAGTTCTCATCAATGACAACCAGCAAAACATTCACAACAACCATCCGCTTTTGATTTCCCAAACCACAAATAATGAAGCCGAATATGAAGCTTTGATCATTTGGACTACGATGGCAATGACAATGGGAATTCGTGAGGTCGATGATTTATAGCGATTCTCAGATAATCGTTTATCAAGTGACAGGCGAGTACGAGGCCCGAGGCGAACAGATGGCTCAGTACCAGCAACTAGCGAAAGAGTTGCTCGAGCATTTCGAACAAGTTTTCATAGAACAATTACCACGATTGGGTAATTCGTTCACGATGCTGCTAACACGCTTGCAAACAAGAAGAGGAGTACGAACACAATGGACATTGTGGTCGTCACAACTTGTTCGCCATCAGTTCCCAGAGTTATGATCGCACAAGTGACAAGCGAACAAGAAACTTGGATGACTCCAATCCTGAGCTACTTACAAAAGGGATTTCTCCCTGAGAACAAGGCCCAAGCTACTCACCTCAGATTACAATCTGCTCGTTATACTATCATAGACGAGCATTTGTATAAAAGAAGCTTCTCACTTCCACTGTTGAAATGTATTACTCCTGAAGAGGGTCGTGTACTTCTAGAACAAATCCATGAAGGAGTATCACGGAAATCATATGGTGGGGCTCGCCCCTGGCGCAAAAATAATCAGACAAGGTTATTATTGGCCAACCCTCAAAAAAGATTCGCTCGCGTATGCTCGCGCATGCCATAAGTGCCAGGTACATGCTCCACTCATTCATAGCCCACCTGAAGAATTAGTGTCAGTTTATAGCCCATGGCCATTTGCTAAATGGGGGATCGATTTGATCGGCCCATTTCCTACTGGCACGTCGGGAGTAAGATGTGTTGTAGTTGCCGTTGATTATTATACTAAATGGGCGGAAGCCGAAGCCATTGTCAAAATTACCGAACAAAGAATGTGGAATTTTGTTTGGAAAAATATCATTTGTCGTTTTGGACTCCCCCAATCATTAGTAACTGATAACGGCAAATATTCGATGGAAGTGAATTCGAGATTTAATCGTGCTCATTTGGGCATAAAAACATTATTAAACTCTGTATTATCCCCAATCAAACGGATAAGTTGAAGCCGTTAATAAAATTATCAAGCATACCCTCAAGGCCAAACTTGATAGTTCCAAGGGGGTGGATGGGCTGAAGAGTTGCCTGAAATATTATGGGCCTATCGAACAACTTTCAGAACATCAATCAACTGAGACCCCGTTTGCCTTGGCATTTGGTGCGGAAGCTGTTATACCCGCAGAAATCAAGATTCCAAGTCATCGAACAATGACTTTTGGAGAGCACATCAATGACGGTGCCCCTCCTCGAAAGTCACGAACTGTTGGAAGAAAGAAGGAAGGACGAGGTCGATTTCAAGAATGCTTTGTGTATAAAAAGAGATCGAGAGAAGTTCTACAACTCCAAAGTCCAAACACGCAGTTCAATGTGGGGCGAAGCCGGTTTTAAAGGGGCAACGGGGTATCAAGTGGTGTGTTCGGCCGAGCATGGGAAGGTCCGCTCGAGTTCTGAAACGTTTGCTAAACGGGGCCTATGACTTGGAAGACCTGAATGGAGTCCCATTGTCCTACTCGTGGAATGCATCAAATTTGAAAAAATACTATCAATAATAGCGAGCATGGTCGGCCGAACAAAATCGTCCACACAGCTTTAGCGAGCATAGTGTTGGCCGAACAAAATCGTCCACACAACTTTAGCGAGCATAGTGTTGGCCGAACAAAATCGTCCACATAGCTTTAGTGAGCATAGTGTTAGCCGAACAAAATCGTCCACACAGCTTTAAGCGAGCATAGTGTTGGCCGAACAAAATCGTCCACACAGCTTTAGCAAGTATAGTGTTGGCCGAACAAAATCATCCACATAGCTCTAGCAAGCATAATGTCGGCCGAACAAAATCGTCCACACAGCTGAAGTGATCATAGTTGGCTGAACATAATGGCCGATGTAGCTGAAACGAACACAAAGGGCCGAACATAATCAGCCATTCAGTTCAAACGAGTAGGACAATCCTGAAAGAAGAACACTTTATGTTCGACACATATTTTCAGGAAAAGAAATGCTGGCCAGCACTATCGAAAGACAGAAGATACGTGTCAGATCGAGTTGTCAATAGAAGATACGTATCAGAACAAGTTGACAAGTGGTGGCGAAATGCAGCGAGGATGAGTCAATCTTTAAGCGAGAGTCGCCTAAAAAGTTGAACAGATGTCAAAAGGAGCAAAAGTAAAAAGACCAATTTAGCTAAGCCCTAACTTGGGATAGTTCTATAAATAGGGGCATATTGATAGCTGGAAAAAGCTGAGAAAAAACATATGAAGAAGAAAAAAGGAAAAATATTACAATTCTCAGGAGGAGGTTGGTTTAGTATGCCCCCAGACGTAGAAGAATCTAGCTCTCGATTCAGCAAACATTCAGCTGAATCGAGCATCTGTTCTGATATGAGCCTTTTACCCCATATACATCACGAGCACAGGTGGAAGCTCATTGCCGGACTCAAGATGCTCGGCAGAGTTATGGTTGCCACTCCACGTTACTCAATTGCTTATCGCGAGAGTAAGTCATTAGTCCCTTATGCATCCCCAAAATCTCCTCCGAAGGGGAGGGATGTCATAGTGTCCGCTCGAAGTAATATGCGGACGCTGATGCTCAGGCATCTATTAAAGGGGACGGAATGGTGCGAAATAACGTTTTGCTAAGATTGATATAAAGCGGAAAGCGAGCATGCTCGCCACATGCTCATGTCCGCACCTCCTCAAGATAATCACAACTTGTCCGGGAGGGACAAAAGCTTATCTTCTTCTTTGCGCTGAGCATGTTATTCTTGATCAAGAAGGGTAGACAGATGATGTGCCACATCCTTGTCAACATCAATTCTACGACAAGTTGAGGCCGGTTCAGGTCTACTCAAGACAAGGTTTAAATTCAAAACCCTAGTCCGATATCTATAGTTGTGTAATAGATTAGTCTTCTTCAAATTTGAAGGTTGTAATAGAATACAAAGTGTTGCAAAAAAAAAAAGAAAGATATATGTACTTTTGTTCGCGAGATTTTCTAGTTCAAGCCTATTTGAGGTCGCACCTAAAATGGACGACCGAACAAAGACGAAAACGAGCCCAAGTCTATGTTCACCGAAGAACGAGTTCAGACTCGATTCCCCGACAAAAAAAAACGAGTAATGGGTACGCAAATGATGCAAAAGATGACTCAGACTTACAGATACCCGTGAAGACAAAACGGGTGATGAGTCTTGGGTCGCAGACTAAATAAGACGGCCCTAAGACGAAGTGATCGCACCTAAATAAGACGATCGTGGCACCAAGAAAGGGGGTTCATAAAGTAACCCATCCGTCGCACCTAAATAAGACGATCAACCAATTGCAACGTCGATAAGACAATCAAAACCGAAAAAAGTCGAGGGAGTTAGCAAAACCCCAATGTTCAATTCATTCGTAAGAAAAGGCAAAGACCGAAAGCAACAAAGCGAACACAAAGCAACAAATCAAACATCAAGCAACACCAAGATCAATTTTCATCCTCAACAATTATCAAACAATAAGGTTAGAGGAAAAAATTCAAGATGTAATTCATCCATTCAACAGTAAATATGTTCGAACAAAAGAGAAGCGAACAAAGAAAAAAAACTACAAGTATTAAAGACATTGTTCGAATAAAAAGTGAAGAAGACAAAAAATTACACAACGTATGTTCGACAAAACAAAAATAACATCAAGGAGCAAATTTATAATTGGGGGTAGACGGGAGAGAGATGTCGAACAAATTGTGCTCAAATTTCTCAAAGAACAACTCCTTCAAGATGGTCAGTACCAAATGCTCGCCAGAAGGTACATTCTCGCTTTCGGTCACAGAGGTCCCTTTTGCTCGGCCGCACCTGACGGTCCGAACTTCGAACTCACCAAGATTTTGGCCAAAGAACATCAGCAGTATTCATGTCTGAGCCATCTTCCTCATCCAAAATAGGATCATCAACTTTGATCCCTTCAGGAAGAATGGAGAAATCACACAGATCATTCAAATCTGACATTGGAAGGTTGCGATCCGGGTGGGTTGATCGTATCAGTCTTCTTGGCCGGATATAAGAGGGGCAATTTGTTCGCTGTTGGATGCATGGGGAACAGACCGGATAGCATCGGCGAAGGCACAAATGCAGGAGAAGTTGGACATGGAATCAACATACTCATCATCGTGTAGCTTTGAATTTTCGAGACCCAAACGAGTGTTGGTCTCCTCGTGATGATGATTTTGTTGGCGGCAGCGTCCCTCTCATTTTCCATGGCCTCGGCGCTTGACTTCGAGTCTCTGACTCAACATTCATTTCCTCGAGAGCTCTTCCATTATCTTGGCCCTCCTCCTGAGAGTGAATCAGCTCCTCCTTCGTCTGGCGAGCATCCTCCTGAGCCAGGCGTGCATCTTCCTGAAATCGGCGAGCATTTTCCTGAGCCTTCCGGGCATTCTCCCGAGCTTTAGTGAGCATCGGCTTGTCTTGAGGGCTTGTCCCTGAGCCAACCTCAGTTCATCCTGAGTCCTGTTCAGCTCGCCCACCTTTTCTTCGAAGTTCCTGATCAAAGCCAAGTAGTTGGCATGGAGGTTAAGCGGACTCGGCATAAAGCTTTCTCAAGGGCGACCATAGATTGTACCTGAAGCACCGGACCGAAGCATATTTTCGAGGAGTGGGACCCGTAGTGGACTCTTCCAAATCGGTGGTCCATGCTTTCGAATCGAGTCTGGCATGCTTTCTGAACATGTTCAGGGATGCCCGGAACCTTGCGAACACTAGGCGAGCAGAAGTAGTTCTTCAGATTGGGCATCAAAGGCGATAACCTGCTCAACCTACATAAATATCCGAGCAAATAAATATAAAAAAAAGCCGAATGTATAACCAAAGCAAAAGCAGATCGAACAAAATGTACTGCTCACACACGCGGATCCCATCCCAAGAATGATTTATCCTCGGGGACCGGCTCGATTCAACGAGTCCATGATCGGGGTCCAGCGGGAGGTGGAGAAGATGTGCCAACCTCCATTTCAAAGATCTCAGGAAATTGACCGACCCGGAGGCGGCGGCCGCTCTGATCACCTCGGCGAGGGGTCCGAAGTCACTCTAATCGGCATCGAAGATTGCGTCGAGCCTATTTGCTCGGCCAAGGCCCGAGTTTGTTCGCTCGGCCCCTGCTCACCGATTTCCACCCTCGGTCTCTTCGGCGACGAAGCTTGTTCGCCAGCCCCTTGCTCGGTCGAACGAGCACTCCTTTGAGCTCGGCTCGATTCCCCAGGGTCGGACGCGGATCGGCTTGCCTGCTTTCGCCTCCCTCTCTGCTTATCACGAGCCTCCCTCGGCTGAATCCGAAAGTAAGCTCTGTGGCCTTTTTCTCCGAGCCATCTCAGTATGTTCAGATGTACTCACAACAATGGTCACAGCAGGAAAAGCTATAAACAAAACAATTCATTATGCACAAATGGATAACAGCGAGCAAAATGGCACAAAGCTTATACAAATAAAAGAGGCAATCCTTACCAGCGGGATTAACAGCAACAAGATGATGAGGAGGTACGAATAGACCTCCTTTCTTCCTCTGATCGGCGGTATTCAGAGTTCTCACAGACCGTTCCGAGCGAGACTCCAGATCAATTTGCCAAACGCTGCTAAAATAGCCATCGTTGGTCTCCTTATCCGTCGCAACTGGAATCCCTGAAATAAAGAACGAGTTAAAATCAGTTCAAATCGAAGAACGAAAGACACAAAATCACTTACTTCGGTACACCCCGAAGTCAGTAGGGATGTCTAAACGAGCATTTGGTTCGCTTCCAGAGGCCGGGCTCTTCCAATCACCCCCAACGAACCAAAACTTTTCCTTCCAATCATTGATTTTGTTCGGCACATCCTCAATGATTTTGCACTTGGCATTGGCTTGCATGAACAACCACCCGTGTTCACCCCTCGGACGGGTCAAGTTCACCAATCGAGCAAGTTCAGCAGCTGAGGGATAGTATATTGGCTTCATCTTGCCGAACAAAGTCAGGAAGCTCATAATCATGTGCCACCCATTCGGCTTCAGCTGCGTGATGGTAATGTTCCATTCCACGAGCAAGCGGGTGATGGCCGGATGGAGGGGAAATCGAAGGCCAGCTTCCATTATGTCTAAATTTACAGCAACACAACCCTCAGGGGGCTGGTCGGCCCGCTCATTAGGACCCGGTGCCCAGAAAAAGATATCTTTTGGGGTTTCATAATTCCTATCTGTTAGAAAGTGAGCATATCTCAAGATCGATTATGCTCGCTATCTTGCTAGCTGGGTACTCATTCTCAACCCTAATCCTATGGGGTTGCTCGGGCAAATTAAAACTATAACGAGCACTATACTCATTATATGTTGGACTATGAGGGACACCAACAAGTATATCAAGCTCAGAGTTTTGCCCACCAACTACCCCTATGTTCGATTCGGTTATATTTATAGCCATCAAAATTTCCCCCCTCACCACATCGTCATTTCTATCTACACAGGCATTATCAACAGCCCTAGACCCAATTTGAATTTGGGGCAAAGAATTATCACTTGAATCGTCCGAAGAATTATTGCGAACCAAGTCCCTATCCAATTCATTTAGGGCTTCGTCGGAATCGGAGGAAAGAACGGCAAACGGTTGCCGAACTTGCCAATGAATTCCGGAACCCGAGACATTCATCTCCGGAGCATTTGCGTCGCCATGGGGGATTCTACTGACAGAGGGGGAAGAAGAGGAACTATGGTGGTCTGATTCTATGGGAACAGAAGAATTTGAACGAGAGGCCATAATCACAATTAGAGAAAGAATGCAGCGGTTACCTGAATAAAATTCTTCACCGGAATGATGAAGCCCTCGCCGGAAATTTTCAAACACAGAAAAGATTGAAAGACAGAGGCAAAAAGAAGAAGGAAGGAGAAAAGGGTTTAAGGCGGAGAAACGAGGTATATATAAACATTGAATTCAATTTCAAAAATCCAGCACAGAATACGAAACGATGTCAATTATGGCCCAATAAAATTTTAACAGCTTGGCCCCCAGTTGAATACAAAGTGACCCGGCTGGGGGGTATTATTGTGTTCGGTATAATATATCATGATTAATCGAACACGTAAGAGCGACACGTGTAATATCTATTAAAATAATCATGCTCAGTGGACAAGTATTCGCTACTCAGATCAGGAAAGAGGAATTGAATGAGCCAAATAAAAAAGACTCAGACGGCCAAAAGGCTCAGACATCCTGAGGGTCAGTATGCTCGCAGCTCAGATATCCTGAAAGGCTCAAATATCCTGAGGGTCAGTATGCTCGCAGCCCAGACATCCTGAAAGGCTCAAATATCCTGAGGATCAGTATGCTCGCAGCTCAGATATCCTGAAAGGCTCAGATATCCTGAGGGTCAGTATGCTCGCAGCCCAGACATCCTGAAAGGCTCAGATATCCTGAGGGTCAGTATGCTCGCATCCCAGACATCCTGAAACCCTCATGAATCCTGAGGGTCAGTATGCTCGCAGCCCAGACATCCTGAAACCCTCAGATATCCTGAGGGTCAGTATGCTCGCAGCACAACATTTTGAAGACTCAGGCATCCTGAAGGGTCAGAGTGCTCGACACTCAGATATCCCGAAGACCCGAACATCCTAAGGGCTCAGTATGCTCGAGGAGGACAATATTCCAACATAAAACTTACATGGTTAAAGGGGCGAACAAAGTATCCAACCGAGCAAAAGATTAATTTGGATTTACCAAAAAGAGTGTCTTCTGCACAAGTAAGCTCCAAGATCAATCTAGAAGACGAAGTTGGGAACGTGGGCAATATCACTGGATTCTTGCATGATCCAAGTCTCCAAATCATGCTTGCTAACCCAAATTTCATGCTTATCGGAGTGCGATAAAAGGAAGAAAAAAGAAGAAGAAAAAGGTTCAGAAAAATTTCCCAGAAAAAGCTACACCCACACAAGAAATTCTCCAGAGAGGTGAGGAACAGAAAAATTCGAGTGATTATCCGCATACACAGAAACCCTAGCACTCACATGTTAACTCTCCAAATTATCTTCATCTGTAACGATTCATCTTCATAAGATGTATCAAATATTGTACGTGTAAAGCTCGTAATACCACATCCTGGCTTGGTATGCCCCCAGAGTAGTCATTTCTTGACGAACTGGGTCAACAAATTCATCTTATTTACAGTTTATTTTACACGTGCATGTTTTGTTTGTGAGTCGTTCCCGAATTAGCCACATAATACTCTTCGTAAAAAATGACTCGCGACAAAACATTATAGTAATTGCTAAAATATGAATCTATTGTTACTTGATTTTTCTTAAAATATAAATCTAATTGGATTTCATCCCTAACTTTTTTAATTGCAGCCAAGAGTTCTGGTGTCGAGTTCTCTAGTTGCAATAAAAAATTGTGAAGAGTTGTTGTCGCGCTCAAAGCCTCATTTCTCATGACTGATTCCAATGGTATTGAATCATCTTCAGCTTCATCATTAGTAGGATCTTCAATAATATCAGCAATAACTTCCTCTAAACTTTGAACCATTGAACATTCATCATTTTCACCCGGATAGTCCACCAATTTGTTGACGTTCATTTCATTGCGATAACCATCGTCCTTGACCATATTCTCAAGCTCATGTAGGCTTTCTTCAAAGTTTGTCTCACTTGAGTCGCTTGAGATTTCTTCATTTGAACGGATTTTGCAATGCCGAAAGCAATTTGCTATCGACACTTGAGAAACATTGGTTGTCCAAGCGGAGACTGCAAAATTGATGACATCTAAAACATTAATCTTTTCAGGATCAGGTAGCCCTAACTCATGACCTTCCAGTAGATTTTTGTAGAATCTCCTACGATAGTGCATCTTGAAAGCTCTAATTATTCCTGCATCACATGGTTGAATCTTTGATGTCATGTTAGGTGGCAAAAAAAAACAACTCAACATTCCGTAACCCTTCAATATTTTTTGGATGGGCTGGACAATTGTCAACCATCAACAAGATTCTTTTGCCCTTCATTTTGTGATCAAACCAGCGAACATATTCATCAAAAAACACACTAGTCATCCATGCCCTATTGTTGGCACGATAATGACAATTGATGATGCTCATGTTGATATTTTTGAAGCAACGTGGCTTTGCATATTTTCCAATAATCCATAAAGGAATTTTTTCCGAACCATCCTCGTTGCAACAAAGAACAATTGTAAGCCTTTCTTTGTATTGCATTCTTCCCTCAAGTTGCTTGGTTGCAAGAGAGTGATCAGCTTGTAACCTGTAAAACAGACCTGTTTCATCCAAATTAAAAACATCCTTCATGGGAAATTGGTTTGTTTTCTCCCTTATAGCATCCAGTTTCATTTCCATGTCCTGCATGTTAACCGAACCACTTTCTCCAAAATGATGGAATGATTTAATACCATGTCTTACCTTGAATTTTTAAGCCAACCTTGAGAAAATTGATGTTCAGGAGGGTGTTGAGGATACAAAAGCTTCATTATATCCTTTGCTTTCTCCAAAATAAGTTCTCCAGTTATGTTGATTCGATCTTGGTACTTAAGAAACAATTCATAAAGAACCTTTTCCATATCTGGATATTTCGCCGATTTGTGTCGCTTAATATCCCCACCCTTCTCAAAGTTGGCTGAAAGGTATTTCGATGATCTCTTGAGAGTGTTTGATATTGTACCTTGACTAACTTTCAAACGATATATTTCATCAACCCACTCTTGTAAATCTTTTTGAGTGCATGTGGGACGGTCTCTCTTATACTCACATAATGCTTTACGCATTTGATCATTCATGGATGATTTTACGATGCCTTTTAGATGAGAAGACATGGTGGGTTTTATGAATTATTTTATTTCCATGTTGAGATTTATATAGTATATGTTTCATTCATCATGCATGAATATATTTAATTGGCTATAATAGTTATTTTGTTGGAATTTACTAGCACGTAAACACGTAAAACATGAGCAGCGGAATTAAACAGTTCACCAGCAACGAACATATAATTGCATAATTGAAACACGGATAAACATAAATAAAATCCTTAAAGTGCTTCGTACACTGATTCCTCTACTATGGTACCACGTAACAATCATTCACCAATTCGCTCAGATTCGCCAATGTTGAATCCCAAGATAAATTTGCTAGGAAAAAACTAGAGATTTTATGGAGAAATAAATTTCTTGTGTTTATTCTAGATCCCAAGGACTCATATATATAGAAAAGACTTGGCTTAAATCCTAAGAAATTTCCAATTAGGAAAAAGATTCAGGTATATCTTTAATCAAATCCCATAAATATGATTTCCATATATATATATTTTTTTCTACAATAATATTCCATATATTATTATTGGGAATCCTATTTAATTAAATTCAATCCAATTTAATTAAATAATAATAATTAATTCTAAATATAATTAATTTTTATATTCTTCATAAATTAAATATTAATATCTAATATAATATTTAATCAACCAACTATAATTGGTAAACAATTGTTACTTGTTGTGTGACCTATAGGCCATCGTATATCGAGTAATTAGTCAAACTAACGGTCTTAATTGAACCCTATACAATAAATCAGACATTCTCAATATACGAGGTACGCTGTGAGGAATTCTACAACTACCTGTAACACGTAGGCTATTGTGATATCTTCCCTTCATTTGCAAATACTCGATTAAGTCTTAAACATGATGAAGTGTCTATTCAAATAACTTAATCATATAATCTCTAATCACTAATTGATCACGTATGTCACACTTGGGCACAAAGTTTAAGTTGACGTGCATCAACCGATGACTTAGATCCAATTATGATGAGAAGATGAGTATTCTCTCTAAATCCACATTGAGGAATTAATCATATTCTTGGCTCAACTACCACGCACATGCATTTCGTGATGAACACAATCCAAGTCATATCTACCCATGGAAGGGTGCAAGCGTCGGTCATGGTCAAAGTTCATCACTCCACACATGTCGTGCGCATTGACCTCAAGTTAAAGGAGTATCACATCACTCCCACTAACTGAGACACCCGTAGACACATGTTGTGAAATGGGAAAAAAAAGTTAAGGCACAAAGTGCTAAGAGAAATAGCATATTAGTACACTCCCTTTTTTCAATTACATCTAGCTACAAAATCAACCTCTTAATTGTCTTAAATACCCTTCATTTCCCCTTGCCTAAACCACCTGCAATCGATTTGACAGTTTCTGCAGCAAAATCAATCAATGAACAGTAATTTCCTTTTAATATTACATTTTTTACTTTTGACTCATTTATTATAATTTTGATTAATTTTATACCCACACAAATTTAAATCTCTATTTCCAAATGACCTCTTTTTCAGTAAAATTCTTCCTTTCTTTTTTATATTTTCTTTTACATTTTTCAAAATTTGTTATTTTTACGTTTTTTTTAATTGCAGAATTATTTTTTTTTTTTTTTTTGACATCATGAATTATACACTCACTTACTAAAAGTGTGAATTTTTTTATCAAAAGTGTAAATTTTTCAAACAAAAAGAACAATTTTTTAAAGAGTAATGAAAATTTTATACGTAAAGTGAATTTTTTCTGTGCATTGTGAAACTTTTACTTGTAAAGTGAACATTTTTTTATAAATAAAGTGAAAAAAATTTTCAAAAAATTACAGGGAAACAAGATGAATTAATAAATAATTTAACATTCATCAGTCCAACACAAAGTCCAAAAAAACACAAAGAACACAGAAATTCAAAAGAAGAGAAGCAAAGTGTCAGAATTCATAAAGTTCACTAATCTCCATAACCAATTTCTGTAAAAATGCTTTACAAACCCAAAATTATAACCAATTCAAAATATATTCTTGAAATAAAAACTTGCCTAATCTATACAAGGAATAAATTAACTAATAATTAATACAATCCTTTAATTGTGGACAAATCAAATTATAATAAAAAACTCAACCATTGTCCATCTGCCACAAGTTTTCTGCAAAATCCATCTTTACGCTTATTGATCTGGTGTTTCTCTACCATTTTTGCAGTGTCTGCTAGCAAATTCCTCTCAGAAACACCCACACACAACACCATACACTGATAAATCCCAAAAGATTGATCAATCATCAGTTAATTTTACAAATCACACACAAGAAAACAAAATAATACATCAAAAATTCTGTAAAATTATGGACCACAAAATCATATCGCATGCCAAAATTTTTACCTTGAGAATATCAAAGGAGTTGGTGAGAGAAGAATTGTACGAATCTGGTTCCTCATCAGAGCTCTCTGCACAAAATCATAGATCTGGATCTAATTTTCAGCATCCTCGATTTAGGAATTCTGGATCTTCGTTCCAGCACATGGCCCAGATCTATAAATCTGGATCTATTTTTATCACCGCCAAAAAACCCACACACACCGTGGTGGAAGAGGAGCGGCGGTAGGGGAGGCAGTGCGGTTCGGTGGAGAAGAGAGGCGGCGGTGCGGTTCGACGGTGGATCTGATAATTTGAGAGATAATTTTGGAGGGGCAGTGTGGCGGTGGGGAAGAGTGGTGGCGGGGCGGTGCAGTGGGGAAGAGGGTTCGGAGGCCGCGCGACAGAGGAGTGGTGGCGGAAGGTGGAGATGAGGCTTCACACAAAATTTTAGAGAGAGAGAGTGGGTGGCTTAGAGAGAGAATGAGTTTTGAAAATGAATTGTGAGAAAAACTGACATATTGAGATAAATGAAAGACATGAGCCGGTAATTTCAATTAGGGACATTCAAGTCATTTTAGTGGTCATTTTGTAGTTGAATGTAAGTGGTAAAGCAAATGTAGTGGCATGCGATATGATTTTGTGGTCCATAATTTTTACCTCCAAGGTATATGTGCATCCATCATGAGATACCCAATATCTCGTAGTAAATGAGATTTTACTACATTCTCTAAGAGTATAATGCAGATCACACATCAGTCTCAATTGCATCATCAATATCACATTCATGATGATCCTTGATCGGGGCTATTTGAGAATCATGCTTAAGTCATCTAAGTTCTCACATCCTCAGTGACATCAATAATTCATGGGAACACAAATAAGAATAAATGCAAACAACCAAACATAATATTCAAACAAGTGTAATGTCATACATTTAATATTAAATAAACAATAACATTAAAACTAAAACTGAATATTATCTTAGTATTATGTCCTCACAATAGGATTGTCTCTAGGACACTAACACTAACATATTTAAGTGCAACGAATTAATGTAAACATGTATATTTAAGTAATTCCAATGAATTAATACATGCGTCCATGAATATAATAGTTAATTGTATACAATGAATTGATATTATACATGAATATATTTAATTAGTTACAAAAAATTGGTTGATGCATGAATATAATTAATGAAACATATATGAATTCATTTATTTTCAACACATATGTACTAAATTTGCTGAATTTAAAAAGTCTCTCTTTTAATTAATAAAATATTAATTTATCAATATATTAATATATTTCTAAATTAATAAAATTTCATGGTCCTAATGTTATTAATTTATATAGATTTTACTGTATATTTTTTACCCTTTAATTCCTAGGGATGTCTCGACGTAAAAGAACATCTACCAATCAATGAATCGTTGATTAATGTCATCAATTTTTTGTTGATTTCCCTATTATGGACAAATAAAATAAAAAAGTGAAGATAATTTTGAACATGTTTGTAATGGATAAACTTGGTTTCCCATGACACATGCCTCCATTTATAGTTCAATTTTCTTTTAACTCAACTTGTATAACAAAAATTTTGCGTCTCTTTGCTCCATAAAAGCATTTAAATTCTCTATTCCAATCAAACAACTAGAACTCGAAGCATAATCTACACGAATATAATAAGGTTAAAATGGGTTATTGTAGTATTTATTATAGGCGTTAAATATTTATTATAGTATTTTAATGGGTATGAGAATAAATCTTTGTGGTCATGGGGTTGGAAAGTCATTATTACAGTAAAAACATGTGAAATCATTGTCTTAGGATGTTCCGCTAGCTTTAGAACAATTTGGACAGGCTAAAATGTAGAAATGTTCATCTAATTTTATAAATTTTACTAGTATTTTCACCTGTGTGACACACGGATTTAGAATTATATTAATGTTTAAATTCATTTTATTATTAAGTAATTCTTTTGTATATTTATGTACGTTAATTTAATAATTATAGTTTTGTACTTGTAATATAAAAATTATAAAATTGTATATATCGAATTTTAATACACGTCTGATATGGATTATTAATAAAATCATTGTGTTGTAATATGTTATTGAATGATAAAATAACTTAATAAATTGATTGCTTATACAATTGAATTACCAAAAAAAAAACATGATTAAGATATATTTTGCGCATAAGCAAATACATGAATTACTTAAATAGATACACATTACAAATTTTGAAAGACTTCCTAATGTACAACATTTTTTTGTAGATCGAGTATGTTCACCATCTTCGTCACAAATAAAAATTTTGTGATTAGTCACTCTTGAAACTGCAACATACAATTGGCCATGACTACAAACGGGCTTTTTCAACAATAGTCCAACTTGATAGAGCGATTAACCTTGACTTTTATTTATTTTCAGGTCGTAAGATATGATCAAGGTAATTTGTCTTCTTTGAAACCTAATGGTAACCTCATATCTGATGGAGTTGATGACATTATTTGAATCATAACTTTATAGCTTTCATTGCTTCAATTTTTTGCTTCTAAAACATGTAAACCAAGCTTAGTAATTATCAGTTAAGTAACATTACACAAACCAAGTGAATGATCCATATTTCTTAACAACATTACATGAGTGTCAACCTTCAGTTTTAGCTTGTGATTAGGAACTCCTGAACACCTTATTCCATTTTGAAACTCTAGGGTGTGTACATCAACTAATACGTCGACATTTGAATTGGACTTGCATGCACTGTCCGACCTTAAATACATTTTTGACTCACCAGAATTCAATGAAAACATATGATTCATAATGTCAACGACATCAAGTGTCGATGTCAGTATAGTACGATCCTTCAAAAAACTCATATCGCGCACTTAAAGGACAAATAAGTACTTTAAATTATTTGGAACTACCTATTCTAAACTCTTCAACCTCGAGACATTTCAGGTTGAAGCTAAGCCTTGGTAGCATTATGTGATGAAGAAAGTACTACCAAATCTAAAATTTAAATAAAGAAAATATCAGTATGTGTCACAAACTACATAAACGTAAGATAATTTAGATATTTTGTTATTCACTATTTGGTTTACCATTAAAAAAAAAATTTCTACAAAATTGCACTATTAAAACAGGCGGTTCCTATCTAGCGTTCCTAACATGTGCCTCCATCTGATCTGTATATTCCTCCCAAAATGAGCAGTGCATTCAAGTCCTACAACATTAACATAACATTTGTATGTGTAAAGTAGGTTTTTTTTTTTAAATACAACACTTAATTGAATCATTGTAAAAGTATAATTGATCAATACTATATGTCTTCGAGTACGATCTCCATCAATTTTGTCTCTGCAACATTGCTCATGATTTGTTTAGGTATATTGACACTCACAACTCTACCAATAACATCCATAAAGATCAAAATTAAAACATTTTACCAAACATTTCAACTTCATTGAGATCTTCAATGTCGGAGAGATAGTTGAATTGCTTGAAATTGTACATCAGCGAGGGAAAAATATTTGGGTTATTGTATAAATATGATCGACTTTTTGTTGATGTAATGCAGTATTTGTTGTTTGTTAAACACGAAATTCTTGATTGCGTACAATATTTCCCTCAATCAACAGTGTGGAAAACCTATATTATATGTTTTTTATTTATCATTACAAAAAGAATCATAGTTAGTGACAAAAAAAATAGTGACAAATGAAAATTTGTCATTAGAAACACACATATAGTGACAACAATTGGTTATGCTACAGAATAACATAGGGTAGCATAACCAATTTTTGTCACTATATGTGTATTTTTAGTGACAAATATTCATTTGTCACTAATTATTAATCTATAATTCTTTTTGTAGTGATAAATGGAGAACATATAATATAGGTTTTCTCCAATCTTGATTGAGAGAAGATTGTACGCAATCAAGAATTTTGTGTTTAACAAGAACAAATACTGCATTACATAAACATAAAGTTGATCATTTTTATACGATAAACCATAGTTATTGAGGTCATTGATGAGAATTTTCCCTCGCTGATGAACAATTCCAAGCAATTCAACTATCTCTTCGACATTGAAAATTTTAACGAAGTTAAAATGTTTGGTAAAATGTTTTAATTTTGATATTTACTGATGTTATTGGTAGAGTTGTGAGTGTCATATACCTAAAAAAAGTAACGAGCAATGTTGTAGAGACAAAATTGATGGAGATCGTACTCGAGGACACTTAGTAATGATCAATTTTACTCTTACAATGATTCAGCTAAGTGTTTTTTTAAACCTACTTTACACATACAAATGTTATGTTAATGTTGTAGGAGGACTCGAATGCGTTGCTCATTGTGTGAGGACTATGCAGATCAGATGGAGGCATATGTTAGGAACACTAGACAGAAACCACCTATTTTAATAGTGCAATTATGTAGGGCAATTTTATTTTTTTTATGGTAAACCAAATAGTGAATAACAAAATATCTAAATTAACTTATGTTTTATGTAGTTTCTGACACATACTGATATTTTCTTCATAAAATTTCAGATTTTTTCGTACTTTCTTCATCATATATTTAATGCTACCAAAGCTTAGCTTCAACTTGAATGCCTCGAGGTTGAAGAGTTCAAGAAGAGGTAGTGCTAAACAATTTAAAGTACTTGTTCATACCTCATTAATTTTTTTTAAAATTGTACACATAACTTTTTTGTGATATTTTTAAAAGTTTGATGATGACTCTACTCTAATGATTCTTGTGAGTTCAGTTTCGGTTGCATCTGCTACAACTAAAGAACAAACCACTGAGAATCTTAATATCAAGACTATAGAACAGTTGACTCAAGACAGAGAGTTATATTTGTAAGAACTTAAATACTTTATGTAGGTCCCGAACGGGTTTCAGTGAGGGTGGAAGTCTAGAGGGGAGGGGTGAATAGACTTCCAAAACTTTTTCGTGGATCAGGTAAGCAAGTAATCCCGATCAGAGTGCGGAGTGAATCAGTATGGACTGATATCCGACTTACTGATTTGTCAAGCAAATCAGTTCGGCGTCTATCAGTTTAACTGATGGTGCGGAAGATTAGTTAACCCGTGTGAAAACCAGTTTTAATCAACTAAGGATTTTGACCAGTAGAGTTCAGATCAGATGACAAGGGCGTCAAACTGATCAGATCACTAGCTTGATGCTAATCTGATTCAGGTACAGAATATGCATGCAGATAACAAGAGTAGTGTGCAAGTAAGTGTGAAGGAATGTAAAGGCACACAATTTATAGTGGTTCGGACAACTTGTCCTACATCCACTCTTCCCTATCAGCAGGAGCACCAACTTAGCCAACTGGACTTAGATTATTGTGTTAGTACAACACAGTACAACCAACAGATGTTTCACGAGTTCTCACTCAACCAATCCCAGAAATCTAATCTAGAAACCCTAGGCAGAAATCTTGCTATAACAAACTTAACCCAACTTTTGTTTGGGTATAAGATTTGTGTTGTTCCAACTGGAATACTATCCTCTCTTTTGAGTAGCCTTAAGCTAGAGGATAAGTATTCTATGCTAAGAACTATGGGATGAACACTTAAGAATAAATCTTGAATTCGTGTTCTTCGTGCGGAAATCTTGAGAGCTTGAGCTTGAATATAATTTCCGTTACCTTACTCTGAAGGTTGATCTCATATTTATATGAATGAAATCGAACTAGCCGTTGGAGAGCAATTCGAATTTTGGTCTATTTTAGGTAAGCTTGCAGAGTTGATATGATTTTCATCAGAGCCGACATGGCCGAAAGCGTGCAATTTTGTCCTTTCTAGCCGTTGAACTTTAAGCCTTCAACCCTGAGTCCCATCAGTTCCATACAAACGTGTCGATCTCTCATTGGCTAGCAAGTACCATGAATGCTAGTCTTGATAGATCTAAATGCTTGTTGTCTGATCGATTTGTTTGAAGTAGGTTGTAACTTTCTGAGTTAAACCTTTCTTGGAACTGAACAAATCAGATAAACTGATTTGTCTTACTTGAAGTCTTCAACTGTAAGTTGTCTTAACTCAACTTACTGACTTTATCTGATGTACTTCGATCTGGTCTTCATTCTTGATATCTTCTTCATGACTCCAGATAGGTTCTGATCTTCGCTTCTGATCTTTACTTCTAATCTTCAAGACTTAGAACCACTTACATTGAGTTCCCCCTCAATGTGTGATCTCTTCTAACTTTACATCAGTTGTTCTATACAATGATTATCAACTGGTCAACTTAGTTCTTAAGCTAAATCATCAGTCAGCTAATATTTTATGACTGGTCCTATTACATCTGTTTTGGAACTTTTATCAAAACTTAATAAATTTCCCAACAGTTTCCCCCTTTTTGATAAAACCAAAACATATGAGAAACCAACATCAGTTGATAAGTATAAAGCATGTAAAGACAGATAATCAGAAGACAGTGAGAGATTGTCTTAGGATCAGAAAAGGTATTCAGATAAAGCAATTACACAATACATTGGAAAAACAAAATAGAAACTGATCATACGGTCTTCTGGTCATTAGTCAGTGGGCTTATATCCTTCTGTCATCTCTTTCAAGCTTTGAGGAACATTGAAGATCCTGTACAGCTTCCATTTGACATCAGATATCTGGCCCGAATCAGATATGGCAGCTTTGCCAAGCAGTCCAAAGTAGAATCTCTCAAAAGCCAGTCTGTCAAATGTCTCATCAGCTTTCTTCTTGTAATCCAACACATCATAAGGAGGATGTGTGATCTTGGCATTTATGCTTTTCGCATCCTTCTGAATTTCTTTCAAGAAGTCCGGATGCTTGTTCTCCATCCAATTCAGGAACTCCTCATCAGGAGATTCTTCAGTAGGCACAATGTTTAGAACAAAAGCATCCAGCAGCCATTCTGCTCTGATTTTCCACCAAGTTTCCATTTGTGCCCCTTTCCTCTCATCCTGCCTGATGATGTCTTCAACTTTAGCTGGGATCAGAGGCTCAAACAAGTCTTTTCCAATCTGCCCTTTCTTCAATCTGGCAGAGTACCTCTTCTTTAGTCCTTCAGACTCAGCTAGTTTCTCTTTCTTCCTCTCCATCTCATTAACCCTAGCTTCTTCTTCTAACAGCTCTTCAGTCAGTCTGGCAGCCAATCTTCTATCAGCTTTGACCTGAGCAGCTGATGCACTTCGAGTTACTCTTAGAGTGGTTTGAGCATGAGTAGGTAGAAGTGCAGAGTGAGATGGACCAGTTCCTTTTCCCTTCAGTTTAGCTCTCTCAAGCCTTGCTCTAACTTCAATTGCCATATCATCCAGATCATCTAACCTTTGGCCATGTGATTCAACTGTCTGGATGAGTTCTTTTGTTGTCCTGATCAGATCAGTTGGTTTCTCAACCTGTCCTTCCCCCTTTTTGGTTTGATAAAAAAATTGGCGAAATATGGGAAGTCAGGGAGCCAAAACTGACAACAAGCACCTAATTGAGGTCATTAACATTCAATCCTTGAGCTTGAACAGATAAGTCTTTGATTTTGTTTACCAGCTCGGCTTTGGCAGTCTCTATGGCAGATGAAAAAGTGAGGATTCGCTTGTCTAGCTTTTCTTCAGTTGCACCAAGCTTGTGCCACCAGTAGAGATACTTCCAGGTTTGAGATCTTTGCCAGATTGTCATTCACAGTCTTCGTGTAGTCAGTTGTGACCTTCTTAATATCCATGGCAAATTGTTCTTTCAAATCAGTTACCTGAGAAGTCATAAATTGCCTATGCTCTTCCATGACTTTGGTTGATGTCTGACGACGATCTGCTATTGTGTTGCTAATGGAATTCGCCAGAACACCCTCAACCTCTTGTTGCAACAGTTCTTTAAAGCATGATTTGATCTCTTTTAGCTGATCAGATGTGACATGTGTTGGAGGAATATTCATAATGGCCTGACCTGTTGGATCTTGTGAAGATTCAATAGTTTCCCCAGTCACATTCGCCTCCGATGGTTGGTCTAGTACTGGAACACTAGCTCCACCCTCATCGGCAACTGCCACTTCCTTCTGTAGCTCTCCTTCCTTGACTTCTTCATCTGTTGATTTACCCAGTTTTTGGTAAACCAACCTTTTAACCGCATCAGAAGATAGCAAGGAAACTGGTGAGTTTATTCCTGCAGCTTTCTTCATATCGAAGTCAAAATCAGCAAACTCATCAGCTCCTCCCATCTGTTCCATGATGATAACGAAGTCCGTGAAGTTCTTCAATCGCAGATCTCTCCAGGCCAGAATCTCCACAACCTCATCCTTGATCAGAGAATGTTCAGACAATTCAGGGAATGCAAGCTCCAATTCTCATTCAATGCGTAGTCTAATCATATGACCAGAAATTGTTTTGTCTACCCTGGACACATACTTGTTTACTGAAGATGAGGGTTGATCGGTTTCCACAATATCAGATTTATCCTTTGCAGGTTCTTGTGGAGGTTCTGCTTCTGACTCTACCTGTTGTGAATCTTTTTCAGGCTGTTCAATCTCCTGCCTTTCTCCCTTCTGTTGTTCCTTCTCCTGTTCTCCAACTATATCTTCTTCCATTGGAGAAGAAGAGGGAGAGATTTCCATCTATTTAGGCTCCTGAACTTGCGATCGAGCAGGTGATTGAGCTCTTGATTGAGGAGAAGGGGACCTAATCAGTTCACCACCAGCTGGCTCCTCCTCTGGTTGATCTAGTGAACTAGCAGCTTGGGACTTTTGCTTCCCAGATGTATCAGACTGTTTCCTTCTTGAACCAACTGATTTACTGTCTGCCTTGCTTTTGGCAGTTTCCTGCTCAGTGTCGGTTTCCTCCTCCTCTGCTCCTCCTTCCAAGAACAGAGTCATTGGAGTCTGCTTATATTTCTTTGTTCTGACACCCGAGGCACCAGCTTTGGCTTTCTTCTTCTTAGCAGATGTAGGCTGGGCTGCCTCTTCTGTATCAGCTCCTTTCCTCTTTTTCTTGATGGTCATCTGAGGATCTGAATCAGATGGACCATAGATCCTTGTAGAATCAGTTAGAAAGGCTTTGTAATGCTTATGTCCTTCCGTGTCCCATTCCATCTCCGGCAGTTTATCCCTTAGAATCACAGCAACCTTATTCAGATTTCCGATTCTCTTCTTTAGATAGACCTCTCTCTTCTCGTTCACTCCAAATTTCTGATGTTCTTGAACAAGAACCGCCTTCAGATTCCCAAACCAGTTAATGTTCTTGGCCCTATCAACCATGGCAGCCAAGAAATCCAGTTTAACTGTTGTCAGTCCGTCAGGACTGAAAGTAATTCCAAGAATGGTTTTTGACAGAATGTCAAAAAGTAGTCTATATTTTCTCTTGAGCATGGGTTTGACGAACCCTGAAGTATAGCTCTTGTCGGCTTCCCAGAACAATTCATCTCTGATCTTATCATCATCCTCATCTCTATAGTGTGTAGGTGAAATCTTTCTCTTGGAAGAGCAAAGATTCTGATCAAATCTGCATTGGAGACAACAATTTCGTCTCCATTCACTGTAGATTTCAACTCATCTCCTGGTGAGGTGACCAAATTCCTGAGAAATTCTAAGGCTTCATATTGCATCACCGAATTTCCTTGCCGTGAGCAAAAGTGATCTAGATTGTTTTCCCTCAGAATCTACTCAACTTCTTGTAATTCTGGGTCCTGAGTTACCCCAAACGTCACATATCGATCCTCAACAACTTGTTGGACTAGTGCAGCATAGTTACACATGATTTTTCCCATACCGTGTGTAGTCATCTGTAGAAATACATAATTATAAGCACTTATGAGCATTTATGATTAAGAACAGGGGTATGTGCCATAAGTTAATACCCTTTTCAAACAAACATGTTGGGATATTTTAGTTTTGATAATTTATGCCAAAACATTATCAACTTGTGTTATTCAAGCTAATTTACAGGTAACAAGTTAAGGGGGAACGAGAGAACAAATTAAGGGGGAACTCACGAAAATCGAAAGAAGATGATCGAGATCGACGAGGTCAGAGAGGACGAGACCGACGAGATCGATGAGTAAGATGAGTTCCGTGAGTCAACCGATAAAAATGGCAAAATCGAAATTGAAGAAAAGTTAAAGCCAAAGAAATCGAAGAGAAGGTTGCGGATCGAAGATGAAGCAGATGAGATCGATCAAGATCGACGTGATCGAGATCGAGATATGAAGATGAGCGGATGAGATCGATCAAGATCGACGGATCGAGATCGATATGATAACCTCGACACGCTAACCGATGTAATCGACTGATGTTATCCTCGAGATGATCCTCAAGAAGTGTTGATCTCGATCAATGAAATATCAAGATCGAAGAAGAAATCGATACTTTGAAATCAATGTGACTGAGGGTCGAATGTCTCAATCTTCGAAGAGCCGAACTCAAGAAGCCCGAGTGTCGAGATACCCGACAGACAAGGTCCACCAAGTAAAGTCTCGCCAATTAAGAAACCCGAGACTCAGATAGAACTGAAGAAACTGAAGACTCAGTATGTCACTAAAGACACTGAGGCTCAGATAAACCTGAAGGCTCAGATAACCTGAAGGTTCAGATAAGGTTCAGATAACCTGAAGGCTTAGATAGCTCAGATAACCTAAAGGTTCAGATAGCTCAGATAACCTGAAGGCTCAGATAGCTCAGATAACTCAAGGCTCGGATAGAATCAAGATCCCGAGACTCGGAAGAAATCAAGAATATAGTAGTTAGATTCAAATTGACGTGGACCAATGAGAGGAAGACGACAAGCCCGAAAAAAGTCAAAAAAGTTTACAGAGTAGTATGGATTTGAATGTGATTCTCTCCAACGGTAACATTCAAATCCACACTATAAATACAAGTTCTTCCTTCATTATCAAGTGTGGAAGTGTGGAGAAATGCGTGAAAACACCGTTGAAGCTACAGAGCCAAATCATCTAGCATTTCTACCATAAAACACAGAGCAAGAAATACACGCATATATTCAAGAGTGTTCTACCCTAGATCTAAGCACAAATGCTATATCCTAAGCTTAGAGAGATTTTCTCATCCTTAGCATTGAGGCTAAACAAATGTAAGGGAAAATCTCAACCTAGTTGGAAACCAAACAAACCTTTACCCAAATCAGTTTGAGTTAGGTTAAGTTTGTCACCGCAAGATTTCAGACTAGGGATTCTAGTTTCTGATTTCTGGGTTCGGTTGAGTGTGAACTCGGTAAACATCTATAGGCAATCCCGTAAGGGTGATAAGTCCCGTTTGAGTGCGAACTCGGTAAACATCTGTTGGGTGTTGGACTAACACATAAAACTAAGTCCAGTAGGTTAAGTTGGTGCCCCGAAAGGGAAGAGTGGATGTAGGGCGGGTTTCGTCCGAACCACTATAAAATCTTGTGTGTTCTTTATAGCTTTATGTTTATACTTGTCATACGCATTCGATTACAAGCAAAACAACACACATCGTTCTTAAAAGCAAAAAAATTGGAATCACTCTGCCCTCACCCCTGTTTTATATGCATCACATGACATGTTTGCTTCCGCACGCGCAAAATGGGTTTTCCACAGCACCTAAAATCGGGACCATCAATTGGTATTAGAGCGGGTTGTTCAAAAGGTCACTATTTTTCAAATATGAACATCTGAACTGATACCAACAATTGGTATCAGAGCGGGTTGTTCAAAAGGTCACTGTTTTTCAAATATGAACATCTGAACTGATACCATCAATTGGTATCAAAGCGGCTTGTTCAAAAGGTCACTGTTTTTCAAATATGAACATCTGAACTGATACCATCAATTAGTATCAGAGCGGGAGTTCAAAAGATCACTGTTTTCAAAGTGACCACCTGAACTGATCTATTTTAAAACAAAAACCCGATCTCTGTAAATGCATATATTTTTAATGTTTTGGCGTCATTATCAAAAAGGGGGAAATTGTTGGGATATTTTAGTTTTGATAATTTATGCCAAAACATTATCAACTTTTGTTATTCAAGCTAATTTACAGGTAACAAGTTAAGGGGGAATGAGAGAACAAATTAAGGGGGAACTCACGAAATCAGAAGAAGATGATCGAGATCGATTTAGGTCAGCAGACGACCGATCGAGATCGATGAGTTCCAGAGTCAATCGATGAGCTGCGGTAAAAATCGGCGAAGAAAAGCTAAAGCCAAAGAAATCGTAGAGAAGGTTGCGCATCGAAGATGAAGCGATGAGATCGATCAAGATCGACGTGATCGAGATCGACATGAAGATGAAAGCAGATGAGATCGACGAGATCGACGCGATCAAGATCAGATATGATAACCTGATATACTAACCTGATGTACTGACCTGATGTTTTCCTGAGATGATCCTGAAGAAGTGTTGATCTGATCAGTCGAGCTGACCAAGATCACGCAAGAAGAAATCGATAAATCGAAATAATGCGACTCGAGGGTCGAATGTCCAACTCGTAAGAGTCAAACTCAAGAAGCCCGAAAGTGTCAAGATACCGACGTATAAGGTCCGGCCAAGTAAAGTCTGGCCAATCAAGAAACCCGAGACTCGGATAGAATCAAGAAATCAAGACTCAAGATGTCATCAAGAAGACATTGAGGCTCGATAAAACTAAGGCTCAATAACTCGGTTCGATAACTCAAGGCTCGGATAACCCAAACGAACCACAAATATCCTCAAAACGCTGAAAATGAACCACAAATATCCCAATCTCCATACAAGTCACAAGCACCTGAGAGATCTGACAAGCGAGTGTCCATCTCTCATAATCCCTTCAATACCAGAACCGTGCTTGCTTCACCTGTTTCAGAAAGCCCCATCATAAGGATAATGAAGCAACATATCAATGAGTATCTGTTGGATCTATGCCCTGAATTGGATCAACATCCTGGCATCCAACAACTAATAGAAGAGATTGTGTTCTGGAGGGATATCAGACTGAAAAACATTGAAGAATTTCTGATTCTCATGACAACTCTGGGATCAGATTTCTTTGTAGACTTGGAATTGAAATGCTTAAACAATGATGGGATTAAAAGTGCTGTTGAATTGGCATCTGATGATGATATCAGATGGTTGATTCACGAACGATTCGGAATTGCTGATAACAGGGAGGAAACCATTCAACCTCCTACAGATCATGAGGGAGCTGCCGATGAACCAAGAATGGGTGCTACAGATCATAAGGGAAAATCTCAACCTAGTTGGAAACCAAACAAACCTTTACCCAAATCAGTTTGAGTTAGGTTAAGTTTGTCACCGCAAGATTTCAGACTAGGGATTCTAGTTTCTAATTTCTGGGTTCGGTTGAATGTGAACTCGGTAAACATCTATAGGCAATTCCGTAAGGGTGATAAGTCATCAATGTAGGATTTCAATCGATTAACCAAAATGAACGTTCAGGATTAAGCGGTTTATTTTAAAGCAAATCGTGTGGTCAGGGATTTTAAACTGGCAGCTTTTGGATTTTAAAAAGCGTATTAAAAGCCATTTAATACATGTTCCCCACGTCCGCATTAAATATTTTGCAGGACGTGCGTCATATATACTTGAGTATAGTAAAACCAGATAAGATCAAAGATAAATGAAGAACAAAAAACAGAGATGAAATCGTGATCGATTGGTGATGTTATGTCGATCAATTCCACATGATGACTGTTTAGCTGATCTGTTGATCTTAAATTATGCCTATCCCTTAGAAATATTTCCCAACAATGTAATCTTATCAGATTGATCTTCTTTTATACTAATCTTATCAGTTTAAATTCCTTCTTCAACTGTTCTTCGTGTCTGATCAGTACCCAACTGATCCTTCCTGATCAGATGAAGTTCCCCCTTCATCTGACCTCCTTACTACTATCAGTTTCTTAACCAACTAGTATTTGAGATTAAACCACCAAAATACTCTGGGGCTTCATCTCCTAAGTCTAGTAGTCCCAGCTCGTTACATAATTCTCTGAATCTGGCTTCAGCTAGGGGCTTGGTTAAGATATCAGCTCTTTGCTTACCAGTATGAATCTTTTCCATTCTCATATTCTTCTTTTCTGCATAGTCTCTTATAAAGTGATGTCTGATGTCCACATGCTTGCATCTTGTGTGTAGAACTGGGTTCTGAGTAATAGCTATCGCACTATTACTGTCACAGAAGATAGGCACATTGGTAGCAATTATGTTGTAATCCCCCAGCTGCTGACAAAGCCAGAGCAGTTGGGAGCAATAGCTACTAGCAGCCATATATTCTGCTTTAGTGGTAAATGTGGCAACAGATGTTTGCTTCTTAGAGAACCAAGAGACCAGCTTACTACCCAAAAACTGACAGGTACCTGAGATTGATTTTCTGTCAATCCTACAACCTCCATAATCAGAATCAGAGTACCCACTACGCTCTAGATTATCATCTGCTGGGTACCATAAACCGAGGTTTACAGTACCCTTCAGATACTTAAGAATCCGCTTAGCTGCATCCAGGTGGCTTTGTTTCGGATTTGCCTGAAATCTGGCACATACACCTACTGCGAAGGTTATATCTGGTCTGCTGGCAGTCAGGTATAGTAGTGATCCAATCAAAGCCCTATACTCTTTCTGATTAGTTTTCTTACCACCTTCATCTAGATCCATTTTGAAAGAAGTCATCATTGGAATTCTGGCTTCTTTGCAATTCTGAACACCATACTTAGCCAATAAATTCCTTGTGTACTTCGCCTGGCAGATGAAGATCCCTGTGTGAGCTTGTTTGACTTGAAGACCTAGAAAGTAGCTCATCTGACCCATCATGGACATCTCAAATTTCCCTTGCATCAGTTTACTGAATTTCTCACATAGCTTCTGATTAGGAGAGCCAAAGATTATATCGTCCACATAGATCTGAACCATCAGAATATCTTCTCCATCTTCTATTCTAAACAAGGTCCTATCAATCAAGCCCTTGGTGAAACCATTTTCTGTCAAGAACCGGGATAGTGTATCATACCATGCTCTAGGAGCCTGTTTCAGTCCATAAAGAGTTTTTCTTAAACGGTTCACTTGGTTGTTCATTTCAAAGCCAGGAGGTTGTTCAACATAAACTTCCTCAGCTAGTACCCCGTTTAAGAATGCACTCTTTACAACCATCTGATACACAGTAAATCCCCTATGAGCTGCATAAGCCAGAAACAGCCGAATGGCTTCCAGGCGAGCAACTGGTGCAAAAGTTTCATCATAATCAATCCCTTCTGATTGTGAATATCCCTTAGCAACAAGTCTTGCCTTATTTCTGGTTATCACATTGTGCTCATCCTTCTTGTTCTTGAATACCCACTTAGTACCAATCACATCTTGATGAGTTGGTCTGTCTACAAGTTCCCATACTTGATTTCTCTCAAACTGTTCTTATTCTTCTTGCATGGTTAGAATCCAGCTTGCATCTTGAAGAGCTTCTTCAACAGTGAGTGGTTCCTTCAAAGACAGATAACAACAATACATTGTACTTTCACCAATCTGATGTCTAGTTTTGACTCTATCAGATGGGTCTCCAATGATCAGATCAGTTGGATGACTAGTTATCCAGGTCCTTCTGTCCTGATTATCATCAGTTTGGAGAACATCATCCTTTTCTGATAAAGATTCATCACTAGAGACTGGGAGAGGTACTATAGTAGGATCCACTTGGCATGGACATATCTCAGCTGATGTTTGACTCATCATATGCTGAAGTTTGTCCGCCGAAACATCAGGTGTTCCCCCTGAACCAGATGGTTCAGTTGTTACTGTCTCAGTTGTACCAGCTTCTTCACTAACAGTTGTACTTACCTTGGGGTCTGACTGACCTGGTGAATCATCAAGGTCAAAGTTAGGAACATATACAGTGACGTATTTTGAATCCTTTCCTTTGAGCCTTAACTGGTCCATTTTCAGAGAATCTGGTTTGTCTGGTACATCTTGTTCTGCGGAAGATTTCTCTTGATCAGATATTGACTCATCAAAGACCACATGAGGTGTTTCTTCCACAACTAGGGTTCGTTTGTTGAAAACCCTAAATGCTTTGCTGGTTGAGGAATATCCTAAGAATATACCCTCATCTGACTTGACATCGAAGGTTCTCAACTGACTCTTCCCATTGTTGTGTATGAAACACTTGCACTCGAACACATGAAAGTAGGAAACATGAGGTTTTCTGCCCTTCCACAGTTCATTGGGTGTTTTAAAGTGAATCTTAGTCAGAGAACATCTGTTTTGCGTGTGACAAGCAGTGTTGATAGCTTCTGCCCAGACACGGCTTTGTGTTGCATGCTCAGCTAACATGGTGCGTGCAGCTTCTTTAAGTGTTCTGTTTCTTCTTTCTGTTACGTCATTTTGTTGTGGTGTTCTGGCAGTTGATGTCTCATGTTGTATACCAAACTCAGAGCAAAAATCAGATATAAATTGGTTCAAGAATTCTATACCTTTATCTGATCTGATTTTTACTATGCTGAGACCCTTCTCATTCTGAATCTTCTTGAGAAGTTCAGGCAACTTTGTCGTAGTTTCACTCTTCTTATACAAGAATACAACCCAGGTGAACTTAGAATAATCATCTACGACCACCAGAGTGTATTTGCGTCCACTGAAACTAAGAGGCGTAACTGGTCCAAATAAATCCATATGGAGCAGTTGTAATACTCTGCTGGATGGAGGAGAAGGTATCCCTTTGAATGAAGCTTTTACTTGCTTTCCCTTCTGACATGCGGCACATGTCTGATCCTTAGAGAATACTTCATTCGGGAGACCTTCAACCAAGGACATCCTTGCTATCTTGTTAAGAGTTTTGAAGTTCAGATGGCTCATTCTCTTGTGCCAGAGCCAACTGGAGCTCTTTGAACTCTTAACAATCAAGCATGCATTTCTTGGACAACTGTCCCAATCTGCTGTATAAATCGTTCCTTTTCTGGAACCAGTTAGCAAAATCTGTTGAGTCACTTGATTTCTGATTGTGCATTGATCTAATGAGAACTCAACACTAAATCCGTTGTCGCAGAACTGTGATACAGATAACAGATTATGCCTTAAGTCGTCAACGTATGAAACACATGTAACATGTACATCATCGTTCACTAAGGTTCCAACTCCTCTGGTAAAACCAAAGTTGTCGTCCCCAAAGACAACACATGTGCCTGGTTTCTCAATGTAATTGTTGAGGAGATGTTGACTTCCAGTCATGTGCCTTGAACATCCACTATCTATGTACCAGATAGTTGCTTGTACACCTCCTTTATTAGCCAGTCCCACTCGAGCCTGCGAGCAAATTAGATTTTAGGTACCCCAGTAGAATCGGGTCCTGGGGGGTTAGAAATACCTTTCGGGATCCAAACAAATCTAGCACCTTTGTTGAACACAGAATGTTTGATTTGTCTCCCATAAACATATACATAATCATACGTTTATTCATATGCAATCTAATCAGTATGATTACTAGTGTGAGCCTTGGACAAATCAGAAGACTTGGGATTTTTCATTGAAACTTGTCTTCTTTTGATCCAGTGGGGCTCAGGTGCAGCAGCCCTAGGTTTCTGATTGTAAGGGTAGGTACGACTACTACCATTAAAAGATTCATATCTTTTTGGCATAGATGGTCTTAGCAGTTTACCCTTAGCTTGCTTGTTAGGTAGCTTGAATTGAGTTGACTTCAGTTGGTACTGTCCCTTACGAGATGGTCCAGACTGAGGTCTACTCTGCTGATTTGGCTGAGGTCTCTTCAGAAGAACAAGATTCTTCTGTTGATTCCTCGGCTGGTGTCTGATCAGTTGGGGTCCATTTATGTTCCCTTTCTGATCCGGCACTTGCCTTGCCTGGTCAGCTGATCCTTTTCCCTTATCTGATACAGATTTGGCTTTTCGTGTATCTTGATCAGAAACTCGTTTGGTTACACTTTTCTAATGTGAACCAGACGGGGCTTTTGAGGATCCAATTCCCTTCTTATCAATTCCCTTCTTATCAATTGGCGTACGAAAATAGTTGTTCAGATCTTGAATAGTCTTAGAAGATTTTGTGAAAACCTCTATTTTCTTACGCAAATTGTCCTCAGAAGTTTTCAGATTCTCATGCATTCGGAAGAGTTCATCAAACTTAGCCTGAAGGACTTTGAGTTCTCCAGCTTGTCGTTCATTGAGAGTCAACTGTTCCTTAATCAGCTTTTCCTGATCAGTAGTACTGACTTTTAGAAACTCCAGTTCTTTAGTCATCTTCTGAACAGTTTCAACAGATTTTAGTTCAGCTGCTTTACTTGCCTCAATATCCTTGACAAGCCAAATATTCTCAACCCTTAGGTTATCGTTCTCGACTTCCACTCGTGTATAAGTATCTATTGCATTAGAGAGATCATCAAGCAATTGGTCATTGTAGACCTGCAGGTTAATCTCTCCAGCAGATGTGCTAAGCACAACAGGTGTAGAACAAGAGACCACAGAAGGTTTAGAGATTACCTCAGACTTGTCAGCTTCTCTGGCCATCAGACAGATGTCCTCATCAGATGAGAAGTTCATATCATCGACATCATCAGTTGTGGTAATCAGGCAGAAATCTTCAACAGGTGAGTAGCCTGAGTCATCTGAAGGTAGATAAGAATCATCAATGCCAGATGTGTCGGCAATCATTGTTTTTCTGTCACTGAACCTTTGTTCTCTTCTGTTCCGCTTTTCCTCTCTCTCCTTGGGAGTCAGGTCGGGGCAGTCAGCACTGTAGTGACCTGGTTTCTGACAATTGTAGCAAACCCTTGAGTCTCAAGAATTTCCTCTGTTCGGTGAATCATTTCTTCGGTACGATCTGTCAGGAGACTTTCCACCTTGTCTGTAATCAGAACCTCTCTTATCTGATCTCTCATCTCGTCTGTTCTCTCTGCGATCCTCTCTACGATCATCTTTTCTATCATCTCTGTGATCGTCCTTTCGGCCATCTCTCATGTTGTCCCTATCATCTGAAGAATGATACCTTTCTTGTGATCTGTCAGAAGATCTTCGATCTCTTCGATAGTCATCATAGAACTTTCTGTACTTGCCCATCTGAACATTTGTTCGTTCAAGTTTTCTCGTTAGAAGTGCAATCTGTTCGGCCTGGCTGATGATGTTTCCAATTGGTTCAACGATTCGTGAACTGCTACTGGTTGCCTGGAATGCGACTGATTTAGCTGAGTTTGCAGCAGCTTCAGCAGGGACATCATTTGATCCTTGTCCTCTCTCAATCAGGTCGAACTCATGGGCTTTCAAACTGAAGATTAGATCATTTGGCTTCATGGTAGCAATATCTTGACAATCCTTAATCACGGTCACTTTCGTATCCCATTTCTTGTTCAACGATCTGAGAATCTTGTAGTTGATATCCTTGTTTGACATTACTCTTCCTAGATCACGAAGTCAGTTCGTGTGATCCTTTCATCAAATTGATCAACTGTTTCATTCGGTAGCATCTTGAGTTTCTCAAATACCACCAGCTCAGCTTGCAGTCTGCTGTCCTTAATCTGTTCATTTCCTCTGCAGATTTCAGCAAGTGTATCCCATACTTCCTTAGCTTTCTTCAGGTACTTTACTTTCTCTCGTGTAGTAGCATCCATAGTTTTCATGATGAGATGTCTGGCAACAGTATCCAGATTAGATAACTTTCTCTCATCTGCATCCATCGAGGGACTCTTTCTGATTCTTGCTCCAACTGGTTGCGTAGGATCTCGTCCTGCTTCAGCTGGGTTAAAGTGATAGATGATAATTGGTCCTATATCAAGAATCTCATCCATTTTGTTGCTTATTACTCCCAGATGGTCTCTCATGTCGATGGACCAATCTGCATACTCATTAACAGAAAAAATAGGTAGATTATGATGCATACCTGAAGTGTTATCCATGCTTGTGGTGATTTTGAAAAATATGAGTTTTAAAAACGGTTTTCAACGATCAGTTCAAGTGACCACAAAGGTTCTTCCTCAAGAACCAATGATATTCAAAGCCAGTGGTCTGAAGAACCACTACTCTGATACCACTTGTAGGTCCCGAAAGGGTTTCAGTGAGGGTGGAAGTCTAGAGGGGAGGGGTGAATAGACTTCCAAAACTTTTTCGTGGATCAGGTGTGTAAGCAAGTAATCCCGATCAGAGTGCGAAGTGAATCAGTATGGACTGATATCCAACTTACTGATTTGTCAAGCAAATCAGTTCGGCGTCTATCAGTTTAACTGATGGTGCAGAAGATTATTTAACCCGTGTGAAAACCAGTTTTAATCAACTAAGGATTCTGACCAGTAGAGTTCAGATCAGATGACAAGGGCGTCAAACTGATTAGATCAGTAGCTTGATGCTAATCTGATCCAGGTACAGAATATGCATGCAGATAACAAGAGTTGTGTGCAAGTAAGTGTGAAGCAATGTAAAGGCATACGATTTATAGTGGTTCGGACAACTTGTCCTACATCCACTCTTCCATATCAGCAGGGGCACCAACTTAACCAACTGGACTTAGATTATTGTGTTAGTCCAACACAGTACAACCAACAGATGTTTCACGAGTTCTCACTCAACCAATCCCAGAAAAATCTGATCTAGAAACCCTAGGCAGAAATCTTGCTATAACAAACTTAACCTAACTTTTGTTTGGGTATAAGATTTGTGTTGTTCCAACTGGAATACTATCCTATCTTTTGAGTAGCCTAAAGCTAGAGGATAAGTATTCTATGCTAAGAACTATGGGATGAACACTTAAGAATAAATCTTGAATTCGTGTTCTTCGTGCGGAAATCTTGAGAGCTTGAGCTTGAATATAATTTTTGTTACCTTACTCTGAAGGTTGATCCCATATTTATAGGCACGAAATCGAACTAGCCGTTGGAGAGTAATTCGAATTTCGGTCTATTTTAGGTAGGCTTGTAGAGTTGATATGATTTTCATTAGAGCCGGCATGGCCGAAAGCGTGCAATTTTGTCCTTTCTAGCCGTTGAACTTTAAGCCTTCAACCCTGAGTCCCATCAGTTCCGTACAAACGTGTCGATCTCTCATTGGCTAGCAAGTACCATGAATATTGGTCTTGATATATCTAAATGCTTGTTGTATGATCGATTTGTTTGATGTAGGTTGTAACTTTCTGAGTTAAACCTTTCTTGGAACTGAACAAATCAGATAAACTGATCTATCTTACTTGAAGTCTTCAACTGTAAGTTGTCTTAGCTCAACTTACTGACTTTATCTGATGTACTTCGATCTGGCCTTCAGTCTTGATATCTTCTTCATGACTCCAGATAGGTTATGATCTTCGCTTCTGATCTTTACTTCTAATCTTCAAGACTTAGAACCACTTACATTGAGTTCCCCCTCAATGTGTGATCTCTTCTAACTTTACATCAGTTGTTCTATACAATAATTATCAACTGGTCAACTTAGTTCTTAAGTTAAATCATCAGTCAGCTAACATTTTTTGACTGGTCCTATTACATCTGTTTTGGAACTTTTATCAAAACTTAATAAATTTCCCAACACTTTATGTTACTTCTCCCAAAGAGTTATACTCTATTTAATTATATGAACTCTTTTATGCTGAAATTTTTTGGGTTAAAGCAAGGATATTTTCTATTGAGACTTTTGATGGGTGGTGGTACCTTTCATGCAAAAATTAAAGAAAGAAACTGAAGAAAGAAAATGGTAAATTCAAGTGTGAAGGCTGCAAAAAAATAGTGACATTTAGAATCCCTAGGTTAATATAAATTTTAATTATACATATGTTTTTCCTATTAAATAAAAGGTAATAAGATGTTCTAACATAAATATATATTTCATATACAAAATTCAATTTAGAGTTTAGGATGAGACCGATAATGCAATTTTTCACATTATGGAACCAACAATGTATAATTTTGATATGTAAAAATGTTACACAAGTCTTATAGGATGATCACATCAAGTTGGACAATTTGATGCTCGATGTTTTGTATCCCATGCTCAATTCAGAAGCCATTTTTCACGTTCAAGTCAACCCCGAACATATTACGGGGTACATTGAAGCATGTAGTGTTAGAAAATTGATAAATGATAAGAAATATGTCCAACAAATTTTTGGTAATACCGAAGTTAAGTTGTTCTTTATTTTTAGTATATATTTACTATACTTTACAATTTATCCAATTGGATTTTGGTTATTACTCCAAGTTGTGCTTGGACTCTCGAGTTGATTCGTTTTGTTAATAAAATCAATAAATTGTGAAACCAAATCTAGAATGTGTTTCCTTTATATCTCATTTGATTTAATATATATATATATATGTGTATATATCTATGGACTTGATTTACGGATCTGAAATATGTGAATTCATCTTGATTCGATTTAATTTTTAGCAAGTCTTGTAAGATCATCTTATTCTAAAATATATATCCCAAAATAAATTTCACCTCTTTTTAGTATTTCTACAAGGTACAATTACATACCAAAAGAAAAATAATAGCAAGAAAGATATTTATAATAAAATCACACCATATCTAGAATGAGAATAATCTTAAATGATCTTGACGCTAATATTTTTCGTTAACCAATCAATATCTTGAGATTTGACTGAGTCAATTAAGTAACTCTAATAATTACTCCTAAAGTAATGTCCACAATAACTTCATATATTTATAACACGGTGTGATATTCATATCTCATTAATAACCATGCTAGAAAACATAGTGCTAAAAAAACAAACGAGAAAAGAGTACATAACATACGTGTTTTATACACTATAAAAAATATTTAACTGAGAGAACCTCGTGGGAAAACTTTGTAAAGGAAAAAAGATTATATCAATTGTTTTAAAGTTTTCGCTACCTTGAATACAACAGTCTTCCAAGCTTACACATCCTAATATCATGAACACATATTTTAAAAGTAGACGTATGACGAGATTAAATAAACAAATATTTCATATTATCATTAGAGTGTGTTAAAAATTATATTTTCCCATAACATTAATGTGAAGAGGATACAAGTATTTATAGTTACAAGTGAGTGAGCTCATGGTGATGAAGTTCCAAACATACGTTGGCTCAGTTTTGAGCTTTGATGTTCCTAACTGTAACTAATACCTTTCAGACTAACATCTAATATTGTGTAGTCTAACAACTAATATTGTATAGGCTAACAACTAATACAGTGATGAGAAAAAAAACTATTTCTTTTGTGATCGAACATATACTCTAACATGCTCTCGAAGAAGGTGGACCCTGTTGAGATGATAAGCCAATGGAGTCACGAAGCAAGCGAAAACGAGTAGAGGGAAGAGACTTAGTGAAGATATCAGCAGTTTGATCTTCACTTGGAATGTATCGAATACCAAGAACTTGACTCTGCACTTTCTCCCGAATGAAATGCAATTCAACTTTGATGTGCTTTGTACGTGAGTGAAATGCAGGATTGAAGGCAAGGATGATGGCGCCTTGATTGTCACACCAAAGAAGAGCAGGTGTCTTCAAAGGAACGTCCAATTCAGAGAGTAAATATTGAAGCCACAAAACTTCAGTAGTAGTAGAGGCTAGAGCTCTATATTCTGCCTCAGTGTTGTTGCGAGCTACCACTGATTGCTTCATGGAGCTCCATAAAAGGATGTTGTTACCAAGTTTAATGTGAAAACCTGAAGTGCTGCATAATCCACATCAACGTAATCATGCAACCTGAAATCAAGAACTGGTGAAAAAGATAAATCTAAAGAAATAGTGCCATGAATATACATGAGTACCCGTTTGCAAGTCCTTCAATGGTTCTGTGTAGGAGCTTGCAAGAATTGAGAAAGTTTGTTGACTGAAAATGAGATGTCAGGACGGGTGAGATATTGAAGAGCACCAACTATACTACGATAGAGAGAGGGTTGATAAAAAGATATGTTGTCATTAGATGCGAGCTTGTCACTTGGACAAAGAGGAGTGGAGCAGGGTTTGCATGAGGCAAGATTTGCTTTGATCAGAATTTCTCGAGCATATTTGGACTCAGTGAGAGTGACAGAATGTGGAGCAAGTTTGGCCTCAATGCCAAGGAAATAGTTCACATTACCAAGATGCTTGAGAGAGAACTTGTTATGAAGAGTGGTGATAAGGTCTGAGATGAGAAAATGATCATCACCATAATCAGTATGTCATCCACAAATACTATTAACAACAATAGCTTGTCGTTAGTCCTCTTATGGAAGAGACAATGATCAGATTGAGAGTTTAAGAATCCAGTTGACAAAAGAAATCCCTTGAAGGTGTCATACCAAGCCTTAGGGGTCTGCTTTAATCCATAAAAATCTTTATAAAGCTTACAAACATGTTGGGGTTTGGCCTGATCTTCAAAGCCTTCAGGTTGAGAAATGAACACAGTTTCCCTGAGTTGACCATTGAGAAATGCATTGTTGATGTCAACTTGCTGAACACCCCAACCATAAGTGATTGTTAAGCTAAAAATCAATCTCAGTGTTACTAGCTTGACAACTGGACTGTAAGTGTGAAAGAAGTCAATGCATGCATTCTGCTGAAACCCCCTGGCCACCAGCCTGGCCTTATATCTCTCAACACTACCTTCCATAGTATATTTAACGTCAAAGATCCATTTTGTGGAGATGAGATTCATATAAGAAGAATAGGGAACCAGAGACCAAGTCTGATTGTGCATTAAAGCATTGTACTCAGCAGTCAAAACATCTTTCCACTCGGGGATCTGTAATGCCTCGTAAATAAATAGTATCGTGCCCGATTATCGACAAATTACGAAAGCGTAAACTATTGACAAATTCTTCTAGTGACCATATGATGAGCATTCATAGAAAAATGTCGAGCCTTCGACAAATTACAGTTGGCTCTAAGTGACCATACCAGATGAGCATTCACCATATGATGAGCATTCATAGGAACTGAAGAAGCTAAATGAAGGGTATGGGAAGGTGTAGATGAGTGAGAAGTAGAGCCAGAAGTAGTGTCAGATAGATGTAGAGGAGAGAGGTGTCAGGAAAGACAATGGGAGGTGAATTTGTAGTGTTAGAAGAATGTAATGGTGAGTAAGTAGAAGGAAACACTGGAGATGATGGAGGATGAGAGTTGGAAGAACAATTAATGGGAAGGGGATGGGGACTGAGATGAGATTATATCAAAAGGAATAGGGATAGATTGTTTATAAGCAGGAGGAGAAAGAGGTGATAAGTTGTGAGTTATAAAAGAAGGTTCATATTCATTGAAATCCACTGATTTGGAAATGTAAATTCTCCCAGAAGTAGGATGCAAACACTTATACCCCTTATGTGTGTCATTATACCCCACAAAGATACATTTATCAAATCTGAACTGCAGTTTAGAATGGTGTATGGTCTGAGAAATGGGAAGCAAGAACACCCAAAGACCCTAGGAAAAGAGTAATCGGGAGATTTGTTATATAGCAACTGATAAGGAGAAGTATGAGCAAGAACGGAAGATGGAAGGAGATTAATGAGGAAAAGAGCAGTGTGAAAAGAGCACCAGCAGAAATGCATAGCGTTGGTCCCGGGGTAAACGAGTCTCACACGTGTATGGGGGGGAATACATGTGTTCAGTGATTTTTAAAACTTTTTACCAAACTGAGATCAGTGAGTTAGGTTGTCCTGAGAAATAACACTGAGAAACACAAGTTGCTCTGAGCCAAAGTCTACAGAGATAATAACACTGAGCGGCTTTCAGTAGCTTCAGATTAGCCCAACTGATCAGAGATTTTAAAACAGAGTCCAAATAAGCTTGGAGTAGATAACTATCTTACTGACTACTAAAAAACGATCAGTTTGACAACTATCTATACTAGCTTATCTAGAGTGCGGAATGTGTAGGCCCTAAGTTTATATTAGTTTTTATCTTGCTGGAAATCTTTATCACTTAGTAAATCGAATGGTTAAGGTCAGATCGCCTCAATGCAAACTCAAATGATTGATTCCAACCAATATCGAAAAATTCAAGATATGCTTTCAAAGGAAAATATGCAACACAGACATATGCAAAGCAGAAAGCAAAATAACACAGTAAATTATAGTGGTTCAGAGACTCAAGCTCCTACGTCCACTCTCTCTGATCCTCAAAGAAATTCCTTAACTCACTACTACTACTACTACCACAAGCTTTCAGACTGAACTCAGCAGCTTACTAACTTCCTCTATGAGTTTTCAGGCTGAACTACACTGCAGCTTACTAACTCAAACTCACACAAGCTTTCAAACTGACATAAGCAGCTTACTAACTCTTCTCTAGAGTTTTCAGGCTGAACTCAACTGCAGCTTACTAACTCTTTACAACTCTCACTTTCGAACAATCACACACTCAAACTACCTAAACAATAGGGTTTGGGTTTGGTTGGTTTCCAACTAAGGTGAGATATCCTTTTACAATTTAGAACACAAGGTAAAAGACTAGGATATTTCTAACTAAGCTTTGAATATATGCTTGAATCTAGGCTTAGTAAATGAGCTCTCTTCAAAGATGAAACACTTGGGAAATTCTAAGGGTTTCGAGTGTTTCATAGTATAAACTTGAATATGAATGAGCTCTTGAGCTGCTTGATTCTGGAACCTTGCAATGGTGAAGATCACTGGTATTTATAGGCAACTCACCAAGGTCACTCTTGAAAAACTATCCGTTGGAGGAGATAGCATCAAGGATTTCCTTATTTGGTTAGTGATAAACGGCTTATTTTAGGGTTTGAATACACCTTTGCATGGTTTGGGTACACTACAAGAAAACAGTGAAATTCCAACAGTAAAATTCAAGAAAACAGTGAAATTCCAACAGTAAAATTCCAATAGTAAAATTCCAACGGAATTTAAGGGTTTTCCCGTTGGAATCATTGGTTCCAACAGTAATTCCAATGAAAATTCGGCCGTTGGAAAAGTGCCTGTTGGAATTACAAAATTCCAACAAAATTAGCGGAAATTCAAACGGGAAAATATTCCAATGGTGCATTCCAATGGATTGTCACCGTTTAAGTTTTCCAACAGTATTTATCCGATGGAATTTTTTCCAACGGATATATACCTTTGGAATTTCAGTTGGAACTTTTATTCCAACAGATTTATGTAGTTGGAATATTTAGCTGTGAAAATTTATCATATGCGAGTTCCGACGCAAATCCAACAACATTATTTCGTTGGAATTTTATTTCCAATGGACATGCACTATTAGAATTATTAGCAGTGGAAAATTTTCCGACATAAATTCCAACAAAATCTTCTTTCATTATTTTTTTATGTGAATTTTTTTAAATTTTTATATAGCTATATCATAATAATCAAAATAACAAAACATACTGCAAACAGGAAAGAGTACTAGAACAAGGAATCTAATTGATATGAACACGTGCATAATTCCACAAGGTAATCTCTATTGTCACGATTCAACTAAAGAAGACTTACAATGGTAAGCTACAAAATTCAGGGATATATTTACATTTAAAATTCTATATAAAAAAAAAAAAAAACCAAGCTAAATATCACTGCCTCCAAACTGTCGGTCTGTCACCAGTATAAGTCATGTAGAGAAACTCATCTTCATCCTTGTGCTCTTCGTAGATAGTAGTCCAGAATGTAGCTGTAGCAACAAAACCAAGCATATTGTAAGAGAATTTAATGTATAAGTGAAACTATCCAACTTCGTAGGGATCCAATCCAATCCCACTAACTAGTTGGAAGCAACATGTTCTAGACAAAGATGAAGATAGATTTCCCAGCACTCACCTTGAGCTTGTTCCGAATTAGATAAACAAACTACCCCACAATCCAAATAAAAGGAATAAGGTATTTGTAAATAAATAAAAGAAAGAGAAGTGATCAATCTTTCATACTTATCCACCTACAAAAGCTAGCCAATTATTTAACAATTAACACTAGTTTGTCAAATTTGTATTTAAAACATTTATTATACGGTTCTTTTGTGTACATTAACTACATTCAATCACGATTCTTGCCCAAATGAATTATTGATGTAAGCAACGAAAAATTATACATGGAAATCCTCCAACATTAGTGAATATGAGATTAATGCTGACGAATTGAAGAAGAATGCACGAAATAAAATGTAAACAAGCAAAGATGGCAACTCTAGCAATAAAATTCTCAAATAACTTCTAATTATCTCTTGTCAGAATAAAAGTTGAATTTAAGTGTGTTGGTCAGCTTAAAAACCCAACATGATATATGCATTAGTTTTAACAATATGAAAAGGCATGATTGCAAGCAGTTTGGTTTAACCATGTATTATAAAATGGAAATGCAACATAATGACAACAAAAGAGAGGGGTATCAATTGCAAACGATAATACCAACAACTTTATTACAGAAAATATTCATGATTAGTTCTCTATCAATAATTTCAAGAAAAATAATTGCATTTGATGGCATTCCAGTTCAAAAGAAAACTAAACTAGCTTAACTAGTGATCAAATGCCACAAAAGACAACAATAAAGTGTAAACTACAAAGATCATCCTCAATTAAATAGATTAAGCGCCCAAACAATCAAGTTAAAGAAACCAACACCCTATTTGAGGCTATAGAATGATAACATGAACCTCTATGTGTAGTCAAAGTACAGTATGTACACTACCATTAGATTGACTTGAATTATGAGATGATAATTGGTTGGAACTTGTAAATCCCCAACTTATAATTTTAAATTAAAAGCTTAAAACTGAACATAATTGCACACTCACTATTCTAGAAGCTAGTTTATGCAATTAAGCAACAATGTCTAGTTACTAACTTGGATGAAGCAAGATAATCAGAAATTTCAGCAAGCCTCAAAATGAAATAAAAAGTGTTTGTGCTCTGTTAAATTTACACAAACTACTCTACAGAGAGAAGAGGAAAACTTAAAAACATTGTCTAAAAGCATCTTTCTCTAATTCACAGCAACCATAAATTGTGTTCAGTCAATACCCTTCACATCTAAGAATACAAAAACTTATATTGGGACAGAACTTTAATAGAGTGACATAAACCATAAATAATAGATTCAATACTCTTCAAAATCACTAATTGAATAAAAAAGAATCAATACCTGCGAACGAGCACGATCAACTCAAGTGACTATGGTGCTGAATTTCCTCTCCACAACCATCTCAACCGTCTTCAGCCCAGAAAATATATCAGTTGCAGAGCCAGAGGGGCGAATACATCTCCCGCCTTGAAGAGAACAACAGTCGAGTTTTCGATAAACAATTTAACAAAATTTAGAGGTAATAGAGTAAATGAACCAATTACATCAATACCTCAAGTAAACCACTTCTGATTTGACAAATCTGAGCTGTCTGTGGCGGCAGACGATCGAAGGAGCTTCGACTGAACAACTCCGATAGATAGCGGTGACGTGAATCTGGTGAAGGGCGGAGCCATTAGGTCATCTATCTGTTTTTCATAAATTAGGCCCGCCAGTATTAAGGCATGGAAATTGGAAGTAAGGAACCCAAATTTTAATTAAATCTTTTTAAATTATTTATACAATAATATACTACATATTATAGTTCAAATTACATTATTTAGATTTTTTCCCTCGATATTGGTAAAGTCCTGTTTGCACCGGATGCACCGCGGAATTTAAGTGTATTTTTTAAATATGCTACTTATTTTTCTGACACGTTAAATTTATTTACATTGAAACGTTCAACTTACTTTAAATTGAACAAGTTTAATGTTTCAAAGTAAATAAGTTGAACGTTTCAAAAAAATAAATTACACATTTTAAAAATATATTTGAGTTACACGGTGCACTTTTGGTGTACAAGTGATCTATTCATCGATTGATTGTCTCTAAATGCTAAATGTTATATAAATAATACCCTATTATTCATTATCTTACACGATGAAGCTTATAAAGTTATAAGTTATGATACTATTGTATTTTGCTTTTTATTATAATATATATATATATATTATAATATAATAGTGAGATATATATACACATCTCTACATTTGAGGAGTCATTTCAACGATTCTGTATCATTGGAAATTCATTCGAAATTAGATAAACAGAAATTTGGGAACCATTTCAAGGGAGTAGCAATGTTTAGAATTTCCACTATAATAAAAAAAATCAATGATTTTTTCAACAGTTCCTGAAAGATATTGGAATAGTGAAAATTCCAGTGATCCCGTGTAACTAAATTATGTTGGAGTTAGATTTTAAAATATCATTTAATTAGAAGGAATCGTTCCAATGGTCCAGCGCAGTTGAAATTTTTGTTGGAATTAAAAATAAAAAGCTTTCTACACGTTTTCCCACTGTAAATTTCAGTAGTGTACATGGAAGTTCCATTGATTTTTCCAACAGTTTCATATATTATTGGAAACACTGTTGGAATTTTGAAAATTCCAATGACTTATGTCGTTCGAAATATTGTTGGAATTAGATTAAAAATATTATTTAATTAAGAGAACTATTCCAACGATACATAGACGTTAGAATTTCCGTTGGATTTAAAAAGTAGACAATTCCAACGAAAAATCCAACGTTAAATTCCAACAATTTATGAAAGTTGTTGGAATTTTCGTTGGATTTTTTCAACGGTTGTTTATGTCGTTGGAAAAACTGTTGGATTTTTCCAACGATCACTTGTGTCATTGGAAAGACCGTTGGAATTTTCAAAATTCCAACGGTTTATTTTTCTGTTGGAATTTTTCCATTGGAATTAAGTTGTTTTCTTATAGTGGTAATATGTAACCAATGCAGCCAATCACTAAGTTTTTTTCAGTCTGGAACTCAGTACATCTGACATCTCAGTGACACGACGCTTTCTGTGTCAGTGAAGTACGGTGTTGTCTCTCTCTGATTGGTTGTTGACTTCAGTGAATAGAGATAAATAAAACGGCTTTTTTAGGTCAATCTCTCTGAATGAGACAACCTTAAAAGACACTTAGTTATAGTTCCTTTTGTCTGCAATCAAATATTTAGACAACATTTATTCCTCATAAATGTGCAAGACTTCCTCAGTGTGTTTGTCCTCAGGTAGATAATCTTCAGGTCTTCAGGTTGATCTAAGTTTTCAGGACGATCTGGATATCAGGTTCTTCTGAGTCGTCCAAAGTCTTCTGAGTCATAAGATGCTTTAGTTATCTCACTGAGTTCCCCCTCAGTGTGTGTCTTACCTATCAACCTCAAAGATATCTGCTGACTATACGTTTTGCAGATATTTTCTGAACTATCTATATTGAAACCTGTATTCTAATCTACCTTAGATCATTCTGAACATGTCATACTCAGGGGTTTTGAGATCTAATTAAAATATTATCATTTATTAAATTTATCTCCCAACACATAGGCAAATGACTTAAGGCCAACATAGAAAGGCCCAACTCAACCGCATGCTGGTGTTTCCTCTCCACTAAACCATTCTGCTGATGAGTATGAGCGCAAGAGAGCGTCATTTTGATACCCAAATCAGTAAACAAGCTTTTCAAAGCCATAAATTCCCCACCAAATCAGGAAGGCTTCATTGTTGCCAGGACTGCTTTGTTGGAATATAGAGACAAGTAAACATGTAATACATGCGCAGCGGAAAATTATGTTCACCAACAACGAACAGTTAGTTGCATAATTAAATACGAGTAAACGTAAACAGAATTCTTACAGCAATTCGTACACGGATTCCTCAACTATGGTATCCACGTAACAATCGTTTATTAACTCGCACAGATCTGCCAGCGTTGAATCCCCGAGATGAATTTGCCAGGAAAATTCTAACTTAGAGATTTTATGGAGAAATATGAATTCACGTATTATGAATTTCCCAAGAGCTCATATATATAGGAGAGGATTACCTTAAATCTCAAGCTAACTTAATTAGGAAATAAAATTCCTAATATTTATTTAAATAAATCTCTTAGATTTATTTCTCACATATAAATCTCTACGCATTTAAATTTCATATATGAACAATCTCTACGATTTGTTTCCATATATATTAAATCCTACAATAATATTCTAAATATTATTATTGGGAATTCTTATTTAATTAAACTCAATTTAATTAAATATTAATAATAATTAGTTCCAAATTAATCTATTATTAATTACTTCTCCATAAATTAAATATTAAATCTAATTTAATATTTAATCAACCAACTATAATTAGTAAACAACCATTACTTGTTGTGTGACCCATAAGCCCTCATATATCGAGCGATTAGTCAAACTAACGATCTTAATTGAACCCTAAACAATAAATTAAGCTGTTGGGAGATGAATTTAATAAAGATATATGATTTTGATTAGATCCCAAAACCCTGAGTATGACATGTTCAGGATAATCTTGATAGTTGAGTTAGGATTCAGTTTTAGAGTATTCAGGATGATATCTGCAAAATGTATAGTCAGCAAATATAGATCAGGTTAGGATCTGAAGGTTCTGAAGAAATCAGTATGTTTCTGAAGAAACTGAAGTTTCAGTATGAAACTAAAGTTTCTGAAGGCTCAGTAAGAAACTGAGAATCTGAAGACTCAGTATGAAACTGAGAATCTGAAGACTCAGTGTGAAACTGAGATACTGAAGACTCAGTGTGAAACTGAGATACTGAAGACTCAGTATGAAACTGAGGAACTGAAGACTCAGCATGAAGATTCAGTATATCAGTCAGTATATCTGTGAAGACTCTGAAGACTCTGAAGACTCAGAAGACACTGAAGACTCAGAAGACACTGAAGACTCAGAAGACTCTGAAGACACAGAAGACAGAAGACTGAAGAACTGAAGATCAAGAATACTGAAGGCACAGTAATTACTGAAGACTCAGTAATGTACTGAATGCTCAGTATAAACCTGAATGTTCCGAGGCACTGAGAATATCTATCTGAAGGATGCAATACTGAGAAGATCGCGATTCCTTAGAAAAATAGATATTTGCCAAGACATTCAAATGCAGACAAAAGGAACTAAGTCAGAGTGTTGTTAAGGTTATATCAACTCAGAGTTTGTAACCAAAAGAGCCGTTGAAGGTGTCTACCTTTAACTGGTGACAAAAGTAAAAAAAGAGGAAGACAGCACTGTACCATACTGACACTGACAGTGACAGGTCGCTGAAAAAGATGTCAGAAGTACAAAAGTTCCAGACTGCAAAAAGTGAAGACCGGCTACATGAAAGGCTATTGCCTAAAACGTGTTAGGGAGTTTCAAACCCTAAATATAGTCGTTCCTCACACACCATAATAGGAAACTCACGAAGCTATCTCCTCCAACAGATAGTTTTTAAAGAGTGACCTTGGTGTATGCCTATAAATACTTGTGACCCTCTACATTGTAAGGTTACGGGAAATTTGTAAGCAACTCAAGAGCTCAAACTTATTATCGCAAAGTTAAAGCACTCGAAAAACTTAGAATTTCCCAAGTGCTTTTAAATCGAAGAGAGCTCACTATACTAAGCCTAGCTTGATAAGATATATCCGAAGCTTAGTCGAGATATCCTAGCCTTTGCATTGTAATTTATTGTAAAAGATATCTCATCCTAGTTGGAAACCAACCAAGAAACCCCAAACCCTTTAGAAGGTAGTTGGTGTGTGACTGTTGGTGAGAAGAGTTGTAAAGAGTTAGTAAACTACGCGGAGTAGTCAGAAAGCTCTAGAGGTGAAGTTAGTAAGCTACAGAGTTAGTCTGAAAGCTTGTATGTGTTTGAGTAAGTAAACTACGGAGGTAGTAAAAAAGCTCAAGGTCGGGTTGAGTAAGTAAACTACGTGGAGTAGTCAGAAAGCTCAGGGCCGAGTTGAGTAAGTAAACTACGCGAGGTAGTCGAAGCTCGAGAAGTGATTAGTGAATTTCTCTCAAGAGATCGAGAGAGGACGTAGGAGCTTGAGTCTCGAACCACTATAAATCTAACAGGTTGTTTATTGCTTTCTTTATCTGTGCTTAACTGTTGCATCACTGAGTTTGAAAGCATATTTTCACTGATATTTCAGTTGGAATCAATCCACTGAAGTTGCATGTAATTAAATCACAGCCTAATCACTATTCCATTAAAGGAAGGTTTTCAGCAAAGCTTAAAACGAGTATAAACTAAAGGGCCAACCATTCAAGACATCCGAGTAGCTAGAACAGAGATAGTTACCAAACCGAACTTACTCTTACGAGGGTTCATTAAGTTGAGTTATCCGATCCAAGCAACTCAGGATCTCTAGAAAACTTCGAGGACTCGGTTGGGATTATCTCGAGGTTTTAAAAGCGACTTCGAGGATCACCATCACGTGAGACTTTGACTCGAGTGATTTGTGCTTCTCGGGACCTAATCTTGAGGATTATCGACCCAAGTGACCTCGGTAAAATAAAAGTTTTAAAAACACCGAACACGTGTATTCCCCCATACACGTGTAAGACTTTGTTTGCACCGACCAACATTTGAAAAAAAAAAATCAGGTCACTATCTATGATTGGGTGACTCGGACTCGAATAAAGATGTTCGGGATGGAATTGAGGATGGTGAGACTCGGAGAAAGCCAACACACCAAAGGTGACCAATCCGAAACAGACACCCGATTCGGACTCGGTATATGATGCCAATGAAGATGTGGTCACAAAATGAGGCAAATTCTGAATCTATCAACCAAAAGGGGACAAATGTCTCGACAATGTTCTCAATAGAATTTCCCCACGAGGAAGATGATTCCTTTCTCATTTTCTCGTTGTTCCACGAGTTCTTGAATTAATCGAACCTAACATTTCAAATGTTGAGGATCTTTCTTTGAAGGGAACATCAAGAAGGAAATGGTTAGATAGTCATCCTACAAGTCGATTGTGGGTGATCTAACCGAAGGTGTTAAAACAAGAAGGTTCCATGGTGAGAGTGCACTATTCTCACTTTGCTTCCTATCGGAGAAAGAACCTCATCGAGATTGGTGAAGCTCTACAAGATTCTCATTGGATTATTTGCTATGCAAGATGAAATTTTAATCAATTCTCAAGGAATGAAGTATGGGAGCTAGTAGATAGACCTGAAAAGGCACAATGTCATTGGAACCAAGTGGGTTTTAAGAATAAAAGAGATGAAAACAACAACATTGTAAGAAACAAGGCAAGGCTAGTTGCACAAGGGTATTCCCAAGAAGAAGGCTTGGATTATGATGAAACCTTTGCACCCTGCAAAAGACTAGAAACCATCGATTGTTTCTTGCATATCTTTGCCACATGAAGTTCACGATCTATCAAATGGATGTGAAAAAACATTTTTGACGGTGTGCTTAAAGAAGAGGTTTATGTGGAACAACCTCCCGGTTTCAAAACAGAATGACCAAGTTCTGTGCTCGAGAAAAAGCTTTGTATGGTCTTAAGCAAGCACCGAGCATGGTATGATACTCTTTCTCGGTTTCTTAGTGACCATGGTTTTGTCAAAGGAACTGCGCTGATAGAACTCGCTCAGGATAGAAGATGGGGAAGATATCTTCTTGGTTCGGATATATGTTGATGATATCATTTTTGGATCTCCAAACCATCACCGTGTGAAAAGTTTTCAACACCGATGAAAGGCAAGTTTGAGATGTCAATGATGGGGAGATGAATTTCTTTCTAGGTCTTCAAGTGAAACAATCAAAGGAAGGAATATTCATCAACCGTGCAAAGTACATCGAGATCCGATTGCAAATATGGTGTCTGAGACTGCAATGCGCTTAGATTCCTATGAATACTAACTACAAGATGGATCCTGATTACAAGGCAAATCGGTGAGTCATACCGATTATAGAGGAATCATTGGATCATTGCTCTATCTCACGACAAGTAGGCGGATATAACATTTCTTTGTTGGGATATGTGCAAGATACCAAGCTAATCCTAAGGCTAGTCACATGGAGGTCGCCAAAAAGATCTTGAAGTATCTTAAAGGCACGATGAATAGGGATTATGGTATCCAAATGATGATAACCTTGAATTAACCGGGTTACTCGGAATCTTTGATTATGGAGGTTAACAATTGAAGTCCACTATAGGAACTTGTGGGTTTCTAGGAAGTAAGTCGATATCTTGGTTTTCGAAGAAATGCACCTCTCGATAACCAAGATACTCTTCAAGTTTAATACATGGTCTGCAGGAAGTCTGTGCTTTCGATTCTTTAGCTCGGACAACAATTAAGGGATTATAAAGTTGTAGCCAATGAAGTACCAATATTTTGTGACAATAATAGTGTCATTGCTATTTCACAAAATCCGTATTGCACACCGTATGCAAGCATGTGGATATCGACATCACTTCATCGAGATCATGTCGAAAAAAGGACATAAGGATGGAAGAAATTCATACCGATAAGCAGAGAGTCGATATCTTGACTAAACCTTTGGCTGAATCAAGATTTCAGGAACTTTCAGTTGAATTAGGGATGTTAGATCCAGATGTATAGAGTAAAATCTAAAAAATGAAGGTTTTCGGATGCATGAAGTTTTCTCGAAATTCTCTTGAGAAACTCAGATAAAATGGAAATATTGAATCGAGTCTCGAGAAACTTCATTTCTTGAAGGTCAAGATTTCGATGAGTATCTTGAACCCATTCAAGACTTCGATATTATCTTGACATTTTATCAAGGTCGAGACTTTCGATAAAAGACCGATAGAGAAAATTAGTCTGAAGAAGTAATGACTCATGCGACTCATTTATTGCTTAAGTGAAGCTCGAGAATCATTTTGCAATAAATACAAAACACCTAAGGAATGTTTTTGGGCGGGATCTTTTGAAATTCCGAAGAAGGTCAACAGTCATTTAATGCTCTGTTACATTAATGACCAATGAGGATATATTGGCGTCTTACTTTTCGGGAATCGACCTTTCACATACCCGATTAATCGGCGATTAATCTCAAGCGTTGCTTTTCACCTAACCAACGCGAATTCCCACGATCTCAAAACTATATATTCCTCAAGAAGCCATTCAAGCCCAATTTTATCAAACCCTTCGTTCCCAAAAAATCCTCTCGCAAGAAAATCCCTTTGCCCGTAAAAACCTAAACCCTAAATCTTCAAATCTTTAATCTCAAATGGCTCCTACCGTTTTTGACAAATTAGCCGAAACCAATAAACCTTGGTACGAGTTCGTTGTCTCGCTCGATAGCACAACTAACTCTAAACCAGAAGAGGAGGCTCTCCATATGATCCGTTTGGCCAAGCTCACCCATCTTGTCTCAAGCCGACCGGACCAAGAATACGCGAAAGAGGTAATCGAGTTCATCTGTAATCTGAAGATAGATGAAGATGATGGTATGCATTCCGAAATTACTGTATCACATTTAGAACACTGGTCTAAATACATCGACTTTGAAAGGGAATTGTATATAATTCTGAAGAATTTAAACGATGTTTTTGAGCTTTGTGATAGTGGAGAGGATCCTGCTGTGTATATGTTGGGTAGAGAGCAGGAGTTTTTAGATAGGATTGCTGAGAATCCTGTAAAATTTGAGGCTACACTGCATAAGAGGCATTTGAAGCCACAATATAGAGTTTTGTTGGATATTGTGAGCAAATGCATCATGAGTCATTCGGGGATTTTTGAGCAGATTAGTACCCCGAAGCTCCGATTAATGGCGGCGATCGAGGCTTCACCCACCACTGACTTCAACTGGCTCAGATTCTTAATTCAGACGGTGAGTGAACAAGCCAATGTCGTAAAAAGAGAGAAAGACGGGGCTATCTCGATCAAAGGCAAGATCCACCATGCCACCAAAATAGCATTTATTTTGGAGATGTGCAGAGAGGAGGAGGACATCTTCGCCAATTCGACCCCATTCCCTAAGTCCAAGGTGCTCTTCAAGCCCATTGCTGTGAAGAAGCCAGCCATCAGAGGGAAGAAAGAAAAGAAAGCAGAATCACCAAGCGCTGCTGCTGAAAAAGAAACCCAACAAACCAGGGGGAAGGTTCTGTTGGAGGCCAAGATGGAGCAGGGTGAGAAGTTGAAGAAGCAGAAAACCCTCGCTCCCAAGCGCAAAAGAATGGTGGTTCTCACCGATGATGATGGCAGTGATTCTGAAGAGATTCAACCTGAGGGCCAAACCGCTCAGAAATCACCATTACAAGTCTTGGCTCAGGTTATCTCTAAGGCACAGGACCAGACTGAGGAGCAGGTATTCTCTGAGGTACTTGTGACATCGCTCAGTTCAGATAAAATTTCTCAGGAAATTTTTAAAGGAACTCAGACCTCGAGATTCCTACCAAAGATGTGTCGGCTCGCATAAGAGCCAACTCGAGTCAATCTGAGGACGTGCACCAGCGGGCCCCGGAACCTACTCAGATCTGGAACCGAGGACTGGACCGCACAACATTCGAGATCTTTATTGAGACTCGGGGAGCAGCTTATTTTGGATGAGCTCCTGAGTGATCTACTTCTTGATCCTTCAGCTGATGCTTCGACTGAACCAGAAAGCCCGAGATGGAAGAAGGGTGAAGCTGAAGAAACCGAGTGGAGGAGCAAGGGGGAACGGTTCATCCTTGACCGCTACCCTGAGCTCATCTCATACCCTGATCTGCAAGATATCTTCTTCAGATTAAGGGCACGACGTTTTCATCCTCAATCGACTCTTCCAAGATGCTTAACATTGCCGCATTGGAGGGGAAGATCATGGAATGAGGAGATCGCTCTGACCGAGTTCTCGAGATTCGGAAAGACAAAGCTCGGGATGAAAATTTCCGATTTTGATGAGCTAGTTCGAAAGAAGATAAATAAATGAGAGCTATTTGAAGTTGGTGCCCTAGCAAGCAGAGACAAATCTCAAGATGGGGACCAACAGGAGATCTTGAGGATCGATCCTCGAGATGGAGAAGGAAACTCCTTGTCGATCAACCCAAATCATTCAACCTCAAACCGGAAAGCAAGACTTTGGTACCTTTTGCACTATTAACAATTATGCCAAAGTTACCGAAGTTTTTATCTTTAACTCAATTGTCTCGATGTACGATCGGGCTCGATTAGAGACCGGAGCTCGGGATGAAGCCGATGCTCAAAAGCAGATCGACCCTCGGTTGTGTCCGAACCTCGAGATGATCAATCGGCCATGAAGGTGCAAAATGTTCCCCGAGATCGATCTCACTCCCATACTGGAGAAGCTTGAGAAGGTTGAGCCAATGCTGAACAAAATCACTCAGATGGAAGAGACATTGGCCAGCCAAACTCAGAAGATGGAGAATCTGAGTTCATCTTCAGAACTGGTGCAACTCCAAGACACTCGACCTCAAAGATGACCTCCATGGAAGACAAGATGAATGAGAAGTTTGGAGGAGTCAAGGCCGAAATGAAAATTGAACTTAAACAGAAGCACCAGGAGAATACTGAGTTCCTAGAGGTGAAATTGGCAGAGAAGAACGATGTACTGATCAAATCTGTTGTTGAGGAAATGAGCTCAATGCTCATGACCAAGATGACAGAGATGTTTAAAGATGCTCTCTCTGGCCAGTTTGCCCATCTTTCTGAAGAGTTCTCTATGGCTAAAAACCACCTCAGGAGGCTAGAAGATGAACATGATCAGTTAGCAGGAGAGGTGCGTTGTGTAAGCAAAGAGCAATACCATATGGACACAGCACTCTCCAGACTTCTTACAAATTACGGTGCCAAGAAGGGGGAAAGGCCAGATGAAGACCTCAGGAAGTTATTGGCACGTACTTTGGAGAAAAAGGCGCAAAAAGGAAGCTGAAATGAATAGCCTATCTAAATCCTTGAAGGAAGTCGAAGCTACTGACAAGATGAAGTTCAGTAAGGTGGAGAAGCCGATCTACACTCAGGTTTCTGAGGAAACCATGCTTGATGTTGCAAGAGAGAAACTGAGTGATAGAGCTAAGGTTGGAACAAGCCAGGCTGATGCTGAATTGCCTATGAAAAGGAAAGCCTTGGGCATTGTTGAACCTGAGAGCAAGCGTGCTAAGGCTTCTAAGCCAGTACAAAGGAAGTTGGTTGAAGAATTAGAAGAGTCTGCAGGTCAACCTCAAAGAAAAGTCTTCAACACAAGGAATGCTCTGAAGACACTCCAGATTGAACAAGCAAAGAAAGTTGCTGCTTCGGTCTCAGGTGTGCCTGTGATCAGGAAGAAAATAGATGAAGAGCAGAAGCGAATGAGTGGATACAAAAAGTTTGCGAGCAAACGGAGAGGGACTTAAATAGCACAAAAATGGCCACACATTGACAAATGGATGCCCATCCAATTCAACGACAGTTGGGAAGAGGTCAAGAGAACCTTCTGGTTCTACTATGATGTGCTCAGGGAATGGAAAGGGGAAAGCTCAGATCCAAATGAAGCATTTATTGAATATCTCCTAACCTTCTATCCTAAATATCTCCAAAGCTGGATAAACATTGCGGATGAAGGAAAGGTGCAGATAGTAGCTCCCAGTCCATATACCTACCCTCCTCCAAGACTTGGTAATGACTTGGTGAATGAAAAAGCCATTACTCAAGAAATTGCTCAATATGTTGCACAGTTAGGTCTGACAGGGAACAGTCTGGATATCATCAAGGAAAGAAATGCACTGAAGAGAAGGTATTTCGGAATGTTCAACCTGGAGGTGCCCGGTGATGAAATTGAAGAAGATGCAAACTGAAGAGCAGAAGACTGAAGAGCCAAATCTGAAGACTGAAGACTTACCTGAAGACACTTGTAATTTTTCTATCTTTTTGTCTTTTATTTTCGTTCTGATAAATTTCATTGTAACCTGTAACAGTCTACTCATCATCAATGAAAATTTATCATTTATGCTCAAAAGATAATATCTCATTATCTTATTTACATGTCTTTTACTTTTGATATGCTGAATGATTGTCTCTGAATTAATTGTTTATGGGAAATTGTTTATTAAGTATTTGGTGATGAATCCTTTGAGAGATTAATTACTGAAGAAATTGTTGAATGATTAATTGTTGAGGAGATTCTCAGAAATTATTGGGAGATTCTCTGTTCAGGAAATTATTGGAGACATAACCAATCTTGTAATAGGATAAACTGAAACCTGAGTTTAGGTTGTATTGTTGTAACAAGATGGGTTTTGGCATCATCAAAAAGGGGAAAATTGTTGGGAGATGAATTTAATAAAGATATATGATTTTGATTAGATCCCAAAACCCTGAGTATGACATGTTCAGGATAATCTTGATAGTTGAGTCAGGATTCAGTTTTAGAGTATTCAGGATGATATCTGCAAAATGTATAGTCGCAGATATAGATCAAAGTTAGATCTCAAGGTTCAAGAAATCAAGATAAGTTTCAAGAAACCGGTTTCAAAGATGAAACTAAAGTTTCAAGGCTCAAGAAGAAATCGAGAATCAAGACTCAAGATGAAATCGAGAATCAAGACTCAAGATGAAATCGAGATATCAAAGACTCAAGTAAAATCGAGATATCAAGACTCAAGATGAAAATGAGGAATCAAGACTCAAAGATGAAGATTCAAGATATCGGTCCAAGATATCCGTGAAGACTCGTAAGACATCAAGACTCGTAAGACCTCAAGACTCGTAAGACTCAAGACACGTACATGTAAGATCAAGAATCAAGATCAAGAATATCGAAGGCACAAGAATTATCAAGACTCGCGAATGTCATCAATGCTCAATATAAACTCAATGTTCCGAGGCAATCGAGAATATCTATCCAAGGATGCAATATCGGTAAGATCGCGATTCCTTAGAAAAATAGATATTTGCCAAGACATTCAAATGCGCACAAAAGGAACTAAGTCGAGTGTTGTTAAGGTTATATCATCTCGAGTTTGTAACCAAAAAGAGCCGTGAAGGTGTCTACCTTTAACTGGAGACAAAAGTCAAAAAAAGAGGAAGACAACATCATGTACCATCATGACAATCGACAAAGGATGAATTGTCGGTGAAAAAATGATGTCAAGTACAAAAGTTCCGCATCGCAAAAAGTGAAGATCGGCTACATGAAAGGCTATTGCCTAAAACGTGTTAGGGAGTTTCAAACCCTAAATATAGTCGTTCCTCACACACCATAAGAGAAAACTCACGAAGCTATCTCCTCCAACGGATATTTTTTAAAGAGTGACCTTGGTGTATGCATATAAATACTTATGACCCTCTACATTGTAAGGTTACGGGAAATTTGTAAGCAACTCAAGAGCTCAAACTTATTATCGCAAAGTTAAAGCACTCGAAAAACTTAGAATTTCCCAATTGCTTTTAAATCGAAGAGAGCTCACTATACTAAGCCTAGCTTGATAAGATATATCCGAATCTTAGTCGAGATATCCTAGCCTTTGCATTGTACTTTATTGTAAAGGATATCTCATCCTAGTTGGAAACCAACCAAGAAACCCCAAACCCTTTAGAAGGTAGTTGGTGTGTGATTGTTGGTGAGAAGAGTTGTAAAGAGTTAGTAAACTACGCGGAGTAGTCAGAAAGCTCTAGAGGTGAAGTTAGTAAGCTACAGAGGTAGTCTGAAAGCTTGTATGTGTTTGAGTAAGTAAACTACGGAGGTAGTCAGAAAGCTCAAGGTCGGGTTGAGTAAGTAAACTACGTGGAGTAGTCAGAAAGCTCAGGGCCGAGTTGAGTAAGTAAACTACGCGAGGTAGTCGAAAGCTCGAGAAGTGATTAGTGAATTTCTCCAAGAGATCGGAGAGAGTGGACGTAGGAGCTTGAGTCTCCGAACCACTATAAACCGTCAGTTGTTTATTGCTTTTTTATATGTGCTTAATCTGCATTTGCATCACCGAGTTTGAAAGCATATTTTCACTGATATTTCAGTTGGAATCAATCCACTGAAGTTGCATGTAATTAAATCACAGCCTAATCACTATTCCATTAAAGGAAGGTTTTCAGCAAAGCTTAAAACGAGTATAAACTAAAGGGCCAACCATTCCAAGACATCCGAGTAGCTAGAACAGATAGTTACCAAACCGAACTTACTCTTACGAGGGTTCAAGAAGTTGAGTTATCCGATCCAAGCAACTCAGGATCTCTAAAAACTTCGGGACTCGGTTGGGATTATCTCGAGGTTTACGAAAAGCATTTCCAGATCACTGTCTCGATGAGACTTTGACTCAGAGTGATTTGTGCTTCTCAGGACCTAATCTTCAGGATTATCTGACCCAAGCTGACCTCAGTAAAAGAAAAGTTTTAAAAATATTGAACACTTGTATTCCCCCCCCATACACGTGTAAGACTCGTTTGGACCCGCGACCAACATAAACATTCTCAATATATGAGGTACGTTGCGAAGAAATGTGCAACTACCTGTAACTAAAACATGGGCTATTACGATTTCCTCCTTTCATTCGCGAATACTCGATTAAGTCTTGAACATGATGAAGTGTTTATTCAAATAACTTAATCAATTTATCTCTAATCACTAATTGATCACTTATGTCACACTTGGCCACAAAGTCCAAGTTAAAGTGCATTGGCCAATGACTTTGATCCAACTATGATCAGAAGATGAGTATTCTCTCTAAATCCACTTTGAGGAATGAATCATTTTCTTGGCTCAACTACCACGCACATGCACTTCGTGATGAACCCAATCCAAGCCATATCTACCCATGGAAGGGTGCAAGCGTCGGTCATGGTCAAAGTTCATCACTCCACACATGTCTTGCATATTTACCTCACGTCAAAGGAGTATCACATTGTTGGGATTATACTGGAAAGTATGCTTTTACTTTGTATAATCAAAACTGAATTTTGGACTTATTTACTGAAATAAATTGTTTATCACTGATGCTTTAAATATCATCGAATGTTACATATATTTCTTTGCATAATTGTTCAATAAATAAGACGTGTTACATTGTAGTTAATTTAGTGATACCGGATCACGAAAGATTAAATTAACAATCCCTTTGTAACCAAAAAGTACACCATTCACGACCTAGATGGAAATGAACAATCCATCGTGAAAGGTTGAAGTGTAAGGCTCGGTTTGGCTTGTCTTGACCAAGAGATTACACTAGTGCATGACCGATGCACCTCGAATAGGACCCACTGGGAGGACAAATTCTTGAGAATCGAACAAGGAAGAATTAGACCTCGATGGTTCGTTATTTCTTAATCTTCGTCCCTTAAATAGGATCACGTGTGGTTGGTAACTATTGTTTTGACTTATCACGGGTAGTAGAATCAACGAGATTCAATACTTTATACCTTGGGCAATATTATTGGTCACATGCGATTGCTAAGATTTAATCACGGAGAATCGTGTGCAAGCACGCTTTGTTCGATTTGCCCCTTGGGAGGTTCATAAGATTTATCATACCAAATCTTGCAAGTGGAACTAGTTTCCTAGATGGATAATAATGTTGAACCGTTCCTTTACAAGGATGAAAGATATTAATTAATGGAAAGCTATTTCAAAGGGCTTGAATTAATTAATGGGCTAGATAATCTTAAACACGGGAAATAATAACAAGAGCCATATTAACTATAATATGGGTTAAGATGGATAGTCTGATATTAATTATGTAGTGGGATTAATTAATATTTATGGGCTTGAATAATATTGTGGCTCAATATTGATAATTCAAGATCCATTGGAAGGTCCAATCTTAATTCTCCTAAAGGCCCCTCAAGTAGCCCAACATAAAGTCCAATAACTGAAAAAGGTGTTTAAAAATAAAATAAATTATTGTTGCATTATTTTCCTTAAAATTTCGAAATTATTAAAGAAAAAAAGGAGAATAATTTTCTTGAAAAGATTTTTATGGAAAGGAGATAAGTATTCTTGGAATACAAGATTATCCCATAAATTCAAGAAATCTCCCACTTGTTTTCTTTTTAATTGTGATTTTCAAATATATAGAGTAATAATAGGAAGAAGGATTTTCTTGATTTTCTTGAAAAGATTTTATGGAAAAAGATATGTATTCTTGGAATACAAGAATATCTCATAAATTCAAGAAAGATCCAATCTTGAAAAGCCTCCTATTAATTTCGAAAAAATGGGTTAAATAAGGGTGTGAGATTTTTGTGGAAAAATAAACATGGAAAGAAGAATATATGGGATATATTCAAGATTTTTTTGAGATCAAGAAAAGATCTTTCCTAACCCTATTTTGAGCCCTAATTTTCGTCACCCTCTCTATTATAAATAGGGATGAATGGTTCATCCCCGTATAACATTTAAAATTGGTTTTTTAGGAAAAATATCGGCGTCGATAAAATATCAAATATTTTGAAACGCCGATGATTGTGTATTTTCAAAACGCCAATTGTGAGTGTACAATTCCATGTGCTGGAAAAATTAGTAAATCCACAAAGGTGGTGCAACAATTTTTTATTTTTCCTTTTGTTAATTGTTCGCGAGCATCCTTCCACCGGATTATCGAGCAAGGACTAAGGGAATACTTGGGAAGGCTTTTTGGTGTGTTTTCATCGACGAGTCCATTGCCATTCCAAGAGGTACGTTCACGTAAACTCGTAGTAATTCCACATGGGTAGGATTTACGTGAACTGTTTATATGCATGATTTGTTGTTGAATTATTATTTGAATTAATATAGGATTAATTCATGCTAGTAATAATTGTTAGAATTAAATTTGTATTTAAATATTCATCCCGAATAGATCCGTGCAATTAATTCCCCAACAACTGGTATCAGAGCCTCGGTTTAAGACTCAATTTTAAATTGTAATTTAATTCGCTGTCATTAAATTTGAAATTGGATAGTAGAATTGCTAGATCTTTTTTGCAGGTATCCAATTGTCATGGAATTTAATGTGTTTATTTATGCATGCATATAAATTGTGGTTTTTAATTCGATTCGTTCAAATTCGTTTTGCCTCGTGAGAAAATCCACGAGTAGATTAGGATTTGTTTGATTTGATCAATGTAATAGACTAGTCTAGATCTAGGTTTATTTATTTTTTGTAAATAAATTGTAACCGGATTGGAAATGGTGGCGGAGACGAAGAATTAAAGGATAGATCCAGAACCGTACGCGGACGACGTGCATCATGCGAAACGTGCCAAGGGAGGCACGCGCACGATGCGAACGTCGCCATGCGGATGGGCACGACGCTAGGCGTCGGGCGGATTGGCTCGAAGCGAGACGGCGACGATCACGGCGCAAGATTAAGACAGGGACCACGCGCTGGCAACGCCGAGACGACGGGCGGGCGATGGCGAAGACGCGGGGACGCTAAGGCCGCCGAGATCCGCGGGCGAGGCGAGGCTGCAATCGCGCGGCGCGATACGCTGTGTTACTGCCGCCGAAATCGCTATGAGGTACGGGCGGGCGGTTCTGCCGAGGCGTCTTGAGGTGCCGAGGCCGACTTCGGCCAAATTTGGCCGGATCTTGGCGTCATCCTCCTGCTGCGAGCTACTTTGCGTGGCGTTTCGAGATGGAGTTCCTTTCGAGACGATCGAGTGGGAGAAATTCAAGATGGCGTTTTCTTCAAAATCAAGCCAAGAAAAATCATACCATGACAATTAGATAATTTGTGCCCAATATGTTTATTTTTCCGCTTTGCTTGATTTATTGTTGTGATGTCTTGTGCTTTATTTAATTTGTTTAAATGTGTTTGCATGAGAATTGCCCAATGAAAAAATCTCACCTTCAAAAATTACTAAGTATGTTTAAATAATTAATTGACAATTTTATTCCGGACAATAAAATTGAATTAATTTTGACCTCCATGATTTATTTATTTGTGAATTCTTTTGGAGAAATTCCCCCCACGGGACGGTCAAAAGATAGCTTTCACATGAATAAATTCCAGATGGATGATTGTGGATTATTACTAGTGGCGATTTATGATCCTCCCCACGAGGCTCGTTCAAAGCGAAATAATAATTCTCAGATTTAATCATGGTATTACTTAGGTATAAAATTGATATGCATATACTTCCCCAAGTCCCCGGTCATTTTATATTGGTCAAGTGGGAGCCAACTATTAATCTGGATATTAAAGGTTTGTAACTGTTCTTGTTTATAACCTGCTTGAATGTGTTTAAATAATGACCCACCCCACGTGGCTTATTTAAACTGTTTTGAGATGTTGACTGATGCATGTTCATATTTTTTTGAGATTTTAATATGAAACATGTGATCGAACCTTGTGATATATTTATGCTTATGCATATTATTATTTATTTTAGTTCAGCATGTCGTAACCTTTTAATCCACTACTATTATACGTAAAGTCAATAGAATAAGTATGGAAACTATATTGATTGGAAACAGAAAATTATAATTGTCCTAACTGCACAAAAGCACAAGTGGATTCTTGACACACCAAAATCAGATGAGCCAACTGACGAGTCAAAAATGCGAGACTCGTCAGATCACCTTGCGAGAGATGTCGTCGCAGAAATTGGTGGAGGGCAAACCCGTAAGGGATTACGTCCTCAAAATTGATGGCCCATCTGAACAAACTTGAAGTTCTGAGTACAGATTATAATCTGGAGACTCAGATGAATTTGGTACTTCATTCTCTGCCCAAAGGTTTCTGAGCAATTTTACCTCGCAAGCTGATTTGTTGCAAGCTTTTGTCTCGGCAGAGATGTTGATAGGGCACCAAACTCAAGCTTTGATCAAGAAGTGGTCCGTCTTTCATCTTCTAGGCCAAGGATGGCAAGAAGAAGAAGGTGACCAAAGTCCATAAGCAATCGAGACTCAATCTGTTGCCAAGGGCAATGATAAGATGACGAATCTTTGGTGGTGTCAAGGAAAATCCAAAGAGGAAGTGCTTAAGCTGGGGTGAAAGAGGACAATGGAGGTTTGCCTGTTCCAACCCCAAAAGGGCCGGAAAGAAAGGTAATTCTCACGCACTAATTGTTGAAACTTGTTTAGCGGGGTATACTTCTCATTCGTGGGTAGTTGATACGGGATCCACTAATCATGTTTGCTTCACGGGTTCAAACTGATCCGACAACTTAGTGGCAGTGAGATCCTCATCACACTGGGCGATGCTAAGAGAGTGGCGGTGAAGCGATGGGGAGAAGTGCACCGTCTTTTTGAAGACGAGTTCTAATTTTAAGAGATGTTCTTTATGTTCCCAGTTTTAGAAAGAATTCATTTTCAGATTCTAAAATTCTGTTAATAGACACTTAGTTTCTTCTAATAAGAATGAAATCATTTCTTGAAATGATGAGTGTATCTGTTATGGGACATTGATGGAAAATCTCTATACAATTAACTGTGCACACCACTCACGAAATGCATCCTATAACACATCAACTATTTCCGATAAAAGAAAACGTGAACGAGACACTTCTATTGCATCTAAGATGGGACATATTAATCCAAAGAGGATCCAAAGGTTGGTAGAAGCAGGTTCACTGGAGTCTCTCCAAGTTGAACCAATTCCAACCTGTGAATCATGTTTGGAGGGTAAAATGACCAAGAGGGCATTCGGAGCCAAGGGGAATAGAGCCAAAGAAGTGTTAGAAATCGTTCACACAGATGTATGTGGTCCAATGTCAACCAAAGCAAGAGGAGGTTATGAGTATTTCGTCACTTTTATTGATGACTACTCAAGGTACGGTTATATTTTCCTTATGAAGCATAAATCTGAGACCTTTGAGAAATTCAAAGAATTTAAGGCTAAAGCAGAGAATCATAGGGAAAAACGTATCAAGTCTCTACGATCCGATCGTGGAGGCGAATACCTCAGCGATGAGTTTTTGAACTACTTGTCTGATAAAGGGATTGCATCCCAGCTAACTGCACCCGGAACCCCTCAACAAAATGGGGTTGCAGAGCGAAGAAACATAACTCTTTTGGAAATGGTTAGATCTATGATGAGTTATGCGGATCTTCCCAAGTCGTTCTGGGGTCATGCTTTGGAAACAACAGCCTACATTCTGAACTTGATGCCATCCAAATCGGTTCCCAAAACTCCCAAAGAATTGTGGACCGGGCGCAAGCCCAGTTTGAGACACATGAATATTTGGGGGTGTCCAGCCTACGTGTTGGACAAGGAAGCCGAAAAATTGGATCCTCGATCAGAATTAAGGTTGTTTGTGGGATACCCCGAGGGAACAAAAATGTGTATGTTCTATGGTCCTGAAGATCAAAAGGTGGTAATAAGCACCCACTTTAGATTTTTGGAAGAAGACTATATGAACAAAAGAAGACCCAGAAGTGAGATTACCTTAAATGAGCTAAGAGGGCTAACCTCAGTGCCAACTGTACAAGATGACATACCAAATGACACACTTACACAATCGAAACCTCGTCGTAGTGGGAGGGTTGTGAGACAGCCCGAGAGATTCATGGGGATAGGAGAGTCCTCGGACTTGATTCCCGGACAAGACGAATCAGACCCATGGACATATGACGAGGCAATCCAAGACAAGGATACAGTTTCTTGGCAAACAGCAATGAAAGCCAAAATAGGTTCTATGGATCATAACAGAGTGTGGGAGCTAGTCGAACCACTTAATGGGGTCAAACCCATTGGTTGTAAGTGGGTGTACAAGAGAAAAAGAGGACCAGACGGGAAGGTGGAAACCTTCAAGGCAAGGCTTGTGGCGAAAGGTTATACTCAGAAAGAAGGGATCGACTATGAGGAAACTTTTTCGCCCGTAGCCATGCTCAAGTCCATCCGAATTCTCTTATCGATTGCTGCGCATCTCGACTTTGAAATCTGGCAAATGGATGTCAAGACAGCTTTCCTTAACGGAAGTCTTGATGAAGAGATCTATATGCAACAACCCCAAGGCTTCATTGAAAAAGGCCAAGAACACTTAGTTTGTAAGCTCCTGAAGTCCATTTACGGACTCAAATAGGCATCCAGAGCTTGGAACCAATGTTTTGATCATGTTATAAAGTCTTATGGGTTTAATCAAAACGAGTTCGAAAGTTGTGTGTACAAAAAGCGTGTCGGAACTGCATTGGTATTCTTAGTACTATACGTAGACGACATTCTGATCATCGGGAACGATGTAAAGGTGTTATCAGAAGTAAGGGCATGGCTTTCAAAATAGTTTGGTATGAAGGACTTAGGGGAAGCCGCACACATCCTTGGGATCAAAATCACTCAAGATCGCAAGAAAATGATGATAGGTTTATCGCAAGCTTCATACATAGACACTATCTTGAAACGATTCAGCATGCAGGATTTCAAGAAAGGCTTCGTACCTTTCAGACATGGAATCCATCTATCCAAGGAAATGTGTCCTAAGACACAAAAGGAGATAGATGACATGAAAGGCATTCCATATGCTTCGGCTGTCGGAAGCCTTATGTATGCAATGTTGTGTACGAGACTGGATATCTGCTTTGCCGTTGGCATGGTGGCAAGATATCAAAGTAACCCGGGGAAAGAACATTGGACGGCAGTTAAAAATATTCTGAAGTATCTGAAAAGAACTCGAGATAGAATGTTAATTTATCATTCAGATAGTCTAATCCCCATCGGCTACATGGACTCGGATTTCCAATCAGACTTAGATTCCAGAAAATCTACCTCCGGTAGTGTGTTTTGCATGGGGGAGGAGCCATGACATGGATAAGCGTTAAGCAGAAATGCATCGCAGATTCTACCATGGAAGCCGAATATGTAGCTGCTTGCGAGACAGTGAAAGAAGCGGTTTGGCTCAAGAACATCCTAGTGGACTTGGGCGTAGTTCCGAATTTGCCCAGCACAATCACTGTTTATTTTGACAATGTCGGAGCAGTTGCAAATTCAAGGGAACCAAGAGCCCACAAGGCTAGCAAACACATTAAAAGGAAATACTATCTTATACGAGAAATCATTAAGAGACGAGATATAGAGGTGGCAAAGATAGCGTCAGAAGATAACCTTGCAGATCCATTCACAAAGGGTCTGCCTCAGAATACATTCGAGAGACATGTGGAAGGAATGGGTGTCAAGACCGTTGCCAATCTGCTTTGAGTATAAGTGGGAGAAATTATTAGGTTCGTGTAGGTGACATTAGATGTCACGTATTAGAACTACTACGAGACATCTTTGTAGTATACTTAAAAGCAGACTTTGAGTATAAGTGGGAGATTGTTGGGATTATACTGGAAAGTATGCTTTTACTTTGTATAATCAAAACTGAATTTCGGACTTATTTACTGAAATAAATTATTTATCACTGATGCTTTAAATATCATCGAATGTTACATATATTTACTGCATAACTGTTCAATAAATAGTACGTGTTACATTGTAGTTAATTTAGTGATACCAGATCACGAAGATTAAATTAATGACCCTTGTAACCAAAAAGTACATCATTCACGACCTAGATGGAAATGAACAATCCATCGTGAAAGGTTGAAGTGTAAGGCTCAGATTGGCTTGTCTTGACCAAGAGATTACACTAGTGCATGACTGATGCACTGAATAGGACAAATTCTTCAGAACTGAACAAGGAAGAATTAGACCTCAGTGGTTCGTTATTTCTTAATCTGTGTCATTTAAATAGGATCACGTGTGGTTGGTAACTATTGCTTTGACTTATCACGGGTAGAAAATCAACGAGATTCAATACTTTATATCTTGGGTAATATTATTGGTCACATGCGATTGCTAAGATTTAATACGGAGAATCGTGTGCAAGTACGCTTGTTCGATTTGCCCCCTTGGGAGGTTCATAAGATTTATCATACCAAATCTTGCAAGTGGAACTAGTTTTCGGTATGGATAATAATGTTGAATCGTTCCTTTACCAAGGATGAAAGATATTAATTAATGGAAAGCTATTTCACTGGCTTGAATTAATTAATGGGCTAGATAATCTTAAACACGGAAAATAATAACTGGGAGCCATATTAACTGTAATATGGGTTAAGATGGATAGTGCAATATTAATTATGTAGTGGGATTAATTAATATTTATGGGCTTGAATAATATTGTGGCTCAATATTGATAATTCAAGATCCATTGGAAGGTCCAATCTTAATTCTCCTAAAGGCCCCTCAAGTAGCCCAACATAAAGTCCAATAACTGAAAAAGGTGTTTAAAAATAAAATAAATTATTGTTGCATTATTTTCCTTAAAATTTCAAAATTATTAAAGAAAAAGAAGGAGAAGAATTTTCTTGAAAAGATTTTATGGAAAGGAGATAAGTATTCTTGGAATACAAGATTATCCCATAAATTCAAGAAATCTCTCACTTGTTTTCTTTAATTGTGATTTTCGAAATATATAGAGTAATAATAGGAAGAAGGATTTTCTTGATTTTCTTGAAAAGATTTTATGGAAAAAGATATGTATTCTTGGAATACAAGAATATCTCATAAATTCAAGAAAGATCCAATCTTGAAAAGCCTCCTATTAATTTCGAAAAAATGGGTTAAATAAGGGTGTGAGATTTTTGTGGAAAAATACACATGGAAAGAAGAATATATGGGATATATTCAAGATTTCTTGGAGATCAAGAAAAGATCTTTCCTAACCCTATTTTGATCCCTAATTTTCGTCCCCCTCTCTATTATAAATAGGGGATGAATGGTTCATCCCCAGATAACACGAAAATTGGTTTTTGGGAAAAATATCAGCGTCGATAAAATATCAAATATTTTGAAACGTCGACAGATTGTGTATTTTCGAAAAACGTCAATTGTGAGTGTACAATTCCATGTGTTGAAAAAATTAGTAATCCACAAAGGTGGTGCAACAAATTTTATTTTTCCTTTTGTTAATTGTTCGCGAGCATCCTTCCACTGGATTGTCGAGCAATGACTAAGGGAATACTTGGGAAGGCTTTTTGGTGTGTTTTCATCGACGAGTCCATTGCCATTCCAAGAGGTACGTTCACGTAAACTCGTAGTAATTCCGCATGCGTAGGATTTACGTAAACTGTTTATATGCATGATTTGTTGTTGAATTATTATTTGAATTAATATAGGATTAATTCATGCTAGTAATAATTGTTAGAATTAAATTTGTATTTAAATATTCATCCCGAATAGATCTGTGCAATTAATTCCCCAACACACATTGCTCCCATTAATCGAGACACCCGTAGACACATATAGTGGAACTACATCAAACGGTTTCTCGGATGGGTATACCAATACCCTCTAAGGTATTTGTGCATCCATCATGAGATACCTAGTATCTCGTAGTAAGTGAGATCTTACTACACTCTCTAAGAGTATGATGCAGATCGCACACCAATCTCCATTGCATCATCAATATTCCATTCTTGATGATCCTCGATTGGGGCTATTTGAAAATCATGATTATGCCATCTGAGTTTTCACTTATTCAATGACATCAGTGACTCAAGGGAACACAAATAAGAACAAATGCAATCAATCAAACATAATATTCTAATAAGTGCAACGCCATATATTTAATATTAAATAAATAATAATATTAAATCAATACTGAATATTATCTGAGCATTATGTCTTTACAATGGATTGTCTTTAGGACACTAACACTAACAATCTCCCACTTGAACTATAGCCACCTACATGTCTAACCCTTAGACCATCAAAATGTCTAGTGCGTACATGAACACTCCAAGCCTTGGTGAAAGGATCAGCCAGGTTATCCTCTGTGGGGACACACTCTATTTCTCCTCTAGTAATTATCTCTCTTATCAAGTGATAACGCCTCGGTACATGTTTGTTTCTATTATTGGATCTCGGTTCCTTAGCTTGTGCAACCGTACCAGTGTTGTCACAATACAACTTTATTGATTTCTTTGCCGCACTTAACTACCCCTAGTTCACTTAAGAACTGCTTTTATTCGGATGAATTTCCTTGGCGACCTTCGCCGCAAACAATGTACTCAAATTTGTTGTTGAGTTTGCGGTAGCCTCTTGTTTGGAACTATTCCAACAAACCGCCCCACCATTGAGAATGTAAACATAGCCCGACTGTGACTTGTAATCATCACAGTCGGATTGGAAACTTGTATCAGCATAGCCAGTTGCAACTAGCTCTGATTGTCCTCCGTAGACCAAGAAGCAATCTTTGGTACGTCTAAGGTACTTAAGAATGTTCTTGACAGCAATCTAGTGAGGTTCACTGGCCTTGTGCAAGTCATGGCGTACATGATGGAGCCAATTGCAGATGCATATGATATATCCTTCATACGCCGGATGTTGGGAGAAGAATTTAATAAAGAAGTTTTGATTAGATCCCAAAAACCCCTGAGTATGACATGTTCAGGATAATCTTGATAGTCTGAGTCAGGTTTCAGCATAGATTGGTTCAGGAAGATATCTACACAATGTATAGTTAGCAGATATAGATCAGGTTAGATCTTGAAGACATCAAGACTCAAGAAGTTGTCAAAACATCAAGACTCAAGAAGTAAATCAAGACACTGAAAACTCAAGAAGTTATCAAGACATCAAGACTCAAGAAGTAATCAAGACATCAAGACTCAAGAAGTTGGTCAAAACATCAAGACTCAAAGAAGTAATCGGAGACATCAAGACTCAAGAAGTTCTTTGAAAACACCGAAGACTCAATGAAGTTGTCAAGACTCAAGAAGATATCAATACTCAAGATAACCCCTAATGTTCGTGAGGCACCAATAATACCTATCTGAAGACTACAAAATTGAGAAAAATGCACATGTTCAGAAAAGTAGATATTGCCCAAAACCTTCTAGTGCAGAACAAAAGGAACTAAGTCTAAGTGTTGTTTAAGGTTGTCTCATTTAGAGATTGACCAAAAGAGCCGCTTTTGTTTGTCTACATTCATCAAAGACAAGAACCAATCGAGGAAGACAACATCAGATTTCACCGACAATCGAAAAGCGACAGACCCTCAATTATGTCAAGAGTACTAAGTTCCGCATCGCAAAAATTGGTGATTGGCTACATGACTGCATATTTCCTAAAACATGCAAGGGAGTGTTCAAACCCTAAAAATAGTCGTTCATCAAACACCAAAAGAGGAAACTCATAAAGCTATCTCTTCCAACGGATAGTTTTCAAAGAGTGACCTTGGTGAAGTTGCCTATAAATACCAAAAATATTTTTTACATTGAGAGGTTCTTTGAAATTTCAAAAGCAACTCAAGAGCTCATTCAGATTATTGCAAATTGAAGCACTAAAAAAACCCTAGAATTTCCCAAGTGTTTCACATTTGAGAGAGCTCAGTATTCTAAGCCTAGATTGATAGATATATCCAAATCTTAGAAGAGATATCCTAGCCTTTGCATTAGTTCTTATTGTAAAGGATATCTCACCCTAGTTGGAAACCAACCCAAAACCCAAACTCTTTGTTAAGGTAGTTTGTGTGTGTTTTGTTGGTGAGTTAGAGTTGTAAAGAGTGAGTAAGCTCGATGAGTTAGCGAAAACTCTAGAGAATAAGTTAGTAAGCTACTTGTGGTAGTCCCGAACACTTGTGTGTGTTTGAGTTAGTAAGTAAGTGCAAAAGTCATCCGAAAAACTCAAGGTAGAAAAGTGAGTAAGCTACAGTGAGTTAGCCTGAAAGCTTTAGGAAGTGGTTAAGGAATTTCTCTGAAGATCAGAGAGAGTGGACGTAGGAGCTTGAGTCTCTGAACCACTATAATTGCTGTGTTGTTTGCTTTCTGTACTGCATTATTATCTGTTGCATGTTTTTCACTGAAAGCATATTTCACTGATATTCAGTTGGAACCAATCCACTGAACTTGCATCAAATTGATCACAACCTTAATCAATGTTTTATTGATGGGAAGATATTTCATCAAAGCTAAAACGAGTATAAACTTAGGGCCAACCATTCTGCACACTTGAGTAGCTAGAACAGATAGTTACCAAACTGAACTAACTCTACTGAGTGTTCAGTAAGATAATTATCTGATCCAAGCTCCTCGGGATCTCTCGATAAATTCGAGGATCGGTTGGGCTAATTTGTCTGAAGCTTTTTTTAAGCGGCTTCGGGATCATTGTCTCGAAGAGACTTTGACTCGAGGCAATCCGTGCTTCTCGAAGGCAAAATTATCGATAACTCGACCCATCCGACCTCGATGAAAGAAAAGTTTTAAAAATCACTGAACACGTGTATCCCCCCCATACACGTGTGAGACTCGTTAGCACCGGGACCAACAAGTGGTACCAGAGCAGTGGTTCATTTTGACCACTTGCTTTGGTAGCCATAGTCTATTTGCTAAAAGAATTTGGTGGTCTACTGAATAGATCTATTTGCTGATATCTTACAAGGCTCAGTCATCATGCCTTCTAAGAAACTTCCTATGTTCTCTGTTGAGAGCTATGACCTATGGAGACTGAGAATGCAGGCTCATCTGTATTCAAAACATGAAAGAATGTGGAGAGTGGTTTCTGAAGGACCATTCAAAATTATCATTGTAAATCCCGAATCAACGATCTTTGAGAGAAATGATCCCGGGATGAATTTCCTAAACACGATGACCAACCCGACTCGATGAGAGAAAAGTTAGTCAATCTGGACTACATTGCTAAAGATACTTTGTATAAAGCACTATTGATGATGGTGTTATGGGATGATTTCTCACCGTGAAACCGCAAAAAAGAAATATGGGACACACTTTGTCATTATGTGTCAAGGCACATATCATATTAAGGAAAACAAACTTTTACATTGCTATTGGAAAGTTTGATGGCTTTGAAATGGAAGATGGTGAGTCCATTGACAAACTTGAGGTCAGATTCACTAGCATCATGAATGATCTAAGTGCTTTTGGGAAAAGATACCCACAGAGAGAAGTGGCACTGAAAATTCTTAGAGGATTGTCTAAGAAATGGGATATACATGTTGTGGTGATTGAAAACACCAAAAATATTGATTCCATGCCATACCAACAAGTTTTCTCTGAACTGAAAGCTTATGAGTTTGTGATTGACAAGAAAACTAAGAAATCTGACAGCAAAGATGATTCTTCATCTAGGAAGAATGTGGTTTTTAAAGCCAAAGAGAAACCCTGTAAAGCTATAGAGTCTGAAAACTCACTTGCCAGAAATCAGGATGACCAAGAGGATAAGCTAGTACTGATGGCAAGGAGTAGGGATGGCAACGGGGTGGGTTTGGCCAAACCCGTAACCCGCCCCGCCATTTTTTCCCTAACCCGAAACCCGCCTTTTTTTTTTTTCTAACTCCGAAACCGCCTCCGCCTTTTTTTTTTGGACCCGCTCTACCCGCCCGCCCCCCCATGAACCCGGTGGGTTTAACCCGCCCCGCATATTTAATTTTCTTTTCCCTTTATTTTTTAATTTGTACTCCTAATTTCATACATATCATTTTTAAATACATATCGTTCCTAAAAAATAAAACATAAACTAGAATCATCAAATTAAAACAAACAAAAAATACATAATATCATAATCAATCTCACATTAAAGAGAGCACAAAAGGGACTACAGTTACTCATTATTCATTAATAAAACATACCTCATCAAAATAGACATCTTATTATACTATTTTTTCTTATTATAGTATTGTTATCTTATTAAACTACTATTGATTTATTACTTAATACATTTAATATATACTATATAAATATATATATATATATATATATACAGTTCGGTTTCTGGCTAGGTTTGTTTAATACCATGACCCGCCCAAAGATTCTACGGGTTTTTCGTTTGACCGGGTTTTAACCCGTCCCGTAACCCATTTGACCGGGTTTAACCCGCCCCATCCGGGGTGGATTCATGTCGGGTTCGGGTTAAAACCCGCCCCATTGCCATCCCTAGCAAGGAGGTTTGAAAGACTCAATAGCAAATATGGAAAATATAAGAAATACTACAGGAATCACAGGTACAAGAGAGACTCAGAAGCTGAGGACAGATACATTGAGAAAAGGAAGGATCACAAAGCTGAAGGATCCTCATCCAAGAAGAAGGACTCCAAGACCAAGGAGGAAAGTGATCAGGATGATGATACCAACAGATGCTACAACTGTCAGAAGAAAGGTCACTTTCAATATGACTGTCCTGAGCTGAGTGCTAAAGAAAGAAAGGAGAGACAAGCCAAGAGAGACAGGAAGATCTCCAGCAAGAAAGCTATGATTGCAGAAGAGGAAGAACATTCTGAAGAAGGTTCTAATTCCTCAGATGAGATTTTCTCAGACAGTGACAGTGATGTTGTTTGTCTTATGGCTGTGGAGGAGGTAAATTCTTCTATCTCTGTTGTTGCTCCTACACAAGCACATGAGTTCTCAAGTTCAACTGTAAACAGTAACTTTGACCTGATGGATTCTTTGAGAATCTTATGAAGGACTATTCTGTGTTACAAGAACTACTCACTGAAACTCAAGAGCAGAACAAGGAACTGACTGCTGAGAATCTGAAGTGGAAAGACTCTAAAAATGCTGAGATCACTTCTCAATTGATGGGAACTACTGATGAACTGGATGTTCTGAAAGTACAACTCTCAGAAAAAGAGAAGGTGATAGAGATCCTGAATGGAAAATTAGAGAAATCCACTAAAGAGATTCAGCTTATCAGAAATGAGTTCAATGACCTCTTTGAGAAGCATGAAACTCTAAAGAAATGTGAGGATAGTGAGCAAAGAAAGTTAGCTCTATTGAATTCTGCATCTAAAGTAATAGATGAAATTCAGAGTTATCAAAGACCTGCAACTATAAAAGTTGGATTGAGATACATTCCAGGGGGAACCTCACAAGGTCTTCTGAATGTTGCTTCTAGTAGCACCAAGACTGTCTTTGTTAAACCAGTGGCATCTAATCTTCTTACTAAAGAACATCCCAGAGTTTTAGACAAGGGTAAAGGACCTATGGTTTCAGAAAAACTGAAGGTTCAGGGAAGAAAGCCCAAACCTCAGGAAAAGGCTAGAAAACCTGAACACTCAGTAGGAAATTTTCAGGCAAGTACTTCAAAGCCTCAGGCTAAGAATTCCAACCTGAAGAGATCTGAACCATCAGAGGAATTTTCAGAAGAGAAACACTCAGCAGAGATATTCTCAACTGAAAAGACCAAGTCCTCAGATTACTGAAAGAACCCAATTTCAGTACAGGCAACCTAAGCCCCACTTGTCTAAGGGTAAAGGCTTCCTGAACCCAAGTCAGCAGAGACAGAGACCAGCTGCACCAAAGCTAAGGCACTTGAACAAAAAGCCTGAACCCAAGAAGAACTCTAAGGCTCATGTTCATGCTAAGGCTGGCACTCATACACAAGGTACTGCCAAGGCACCTAGGGTAGTGAATGTGTATGTAGATGTTTATGGGAGACAAATCAGCCACTCTAAAATAATTAGAGTTATCAGGCAGATTTGGGTTCCAAAAGGTACAGCTAACCTGGTAGGACCCTACCCCAAATGGGTACCTAAAAACTGATCTGTTTTTCAGGTAAAGGAAAAGGGCACTTAGCTGAATGAATACAACATAGCACTGATGAGTGGAAATAAATTGGCACCTGCTGTATGGTATCTGGACAGTGGATGTTCAAGACATATGACGGGATATAAGCAACTACTCACTGACTATGTTGAGCAAAAAGACCCTCAGATCACATTTGGAGACAACTCCAAAGGACAAACTGAAGGATATGGAACTCTTGAAGTTGACTTTGTTCATATCCATGGTGTTTCATATGTGTCTGGTCTAAAGCATAATCTACTTTCTATCAGTCAATTCTGTGACAAAGGATTCAATGTTGAGTTCTCAAAGAACTTATGTTATGTGAAAGATAATACTTCACATAAAATTTTATTGACTGGTATTAGAAAAGGAAATGTGTATCTCGCTGATTGGAAATTATCTCCTAAAGATACATGTTTGGTTACAAAAATTTCCACTGATACCAGTTGGTTGTGGCACAAAAGACTGAATCACTTAAACTTTAAAACCCGGAACAAACTTGCAAGATTAGCACTTGTGAGGGGGTTACCAAATGAAGTGTTCAGTAAAGATCATGTTTGTGATGCTTGTCAGAAAGGAAAACAAATCAGAGCATCTTTCAAAAGCAAAGTAGATGTTTCTACTGATAGAATACTACAACTGTTACATATGGATCTCTTTGGTCCAGTAACACCTGTGAGCACTAATGGCAGAAAATACACACTTGTGGTAGTTGATGACTACTCTAGATACACATGGATCATATTCTTACTCAGTAAGAAAGAGACTCAGACAAAACTGCCTGAACTACTGAAAAGGCTCAGTACTGAAAAGAATCTGAGTGTGGTCAAAATCAGATCAGATAAAGGAACTGAGTTTATCAATCATATCATATCTGATTATTGTGCAGCTAATGGAATAACCTATGAAACATCAGCTGCAAGGACCCCACAACAGAATGGTGTTGCTGAAAGAAGAAATAGGACTCTGAAAGAAGCTGCAAGAACAATGATTGTTGAAGCTGATATTCCTAAGAGATTTTGGTCTGAAGCTATCAACACTGCATGCTACTCTCAGAACAGATCCATGCTGACCAAGAATCAAGGAAAAACTCCATATGAGCTGTGGAATGAAAGGAAGCCTCTTGTTTCTTTCTTTCGTGTGTTTGGTTGCAAGTGTTTCATACACAATAATGGTAAAGATCAGTTGAAAACTTTTGATAGCAAAGCTGATGAAGGGATATTCTTAGGATATTCTGAAGTCAGTAAAGCCTTCAGAGTTTACAACTGTAGGACTCTTATTGTGGAAGAAACACCTCATGTTGTTTTTGATGAATCTACTTGTGTTCAGAAGAAACAGGAAGATGACTCAGTAGAACTGACCAAGAGAATCACCTAACTTAGCCTAAAAAATAAATCCTCTGAACCTGAAAAGAAGAAGTCAGTCACTTTCTATGAATGGAGTGAATCAGACTCAGACAAGGAAGTTCAGGATGGAAAAACTCAGGATGGTGAGACTCAGGATGGAAATTCTCCACTGAAGGACAGCCAACACACTGAAGCTGACCAATCTGAACATACACCAGTTCAGACTCAGGTATGTAATGTCGATGAAGATGTGGTCACAGCTGAGGCAAACTCTGAATCTATCAACCAAGGGGGAACAAATGTCTCTGACAATGTTCTGAATGGAATTTCCCCTGAGGAAGATGATTCCCTTTCTCCTTTTCTATTGTTCCCTGAATTTGATGAACTGCCTGAACCTAACATTTCTGATGTTGAGGACACTACTGGAGGGGGAACATCCAGGAGAAAATGGTTGGATAGTCATCCTACAAATCAGATTGTGGGTGATCTATCAGAAGGAGTAAAGACAAGATGGTTCCATGGAGAAAGTGCTTTGTTCTGTTGCTTCCTATCTGAAAAAGAACCTACTGAGATTGAAGAAGCTCTACAAGACTCATTCTGGATTGTTGCTATGCAAGAAGAATTGAATCAGTTCACAAGGAATGAAGTTTGGGAGCTAGTGGACAGACCTAAAAGGCACAATGTGATTGGAACTAAGTGGGTGTTCAAGAATAAGAGAGATGAAAACAACAACATTATGAGAAACAAGGCAAGGCCAGTTGCACAAGGTTATTCCCAAGAAGAAGGCTTGGATTATGATGAAACCTTTGCACCTGTTGCAAGACTAGAAGCCATCAGATTGTTTCTTGCATATGCTGCCCACATGAAATTCACAGTCAATCAGATGGATGTGAAAAGTGCATTTCTGAATGGTGTGCTTAAGGAGGAAGTATATGTGGAACAACCTCCAGGATTTTGTCAGAATGACCAAGTTTACAGGCTCAGGAAAGCCTTGTATGGTCTTAAGCAAGCACCCCGAGCATGGTATGATAACCTTTCTCAGTTTCTTACTGACCATGGTTTTATCAAAGGAACTGTTGATAGGACTTTGTTCAGGATAGAAGATGGAAATAATATTTTACTAGTTCAGATCTATGTGGATGACATCATATTTGGATCTCCAAATCATCAGTTGTGTGAAAAGTTTTCTACTCTGATGAAAAGAAAGTTTGAGATGTCAATGATGGGGGAGATGAATTTCTTTCTTGGACTTCAAGTGAAACAAACTAAGGAAGGAATATTCATCAATCAAGCAAAATACACCAGAGATCTGATTGCAAAGTATGGAGTACAGAATTGCAATGCAGTTAGAATTTCCATGAATACTAACTACAAGATGGATCTTGATCTGAAGGCAAATCAGTAAATCACACTGATTATAGAGGGATCATTGGATCACTGCTATATCTCACAGCAAGTAGGCCTGATATAACATTTGTTGTTGGGATATGTGCAAGATACCAAGTTAATCCTAAGGCTAGTCACATGGAGGCTGCCAAAAAGATTCTGAAATATCTTAAAGGCACTGTGAATAGAGGATTATGGTATCCAGCTGATGATAACCTTGAATTAACTGGTTATTCAGATGCAGATTATGGAGGATGTAGAATTGACAGGAAGTCTACCACAGGAACTTGTCAATTTCTTGGAAGTAAACTGATATCATGGTTTTCAAAGAAACAAACCTCAGTAGCAACCAGTACTACTGAAGCTGAATACATGGCTGCAGGAAGCTGTTGTGCACAGATTCTTTGGCTCAGACAACAATTGAGGGATTATAAGATTATAGCCAATGAAGTACCTATATTTTGTGATAATAATAGTGCAATTGCTATTATACAAAATCCTGTATTGCACACCAGATGTAAGCATGTTGATATCAGACATCACTTCATCAGAGATCATGTTGAGAAGAAAGACATCAGAATGGAGAAAATTCATACTGATAAACAGAGAGTTGATATCTTGACTAAACCTTTGGCTTAATCAAGATTTCAGGAACTATCAGTTGAATTAGGTATGTTGGATCCAGGTGAATAAAGCAAATCTGAAAATTGAAGGTTTTCAGATGCATGAAGTTCTCTCAGATTTTACTGAAAAACTCAGGATAAAATTGAGAGTCCTGAACACTGAGTCTTGGGAAACTCAGTTATCCTGAAGTTCAATACTCAGTATTATACTGACATTTTATCAAGGTCAAAACTCAGTAAGACTGATGGAGAAAATTAGTCTGAAGAAGTATTTACTCATGCACCACATTTATTGTCTATCGGAATATCAGTAATCATTGGTAATAAATGACAAAACACCTGAAGAAATAATTGGGCGGGACCTTTGAAATCCACGAGGAAAGTCGATGGTCTGCAGGAACAGTAATTAAATGCACTGTTCATTAATCACCAATAGGGATAAATTGGCGGCTTAGTATTTGCGAAATCGTCCTTTCAAATACCCATTTTAGTCGGTTTTTAATCTTGACCATCAAAACCTTCATCTACGCGCTTTTCCATAAATCAAAATCCTATATCCATTGAAAAATTTCATTCAAGCCCTATTCCAAAAAAAAGCCTTCATCTTCACAACCCTCGATTGCCCAGAAATTTTTACCTATCTCAAAACCCTTCACCAGAAATTCTCCAAAAATGACACTCTCTGTATACGACAAACTCGCCATTTCCAACAAACCATGGTACGAATATGTCATTTCTCTAGAAAGCACGTCCAATGCAACTCACGGGGAGGAGGAGTTGCATATGATTCATTTGGCAAAGCTTACATGCCTGGTCGCGAATCAACCAGAGGTCGAATATGCGAAAGAGGTAATTGAGATTATTTCTAATATGCAGTTAGATGATGAGAATTGCATAGAGTCTCAGATTATAGTCTCGCATTTGGAGCATGGTTCGAAATATGTGGATTTTGTTAGGGAATTTTATATTATTCCTAAGAATCTGAATGCCATATATGAGTTAAGTGATAGAGGTGAAGACCCTACGGTATACATGATGGGTAGGGAACAAGAGTATTTGGATAAAATTACTGAGCATCCAGTAAAGTTTGAAGCTACTCTGAATAAGAGGCATTTAAAGCCTAAATATCGAGTATTGTTGGATATTGTAAGCAAATGCATCATGAGTAGATCTGGTAGTTTCGAACTGATAAGCATGCCTAAGTTAAGGCTAATGGCGGCGATTGAAGATCACCTACTACGGCATTCAATTGGTTGCACTATTTGATCAAGGTGGTGAGTGATCAAGCCAAACAAATTCAGAAGGTGAATGGCTCTGTAGTTATCAAAGGAAAGATTCTACATGCAACCAAGATTGCATTTATCTTGGAAACGTGCAGAGAAGAGGAGGACATTTTTGCCGATTCCACTTCCTTTCCAAAGTCAAAAATCATGTTCAAACCAACGAAGAAGACTTTGAGAGGAAAGAAAGAGAAAAACTACGAGTCTCAGGAGGAGACTGCTGAAGAGGAAATTGAGGAAGATACAACAATGGTGGAGCAGGTCAGGGAAACAAGACAATCCGCTCAGAAATCCACTGAGGAAACTGATGAAGAAGCCAAACAAGCTAGGGGGAAAGCCCTGATGGAAATTAAAAGAGAGAAAGGAGAGAAACTGAAGAAGAAAGCACTGGCTCCTCATAAGCGAAGAAGTCTTCAAACTATTGCTGAGAAGGAGGCCAGTGAAACTGAAGAATCTCAACCTAAAGGCCAGCAAGGGTTGAAATCTCCACTTCAGGTTCTTGCTCAGGTAGTGACAAATGTGCAGGAGCAAGAAACTGAGGAGCAGGTTTTCTATGAGGTACTTGAAACCTCTCTGAGCTCAGATAAAATCTCTCAGGAAATCTTCAAGGGACCTCAGATCCCTCATCAAGAAAGACTGCTCGAGACGCCGATCGGTCCGAACCTCGTGAATTGTTGAACTTAGATGCGCTTCTGAATGAACCATTTCTTGATCCATCAGCTCTGGAACTCATACACTATGAACCTACTGCTCCTGAAAGCCCAAGATTGAAGAAGGGAGAAGTTTAAGAGACTGAATGGCGAAGCAAGGGGGAACGGTTCATCTTAGACAGATATCCTCGAAATTGAATGCCTATCCCGACCTTGAGGATATGTTCTTCGATCTCGAAACGACGTGTATATTCGAATCAAACACTCCGGAGATCTTTGAACATTGCTTCATACAGAGGAGAAGAGTGGTGGAATCTTTGAGGCAATTTTATTACGATCAATTCTCGAAGCCAAAAAAGACAAAGCTCGGGATGAAAATTTGTTGATTTTGATGAATTGGTGAAAAAAGCTAGGCTGAAAAAAAAAGCTCTTGAAGGAGTAGATGCTTCCAAATCTCTCATGATCAAAACAAAGATAAGGATAAGGGAGATGATGCAAAAAAAGAAATCGAGAAGGAGAAGGAACCTCGAGACGGAATCTTCGAGAAAGAGAAGGAAACCGAGAGTCGGATGGGGACGATATCGATCTTTGAACCAATCGATATCGAGACAACCTCGGTGAAGTTAGCATTCTTCGTATATCTTTTAAATTTATTATACATTATGCCGGTTCTTGAAGTACCTAGCTTTAAATCGATGTTTATGATATCTGAGACGAGGCTCAGTTGGAGCACCCAGTTCAGTTGGAAAATGTTATACAAACTCCAGTGGTTGATCTCACACCAATCCTGGATGAGTTAAAGAAGATAAAGCCAAGGGTGGAAGAGATACTGGCAAGTCAATCTCAAAAGCTTGAGAATCTAAGCTCTTCATCACGCATGCTGCAAACAATTCTCACAGACAAGATGACTCAGATGGAGTTAGTCCTGGCTGCTCAAAATCAGAAAATGGAGAACCTGAGTTCATCATCTGATACGCTTCAAACAACTCTATCAGGTAAATTAGCTACATTAGACGGAAAGATTGATGGAGTACATACAGAGCTTAATGCCAACATGAAGCAGATGTATCAAGAAAGAACTGTCTATCTTGAAGCCAAGCTGATTGAGAAAAATGATCTGATGATCAAAACAGTTGTTGAGGAAATGGGCTCTCTGCTCATGACCAAGATGACAGAGAAGATGCATGATGTCTTCTCAAAGCAGTTTGCTCCTCTTTCGGATGAGTTCTCAATGGCCAAAAACTACATGATGAGGCTAGAAGATGAGCATGATCAGTTGGCAGGGGCAGTGCGCAGTATGAGCAAGGAGCAATACTATATGGATACTGCACTGACTCAACTACTCCCAAGGTATGGTGCCAAAAAGGGGGAAAGGCCTGGTGGCAAATTAAGTGAGTTGTTGGCACAAACCTTGGAGAGAAAGGCTCAAAAAGAAGCTGAAGGAAAGAAAATTGTGGATGCCTTGAGTGAGATTGAAGCCACTGAGAAACTGAAGTTCAAAGAAGCTAAAAAACATATCTTCACTCAAGCATCTGAGCAAACCATTCAGGAAGTAATTACTGAGAAAATGAGTGATAGAAGGATGGTTAAAACAAGAAAGGCAGAAGAAGAGCAAGCTAGACCAGAAAAGAGAAAAGCAGATGCCTTTGTTGAAACTGAAAAGAAGGAAAGAGCAAAGGTAGATAAACCTACTCAGAGGAAGCTGGTTATGGATTTTGAAGAATCAGATGAAGGACCAGAAAAGGAAACTGAAACTCAACCAGAGACTTTTGATACCAAGAAGACTCTGAAGGCCCTGCAGGTTGAAAAGGAGAAAAGAACTGCTGCTTCAGTATCTGGTGCTCCTCTGATCAGAAAGAAGAAAGAAGAAGAACAGAAGAGAAGAGGTGGATTCAAAAAGTTTTTAAGCAAAAGGAGAGGTACAGAAAAGACTCAGAAGTGGCCGCACATTGACAAGTGGCTGCCTATACAGTTCAATGATGCATGGGAAAAGATCAAGAGAACCTTCTGGTTCTATTATGAGATTCTGAGAGAATGGAGGGGGAGCAGCTTGGATAAGAATGAAGCCTTCATGAGTACTTACTAATATTCTATCATAAATACCTGCAAAGTTGGATCAACATGGCAGATGAAGGAAACACGCAGATAGTAGCCCCTGGTCCATACATGTACCCAACTCCTAGGTTTGAGAATGGCTATGTGAATGAAGCAGCAATTTCTCAGGAAATAGCCCAGTATGCCATCCAGCTAGGCCTAACAGGAAACAACCCTGATATCATCAAGGCAAGGGATGACCTGAAGAAGAGATATTACGGGATGTTCAACCTGGAAGTGCCAGAGGATGAAGTGGAAGAAGACTGAAGACTTTGTTCTTCTAATTTATTTTTTGATTTTCATTGTAATCTGTAACTCTTATCCTATATCAATGAAAATTTTATCTTTATGCTCAAAAGATAATATCTCATTATCTTTTTTGCATGTCTTTTATTACTTGATATGCCAGAAAATTGTTGGGTGAAATACCATTTTGGATTGTAATAGATAAACTGAAACCTAAGGATAGGTTAGGTTTTCTTAAATGTAACAAGATGGTTTTGACATCATCAAAAAGGGGGAAATTGTTGGGAGGTGAATTTAATAAAGAAGTTTTGATTAGATCCCAAAAACCCCTGAGTATGACATGTTCAGGATAATCTTGATAGTCTGAGTCAGGTTTTAGCATAGATTGGTTCAGGAAGATATCTACACAATGTATAGTTAGCAGATATAGATCAGGTTAGATCTTAAAGACACTGAAGACTCAGTAAGTAACCGAAGACACTGAAGACTCAGTAAGTTGCTGAAAATACTGAAGACTCAGTAAGTAACTGAAGACACTGAAGACTCAGTAAATTGCTGAAAACACTGAAGATTAGTCAAACTAACGATCTTAATTGAACCCTTGACAATAAATTAGACATTCTCAATATTTGAGGTACGTTGCGAAGAAATGTGCAACTACCTGTAACTAAAACATGGGCAATTACGACCACTTATGTCACACTTGGCCACAAAGTCCAAGTTGACATGCATTGGCCAATGACTTTGATCCAATTATGATCAGAATATGAGTATTCTCTCTAAATCCACTTTGAGGAATGAATCATTTTCTTGGCTCAACTACCACGCACATGCACTTCAAGATGAACCCAATCCAAGCCATATCTACCCATGGAAGGGTGCAAGCGTCGGTCATGGTCAAAGTTCATCACTCCACACATGTCGTGCATATTGACCTCACGTCAAAGGAGTATCACATTGCTCCCACTAATCGAGACACCCGTAGACACATATAGTGGAACTACATCAAACGGTTTCTCGGATGGGTATACCAATAACCTCTAAGGTATTTGTGCATCCATCATGAGATACCTAGTATCTCGTAGTAAGTGAGATCTTACTACACTCTCAAAGAGTATGATGCAGATCGCACACCAATCTCCATTGCATCATCAATATTCCATTCTTGATGATCCTCGATTGGGGCTATTTGAAAATCATGATTATGTCATCTGAGTTTTCACTTATTCAATGACATCAGTGACTCAAGGGAACACAAATAAGAACAAATGCAATCAATCAAACATAATATTCTAATAAGTGCAACACCATATATTTAATATTAAATAAATAATAATATTAAATCAATACTGAATATTATCTGAGCATTATGTCTTTACAATGGATTGTCTCTAGGACACTAACACTAACAATCTTCCACTTGAACTAGAGCCACCTACATGTCTAACCCTTAGACCATCAAAATGTCTAGTGTGTACATGAACACTCCAAGCCTTGGTGAAAGGATCAGCCAGGTTATCCTCTGTGAGGACACGTTCTAACTCTATTTCTTCTCTAGCAATTATCTCTCTTATCAAGTGATAACGCCTCGGTACATGTTTGTTTCTATTATTGGATCTCGGTTCCTTAGCTTGCGCAACCGTACCAGTGTTGTCACAATACAACTTTATTGGACTGCTGGCACTCGGAACTACCCCTAGTTCACTTAAGAACTATTTTATTCAGACAGCTTCCTTGGCAGCTTCTGCCGCAGCAATGTACTCAGCTTCGGTTGTTGAGTCTGTGGTAGTCTCTTGTTTGGAACTATTCCAACAAACCGCCCCACCATTGAGAATGTAAACATAGCCAGACTGTGACTTGTAATCATCACAGTCGGATTGGAAACTTGTATCAGCATAGCCAGTTTGTTGGGATATTTTAGTTTTGATTAATTATGCCAAAACATTATCAACTTGTGTTATTTAAGATAATCTACAGATAACAAGTTGAGGGGGAACGAAGAACAAGTTAAGGGGAACTCACAAAATCGGGGCGAAGATGATCGAGATCGAGGCGAAATTTGATCGAGATCGAGATGAAATAGGATGAGTTCCGAGTAACTTGATGTTCTTGACCGTGCGGTGACGATCTTTCTCAACGACCGATCATTTGTCATTCGGCAAACATCGAAGTTACTCGAACTCATCCTACTCATCTCGATCTCGATCGGCCTCGTCTCGATCTCGACCATCTTCGTCGATTTCGTGAGTTCCCCTTAACTTTTCTCTCGTTCCCCTCAACTTGTTCTTCTTTATTTCTCTTGTTTAACTAACAATGTTTTTCTCGTATATTTTTTTAATTGTTAGTTAGTTTTGGCATCATTATCAAAAAAGGGGAATTGTTGAGATATTTTAGTTTTGATTAATTATGCCAAAACATTATCAACTTGTGTTATTTAAGATAATCTACGAGATAACAAGTTGAGGAACGAAGAACAAGTTAAGGGGAACTCACGAAATCGATTTAAGATGATCGAGATTAGACGAGGTCATAGATGAAATTTGATCGAGATCGGATGAGTAGGATGAGTTCGAGTAACTTTGATGTTCTTGACCCGTCACGGTGACCGATCTTCTTGACCGATCTGGTGACGATCTTCTTGACCGATCTGTTGCATCGTCAAGAAAGATCAGTCACCGACTGTCAAGAACATCAGTTACTCGGAACTCACCCTACTCATTCGATCTTGATCGGCCTCGTCCGATCTCGATCATCTTCGCTCGATTTCGTGAGTTCCCCTTAACTTGTTCTCGTTCCCCTCAACTTGTTCTTCTTTATTTCTCTTGTTTAACTAACACTGTTTTTCTCGTATATTTTTATTGTTAGTTAAACAAGAGAAATAAAGAAGAACAAGTTGAGGTTCTTGACCGAGATCTGGTAAATTTTTGCCCTTCTTGACTAGATCGCGATTGACCCGGATATTCTTGACTGATGTTGTCTTGTCCGATCTCTTTGTCTTGATCGGATCGAGACCGTAAATCTGCGGACCAGATTTCTCTGACTAGAAATCTGCAGACCCAGTTTTCTCTGCACCGGAATTCTGCGGACCCGAATCAAGATACCGATCAAATCAAGCGACTAGAATCGGAAGAGTCAACGAAGAATAAGACGAGCTAAAATCAGATCCGTTAGACACACAAAAGCAGCTGGCCAATAAGAAGACAACACACATATTGATGTGACATAAAGCTGCAAGGAAAAGTGCAAAAGGACAAAGAAAAGCTGGAAGTTATTTGTATGGATTTGAATATTACTTTCCAACGGTAATATTTAAATCCACACTATAAATACATTGCACTATCTTCAAAAGAAGAGAATGGAGGATCTACAAAGTGAAATTAAAGCCAAATATTCAAGCAACTCCATTCATAGAACACAGAGCAAGAAATACACACATATATTCAAAAGTGTTCTACCCTAGATCTAAGCACAAATTTTTTAAGTCACCTCCCATTGAGATTTTACGAGTTTTAAATCGGGTTTTTCGGGACCAACACAGTTGCAACTAGCTCTGATTGTCCTCCGTAGACCAAGAAGCAATCTTTGGTACGTCTAAGGTACTTAAAAATGTTCTTGACAGCAATCTAGTGAGGTTCACTGGCCTTGTGCAAGTATCTACTGGTATCTACCAGTGGTGCTAACAACGAAGGCCACATCTGGCCTTGTGCAAGTCATGGAGTACATGATGGAGCCAATTGCAGATGCATATGATGTTGGGATTATACTGAAAAGTATGCTTTTTACTTTGTATAATCGAAACTGAATTTTCAGACTTATTTACTGAAATAAATTGTTTATCACTGATGCTTTAAATATGATTGAATGTTGTAGGTCCCGGTGAAAACGAGTCTTACACGTGTATGGGGGGGAATACACGTGTTCAGTATTTTTAAACTTTTTCTTCATCGAGGTCGGCTTGGGTCGATAAACACGAGGTTAGGTTACGAGAAGCATGAGATCACTCGAGTCAAAGTCTCTTGAGACAGTGATCCCGAAATGCTTTTCGAAACCTCGAGATAATCCCAACCGAGTCCTGAGTGTCGAGAGATCCTGAGTTGCTTGGATCGATAACTAACTTCTTCAATCCTCGGAGAGAGTTCGATTCGGTAACTATCTCTGTTCTATCTACTCGATCGTCTTGTTGGTTGGCCTTAGTTTATACTCGTTTTAAGCTTTCTTTGAAAAAAACCTTCCCTTATGAAATAGTGATTAGGCTGTGATTCACTTATGCAACTTCATGGATTGATTCCAACCCGAATATCAATGAAAAGTATGCTTTCAAAATCAAGTTGATGCAACAATTAAGCCTGAGATAAGGAAAGCAATAAAGAACACGGCGATTATAGTGGTTCGAGAGACTCAAGCTCCTACATCCACTCTCCCGACTCTTGAGAGAAATTCACTATCAACTTCGAGCTTTACGACTACCTCGTAGTTTACTTACTCAACTTCGACCCTGAGTTTTTCGACTACTCCACGTGGTTTACTTACTCAACCCGACCTTGAGTTTTTACGACTACCTCCGTAGTTTACTTACTCAATCACACACAAGCTTTCGGACTACCCCTCAGAAGCTTACTAACTTCTCCTCTAGAGTTTTACACTACTCCGCGTGGTTTACTAACTCTTTACAACTCTACTCACCAACAAACACACTCCAACTACCTTCTCAAGGGTTTGGGGTTTCTTGGTTGGTTTCAACTAGGATGAGATATCCTTTACAATGAAGCACAATGCAAAGGGTTAGGATATCTCGACTAAGCTTTGGATAAATCTTATCAAGCTAGGCTTAGTAAAGTGAGCTCTCTTCAATATAGAAGCACTTGGGAAATTCAAGATATTTCGAGTGCTTTAACTTTTGCAAGAATAAGTTTGAGCTCTTGAGTTGCGTATAAATTTCCGTACTCTTACAATGTAGAGGGTCACCAGTATTTATAGGCATACACCAAGGTTACTCTTGAAAACTATCCGTTGGAGAGATAGCTTCGTGAGTTCCCTCTTATGGTGTGTGAGAAACGACTATATTTAGAGTTTGACACTCCCTAACACGTTTAGGCAATAGCCTTTCATGTAGCCGGTCTTCACTTTTTGCGATGCGGAACTTTTCGTACATCGACATCTTTTATTGACTTGTCACCGCTGTCGATTAATCGGTATGGTGCTGATGTCGTCTTCCTCTTTTTGACTTTTGTCTCCGATTAAAGGTAGACACTTTCAACGGCTCTTTTTGGTTACAAACTCGAGTTTGATATAACCTTAACAACACTTCCGACTTAGTTCATTTTATGCGCATTTGAATGTCTTGGCAATATCTAACTTTCTAAGGCATCGCGTTTTTCTCGATGTTGCATCCTTCGGATAGATATATTGATTGCCTCGGAACATTCGAGTTTCATCTTGAGCATTCAATACATTCTTGAGTCTTGATGAATTCTTTGTGCTTTTCGATATTCTTGATCTTGATTTCTCGATCTTGATCTTGTGTCTTGAGTCTTACGAGTCTTGAGATCTTCCGAGTCTTGAGTCTTCGAGCCTTTAGATTTATCTTGGTGATATCTTTGAGTCTTCATCTTGAGTCTTGATTCTCGGTTTCCATCTTGAGTCTTTTCGAGATCTCGATTTCATCTTGAGTCTTGGAGACTTCCGTTTTATCTTCAAACTATATCTCTTCTTACTATACATTTTGCGAGATAACATCCTCGAATACTCTAAAAACTGAATCGACTCATTTATCAAGATCATTCTTGAACATGTCATACTCGGGGTTTTGGGATCTTAATCAAAATCATATAATCTTTTATTAAATTCATCTCCCAACAATTTCCCCCTTTTGATGATGCCAAAACCTATCTTATTACTGGACATATAACCTATACTCGTGGTTTGATTTATCCTATTACAAGATTGGTTATGTCTCTCAACAATTTCATCACCAAACAACGATGTCGGGCATATCAAATATAAAGACATGAAAAAATAAGATAATGAGATATTATCTTTTGAGCATAATGATAAATCTTCATTGATGATAAGTGTACCATTACAGATTACAATGAATTTATCAAACAAAATCAAAAAAAGACAAAAAATTTAAAGACTACAAAATCTTACGAGTCTTGATCTTTAGTCTTGATTCGGCTCTTGATCTTACGCTCTTCTGTTTTGCTTCATTTTTCGATTTCATCGATTAGGCACTTCCGGATCAAACATTCCGAAGAATCTCTTCTTGACTCATTTCTTTCTCTCGATGATATCCGGATTTTGTTTCCGATTAGGCCCAACCCGACCAAATCTTGAGCAATTTCTTTCTTGCGTAATGGCCTTTTCATTTACCAAGCCATTACCAAGTCTCGGAGGAGGATAGGAATATGGACCGGGGGCTACTATCTGTACTCCACCTTCATCCGCAAGGTTAATCCAGCTTTGTAGATACTTTGGATAAAAGGTGAGAAGATGTTCAATGAAAGCTTCGTTCTGCTCGTGCGAGCCTTCCCTCTCCATTCCCCGAGAACATCATAATTGAACCCGAAAGGTTCTCTTCACTTCTTCCCACATCCCCAGTTTAATGGGCATCCATTTATCAACATGAGGCCACTTCAGTAGCTTTTCGATGTTCCTTCCTCTTGCTTGCAAACTTTACGAAGTCACTCCTTCGCTTCGCTCTTCGCTCATCTTCTTTTCGATCCACGAAGTTCACGAGGCCCAAGCGGTAGCTTTCTTAGCTTGTTCTTTTTGGAGTGTCATCGAGCCCTCTCGAGTTGAAGACTTTCTTCCGAGGTTGAGACTCGAGATTCTTCCGTCGCATCTTCGAATCAATTTTCTCTGGATTGGCTTAGAAGCCTTCGCGACGCTTATTCTGAGGTTGAACAACGCCCAAGGCTTTCCTCTTCATAAGCGATTCGGCACCGGCTGGCTTGTTCCAACCTTAGTTCTAGCACTTTCGGTTTCTCTCTTGCAACCTCAAGCTTGGTTTTGCTCGAAAACTTCGAATGTAGACGAGCTTCTCTACTGAGCAAATTTCAACTTCTCAAGAGTCTCAGAGCTTCTTTAAAGGCTTGGGCTAGATTGTACATTTCAAAGATCTTTTCGAGCCTTCTTTTCCAAAGTCGTGCCATGAACTTCCCGAGGTCTACACCTTCCCTTTCCCCTTCTTGGCACCGTAGTTTGGAAGAAGTCCGGAGAGAGAGGCTGTGTCCATGTGATCTTTTTGTTCTTTGCTTACACAAATGGATCTCTCCCCGCTAGTGATCTTGCTCATCTTCCATTCTCCTAATGTGGTTTTTAGCCACGCAGACGGTTCTTCGATATATGTGGGCAACCGCCGGAGAGAGAGCATCTTTAAGCATCTCTGTCATCTTGGTCATGAAAGACCGAGCTCATTTCCTCAACAATGATTTGATCGATTCATTTTTCTCTGTCGGTTTCACCTCTAGAAAATTGATCGACTCACAGGTGCTTTTGTTTTATTTCACAAGACTTAACTCGTGTTGACTCCTCGACTTTACATTCAGCTTTTCTTCCATGGAGGTCATCTGAGTGGTCGAGTGTTTTGTATCTGCACCGATTACGAAGAATGGCTAAGTCCTTCCATTATCGAGCTTGATTGGCCAGCGTTGCTTCCATCGAGTAAGTTTGATCGACATTGGCTCAATCTTCTCAAGTTTTTCCATGACGGAAGTGAGATCAATCTCGCTGACCTTCTGCACCTACATCTTTGTTTGATCATCTGAGCTCGGCTTCATCCCGAGCTCCGGTCTCCAATTGAGCCTCGATCGATTATCAAACATTTCGAAATTAAAGATAGTACTTTTCGGTAACTCTGGCATAATTATTAATAGTGCCAAAAGGTACCACAGAGTGCTAAACCGATATGAGGTTGATCGACCATCTGAAGTCTCTTTTTTCTGTTTGAGGCCGATCCTCGGCTTCTCCTGTTGGTCCCCATCTCCATCTTTGGATTTGTCTCCATTTGCTCGGGCACCAACCTCGATTGCTTTCTTTTTAAATAGCTTCCTCTGAACTAGCTCATCAAAATCGGAATTTTTCATCCCGAGCTTTGTCATACGAACCACGAGAAGTCGGTCGGGGAAGGCATCTCCTCATTCCACCGTCTTCCCTCTGAATCTGGCAATATCAAGCATCTCTCGAAGAGTCGATTGAGGATATACAATGTCGTCCTTAATCTGAAGAATATATCTTGCGGATCGGGGTATGAGCCGAGCTCGAGGTGTCGGTCAAGGATGAACCGTTCCCCTTGCTCCTCCATTCGCCTTCTTGACCTCGCCCTTCTTCCATCTCGGGCTCTCGGTTCGATAGAAGCTTCGCTAAGGGATCAAGCGATAAAGTCACTTTCGAGAGCTCATCGAGTACATTTTGCTCTGAGCTTGATGAGTATCTGAAGCTTGTGCATTCAGTCCTCGGTTTGCATCTGAGTGGGTTACGAGGCTGGTGGCATTTCCTCGATATGAATCTGAGTTGGCTCGTCGATCTGAGCACCGCACATCTTCGGATCGACTCTGGTGGGCTCTTGATCGAGCACCGCACATCCGAGGTAGGCATCTCGAGGTCTGAGCTCCTTTAAAAATTTCTGAGAAATTTTATCTGAATCGAGTGATGTCTCGAGAGCACCTCGGAGAAGACACGCTCCTCGATCGATCCTGTGTCCTTGAGATAACTGAGCGGCACTTGTAATGGTGAACTTTGAGCGATTTGGCCCTCGGGTTGTCTCTCCTCGGAATCAACTTTGCTTCCATCGTCGGTGAGAACCACCAATCTTCTGGCGCTTTGGGCGAGGTTCTTACCTTCATTATTTTTTTGCTCCTTGCTCCATTTTTTGCCTCCAACAGAACCTTCCCCTGGTTTGTTGGGTTTCTTTCTCGGCCCATTGCGAAGGTGATTCTACCTTCTTTTCTCTTTTCCCTCGAATGGCCTGCTTCTTCACATCAGTGGGCTTGAAGAGAATTTTGGATTTAGGGAATGGGGTTGAATTGGCAAGATATCCTCCTCCTCTCTTGCACGTCTCCAAAATATAGGCAATTTTGGTGGCATGGTGGATCTTGCCTTTCATCGTGATTTCCCCATTGACTCTTTTTATGATCTTGGCTTGCTCCGACACCATCTGGACTAAGAATTTCAGCCAGTTGAAGTCAGTGGTGGGAGATGCCTCGATCGCCGCCATCAATCTGAGTTTAAGGTACTAATCTGCTCAAAACTCCCCGCAAGACTCATGACGCTCTTGCTCACAATATCCATCAGCACACGATATTGTGGCTTTAGGTGCTTCTTATTCAAAGTTGCCTCAAACTTCACAGGATTCTCAGCAATCCTATCTAGGTACTCCTGCTCTTTACCCGACATATACATCGCAGGATCCTCTCCTCTATCACATAGCTCAAACACATCATTCAGATTTTTAGCAATAATGCACAACTCCTCTCAAAATCGGCGTATTTTGATGAGTGCTCTAGATGAGATCTGATGTCGAAGAGTGCATACAATCTTCTTCATTTATTTTCAAATTGCGGATGAATTCGATTACCTCGCTGCGAACTCCTGATGCGGCCTGGAAACTTGCGACTAGATGGGTGAGTTTAGCCAGTCGGATCATATGCAGAGCCTCCTCTTCTGGCTTTGAGTTGGTTGTGCTCTCAAGTGAGACAGTGAACTCGTACCATGGCTTATTGGTTATGGCTAATCTCTCGAATACGGTTGGGGCCATTTTAGAATGTGATTGAAGAATGTGAAGCTTTAGGGTTTTTATGATTTACGGGCAAAGGGATTTTAGTTCTGAGTATTTGAGAACGAAGGGTTTGATAAAATTTTGGCTTGAATGGCTTAAATAGGTATAAATAGCTTCAAGATCGTGGAGAATCGTGCTGGTTAGGTGAAAAGCAACGGTTGAGATTAATCTCCGATTAATTGGGTATATGAACCGACGATCTCCTAAAAAGTAAGCCAAAAAATATCCTCTTTGGTCAATAATGTGGCGAGCATTAAATGGTATTTGTCCTTCTTCGAATTTAAAAGCGATCCCGCCCAAAAACATTCCTCAGGTGTTTTGTATTTATTGCGAATGATTACTGAGTTTTACTTAAGCAATAAATGGATCACATGAGTCATTACCTCTTTAGACTAATTTCCCTCTATCAGTCTTACTGAGTACTGACCTTGATAAAATGTCAGTATAATACTGAGTATTGAAAGGGTTCAAGATCTTTCTTTTGATCTTGACCTTGATGAATCTGAGTTTCACGAGACTCGATTCGATATTTCCATTTTATCCCGAGTTTCTCGGTGAGAGTTACGAGAAAGCTTCATGCATCCGAAAATCTTCAATTTTCGATTTACTTTTATACACTGGTTCTAACATCCCTAATTCAATTTGAAAGTTCACGAAATCTTGATTCACCAAAGGTTTAGTCAAGATATCGGCTCTTTGCCTATCGATTATGAATCTTCTCCATCCTTATGTCCTTTTTCTCGACATGATCTCGATGAAGTGATGTCGATATCCACATGCTTGCATCCGGTGTGCAATAACGGGATTTTGTGAAATAGCAATGGCACTATTATTGTCACAAAATATGGGTACTTCATTTAGCCACAACTTTATAATCCCTTAATTGTTGTCCGAGCGAAAGAATCGAAAGCCAAAAATGACTTCCTGCAGCGACCATGTATTCAACTTTTCAAGAATCTTGGTTGCTCTTTGAGGTCCATTTTTTGAAAACCAAGATATCGGTTTGCTTCCTAGAAATTGACAAGTTCTGTTGTGGACTTTCTTCATCAATTCTACAACCTCCATAGTCGACATCCGAAAGTAACCCGCTTAATTCAAGGTTATCATCACCGGATACCATAATCCTCTATTCACTTTGTGCCCTTAAGATATCTCAAGATCTTTTTGGCGGCCTCCATGTGACTAGTCTTAGGATTAGCTTGGTATCTTGCACATATCCCAACAAAGAAATGTTATATCCGCCTACTTGTCGTGAGATAGAGCAATGATCCAATGATTCCTCTATAATCGATATGATTCACCGATTTTGCCTTACGAATCGGGATCCATTTTGTAGTTAGTATTCATAGGAATCCTAACTGAAGTTGCAATTTTGTACACCATATTTGGCAATCGGATCTACGGTGTACTTTGCACGGTTGATGAATATTCCTTCCTTTGATTGTTTCACTTGAAGACCTAGAAAGAAATTCATCTCTCCCATCATTGACATCTCAAACTTGCCTTTCATCGGTGTTGAAAACTTTTCACACAACCCGATGGTTTGGAGATCCAAAAATGATGTCATCAACATATATTCTGAACCAATAAGATATCTTCCCCATCCTCTATCCCGAGCGAGTTCTATCAACGATTCCTTTGACAAAACCATGGTCGTGAGAAACCGAAAAAGAGTATCATACCATGCTCGGGGTGCTTGCTTGAGACCATACAAGGCTTTTCCGAGCACAGAAACTTGGTCATTCTGTTTAAAGCCGGAGGTTGTTCCACATAAACCTCTTCTTTAAGCACACCGTTCGAAATGCACTTTTCACATCCATTTGATAGATGTGAACTTCATGTGGGCAAAGATATGCAAGAAACAATCTGATGGCTTCTAGTCTTGCAACAGTGCAAAAGTTTCATCATAATCCAAGCCTTCTTCTTGGGAATAACCTTGTGCAACTAAATTTGCCTTGTTTCTTACAATGTTGTTGTTTTCAACTCTTTTATTCTTGAAAACCCACTTGGTTCCAATGACATTGTGCCTTTCAGTCTATCTACCAACTCCCATACTTCATTCCTTGAGAATTGATTCAGTCATCTTGCATAGCGAAGAATCCAATAAGAATCTTGTAGAGCTTCATTAATCTCAAAGAGTTCTTTCTCCGATAGGAAGCAAATGAGAATAGTGCACTCTCACCATGGAACCTTCTTGTCTTAACTCCTTCCGTTAGATCACCCACAATCTAACTTGTAGGATGACTATCTAACCATTTCCTTCTTGATGTTCCCCTTCAATAGTATCCTCAACATTTAAAATGTTAGGTTCGATTAAATCGACAAACTCGAGGAACAACGAGAAAGGAAAAGTGAATCATCTTCCTCGGGGAAATTCTATTGAAACATTGTCGAGACATTTGTTCCCCTTTGGTTGATAGATTCAGAATTTGCCTCACCGTGACCACATCTTCATTGGCATCACATACCGAGTCCGAATCGGTGTCTATTCAGTTAGTTACCTTTGGAGTGTTGGTTTTCTGAGTCTCACCATCCCGATTTCCATCCCGAACTTCTTTATTCTGAGTCCGAGTCACTCCAATCATAGATAGTGATGACTTCTTCTTTTTCGGTTCGATGGATGATTTATCTTTTTGTTTTTGGGCTTAATCTGGTGATCCTCTTGGTCGGTTCATCAAGCATCATGTTCTTGTTTCTTACGAACACAAATAGTTTCATCAAAAACAACATGAGGTGTTTCCTCCACAATAAGAGTCCTACATTTGTAAACTCTGAAGGCTTTATCTTGACTTGAATATATCCTAAGAATATTCCTTCATCGACTTTACTATCAAAAGTTTTCAACCCGATCTTTACCATTATTGTGTATGAAACACTTGCAACCAAACACACGAAAAGAAAGAAACAAGAGGCTTCCTTTCATTCCAAAGCTCATAAGGTGTTTTGCCTTGACTCTTGGTCAAGATGGATCTATTACATGAGTAGCATGCGGTGTTGATGGCTTATTAAAAAATCTTTTAGGAATATCGACCTTTTATCATTGTCCTTAAGAACTTCTTTTCGAGTCCTGTCCTTCTTTCAAAGAACACCATTTTGTTGAGGGTCCTTGCGGTGATGTTTCATGAGAAATTCCATTTCTTTGCACAATAATCGATATAATATGATTTATAAATTCGGTTCCTTTGTCGATCGATTTTGACCACACTCGATTTTTTCTCAATCTTGAGCCTTTTCGATGATTAAGCGACTTTATCTCGAGTCTCTTTCTTCTTGAGTAAGAATATGACCCAAGTATATCTCGAGTAGTCATCAACTACTACCAATGTATATTTCACGCCATTAGTGCTCACACGGTGTTATAGGACCAAAAAGATCCATATATGTAATGGCAAGTATTCTTTCAAGAGAAACCTCAACTTTACTTTTAAATGATGCTCTTATCTGTTTTGCCTTTTCCGCATGCATCACAAATATGTTCCTTCTTGAACACTTTCGTTAGGTAACCCTCTCACAAGAGCTAATCTTCCAAGCTTGTTCGGGGTTTTGAAATTTAGGTGATTCATTCTTTTATGCCATAACCAATTTGGTATCTGTGGAACTTTTAGCAACTAAACATGTATCTTTAGGAGTTGAACTCCAATCGACCAAGATACACATTCCCTTTTCTTGTACCGATCGGTAGTACTTTTTCGTGATGTATCATCTTTCACAAAACATAAGTTCTTGGAGAACTCAACATTAAAACCTTTATCACAAATTGGCTAATTGAAAGCAAGTTATGCTTCAATCCGGATACATATGAAACACCATGGATATGAATCGAGTCGATTTCCAAAGTTCCATATCCTTGATCATCCTTTGAGTTATCTCCAAAAGTGATCTGTGGGCCTCTTTGTTCAACATAGTCACCGAGTATCTTCTTGTATCTGTCATATGTCTTGAACATCCACCGTCAAGATACCATATATCGAGCTTTTTTCATCTCTGCTCATCGATTGCCATGTGATCTTTAGTCGATTCGATTGCCCTTGTTTTCCTCTGAAAAAGCAGATCAATTCTTAGGTACCCATTTTGTGTAGGGTCCTACGAGGTTAGCTGTACCTTCGGAATCCAAATCTGCCTGACAACTCTAATCACTTTAGAGTGGCTAATTTGTCTTCCATAGACATCAACATACACATCTTCTACTCTAGGTGCCTTAGCAGCTATCTGTGTATGTGTGCTAGCTTTAGCATGAACATGGGCTTTTGAATTCTTCTTTGGTTCAGGCCTTTTGTTCCATTGCTTTGGCTTCTTACCGGTTGATCGAATCTTTGTTGACTTGGGTTCAGTAACCTTTACCCTTAGGCAAGTGGGGTTTAGGTTGCTGTCTTGAAATATGGGTCTTCGAAGATCTTGAGGACTTGGTCTCTTCAGTTGAGAATATCTCTGCTGAGTGTTTCTCCTCTGAAGATTCCTCTGATGGTTCAGTGTAGATCCTTTCAAGTTTGCATTCTTAGCCTGAAGCTTTGAAGTACTTGCTTGAAATTTTCCAACTGACTGCTCAGGTTTTCTAGCCTTCACCTGAGGTTTGGGCTTTCTAACCTGATCATTCAGTTTTACTGAAACCATAGGTCCTTTTCCTTGTCTACAACTTTGGGCATTACTTCATTTGAAGTGTAGGTGCCACAGATTTAACAAAGATTGTCTTCTTGCTACTTGATGCAGCATTCAGATGACCTTGTGAGGTTCCCCACGGAATGTATCCCAATCCAGTTTTATAGTGGCGGATCTCTCGGTAACTCTCAATTTCATCTATTACTTTAGATGCATTATTCAATAGAGTTAACTTCTTCCTCACTATCCTCACGATTCTGTAGAGTTTCATGCTTCTCGAAGAGAGGTCATTGAACTTAGTTCGATTAAATTTGAATTTCTTGATGGATTTCTCTAGCTTTTTTCGATTAGGGTCTCTATCAACTTTTCTTTCTCTGAGAGTTGTACTTTCGAACATCCAGATTCATCGAGAGCTCCCATTAATTGAGAAGTGATTTCGGTTTTGCTAGAGTCTTTCCATTTTAGATTTTCGACATTCGGTTCCTTATTACGCTCTTGAGTTTTATTTAGCGATCCTTGCAAAAACAAAGATAGTCCTTCATCGATTCTCAAAAGAATCCATCAGTCAAAATAGTTTTTTTTCGGTGGAACTTGAAAACTCTTGTGCTAGTGTAGGAGCAACAACAGAGACGAAGAGTTTACCTCCTCAATGGCCATCGGACGGATGTCATCACTTTCCTTTGTCGAGAATATCTCATCTCCAAGAGCTAGATTCCTCCTCGAGTGTTCTTCTTCAAAGAACCATGGCCTTTGAGAACTTCCGGTCTCTTTTAGCTTGTCTTTCTCTTCTCTCCTTAAGACTCAACTCGGACAATCATCTTTGGAAGTGACCTTTCTTCCGCAATTATAACATCTGTTGGCATCATCATCCCGATCATTTTCTTCTTTGGACTTGGAGTCCTTCTTTTGCGGATGAAGATCCTTCAAATTCGAGTCCTTCTTCTTCTCGGTTGATCTGTCCTCGGGTTTCTTCTCGGTACTGTAGTTCTGTAAAAAGCTTTTGTATTTTCCAAATCTATTATTAAGTCTGTCAAACCTCCTTTCCATCGGTCTTAGCTTTTCCTCAAGCTCATCCCGATGTTTGGCATGGGGGTTCTCGGACTCTTTAGTTTCTGAGTTTTTATCTTTGGCTTTTAAAGCCACATTCTTACTGATGAAGAATCATCTTTCTTTGTCGGCCTTTTTGGATTTCTTATCAATTACAAATTCATAGGCTTTTCAAATTTCGAGAGAAGACTTGTTGGTATGGCATTGAACTAATGTTCTTGGTGTTTTCAATCACCACTTTGCATGAATATCCCATTTCTTAGAAAGACCTCTAAGAATTTTCAATGTCACTTTCTCTTTGTGGATATTTCTTTCCAAGTGCATTTAGATCATTCATGATCTTAGTGAATCGACTTTCAATTTGTCTATTGATTCACCATCATCCATTTCAAAAACCATCAAACTTTCCAATTGCTCTTTGAAAGTTTGTTTTCTTTTTATATGATCGTGTGCCTTGGCACATAACAACAATAGTGTATCCCATATCTCTTTAGCGATATTAAGGTGAGAGATCATTCCCATCACACCATTATCAACTGTACTGTATAGTGTGTCTTTTGCAATGTAGTCTAGATTGACTAACTTTCTCTCCTCAGGAGTTAGTTGGTCATCAGACTTAGGAAATTCTTCTCTAGGATCAATTCTCTCATCTTCTGTAATTCTGGGATTCACCACAGTAAATTTGAATGGTCCTTGAGAAACCACTCTCCACATACGCTCATGTTTGGAATACAGATGAGCCTGCATTCTCAGTCTCCATAGATCATAGTTCTCTACTGAGAACATGGGAAGCTTTTTAGAAGACATTTTTCTGATCTTTTGAAAAGAAAAAAAATTTCAGCAAATAAGATCAGTTCAGATAGACCACAAGTATTTTTGAAAATAAAACTTTGGTCAACACACCAGGTGGTCAAGTTGAACCACTGCTTTGATACCACTTGTAGGTCCCGGTGAAAACGAGTCTTACACGTGTATGGGGGGGGAATACACGTGTTCAGTATTTTTAAACTTTTTCTTACTGAGGTCAGCTTGGGTCAGATAAACCTGGAGGTTAGGTTAAGGAAGCCTGAGATCACTCTGAGTCAAAGTCTCTTGAGGCAGTGATCCCGAGCCGCTTTCGAAACCTCAGATAATCCCAACTGAGTCCTGAGTGTCAGAGATCCTGAGTTGCTTGGATCAGATAACTAACTTACTGAATCCTCATAAGAGAGTTCAGTTCGGTAACTATCTGTTCTATCTACTCAGTCGTGCGGAATGGTTGGCCCTTAGTTTATACTCGTTTTAAGCTTTGCTGAAAACCTTCCCCTTATGAAATAGTGATTAGGCTGTGATTCACTTATGCAACTGCAGTGGATTGATTCCAACTGAATATCAGTGAAAAGTATGCTTTCAAAATCAAGTTGATGCAACAGTTAAGCACAGATAAGGAAAGCAATAAAGAACACAACAGTTATAGTGGTTCAGAGACTCAAGCTCCTACATCCACTCTCCCGACTCTTGAGAGAAATTCACTATCAACTTCGAGCTTTACGACTACCTCGTGGTTTACTTACTCAACTCGTACCTGAGTTTTTCGACTACTCCACGTGTTTACTTACTCAACCCGACCTTGAGTTTTTACGACTACCTCAAGTAGTTTACTAACTCAATCACACACAAGCTTTCAGACTACCTCTGTAGCTTACTAACTTCTCCTCTAGAGTTTTCTGACTACTCCGCGTAGTTTACTAACTCTTTACAACTCTACTCACCAACAAACACACTCCAACTACCTTCTCAAGGGTTTGGGGTTTCTTGGTTGGTTTCAACTAGGATGAGATATCCTTTACAATGAAGCACAATGCAAAGGGTTAGGATATCTCGACTAAGCTTTGGATAAATCTTATCAAGCTAGGCTTAGTAAAGTGAGCTCTCTTCAATATAGAAGCACTTGGGAAATTCAAGGTATTTCGAGTGCTTTTACTTTTTGCAAGAATAAGTTTGAGCTCTTGAGTTGCGTATAAATTTCCGTAACCTTACAATGTAGAGGGTCACCAAAGATTTATAGGCATACACCAAGGTTACTCTTGAAAACTATCCGTTGGAGAGATAACCGTGAGTTCCCTCTTATGGTGTGTGAGAAAACGGCTATATTTAGAGTTTGACACTCCTAACACGTTTTAGGCAATAGCCTTTCATGTAGCCGGTCTTCACTTTTTGCGATCTGGAACTTTTCGTTACATCGACATCTTTTTTTTGACTTGTCATTTGTCGATGTCGGTATAATACGATGTCGTCTTCCTCTTTTTTGACTTTTGTCTCCGGTTAAAGGTAGACACTTTCAACGGCTCTTTTTGGTTACAAACTCGAGTTTGATATAACCTTAACAACACTTCCGACTTAGTTCTTTTTATGCGCATTTGAATGTCTTGGCAATATCTAACTTTCTAAGGCATCGCGTTTTTCTCAGTATTGCATCCTTCAGATAGATATATTCAGTGCCTCGGAACATTCAGGTTCATACTGAGCATTCAAGACATTCTTGAGTCTTGATGATTCTTTATCTTTTCGATATTCTTGATCTTGATTTCTCGATCTTGATCTTGTGTCTTGAGTCTTACGAGTCTTGAGATCTTCAGTCTCTTGAGTCTTCGAGCCTTTAGATTTATCTTGGTGATATCTTTGAGTCTTCATCTTGAGTCTTGATTCTCGGTTTCCATCTTGAGTCTTTTCAAGATCTCGATTTCATCTTGAGTCTTTAGAGACTTCAGTTTTATACTGAAACTATATCTGCTTACTATACATTTTGCAGATAACATCCTGAATACTCTAAAAACTGAATCCTGACTCATTTATCAAGATCATTACTGAACATGTCATACTCAGGGGTTTTGGGATCTTAATCAAAATCATATAATCTTTTATTAAATTCATCTCCCAACAAATGTTATATATATTTACTGCATAACTGTTCAATAATTCGTACTTGTTACACTGTAGTTAATTTAGTGATACCAGATCACAGAAGATTAAATTAATCCCCTTGTAACTAAAAAAGTCGCCATTCACGACCTAGATGGAAATGAACAACCATCGCGAAAGGTTGAGGTGTAAGGCTCTCATTGGTTTGTCTCAACCAAGAGATTACACAAGTGCATGGTGATCTTGTTGAATAGGACCTCTGAGGAGGATAAGTTCTTGGAATCGAACAAGGAAGAATTAGACCTCGGTGGTTCGTTGTTTCTTAACCTTCGTCCCCTTAAATAGGATCACGTGGGATTGGTAACTATTGCTTTGACTTATCATGGGTAGCGAATCAGAGAGAGATTCAATACTTTTTATCTTGGGCAATATTATTGGTCACATGTGATTGCTAAGATTTAATACGAAGAATCGTGTGCAAGTACACTTGCTTGATTTGCCCCCTTGGGAGGTTCATAAGTTTTATCATACCAAATCTTGCAAGTGGAATTTGTTTCCATATGGATAATAATGTTGAACCGTTCCTCGACCAAAGGACAAAAGATATTAATTAATCTAAAGCTATTTCAAAGGGCTTGAATTAATTAATGGGCTAGATAATCTTAAACCGCGGAAAAATAATGACCGGAGCCATATTGATTGTAATATGGGTTAAGATGGATAGTCTGATATTAATTATGTAGTGGGATTAATTAATATTTATGGGCTTGAATTATATTGTGGCTCAATATTAGATATTCAAGATCCATTAAAAGGTCCAATCTTAATTCTCCTAAAGGCCCCCTGAGTAGCCCAACAAATAGTCCAATAACTGAAAAGGTGATTAAAATAAAATAAATATTGTTGCTTAATTTTCCTATGATATTTTCGAAAATTATGGATAAAAGAGGGAGAAAGATTTTCTTTGAATTTTATTATGGAATGAAGATATGTATTCTTGGAATACAAGATTATCTCATTAAATTCAAGAAATCTCCCACTTGGTTATTCATGAGGGAATTTTCGAAAATTTTGGAAATATAGTGGGCAAGAAAGATTTTCTTGATTTGCTTGAAAATGTATTATGGAAGATATGTATTTCTTGAAATACAAGAATATCTCATAAATTCAAGAAGATCCAAATCTTGGATTCTTGTGACACTTAATTTTCGAAAATCTGTCATATTATAGAGGAGGTGGAATTTTGTGGAATATTTTAATTATGGGAAAAAGAATATAGGAGATATATTCAAGATTTCTTGGTAACCAAGAAAAGTCTTTTCCCACACTGATTTTGGACCCAAAATTTCGACCACCTCCTATCTATAAATAGGGGATGATTAGTTCATTCCCAAGTACAATTCCATGTGCTGGAAATATTAGCAAATCCACATAAGTGGTGCAACAAAGTTTATTTTTTCCTTTTGTTAATTGTTCGCGAGTATCCTTCCACCGATTGTCGAAGCAAGGGCTAAGGGAATACTTGGGAAGTCCTTTTGGTTAGTCCGTCCGACCAAAGCCCTTTGCCATCCCGAGAGGTACGTTCACGTAAACCCGTAGATTCCGCATGCGTAGGTTTTACGTGGCTTTTTATATGCATGATATGTTGTTGCAATTATTATTTGAATTAATATAGGATTAATTCATGCTAGTAATAATTAATGAATTAAATTTGTATCTAAATATTCACCCCGAATAGATCATGCAACTCATTCCCCAACAAAGCTGGTATCGAGCCACTATTTAAGACTCTGAATTTTTTAAATTGTAATTTAATTAAGTGGACATTAAATTTGAAATTGGATAGTAGAACCTATTAGATCATTTTGCGGTATCCAATTGTCATGGATTTTAATGTTTTATTTTGCATGCATATAAACTGTGGTTTTTTAATTCGATTCGTTCGGATTTGTTTTGCCTCGTGAGAAAATCCACTAGTAGACTAGGATTTGTTTGATTTGATCAATGTAATAGACTAGTCTAGATCTAGGTTTATTTATTTTTTGTAAATAAATTGTAACCGGATCGAAAACGAAGAGACGAAAATTAAAGGACGAAATCGAGAACCGAGCTTAAGCGGCATGGTATGTGCCGGCACTCATAAGCGTTGGGCGGCAGGCCGGGCGGCCGAGCCTGAGAGATGAGGGAGAGCTTGCGACTCGGCTCAGCTCGCTTCCAAAGCCGAAGCCGGATGGCCTTGGTATGTGGCGCGGCGCCGGATATCTGTGAGCACCTTCCGAGGATCGGGCGAGGCGGAGGCGGGCGAAGGCGTGCGCTGCGCTGAATCGCCAACCCCGCTGAGATACCGAGGAGGCGTCTTAGAAACCTTTGGCGGGCACGGACCCTGGTGCCGGGTGGTCTTGCAGGCCGCTAAGGGGCGGTTTCTCGGGCCAAGTGGCTTGGGATCTGAAAACATCCCATGTGTGGAGCTTGGCGTGGCGGTTCGAGATGAAGTATTTTTTGAGACGAACGAGGGGAGAAATTCGAGACGTGTTTCTTCAAAGATCAAGCCAAGAAAAATCAAACCATGACAATTGGATAATTTGTGTCCAATATGTTTATTTTTCTGTTTTGCTTGATTTAATTTGTGCTATCTTATGCTTTATTTAATTGTTTAAATGTGTTTGCATGAGGGTTGCCAAATGGAAAAATCTCAACTTCAAAATTACTAAGTATGTTTAAATAATTAATTGACAATTTTATTAGGATAATAAAATTGAATTAATTTTGACCTCCATGATTTATTTATTTGTGAATTCTTTTTGGAGAAATTCCCCCAACGGACGGTCAAAAGATAGGTTTCACATGAATGAATTCCAAACGGATGATTGTGGGTTATTACTAGTGGCGACGATGACCCTCCCAACGAGGCTCGATCAAAGCAAAATAGTAATCCTGTATTTAATCATGGTTATTACTTAGGTATAAAATTGATATGCATATACTTCTCCGAAGTCCCTGTCAATTTTATATTGGTCAAGTGGGAGCCAACTATTAATCTGGATATTAAAGGTTTATAATCGTTCTTGTTTGCAACTTTGCTTGAATGTGTTTAAATAATGACCCACCCAACGTGGCTTATTTAAACTGTTTTTGAGATGTTGGCGATCGTATTTCATATTTTTTTTGAGATTTTAATATGATGCATGTGATCAAACCTTGTGATAATTTTGTGCTTATGCATATTATTGTTTATTTCAGTTCATCATGTCGCAACCTTTTAATCCATTTGTTCAATATCTTTGAAAACAATTTGCTCACTTTGGAGAAAATTTTGTTGATTGGAATCGAAAACTCACTATTGTCCTCCTTTGCACAAAAGCCATAATCGGTTTCGACCACACCTAAACCGGATAAACCATCGGATGAGTCCACTAAAACGGTTAAGAAAAGAGTATCTTTGTTGGGAGGCGGTCTAACGAAATGGCTAAGTATACCATCTTGGCTTCTATGTCGGATGTGTTGCAACACCAACACGAACGTTGAGACCATTGCGGAAATCATGACTAGCCTTAAAGCGATGTTTCAACATCGAACCGTGTGTGGCTCGTCGGATCACCATGAGGACTTGCTCTCTATGAAAATGGTGGAGGGAACGCCCGTAAGGGAGCACGTTCTCCAGATGATGGCTCACCTTAAGAAACTTGAGGTACTTGGCGCTGAATACGATATCGAGACCCAAATCGATTTCGTGCTCCATTCTCTGCCGAAAAGCTTTGAACAATTCGGGTTGAACTACCGGATGAATAATCGAAGTTCTCGATGCGATCTGTTGCAAGCTTTAGTCTCGGCGAGAGAGGCGATATTAAGAGCGAAAAAGCCAAGCCTTGGTGGCAACGGACCTTCTTCTTCTTCTTCTAGACCAGCGGGTGGTAAGAACAAGAAAAGGAACAAAGGCCACAAGCAAGTGAACTCAAGTGTTGCCAATGGCAAAGATAAGGTGAAGAAGGGTGGTGGAGTGAACAAGCCAGCTAAGGGGAAGTGCTTCAACTGCGGTGAGAAAGGACATTGGAGGTCAGCCTGTTCCAGACCTAAGAGGGATGGAAAGAAAGGTAATTCTCACGCACTAGTTGTTGAAACTTGTTTAGCGGCGTATGCCTCCCATTTTGTGGGTGGTGGATACGGGATCCACTAATCATGTTTGTTTCACATTCTGAGGGGTTCAAGCGGACCCGACAACTTAGTGGGAGTGAGGTCCTCATCACCTTTGGGCGATCTTCTGAGAGTGGCAAATTGAAGCGATTGGAGAAGTGCACCTGTCTTTTGAAGACAGTGCTTTAATTTTTGAGATATTCTTTACGTTCCGGATTTTAGAAAGAATTCATTTTCAGTTTCTAAACTTTTATGATGGATATTTTGGTTACTTTTTTAATAAAAGTTGTTACCATTTTTTGATAAATTTATCTGTCATGGAACGTTGTTGAATGATCTCTATACAATTGATTGTGCACACCACTCATGAAATGTATCCTATAACACATCAATTGTTTCCGAGAAAAGAAAACGTTCATCAGACGTGAACGAGACACTTCTTTGACATCTAAGATTAGGGTCATATAAATCCAAAGAGGATCCAAAGGTTGGTGAGAGACGGTTCACTAGGGTTTTCTCCAAGTTGAACCGATTCCAACCTACGAATCATGTTTGGAGAGTAATATGACCGAGAGGGCATTTGGAGCCAAGGGGAATAGGGCCAAAGAAGTGTTAGAGATCGTTTACACAGATGTGCGTAGTTCAATGTCAACCAAAGCAAGAGGAGGTTATGAGTAATTTTATTGATGATTACTCAAGGTACATTTTCCTTATGAAGCATGAATCTGAGACCTTTGAGAAATTCTAAGAATTTAAGGCTCAAGCAGAGAATCATGTGGAAAAACGTATCAAGTCTCTACGATCTGATTGTGGAGGCGAATACCTCAGCGATGAGTTTTTGAACTACTTATCGATGAAGGGATTGTATCGACTCACCGCACTGAACCCCTCAACAAAATGGGGATTGCGGAGCGAAACAAATGTAATTCTTTTGGAAATGGTTAGATCAATGATAAGTTATCACGGATCTTCCCGAGTCGCTTACGGGGTCATACCTTGGAAAACAAATGACTTTTACATTACGAACTTGGTATTATCCAAATCGGTTCCCAAAACTCCCAAAGAAGCGTGGACCCAGGCGCAAGCCTAGTATGAGACACACATGAGAACTTTGGGGTGTCCGCCCTACGTGTTGGACAAGGAAGCGATAAGTTGGATCCTCGATCGGAATTAAGGTTGTTTATAGGATACCCCGAGGGAACAAAAGGGTGTATGTTCTATAGTTCCGAAGATCAAAAGGTGGTCATCCGCACCCACTTTAGATTTTTGGAAGAAGACTATATGAACCAAAGAAAACCCAGAAGTGAGATTACCTTAAATGAGCTTAGAGGGCAAACCTCAGTGCCGATTATACTAGATGATATACCAAACGATACGTTTTCACAACCGGAGCCTCGTTATAGTGGAAGGGTTGTTAGACAGCCCGAGAGATTCATGGGAATATGAGAGTCCTCGAACTTGATTTCCCGGAATCAGACCCATGGACAAATGACGAGGCACTCCAAGATAAGGATGCAGATTCTTGGCAAACAGCAATGAAAGCCGAAGTGGGTTCTATATTTCATAATAGAATGTGGGAGCTAGTCGAACCACTTAATGGGGTCAAACCCATTAGATGCAAGTGGGTATATAAGAGGAAAAGAGGATCGGACGGGAAGGTTGAAACCTTCAAAGCAAGACTAATGGCGAAAGGTTATACTCAGAAAGAAAGGGATCGATTATGAGAAAAAAATTTCGCCTGTAGCCATGCTTAAGTCCATCCGTATTCTCTTATCGATTGCTGCGCACTTCGACCTTGAAATCTGGCAAATAGATGTCAAGACAGCTTTCCTTAACTGAAGTCTTGATAAAGAGATCTATGTGCAACAACACCAAGGTTTCATTGAAACAGGCCAAGAACACCTAGTTTGTAAGCTCAAGAGGTCCATTTACGGACTCAAACAGCATCCGTCGAGCTTGGAACCAAAGTTTTGATCATGTTGTAAAGTCTTATGGGTTTGATCAAAACGAGTTTGAAAGTTGTGTGTATAAAAAGCGTGTCGGAACTGCATTGGTATTCTTAGTACTATACGTAGATGACATTGTGATCATCGGGAACGATGTGAAGGTATGATCAGACTTAAGGGCATGTTTTTCAAAACAGTTTGATATGAAAGACTTAGGGAAAGCCGGGCACGTCCTTGGGATCAAGATCACTCGAGATCGCAAGATAAGGATGATCGGGTTATCGCAAGTTTCATACATAGACACCTTTGTCTTGAAATGCTTGAATCATGCAAGATTCGAAAGGATTCGTGTACCTTTGATTTGGAATCCATCTATCCAAGAAAATGTCCCCTAAGACGCAAAAAGAGATAGATGACATGAAAGGCATTCCGTGTGCTTCGGCTGTCGGAAACCTTATGTATGCAATGCTGTGAATGAGACCGGATATCTGTTTTAGCCATAGGCATGGTAGCAAAATATCAAAGTAACCCAGGAAAAGCGCATTGGACGACAGTTAAAAACATTCTGAAGTGTCTGAAAAGAACTCGGGATAGAATGTTGATTTATCAGTCAGATACTCCAATCCCCATCGGCTACACGGACTCAGATTTCCAATCAGATATAGATTCCAAAAATTATCTGCCTCAGTTAGTGTGTTTTCCATTTGGGAAGTGTAGCCATCAAATGGACGAGTGTGAAGCAGAAATGCATCACTGACTCAACCATGGGACTCGGGTAAGTAGCTGCTTGTGAAGTAGTGAAAGAACCGATTGGGCTCTAGATCTTCTTAGTGGACTTGGATGGTGTTACGAATTTGTCTAGCAATATCTCTGCTGGGCAAGGCGGTTGCAAATTCAAGAGAACCAAGAGTCCACGAGTCAAACAAACACATTAAAGGAAAGACATCTTATAAGAGAAATCGTTAAGAGAGGAGATATAGATGTGGCAAAGATAGCGTCTGAGGACATCCTAGCAGATCCATTCACAAAGCGTCTGCCTCTGAATACATTCGAGAGACATGTGAGTGGAATGGGTGTCAAGACCGTTGTCCCGTCTGCTTTGAGTATAAGTGGGAGAAATTATTAGGTTAGTGTAGGTGACATTAGATGTCACGGACTACTCGAGACGTGTTGTAGTATACTTAAAAGCGACTTTGAGTATAAGTGGGAGATTGTTGGGATTATCTTTGAAAAGTATGTTTTTTACTTTGTATAATCGAAACTGAATTTTCAGACTTATTTACTGAAATAAATTGTTTATCATTTGATGCTTTAAATATGATTGAATGTTATATATATTTCTTTGCATAAGCTGTTCAATAATTCATACTTGTTACATTTGTAGTTAATTTAGTGATACCGATCACGAAAGATTAAATTAACGATCTCTTTGTAACTAAAAGTACGTCATTCACGACCTAGATGGAAATGAACAACCATCGATAAAGGTTGAGGTGTAAGGCTCGGGATTGGTTTGTCTTGACCAAGAGATTACACTAGTGCATGACCGATCTTGTTGAATAGGACCTCTGAGGAGGATAAGTTCTTGAGAACAACAAGGAAGAATTAGACCTCGGTGGTTCGTTGTTTCTTAACCTTCGTCCCTTAAATAGGATCCGCGTGGGATTGGTAACTATTGCTTTGACTTATCATGGGTAGCGAATCGGAGATTCAATACTTTTTATCTTGGGCAATATTATTGGTCACATGTGATTGCTAAGATTTAATCTGAAGAAATCGTGTGCAAATCGCTTGCTTGATTTGCCCCCTTGGGAGGTTCATAAGTTTTATCATACCAAATCTTGCAAGTGGAATTTGTTTCCCAGATGGATAATAATGTTGAACCGTTCCTCGACCAAGGACAAAAGATATTAATTAACGGAAAGCTATTTCAAAGGCTTGAATTAATTAATGGGCTAGATAATCTTAAACACGGAAATAATGACCAAGAGCCATATTGACCGTAATATGGGTTAAGATGGATAGTCTGATATTAATTATGTAGTGGGATTAATTAATATTTATGGGCTTGAATTATATTGTGGCTCAATATTAGATATTCAAGATCCATTAAAAGGTCCAATCTTAATTCTCCTAAAGGCCCCCTGAGTAGCCCAACAAATAGTCCAATAACTGAAAAGGTGATTAAAATAAAATAAATATTGTTGCTTAATTTTCCTATGATATTTTCGAAAATTATGGATAAAAGAGGGAGAAAGTTTTTTTTTGAATTTTGTTATGGAATGAAGATATGTATTCTTGGAATACAAGATTATCTCATTAAATTCAAGAAATCTCCCACTTGGTTATTCATGAGGGAATTTTCGAAAAATTTGGAAATATAGTGGGCAAGAAAGATTTTCTTGATTTTCTTGAAAAGGTATTATGGAAGATATGTATTTCTTGAAATACAAGAATATCTCATAAATTCAAGAAGATCCAAATCTTGGATTCTTGTGACACTTAATTTTCGAAAATCTGCCATATTATAGAGGAGGTGGAATTTTGTGGAATATTTTAATTATGGGAAAAAGAATATAGGAGATATATTCAAGATTTCTTGGTAACCAAGAAAAGTCTTTTCCCACACTGATTTTGGACCCAAAATTTCGACCACCTCCTATCTATAAATAGGGGATGATTAGTTCATTCCCAAGTACAATTCCATGTGCTGGAAATATTAGCAAATCCACATAAGTGGTGCAACAAAGTTTATTTTTTTCTTTTGTTAATTGTTCTCGAGTATCCTTCCACCGGATTGTCGAGCAAGGGCTAAGGGAATACTTGGGAAGTCCTTTTGGTTAGTCCGTCCGACCAAAGCCACTGCCATCCCGAGAGGTACGTTCACGTAAACCCGTAGATTCCGCATGCGTAGGTTTTACGTGGCTTTTTATATGCATGATATGTTGTTGCAATTATTATTTGAATTAATATAGGATTAATTCATGCTAGTAATAATTAATGAATTAAATTTGTATTTAAATATTCACCCCGAATAGATCTGTGCAACTCATTCCCCAACATATGATATATCCTTCATACGCCGGATATCAGCTTCCGTAGAAGGACAGTCCTTCTTAGACAGCTTTATCCCATGACATGCCCGTAGAGAACAACTTTTAGAGTTCTCCATCACAAATCGCTTTAGCACTTTGTCTACGTAGGTTGACTGTGATAGCCCCAACATCCTCTTGGATATATATTCTGCTGGTATCTACCAGTGGTGCTAACAGCGAAGGCCACATCTGGCCTTGTGCAAGTCATAGCGTACGTATATCCTTCATAGGCCGGATATCAGCTTCCATACAAGGATAATCCTTCTTAGACAGCTTTATCTCATGACATGCCTGTAGAGAACCTCTTTTAGAGTTCTTAATCGCAAATTGCTTTAGCACTTTGTCTACGTAGGTTGACTGTGACAGCCCCAACATCCTCTTGGATCTATCCCTATGTATCTTGATCCCTAAGATGTAGCAGGCCTCACCAAGATCCTTCATCATGAAGGTCCTTGATAGCCAATCTTTTATCGACTGCATAAGAGGAATGTTGTTTCCCATAATTAGTATGTCATCGACATATACAACTATGAAAACAATATTTCTCCCACTGCGTTTACGATAAACGCATGGATCTTCCGAATTCCTGATGAAGTCAAATGATTTGACAGCTTCATCAAACTGGATATTCCAACTTCTAGAAGCTTGCTTCAGTCCATAAATGGACCGTTTTAAAAAACCTTCCGGTTGAGTCATAAACACCTCCTTATCAATGTTTCCATTGAGGAAGCCTGTTTTGACATCCATCTGCCAAATCTCATAATTTAGATGTGCTGCTACCTCAAGTAAAATTCGAATGGAATTGATCTTGGCAACAGGTGAGAAAGTCTTATCATAGTCAATGCCTTCGCGTTGACTATAACCTTTTGTTACCAACCTAGGTTTGTAGGTTTGTACCTTGCCGTTTGCATCAGTCTTACGTTTGTAGACCCATTTGCAACCTATGGGTTTTACCCCTTTCGGCAATTCAACCAAGTCCCAGACTTGATTGGTGTACATCGAGTTTATCTCGGATTTCATGGCTTCATGCCACTTCTCTGAGTCAACATCTAATGTTGCCTCAGTGTAAGTTCTAGGATCGTCTTTATCCGGGATCTCCACATCATCATGTTCCTCTACGAGGAAACCATAATATCTAGTGGGCGGATTACGAATCCTAGTAGACTTACGGAGCTGTGGTTGTGCAAGCTGTGCATTCTGATCGTGAAAATTTTGTGGTGCATCGATTTTATCAATATCTGGAGAGTCCTCAAGAACAACACTTTCAGATGCCTCTTGGGCGGGAGTTTGAACTATGTTGTTCTCATTCAGCCCACTTGGAGTTTGTTGCGAAGGCAATGCAACTCCAATTACGCTCCCACTGGCTGAAAGAGGATCACTAAGTGATAAACTTCCACCATGAGAGTTGTTGAATGCTCCCACTGATCCCTTGTCACGTTTCTTTGACAAGATATCAGTCTCTTGGTTATCCTGTGGTTCTTGAATTTCTTCAAGTTAATTCTATCATCTTACGACCTTGTTCCTTAAAGACATAGTCTTCTTCGAGGAACCTGGCCTGCCTAGAAACAATTACTGTTTGTTTCTCAGGTAGATAGAAATAATATCCTCTCGTTTCCTTAGGATATCCCACAAGGTAACCCTTTTCACCTTTGGATTCCAACTTATCAGTGAGCATCTTTTTCACAATTGCAGGGTAACCCCACGTTTTGATATGTGAAAAAATTGGCTTCTTGCCATACCATAGTTCATATGGTGTATGCTCAACCGATTTGGATGGAATCCTATTCAGAATGTAAATTGAGGTTTGTAAAGTGTATCCCCATAAGAATGTCGGAAGAGAAGAAAAGCTCATCATGGACCTTACCATGTCTAACAAGGTTCGGTTTCTCCTCTCGGACACTCCGTTAATTTGCGGTGTTCCGGGAGGAGTCCATTGTGATTGGATTCCATGTAACTTTAAGTAATCTATGAACTCATGGCTAAGGTATTCGCCTCCTCAATCCGATCGAAGAGTCTTGATACTCTTACCAAGTTACTTTTCTACTCAGCTTTGAACTCCTTGAATTTCTCAAAAGATTCGGATTTGTGCTTCATAAAATACACATATCCATATCTTGAGAAATCGTCAGTAAAAGTGATGAAGTAGGCGAAATGACCCCTAGCTAGAGTGGGCAATGGTCCACAGACATCACTGTGGATCAATTCTAGAACTTCTTTGGCACAGACCCCTTTCCCAGAGAAGGGTTTGTTGGTCATCTTGCCCTTGAGACAGGATTCACAATTTCTATAAGACTCAAAGTCGAATGGGGTTAAGTAGTCTAACTTCCTTAACCTTGTTATCCTATTCTCATTTGCATGACCAAGCATACAATGCCACAAGTAAGTTGGGTTTTTATGATTACTAAGTTTGAGTCGTTTGTTTTGTATATTAAGAATATTATGTCCACAATGCAACAAGTATAAACCATTCGATAAAGGAGCATTTCCATAAACATCACCATTAAGCGAAAAATAACAATTATTGTTTGCAAAATGGAAGGAAAACCCTTCAATGTCTAACATAGGAATAGAAATAATGTTGCGAGTAATAGAAGGAACGAAATAACAACTATTCAATTCAAGTCTAAAACCAGAGGGTAAGTCTAAAACATAAACGCCAACACGTTCTGCAGCAACTCTTCCTCCATTCCCAACGTGTAGGGCGACTTAACCCGGCCTAAATGCCCTGCTATGCTTGAGACCCTGCACATTAGTACAAATGTGTGAGCCACAACTGGTATCCAATACCCAGCAGTTAGTATCATTTGTGGACATGTTTATCTCAATAACAAACATACCTGTTCCAGTGGCTGAGACACCTTGTGTCTTCTTTTCAGCTACTAGAACCTTGCAGTCCTTCTTCCAATGCCCCTTCTGCTTGCAGTAGAGGCATACATCATTATCCACCCGTTCCATCTTTTGAATTCCACCTTTGGGCTTAAGGAAGCTTGGCTTAGAGTCTTTCTTTGCCTTGCCCCTTCGCTTCTTCATTCCTCTCGGGGCAGAAGAAGTAGAGGCACTCACCATGAGCACAAGCTTTTCCTTAGCAGTGGAAGACACAAAAGTCTTTAGCATGTTATGTAGCTCGGGCATTGTCGATTCCGTCTTATTCATATTAAAGTTTACCAAGAAACTCGAATATGAATCGGGAAGCGACTGAAGAATGGCATAAACAGCAACGTTGGTCTTGAGCTCAATGCCCAAATGACCAAGTTTCTCGAGTAGCCCAATCATCTTCAACACATGAGGAGAAACCTTCCCTCCCTCAGATAATCGACATCTAAACAGATCTCTCATCACTTCATAAATCTCGGAACGAGATTCGTAATCAAAGAGATCCTTCAGATGTTTAATCATCTCGAAGGGAAGCATCTTCTCATGCTGCCTTTGCAATTCGGGAGTCATCCCGAGTAGCATAACACGCTGAGCCTGGGAAGCATCCTCTTGATGCTTCTTCTGAGCTTCGGCGTCAAACGCCTCATACTCTTCAATACCAGCCTCCGGGGTAATAGGGATTGACGTGTCCAACACGTACTCAATTTTTTCTTGCCTAAGCACCAAATGCACGTTTTGGTGCTAGTCGAGAAAATTTAGCCCAGGCAATTTGTTCGTTTCTAAAACGCTTCTCAGTGATAATTTATTCATTTCAACAATCCTAGAGAAATAAAATAAAAAATGAGAATTAAAACACATAACTCATATGATCAATATTCAGCAATCAAAATAAACATGGTCTTTTAAATTTATTTTGTCTCCATTATTTTCGCATATTCAACGACCTCATTGGAAGAATACGAATTTATATCTAACATAAATCATAATGGACTAGGATCCACATTTCTACTACCACAATATCTGCTTGGGTTGATTACTATGATAGCAGAACTGGTAGATCTCCAAACCAATTGCAAAACTGCAATTCCTAGTTGATTGAACCTAGTTCAATCTGATGCCCCTTGACTTTCGTTTCCCCGCTTGGGCTGGTGAAACAAAATCAAGTTGATTTACAACCATCAAGCGGCGACACTACATGTCCCTATGAAAGTCTCGTTAGATGTAGATCTGAGCAAAAGACTTGGGTCTTAAATACTCATTGGAACGAAATCTCCGGTTTACTTTCAATTTTGATGGAAGGCAAAATCTACTTAATGAAAATCATATTTTAGTGAGGAGTGTTTTAAAGGCGTGGTATTAATTGTTTAATTGAGATCCAATCATGTTAATCTATATCACGTTTTAGCAATTATTGGGTGTCGCCTACCCAAACATGATTTCACACGGACTAACACGTATATGAACGCCGTCTACCCAAATAATTAATACGGTCCAACATTTATTGAGCGCCGCCTACTCAAACAGTTATAATGCGGACTATAAAAGCGCAAACTAATTAATTAAATAAATAATTAACCAAGTGGGATTTAATAATTCCTTTTAAAATGAATTTCAAAATCCAATTTTAAATTCAATTTTAAAAACATTAAATTTCAATAATTAATCCAATTAATTATAAATAAAAATTAATCTTAAAATAATCTTATTAAATTTTAAAAATTAGATTTTTATGTATTTATTTGCCAAGGACTTATGTGCAATTTCTAAAATTTGCACGACTGTTTTAAATTCAATTTGCAAAACAACCTCTCCCTTGTCACTGCCCGGACACCGCCTTCCAATCGGGACAATCAACATCAACAATCCATCAATAGTTTAACATATTCAATCCAACTTAATCATAAACAGTCAACAGATTACTCAAGTTATTTGAATCAGTCCAACTGAAATAAACATCTCACGAGTATCATCCCAAATCAAATTGTACGGATGCATCTGACCAATAGCAATCGGCGCGTGCAAGCGAGTCGCCACCGCCGCTAGGCGCGCGCGGGCGACTCGATGCTACAGCCAAGTCACATCGCGTGCAAGGGAGACCCACGACGCCATCTGTGGTCAAACCAGAGACGACGAAAACAGATCGAGAATGGCACGGCGGCACATCGCGAGTTTTGTCAAACGAGATAGCACGTAACCCCCGTGAATCGACACGAATCTAAAACGAGGAAGTGATGCGGTGGCATTCCACCGCGAATCGCATGAACTAGGGGCATAATCAACGAATCGACAATCGAAACGAAGATGCCGCCGCCTAGGATGACGAGACATGACCAACGCCGAAGCAAATCGCACTGAACCAGGTCGCACCGCCGCGGGTGTGAACATGATGTGTTTCGCCCATCGCAGCATCGCGAGCCGCGGCGTTGCTCCGCCGGCTCGAGCGATGTCGCGGTGTCGTGCTCTGGACGCGAACACGGCGGAGGATGAAGGTGGGTGGAAGCGGCGGGTTTGTCCAGAAAACCCTAATCGAGCGGAGCAGTGAAGAAGACGAAAGGGCCCAAAAGGGTTTATTTATCAAATAAGCACATGAAGATACCCAAAACCAAAAAACAATCAAAAGGGGGTGCGGTCTGTTCTAAACAACCGTGCCCAATAAAAAAATTTGTTTCAAAATTTCTTTTTAATTATGCAATTATACAAGAGTCTGAGCTCTAATACCACTGTTGGAATATAGAGGCACATAATACATGAGCAGCTGAAAATTAAGTTCACCAACAACGAACAGTTAGTTGCATAATTAAATAAGAGTAAACGTAGACAGAATTTTTACAGCAATTCGTACACGGATTCCTCAACTATGGTATCCACGTAACAGTCGTTTATTAACTCGCACAGATCTGCCAGCGTTGAATCCCCGAGATGAATTTACTAGGAAAATTCTAACATAGAGATTTTGTGGAGAAATATGAATTCACGTATTATGAATTTCCCAAGAGCTCGTATATATAGGAGATGATTAACTTAAGTCTCAAGCTAACCTAATTAGGAAATAAAATCTCTAATCTTTATTTAAATAAATCTCTTAGATTTATTTCCCACATATAAATCTCTACGGATTTAAATTTCATATATGACAAATCTCTACGATTTATTTCCATATATATTAAATCCTACAATAATATTCCAAAAATTATTATTGGGAATTCTTATTTAATTAAATTCAATTTAATTAAATATTAATAATAATTAGTTCCAAATTAATCTATTATTAATTACTTCTCCATAAATTAAATATTAAATCTAATTTAACATTTAATAAACCAACTATAATTAGTAAATAACCATTACTTGTTGTGTGACACATAGGCCCTCATATATCGAGCGTTAGTCAAACTAACTGTCTTAATTGAACCCTAGACAATAAATCAGACATTCTCAATATATGAGGTACGTTGCGAGGAAATGTGCAACTACCTGTAACTGAAACATGGCCTATTACGATTTCCTCATTTCATTCGCGAATACTCGATTAAGTCTTGAACATGATGAAGTGTCTATTCAAATAACTTAATCAATTTATCTCTAATCACTAATTGATCACTTATGTCACACTTGGCCACAAAGTCCAAGTTGACGTGCATAGGCCAATGACTTTGATCCAATTATGATGAGAAGATGAGTATTCTCTCTAAATCCACTTTGAGGAATGAATCCTTTTTTTGGCTCAACTGTCACGCACATGCACTTCATGATGAACCCAATCCAAGTCATATCTACCCATGGAAGGGTGCAAGAGTCGGTCATGGTCAAAGTTAATCACTCCACATATGTCGTGCGTATTGACCTCAAGTTAAAGGAGTATCGCATTGCTCCCACTAACGAAGACACCCGTAGACACATATAGTGGAACTACATTAAACGGTTTCTCGGATGGGTATACCAATACCCTCTAAGGTATTTGTGCATCCATCATGAGATACCTAGTATCTCGTAGTAAGTGATATCTTACTACACTCTCTAAGCGTATGATGCAGATCACACACCAATCTCCATTGCATTATCAATATCTCATTCTTGATGATCCTCGATTGGGGCTATTTGAGAATCATGCTTATGTCATCTGAGTTCTCACTTACTCAATGACAACAGTGACTCAAGGGAACATAAATAAGAACAAATGCAAACAATTAAACATAATATTTTAATAAGTGCGACACCCCGAAAATTTCAAATCAGTTTTTAATTTTTTTTAAAAACTTCAATAAGAGATGTTTTCAATACTTTAAAAAATTCAAATCTATCTTTCAATATTTACAAAAGATATTTTTATCAAAATTTCAGAATTTTCTCAACTTTTTTTCATATCTTTATAAAATTTATAAAATATTATAATTTAATCTTTCTTCGCAAAGAATCATCAATTCTTTTACATAAGTAAAATATGTGTTCGATAACATTATAATTTTAATGTCACAAATTTATTTTTAAATATAGGTTTAATTCTTGACTTTGTTTTTCCATGAAAAGCCCCATAAATATTCTTTTTATTTCATATGGAGCAATTTCGAAACTAGCCACCATCCACATCTTCTTTATTAATTCGGATATCATCTATCCTTTTAAATTATAATTGTTAATATTCTGAGTTTACTTATTTAATTGTTAGATTAGATTTTATAAAAGATATCTTTAAAATTTTAATATTTATCTATAAGAATCAAATCTCAAAATTTTCATGAAATATTCAAATCCTAATTCCATTAGAAAATATAATTTCTCCCCTATAAATAAAGGTCTCCTTTTGTGAAAACAAAATACACAGAAAAATAGTATTTCATACTGACAGTCAAGTCGCGTTGGAGAGGAGAAAAGCAGTTAGGCGAGTTAGGAGGATGCAGGAAAGTAGGTTCGAAGCTACTCGACCTACCAGGATCAACCCATTTCTGATTCCAGCCTAGAAGACTAGTAAAAGGAAGGATTCGTAATGTTATTTATTTCAGGAGCTAGATTAGTTGCCGATAAACAAGTAAGAATTGCCTTAACAAAAATGATTGGAATTGGACTTCAAAAAGCCATTAAGGTTTGTTATCAGCGGCAGATTCCCACGCGTTACGCAAAATGGAGGTCTACAAATCACAAAATGGGCAGCTTGACCAGCAGTTGCACCAAGAGAATGAGAAGCAACCGTCGCACATGTCGGTGCAGCAACAAGTGCTCCATGTGGGCATAATCTCCAAGCAGAGCGCAAGAGCTATAGGGCTACCCTTCCTCTTCTCACTCAAGCAAGGTAGCAAGTCCCCGGCTGGGAAGACAGTCGTAGAAGAAAAGCCTATCGCCACGCCGACGAACCCTTTACTTTCGATGCATTCTGACGTCCTTCTCGAACGGAAGTTACGGCTGCTGCACAACTCCTGAGCTTTTTTTCTACAAGGATTAAAGTAATTTCGTTGCATGCATCTGCATCCACGACATGAATTTAAGGTGTGGTTTACTTTGTTTTTATTAAATAAGTCGTATGAATAAATTGTTTATATGCTGCATTACATGAAAGTGAATTGATAGTTTTATATAATTTTTTTTATAAAAGGCCAGGGGCTTAAGAGAGGCCCGAGACTGAAGAGAGGTCCTCGAGGAACCCAGGATTGAAGAGAGATCCTTGGGAGAACCGCTGTGCAAAAGAAAGAACACGAGACTGAGAAGAGGTCTTCGTGGAAGCAATTGATTATTTCGATGAAAAAGAATTTACATACATGAAATATTTTATATACATGAATTATTTGAGTTTTGCACTTTATTTGTATGCTATATTTAATCTTGACAAGGTGACCTCACTGAGTTAGTGGTTTTGCTCATACCATACATTTAACATTTTTCAGATTAAGAAGGAGTGCGGTGGAGGGACAATGGATGTATCTTGAGGAAAAATATTTTCATGTTGATTTAATAGTATTAGCATTTAAATTTAAATTGTATTTTAAATTTTGGTCACATCTCCATGAGAAATTTGAATTCTTAAAGTGCTTATTTATTTATTTTATCTTCCGCTACAAATTCTTATAAAATTTATGCATATTTGACCTACGAAAATCGGGATGTGACAGAGTGTTATCAGAGCAGTTCTACGTTCTTGTAGACTTGTTGGAAAAAAAAATCTTTTGGAGTCACGTTATTTAAAAAAACAAAAAACTTTCTTTTAATCAAAAGTTATATTTTGCAAAAAAAAAATCAAATCATGGATTATTGAGTATGTGTTACAACATCCACCACCTCCCCCACCGCTACAACTCCGAGGTATGACATGTAAGTTTATAAGCTATTTTACAGTTTGATCATAGAAAAGATGATCACATGATATATGATACATGCATCCCATGCTAAAGTTCAATTTTCAAGTGCAAAGTGATTTTATTCTACAATCATGCCATAAAGTACTCATTACACGACTATTTCAAAATTTTATACATTCATGCATATTTTATCAATTACAATTGATTTTCGAGTACGAAAATAATTTTAAGGGGGTAGGAAGTAACACCCCGAAAATTTCAAATCAGTTTTTAATTTTTTTTAAAAAAAACTTCAATAAGAGATGTTTTCAATACTTTAAAAATTCAAATCTATCTTTCAATATTTACAAAAGATATTTTTATCAAAATTTCAAAATTTTCTCAACTTTTTTTCATATCTTTATAAAATTAATAAAATATTATAATTTAATCTTTCTTCGCAAATAATCATCAATTTTTGTACATAAGTAAAATACGTGTTAGATAACATTATAATTTTAATGTCACAAATTTATTTTTAAATATAGGTTTAATTCTTGACTTTGTTTTTCCATGAAAAGCCCCATAAATATTCTTTTTATTTCATATGGAGCAATTTCGAAACTATCCACCGTCCACATCTTCTTTATTAATTCGGATATCATCTATCCTTTTAAATTATAATTGTTAATATTCTGAGTTTACTTATTTAATTGTTAGATTAGATTTTATAAAAGATATCTTTAAAATTTTAATATTTATCTACAAGAATCAAATCTCAAAATTTTCAAGAAATATTCAAATCCTAATTCTATTAGGAAATATAATTTCTCCCCTATAAATAAAGGTCTCCTTTTGTGAAAACAAAATACATAGAAAAATAGTATTTCATACTTTTCACAACTCCTGAGCATTTTCTCTACAAGGATTAAAGTAGTATACCTCTTGTATATAAAATGTCATTCAATGTTAGGAAATAGGAAAAAAATTATTCGGTATGTGCCTATGCATTTTTTAAACAAGGAAAAAGAAAAGGTATCAAGGCCTGATTTGGTACCAATTTGGGAGCGATATCAAAAACATATACCGAGTTTTCATTGTGTATCAAAATAGGTGATTAAGTACCAATTTGGGAGCGATACCAAAATATGGACCTAGTTTTCATTGTGTACCGAAAAGAAAGAATTCGGCACATTCTATACCAATTTAAATAAAAATTATAAATATCATTATATTTATTAATTATTTGACAACTATTACGTAAATTAAATTCTACATTATTTGACAAGTAATAAGTAAATTAAATTCAACAAAAAATTAGACAACAAATGAAAATTATTTAATTGATTGTACTTCGATAAAAGAAGACTATGAATTGTTTATTGATTAAAAGAATATTAAATTTATCTATCATTAATAAAACTCATATACTTGTCCAATAAATATTTAATAATTAATAATATATTTTTATAATTATTGTTGGATCAAGATAATAAAATTTAATCATTTAAGAAAAATCTAATCATTAATTAATTATTAATGGTCAAATTTTGTTTCAAAATTTTTTGTGGTAGAATAAAATAAAATAATTTGAAGTTGTTTTGTATTTGATTGAACATGTATCGAATGATACCAAAAATTCACTTTTGGGTATAGGAGGTACAATAACTTTTAAGCATGGTACCATTTCATAATTATTTTATTATTTAACTTGTTAATTAATTAATTAATTAATTAATTATTATTATTATAATAGTACATAGAACATTAGTCGATTTTTAATAAATTTTTTTATTAATTTTTAAAATTCTATTGTTGTTGATTGTAGATGGAAAAAGGAATATTGATTGTTGGTATGGAGGTTATTGGCAAGGTCTTCAATATGTAGATAGTGAAATGACCGCAAACTTTATTTCGGTCGACACGTCATGTACATATATCGATCTGTTGGAAAGTATATATGATATAGCCCAAGCGGATATGGGTGGATGACGTTATCAGATACAAACCCTTATTGATTGTAAAGGCATAACTGTTCGATTGAAGATTAGAAATGACAATGACGTGGTATAATATTTAGATTTGTACAAGATCAAGACCTCGTTGTTTTGTGACACTACAAAATAAGCAATGTTGGTGGTAACTACACATCAAAATAGGGATTTTTTTTTTATCGGACAAAGTTAGTTGTTAATCAGTTTCCTCCATTGAACCCTGAGATGCCTGTAGGCGGCAATGTCGGTCCTAATACATTGTCCAACTATAATGCTCCCGAACGTCCAGCTGCAGATGATTATATTCCCGATTTAGGTGAAGATGAACATATTTTTCAATTCGATGAAAATATTTGGGATGACATCAACTCCAATATGATGATGATGATGATGATGATGATGATGATGATGATGATGATGATGATGATGATGATGATGATGATGATGATGGGAAAGAGGAGGAGGAGGAGGAGAAGGAGGAGGATGAAACAAATCTGTTACAAGAGCAATTATTTAGAGAATATCAAAATCTTAAAGCTTATTATGAAATGATGTATTCAACTCAACTCGAGGCTAGTGCATGGCGCCTTCCTGAGCTTTCCACATCTAATTTTGATCAACTGACACAACATTTTCCCGCAGATGTAACATGTGGTCAGTTACAGTTAGGGAACATCTTTTACAATAAAGATGAGATGGAGGAAGTTGTCGTGCTATATCATTTGGAGAAGAAAGTTGACTATCGGGTCCACCGGTCAGAGAAAGATAGATGGTATTTGAACTGTAAGCACTTGAATCGCAAATTCATTCTTCATGCACCACACACTTGTATCGACTTGCAACATTCTTCATACTATGTGGCGAGTGGTGAAATTGACTATCCTACACTCTTGTATCCGAATACCACTGCTCCCTTTGATTTTAAAAGCTGGTTCTTAAAAGTCACTTAAAAACCAAAACAAAATCACCTTAGAGATTATTGTTTTATATGAGACTTGAGGAGAATGTGTTTGATTAAAATCGTTTGTAAAAGTACACATTTGTGTGTCGCGAGACATTACTAAAAATGACATATTCTCCACTGTCTTTTATGAGGACAATAACACTTGTGTTGCATAACTGACTAATGGATATGCTAAAGGAACTTTGACAAAACACAAATCCACAAATTTGTGCTACTTCCATGAATTCCATATTAGTATTGAAATTATTATACAAAAAGTGTGCTCTAATGGTAATATGAAATATTTATTTATTTAATCCCATCACACATCTACTTTTAAAAAATATTTTCATGATAATAGGATGCGTAGGCTTGGACGACTGTTGTATTTAGGGGTGCGACAACTTCAAAACAATTATGAAGATTGGGTCCTAAAGATCAATTGATATAATTTTTTTTCCTTGACAAAGTTTTTCCCACTGAATTCTCTTAGTTAAATATTTTTTATAGTGAATAAAACACGTATGCTATGTACTCTTTTCTCGTTTATTTTTTGGCACTATGTTTACTAGCAAGATTATTATTGAGATATGAATATCACATCGTGTTATGAATATATGAAGTTATTGTGGATATTACTTTAGGAGTAATTATTAGAGATATGTAATTGATTCGGACAAATCTCAAGATATCGATTGGTTACCGAAAGATTCTAGCTTCAGGATCATTTAAGATTATTTTCTCATTTTAGATATGGTGTGATCTTATTATAATATCTTTTTTGATATTATATTTCTTTTAATATATAATTGTGTATTGTAGAAATACTGAAAAGAGGTGAAATTTATTTTTGGAATTTATATTTTACAATAAGATGAATCAAATCCATACACGTATATTTATATTTTAAGGAGATATAAAGGGAACACATTCTAGATTTGATTTCGCAATTTATTGATTTTGTTAACAAAACGTATCAACCCAAGTCCAAACACAACTTGGAATATTAACAAAAATCCAATTAAATGAATCGTGTGTATATATAATATACGCACACCCCCAATAATATCACACATCTCGCATTTCTTGCCCCAAACGAAATCCATCTCCTCGTTCTCGAACACCGCAATTCGCAGATCGCCGGAGAATGAGTCAACCAGCTGAGTCTTCCGATTCGTAAGTACACCGGAACTCACAATTATCCCGCTCTACTATCCTTCGGTGGATTTTGCGCCTTTTTTTGTTCGATTGAAGTGATTGTTGCCCTAGATCTGAATTGCTTTTTCCTTTTTCTGAACAGGAAAGGTGCGAAGAAGGACTTCTCCACCGCGATTTTGGAGAGGAAAAAGGCGGCGAATCGCCTGGTCGTTGACGAGGCGGTCAACGATGACAACTCTGTCGTCTCGCTACACCCCGCTACCATGGAAAAGCTCCAGCTTTTCCGTGGGGACACTATTCTGATTAAGGTTCTAACTTTAATTTCATGGATTTTTGTTCTTAGGTTTAGATGGAGCAAGCATTAGGGTTAATTTCTGTTTAACTGTTTTAAAGCTATTTGTTTGGTGGAAATTGAATAATTTAGTGGATGGGTCACTGGCGAAATTCGACTAGTGGATATGTTTACATACCTGGCTAAATATGAATGGCAAAAAATAATTGATTTTACTAACGTGGCCAATCCGGTGTATCTTTTGATCTCGGTGTGCAGAATGGGGATTTGAGTCAAGTCACTAATTGAAGAATTGCTTTTCTTAAGTTTGTGGGTTGAGATTGAATGAAGATGGCTGTTATTATTTTGTTGCAGCTCTTGATTTGTTTGGTGTCCTCTCCTCAAAATTGAATTAAACCTTTTTGAACGTCTCGACACGATCACATGCGTGCTTCTTGAATAAAGATAAAAAAACATAATTTTATGAAGCAGATTATAACCTAAATACATGTATAGAATGTAAGAATGTTTTCATGGCATATCATGATGAGAAGATAAGATGATGGTGTGATACTATGATCTATATCATATGTGCATACATCATTCATGGTCTATTGAACAATCCATAGCACAAATCACACTCACTTAACTTTGGTGCTCACATTCACCTTTTTTGTCTGCAATATATTTCATTTGATGTTCTAAACTTTGGAGTATTTTGGTTGCCAGGGGAAGAAAAGAAAAGATACTGTGTGCATCGCCCTTGCTGATGAGACATGTGAAGAACCAAAGATAAGGATGAACAAGGTTGTCAGGGCGAATTTGAGGGTTCGACTAGGGGATGTTGTATCTGTGCACCAGTGCCCAGATGTTAAATATGGAAAGCGTGTTCACATACTGCCCTTGGATGATACAATAGAAGGTCTCACTGGGGATCTTTTTGATGCGTATCTCAAACGTAAGTCCTTAACTTGTTGCTTCTTGATAATATTTCCTGCATAATAATGAAATGAATGTATAAATTAAGGCAAATACTACTATGCACCAGTTGCACCGTGCAACTCAAGTGCATTTTTAAATGATATTAGCTGATTTACTATAAAGATATTTGATGGTCAATATTAGTTGTTTTCGTGAACAATATTAGTTGTGCACCAGTTGTTCATCCTCTTGTATTGCCTCTGCAGCTTACTTTCTTGAAGCATATCGCCCCGTGAGGAAAGGCGACCATTTTCTTGTCCGAGGGGGCATGAGAAGCGTGGAATTCAAAGTTGTTGAGACTGACCCAGGAGAGTATTGCGTTGTTGCCCCAGATACTGAGATTTTCTGTGAAGGTGAGCCCGTTAGAAGAGAGGACGAAGATAGGCTAGACGAGGTTGGCTATGATGATGTTGGAGGTGTGAGGAAGCAGATGGCTCAAATACGTGAATTGGTCGAATTGCCCTTGAGGCATCCCCAGCTTTTCAAATCTATCGGTGTAAAACCCCCTAAAGGGATTCTACTATTTGGGCCCCCAGGGTCAGGGAAGACTTTAATCGCTCGAGCTGTTGCTAATGAAACTGGCGCATTCTTCTTTCTGATTAATGGGCCAGAAATTATGTCCAAATTGGCTGGAGAGAGTGAGAGCAATCTGAGGAAGGCATTCGAGGAGGCCGAAAAGAATGCTCCGTCTATTATATTTATTGATGAGATTGACTCAATTGCCCCAAAGCGAGAGAAGACACATGGAGAAGTTGAGAGGAGGATTGTTTCTCAACTGCTGACTCTCATGGATGGGTTGAAATCCCGAGCTCATGTGATAGTTATGGGGGCAACTAACAGGCCAAACAGCATCGACCCTGCTCTTAGGAGGTTTGGTAGGTTTGATAGAGAGATAGACATTGGTGTACCTGATGAAGTTGGACGCCTTGAAGTTCTTAGGATTCATTCGAAGAACATGAAGCTCGCTGAAGATGTAAGACCTATACCCTTAGAATTAAATTGATGTTTGATTTTCTATTATTATCCAGTTTTCTAGATTAAATTGCAATTCCAAAAAGACAATTGTCTAGATAAAATTGCAAAATGCGAATTTCAATTGTCAGGGCAAGAGGGGGATGCCCAGAAGTTTCAATTGCAAGAAAATTTTTAATTGGTGCTTGATTTGCTATTATTATAATTCAATTGTCTAGATTAAATTGCAATTAGCGCAAAACTTGTGATTTTAACTGCAATTAAGCCTCGCATTTATACGCAGTTGTCCTCTGAACCACACACACACTTACCCTCACTAATGAGAATTTGATGCTCTTTCAGGTTGATTTAGAAAGAATAGCAAAAGACACCCATGGCTATGTTGGTGCTGACCTGGCTGCCCTTTGCACTGAAGCTGCACTCCAGTGCATCAGAGAGAAAATGGATGTAATTGATTTGGAGGATGATTCGATTGATGCCGAGATACTAAACTCCATGGCTGTAACAAATGAGCACTTTCATACTGCGCTTGGGACAAGCAATCCTTCTGCTTTGCGAGAGACAGTAAGTGAACTTCTGGCTGAATGGTTATTGCATCCATATTATGTCATGAGATATTTAAGGAAAATAGTTTTTAAGTCCTGTAAGTCATCCCCTTTTTTCATTTTAGTCCCGCCAACTTTCATTAATTGAAAATAGTCCTGTAATTTTCAATTTTTTGACATTTTGGTTCGCTGACCGGCTGTAAGAGGTTAGACATCTGGTTGACCAATCAGACCCTGCCACGCAAGTGTCAACCAGATGTTTGACCGGTTACTGGACCAAAATGCTGAAAATTTTAAGTTAGAGACTATTTTCAACTTGTGAAAGTCGACAGGACTAAAACCAAAATAGGGATAACTCACTGGCCTAAAAAACTATTTCCCCAGATATTTATCTTTGTGATGTTTATATTCCCTGAATTGATAATCAGGTGGTTGAAGTACCCAATGTCTCCTGGGATGACATTGGAGGGCTTGAAAATGTCAAGAGGGAGCTTCAGGAGGTAATACAATTTATCAATTCAGATTCAAATTTAACTTCCTATATTTACTTTGCTGCTAAATGTGATTAGTTAATTACTGCTAACCTACTTACCATATTACAGACTGTTCAATATCCTGTGGAGCACCCGGAAAAGTTTGAGAAATTCGGTATGTCTCCTTCCAAGGGTGTTCTGTTCTATGGTCCTCCCGGGTGTGGTAAAACACTTCTAGCCAAGGCAATTGCAAATGAATGTCAAGCAAATTTTATTAGTGTGAAGGGCCCTGAACTGCTTACGATGTGGTTTGGAGAGAGTGAAGCTAATGTTCGTGAAATATTTGATAAGGCTAGAGGATCTGCACCTTGTGTTCTCTTCTTTGATGAGCTCGACTCTATTGCTACTCAGGTTATGCTCTTTCCAGATTTGAATAGTTATACACACAACTTTAGGGTATGTTTGATTTGGGATTTGAAAACCGGATTTGGGATTTCGAAATCTATATGTTATTCTACTTTGGGATTTGAGAATCTGGTTTTCAAAAACCCAATGCATCCACCCCTACGATACCTATAAACACCATCTTTTTAACACCACAGTCTCTCGAATGACTCACTTATGCAAATATAGTTTTTTTACTCTTTAATTTATAGATCACTTCTCACACATTTTACTCACTTTTGCTACTTCCAATAAACACACTAATTATTACACAATGATTCAATCATTGCAATTACAATCAACAATATTATAATACATTTCACACTCTTTCACACCGATTGACATATTGTTAAATCCTGCCCTATTAAAATCTGTAAACAAACACACACCATTACTATTTATGTAATCCAGATTTCAAAATCCTCCTAGTCCCAAACATAGTAACATACCCTTATTTTTTGCGATGGATTGGCCAACCAATTGTGTATAAGTAACAAAAGTGAGGAATATGGTTATTTGGTGCAGAGAGGAAGCAGTGTTGGAGATGCTGGCGGTGCTGCTGATCGTGTTCTTAACCAACTGTTGACTGAAATGGACGGCATGAATGCCAAAAAGACTGTTTTCATTATCGGGGCTACTAACAGGCCTGACATTATTGATCCCGCACTTCTCCGACCAGGCCGTCTCGATCAGTTAATATATATCCCTCTCCCAGATGAGGACTCTCGTCATAATATATTCAAAGCCTGCCTCCGGAAATCACCACTTTCCAAAGATGTTGATTTGCGAGCTCTTGCTAAGTACACACAAGGATTTAGCGGTGCAGATATCACAGAAATCTGTCAGCGGGCTTGCAAGTATGCCATTAGAGAGAACATTGAGAAAGTAAGAATTTTCTCCCTGTGCTCTTTATTTTTAACATTGAGAATAATTTTGTTTGTGCTCTTTATTTTGTGTTTCTGTGGATAAACTCAAACCTATTAATGCCCGATATGTGAAGAGTGAATGGTACAATTAGTTTTTCCTTTAACAAGGAATTCATATAATCATATTACTCACCTTCCAACTTGATATATATCCCTGTTTTGGTTATCATTTTTCTCCCTATCTTTTGTTGGTCAATTTTGAGCACCAAAAAGTTTGACTAAAACCTCTATTCTTATGTCCATTCCATGCACAGGCATCTTTATGCATTTTCTTTTCATCTTTGTCCACCCTAGATTTTGGAACGAGTGACTTGAATATGGAAGTTTTGTTGCTCTTGTAACATAGATCCATTTGGAATTATAAAACCTGTTTCCGTTTCCTTATCTTTTTTATAGGAGTAACATCAAACACTTAATCATTGTCTCTGTTTCTTGTTTGGTATTGTTGTCATTTTGCAACAATGTGTACATTAGTTGGGACTTGAAGAGAAGCATAGTCTATATCTGCAATTTGTCAAACATAATATTAACTTGTGTGAGCCCTGAATTAACAGTTTCTATCTTTCGGGTCTCGAATTGTTAGTTTCTTATCTTTTCCGGGGTCCTGATCGATTGGAAAAATCTTTGAGGCCCCTAATGGCTAGTTTCACTACTATTTTTTAGGCCCTGATTCGTGAGCTTATATTTTTACTCGCTTAAACTATCCTGTTCGTGGCTGACAATGGCGTGGTTATTTCAGGACATAGAGAGAGAAAGGAGGGGAAAGGAGAATCCCGACCTAATGGACGAGGACGCTGAAGACGAAGTATCAGAGATCAAGCCTGCACATTTCGAGGAATCCATGAAATACGCACGAAGGAGTGTGAGCGATGCTGATATTCGCAAGTACCAGGCTTTTGCTCAGACATTGCAGCAGTCTCGTGGATTTGGAACCGAATTCAGGTTTGCTGAGTCAGCGGGCGGGGCAACTGCCACAGGGTCCGACCCATTTGGAGCCTCAGCTGGCGCTGCTGATGACGACGATTTGTATAGTTGAGTCCCGCGGGATTTCTCAGTTTCAAGTCATCGTGTGTGCACTTGAGGAATGGATTACTTATCTATGCGTACAGATCTTAAAACTACTTTTACTTCTTATTTTGCTTCCAGTAATTTATGGGGATCGAACTACTTGCGATTTTATTTGCTAGTTCTCCTTCATATGCACTGAAATTCTGTTTGTTTTATTGGTGCAGTATTTATTGCTTATTCGCGGACATATTTGCTGGTTCAATTTATAGTTTGTACCGAATTTTTATCACGACCTAAAATCTTACTCCCTCTGTTTTATAATAACTTGACACTTTTTTTATTGGAACTTCTTAAAATAATTTGTACATTCCTAAAATAGAAAATTTGCCATAAAGTTCATTCTTACAATATACAATTTTATGTAAAATATCATTATTTTTAAGTTAGCATATATACATTTCTCTCTCAAAATGGAGTAATGAGCGAATTTTTAGAGACGTGCGTGTATGCTAGCTCAAAAATAATGACACTTTCGCTTATTACCCTATATTTTTTTTAAATTTGTGTGTCCATAAGGGTGCAAGTTAAGAGTAGTAATTTAGCATCTATGCCGTCTCGTAATTCTTAACTCATAAATTAACTTCGGATTTAAATTCAGACCGGTGGCCAATTTGAAGAATTTTTCTAACATTCACGAAAAATTAATTTAAGGGCTGGTATAATTAAATTAAAAAGTAGGTTGTTTAACCCTTTAAATTTTATTGTAGTTAGTATGCATTTTGTGGTTTAATTTTCATTAAATATATTTTAGAAAACTTGATGCTTGAATTTGTGCTTTGCTATATAAAAGTAAGTCTCCTATGCACTAAGTATACTGTGCAATTTAAGGGTATTTTTATTTTACTGAAATGTTTAACTTATTCAGTGTAAATAAGTTGAAAGTTTTAAAAAATAAATTGCATATTTAAAAAATACATTTAGAGTGCATGGTGCACCTTATGAATAAAATTTTTTTATTTTAATATCTAGTGCATATAAGACTTTGCCCATGTAGCGAGAACATATATAGAACAACAAAATAAAAAATTGTCGCAAGAACAAGTTGTCAATTGAGTTCTGAATATTTCAAGACCTGCAGAAAAATATTTTACATATACTTCAATGAGCCCATGGGGGCCACGAATTCAATTTGCTGTAAATAGTATTTATCGCGTCCAAAAAATTCTGTCCCAAATAATTTTATCCCATATTTCAAAATTATCATCACACATAATGTGTGTTAAATTACATAATTAACATATACTGGAAAAAATAAATAAAAAGAAATGTCATTAACCATGAAGAAATGAAGACTGCTATTGTCCTACGAATTAGGCTAAATAAATATATATGATTAGCTAGGGACGAAGTATTTACTTACCTAAATAGTGTTTGGAAACCCAAAAAAGTAAACTAAAATGCTTCACTTGTTATAGGAATTTTGACGTGATGGATCATGTTCTGTACAGCACTGTGTTGTGCAGTAGACCCGTACGGTTATATAGTGTATTTTTAGCTGAATAATATAAATTCACTATAGATCCGAACGGGTTTACTGCACAGCACTGTGTTGTACATCATAGGATCCAAATCCACAAAACATATCCAAAACCAATGTATGTACTCAAATGGTGATATAATCCGGTGCGACGCGCACGGCTAAGGCTTGGTAGACCCGGCCTTTGGGATGCAGCCAAGTGTCAGATGATCGCCGTGCCTACTCGGGGAGGATGAATGGTGGACCGTTGATCCTTTTGGCAAGCAGTGATTGAGTTCCCTCTGATTGAAGAACACTACTCTTTGCTTGTGACTCAACCACGCCTTCATTTTCACGTAATCTTTCGCCTTCGACAAAGCAGTCGAAGGCGCGCTCGTTGAAACCGGGTGTTGCCTGCCCATTGCAGATGATAAAAGAAGAAGAATTATGTGAATAAATGTGATTCCTTGAATTTGTCTAGACATTTATGTATGTATGTATGAGAAGAAAATAATAGAGAAATGTGGGGAGAAGGACGTTTTTATGATGAGGAAATTAGAGATTTGAGACTTAAATATATAGGTAGGGGAAATGCAGGATGTCTGATATTACCCTTAAGTAACTGGTATAGTATAAATTTGTCATCAGCTTTTAATGTATTTATGAGCAATAAATACTATAGTATTTAATTTTTATGATATTTACGACTTGTAGATGTAGCTAAATTGTGAGTGAAGTTGGTGTTGCTTGAATTTATTTGCAAATGGTAGTAACAAGTTTGTGGCATGCACGCACGGTGAATTTAATCTTGTAGGTAGGGATGGTACGTATTGAGCTACACCCGTAATTGAAGACTCTGATAACCTCATTTATTTTTTGGGCGGGGGAGACGAGAAACTCCCTCCACCCATGTCGTTAGCCCCTTAGTCGAGCAATTTATAAATCGAAGGAGACACTTGTGGAAGATAGTCAACATGATTCAATCCTTATGATAAATCCCCCATAATATTTCAACGGAAATTTTGCCCCACACGAAGTTTGAATCTGTGTTGCCGGGGGAAACTTCTTTTCACATCATCATAAGTCTTACCACTTGGCCATGCCTTTAGAGGTACGACTACCTTATTTCTTAATATGGGATAGTGTGGGTGAATCAATACGGTTATCTATTCCACAATTGTTGTTATACTTTGTGGTTCATAGTATAGATAGATGACACGTGAAATAATAATAAAATATCCAACAAATTATCATATTTTGGGTTCATATGTTAAAGATCCAAGTTGATGAACACCAAATGAAATATAAAATGTAAAACAGAGGAATCAAGCTAGTCATGGAGAAGGAGTGGCGGATCAAGAATTTATATATGGGGAAGGCCAATAAAACATACTACTCCCCCGTCCTACTATAAGTTTCTCCCTTTCATTTTTCATCTGTCCAACAATAAGTTTTCTGTTTCTATAAATGGAAAAAGTAATTCTATTACCCATAATTTTTATCCTAATTTTTTACATAATATTATAAAAAATATCACTCAATATTCCACTCATTATATTTTTTTTCCTCTCTCCCAATACCCAAAACTTACCCTTCATTTTTATTACTTTATTATTATTCCTTAAACAAAACAACAAAAAGAAACAGAAAACTTATACCGGGACGGAGGGAGCATATTTTAAGGTTAAGAAATAGACAAAAAAATTTGTAAACTCGAGTTTATATAAACTTTTTTTTCAAGTATTACTATGATGAATACATATCATCACTGCTATACATATGCACAATCATTATTATGCATATGCACTATCACTGTTTAAAAATCTAAACACCTTTAAACACACATATTTAACGTCCATCTGGAACAGGGTACCCGATAGTTCACTCTAAGTTAACTTTTTGGGGAAAATATATATTTTTAAAATTTTTGTAAGTTGCCTTTTTCCCTATCACAGTTCAATCGGCTTTAATGAACTGAAAATAATCTTGTAATTTTTAACTTTTGACAATTTAGTTTGATAATCAGCTATAAGATGTGAAACATCCGTTTGCGTTGATGTGACAGAGTCTTATTCATCCATATGGTAAAGTCTGATTTGCCAACTCGATGATTCACCTCTTATAGCCTAACCAAAATGCCAAAAAAGTTAAAATTATAAAATTATTTACAATTTGTAAAAGTTAACCGGACTGAAAAAAAAAAGGATAACATTTAGTAATGAAAAAACCTATTTCTCAACATTTTATTATCATGACAACGATATCTGTAAAAAATAAATAAATTATCATGACAGTAATACATAATATATTATCACCTCCATCCCAAACTCGACTACCACATTACTGTGTGCTCGGATTTTAAGAAAAATTGATAAAATGTCGGTTTTAAGAGTTATTTATTAATATTATATGTGATGAAATGATAAAGTAATGGACGATTGGGGGATAAAAATAGTTGTTTTATTAGTATTTTATGTGATAAAGTGATAAAATGAGTATTTTTATTTTAAGGAAAGTGGTAGTCCAGTATGAGACACATGAAATGGAAATATGGTAGTCGAGTTTGGGACGAAGGGAATATTAAATATTTAATATAAAACTAATATTTCAATTGTAAAAAAAAATACTCCCCCGTTCCAAATTTATTTATCATTTTTTTCAAATTGTATGTCCCAAACTTGTTTACCCCTTCAAATAAAAAGCAATAAAGTAATTACACAATTTTTAATTATTCTCTTTCAACATTTCAAAATTGCATCTCATGCCATTATTTTTATCCACGAAGAGTTATCAACTTTAAAAGTAAAGTAAAAAGTACTATATTACCCTCAATTAAAATTCACTTTATCACTTTAAATATTATTCCTCCTCTGTCCCAACTTTTTTTTCACATTTACTGTTTTCTCGTGTTTTAATAAGCGGATTTTTTTATTAATATTTAAAATAATAAAATAATTTTTAAGGAAACATATAATAGATGAGATGTAGATCTATTATACCCTTTTTTAAAAGTCATTTTATCATTTTAAATATTAAACAACTCACTTGCTAAAACAAAAAAAAAAAAAAATAGTGTGAAAATAATTTTAGGACGGAGGGAGTAATAAACCACTCTAACATTAAATCGGTGCCTAAAATAAATGGATAAATAAATTTGGGATTGAGACGGTACATGATATTACAAGTATTTCTAAAAATTTATTTTCACTTTTTAAATTTTTTTTTGATATAAATAAGAATTTATAGTTACACTACCAGTATTGAAAAAAGAGTTGATCTCCCATGAATTAAGTCTATGTCATGAACTTGAATTATTTAATTCATTTTAAATATATTTTTTTAAAATTATTAAATTTGACCCGCATTATATCCTGGATAAGATCAAATGCCATGAACTAAAAATAAGATTTGAATTCAAAGCATGAACTAAATTTATATAAAATTTTTTTTCTTTAAAAAAAAAAAGCTGTTTATTTCACCTCTGTATTTATACGTTGTATAACCGCAATAAATAAAAGATGCATATTCTGTGCAGTGTCAGAAATGAGAGGTCCCAGGGTCCCAAGTGTGTTTAACTATTCCCCTACAGTTTTAATATCTTCACGTGGAATAAATCTTTATTACATAAGAATATTTCAAAATTTATAACGAGTTATGGCCATTTTTATGCATGCGGTAATTGTGGAGATACAGTTTTTCTTTCGAAACGGAGCAAATAATTTTGGCTTAATTTTTTTTAACACACATTGTTTCAGTAAAAATTTCAATAAAAAATATAATGGCTTAGAGATGACTTATGTAAACAAATCTGCATGTACTGTCTCATATAATTTGTGAATTATTACATGAAAATTATTTATGACAAAAAATTAGCATGAGATGGAATATAAATTAACAAAAATCAATATTTATTCCTTTAAAAGTGTTAAAATGACATGCTTAAGTTATATTTCGTATTACCATGAAAAATGGTTACAAGCTTTGAGAGAGAGGAACTAACTAATCTAACTCTCCTATTATACTAGCATACAATATCACTTGTTGTACTGTAAAGTATTAGTATTACATGTTGTACATAAAGGTATCACTAGTGAAAATTTCTAATTAACCTATATCTTTAGACAGTGACTTACCTCCCAATTTCCTCAAATATGTTTTAGGAAGCATACTTGCATGAGACGATTTCATGGTGAGATGAAGTATAATTTGGGCAATTACACTTTAACACTTTAGAAAAGGTAGGTGTTGATTTGTGTTAACTTGTACACCGTCTCATTTTTTTTTTACTTTTATTAGATAAATGCTCATTTTCAAGTATTTTTTTCCCAAATTACATATTTTATAATCACGATCGCATTGATATCGCGATCCTTCCGCGCTTTGATCAATGAGTTGCGAATATGGTCACATAAGAGAGAAACGGGTCGCGAAAGTGGTTGTTAATATGATAATAAAAGTGTGGTCATAAGAGTAGGAGGACGCTTGATATGACTTGTGAATGGTAATAGTAATATATATCATTGATGAGTCAATTATTAAGGGTTATTGATTGCATTGTTATTGCTTGGTTAGAAAATCAACAATGAATATCATGCGATGTGAGTTGAGTGAGGGTGAAATTAGGTAATGAAAGTAGGATAATCAATTACTTACTTCTAATCTCATTACCGGTGTATCAAAACTATCAAATAACATTAATAAAAATAATACTCATTACCCCCAACCAAACGACCTTAAGTCTTTTGTGTAATTTAAGCGTATTATTAATCAATATAAATTTTTTACAGAATAATATTAGTTATTTGAACTAAACAATATTAGTTGGTGAGCTGATACATGTGAAAATAATGGAAACCATTTAATGAAAACAATTAATATTGATTAAACATACACTTAAATTGTACAGATCCGTTCATACAAATTTGTCAAAATATAAATTTGCAAAAACATGACTTATATTTACCATTAATTGCACTTTGATGATCGAATTTTTAACTTTTTTAGAGTGAGTAAAGAACTTTCAAATTATTATTTCGAACAAATTTGTAGGTAAAACTATCACACATGAAATAACAAAAATACCCCCTGTTTTGCCGACGAATTCGCTCGAGACCCTTTATTATTTTCAACAATTTGAAAGTCCTATTTTTTAAATTTGTCCTTTTCAAAAAGTATTTCAATGAAAAGAAAATAAGAAAAAATAAAATAAAAACAAAAACAAAAAACAAAAGAAAGCTCAGGTCATTAAAGTCGGATAAGATATTTGAAATTGTTAATACTTAATAGGGATCATTTCATCATTTTCATGAATGCATACAAATCATTAAGCCCACCAAAAAAGTTGCTGAATCATGGAGCCAAAATTGCTGAGTCACTCTCTACCCGTTGCCTCCTTCAATTACAGTAAGTTGAGAATCATATTCCCCTCTCTGATATTTTTTTTTTTCTTTTTTGAACAATGAATCTGCTATACTGTGTGGAAATTAGTAAATAAATGATGTATTTCTTCATTGTTTTTTGTGATGAATTTGTGGGTTCTTAATTTTTCATGGGTGGGACATCGACCAAATGCAGTTAATGAGATAGACGTCACATTGGTTCTCTGTGCGACACATTTATGATTATTAATTGGAATAGGCCCTTTGTTTTTTTGATGGGGTTTTACTTCAATTGCTTGTAACTACAGAATTCAATTTTCAATAATGAATTAAGATGCAGTTGTTGTAAACAGAGTAAATGTTTTATTTTCCTGTTTTTGTTGCAGAAAAGTTTGTTGGAGTATATAATTATGGGAGTTGGATAATGGACACTGATTAAAGTTTAGGATTAGCTGATATGTGTAGGACTGTATTCAATGGATTGGTACAATTTAGGGGAATTTGATACGGTCCATAATGAACCACACTCATTTGAGAGGAAGAACACTGTCCTAAAACCAATTTCTAATAGGTGGAGCCGTGGAGTAGCTCGCTAGGTTTATAAGTTCGTTTCTCTTTCTCTAATAATTTGATGGCAGGACGTCTTAAGTGTGGCATTTTCAACAATACTGTATCTAGAGTAACACTCGGGTGCACGAGTTGCACCATACAACTGGTGCACATCTAATACTGTTCAATGAAAATAGCTAATAGTGACCAACTAATACCTTTTAGTAAAACAACTAATACCATTTAAAAATGCACGGTGCAACTGATTCATGAAAGTATTTGTCTTGTATCTTTGGTGTTTGGGTTTTGGAAATGAGATAGATTGTAATAGTTGCTTTTTCTTCATGTTTAAGTTGGGGTTGTTGTGTTGCATTATGTTGGTTTCTTGATTCAGTCTTATGGTTTGGTGGTGTGGGTGTAGGATTTTGATGGAGTACCTATCTTTGATTTAGTGCATTAAGCTACCAATGCTGAGATGGTGCTCAAGTATTTATAGACTATAGTAAGTGTGTAGCCAAATGCTTCAGATATTTGTACTCTTAGATGTTCAGCAAGTTTATTACATGGTTTTGAGAATTTTCATTAAGAACAATTACATATCAAGAATAGGCTGTGTTTCTCATATGGTAGCCACTATTACTGCAGGAGAACTATTAAACTATTGAAAATATCATTGCTACGGAATAGTCAAATGCTGCATGTGACACCCTTCAGAATGAATAATTATGTAATAAATCTTCTCTCATACAATCACCTATAGAAGATAGGTGTGGCACAAAAATTTAGAAAATGATTGAAGTTCCAAAATCATGCATGTGAATGATGATGTTTCGTCTCTGGATAAAAAATTCTAAATGTAATAGATTGTAAGGGAATCATAAGTTCTGCTTTCAATGTTATAACATTGTTGTTAGGGCCTCCAAAGTCATTCATTTATAATGATCTACCTTTCTTTCTTTCTTTTATTCCTAATATCAGTTTTCGACATAAGGATCTTCTTTCCAGCTTATTGGCCACGTTTATAATAGAACTTCCCTCTGGTACTTTTGTTAAAATAGACAATGAACAATTGATTTTTTTTCTTCGTATCTGTGCTATTTGTTTTCATGGAATAGCGTCCTATAATCAAACTAATCAAATCCCTCCATTACAATCTCTTAATTAGGAGTGATCTGCTACATCAGGAAATAATATGTACGTATCATTCCAATGTTTAGCACGCTACTTGGATGTTAATGATAATGATTACAATTTTCTATATAGTTTCAAGAATTCATTTATGATTTATCATTAAAAAGAAATAGATAACAATTATAGTCTATTTGGTTTCAACTTCAAGTGTCTTTTAATGATAAGTAAAATGTCAACTATTTTATCTCGACTCATAATTGGATCTTCATAATAAGTTGTTATTTCCACAGTGATCTAAAAATATCACAATATTTTATTAGGACTAATCAGAATTTTCATTTACTTGCACTTATATTGCAGGAAGAAATCCCATCCCCAGAGTCAATGTTGAATCTCTAACTGCAAATATGGCGAAAATACGAAGTAGAAAAAGCATAAGAATAGTGTCAGCACTTCCAGAAACAGCTGCCTCAGTCGCTGTTGCTGCTACAGTTGTTGGTGCTGCTGCTACGTTTCTTATCCTAAGAACTAAGAGTTCTGAAAAGACTGAGGTATGTGTCGAGTTTTTGTATCTATAGGCAAATACTTCTATGCACCAATTGCACTATGCAACTCATGCTTTTTTAATGGTATTAGTTTTTATACTAAAAGGTATTAGTTAGTCTGTTATTAGTGATTTTCACTGAACAATATTAGTTTGTTCATTGAACAGTAGTAGTTATGCACCAGTTTCGCGGTGCAACTAGTGCTCTCAAGTGTTATTCGTATCTATAAGACCAAGAAATGTAAATACACATTTTAACCAGCAGGAGCTGCAGCCTCTAGTGATACATCCTTTTTCCTTGAAAGAGCTTAATTTATTGCTTCGACTGAAGATATAATTGTGTACATGGTGCAGCTGGAAACACCTATAATTGCCTCTTTACATGTTAACAATTTTATGTGTTTACCATAATATACATGAAGAAATTCATGGTGACCGTTACATAGTAATAAGAAGGGAAAACATTATTCTTAGTCCTATAAGTTTGCCATTTTTTGGTTTCAGGACGATCCACTTTACCGAATTGAATTTCATCCCATTACTCAAAATTCAACTTTTTAGTCTTTTGGCGGCCACAATAGGTGAGCAACCGATTTTGAGCATAAGTGACATTTCTTTGTAATTTTTTTATAATTTTTTTAATTTTGTCCTTTTGTCCTGTTAACTTTCAATACCGGTTACTAACCTGTTGTAGCCGGTCAAATAACTAAAAAGTTGAATTTTGAAAGTTAACAGGATGAAATTCAATTCAAGAAAGTGAAGGGCCCTAAAAGCATAACCGGAAAAAAAAAGACCTTTTCCCTAATAAGAAATTTGAAGTAATTGCTTACCCTGATGAACCAATTTTACGTGTTATAGAAAAAAAGCTTGTTTCGTTTCTTGACAGTGATTCATGTGATAGACAGGCCCCTACGAAACCTTGTGAGGATTGTGAAGGTTCAGGCATATGTTCTGAATGCAAAGGCGAAGGATTTGTCCTTAAGAAATTGTCAAAGGAAAACGCTGAAAGAGCAAGATTGATGGCGAAAGATGCTGCCACTAGATACACAGCGGGGTAGGTTGTGCCGTTTTCTAAAATAATTTTGGTCTCTTCTCCGAAAACATATAAATTGATAGCAACACTACACTCATTTGATAGGCTTCCGAAGAAGTGGAGCTACTGCACAAAGTGCTCTTCTGGTCGATCATGTACGACGTGTGGTGGCACTGGGAAGCTAAGTTACGTAAATTAGCATCGTATCATCAAAACCCAAAATCGAGTTGGCTTCATTTTTGAGAAAAGAAGCTTTAATTGATCATGATCTAATACTCCGATGATATTTCATATTTGTGTATGCATTTTTTGTTATATGTGCTTATATGAATGTATATTATGTGTATACAAGTAGCTGTAATGTACACACTCACACAATATACTCACATACATGTCTGTGCCTAACCAAAGTCCAAAATGGCTGATCATTATATTTGTGTATGTATGCATGTATGATAGTCAACTGTTTTTCTTCTTCCATTTATTGTGAACGGCTTTCAATCAAATGGACCTTCTGAGATTCTCTCAGATTTGGGATACTTTGTCAACTAAAGGGTCCGCTTGGTTGAGGGTAATGGAAGTGACTAATGAGAATCACTTTTACTGGTATTGCTCGATAGTTTTAATACACAAGTAATGAAAATAGAAGTAAGCAATTTATTATTATCACTCACTCAACCCACCTCAATAGTTAAATGATTATCCTTCAATTGTTTGGTATGACTTGGGAATGATAATGGTAGTAAGTATTATTGAGAGGTCAATCACTAAGGGTTATTGATTGCATTGTTATTGTTTGGTTAGAACATGAACAATGGTTATCATGAGAGGTGGGGTGAGTGAGTGAGGATAATCAATTGCTTACTTCTATTCCCATTACTTTTGTATCACAACCAACAAACAACATCAATAGAAGTGATCCCCATTACCCACTTTCATTACCCCCAACCAAGCGATCCCTTAATTTTTTTTTAGAAAAATACGACTAACATAAAAAAATTCGTTCAAATTCAAATTGAGAGAATTGTTCGCCTGTATCTTCGTCATTTGCTCGTTGTCTGTCGGTCAGGTGTCCAACACTAAGGTATTATTTGATAATGAGAGACTTTGTTCTTAGAATAAACTGATGATACGACAAAGATTGATAATTTTTCATACACTAAAGTTCCAAAGTATATATTTAATTATTTTGGGTCTTTTTATGGGCAGGAAAGGTTTCTCCTTTCCTGACAACAGTGAATCCCTTTAATACCATTAGATATTCAATCCAACGGTTGAAATTATTTTTAAGTGATTGCACTTTGTATTAGTGCGTTTGCCCTGTGCAATCTGCAGTCGTAGTGTTTCGCCCTATAGATAAATTAATTTAATAATTATAAAATGACAAAATTATCCTTTTAATATCAACATTTTATTTTTAAATTAAAACACTTTTAAATATAATTAAATTTATTTATATCCTGATCAACATTTTCATAGGATAAATTAATCACCCTAATTATTTTAGTAGAAACCAGCCAAATATTTTCTCAAGTTTTACCAGCGCTCTCCAATTTCAACGGCGGAGCTGTATATCGTCAATTTCATCTATGATAATAAATCACATATCTATACACATTCATGAGATTTTTTTTCCCGTAACAAGTTCTCAAACAAATTTCAATGGTTGTATTTCTGATTTATTCAATTCTTGTGTTTGCAATGTAAGAAATTGAAAGCAATGGTAGTGGGTAACTCGGATTGATAATTGCCCTATGATCTTTCTCCAATGTCGAAATCCGCTCCCAATTGTTCAATTTTCGCGATCGGTAACAGAGGAAATTATAAAAACAGCACCATCTCCGGCCGCCGTGGAACTCGGTTTCGTCGATCGAATCTTCGTATTTCTGAGTGGATGCAGGCGTTGTGGTTGCTTGCGCCTGTAACGCCATGATTTTAAAATAAAAAATTAATTGAGAGAGAATAAAGCAGAGTCACGTAGAAGGAGACGAACAACAATTCTCTGCAAAAACTAATGGAGAGACGAATGTTCTCATAATTAAAGTGTTGTTAATTGTTTTAATTCATGATTATTAAATTATAGTGCGAAAATTAAATTTATATACTCCGTATAATTTCATTTTAATGTATATAGGTATTTTGGTAATTTTATTTTATTTTTCAAAAAAAAATTAATTATTTTATCTCACTGCAAAGTTAGACTGCACATGGCGAACTTAAGTGACGTATCAATTTTTTACTGGTTCCCTAACGTCAGGAATGACGAAGTCATTCCTGTCCGTAGAAAAACCCTATTTTAGTTTATGTTAAATTAATTTTCTTGTACTCTATAATGGATAATGAATATAAGAAAAGTGTTTGAATTGTTATCTCAATTTAAGCGGTTATATAATGAATGAATTAATGACTCTCCACTACAAAATTTATAACAAAAAGACTCTAAGGTACAAAGTATCTTTAAAGTGACTTTAAAATACAATTTGTACAAAAAATACCCCTTATTTCATTTTTGTATGTATTCATAATTTTATTTTTTTGTTTTGACCAAGTACACATTTTGGGAAAGTACATATTATTTTGAGAAAGTGCACTTTTGAAATACAAATTTTATAAAATCTGAAATTTAAATTAAATTATATAAAAAATTGCAACTAATAAAAAGTGGAATAAAAAAAGACGAAAGTGCAGAAAATTTAAAAAATTACACTCCAAAATTGGCCTAGAAGTGCAGAAAATTAAAAAAGCGCACTTCAAAATCGTCGAAGTCTGAAAAAAACGCGTCAAGTCTGAAAAGCGTGTCGGGAAGTCGGAAAGCGAGACGTATGATAAACTTAGACTTTTTAACCATATTTTTTGTATCTTAGAGTCAAAATAAAATTCTTTTTATCCTTAGAAATCGGCAGGGGGACTTTTTGTCATGTAGAGTCAGTCCTCCTCATAATGAATTTGTTAATTAATTTTGAAGTGTATTTTTTTTGTTATAAAACATCGATAAGTAGTAAATAAAACTCGATGAAAAAATAAATTAAAAAATTGAATCGACTAGCTCCCACCTAGGAGCTAGACGGTCTAAATCTACTCGACTACCGATTTTTGACTTTTGTACCTTTGATTCTTGGGAATGTCATAAATCTTAATGATTACTTATCTATCTATATCTCGACCTATGAGTTTCAAAAATAGTTTTATATTCAGGTTAATTTTATTTTTTTATTTTTGTTAGAAAGTTGAAATTATTTTGAAGACGTGTTTAATTCTAGACCTTTCTATACATATTTAAATTGAAAAAAATTATTCTAAGGTTAAAAAATATTTTAAATTATTGCTTTAACATACAATTTTTTTCTATTACTCTAAAATATAATTAGAGCTGTCAAAACAAGTTAGAATTTTTAGGTCAGCTCGTCTCGCCGTGCATAATAGGTGAGTTGGGCCAAGAAAATTTCAACTCGATTGAAGACAGAATTAAATGGGCTATAACCTGTTTGGGCTGCAAGTTTTTTTACAGACGGGAGCGGGCCTAGGCGGTTCGACCCGCCTCTTTTTTTTTATATATATTTTTATTATATATATTTAACAATTATGATGTTATTCTTTGGGATATTATGTAAATTTTATATTTATGGATGATAAATTTAATTTGTAGGAGACTATATATGTATATGAATTATTATGGTTGATTAATAGTGAACTTCAAAATGTATCAAGTAATATTTGCGATTAATGAATGATGAACTTTATTTGTGAGAAAATTTTTATTTTTATTTTTTATAGTGGTAGAAACAAATATAAATTGTTTGATTATATTTGATTTTGATAAGTTTAATATATTAGAGCTTTTAATTTATATATTTTTAATTTTTTAAAAATATTAAAAAAATAATAGTGGACGGTCGGCCCAGCTAAATCCGCAACCCGCCGATCAATGGGTTGGATTGAAGTTTTGTAGCCGTAAAAAAATAAGAAAAAGGTAATCTAAATCCGATATATGTAACTAGAGACAAAAGTAGCTGATTAATTATAGTATAACATTTATATTTACTACACTGATAGGGTTACTATATTTTCATTACTCAAATCAAAACAGGCAACACAATATATACACGCAACACGATCGAAGTGGGCACGCCATTTAGGCCTACAAGCGGGTCAGGATTGAAACGGATTCTATGAGAGCAGCAAATTCGATAAATAGAAAAGATACGCTAGACACTATGTTCAGAGATCTCATTGCTCGAGGGAGAGATGTAATGAGAGAAAACCCGGATTTTCACATTTCTTGGGTTAGTCGAAATGTCAACAAGTTGACACACATTCTTGCTAGGACAACTCGTGAGTTCGAGAGTCCTCATTTTTGGGTTGAACCTCCGGTCTTTGTGGATGACCTCACTTCTTGCACAAAGTTTATTTTCTTGACAAAAAAAAATATTTACTCCAAAAATAATACACATTTTTCAATACTAACACATCAATCATTATATAATCATTAAATTATTTATATATTATATTTTACAATATAATATTATTTCTGTAATTTACTTTTTTAAAATTCTACTTTATTAAATTCTACCAAATTCATATTTCTAAACATATATAAAATAAAAACAATTTTTTTATTTTATACTAAATCCTCTCTCCAAAATTTTAAATCCCCACAAAACTGTAAACAAACTGAGCCTAAATATTTCTAGCCAAATGGTCCTCACTGCGATTTTAGAAAGTTGACTTAGCCTACGTTACTAGGGGGTGTAAGTGAGTCGAGACAGCTCGCGAGCTACTCGTGCTCGACTCGTAAAAAGACCGAAATCGACTCTACAATAATCGAGTCGAGTCGAGTTCGAGCTACTCGAGTAGTTATCAAGTTCGAGTTCGAGCTCATAAATACTCAGCTCGAGAGGCTCACGAGCCTAATCGAGCTTGCATAGTAATTACTATTATGCCATTAATTTTATTAAATGTATATATATTTATATTTTATTAATATATTTTATATTTAATTTTATAAAATTATATAGGTAATCGAGTCGAGCTCGAGCCGAGTTCGAGTATATCAAAATTTTGTCATTAATTTTACTAAATATATATATTTATATTTTAATAATATATTTTATATTTAATTTTATAAAATTATATAGGTAATCGAGTCGAGCTCGAGCCCGAGTTCGGATTATATATCGAAGTTTCTTCTCGAAGCGAGAGCTTGAGCTTAAAAAATTAAGCTCGACCGAGTTCGAGTCGAGTTTCGAGCTTCGAGTACTTTAATCGAGTCGAGTTCGAGTTCAGCACTACTCGACTCGACTCATTTACACCCCTATGTAACATTACTGGCCAACAACTTTGGAAAACTAGGTACAAAATTTGGAGAATTATTGCAAAAAAGTAATTAAATTCTCTGTTACATGCGTACAATTTAGCTCAAAGGTCGGGCAACCTTTTTGTTTATGACGGGAAAATTGGGCTTGATTCATGTTATCATTTTGGATTTATTTATTTATTTAAAAGTAGAATATTAATATATCACGTAGGGTAATTATACTTGAGAAATGATTTTTATAAGACATGATACTTTTGTTTGTATCTATGATATTAATTTTTTAAAATATTACAAAAGTTTACAAAAGTACTACATCTTAGGCATCGTTTCATAAATCTTTGTGTGAATATATATAACCCTATTTGGCTATTTGATATGATAATTATTGGTACAATATGTTTCTCGAAACGCCTGATTTCATGTACACCATGTGCATAGATCTTTGATTCATGTACTCGTCCCGATCCGACCCGGTTCAATGAACAATTTTAGTAGTATATAAGAACTTGATATTAACTTTAATTGAAACGTGTCACCTAATATAACCGGCAGATAGTATGTTCACAAAGTGGTTTTTGTTGTTTCCATCACTTGAACAATATAATATGAGTATAATGAAATGTGACACTAGTTTTATTAGGAAATTAACATAAGTGAAGTTGTTCCACAACTTTCTACAAATTCGGACATTTAAATGAGATAAAAATATTTAATGAAAGAGACCCAACGAGTGAACAATTTAATATTTGTGAAGTTGTTCTCTACAGAAATTGAACTCTGGATATGGGCGTAAGCCTAAGACTCTATGACCATGAAATAATTTTATCTCATTTGAAAGTCTGAATTTGTAGAGATGTGTTAAATTAATCCGTTTACATTACTGCCTTAGCATCCTTTAACTTGTCAAACATGACATCTAATGTAACCAAATGTTATTAATTTATATAAACAATCAAAAAATATAGTTAATGTTTAATTACCGAAATGTCAACTAATGTAACTAAACAATACTCTCTCCGTCCTGATTTTGATTATCCGCTTTTCATAAATAGTCGTCCTAATTTTGTTTATCCATTTTCAAATAAGACAATAAAGCAATATTTAATATTATTTAATACTATTATTTCTCTCCATCAAACTCACTTTATACCATTTAATACTGTTATTTCCCTCCATCAAACCCATTTTACCCACTTTACATCATTTAATACTATTATCTCCTATTTTTTCTTAATCTCCGTGTCTACAGTAAATAGATAATTAAAAAAGAACCGGGGAGTATTATTTTATTCTACTTTAAAAAGGTCGCCCTTATATCCAATTGTGTCGTGCAACTGAACACAAAAGACTCACTCTTCTCGAAAGTCGTTTCGTTTAGAGGATATATTGTTAAAAAAAATTTTAAATTTTATATGAGCTTTAACTTGATTGGCTTTTAACATCAATTCGTTTTATATATGCATTAATTGTGTGAGGAAATATAATATTATTAAATAGAATTATAGTATAAATTTTACTTGTTTAATTTGTTTTTTCAACACTCTTTTAAAAATTTGTGCAAAATCCAATAAAGCAAAATACAATTGGGACGAAGGAAGTATTAATGTTGTTATATACCGGGCTTATCTGTTTAATTATGAACTGAATTTGTAAAATTGGGCCCAAAAAGATTAGGAAGCTCATTATTCAGCCCAGCGTGTAGCATTATTGAATTGTACTCCAAAAAGTGAGACAGTTTGTAGTAGATCACTTTCTATTAAATTTTCTTTAAAAAAAGGCGATAATAGGGCAAGTCCTTTGAGAGCAACATTATCCCTGTTGAAGTAGGCATACATGGCGTGATACACTATATTCCACACTGCCATTAAACAATCCGATGAATCAGAAAACAGATCAGCTAGGTAATGTATAGTTTAACATTCAAATGGACGTTATACTACATTGTAAATGAAATCACAAATTAAAAGCTGTAGTAGTTACATTTCTAAAATCTATATTATATACCAATACCATTTCACAGACTATATATATCACTCTGCCATTGAACAAGCCGATAAAATCAGAAAACAGATCAGCTAGGTAACATATAGTTTATAATATTCAAATGCGAGTTTGTAAATGAAATCATAAATTAAAAGCAGTAGCAGTTACATTTCTAAAACTAGTATATATGCAAATACCATTTCACAGAGTATATATACAGTTGCGCATAATGTACGAAATACGTTCAAAACAACAAATGTAGTTGCTAGACAAAATAAAGCAGATCGACGAAATTAAAAAAGCACTTAAAAAGATAGAAACGAAGAAAAAACACAAAAAATGCAAGTACGCGTGATCGAATAAACAAATTAGCCAGACTTCTAACAAACTGTACGTACATCAAAATACATTACTCCACATTCAAGTAAATAAGGAGACAAAACGAAACAGAAAAAACTCATAAAATTACTTGTTCCGATCGTTGATGGCGACTTCACACGTATTATTATTATTATTATTATTATTATATTTGAAATGGAGAATGATTTTTCGTTAACGGAAAGATGTTCTTGATTTTTCTTGGTGAAAGTTGTGGTGGAAGACTATCCCATAAAAAAATTTAGCCTTCTCGTGAAAAGCAGTTCGTGAGAGATTACCAATAAAAGATAATTTCAAAAACGTAGCTTATCCAAAGGTTTGGAAGCGGGCGTCTGTTCATTGTGTTGTGGCCCGTTGTAAACTTCTAATCATGTGTTGTTCTCTTGTCCAGTTACACTTCTGGTGTGGCAGGCCATATCCTTGTGGCTCGGAAAATCGATGTCTTACTCGTCCTCCACAAAGGATCTATTATTTATTTATTCACATTTTGGCATTTATTATTTGTATTGTAATTCCTTAATTATAGATGGTATATTGTATTTATAATATAGGGCATTCTTTGTACCCTTGAATCATCTAATGAAATTCAAATCTTAATAGGATCACTTTGTGGACTTCGTGGATTCTGAAAAAAGTAATATCAAGAGGAAGATAGCAAGTTTGATTTGGCAAGGTACAATTTGAAAACTCTGAAATGTTCATAATTGATTGATCGTCAAAGATAGTTTTTACACTTTAGATGAACTTATTAACGGCATTAAATTTTGTTCTTAAAAGTGGATCCGATCTCATTATCCTCTATCTTTCGTGGCAGCTCCGTTATGTAGTTGGGAATGTCAACCGTTTAATTGCCTTTCTTTCAAGTTGTAATAAGTTTTTGGTATAGTTTAGTTGACATGATTTGTACAAAATGGGCTTTCGAGTACCCTGTACTCGTGATAATATGATTCATCTTTATTTAAAAAAAAAAAAAACCAATTGTAACTTATGCTTACACAAGTGTGTGAAGAATAACATTTTAGCACATGAATTGACAAGATATGTTAGCACGTTTTCGGAAAGATAAAATGTGCGAAAATACAAAATTAATCTTATCATTCAGGGGTATGACAAAAATAATCCTGTCAAATCCAAAATCGCAAAGTTAAGTTATATAAATATTTAAAAACTTATAAATTCAGCAGAAAACATAATTTTGCAACAAAAACAATCAATCCATTCCACATGATATTTGGGAATTTCACTATTTCTGACTAATTTTACCATCTCCGGCAAAAATCAAGTCATATTTTGTAGTGATGTTTCAGAAACAACTGGACTATAATTTGAATGTCTAATTAAATTTTACATTCAATAAGAAAAATCCCTCAGATGTAGTTTTAAATTACACTAATAGCTCTCAAAATGAGCATGACGTTGATTGACACACAGGTTTAACCATAGCGGACTAAGAAAATGTACCTTTTTTTTTGTTCTTTTTTCAAATGCTAGCTAATCCTACAACAGCTTCAATCAATACACAAATAAAGGGACGACGAATGAAACCCGTTTTCTTGTTACACAAATCACCTGCTGCTATTTCTTTACCTTCTCGGGACGGGTTTATAAAGCACAACTGTGACATATTTTGAACGAAAACGATGAGTAACTCCAAGTGCCACTACTGATCTCGGAGATTCTCTGTTTTCAATGTAGAGATGATTTAGAGTAACATTCTGGGGCGATGGGAGGGCCCCACAAGGATCGCTGTTTGTTGGGAGGTTTAACAAAGTGTGCTGCAAATGGGGTGGTATCATAGGTGGGTCCCGCCCATCATCCTCGTTTCCAGGGTGGACATTGTTGTAGCTTACGTCTGGTGAAGTCGGAACATCGAATCCTGCAACGCTCACTTGATCCTGTACGAAAAAGGAAATACATTTACGAAACGTTTTATAAGATAGGACAATGTAAAGGTTATCTCAACTTACTTGATCTTCCCCGTATTGATTGTTCATCGTCTCTTAACAGAACCAAAGTACCTGAAAGGATTACAAATACTATTCATAAGCATTTCTTTAGAAAATTATGTTAGAAGAAAAAATTAAATAATTCAGCAAAATATGATTTCTCTACGGAGCATATTCAGATTATAGAATTGGACATCATTCACATAATAAGGGTAATATTTGATTTGGGATTACAAAACCGGATTTGGGATTTCAAAGTCTAAATGGATCCACTTTGGGATTTTAGAATCCGATTATTAAAGACCCTATACATACCATTTTTCTCTATCACTCCCCTAATGACACATTAATGCAAATCTGATTTTTTCATTCCCACTTTTCTCTTATCACTTTTCACACATTTTTTCTCACTTTTAAAACTTCCAATAACGCATACTAATCATTACTGCAATCATTCAATCATTAACAATTACAATGAACAATAATGTAATAATACAATATCACACACTCTTATACATCAATTTTACATTTAGTTAAATACTACCTAACTTAAGTTCCAAAACGAACACACATCATTACTATTTATCAGGATTTTGAAATCAACTAAATCCCAATCAAACATACCCTAAGCAACTGACCAACAAGTTCTGAACTGATATAACGAAAGAACACATACAAACTTTGCTCCACAAGTAAGGTCCTGATAGAGACAACTACACCATTTGAAAGCATATTGGAAGAAAGCCTCTCTGAGACACCGTCCAGACAAACCAACCAAAAACAAAAAACCTCAAAACACATTTAAACAGACAAGAAAGGTAAATTCATCAATTTTGTAAAACCCTTTTCTGATCACGGATTCCACATAGCATAAGATGATTAATACATTCCATATGTCAATGGAATGCGCACGTGAAATCTAATTAAGAAAGACACTGCATCGGAATACAACTACATTTAAAAATCACCATCTCCAGGAGATTATACATCACAGTATCAGTGGCAAGCATGTATTACTATAAAAAATTTAGAGTTCGTTTGCTATTGTGTGTGCAATAAGGTGAGATAATGTAGAAGGGGATGTGTGAAATAATGTGATTGCATTATTCACCCGTTTGCTACAAGAAATTAGCTACACATTATATCTCGAGGCATTTGTTATCTCGTGTTTAATGTTGTGTGTTATTACATATGATAACATAGCAAATGACAAATTTGTTCTCATTAAAATTAAAAAAAAGGATAAATTAGGGGTATTGTAGTAAATTGGGAGGTGGAGTGCATGAGTTATTAAATAATACCATGGAGGAGGTCGGATCGGATGATACTGGGTTGAACATTAATATTGGGTTGAAAGTATTGTTAAACACCGAGGTAAACATAAGATAACAGGGATAATACATCTATACCTACCTTATCACCCCTAGCAAATGAGCCCATATCCGTACACACACAAGAAAGTCGTGTATGATTTTTAGGAGAAATCAACGAAAAAAAAATACATATATAGGACATAAGTCACCAACAAAAAGTTACAAGATCTTTCTGAGATTCTGCTGTATCACTTGTATGCACAAACTTTTTGGTTCCAAGAAGGAGCTATATCATGTTCACAAACAATTATAGCTACCTGTTTTATCTACAGGACAAGATTTTTAGTTCATGAAATAGAAATAACTAGAGTCAGATTTTTTTTTCATTAAATATGAATTACTAATTGAAATACCATGTGATAGATAAACTTAAAGTTCCTCAAACCAACAATGCAAGATTAGGCAAAAAGGTATGAGAACCTGAGTGATCTAATTAATAATAAACCTAGCCTATATCTCATCTGAAATCCTAAACAAGATCAGTTAAAGAGACGCAAACAAATAATCCCTTAATAGGCTTAAAGTCAATATACACCAAACATATGTTTCCAAAGTAAATTCTGAAATGAGCATAAAATATCAGCATTACAGCCTAAAGATAATGACATCCCTTGTCAGCAATTCTTAAAAACACATATTGAGTGATGAAGTGGGTATGTAGGTGAAAAGCATATCTAAGGATGCAGATTAATTGTTAGAGAAGTACGAATTTGAGATTTTATAAGAGCATATTACTCTTATTCGCAATAACCTGAGCTAAAACTTCTTGCAAAGATGATATTTTAAATTCGGATTATAATTATCAAAGGAACAATCATTATGTAGATCTATTATTTTAGTGAGACGAAAGATGTTTCATTTACGGAAATGAAATATTATAACGTTAGGAAAGTGCAAATCTTGCTCAATATAGGAAAATGGGACACAGCAAACACGTGTTTATGAAATGGAAGGTAGTGAATTAAGTGTGTCATGTAAGGAAATAATCTTGCACGGTCTGGCATATTTTGGGTCTTCTTGCTGAATTACCTTAAATCATTCAATTGAAATACCAGTATATGAATTTGAGAACGTTATTCATATGATTAAAAAGGATAACAATTAGAAAACTTCAAAGAGTTCTCTTTAATGTAGAAAATTTTAACAATGGGCCACACAGAGATTTAACACTTTTGGTAATTTACACATGCACTCTTATAGAAGCATTTATATTAGCCTTGAGAATCTAAATTTAAAGTTTATCTAGTTTAATTAATGCTCAACATGACTGAATTTTACATGGCTAAACTTCCATGCAAAGCACACGTTCGTTAAATACATATAACTCAAGACTCGTAGCTATGACTCAATATCAATTTCCTGAAAGAAATGGTCGAACTAGTACAATTCCAAACAAAATATTATGAACTAAACCTTGCAAACAAAATTCAAATAACCAGCTACTACAACAATTCAACAGGACTCTGATTTTCACCATACCAAGTTTATTTCTCAAGTAGATGGTGTCGAAAAATTCTAAGCAAAATCATCATCACCTTAGAAACATGTCGAAAAGTAAAAAATACGAATTAAAGAAGGGAAAACAGATTTAATGAAGTGGTCACAAGGCCAAATATTACAATCGAAACACCATTTTGATGGAAAATTGAAACAATAAAATTCAAATTCCAGATAATGAATCATAGCAAGCAAGCACAGACAACTAACAGCTCATTATGCAAATTCATGTGAGCACAGTAATAAATAAACCTGATAAAAGTAGGCTCTGCAGCTTCAATTCTCAATCAGTAGATTGTTACACGCAACTAAGGCCCTTCAGCACTCAATGCAGAATGCGAATGTCAAATATTTGTATCTATAAAACACCAATTCCGGAAAAAAATAAAATAAAAATCATTTGTAAAAACGCCATGCAATTACCTAAGAAGTCACCTCATCAAATAATTAGACGAATTGAGTAGCCATGTGAATTATACTATATCCAAATAACGGATTCATTTTAGAATAAAAAATTAAGACTAATCGCCAACAAATTGGTACCCGAAAAGAAGAACCACGAACAAGGAAACAAAAACCACAATCAAATAGCAGAATTCGACACGAAAAGAAGACGAAGAAAGCAAACAATTCATAAGAATTCGAAAGGGGTAAAATTAAGCAAAATTAAATTAAGGAAAAATCTGTATCATTTCATAAATCCTAATGAATGAAGGAAAGGTAATTACCTAGTTGAATCCGGCGATAGATTCTCGAGAATTATGTCTCTGATTTATGTATGGAATTTCAATACGTCGATTTGTATAGAAAGATCCCTTTTATTAGAGAATTTCTTCTGCATTTATGAGAGTTTTCTGTTTTTATGGGTGATATTATTAGGCAAGACATTTAATTGGGCCAAATATAATGGGCTTTTTCACACAAAATATGATAATAATTGTATTGGCCCAATTAAGAACAGACTAATCCCATAGCATAGAAACTTAGAAGGCTCAGCCTACGGACACCTACCCATTTAGTAAATACGTCTTTTTATCATTTAAAAAAAATACACATAAAATGTCAAAACTATCATTTTCACTAGTTTACATGTTAAATATTGATCTTACTGTTTAAAAATATTTTTGAATTTTTATAGTAAGTTCGGGAAAATTTTTCGAATTCATGTAAATAATTCGGAATTTTTTTTCAAAACTTTACATGTGAAGAAATGATCATTCTTGATGGAAATATTTTTCGAGATTTTTCATGTTAATCGAGAAATATTTTTGCATTATTGTACTAACTTCGAAAAGTTTTTCCGTCGGTTTACATGTGAAATATCGATCTACTGTTCAGAAATGTTTTTCGAACTTTTATAGTAATTTCGAGAAAATTTTCCGAATTCATGTACATAATTCGAAAAAAAATTCTGAAATTTTACATGTGAAAAAATGAGGGGGAATGTATAAGGAAGTACAAATTAGAGTATTTTGAGAAAATTAGGAGAAGTGTATTCATCATACAAATGGTGTATTAATTCAGGTGGTGTATTTACTGAAAAGGTAGGTGTGAGTAACCTAGGGGTGGACGTTTGGTTGGTTCGGGAGGTTTTGGGTTGTTTTTCAACCGAACCGAACAAACCAAATTACACAAATTTAAACCAAAACCGAACCAAAATGGTGAGTAACCAAACTGAACCGAACCAAACAAGAAATTCGGTTTGTTTGGTTTATTCAATTTTAACTGAAAATTAACCTGGAAATTCAAAATTTAATGATTTCCCATATAAATTTTTAGCATTTCTAACTTTAAGATCAAATGCAAATACAACTAGTATTTTCATAATAAAAGGCCACATAAGTCTCAAACTAGAATTTCATTACAAATTCTAAAAAATCAAATAAAAGTGCTGAAATTCTTGTAAATCCATGCAACTCCTCCAAATCTCAAACTCATCAAAAAGCTCCTTAATAAATGATCTAGTTGGCCCATAATAAATGATCTCAGTTGAATATATTATTAATAATATTAGCCTCAACACGCTATATTAAATGAATTTAATATTTATTAATATGTATTTAATATTTTTTATTATATATATATATATAGTTTTGGTTGGTTCGGTTTATTCGATTTTTTTAAAACTATAATAGAACCGAACCAATTAAACCGAAATTTTTAAAAATTAAAATCGAACCTGATCGAAAAAAATCGAACCAATTAAACCAAAAATCATTGGTTCGATTCGGAAATTTGATTTTTGGGTTTTGTGCCCACCCCTAGAGTAACCTGAGCCAACTTAGAAATCATTCAAATTTTGGTACAACAAATGCAAAAAACGATAATTATTATCTTATTCTTCTTTAGGTTATTAGATATTTTAAATCATGTTTCGAGGTTTTCTCCTTTATACTTTTAATTTTTATTTAATTTAGATGGAATAAATTATTGTATTTAAGATAATAAAATGATTGCTTCTTTGTGATAATTTTTTTTTTTTTTGAAACAGCTTCTTTGTGATATTGTATTGAGAAGTCAATTCATAAATGATAAAGTTGTAAATATTAAAAAAAAATTATATGAGATGGCCTCAACCCAATACTGAGTATGTAGAGTCTCGCTCATTCACATTTTAAAATTAAATATGACTAAAATAATAAATTGAATTTCGTTTTATGTATATAATCGTCTCATATAAAATAGGTTTTACGTATTTTCCAATAAAAATCACTCTCATCTTATGAGTTTTAATTTTTATTTTCCATTTGGAATTTCATATTTTAAAATAGCTGTATTTACTGATTTTTTTTAAAAAAAAAATTGATTTTGGCTTTATGATTGCACAACAACTGAAAAACAGCTAAGGTAATGGGCTATGGGCTTATATACAAAACATGCAAATACTACTGTGCTGAAACTTATATGGACTAACCGATTGAATTAAACAATATAAACGTCAATTGGTAAGTGTTTTTGATATTTGATTATAATAAGTATAATGATATCAATTTCTTACAATGAACATATTTTATTGAAGACTGACTTATATATCTAGATGATTGGACAAAATTAATAAAATGGATTACTTGTATGATATTATACCCTAAGAATATAGAAAGAAAAATGGAAAAAATCCAATTTTGGTCATTAAAGTTTATCTTTTTACAGTTTTGGTCAGCCAAGTTTACCCACTTTCAAAATTGGTCACCCAAGTTCATTTTTCCTCTCACATTAGGTCCCCTCGTCAGTCAACTCATCTTTGATTGACGGAATCAATGAGAAAAAGCGTGAATGCATTCCTAACACCCCCAAATCGAAATTCCAGCATCTTTCCCCCTTTTACAAAAACCCTAATTTCTAATTTCAGCGTCTCTCTTCCCCCAGCGATAATTCCACCGATTCCCCCAGCGATAATTCCAGCCTCTCTCTTCCCCCAGTGATAATCTCAGCCTCTCTCTTCCGCCAGCGATTCTGATTGTTAATGACGAGAAGGAAAAAAATTGAGTCTTAACCCCAATACGGTAAACCTTCGTTTCTAATTTACAATTTACTAGCTGATTCAAGTTTATCGCACGAGTTATTTGGTTGAGTTTCAAATTTACAATAGAATTCTTCACACACAAAGTTTCAAATGATTCTGGAATTTTAATATAATTTTGAATTTTTTCAGAACTTGAATGCAACACGTACATGATACACCACCATCTTAAATTTCAGAACCAGAAATTAGTGTTGCACCAATAAAACATACCTTTGGTTGCACATACAGAGCTTGATTGGCAATGAAAACTGGACAAAAATAGAGTTTCAAGAAAGAGGAGAAATGGGCTGACGAATTTGGGGTTAATCTTTGTAATCCTAAATGAATTCGCGCTTTTTCTAGTTCATTCCATCAGTCAAAGACGGGTTGACTGACGACAGGACTTAATGTGAGAGGAAAAACGAATATCAAATTCCCCTCTTCTAATCCTCAGAATATCGGAGCCCGTAGATGTTTTTGACAGTTCAATCGACTGCAATTCCGTAGCAGAATTTTGCGGCTAGCTCGAAAGCGTCGGCCCGTCGGGCAAATCGTTCACGGAGGCGCGCAGGATAGATAGGGACGGCGATGGTGAATGAGGTGAGCGAGGAGATGATTCACGTTGGACTTTCTGCTAATTGTGTTTTCCTCTGATTCTTGAGAGAAACAAGGGTCTTTATTTGTTGGATCCAAAATTTATAAAATGGGTAGGGTCAAGGTGAGTGCACGGATCTTAAATCCGTGCATATGAGACCTTGCCTAATATTATATGAGCAAATACATAATATGTGAAGGTGAACAAGTAATATTGTCTCTGTAACCCCAATTTGACACGCGAGTATTTTGACCTAAGAGATTTTTATTTTTTATATTTAGAAGATATTGCATTGTGCAATTCCTATAAAATTATTTGTACGTTGAGATTGTCATTTGTCGACTCTTAGTGCATTGATTCACGTAAGTGTGTTTTTAGTGAGTTTTGCTTATATTTGTATTTTTTTGGTTGAATTTGGTTATTTAAATAAAATCTTAACTTTAGGTGTTTAATTTTTATTAGTTGATTAATTACAAATGTCATTTGACTTGGAGAAACATCAATTAAATCAATATATAGTTAATTTAGAAAAATATCTCTTGAACTAATTCTAGAATTCATGATCAAAGGAATATTTTTTGTCTAAAATAAAAATATGTGTATCTACTATATCATGCTATACTTTTTTTGTCGAACTGTAGATTTAGTTTGTATATATTCTAAAATTATTTATAAAATAAATTATTTGATAGGAATTTATATATGAAAAAATAATTTTAATGAAAACAAAATATACTTCATCATTTTTTGAATTAATAATTCCAATATTAGGCAAAGTGTAGGGTGAACAAGTTTCACGGTGAAGGGTGTGACTTATATTATTAAAAGGTGTGACTAATATTACTAAAGAGTATGCCTGTAAAAAAAATAAGTTTGGCGGTGAATAAGTTTTACAGCATACCAACTCTTAAACACATGCTCATCTTTTTATGTGAATATATTAATAGATAAATAATGCGTACAACTTTGGTGCACAAATTCGTACATACACAATTAGTGCACAATTCGATTATATCATATCATACTTATTTAATAGATAAATTATTGTGTGTTGATATTTTTAAAAGATATATGATAATTAAATGATGACAAAAATTAATATGAGAAAATCTCAATGTATGATACGGACATAATTCATCACAAATTACATTCACTCATTTAAAAGTATTAAAGTGTCAATGTCTAATTTATGCACTGTCTTATTTTAAATATGTCTCTTGATGCATGGATCGACTAGCACTGAGAATTAAAACCTAATGTTTCGAATAAAACAAAAGAAAATTAATAATTTATATTGTTCTTAATCCACCAAACTAAAATGACACAATTATGCATTTCAAAATTCGATCTCAATCATGGACTATATTAGATTCTCTAAAAAGATATGTAAAATCATGGTGTGGCGGCAAATGGATATATTATAATAAAAAAAATTAATTACAGTAGTTCTTTAAAATAATAAATTATAATAGTATTTTTTTTTATCTCTGAACACATAATACATTCTTTTAATTCACTATAGATCGAAACTATAACCATCACAAGAGAAGGATCACTCGGAATAACAACCGTACTGCAGTCGGAACAATAACCACCATAAGAGATGAACCACTATTCCATAAGAGGGAGTAGATTTTTCTTATTGTGTCTGGATCCCAAAACCTTAGGGTCTTTTGAGTTCTAAAGTTATTCACACACTTGACAAATGGATTGAGATAATTAGATGTTCAATTAGTCATAATAGTAGTGGAGTCTTCTAATTTAATTGTAAAGGGTACTCCTTTTAATGCCCAATAAAGTAGACTATTAGCCCTAATTAATTAATTAATTAATTAATTAGACTTTCATATGTCTAATGATGGCACAAATGACAAATCCAATAGATGATGGGCTCCATTATTTCTGGTAGGATAGGTCTCGTGTGCATTGAAAAGTATCGTGCACTCATAATGCATTTTTAAATCATTTAGCTTGTTATATTAAAATATATAATTTTTTATATTGCAATTATTTTTCATATTAATAGTTGTACAATTCAGTGTAAACAAGTTATATATTTTAGTATAACAAGTTGAATGATTCTAAAATACACTATAAGAGGGCACGGTGCATCTGATAAATATAAGACTTAACCGTTCTTGGTTGCATATTGTCTTTCCTCTTAACATGAACTAATATTATATTTGATTCTTATATGAATTGAATCGTGTCTATGTATCAATCTATTTCTCTCTGTAAAATCGATTGCTATTATAAGAACATATTCTTCAAATATACTGCTCTAAAGCAAGTATCATTATATTAGCTTTGTTTAAAGAAAAACAAAAAATAATTTTATAATTGGCCTACTCCATAAGATTTTTCTTGTTCTGTTATCTATGCCTATGCATGTGAGTGAATTTATGGTAAAAAAATGATGCAGAAGAGAAATGATTATGATGTGTTAGTACGTACGCTGAATGGGCCCAAAACTTCGTTCTGGGTACTTTTATCGTTCTAAAAGAGTTGAGTCTAACTTTTTTATTGAGAAGAAGAATACAACTCAACTAGGACAATTAATCTCTCTAGCAAAGCTAATTCTTCAAACTCAACTTGGAGAAGACCTGCCTCGAACCAAGCGTGAGGATCGGAGGAGGATGACGTAAATTCCGCTAAACTGGGAGTAACCCTGGATATGAGCTCGTGGTATATGGACTAAGCCCGGACTAAGACATTATCCACCGCACGTCGTGGCACATATATTTCGTCCTGCTATCTATCGGAATCTCAACCGCGGCGCATCTTTCTTTCTTCGTTTGGCTCCGCAAATTGCTTCTGCACTCGCTGCAACAAACTCATAGAGAGCGGAGAGAACCTGCAACAAACCTATAGAGGGCGGAGAATACACAAAGAGGGTGGAAAATTCCACTTAAATCCCATTAAAGGGGGGCCAGCGTGTCTCGAACCCAGAACCTATTGAAAGTGAGTATTTCTATCCAATTTTATTTAGTTTGCAAACACACAAATAATAAGGAAGATCTAGTGTATAACTATTCAAAGATCACAAGCATATTATACTTTATATGTGATATAACAAAATATGAAATTAATAGTATGATCTTGCTATAGGGAATCCACGCATTTTCATTTTGTAATTGTGGAAGAATTAAAAATCAAATTCATATTCAACATCTTAAAATTAAGTTTTGTAGGTTATATAATTGTTCAATTAATGTTAAGACTCTTTGTCAATTAATGCTATTGGTACAAAAACAAACTCCACCAAAAACACATACTTTCTTGCTCTGTCCCAAAATAATGGTCCCCTATTCTTTTTGTCATTTGTCCTAAATTGTAAGTAATTTTTTTTTTAGAAAGTTTAGATTTTAAATCCCTATTTGATATACATTGGAACTAAACATTGTTGTTTTTGTATTCAATAAATATGAATAAATTTTATAAGTAAATTCAGAATTCTAAACACAATAAATAAATTTTTATTAATTTGTATAAAAAATAACAAATTGCAAAACATGACTTATCTTTACTCCTTATTGCGTTTCATGGACCCAACTTTAGACTTTTGCAGGACAGGTATACTTAACTATTAATTGGTTAAAAAAAAGGACTCGAGCAATTTTAAAGACAAAAAAAGGAGTATTTCCAAATATTTTTTAATATACACTTTATAAAAAATAATTATCCTTTTCCAAAAATAAAAATTGCAAAAAATACTAATAATGAGTTAATGATAATACAAAATAAATTTATTTAATATAACGAGTATAAATACTCAAATAATTACAAACAAACCTTATAATAGAATATACCGAATAAGCAGTTCGAAGAACTACAAAAAAGAACTACTTATTAAAAATATTAAGTAGCTTTGGGACTGGTCAACTGGAGGCTAAAGTTTCTAACAGGTGCAACAATTACTACACATGTTTAAAATAGAGAGAAATCAAGAATGTTAACTTATATAAAATAATTAAAAGTAAACAACTTAGCAATAGAAGGAGACAAGCAAGATAAATGTAGATGTTCTGTATTCGTAGTGTTCCACCTGTATACTTTAAATAAAATAGATTTGTAATTTTAATAAGTATTATCTACAAAAGAAATCATTTAACCAACACAAACTATGTCGCAATCAAATAAATTAACATGACCTATAAGATTGATAAACAGTGAAAAATTATTTCACCAAATTATTGGATGTAAAATGAGAACTGGAAAAACAAAAATCTTGCAAAGTAAAAAATCGATATTTTTCTGTACGGTAAATGCGGTATACCGATATTTTCGGTATTTCCTCCACCCCTACTCATATATATGACTCTTCATCATATGGTGTGTAGTGGTAAGATTAGTACAATCTTTAGAAGAAAAAAAAGGTAATACAATTTAAACATTTTCTATTAGAAAGTGTTTTATTAAAAGTTGAATGGAATATATATATATATATATATATATATATATATATATATATATATATAGAAATGATATAGAACCCACTATCTGATATTTTATGAAACCAGATTAATGAGGTGTCATGCCAATTCAGCATCCACATAATTAATTATACTTAAATAAACCCTAAATCATGAACCCTAAACCCTAAATCATGAACCATTCGGGTCGGGTGAACCATGAACCACTCGGACCAGGTTCGGGTCTGGCCAAGTTGGGTCAGGGCCGGGTAAAAAAAAATTAGTTTTATTTTTTTAGTTCAGTTAAAAAAAAAAAAAAAATTTACCCGCCTGGACCCAACACAGCAAGACCCAAACCCGGCCCGAGTGGTTCATGGTTCACCCGACCCAAATAGTTCATGATGTAGGGTTTAAGGTTCATGGTTTAGGGTATAGTATATAATAAAACATTCTATAATTTATTTGAGTAGAATTAATTATATGGATCTTGAGTTGGCATGACACCTCATTAATCTGGTTCCATAAAAAACTAGATAATTGGTTATATATCACTATTCTATATATATATATATACAGTTTTGATATGAAAATCACGAGTGGTCACGTTATGGAGCCCAATAGCTTAGTTGGACAACCAGATAAGTATTTATTTAATTAATTAAATTTAATTATATTTAACAAAACAAATTTACATAACAACTTCCTTCATTATCGCTTTTATAAGGTAGATTACTTTAATTGTCTTCGCCCATACCACTGATATTCCTATTCCAAAAACTATCCAGGAAAATTTATTAAATTCTACTATGGTTAATCGAGATATATTATTGAACTCAAAATTTGAATTATATGACCTAAACCAACACCATAACTTCTGATAAATTTTTTAATTCCCAACTTCAATTACAATTTTTTAACCCAACTTCATTTTCGTTGGAAGAGAGGCTAGAGGAAAAGGAATAAAAGTGAGTGATGTTTGTGTGCACCAATTGCACAAGGTGCAATTGGATTCAATTTTAATTTAGATGAATCATGAATTCTAAATCTAAACCAACTATGAACCCTAAATCATTAACCATTCGGGCCGGGTGAACCATGAACCACTTAGACCGTGTTTGGATCGGGTCGGGTTGGGTCCGGACCGGGTTTTAAAAAAAAATTGAAAAAAAAAAAAAAAAAAAAATCTAAACCCTAAACCATGAATCATTTGGATTGGGTGAACCATGAACCAATCAGGTTGAGTTCGAGTGTGGTCGGGTGAACCATGAACTAATCGGGCTGAGTTCGGGTGGGGTCGGGTAAAAAAACTGGAAAAAAAGTTGAAAAAAAAAACTAAAAAAAATCCATAAAAGCCAGTTGCTCCATGAATTTATCATATGATTAATCGACTTATGCAATATATTAGATTATTTTTAGAGATATAGATTTGGTTTAAAAGAAAGGATGATATGAAAATCAATTTATTTGGAGAGATTTGACGTATCTTAATTTAATTAATACTCTTTATTTAAGTTGCTTACATCGATGCCAACTAGGCTATTGGGCTCCATAAGGTGATCGCTCGTGATCTCCATATCAAAACTGTTATATCTATAATCTCTATAATGCAAAACCTCCCTAATATGATGTGTCAAGTAATACAATGATGTGGCAGGTGATGTGGCAAAGCATTAGACCTCTATTTTTAATCTCTCTAATCTCATTGATTTTGAGTTTAAGGTAATCTCAACCATTGATTTTTTCATACATTTTCTATAAATTGTCACATCTCACATTTATTTTTCATTCATTGTCATTTGAAACCCTAATCATCTAATCTTCCTCTCATTGACTCTCGCCCTGATTTCCAATCTCCATAATTTATAGGTAATGATTTTTCTTATTTATTTGTAGGTAATGATTTTTTAATTCCTCTCATTTATTTGTAGGTAATGATTTTTCTAATTTTCTTTTTCTATACAAATCGATGCAGTCCACTGTTTTTTTTACAGCAACAAGATGAGGAAGCTTTGGTTTATTTGTAGGTAATGATTTTTCTAATTCCTCTCATTTATTTGTAGGTAATGATTTTTCTAATTTTCTGTTCCTACACAAATCGATGTAGACCTTTTTTTTTTTGCAGTAACAGGATGAGGATGCAGACCATTGTTTCTTTTCATATTTTTTATTTGTTTATATTAAATGGTTCAATTTTTTTTTTTTTGTTGCAGATATTTAATTTATTGTGCTTACGGAGAAAATTAGTAGCAAACGAGAAAAAAGTTATATATTTATCATCTTATGATGAAGAGTGTATTTATAATTTTCTTCTAATGTTTAGTGTGTAGATTTTTATATCGTAAGAAATGTATCTCTTCAGTCCTTGTATCGTCGAAGTTATGAATAAATTTTTTTATTTATTCATCAGATTTATGTATATTGTATGAAAGAGAATAACATTGCATGCAAACAATAACAATTAATTTTGGTGTAATTTTATAATGTAAATTGTTGTAATTTTTTAATATATGATACTTTTGTATAGTGCATACTAATACTATATGTATTAATCATGTAATTCATTTTTGTATATCAATATTCTTGCATTAATTAAATATATAATGTTTTAATTAGTGACATTATATTTATATAAATATTTACCAAAAATATCAAGTTGACCCAAAATTAATGGGATTGAGTTTACTTATTAATTAAGTATTTAATATGACAATCTTGAACAAATCAAATTAGGGATTGAGTTGACTAATTAATTAAATAATTAATATTACAATCACATACAATAATTCTCTAAATATTCTACATTTCTTATTTTTATGAAGTTTAAATTGAACTAATTGTTAATAATTTTTTAAAATATATTTGTTCAATTAATCATAATATGATAGCATTAGTGTACCAAATATTGGTTAAATTATATTACATTGCAAATTTTACCCAAATGTGCTAATTAGTTCAATTATGTGAAGTTCAATCAATTTTATTATATATATGTACGTATATTGCAATAGTTTAATATAAAATTAATTTTATATTAATGTTTTGGTGTGCTTTCAATATTTTAATTTTGGTGATTTTTTGTGTGTGTGTGTGTTTAGAGTGGATATTAAAATTTTGAATAATTTTATGGATGAATAATTTATGGATTAAAATTTTCTTTCGAATTCCAATTTGAATATGATTTTTCTTAATTATATGAAAATTGATGTGATAACATTTAATTTGTGTTTTTATGGTATGATAAAAAAAATTATTAAAAAAAGTCTACAATTAATTATTTTAGTAAATAAGTATGTTGAAATTAATATATATATATGTGAAAAATTTATATAAAATAGTAAATATTAGGAGTTTTATCAATTCAGGGCCTGAAAGATGTAAATCTATCAATTTAGGGCTGAAGAATTTTTCCTATCGATTCAAGGTCTGGAAGATAGAAAATTATCATTACAGGGCTTGAAAGATAGAAATTATTAATTCGAGGCTTACAAATTTTAAGGTCATGTTTGACACTAAACCCTAAACCCTGAATTGTAAACCCTAAACCCTGAACCACGAACCTTAAACCCTGAACCCTAAAAATAAAAAAATAAGGACATGAAATATATGTGTCAAACATGATCTTAAAATGTTTGAGCCTCAAATTGATAGTTTCTATCTTTCAAGACCTGTATTGATAGTTTTCTATCTTTCACGCCTTGAATCTATAAGAAGAATCTTTCAGGGCTTAAATTGATTGATTTACCAGCTTTCAGGTCTTGAATTGACATTTTTGTATATTACATAAATTATTTATGAAAATATAAAATGAAAACACAAAATTATGTATGATATGTATGTATAAAAATATTTGTCAGTTTATATTTATGTATTGGATTTTTAATGCCATGCACGCTTAATTAATATTTCTTAAATATTGTCCAATTTGTTATTGTAAATTAAGAGTACTGCTATCCAGTCATGAACGTCGGAGTACTGCTATGATCGTCGGAGGAACATTAACGCCATCCAGGCAAATGATCAATTAAGTGATGCCTTGGGCGCCTAAGGCTGGAGATCTAGGGTTTCCTGTTTTCTAGTCCTAGGGTTTCGTCTGATAGCCCTATTTATTGCAGTGATTCTCTCGTATTGAGAGTGTGTCATATCTCATCTTGAGATGTTGTTTTGAGAGATTTCCCTTTCTGATTGTACTGTTGCCCTATGGAGAAATTGATGGAGGAATTGTGCCTGTCTGGCGATGAAGAGGGGGAAATGGTAGTGGGGATCGAGGATCTTGGCGTGCAGGCGGAGAACACAGCCCTGTGTGTGGTCGGGAAATTCCTGACAGATGAGCCACAAGATTTTAATCTCAACCGAACTCGCCTAGTCAGCATTTGGAAGCCGAAGAAAGGAGTCGCCATCTATTGATCCAGTTTTACCACGCTCTTGATTTGAAAAAGGTCATGGAGACAGTGGGGAAGCACCCCCTAATTCTGTACAAGCTCCAATCCCCACGCAGGTCCCACTGAACCGCATTGCGTTTTGGGTTCAAATCCATAAACTTCCGATGGGGACTTTTTCCGAGGCTATGGGAAGACAGTTTTATCGGAAGTTTCATAGAGTATGAGATGACACTTCAAATCTGGGTGCTCCTTGGATGGTGTATATGCGTATCAGGGTGAATATTGATATAACTAAACCCCTGAAAAGGGGAATAAAATTGACGATTGCCGAGGGTGCTTCGTCGACTTTGGAATTCAAGTACGAAAGGCTTTCGGTTTTCTGCTTTGTCTGTGGAAAACTTGGTCACACTGATCAAACATGCTATATTGTGTTTGAGGCGGTGGACGGGGTTGTCAATCGGAAATGGGGGCCATCCATAATAGCTCCTGATCCCAGGAAGCAGAATCAGGTGGGGGATAGATGGTGATTCCGGCGAGCAGAATGGGGATAGCGGGGATGATGTCATTCGCGAGAAATCAGCGGCGAAATTTCAGGGTCAGGGGAGTGATTCAAGGGATCTCAATAATTGGGGAGTTACTACGGGAAATTCAAAATTCAAATCTGGCAACTATGGTATAGTATTGACCGAGTCATCAAGCAAATTAATATCCAACCCTTGCTTTGACCAGGTCAATAACCAAGAGGAGGAGGAGGAAATGACCGATACTGACCTGGATGAAGTTAGGAAACGTAAGAGACTAATGCATGCAACTACGCACTACGAGGAGGAAGACAACCGTATCCCAAATGAGAACAATTATTTTTTATCGGCGGACCCCGGCCACCTCGGGGTCGGCCGGGATTAATGATTTTTGTAAGCTGGAATTGTAGGGGGTTGGGCAACCCCGCTGCAATTCCTTTTCTTTGTGAGCTCTTCCGTACCTGTAACCCTGATGTTATTTTTCTGTGTGAGACTATTGCTCGCACAAATAAAATTGATGAAATAAGAGCTCGTTTGCTTTATGATTGTGCGTTTACAGTAGATTGTATTGGTCGTAGTAGTGGTTTGTGTGTTCTTTGGAAATCTGCTCCTTTATGTGATGTCATTAGCTATTCTCAGAATCATGTTGATTTATTAATTAATGATGTTGGTAGCCAGTGGAGATTAACGGATCTCTATGGTTTCCCGGAGAGAAATAATAGACGTTTATCTTGGAATTTATTACGACAACTGGCGGGGGTCAACACACTTCCCTGGGTCAGCATGGGGGATTTTAATGACTTGTTATCGATTGATGAGAAGAAAGGGGGCGCCCCATATCCCAATTGGCTTCTTCAGGGCTTTAGAGAAGCGGTCTCCGACTGTAATCTTTCGAACGTCCCTCTTATGGACCACCAGTTTACTTGGTATGGAAATCGGCGATGGTTTAATTGTATAGAGGAACGTCTTGATCGAGCACTTGGAAATCCTAGTTGGCACGCCCAGTTTCCAAATGCTTCTCTCAAGAATCTGGTGACTCCTATTTCGGACCATAACCCGATCCTTCTTAACTCAAGTCCTGTAGGTCATATTCCCCGTAATCGTACTTTTCGCTTCGAAAATTGTTGGTTGGACGAGCCTGACATAAAAAGAGTGGTGGATAGAAGTTGGGTGGGTTTCAACAACTTTTCCTTACTGGATAGATTAAAAGCCACGGCGGGAGTGCTCCAGGACTGGGGTAAACACATTCATCTGGCTAAACTCCGAAACAGGCAGGATTTGGAAAGGAAAATCGAACAGCTTCGAGGAAGTGATACAGATGTGGCTAGGAAATTGTTGGAAGAGGCAAGGAAAAATCTTGGGCGCCTCCTTATACAAGAGGAGACATACTGCCGTCAACGTGCAAAAGTGTATTGGCTCACAGGTGGGGACCTCAATACAAAATTTTTCCATCAAATGGCCTCGGCCAGGAAAAAGATGAACCGTTTGCAGGGCCTCTATAATGATAATGATGTTTGTGTCACAGACCAACGTGACATGAACGACGTGGTTGGGACTTACTTCACTAATCTATTTGCTGCCTCGGAAAACTTGGGGGATATTTCCACTGTTACGGGAACGATTGCGAGCCGGGTTTCAAAAACTAATAATGCTCTGTTAACTCAACCGTTTGATCGAGAGGAATTTCGTATAACAATAGGGAAAATGCATAAAGACAAGGCGCCGGGACCAGATGGGTTTAACCTGGCTTTTTACAAAAAAAATTGGGACTTAGTCGGGACTGACATTGTTGATCAAAGTATAGCCTGGCTGGACACGGGGGTTTTCCCTGAGAATTTAAATGGCACAAATGTAGTCCTCATCCCGAAGTGTGAGCAACCGAAGTTTGTAAAAGACTTGAGGCCGATATCTCTATGCAACGTGGTCTATAAAATCTTATCAAAGGTGTTGTGCAATCGACTGAAGAGAATTTTGCCCAGTTTAATTGACGAGTCCAGTCGGCTTTCTAATCAGGGAGATCTATTCAAGATAATGTTATTATTGCTTTTGAATCACTCCATGGTATCAAGAACAAGTGATGGGGCAGGGTTGGCGAAGTGGCTTTGAAAATTGATATAAGCAATTCTTATGATCGGGTAGATTGGAGTTATCTCGAAGGTGTTTTACGGGCAATGGTTTTCTCGAAAAAATGGAAACACTGGATGAAGTTGTGCGTTCAGACGGTTTCCTACACTTTCTTGGTTAATGACTCTAAGGTGGGACCGATTAATCCGTATAGGGGATTGAGGCAGGGCGATCCCCTGTCGCCATATTTATTCATCCTTTGTGCAGAAGGACTTTCAAGCCTTCTTCGGAAAGAAACTACTCGGGGTACCATTCATGGTTATCGAGTGAACAGGAGAGCACCGTCTGTCTCCCATCTGTTTTTTGCTGATGATTGTCTCTTGTTTTGCCGAGCCACGGAGGCAGAATGTGGTGCATTGAAAGGGACTCTAAACCTGTACGAGAGGGCCTTGGCCCAAGCCATTAACTATGGGAAATCCATAATTTTTTACAGCCCAAATGTACCTCCGGCTCTGAGGGAAACGTTGAATAGCCGATTGGGGGTCTCCTTGGCTTTGGATACGGGATGATACTTGGGATTACCATAGTTGATTGGTAAAGGGAAGGCTGTTAGGGTTATACTGAAAAATATGTTTTTACTTTGTATAACCAAACTAGAATTTCTTATTTATTTACTGAAATAATTAATAAATCACTATTGCATTAAATATGAATGAATGTTATACATATTTATTGAAAATCCGTTCAATAAGTAAAGTACATATTACGTTGTAGTTAATTTGGTGATACCAGATCACAGAAGATCAAATTAACAGCTCCTCGTAATTAAGTACAATTCACAACCCAGATGAAAATGAACGAACCATCATGAAAGGTTGAAGTATAAGACTCATATTGGCTTGTCTTGACCATGAGATTATACTAGTGCATTTAGATGCACTGAATAAGGACCTACAGGAGGATAAATTCTTCGGTACTGAATATACAAGAATTAGACCTCAGTGGTGTGTTATTTCTTAATCTCCGTCCCTTAAATAGGATCGTGTGAAATTAATAACTATTGCTTTGACTTATGATAGGAAGAGAGTCAATATGATTCGATACCTTATATCTTGGGCAATATTATTAATTACATGACGATTGCTGACATTTAATATGGAGAATCGTGTGCAAGTACTTCTTGCTTGATTTGTCCCCTTGGTGGGCTCAGAATCTTTATCATACCAAATCTTGCAAGTGGAAATTTATTTTCGGTAATGGATAATAATGTTGAGCTGTGTTTACTCCAAGGACTAAGATATTAATTAATTTAATGCTTGTTTAGTGGCTTAATTAATGGACTAAAATAATCTTAAACACGAGAAATAATGACCGGGAGCCATATTATAGTAGAATCGTAATATGGGTTAAGATGGATAGTTCAATATTAATTTTATAGTGGAGTAAATTAATATTAATGGACTTGAATAATATTTGGCCCAATATTAAAGCTTTATAGTCCATTAAAGGTCCAATCTTAATTATCCTAAAGGCCCCTCAAATAGCCTAAATTAAAGTCCAATTAATGAAAAGGAGAAGAAAATAATTTTGCCTAATATTTCTTTGATTTTTTTTCGAAAAATATAGGAAAGAGGGAAGAAAAGATTTTCTTGATTTTCTTGAAGATATTTTATGGAAAGAGATAAGTATTCTTGGAATACATAATTATCCCATAAATTCAAAAAGTAAAATCTTGATCCCTTTTGCCTTGTAATTTTTGAAAAAGTGGGAAAAAGGGGAAGAAAGATTTTTATGGAAAAATTTAATTAAGGAGAAAAGAATATATGAGATATATTCAAGATTTCTTGGAGACCAAGAAAAAGATTTTCTTTCTTATTTTTTCCTCCAAAAAATCGGCCACCCTAGTCCTATTTATAGGGGATGAATTTTTCATTCCCAAGTGAAATTCCATGTGTTGGAAATATTAGAAATCCACAAAGGTGGTGGCAAAATATTTTATTTTTCTCTCTTGTTAAAATCGTTCGTGTGAAATCCTCCCACCGGATCACGTTCGTGGACTTTGGATATATTTGAGAAGGCTCTTTGAGTTGATCCAACGTCTCAACGGTTGTCTCTACAAGAGGTACGTAATCTCGTAACTCCTAGATTCCGCATGCTTAGAATTTACGTGGATTATGTGTATGCATGAATTGTTTATTTGCTTATTGATTTGTTGAATTGATTTATGATTAATTCATGTTAGTAATTAATTGATTTATTTAAATATGTATTTGAAAATCAACTCGAATAGATCCGGGCACCCATAATTTCCCAACAACTGGTATCAGAGCTCTGGTTTCGAGCTCTGATTTTTTAAATTGTTATTTAAATTTTGTTGCACGTTAAATTGAAAATTGGATAGTAGAATTGCTAGATCTGTTTTGCATGTATCCAATTGTCATGATATTTAATGTGTTTATTTTTTCATGCGTATGAATGTTGGTTTTAATTCGACTCGTTCGGCTTTGTTTTTCTCGTGAGAAAATCCACGAGTAGATTAGGCTATTTAATTTGTTCAATGTAATAGACTAGTCTATATTTAAGGTATTTATTTTTTGTTAAATAAATTGTAACCTGATCGAAGACGAAGACGGAGACGAGGAGTTAAAATAGACCCGGAACCGTACGTAGGCGACGTGCGTCGTGCGAAACGTGCCAAGGGAGGCACGCGCGTGATGCAGACGTCGCCAGGTGAATGGGCGTTGCGCACGGCGCCAGGCGGGGTCGGCCCAGGACGCACACTGGCGCAACTGGGCGATGCGTAGCACAGGCGCGCGGGGCGCCTCTGGCGAAGGCGACTGGCAGCGCACGTGCGCGCGCACGAGTGCTACCACCCGTCGCTTGCTGAAGCCGCCGATTGCTGCCGAGTACACCACGACGACGCACGCTGTACCTAGGTGCGCGAGCGCGGTCGCTCGGCCAAGTGGCCGGCCAGATGTGGGCGAGTGTCTTGGATGCGAGCTACTTGGCGCGTCGCTTCGAGATGGATTTTTTTTCGAGACGAACGAGTGGGAGAAATTCAAGATGACGTTTCTTCAAGATCAAGCCAAGGAAAATATAACCATGACAGTTGGATAATTTGTCCCAATATGTTTTTTTCCCCTTTGCTTGATTTATTGTTGTTTTTCTTATGCTTTATTTAATTTGTTTAAATGTGTTTGCATGAGAATTGCTCATCTAATAATTAATTTGGTTTCGAATCAAATTAATTTTGACCTCCATGATTTATTTATTTGTGAAATCTTTTGGAGAAATTCCTCTATGGGACGGTCAAAAGATAGCTTTCACATGAATAAATTCTCAAAAGGATGATCGTGAATTATTGTTAGTGGTGACGATGACCCTCCCAAGAGGCTCGATCAAAACGAAGTAGTAATTTTAAATTTAATCATGGTTATTACTTAGGTATAAAATTGATATGCATATACTTCACCAAATTCCCTGTCAATTTTATATTGGTCAAGTGGGAGCCGACTATTAATTTTGAATTGAAGGTCTGTAACTGTTCTTGTTTGTAACCTGCTTGAATAGGATTTAAATGATGACCCTCCCAAGAGGCTCATTTAAATCTGTTTTGAGATGATAGCTGATGCATGTTCATATTTTTTTTGAGATTTTAATATGAATCATGTGATTGAATTATGTGATTTCTTTTGTGTTGATCCGGATATTGACACAATATGTATGTTTATTTCAGTTTCATCATGTCGCAACCTTTTAATCCATTGAAATATATGCTCAAAGAACACCAACTCACTGGTAAAAACTATGTTACTTGGAACCGAAATATGTCTTTTGTCCTCACCGCACAAAAACATCATTGGGTTCTTAGCGGACAAAAACCTGAAAAATCCACTGAAAAGTCATCAAAGGCGGAAAGATGTTTGTATAAGTTCTGGGAGCAAGCAAACGAATCAATGAAACCTATAATATTGACTTCACTGTATGATGATTTAAGGCTCATTCATGAAGGAGTTGATTCCGCTGCGGAAATTGTACAAAGTCTTGAGGAAATGTTTTCCTCAGAGAGCTGCATGATCAAAGAGTTTCATCAAAATGGTGTGGATAAACTAAGGATGATCGAGGGAACACCCGTGAGGGATCACATTCTCAAGGTCAGACGCCATTTTGAAAAACTTGCTTACCTTCGGTACACGGTACTGTGATGAGGCTCAAATCGATTTTTTGTTCCTAACTCTTCCAAGATGCTTTAATGAGTTCTATTGTAGCTTTGTGATGAGTGATCACATGTTTACCATGGATCTCTACAAGAGAGCTTGGAAACGATAGAGGAACACTTGGGACAAGAGGACGAAGTTTTGGTGACTAAGAAACTTCTCTCAAGATCTAGACCAATGGTGGGTAAGATCGAAGAGAAGATGATTGGTCTGATCCAAGGCAAGGCCACTAAGAAAACAGGTAGAGAGCCAGTTGGTTGAAGGTCCAGAAGAAACCAAAGGGAAAATGTTTCAAATGCGGTGAAAAAGGACATTGGGGGTCAGCCTGTTCCAAACCCAAAAGGAATGGAATGAAATGTAATTCTCACTAGTTGTTGAAACTTGTTTGGCGGAGTACACTACCCATTCGTGGGTAGTAGATAGGATCCACTGATCATGTTTGTTTCACGTTACAGGGGTTCAAGCGGACCCGACAACTTAGTGGACGTGAGACCCTCATCACGCTGAGCGATGCTACGAGAGTGGTAGCTGAAGCAGTGGGAGAAGTGGACCTGTCTTTTGAAGACAAGACTTTAATTTTAAGAGATGTTCTTTATGTTCCTATTTTTCGGAAAAACCTTATTTTAGTTTCAAAATTATTTGTTGATGGATATTCTGTTCGTTTTAATAAGCATGTTACTGTTTCGCATAATAATATGATTATTTGTCGTTGAAATTTACGGAACAAACTCTATATCATTAATTGTGCACATCACTCACAAAATACATCGTATAACACATCTACTATTTCATGCAAAAGAAAGCGTTCGACTGATGTGAACGAAACACTTCTTTGGCACCTAAGATTAGGTCATATTAACCCAAAAAGGATTCAAAGGTTGGTTCAAGATGGTTCATTGGGGACTCTCCAGATTGAACCATTTCCAACTTGCGAATCATGCTTAGAGGGTAAAATGACCAAGAGGGCATTTGGAGCCAAGAGGCTTAGAGCTAAGGAAGTGTTAGAAATCGTTCACACCGACGTGTGTGGTCCAATGCAAATCAAAGCTAGGTGGCTATGAGTATTTCGTTACGTTTATCGATGATTACTCACTCTACGGATACATTTTCCTAATGAAGCATAAATCTGAGACCTTTGATAAATTCAAAGAATTTAAAGCTCAAGCAGAGAATCATAAGGAAAAGACTATCAAGTCTCTACGATCTGATCGTAAAGGCGAATACCTCAGCGATGAATTCTTAAACTACCCGTCGAAAGAGGGGATTGCATCCCAGTTGACTGCACCCGGTACCCCTCAACAAAATGGGGTTGTAGAACGAAGGAATATGACACTTTTAGAAATGGTGAGATCAATGATGAGTTATGCAGATTTACCAAAATCATTTTAGGGTTACGCTCTGGAAACAACGGCTTACATTCTGAACTTAGTGCCTTCCAAATCAGTTCCTAAAACCCCGAGAGAATTGTGGACAGGGCGCACCAGTTTAGGACACATCAGGAAGCTGGTAAATTGGATGCACGTTCAGAATTAAGGTTTTTTTATTGGGTACCCCGAAGGAACGAAGGGATGCATGTTCTATGGTCCCGAAGATCAAAAGGTGGTAATCAGTATGCACTTTAGATTTTTGGAAGAAGACTATATGAACGATAAAAAGCCTAGAAGTGAGATTACCTTAGAAGAACTTAGGGGGCCGACTCCATTGCCAACTGTACAAAATGACATACCAATCGTCACACCTACACAACCGGAACATCATCGTAGTGGGAGGGTTGTCAGACAACCCGAACTATTCTTAGGGATCGGAGAGTCTTCGGACTTGATCTCAGGAGAAGAATCAGATCCATGGTCCTACAACTAGGCGATCCAAGACAAGGATGCAACATCTTGGCAAACAACAATGGAAGCCGAAATGGGTTCAATGGATCACAATAAGGTGTGGGAGCTAGTCGAACCACTCAATAGGGTAAGACCCATTGGATGCAAGTGGGTATACAAGAGAAAGAGGGGACCAGACGGAAAGGTTGAAACCTTTAAAGCAAGACTTGTGGTGAAAGGGTACACTCAAAAAGAAGGGATCAATTATGAGGAAACCTTTTCGTCCGTAGCCATGCTCAAGTCCATCCGCATTCTCTTGTCGATTGCTGCGCACTTAGACTTTGATATCTAGTAAATGGATGTCAAGACAGCTTTCCTCAATGGAAGTCTTGACGAAGAAATCTATATGCAACAACCCGAAGGTTTCATTGAAAAAGGCCAAGAGCATCTGGTTTGCAAGCTTAAGAAGTCCATTTATGGGCTAAAGCAAGCATCCCGTGCTTGGAATTAGTATTTTGATCAAGTTATAAAATCTTACGGTTTTGATCAGAACAACTTTGAAAGTTGTGTTTACAAAAGCCGTGACGGAACTGCCTTGGTATTTTTGGTACTATACTTTGACTACATTCTGCTCATCGGAAATGATGTAAAGGTGTTATCCGACGTAAGGGCATGGCTGTCAAAACAGTTTGATATGAAGGATTTAGGGGAAGGCGGTCACATTCTGGGGATCAAGATCACTCGAGATCGCAAGAAAAGAATGATCGGGCTCTCATAGGCCTCATACATACACTATTTTGAAGCGATTCAGCATGCAAGATTCCAAGAAAGGCTTTGTGCCCTACAAACATGGAATCCATCTATCCAAAGAGATGTGTCCCAAAACACAGAAAGAGATAGATGACATGAAGGGCATCCCTTATGCTTCGGCTGTGGGAAGCCTCATGTATGCAATGCTATGCACGAGACCAGATATGTGCTTCACCGTAGGCATGGTAGCAAGATATCAAAGCAACCCTGGGAAAGAGCATTGGACTGCAGTAAAGAACATTCTGAAGTATCTGAAGAGGACACGGGACAGAATGTTGATTTACAAGTCAGACAGTCTAATCCCCATCGGTTACACGGACTCGGATTTCCAATCAGACATAGACTCCAGAAAGTCTACCTCGGGTAGTGTGTTTTGCAGGGGGGAGGAGCCATGACATGGAGAAGCGTAAAGCAGAAATGCATCGCCGATTCTACCATGGAAGCCGAATACGTAGCTGCTTGTGAAGCAGCGAAGGAAGCGGTTTGGCTCAAGAACTTCCTACTGGACTTGGACGTTGTCCCGGATTTACCCAGCACGATCACAGTCTATTGTGACAATGCCGGAGCAGTTGCAAATTCGAGGGAACCGAGAGCACACAAGGACAGCAAACACATTGAAAGAAAATACCATCTCATACGAGAAATCGTTAAGAGAGGAGACATTGAGGTGGCAAAGATTGCATCGGAAGACAACCTAGCAAATCCGTTCACAAAGGGTCTGCCTCAGAGTACATTCGAGAGACATGTGGAAGGAATGGGTGTCAAGAACGTTGCCAATCTGCTTTGAGTATAAGTGGGAGAAATATTATTAGGTTCGTGTAGGTGGCATTAGATGTCACATAGAAAACGAGACATGATGTAGTATACTTAAAAGCAGAATTTGAGTATAAGTGGGAGATTGTTAGGGTTATACTGAAAAGTATGCTTTTACTTTGTATAACCAAACTGAAATTTCTTATTTATTTACTGAAATAATTAATAAATCACTGTTGCATTAAATATAAATTAATGTTATATATATTTATTGCAAATCCGTTCAATAAGTAAAATACATATTACGTTGTAGTTAATTTGGTGATACCAGAAGATAGAAGATCAAATTAACAGCTCCTCGTAATTAAGTACAAATCCACAACCCAGATGGAAATGAACGAACCATCATGAAAGGTTCGTTGGAAAATCGGGGTGCCCGGATCTATTCGAGGTGATTTTTTAAATACATATTTAAATTAAACAGTTAATTACTAACATGAATTAATCCTAAATCAATTCAACATAATAATAAACAACATGCGTACACATAATTAACGTAAATCCTAAACATGTGGAACTAGGAGTTACGGGATTACTAACCTCTTGAAGAATCAAACGGATGAATCAACCCAAGATTCTTCCCAAATATATCCCCAAAGTCCAAGAACGCTATCCGGTGGGAAGATTTCAACGAACGATTTTAATGGGAGAGAAATTAAATATTTTGCTACCACCTTTGTGGATTTATAATATTTCCAACACATGGAATTGCACTTGGGAATGAAGAGCTCATCCCCTATAAATAGGGAGGAGGGGGGCGAAAAATAGGGCTAGGAAAATAAGGAAGAAAATCTTTTCTTAGTCTCCAAGAAATCTTGAATATATCTCCTATATTCTTTTCTCCTTAATTAAATTTTCCATAAAAATCTATTTCCCCTCTTCTACCTATATTTTCAAAATCTACACTAATAATGGAGTCAAGATTTGACTTCTTGAATTTATGGGATAATTATGTACTCCTACAATAATTATCTCTTTCCATAAAATATCTACAAGAAAATCAAGACAATCTTTTCTTCCTTTAATAGACAAGATTTTCGAAAAATACACTTGGAAATATAACAAGAATGTTTTCTTCTCTCTCTCATTAATTGGACTTTATTTTGGGCTATTTGGGGGGCCTTTAGGAGAATTAAGATTGGGCCTCCAATGGACTATGAAGCTTTAATATTTTGAGCCAAATATTATTCAAGTCCATTAATATTAATTTACTCCACTATAAAATTAATATTGAACTATCCATCTTAACCCATATTACTATTTCACATATAACATGGCTCCCGGTCATTATTTCCCGCGTTTAAGATTATCTTAGTCCATTAATTAATTAAGCCACTGAACAAGCTTTATATTAATTAATATCTTTGTCCTTGGAGTAAAGACAACTCAACATTATTATCCATGCCGGATATAAATTTCCACTTGCAAGATTTGACATGATAAAGGATATGAGCCCACCAAGGGGACAAATCAAGCAAGACGTACTTGCACGCGATTCTCCGTATTAAATGTCAGCAATCGTCATGTAATTAATAATGTTGCCCAAGATATAAGGTATCGAATCACATTGACTCTCTTCCCATCATAAGTCAAAGCAATAGTTATTAATTTCACACGATCCTATTTAAGGGACAGAGATTAAGAAACAACGCACCACTGAGGTCTAATTCTTGTATATTCAATACCGAAGAATTTGTCCTCCTGTAGGTCCTCATTCAGTGCACCTAAATGAGCTAGTGTGATCCCTTGGTCAAGACAGACCAATCTGGGTCTCACACTTCAACCGTTCATGATGGTTCGTTCATTTACATCTGGGTTGTGAATTTGTACTTAATTACGAGAGCTGTTAATTTGATCTTCAGTGATCGGGTATCACCAAATTAACTACAACGTAATACGTACTGTCTTATTGAACGGGTTTGCAATCTCCCACTTATACTCAAAGTCTGCTTTTAAGTATACTACATCATGTCTCGTTTTCTATGTGACATCTAATGTCACCTACACGAACCCAATAATATTTCTCCCACTTATACTCAAAGCAGATTGGAAACGTTCTTGACACCCATTCTTTCCACATGTCTCTCGAATGTACTCTGAGGCAGACCCTTTGTGAACAGATCTGCTAGGTTGTCTTCCGATGCAATCTTTGCCACCTCAATGTCTCCTCTCTTAACGATTTCTCGTATGAGATGGTATTTTCTTTCAATGTGTTTGCTGGCCTTGTGTGCTCTCGGTTCCCTCGAATTTGCAACTGCTCTGGCGTTATCACAGTAAACCGTGATCGTGTTGGATAAATTCGGGACAACGTCCAAGTCCACAAGGAAGTTTTTGAGCCAAACTGCTTCCTTCGCTGCTTCACAAGCAGCGACGTACTCGTCTTCCATAGTAGAATCATCGATGCATTTCTGCTTTACGCTTCTCCATGTCATGGCTCCTCCCCCCATGCAAAACACACTACCCGAGGTAGACTTTCTGGAGTCAATGTCTGATTGGAAATCCGAGTCCATGTAACCGATGGTGATCAGACTGTCTGACTTATAAACTAACATTCTGTCCCGTGTCCTTTTTAGGTACATCAGAATGTTTTTTACTGCAGTCCAATGCTCTTTCCCAGGGTTACTTTGATATCTTGCCACCATGCCTACGGCAAAGCAGATATCCGGTCTCGTACACAACATTACATACATGAGGCTTCCCACAGCCGAAGCATAAGGGATACTCTTCATGTCATCTATCTTTTTCTGTGTCTTGGGACACATCTCTTTGGATAGATGAATTCCGTGTCTGTAGGGCACAAAACCTTTCTTGGAATCCTACATGCTGAAGCGCTTCAAAATAGTATCTATATATGAAGCTTGCGAAAGCCCGATCATTCTTTTCCTGCGATCTCGAGTGATCTTGATCCCTATGATGTGATGGGCTTCCCCTAAGTCCTTCATATCGAACTGTTTTGACAGCCATGCCCTTACGTCGGATAACACCTTTACATCGTTTCCGATGAGCAGAATATCGTCCACATATAGTACTAAAAATACCAATGCAGTTCCGTCACGCTTTTTATAAACACAACTTTCAAATTCGTTTTGATCGAAACCGTAGTATTTTATAACTTCATCAAAACATTGATTTCAAGACCGAGATGCTTGCTTCAGCCCATAAATGGACTTCCTAAGCTTGCAAACCAAATGCTCTTGCCCTTTTTCAATGAAGCCTTCGGGTTGTTGTATATAGATTTCATCGTTAAGATTTCCATTTAGGAAGGCTGTCTTGATGTCCATTTGCCAGATCTCAAAATCTAGATGCGCAACAATCGACAAGAGAATGTGGATGGACTTGAGCATGGCTACGGGCGAAAAGGTTTGCTCATAATCGATCCCTTCTTTCTAAGTGTACCCTTTCCCCACTAGTCTTGCTTTGAAGGTTTCAACCCTTCCGTCCGATCCCCTTTTCTCTTGTATACCCACTTGCATCCGATGGGTTTTACCCCATCAAGTGGTTCGACTAGCTCCCACACCTTGTTGTGATCCATTGAACCCATCTCGGCTTCCATTGATGTTTGCAAAGATTGAGCATCTTTGTCTCGGATCGCCTCGTTGTAGGACCATGGATCTGACTCTTCTACGGAGATCAAGTCCGAAGACTCTCCGATCCCCAAGAATCTCTCGGGTTGTCTTATAACCCTCCCACTAAGACGAGGTTCCGGTTGTGTAGGCGTGACGTTTGGTATATCATTTTGTACAGTTGGCAATAGAGTTGGCCCCCTAAGTTCTTCTAAGGTAATTTCACTTCTAGGCTTTCGACTGTTCATATAGTCTTCTTCCAAAAATCTAAAGTGGGTACTGATCACCACCTTTTGATCTTCAGGACCATAGAACATGCATCCTTTAGTTCCTTCGGGGTACCCTATGAACATCCTTAATTTCGAACGTGCATCCAATTTACCGGCTTCCTTGTCTAGCACGTATGCCGGACACCCCCAGATCCTGATGTGTCCGAAACTGGGCTTGCACCCCGTCCACAATTCTCTCGGGGTTTTAGGTACCGATTTGAATGGCACTAGGTTCAGAATATAAGCCGTTGTTTCTAATGCGTAACCCCAGAACGATTTTGGTAAATCCGCATAACTCATCATTGACCTTACCATTTCTAAAAGCGTTCTATTCCTTCATTCTGCAACCCCGTTTTGTTGAGGGGTACCGGGTGCAGTCATCTGGGATGAAATCCCCACTTCCGATAGGTAGTTCAGAAATTCATCGCTGAGGTATTCGCCTCCACGATCAGATCATAGAAACTTGATACTTTTCCCTTATGATTCTCTGCTTGAGCCTTAAATTTTTTGAATTTATCAAAGGTCTCAGATTTATGCTTCATTAGGAAAATGTATCCATAGCGTGAGTAATCATCGATAAAAGTAACGAAATACTCGTAGCCGCCTCTAGCTTTGATTTGCATTGGACCACACACATCGGTGTGAACGATTTCTAACACTTCTTTAGCTCTAAGCCCCATTGCTCCAAATGCCCTCTTGATCATTTTACCTTCCAAGCACGATTCGCAAGTCAGAAATGACTCAATTTTGAGGGACCCCAAAGAACCATCTTGCACCAACCTTTGAATCCTTTTCGGGTTAATATGACCTAATCTTAGGTGCCAAAGAAGTGTCTCGTTCACGTCAGCCGAGCGCTTTCGTTTAAAAAAAATAGTAGATGTGTTATAGGATGCATTTTGTGAGTGGTGTGCACAATTAATAATATAGAGATTGTTCCTTAAAGTTCCACGACAGATAATCACATCGTTATGAAAAACAGTAACATGCTTATTAAAACGAACAGAATATCCATCGACAAACAATTTTAGAAATAGAAATAAGGTTTTTCCAAAAAATAGGAACATAAAGAACATCTCTTAAAATTAAACTCTTGTCTTCAAAAGACAGGTGCACGTCTCCCACTGCTTCAACTGCCATTCTCGTAGCATCGCCTAGCGTGATGAGGATTTCACTCCCACTAAGTTGTCGTGAAGCAAACATGATCAGTGGATTCCGTATCAACTACCCACGAATGAGAAGTGTACGATGCCAAACAGGTTTCAACAACTAGTGTGTGAGAATTACCTTTCTTTCCATTCCTTTTGGGATTGTAACAGGCCAACCCCCATTGTCCTTTACCTCAGTTTAAGCACTTCCCCTCTAGGTTTTATTGACACTACCAGCATCCCTCATCTTACCATTGTCCTTGGCAATGGTTGAGTTTGATTTCTTATGGCTTTTGGTCCTCTTCTCTTCTTGCCTTCCCTTGACCTAGAAGATGAAGATGGACCACTTGCCGTCAAGGCTTGAGTTTTTATGCCCCATCAACGTCTCCGCCGCGATCAAAGCTTGCAACAAATCAGCTAGCGAAGCCAAAGTGCTCAAAAACTTTTGGGCAGAGAGTGGAGTAGCAAATTGATCTAGGTCCTAGATCATAATCTGCACCCAGATCCTCAAGTTTGTTCAGATGGGTCATCAATTTTGAGGACGTAATCCCTTACGGGGTTGCCCTCCACCATTTTCAACGACAACATCTCTCGCATGGTGATCTAACGAGCCCCGCACTTTCGACTCGTCAGTTGGCTCATCTGATTTTTGGTATGTCAAGAATCCACTTGTGCTCTTGTCCAGTTAGGACAATTATAATTTTTTTTATTTCCAATCAACAAATTTTTCTCCGATGAGTTGGTTTTCTTTCAGTATATTGAACAGTGGATTAAAAGGTTGCGACATGATGAAATGAAATAAACATATATTTTGAATCAATATCCAGATCAACACAAAATTAAATCACATAATTCGATCACATGATTCATATTAAAATCTCAAAAAAATATGAACATGCATCAGCCAACATCTCAAAACAGATTTAAATGAGCCTCGTGGGAGGGTCATCATTTAAATCACATTCAAGCGAAGTTACAAACAAGAACAAGCATAAAACCTTTAATTAAAAAAATTAACAGTCGGCTCCCACTTGACCAATATAAAATCGACAGGGACTTCGGAGAAGTATATAAATATCAATTTTATACCTAAGTAATAACCATGATTAAATACAGAATTATTACTTCGCTTTGATCGAGCCTCGTTGGAGGCGTCGCCACTAATAATAATTCACAATCATCCTTTTGGGAATTTATTCATGTGAAAGCTATCTTTTGACCGTCCCGTAGGGGAATTTCTCCAAAAGATTTCACAAATAAATAAATCATGGAGGTCAAAATTAATTTGTGTAAAAACAAATTAATTATCATAACATACTTAGTAATTTTTGAATTTGAGATTTTTCGTTGGGCAATTCTCATGCAAACACATTTAAAAAATTTAAATAAAGCACAAGAAAATACAACAGTAATAAATCAAGCAAAGCAGAAAATAAACACATTGGGCACAAATTATCCAACTGCCATGGTTTGATTTTCCTTGACTTGATTTTGAAGAAACGCCGTCTTGAATTTCTCCCACTCGTTCGTCTCGAATAGAACTCCATCTTGAAACGCCACGCCAAGCAGCTCGCATCCGGGATGCCCGCCTGCATCTGGTCGGCTGCTTGGCTGGGCGCCCGTGCCCGTGTGCCTAGGGCACGACGCATGTCGCCCGTGTGCTATAGGCGGCCTCGGCAGCTCACCTCGGCACGCCTCGGCTACCTTGGCAGCTCGCCTTGGTATGCCTCAGTAGCTCAGCAGCTCGCCTTGGCCGCTCGGCAGCCCGCCTCGGCCGATCCTGCCTTGGCGCCTAGTGCCTCGGCCCGTGCGTCCGGCGTGGTCCGCGCCGCGCGCATGCCTCCCTTGGCACTTTTCGTGCGGCGCACGTCGCCCACGTACGGTTCCGGATCCGTCTTTAACTCGTCCCTGTCTTTGATCAGGTTACAATTTATTCAACAAAAAATAAATACCTTAAATCTAGACTAGTCTATTACATTGAACAAATCAAATAGCCTAATCTACTCGAGGATTTTCTCACGAGAAAAACAAATCCGAACGAGTCGAATTAAAAACCATTCATTCATACGCATGAAAATAAACACATTAAATATCATGACAATTGGATACCTGCAAAACAGATCTAGCAATTCTACTATCCAGTTTCAATTTAATGTCCAACAATTTAAATAACAATTTAAAAAATCAGAGCTCGAAACCAGAGCTCTAATACCAGTTGTTGGAAAATCGGGGTGCCCGGATCTATTCGAGATGATTTTTTAAATACATATTTAAATTAAACAGTTAATTACTAACATGAATTAATCCTAAATCAATTCAACATAATAATAAACAACATGCGTACACATAATTCACGTAAATCCTAAACATGCGGAACTAGGAGTTACGGGATTACTAACCTCTTGAAGAATCAAACGGATGAATCAACCCAAGAGCCTTCCCAAATATATCCCCAAAGTCCACGAACGCTATCCGGTGGGAAGATTTTAACGAACGATTTTAATGGGAGAGAAATTAAATATTTTGCTACCACCTTTGTGGATTTCTAATATTTTCAACACATGAAATTGCACTTGGGAATGAAGAGCTCATCCCCTATAAATAGGGAGGAGGCGGGGCGAAAAATAAGGCTAGGAAAATAAGGAAGAAAATCTTTTCTTGGTCTCCAAGAAATCTTGAATATATCTCCTATATTCTTTTCTCCTTAATTAAATTTTCCATAAAAATCTCTTTCCCCTCTTCTACCTATATTTTCGAAATCTACACTAATAAAGGAGTCAAGATTTGACTTCTTGAATTTATGGGACAATTATGTACTCCTACAATAATGATCACTTTCCATAAAATATCTACAAGAAAATCAAGACAATCTTTTCTTCCTTTAATAGACAAGATTTTCGAAAAATACACTTGGAAATATAGCAAGAATATTTTATTCTCTCTCTCATTAATTGGACTTTATTTTGGGCTATTTGGGGGGCCTTTAGGAGAATTAAGATTGGACCTCCAATGGACTATGAAACTTTAATATTTTGGGCCAAATATTATTCAAGTCCATTAATATTAATTTACTCCACTATAAAATTAATATTGAACTAGCCATCTTAACCCATATTACGATTTCACATATAACATGGCTCCCGGTCATTATTTCCCCCGTTTAAGATTATCTTAGTCCATTAATTAATTAAGCCACTGAACAAGCTTTATATTAATTAATATTTTTGTCCTTGGAGTAAAGACAGCTCAACATTATTATCCATGCCGGAAATAAATTTCCAGTTGCAAGATTTGACATGATAAAGGATATGAGCCCACCAAGGGGACAAATCAAGCAAGACGTACTTGCACACGATTCTCCGTATTAAATGTCAGCAATCGTCATGTAATTAATAATATTTCCCAAGATATAAGGTATCGAATCGCATTGACTCTCTTCCCATCATAAGTCAAAGCAATAGTTATTAAATTCACAAGATCATATTTAAGGGACGGAGATTAAGAAACAACACACCACTGCGGTCTAATTCTTGTATATTCAGTACCGAAAAATTTGTCCTCCTGTAGGTCCTCATTCAGCGCACCTAAATGCACTAGTGTGATCCCTTGGTCAAGACAGGCCAATCTGGGTCTCACACTTCAACCGTTCATGATGGTTAGTTCATTTCCATCTGGGTTGTGAATTTGTACTTAATTACGAGGGTTGTTAATTTGATCTTCAGTGATCGGGTATCACCAAATTAACTACAACGTAATACGTACTGTCTTATTGAACGGGTTTTCATTAAACATATATAACATTCATTCATATTTAATGCAACAATGATTAAATAATTTATTTCACTAAATAAATAGGAAACTTCAGTTTGGTTATACAAAGTAAAAGCATAATTTTCAGTATAACCCCAACAAGGTTGAAGTATAAGACTCAGATTGACTTGTCTTGACCAAGAGATTATACTAGTGCATTTAGATGCACTGATTAAGGACCTACAGGAGGATAAATTCTTCGGTACTGAATATACAGGAATTAGACCTCAGTGGTGTGTTATTTCTTAATCTCAGTCCCTTAAATAGGATCGTGTGAAATTAATAACTATTCCTTTGACTTATGATAGGAAGAGAGTCAATATGATTCGATACCTTATATCTTGGACAATAATATTAATTACATGACGATTGTTGATATTTAATATGGAGAATCGTGTGCAAGTACGTCTTGCTTGATTTGTCCCATTGGTGGGCTCAGAATCTTTATCATACCAAATCTTGCAAGTGGAAATTTATTTCCGGTATGGATAATAATGTTGAGTTGTCTTTACTCGAAGGACTAAGATATTAATTAATTTAAAGCTTGTTCAGTGACTTAATTAATTAATGGACTAAAATAATCTTAAACACGGGAAATAATGACCGGGAGCCATATTATAGTAGAATTGTAATATGGGTTAAGATGGATAGTTCAATATTAATTTTATAGTGGAGTAAATTAATATTAATGGACTTGAATAATATTTGGCCCAATATTAAAGCTTCATAGTCCATTAAAGGTCCAATCTTAATTCTCCTAAAGGCCCCTCAAATAGCCTAAATTAAAGTCCAATTAATGAAAAGGGGAAGAAAATAATTTTGCCTAATATTTCTTTGATTTTTTTTCGAAAAATATAGGAAATAGGGAAGAAAAGATTTTCTTGAAGATATTTTATGGAAAGAGATAAGTATTCTTGGAATACATAATTATCCCATAAATTCAAAAAGTCAAATCTTGATCCCTTTTGCCTTGTAATTTTTGAAAAATTGGGAAAAAGGGGAAGAAAGATTTTTATGGAAAAATTTAATTAAGGAGAAAAGAATATAGGAGATATATTCAAGATTTCTTGGAGACCAAGGAAAAGATTTTCTTCCTTAGTTTTTCCTCCAAAAAATCGGCCACCCTAGTCCTATTTATAGGGGATGAATTTTTCATTCCCATGTGAAATTCCATGTGTTGGAAATATTAGAAATCCACAAAGGTGGTGGCAAAATATTTTATTTTTCTCTCTTGTTAAAATCGTTCGTGTGAAATCCTCTCACAGGATCATGTTCGTGGACTTGGGATATATTTGAGAAGGCTCATTGGGTTGATCCAACGTCTCAACGGTTATCTCTACAAGAGGTACGTAATCTCGTAACTCCTAGATTCCGCATGCTTAGGATTTACGTGGATTATGTGTACACATGAATTGTGTATTTGCTTATTGATTATTATGTTGAATTGATTTAGGATTAACTCATGTTATTAATTAATTGATTTATTTAAATATGTATTTGAAAATCAACCCGAATAGATCCGGGCACCCATAATTTCCCAACAATGGCTGCTATCTTTCGATACCTACGAGAGAAATTGTGGAACAAGTTGAAGGTTTGGCGGGGAAAAAAGATTTCGAAGGCGGGTAAGGAAGTCTTGCTAAAATCAACAGCTCAAGCTATTCCAGCTTATTGCATGAGCACTTTCCTTCTTCTGGTTACCCTTATTGACGAACTTCATAGAATGATGAATTCATTTTGGTGGGGCCACAATTCGGATCCGAAGAAGGGGGTGAAATGGGAGAAGTGGGAGGATTTATGTCGGCACAAAGGAGAAAGGGGCATGGGATTTCGGAACCTACATTTATTCAATATTGCCATGCTCGGCAAGCTGGTTTGGCGACTTATGGAGAACCATCAATCTCTTGTGTCTAGGATCCTAAAAGTCAAGTACTTTCCCAATGACAAAAATTTGGACTGCTCGCCTAGGCTCCAATCCAAGCTATGTTTGGAGGGGAATTCACACAGCCCGTGACTTGGTCATAACGGGTATTAGATGGAAAATCAGAGACGGGTCATCTGTCCGAATATGGGGAGACTCATGGCTGGATCGAGATAATTCCTTGAAAATCTCGATGTCAGCGGTTCACTCCTTTGAAGATATGGTTGTAGGTGATCTTTTTGTATCGGGCACGAGACAGTGGGACAAGGAAGTGATTATGGAAGTCTTTACACCGGCAGACAGTGCCTGCATTCTCTGAACCACACCGGCTCCCTTTGGTGTAGAAGATAAGAGAATTTGGCATTATTTGCCGAACGGGGAGTATACGGTCCGAACAGCCTATCACTTGGCAGTTAAAATCGTGGACGATAGCTGGGTTCACGCTGAATCTCCTTGGAAACAACTCTTGCGCGTCAAGGTACCTCCAAAAGTTAGAGTGTTTTATTGGCGACTATGTAAAGGATGGTTGGCGAATAGGGTCAAGCTTAGGAAATGGTATCCGACCCTTGAAGTAATATGTCCGTTGTGTTCTTAAATGCCGGAAACGCTGTGGCATCTGTTTGTAGACTGCCCTTTTGCACAGAATTGTTGGAATGAAGGACGATTGTGGGCGAAAATAGATACTCTTTGTTTTGATGTGGAGAGTCATGAAGATCTATTCCTCCGACTCATTTGGGAACTTGACCAAGGCGAATTGGAGAGAGATATGATGATATCCTGGGCCATTTGGCTCGGCCGCAACGATGTTGTATGGAACGACACAGCGAGTACTCCTAGCAGGGTAATTCTTGCAGCTTCGACTTATCTTGCTGATTGGCAAGCGGCTAGGACAATCATCACCACGAGAACAACTGTTGCAAGCTGTAGGAAATGGCACATACCGAGTTGGGGCTACGTGAAAATCAATATTGATGCCAGTTTCTATGAGGATTCCTTTGAGACAGGTGTTGGGATGATTATACATGATGACATGGGGACGTTTGTGTGTTGCCGCTCTCTTACTCGGTCGGGTAGGATCCGCGTCGACGAGGGTGAAGCATGGGGAGTGGTCGAGGCGGTTAGATGGGTGATGCGTTTGGGTTTCGACCGTGTGCAATTTGAATCCAACTCGAAGAGGGTAGTGGATGCCTTATATTCTAACAGCAACGGTGATTCGGTTCTTTGTGATTACATACATGAAGGTAGATGGCTTTTGGCGGAGAAGGCTCAATATTTGATTTCTTGGGTGTGTCGTAGTGCCAATGTTTTGACTCATATATTGCTAGGGCTAGTAAAAATTATGATAGCCCCCATTGTTGGGTAGAACCTCCGGATTTTGTGGATGGTCTGCTCGATAGGTGCACCTCGTGCACTTAAGTTTTCTTCATGTAAAAAAAAGAAGATTATTTATTAGTATATGTTGGGTATAATGCGTACTATTATAAGTATTAATTGTTTAATTTGAATTTATATCAATATTTTTGAGTTAATTAAATATAATATTTAATTAATTATTATTATCATATTTTTATCAAAAGTATCAAGTCAAAGTTTATGTTGCAATATATTAAAGATGTCATGTCAAATATGTTAAAAAAATCCATATACAAACATTAATAAACATTAATATGTTATTTTGAACGAATTTGTTATACAAGATATTCATTTAATTTCAAAGTATACCAAATTACCAACTAATGCAACCTAATTTAATTTAGGTCATATAAATGCTATAAATTTAATGTTTAATTTTTAATTATCCAAGTCAATATATATATGAAGAAGTGGTTGATATGAAGAATGATTACATTTTCTTCATTTACTTTGATTTTTTTAAAAATTTATTATAATAGTATATAATGTCATGCAAAATGACAATATTTTGAAGTGTCTATGTATTGATCATAATTTAAAAATAATATCTTTGAATTTATCTAATATTAATGTTCATATGGTTGGATGAAAAATTATGTTGCACGATTCATAGGGCAGAACAAGACTTCAATTTTTTTTCGTATCAATTATATATCAATTAGCATGTTAAATACTAATTAATTGAACGATACATAATTTAAGATATAGTTTCATGTATTGATTTTAGAGCATTACCTTTTGAAAATAGCATTAATCATGTACTTATAACTAACTATTGACATATATTATGAAAAGTCATACAAAATCAATTGGTTAAATATATTAATATACTTTATACGATTAATGACATCATTTATGCAATCAATAAAAAATAGATAAATATATTTTTATTAAATTCAAGTTTTTAATTTTAATCTACTTCATTACTCGACTAATAAATATATATTTCATTGCAATTTATAAGTCAACCAAATACGTTTATTAATGTACAAAACTGAGTATGACTATCAAATAATTTAAAATTGATTCATTATTTTAATGGAAATATTATTGTCATATATGCTTATTGAATTATGTTACATTCAGCTCCAATCAACATTTTTATTTTGCATCGATATCCATTATTTTAAAGTTTTTGAGAGTATTTGCTTCACAAATATATATATGCTAAGATTTATTTTAATTTTGTCTCAATAATTAGCAAAAATTATGATAATTATTTTAGTTGACTTAATTAACAATTTATATATATAATTACTTAGGTTATTTATCATTTATTTTATTTTAGTATAAAATATAATTTAATTTTAATTTTAAAGTAATATATACAATTTTCATTTATTATAATGAAGTTACTATCTTATACTCCTTCCGTCCTATAAATTCTTGCACCGGTTTGGCACACAAAATTAAAAAGCTGGAGTAATGAGTGAGTCTTTTAGGGGTAAATTTGTAAATTTTTATGTATAAAATAAATAGTTTAAATTGTGTTTATTGTGGTACAAAAATAATGACATTTTATGTAAAATTATAAATATTGTAAGCAGGAAGTTCATGGGATTTTTTTTTTTTTTAAGTGTGCAAGTTATTGTGGGACGTCCCGAAAAGGAAAGTGTGCACGTATTTAGTGGCGGAGGGAGTATAATATTTGGTAAAGCTGATTATTCAAATATTGACAGTTAATTTAAATTACAATTCGAAAAACATAAATTCTCAATATTTAAGTAATTAATCGCACACTCTATTGATGTATATATGCACTATCTCAAAAATATTACAATTAATTCTATTATGATATATATCTTTTAATTATCAATAAAATAATCTCTCTTATAAAATAAAATGTGGTAAATCAATAACAGCTCTAGATTTTTTTGTTTTTTTTATCTACATCCTAATTTTAAGTAAACTTATTAACTAATTTCATATAATTACTCTGATTGAAGAAAATTAAGTTTCATCTCTATTATTACTTGATTGATTAACAAAGGTATTCTCAATATTTCAATTAAAACTGAATTACATGAATTATGCAAATAATAAGTAAATATATTTTATTGTCTATACACCCGTGTATCTAATTTTTGCAGAGTAGTTATATTGTATGAAATAATATAAAATTTCATTTTATCCTTTTTATTATATTTATTAAGTATTTCCTTCACAAATATGATAAGGAATATATTCTTAATTCTATCTCAATAAATAGAAAAAATTATGGTAGTTGACTTAATTAACAAATAAGATAGAAATTTTATAGAGGTAATGCATCTTCAATCATGCAATTGATAATTATTAATTGATTTAGTTATTTATGTAGTTGACCAAATTTTAGGTTGTTTTGACGATTATCTAAATACATAGATATGTAATTTCTGAATATATTCAAATGGTACCAAATTAATATTCAAATTTTATCAAATTTCTGAAATAATAAATATTCAAATTAATACGTAATTTCTGAATTTATTCACATTTTCTAAAATACTAAATTAATATTTTTAGATTAATATCAACCACTTTATTCGTAAATGGGTTCATAGTGTACTTCATAAATTTAGCCATGGTTGTAATATTTGAAAATTTAACAATATAATTGAAACAAATGTATAAAATGATGTGAATAAAATAAAAATAGTCCATCATGAAATATAATATTTGTATAATTTAATTAGTATGTATTATATGACTCTCTAATCACTGTTTGGTACTAAAGATATGTGTGCTGATAATGTTTTTAACAAATATTGATCAAAAGGTTGAGTTGTGCAAAGAGATGGATTATTACTAAGCCAGAAGTCATGTTCTCGAGGCTGGTATCATTTCTGGAAGTATCCCTATGATTGACCTTGATCACTTCAGATCAAATATCGTCGATTAATTTTCAAATGAGACATTTTTCAATCTTTTTCTACTTCCGCAATAACGATAAATAAAAGTCAAGGTCAATCACTATCGATAGTAGGTGTGTACCTTTTCAAGCCAGATTTTGCATAGAATCAACAATGAGAAAATATTATTTTAAGGCTCCATGACTTAGGGGAGTGACAATTTAAGGACAATAAGTTTCAGTTTTGTAAAAGTTGGATATTAACAAAAATAGGACATTAATTATTAATTTTTTGGCAAAAGTAGGACATTACTTTACGGAAACTCAAACTTTACCGACCTAAATTTGAGTAAACTCAATATTTATATGTCTTTTTTTTTTCAAGTTGAAACTGCCAAACCTAAATCTACATGTACTTAAAATTTATGGGTCTACTTTTACGGAAATTCAAACTTTACTGACCTGAATTTGAGTAAACTCAATACTTATATGTCTACTTTTTTCAAATTGAAACTACCAAACCTACTTATTCCAAACTGAAACTTATTGTCCTTAAATTTCCACGCCTATAGTTAAGAGTGAATGGCAAAGAAGATTAAAGACACTATTTTGATTATAATGAAAAATTATGCAAACTAATGTTGTCTACAAATATGTATCTTTTACAAATTTTTTATTTTAAATATTAATTACTACTAATAATCTTTTATTTGGTGTCAAATAATTATATATTTTTATTTTATTATTCTTCTAAATTTCAATTTAAATGTAATTTAGATAGTACACTTTTTTTTTGGTATTTTACATATATAAAATATGATTTTAAAGGAAGGAGTGCGATAATAATTCTTTTTTTAAAATATTGATAAAAGTTCGTGTTTACAGCAAAGAAGACGATGTTGGTAGCCGCAAGACTTGAAAACCATATTTTTAAAGCATAAATAATTTCATGAAGAAATATTAGGAATAAGGTGTTCGTCACAAGAATGACATTGAATAAATCGGAACATACAATATTTTTAAAGTTTAAAAGGAGACAATTTTCAATTCTATTATGTGTTGCGATGACGATAAATAAAAGTCAGGTCAATCTCTTTCAAATGTAGTTTTATATCTTCCCAAGTCGATTTTCCTACACTAACAATTATACGTGTTTCGGTTTGGATGAGAGACCATACAAGTATACAACAAGTGTTGTTTACAAAAAAGTCCTTTGAAATTTATAATTTGAAGTACTTTTTTTTTAAATGTATATTTGTGCACGCATTTACTTTTTTATATAGCCATCGAGTATAAAAAACTTAATTTCAATTAATTTATATTTGGATTATATTTTTATTTTTAATATTTTGTGAATTACAAAAGATTTTAACTATAAAAAATATTAAATTATAAAAAGTATTCAAGTTTTATTTTTTATTTTACATATATATTTTTTCTTTCAACCCGCGAGGTTCGCGGGGGTAAGCTCTAGTATGTATGTATATATATATATATATAGATATTACTTTGTATCTTTTTCTCAACCAATATTTTTTAAAGGACAAAAACTCATAAGAGACGGTGTTATGCATGAGACCGGGTACAATTTAGTACAAATCACACCTATCTTTCCAAAAGTGTTAAAGCGCTAATGTCCAATTTATGTTCCATCTTAACATAAGACCGTCTCATGCAAGTGTGCTTCTTTTCGAAGATATTGTTTCATAAAAAAAGTAATAATATTTGGTAAAGCAATTAATACTATTTTAAAAACAACCAAATAACAATTAATACTAAAGACACACTTGCATGAGACGATTTCACGATGAGACGGAGCATAAAAAGGGCATTGACGCTTTAACACTTTGAAATGAGTAAGTGTAATTTGTGTTAAGTTGTACTCCGTCTTATGCATGAGACCGTCTCATATGAGTTTTTATCTTAATACTATTTAAAAAAACGTAAAGCGAAATGTAGCTTCGTAAATCCTCAAAACTTAATTGCGCCGTAAATACAAGGCAAAATTGGGTGTAGGAAAAAGGTAAAAAGAAAAAAAAAAGGTCATGAAAGAAGCACCATTGAAGACTGAGATAGAAAGAATAATAAAAAGAAAAGGTTAAAAGTGAAAGGATCTATGAATATTCTAATAAAAAAAAAATTATGTGATACTCTTTCCGTCCTAATTTAGATTGATACTCTTTTCGTCTTAATTTAAATTGATCACTTTCCTTAATAGATATTCTAATTTGTATTGATCATTTTCTAAAAAGAAAATAAAGCAACTTTCTTATAAAATAATATCTCTTACAAACAACACTTATTTACATAATATGTCACTCTACTACATACACTAAATCCACTTTACATCATTTAATATTAATAAATAACATTTTTTTAAAGTTGAATTAACATTCATACCCCTCCACCAAATCCATTTTATACCATTTAATACTATTATTTTTCCTTTTTGTTAGACTTTGAATCTACATTACATAAATAATCAAAATAATAATGGAAAAAGTACTATTTAAAAATTAAGCATATTTTTTAAATAATAACCTTGCATAATAGTGATATATTGGCAAAAGTTTTATATGAACCCACGTTCACATACATCTACTTTATTTTAATTGTGTCAGACCAAATATTTCACCGAGCAGTATATATATTAGTTCAACTGAAATGCAAAGATCCCATAAAGATCAGTGCAAAAGTATATATAAGTGCTTGTGAATATAATAAAATATGGAATGTTTTTAAAAATTTATAAATGACTATATAGTCACCTAGAATTGTGTGTAAAAATAATTTAGAGTATTTTAAGGATTGTTTGCAACCACTACTATACACCTAGAAGTGTTTTTTTTTTTTTAAGTTTGTGTGATCGAACTTAAAAAAAAAACATTTTAGTATTGTAGTAGTGATTCAAAGCACACACTTATTTCTCTTTTAGTAGCTTAAATAAGCTCTCATAAGCTATAAGTTATAAGTTTCAAAGATGATGCTTTTAGTAGCTTATTAGTCTTTTTTTAAAAAAACTTTTAATTTTTTTTGCAAACACTATGAATTTTTTTTTTTAATTTTCTTACAAACACTATCAACTTATACTATTAATCACTTTTCCTTAATCACTAATTTTAATCACTTCTTTAAAATCATAAATTTTTGCAAACACCCCCATAGGTGAATAATATATAGAAACATCGAGTTTTCATATAAAAAATTGAATATATAAGTAGATTTTGTATAAGACCATCTCACATTAAAGCGAAGCATTATTTAAATATGATATTTTAATATTTTATGTGAAAAGAATATTAATTTATGAGACTGTCATAGTATATTTCTGGTGCTATGGCAAAACAAGTTTCACTTTGAAGTTGCAAAAATTTCAATTGAATTTTAAAGTGATATGTTTTATTAAAATTGATACTCCCTCCGTCCCATGAGAATTTAAACATTAAAAATAACACGTAAATCAAGTAAAGTGAATTTTAATGGGTTTGAGTGAAAAAAAATAAGAATATTGTGAGTGTATTTATATTATATTTATTTATATTTTGAGAATGTGAGTACAATTTTGTCGAAGAGTGATATTTTCTTCTAATTACAATTTACACGTAACATGTCCCGTGCCCAAACGGGCCAAACCTGACTTTTCCAATTTAAATAATAATAAAAAAATCAGAGCCGGCAATAATAAAAGGGCCTACGATTGTACGTGAAATGTTATACTAGCTTCCTCGCCATCCACTAATTAATTCTTTACTATGGTACTATGTGGTTCACTTTTTTCTTTTCCTTTCGAAAGAAAGAGAGGTGTACCCTCCCTGTCCTACAGCAATAAAAGACTTTTTTTTTCACAAAAGAAATAAATGGTGATGGATGAGATGGACCTGAAAATGGAAAAATGTGAATAAGGGTACTTCAATAAATAATAATATGTATTTGGTTAGAGATTTAAAAAAATAGGATGAACGAAATTTTATGTTAAATAAAAATTAAAGTTGCATTATTTTTAATTAGTGGGATAATTAGGTGAACAAAAATTGTAAGAAGATAATGGATTAATATAAGAAACATATGAGAGAGAATGAGTTGGTGTAAAAAATAGTTTTTTAATAATAGTGGTATAGGTGTATAATAGAGATGAATGTGTATCAATTTAGATGGGGGATGTGATGTACAAATCCAAAATTGACTTGGGATGGGGATGTGCCACATATAGGATGTCACCATCCCTTTCCAAGCACCACCTTATGACATGCTTATTTTGGGATTTAGGTGGGCAGGAGAATTCATGATTTCGAGATCTTGTGAATTTGAAATTCCTGATAAATAGTAAAATGTGTGTTTATTTTGAGATAATTGTAGGGAAATTTTTGCTTTTTTTATGTCAAATTAATGGTTAAAGTGATTGATGTTATATTATTACATTGAAATTGATCAATTAGGTGAGAGAGTTATATGAAAGTGAATAAAGTGTGTTGTATCAGAAAGAATAATAATAAATTTATAGATATATTTTAGGCGTGAATTGAGTTTGGACTTTGAAAATCAGACTTCAAATCTCCAACTACAAAATCCTAAGACCGTATAAGTGAGTTCCGAAACAAATATACACTTAGGATAGGTTTGTTTTAGGATGTAGGGGATTAGGAAGAAATTAATGTAAAAAAAATGAATTTAACTTTTGTGTATGTATGGTAAAATTTAGTAGGGTTGAATGGAGAAAAAGAAATAGTGAAAGAGTAAGTGACAGTAGGACTATTATATTCTGGAAAGTTAATGTGTGTGATATTGACAAAAACTATGAGATATATGGGTATTGTAGGTTAGAATTTTGATGGATTTTAAAATTTAGTTTTTACAAACCTAGCTACAAACAAACATGCATTATAAGTTATGATTTTAAAAATAAAATCTTGTAAACTTGAAACGAACATACCCTTAAAAACTTCATCCGTTCTATATTAATTTGAATATAATTAATATTGGAAACAAAAAATATGGAAGTAGAATAATGAGAAAATTTTGAGGAATAATTCCATAAATTTTTGAACTATGTAAAAATGTAAATAAATTATATTTTAAGAAAAATGTATATATAAATTTGTGTGGATTTTGGGACACAAAAATACTATATATTTTAAGTAAATATATAAATTATTGTATTATTAGTATATACTTTTGTTGTAATTTGTATAATATATATATATACCAAGTTATTTTGGGACACCAAAATATATATATATACCTGAGCAATCTTGAAACTACCAAATAGTGCGATAGTTATAGTATATATATATTTTTATTTTATATCATGTACAGAAACTATCTTATAGTATTATTAAACAAAGTATTATATACTTTGTTGTACACCTATCTATATAAAAATATATATATAAATAAAATGTTGATTTTTAGGTGAAAAAAAATAATTTTTTTAAAATAGAACACCTTCCCAATATAAATGTATTCGATGTGTGAGTTCTCTTCTCCTAATAAGTCCAAAGCCATGACATGACCCGACCCGACCCGACCACCTTCTTTTCTTCCCCCGTAAACACAGTTGGATGAATGGATCATAAACCCAACACTTTTTTTTTCCCTACATCTCATGAATGGATCATGCTTTTTTACTTTTTTTTTTTCATTATTGTATGTTCTTCATTTTTATTCCAATTTTTGTAGCATTTAATTTTCGTACTATTTCTTGATTGCGCGTTCTCCCTCTAGAAAACATGCTAACTATACATATATATATATATATATATGTGTGAGTCTATAGTCAATACGAAAAGTGGTGGTTAATTTTAGTAAATAAATCTTTAATCTTTTTTTCCATTTGGTGGAAGATAAGGCTAATTGATGCTGGATTCTGAAAATAGAGAGCTTCATTATTAATTTATAAAAAATTCTTGTATGCATAACTCGTATTAGTACTATTCAATTAGTGTGTTTTTTTCTTAAGAATATTATTTATTTTTATTAAATAATAGTATTAATTAGTTTAACTGAACAATATTTTTTCACTTTCACTTAACAATATTGGTGGGGTTCATTGAACAGTGTTAATTATTTTCGGTGAACAGATTTATTTGTATTCATTGAACAATATTAATCAATCAACATTAGTATTGATTTTCATTAAACAATATAAATTATTTTTATGGAATAATATTAATTAGTTCTTGACAACGAATTTAGATCTTGTGTTATACAACATCGTGCCGTGCTATGCAATAAACCCGTACGCATCTATAATATATTTAAATTTAGTACAGAATAAGATTGCACTACTCAACTAAAAAATACAATATAGACCCGCATGGATCTACCGCACAGTATGACACACGATCCAAACCCATTGACAACCGTTACTCTTTAATTATATATTTATTTATTTATTTTGTGTGTGCCCCTGATACTGAAATAGGGTTGTTTAGTTTGAAAACCATGGATCTGATTTTGCTGACATCATAGTGTGTTTTTTTCCCACTGGTTCAGCAAAAAGATTCCAACCTTCTTTTTAAATTTCACCCTTCAATCTCTTCACACGCACGATTGCAAACATGTTTGTAAAATCTTGGAGATGGAATTTATGGATCCATGTATACATACACATATAGATACAGTCGTTTATTTCTGGTGCAGCATCTTCAAGATTCACATGCAACAAAAGCTATCTTGGTGGCCTCTCTCTCTCTCTTCTTTCTCTCTCTTCACCAAAGCTATGTGGTGAGAATCTTGATGATGCTGCATTGGCAATAAACCACTACAAAAGCTCTAAAATTATTTTGTAGCTTCAATTTGTATGATTTTACCAGGTGGGACTTTGGTATTTTAATTGTGGGAACTCAATATTTAATTTGTTGTTATTTGTTTAAATTTTTTGGGCTTGATATCAATGACATTTTTTCAACTTGCAATTTGTAAAAAAAAAAATATTATTCGACTGCAAATACGAAATTGATCAATTACTATAATTTAAACTCTAGTTTTTATGGTTTTTCTCCGGTCAATTTGTACGATTTTACTAGGTGGGAGTTAATTTTGTATTTTGTGGGAAAATATTTTACTATTTCTTGATCTCTCTCCCTCTGTGCACTACAAGAAAAAAAAGGGATTTAAATTGATTTGGTCCCGTAATTTTGCACTTTTATTGAAAAGGTCCCGTATATATCACATATTTTAATTTAATCTCGTATGTATTTAATTTGTGTCGATTTAGTCCCAAATCGCCGGAGACCGGTCAAACTAGCCAAAAACGACGTCGTTTTTGGGGTGTGTGATACACGCGCCCCTAATTTCGATCGAGAAACGCTGACTGACATCGATTTTGGACACGTGGCGCGCCACCTGTGTATTATACCGATTTAAAAAAATAAAAAACGAAAATAAAAATAACACATCATTAAATAATAATAAAATAAATCAAAATTAAAATAAATATATATTCAAATTTCAGATTTAATTTTAAATAAAAAAAATAAAAAATCTTTAAAATAAAAATAAAATCACATTTAAAGTAACCAAATGAAAATTAAAATAAAACCCTTCTCATCATCTTCTTCACGTTTGCAACAGGATGAAGATGATTTATGAAGAATTTGTTATTTAATTTTGTTCGAATTAGAAAACTAGAATGAAATTTGATGAAGAATAAGAAGAAACAAACACTTTGGCTAATTGATTGTGAGGTGAAATTGTACAGATAAGGTTTAAGGTTTAAAATTTAGATCCAGGATAATCAATTTCATAAGACAGAAATCCATCAACAACAGGGCATATCGGGTCACCGGATTTCAAATCTAGATCGAAAAAAAAAATACTCGGTGGATATGTACTCAAGCGACCCGGTCTCCTCCACCTTACTGTTCGGGTTGGGGAGGAGCCACGACGCCTCCTCCTCGGCGGCAGACGTAGGCTTTGCCGGTGAAGGCGGCTCACAGACCTCACAGATCCAGACGCGCGGCGCGACGCGAACTTGTTGTCGGCGTGGATTTTAGGGTTACGGGCTACACAGAGAAGGCGAAGATGGTAGCCGGCGTCGCTTTGCAAGAGTCGCAGGGCTTCGCCGTTAAGCTTCAGGTTTCGGCGTTTCGCCCCATTTTCTTGTGGCAGACGTGAAGAAGATGATGAGGTGGGTTTTATTTTTTGTTTTAATTTTAATTTTGTTTTAATTTAAATGTGATTTTGTTTTTCATTTAATTTTATTTTTTATTTTATTTTATTGTATTCTGTAATTTTAATATATATTTAATTTAAATTTGATTTATTTTATTTCTAATTAATGATGTGTAATTTTTATTTTCGTTTTTCATTTTTTTTAATCGATAAAATACACATATGCAGTGTCAAGTGTCCAAATCGATGCAAGTCAGCATTTCCGGCCAGAAATTAGGGGCACGTGTGATACGCGCCACTAAAATGACGCCGTTTTAGTGTAGTTTGACCGGTCTCCGGCGTCTTAGGACTAAATCGGCACAAATTGAAAACATACGGGATTAAATTGAAACATGTGATATATACTGGACCATTTCAATAAAGGTCCAAAGTTATGGGACCAAATCGATTTAAATCCCAAAATAAAAGGTCCATGCTTATAAAATTTCCAACGTAAATAATTTCATCATTTAATAGTGAGAATTGCATACGACTTGTCTACAAAATTTTCTAATCGTATAAATATTTTCATTCCTCAAATTACCTACAAACAATTTGCTCAGGAAATGTTATTTATAGGTAAATATGTTTGCATATCATTTCTAAATTACAAATATACTTGTCTAGAAAATGTAAATTGACTAGATAATTTGTTTATCTATAAAAATTATAAATGTGTAGGCAATTAGTTTGTAAGTAATTTATCTGTCTACTAAAATTTTAAAAATTCATAAGCAAATCATATATCATCCTCTCTATTTAAGGATCGAATTAATTTTGTTGAAAAAATTCTTATTCAGTTATTTATTTTATTGTAGTGGCGGATGTATATGCAACTCTTTATGTTAATTTTTGAATAAGTTTCTTGTTCACTTAGTACACCGTACAACTCAAATATATTTTTAAAGAGTATTAAATATTTTTATTGAACTAATTATTCAATAAAAACAATTGATAATATTTAAAAATTTAGTTAAATTGCACAATGAACCCGTTGCATATAATTATTTCTTCTATGGTACACGTTGGACACTTTAAGATGTTTTAATGTACAACAAATTAAGCATGAAGTTCAGCACCCAAGCCCAAACTAACCAAAACAACAAGAGTTCGTGTTAATTTTGATTTTGTGCAGGCAGGACAGGCTCCTTGGAGTCCGACAGGATTGACTAGTGACGGAACTTCTCTGCATATTATTCTCTTGCATTTCTTTTTTTAATAATGTCATCTGAAATCACAAGTTTTTCATATCAAAAGTTTACCACAAAAGGGGGGATGGTGAGTTTACCATTTTCATTTATTCCCATTTTCTCATCAGTAAAAATTCTTGTACCTCGAAACTCTTGACTAGTCAGAGGTGATCCAGAAAAATAATTAACAGAATTTATTATATCAATTTAAATGCATATACCTTTCAAAGAAAAGTCAATATAGATGCATATAATAGGAGAAAGCCAAATACTTTTTTTTTTTTTGATTGGTAGGAGAAAGCCAAATTTTAACACTTAAATAATAATTAACTCAACGTATATATATAGCTCATAGAACTTTGGTGGAGATTCAAAAGAATCTTGGATTATTTTATGAGCATTTTAGCAAGTGGTGTGCTTATATGTATATTTGTGAGCCATTTAGAGACTGTTAAAATTAATCCATTAGGTAGACAAATGAAAAATTAAATCAAATTAATGATTAGGGGATGTTTTCAATTCATACTCAATAGTGAAAATCAGTTCAAAAAATAAAATATTTATCAGTGGACATCTTTAAAAAAGTGATTTTGGCCTATTAAGAGCATGATTTAGAACATAATTCAAAGGCTAGAAGTATTTTTTTTTAAAAAAAAATTGGGTCACATTAGCTTAAAAAATTAAACACTTCTATTGTGTTTACTAGAGGTTCAAAACATGCTCTAGTTAGAGTTTACAAACAACCCCTGAAAATAGATTGAGAAATCCTTGTATACACTAATTGCACCCCGTGCAACTATTTATTTTTACGTTTACATTAAATTATTATTTTCACTAAATTGTATCAGTTGTTTTTAGTGAATCAATATTCTTTATATTCATTGAATAGTGTCATTTGTTCAGTATTAGTGATTTTCACTAAACAATTAATCTTATTTTTCTATTGAACTGTATCAGTTGCACCAATTGTGTGAAATTGGTCCACACAAGTGTCATATGGTAATTTCCTTGAAAATTGCAAGGTTCCATGGTAAGAAACATGATGGTTATAATGTATGACTGCCATGGCTGGTTTCTTATTTTCCAGAGAATAGTTGATCAACATCTGCTGTTGTGGGGGATGCATCTGACCTACAAATATAATCTTACAACTTGGCAAATTGATGACTACTTTTTCTCATTACTAGGCCTACCTTCACATAATAATTACAAGCTAGGGCTTTCCAAAATCTCTCCTTTTCCAATTTATGGCCATTTATTGCAAGAGGGCATTTTCCAATTAATTATGGCAATTTATTACAAGAGGACTTGCATAATTAAATTTCATCTCCTCTTGAAGCTTTTCTAAGGTTGAATAATTCAAGTAGTGCTAAAAATAAATTGATCTTTAGTGATAGTAATCCTCTCATTATTATTTTTATAATTAAAAGTCTGTAATGACAGAAAGTCATCTTCATTCAATTAGTGACAAAAAAGTTATTAATAACAAGAAACAATCTCTAATTAGTGACAATTGAATATGATTTTTTGTCATTAAAAACTTTTAGGCTTTGGCTAGAAAAACAAATGACAGAATTTTTGTTATTAAATATCAAATTTGTTATAATATGATTACATTGATTAGAGCAATATTATCTACGTCGTGAGATAATAAGTTCGAATCATTATTTGATCCACGAAAAAAATATTCCACATTGATAACTATATAAAGATCTAATTTTTATATATGTTTTTGGTTGGTACTTCACCTTTAGGGATCATTATTATTTTGATCTTAATTCCCTTTGCTTGAATTTGTTTTTTCTATAGAGTGAGTCTTATGTGTATCATGTGAACCATGCACTCCATTGTGTATTTTAAAATCATGCAACTTGTTATAATGAAATATGCAATTTATTTACGTTAAATCATGCAACTTAATTGTTTCCCATATTAATAATTACATGGTTCAATATAAATAAGTTGCATATTTTAGTGCCACGATATTGCATGATTCTATTATACACTATGGAGTACACGATGCACCTGATGCATACAAGACTTAGTCATTTCTATATATTCTATATGTGCTAGTTAAGTCTTCCAGTTAATTTTATTTTTAAAGCAGTCTTCATGTTAAATTGCATCATGGTATTCATTGTAGTAAGTAAAAGTATTATTCTACTCATATCATTTGTCTTTTTAGTGAAGACTTTTGTCTCAAAATAATTGTCATTTTACACTATTTAAAAAAAATTAGATGTCATATACTCGAATTTTGTTATTATATTTAATTTTATAATAATATACATTAAATTATTATGTAGGTAAATAAAAAAATAAAAACGACATGTTACACACATATTTATTGTTATTTAATATTTTTAAAATTTTGGGTGAAATATATTCTTAAATGGAAAATAAAATGAGAGTACTATTAGTTGGTTTACCAACATTATAGCTAAGATAAAAATTTGTATGCAATATTGCATATCAGCCATATGTGCAATTACAAGTTAATTGAGTTTTTTCTTATTTTTTTCGTGGGTCAATCATTCTAGTCCGGGTTAGACAATTTTCGGTCCGGGTCGCACGGGTCAATTTCCCAGCCTTTCTAATTTCCCCTCTTTCACGAGTTTTAGCAAACCGCCGCCGCTGTCCTCAACTTCAAGTACAGTCTTTCCTCAATCTTGAAATATATAGCAAGGTCACGATTCAAGGTAATTAGGGCACGATGCTATTTGTTCTACTTTTCTTAGAGTTTCTTTCTACCATGGCCTGTTCTTGTTTTGGTAAGAATGATGGTTTTGTGAATTTTCTTTTTTGTTTTTTGTTCGGTTGGTTTTGCTGAATTTTCTAGCTATGATGTATGGATCTTAATTGTGCAATGATTAAGGTCTGTTAGTGCTTATGATTTTTATCCCAAAGACATGTTCTTCAATTGCCTACCAAGTGTTTGTTGATTTGACTATGTGGACTCTACATCTAATTTTTTGCAATGTTGACATTACGGTGAGAGTTATCCATAATTTGCCTTCAGGTAGAGATTTTGATTGAGTTATTTGTATAATATAAATTCTACATGTAAGAGGATATTAAAAGGATGAAGCAAATGGGGTTTGTTCATGTGGTGACAATTGAAGGCAAGTTTTTGAGGCTGAAAATGTGTTCAACTTGAGAGAAATTAGAGAGAGAAGCAAAATAGAATTCTTGAATATCAGCTCCTTCTTTCTTTGCTAATCCATTTGAAGCTATCATTTTGTTCCCCTGTTTCGCACTCCACATGGCTGCAAACCACAACATAACTTTTAAACCCCATGATATATCTTTGATGAATTATGAGAGTTGTTTGCAATAGTATCTCTTATAAGGCACACAAAATTACATTAAAAAAATAATATAGCGTCTTTGTTCATATAGTAATACACTTTTTGTTCATGTAGTAACAAATTTTAGTCTTATAGTAACACGCATAAAAATTACATTAAAGAAATAATATCTCTTTTGTTCAAGCAGTAACACACTTTTGTTCATATAGTAACACATTTTTAGTCATGTTGTAACACGCAAAATATTACATTCAAAGAATAGTATCGCGTCTTTTGTTCATGTAGTAACACACTTTTATTCATGTAGTAACACACAAAAAATTACGTTCAAAGAATAGTATTGCAATTTTTGTTCATGTAGTAACACACTTTTAGTCATGTAGTAACACACAAAAAATTACATTAAAAGAATAGTATCGCACCGTTTTATTCATGTAGTAACACACTTTTTGTTCATATAGTAACACACAAAAGTTATAATAAAAGAAATAATATCGCGTATTTATTTATGTAGTAACACAGTTTTGCTAATGTAATAATACACTTTTGTTCATATAGTAACATTAAAAGAATTAAAATAAAGACAAAAAAAAAATAGTATCACACTTTTATTGATGTGGTAACATAAAAAAAATTAAATATAAAAATAACAGTAAAAATATTAAATAAAATAACAGTTTGTAAGAAATACAGTGAAAATGTTAAATAAAAAATAGTAAAAATATTTTGTTGTCAAATGGATTCGAACTTGAGACCCTCTACCTCAAAAAGTATAAGTTAACCATTAGACTACACTATTGAATTGATAAAAATACTCCACTAAATATATATATATGCTTCGCCAAAATCTACCCAAGCCCACAACCACCGCCTCATTTGTGCCGGCCGACCATACAATCCTAGACCCGCGAGTTTTTCAGTGTTTTGTCTTATTTATGTTGTATTGCACATAACACTAGTGTGCAATATTTCACACAAGACCTTCTCTATAGCTAATTAAATAAGTTTGTTTTCATGTTCACTCTCTCAACAGATATGTGGCAATCGCGTGCCCTTTTAGTGTTTTTAATATGTTTTTATCATGGATGTAAACGGCCTAGGCACTAGGCGGCCGTCAGCCTACCCTATTTTGATAAAATTGATGTGAAAAATCGTTTATGCTGCTAGACGGAACTAGCAGGTGGCTAGGCGGATTTAGGCGTGTGGTTAGGCATATTTTCAATTTTTTAATTTTAAAATTTTATTTAAAAATCAACATTCAATAATAAAAATAATAAAATCAAATTTGAAATATTACACAACATAGCGGGGATGAGCAGTCCAGTATTCTAACTTTTGAGTTGGAGAAAATTGATAAATATATGTAAATCTATTTCCAATTAATTCTTTTGTAATTTATTTTAATTTTTAAATTGTTATGTCATTTCATTTTGGATATTGATATTGATACTGATAATTAATAAATTATCTAACTGAAGTTGGACTATTTGTCTGGATTTTATGTTAATTTAGTTTGTAATTTTAAAAAAAAAATTAAGAAAAAAGTCGAACAGTCTCTAGTTCCCGGTTAGGAGGCATAGATGCTAGACGGTCAATGACTACCAGACTTATGCACCTTAATTTTTGTACAACACATTAAAATATGTGATATAATATAATATAATAAAGTACTGTTGGGCATTACCTGCTGGGTAGCAGAGACACATCATTAGATCAAACAAGAACGCACACACACACACCAGTGCGGGTGTGTGTGATCCAATGGTGGAGAGGGTGCACAGCACCCTCCTGTACAGTCGGGAATCCCAGCCCGTAGTTGCAGAGAAATATTGAACCACAATGAACTACTCCCACTAGAAATTGTTATATTTGCTTAAATCTTTGAATGTGCCGACCGGAGAAATATATCTTTGAATTTGCCGACCGGAGTGAATGTGACAAAGTCTATAATCGTCAAACCTGGAACTTCAGAGGATCGGTGTTGCTTCTATCAATGATGAAAGGCGATGAACGTCCCTCTGACATTGTGCTAACGGCGGTCCCGTTTTGGATACAAGTTCACGGCCTCCAAATCAGGGCCATGACGAGAGGAGCGGCCGGGGATCTCACAAGTCTCTTGGGTGAAATTCTGGATATCAAGAGCGATTACGATGGTGTTGCACTTGGCGAGTGTGTTCGGGTTCGCACTATGATTGATATACGGAAGCCCCTTCACCGAAGGGGCGACGATCAATATTGAGGAATCATTGTGCCGGGTCATATTTCATAACGAGAAACTGTCTGACTTCTGCTACTTCTGCGGCCAACTTAATCACCATGAAAAGGACTGTGAGTTCGTGATGTCGGATGGTAAAAAACACTTTGGACCATGGATGAGGGCAATGTTGGGGAATTAATTGCACGGATCTATTCGGGATGAATATTTAAATACAAATTTAATTCTAACAATTATTACTAGCATGAATTAATCCTATATTAATTCAAATAAAAATTCAACAACAAATCATGCATATAAACAGTTCACATAAATCCTACGACGCGTAATTGCTACGTTTTACGTGAACTAACCTCTTGGAGTGGCAATGGTCTCGTCGATAAAAACACACCAAAAAAGCCTTCCCAAGTATTCTCTAGTCCTTGCTCGTCAATCCGGTGGAAGGAAGCTCGCGAACAATTAACAAAAGGGAAAAAAAAATTCGTTGCACCACCTTTGTGGATTTACTAATTTTTCCAGCACATGGAATTGTACTTGGGAATGAAACATTCATCCCCTATTTATAGAGGGGTGTTGGTCGAAATTTTGTGCATGAATAAGATGGGAAAATCTTTTTCTTGAACTTCAAGAAATCTTGAATATATCCAATATATTCTTTTCTCCATATTTAAAATATTCCACAAAAATCCTAACTTCCTTTTGTTATGGTATTTTCGAAAATTTAAGGATAAAGATTCCAAGATTTGGATCTTCTTGAATTTATGAGATATTCTTGTATTCCAAGAATACATATCTTCCATAATATCTTTTCAAGAAAATCAAGAAAATCTTTCTTTTCCTTCTTTTTCTATGTTTTTCGAAATCTTCATATAAATAACCAAGTGAGAGATTTCTTGAATTTAATGAGATAATCTTGTATTCCAAGAATACATATCTTCATTCCATAACAAAATTCAAAGAAAATCTTTCTCCCCTTTTATTCATATTTTTCGAAAAAAAAGAGAAAAAATAGCAATAAAAATTTATTTTATTTTTAAACACCTTTTTCAGTTATTGGACTTTATGTATGGGCTACTTGAGGGGCCTTTAGGAGAATTAAGATTGGACCTTCCAATGGATCTTGAATTATCAATATTGAACCACAATATTATTCAAGCCCATAAATATTAATTAATCCCACTACATAATTAATATTGCACTATCCATCTCAACCCATATTACTGTTAATATGGCTTCTGGTTATTATTTCCCGTGTTTAAGATTATCTAGTCCATTAATTAATTCAAGCCACTGAAATAGCTTCCCATTAATTAATATCTTTTGTCCTTGGTTAAGGAACGATTCAACATTATTATACATAACGGAAACTAGTTCCACTTGCAAGATTTGGTATGATAAAACTTATGAACCTCCCAAGGAGGCAAATCGAACAAGCGTACTTGCACACGATTCTCCGTATTAAATCTTAGCAATCACATGTGACCAATAATATTGCCCAAGATATAAAGTATTGAATCTCGTTGATTCTCTACACATAATAAGTCAAAACAATAATTACTAACCACACGCGATCCTATTTAAGGGACGAAGATTAAGAAATAACGAACCACTGAGGTCTAATTCTTCCTAGTTCAGTTCTGAAAGATTTGTCCTCCTGTAGGTCCTATAAGTGCACTAAACATGCACTAGTGTAATCTCTTGGTCAAGACAAGCCAATCTGAGCCTTACACTTCAACCTTTCACGATGGATTGTTCATTTCTATCTAGTTCGTGAATGGTGTACTTTTGGTTACAAGAGACTGTTAATTTAATCTTCTGTGATCTGGTATCACTAAATTAACTACAATGTAACACGTACTATTTATTGAACAGTTATGCAGTAAATATATGTAACATTCGATGATATTTAAAGCATCAGTGATAAACAATTTATTTAAGTAAACAAGACCGAAATTCAGTTTGATTATACAAACATACTTTCTAGTATAATCCCAACAATCTCCCACTTATACTAAAAGTCTGCTTTTAAATATACTACAACATGTCTCGTGTAGTTCCTAATACGTGACATATAATGTCACCTACACGAACCTAATAATGTCTCCCACTTATACTCAAAGCAGATTTGCAACGGTCTTGACACCCATTCCTTCCACATGTCTCTCAAATGTATTATGAGGCAGACCCTTTGTGAATGGATCTGCTAGGTTGTCTTCTGACGCGATCTTTGCCACCTCTATATCTTCTCTCTTAACGATTTCTCGTATAAGATGGTATTTCCTTTCAATGTGTTTGCTGGCCTTGTGGGCTATTGGTTCCCTTGAATTTGAAACTGCTCCATCATTGTCACAATAAACAGTGATTGTGCTGGGCAAATTCGGAACTACATCCAAGTCCACTAGGAAGTTCTTGAGCCAAACCGCTTCTTTCGCCGCCTCGCAAGCAACTACATATTCGACTTCCATGGTAGAATCTGCGATGCATTTTTGCTTAACGCTTCTCCATGTCATGGCTCCTCCCCCCATGCAAAACACACTACCGGAGGTAAATTTTCTAGAATCTAAGTCTGATTGGAAATCCGAGTCCGTGTAGCCAATGGGGATTAGACTATCTGACTAATAAACCAACATTCTATCTCGAGTTATTTTCAGATACTTCAGAATATTTTTAACTGCTGTCCAATGTTCTTTCACCGGGTTACTTTGATATCTTGCCACCATGCCAACGACAAAGCAGATATTCGGTCTCGTACACAACATTGCATACATAAGGCTTCCGACAGCCGAAGCATAGGGAATGCCTTTCATGTCATCTATCTCCTTTTGTGTCTTAGGGCACATTTCCTTGGATAGATGGATTCCATGCCTGAAAGGTACGAAGCCTTTCTTGGAATCCTGCATGCTGAATCGTTTCAAGACAGTGTCTATGTATGAAGCTTGGGATAAGCCTATCATCCTTTTCTTGCGATCTCGAGTGATCTTGATTCCAAGGATGTGCCCGGCTTCCCCTAAGTCCTTCATATCAAACTGTTTTGAAAGCCATACCCTTACGTCTGATAACACCTTTACATCATTCCCGATGAGCAGAATGTCGTCTACGTATAGTACTAAGAATACCAATGCAGTTCCGACACGCTTTTTGTACACACAACTTTCGAACTCATTTTGATCAAACCCATAAGACTTTATAACATGATCAAAACATTGGTTCCAAGCTCTGGATGCTTGTTTGAGTCCGTAAATGGACTTCATGAGCTTACAAACTAGGTGTTCTTGGCCCTTTTCAATGAAGCCTTGGGGTTGTTGCATATAGATTTCTTCATCAAGACTTCCGTTAAGGAAAGCTGTCTTGACATCCATTTGCCAGATTTCAAAATCGAGATGCGCAGCAATCGACAAGAGAATTTGGATGGACTTGAGCATTGCTACAGGTGAAAAAGTTTCCTCATAGTCGATCCCTTCTTTCTGAGTATAACCTTTCGCCACAAGCCTTGCCTTGAAGGTTTCCACCTTCCCGTCCGGTCCTCTTTTTCTCTTGTATACCCACTTGCAACCAATGGGTTTGACCCAATTAAGTGGTTTGACTAGCTCCCACACTCTGTTATGATCCATAGAACCCATTTCGGCTTTCAATGCTTTTTGCCAAGAAACTGCATCCTTGTCTTGGATTGCCTCATCATATGTCCATGGGTCTGATTCGTCTTGTCCGGAATCAAGTCCGAGGACTCTCCTATCCCCATGAATCTCTCGGGCTGTCTCACAACCCTCCCACTACGACGAGGTTCCGGTTGTGAAAGTGTGTCGTTTGGTATGTCATCTTGTTCAGTTGGCAATGAGGTTAGCCCCCTTAGCTCATTTAAGGTAATCTCACTTCTGGGTCTTCTTTCGTTCATATAGTCTTCTTCCAAAAATCTAAAGTAGGTGCTTATTACCACATTTTGATCTTCGGGACCATAGAACATACACCCTTTTGTTCCCTCGGGGTATCCTATAAACAACCTTAATTTTGATCGAGGATCCAATTTGCTGGCTTCCTTGTCCAACAAGTAGGCCGGACACCCCTAAATTCTCATGTGTCTCAAACTGGGCTTGCGCCCGGTCCACAATTCTTTGGGAGTTTTGGGAACCGATTTGGATGGCACCAAGTTCAGAATGTAAGCCGCTGTTTCCAAGGCATGACCCCAGAACGACTTGGGGAGATCCGCATAACTCATCATTGATCTAACCATTTCCCAAAGAGTTATGTTTCTTCGCTCTGCAACCCCGTTTTGTTGAGGAGTTTCGGGTGCAGTTAGCTGGGATACAATCCCTTCATCTGACAAGTAGTTCAAAAACTCATCGCTGAGGTACTCGCCTCCACGATCGGATCGTAGAGACTTGATACGTTTTTCCCTATGATTCTCTCGCTGAGCCTTAAATTTTTTGAATTTCTCAAAGGTCTCAGATTTATGCTTCATAAGGAAAATATAACCGTACCTTGAGTAGTCATCAATAAAAGTGACGAAAAACTCATAACCTCCTCTTTCTTTGGTTGACATTAGATCACATACGTCTGTGTGAACGATTTCTAACACTTCTTTGGCTCTATTCCCCGTGGCTCAAATGCCCTCTTGGTCATTTTACCTCCAAACATGAATCGCGGGTTGAATTGGTTCAACTTGGAGAGACTCCAAATGAACCATCTTCTACCAACCTTTGGATCCTCTTTGAATTAATGTCCCAATCTTAGATGCCATAGAAGTGTTTCGTTCACGTTTGATGAACGTTTTTATTTAAAAACAATTGATGTGTTATAGGATGCATTTTCGTGAGTGGTGTGCACGATTAATTGTATAGAGACTATTCGACAACGTTCCATGACGAGATAAATTTATCATAAAGAGAAATGGTAACAACTTTATCAAAAGTAACCGAATATCCATCAAGGTAAAGTTTAGAAACCAAATTAAATTCTTTCTAAAATTCGAACGTAAAGAACATCTCTTAGAATTAAAACTCGTCTTCAAAAGACAGTGCACTTCTCCCATCGCTTTTAGCCGCCACTCTCGTAGAAGATCGCCAAAGATGATGAGGATCTCACTCCCACTAAGTTGTCGGGTCCGCTTGAACCCTGTAAATTGAAACAAACATGATCGGTGGATCCTCAGATCCACCACCCATAAATGGGAGGCATACGCCCTAAGCAAGTTTCAACAACTAGTGCGTGAGAATTACCTTTCTTTCCATTCCTTTTGGGTTTGGAACAGTGACCTCCAATGTCCTTTTTCACCATTTTGAAGCACCTCCCTTAGTTGGCTTGCTCACTCCTCCACCTCCCTTCACCTTTTCTTTGCCTTTGGCAACACTTGAGTTCACTTGCTTGTGGCTTTTTGTCCTTTTCTTGTTCTTACCACCCCTTGGCCTAGAAGAAGAAGGGTCCATTTGCCACCAAGGCTTGGCTCTTTTGCCCCAATATTGCCTCTGCCGAGACCAAAGCTTGCAATAGATCGGGGCATCGAGAACTTCGATTGTTCATCCGTAGTTCAAATTTCGAACTGCTTCAAAACTTTTCGGTTTGAGAGGAGCACCGAAAATTGATTTGGGTCTCGATGTCGATTCAATTGCCAAGTACCTCAAGTTTGTTAAGGTGAGCCATCATCCGAGAACGTGTTCCCTTACGGGCGTTCCTCCACCATTTTCATAGAGAGCAAGTCCTCATGGTGATCCGACGAGCCACACGCTTACGATGTTGAAACATCGCTTTAAGACTAGTCATGATGTCTCCGCAGTGGTCTCAACGCTCGGTGTTGGTGTTGCAACACATCCGACATTGAAGCCAAGATGGTACACTTTGTCATTTCGTTGAACGCCTCCCACAAGATACTCTTTCTTAACCAATTTAATTGACTCATCATTTGGCTTTTCCGGTTTAGGTAGTGAGAACCCGTTATGGCTTTGTGCGAAGGAGGACAATAGTAAGTTTACGACTCAATCAACGAAGTTTTCACCAAGAAGCAAATTGTCTTTAAGTATATTGAATAAAGGGATTAAAAGGTTGCGACATGATGAACCAAAATAAATAATAATATGCATAACCACAAATATATCACAAAAATTCGATCACATGTTTCATATTAAAATCTCAAAAATATGAACATGCATCAGCCAACATCTCAAAACAGTTTGAATAAGCCACGTGGGGTGGGTCATTATTTAAACACATTCAAGCAGTGTTACAAAACAAGAACACAAAACCTTTAATAACTAGATTAATAGTTGGCTACCACTTGACCAATATAAAATTGACAGGACTTGAAGTATATGCATATCAATTTTATACCTAAGTAATAACCATGATTAAATACTGAAATTATTATTTCGCTTTGAATGAGCCCCCCGGGGGGGTCATCGCCGCCACTAGTAATAATCCACAATCATCCATCCGAATTTATTCATGTGAAAGCTATCTTTTGACCGATCGTCCTGGGGAATTTCTCCAAAAGAATTCATAAATAAATAAATCATGGAGGTCAAAATTAATTCAATTTTATCATCCATAAAATTATTAATTAATTGTTTAAGCATACTTAGTAATTTTCGAAAGTGAGATTTTTCAAAACATTTTCTCATGCATCCATGAAATTTAAACACAATTTAAATAAGCATAAAATAATACATAAACATCAAGACAAAAAATTAAACATATTGGGCACACATATCGAATTGTCCTTTGTTAATTTTGTCATGTCTTGATCTCGAAAATCGTCATCTTTGCCTTCATCGCTTAAATCTCGAAAAGGTTAAGCCCGTCTAGTGATGTCATCGACGATTTCATGGTCGAGTGCCGTCTTGCACTCCCGACGTGTCGTCGGCGCCCGTCTGCGTCACGCTAAGCGCTGGTGCACATCGCCCAGCCGGTTTCTCGGTTTTTCGGTAGATCTCGGCGGTCGTCGGCACATGGATCTGTCCAGCGTCGCTTACATCGCATCGCCCGCCAGCGTCGCCTCGGCGATATCGCCCGCCAGCAGCTCTCATCCCTTGGTTTCCTCGCCCAGGCCCGTCTTGTATCCTTTGCGTTAAGCGTCGATTCGCCACTCCTTTTCATCCTTTTACGTTTGCGCGACATGACGACGTTACGTTTAGGCTTCAGTTCCGGATCCCGTCTTTTAATTCTTCTTCTCAGCCTCCATTTCCGATCCGGTTACAATTTATTTATAAAAATAAATAAATCTAGATCTAGACTAGTCTATTATATTGATCAAATCAAATAAATTCTAATCTACTCGTGAATTTTCTCACGAGGCAAAACGAATTCGAACGAATCGAATTAAAAAAAAACACAATTTATATGCATGCATAAATAAACACATTAAATTCCATGACAATTGGATACCTGCAAAAAAGATCTAGCAATTCTACTATCCAATTTCAAATTTAATGAAAACGAACTAAATTATAATTTAAAATTCAAGTTCAAAACCGGGGCTCGATACCATTTGTCAGAATTAATTGCACCTGATCTATTCGGATGAATATTTAAATACAAATTTAATTCTAACAATTATTACTAACATGAATTAATCCTATATTAATTCAAATAATAATTCAACAACAAATCATGCATATAAACAGTTCACATAATCCTACGCATGCGGAATTGCTACGGGTTTACGTGAACTAACCTCTTGGAGTGGCAATGGTCTCGTCGATAAAAACACACCAAAAAGCCTTCCCAAGTATTCACTAGTCCTTGTTCGTCAATCCGGTGGAAGGAAGCTCGCGAACAATTAACAAAAGGGAAAATAAAAATTTGTTGCACCACCTTTGTGGATTTACTAATTTTTCCAGCACATGGAATTGTACTTGGGAATGAAACATTCATCCCCTATTTATAGAGGGGTGTTGGTCTAAATTTTGTGCATGAATAAGATGGGAAAATCTTTTTCTTGATCTTCAAGAAATCTTGAATATATCCAATATATTCTTTTCTCCATATTTAAAATATTCCACAAAAATCCCAACTTCCTTTTGTTATGGTATTTTTGAAAATTTAAGGATAAAGATTCCAAGATTTGGATCTTCTTGAATTTATGAGATATTCTTGTATTCCAAGAATACATATCTTCCATAATATCTTTTCAAGAAAATCAAGAAAATCTTTCTTTTCCTTCTTTTTCTATGTTTTTCGAAATCTTCATATAAATAACCAAGTGGGAGATTTCTTGAATTTAATGAGATAATCTTGTATTCCAAGAATACATGTCTTCATTCCATAACAAAATTCAAAGAAAATCTTTCTCCCCTTTTATTCATATTTTTCGAAAAAAAGAGAGGAAAAATAGCAACAAAAATTTATTTTATTTTTAAACACATTTTTCAGTTATTGGACTTTATGTATGGGCTACTTGAGGGGCCTTTAGGAGAATTAAGATTGAACCTTCCAATGGATCTTGAATTATCAATATTGAGCCACAATATTATTCAAGCCCATAAATATTAATTAATCCCACTACATAATTAATATTGCACTATCCATCTTAACCCATATTACTGTTAATATGGCTTCCGGTTATTATTTCCCGTGCTTAAGATTATCTAGCCCATTAATTAATTCAAGCCACTGAAATAGCTTTCCATTAATTAATATATTTTGTCCTTGGTTAAGGAACGGTTCAACATTATTATCCATACCGGAAACTAGTTCCACTTGCAAGATTTGGTATGATAAAACTTATGAACCTCCCAAGGGGGCAAATCGAACAAGCGTACTTGCGCACGATTCTCCGTATTAAATCTTAGCAATCGCATGTGACCAATAATATTGCCCAAGATATAAAGTAATGAATCTCATTGATTCTCTACCCGTAATAAGTCAAAGCAATAATTACTAACCACACACGATCCTATTTAAGGGACGAAGATTAAGAAATAACGAACCACTGAGGTCTAATTCTTCCTAGTTCAGTTCTAAAAAATTTGTCCTCTTGTAGGTCCTATTCAGTGCACTAAACATGCACTAGTGTAATCTCTTGGTCAAGACAAGCCAATCTGAGCCTTACACTTCAACCTTTCACAATGGATTGTTCATTTCCATCTAGGTGGTGAATGGTGTACTTTTGGTTACAAGGGACTGTTAATTTAATCTTCTGTGATCTGGTATCACTAAATTAACTACAATGTAACACGTACTATTTATTGAACAGTTATGCAGTAAATATATGTAACATTCGATGATATTTAAAGCATCAGTGATAAACAATTTATTTCAGTAAATAAGACCGAAATGCAGTTTGATTATACAAAGTAAAAGCATACTTTCCAGTATAATCCCAACAGGCAAATGGTCAACACTCGGTTTATATCGAATCAATCATAGCTGAACTCGAGTAACTGAATGCCAGGAAACCTTCATTCCAACTCAGCCATTCTCCCATCACTCCGACTCTCTCGAATCAAGCCAACTCCCCTGCTTCACTCCCCGAAAGGTCGATCAACAAAGTGAAAGGCCAATCCTCAGCCCCCACACTGCAATCTGCCCCGAAGGATGAAGGTTCGGCCAAGAAGAAATCCTCGATAATTTCCCCCAGTTCGTGTGCTCCCGATTGGAAACGTCTCATACCAAAACATAAACTGTGAGTGAGATCATCTGCCGCCGATAGGAAAGAAAGGATACGAGGTCCCCCCACTCACGCTAGTCCGAATCGATGGCAATGGACTTGGCCTCTGATTTTGAAAAACCCGAGCTCAATCTAGACGACTCCGCAACTCCACCACTCTATCTACCGGCTCCCACCTCTTCCCTGAACCGGCCAAACAATCCAAATTGAGCCCTCTCCCTATCGACTGCTGGAGCAGAACTCATGCCCACTAACGAACTTTTAGCTATGTTTGCAGGTTTCAATGATGTCCCATTCACCTTTGAGTCTCCACCGATCAATAAGGCGGACCTTCCGGAGAAGGCAAAGAAAGGAAAAGACAAGATGAAACTTACCTCTCAATCTGATGCCCCGCCATGACTATCCACAACCCAAAACTTGGCTCCAAAAGAACGCCCAAACAAGAACTCTCTCAGTCCCATATCAAGAAGCAAAAACATGAAGACACTTCGACTTTGGCTCCTGACCAGATCACCGGTGATGTTATGGCAGACGTTGACTCGGCTCAACCCCGCCATCAGCCATGAGTCTCATCTTTTGGAATGCTCGCGGCCTCGGGGGACAACGAGCATTCAAGAATTTCAAGCAACTCATCCTTGACAAATCCCCCGACCTGGTTTTTATTTCAGAATCTAAAATGTTAAAGCCGGTTGTTTTAAAATTTCGTTCCACCCTCAATTTCTATGGGAGTTTTTGTGTTGAACCTATTAGCAAGAGTGGCGGTCTTGCTCTTTTTTGGAATGAAAGTTTGGATGTTTCTGTTTTGTCATTTTCGCATGGTCATATTGATTGTTCGATTACCCTTAATCACAAAAAATGGTACTTTACCGGTTTCTATGGTAATCCTAATTCTAATCTTAGATATCTCTCTTGGGAGCTACTTGATAAAATTGCTAAAACTCACCCAATACTATGGATAGCTGGATTGTGGGCGGGGATTTCAATGAGATTCGTTTTGAAAAAGAAAAATATGGAGGCAATAAAACATCTTTCAGTTCTATGAATGCCTTTCATACAAATTTACAACTTAACGACCTTCACGATGTTCAAACCACTGGCTCGAAATTTACTTGGAATAACATGAGATCGGGAATGTTTAATATTCTGGCTCGGCTGGACCGCTATACGGCTAACAACACGTGGCTCTCTACCTTTCCAGACGTTATGTCCGTGAACCTTGATTTTTATGGATTGGACCACCGACCAATCCTCCTTAAGCTCGATCATAATAGTCATCAGATGCCTCTTCCTAGTTCTGTAAGCTTTAAATTTTAACACAAATGGGTATGGGAAGAGGAATACAAGGATATTGTTTTAAATACTTGGAACAAATCAACTCATATGAATGGATTGGGGAATAGACTAAAAGATATGGCCAACTACTTTAACCATTGGTCAAGGGTCTCCCTGGGCAATCTGGGAAGACAAATAAAAATCACCAGAGCTTCACTCGATAAGCTTCTTAATGCTGAGGATGATCAATTTGATATAGTAACGCACAAAAGTTATAATAAAAGAAATAATATCGCGTATTTATTTATGTAGTAACACAGTTTTGCTAATGTAATAATACACTTTTGTTCATATAGTAACATTAAAAGAATTAAAATAAAGACAAAAAAAAAGTAGTATCACACTTTTATTGATGTGGTAACATAAAAAAAATTAAATATAAAAATAACAGTAAAAATATTAAATAAAATAACAGTTTGTAAGAAATACAGTGAAAATGTTAAATAAAAAATAGTAAAAATATTTTGTTGTTAAATGGATTCGAACCTGAGACCCTCTACCTCGAAAAGTATAAGTTAACCATTAGACTACACTATTGAATTGGTAAAAATACTCCACTAAATATATATATGCTTCGCCAAAATCTACCCAAGCCCACAACCACTGCCCGCCTTGCCCGACCTGTGCCCGACCCGACCCGCCCCACGCCTAGACCCGCGAGTTTTTCAGTGTTTTGTCTTATTTATGTTGTATTGCACATAACACTAGTGTGCAATATTTCACACAAGACCTTCTCTATAGCTAATTAAATAAGTTTGTTTTGCGTTCACTCTCTCAACAGGATATGTGGCATTGCGTACCCTTTTAGTGTTTTAATATGTTTTTATCATGGATGTAAACGGCCTAGGCGCTAGGCGGCCGTCAGCCTACCCTATTTTGATAAAATTGATGTGAAAAATCGTTTATGCTGCTAGACGGAACTAGCAGGTGGCTAGGGGATTTAGGCGTGTGGTTAGGCAGATTTTCCATTTTTTTAATTTTAAAATTTTATTTAAAAATCAACATTCAATAATAAAAATAATAAAATCAAATTTGAAATATTTCACAACATAGTGGGGATGAGCAGTCCAGTATTCTAACTTTTGAGTTGGAGAAAATTGATAAATATATATAAATCTATTTCCAATTAATTCTTTGGTAATTTATTTTAATTTTTAAATTGTTATGTCATTTCATTTTGGATATTGATATTGATAATTAATAAATTATCTAACTGAAGTTGGACTATTTGTCTGGATTTTATGTTAATTTAGTTTTGTTGGTCCCGGTGCAAACGAGTCTTACACGTGTATGGGGGGGGATACACGTGTTCAGTGTTTTTTAAAACTTTTTCTTACTGAGGTCAGCTTGGGTCAGATAATCCTGAAGATTAGGTTCTGAGAAGCACAGATCGCTCTGAGTCAAAGTCTACTGAGACAGTGATCCTGAGCTGCTTTCAGATACCTCAGATAATCCCAACTGAGTCCTGAGTGTCAGAGATCCTGAGTTGCTTGGATCAGATAACTAACTTACTGAATCCTCAAATGAGAGTTCAGTTTGGTAACTATCTGTTCTAGCTACTCAGTCGTGCGGAATGGTTGGCCCTTTAGTTTATACTCGTTTTAAGCTTTGCTGAAAACCTTCCCTTTATGAAATAGTGATTAGGTTGTGATTCAATTACATGCAACTTCAATGGATTGATTCCAACTGAATATCAGTGAAAAGTATGCTTTCAAAATCAAGTCAATGCAACAGTTAAGCACAGATAAGGAAAGCAATAAAGAACACATCAATTATAGTGGTTCAGAGACTCAAGCTCCTACATCCACTCTCTCTGATCCTCAGAGAAATTCACTATCAACTTCTGAGCTTTCTGACTACCTCGCGTAGTTTACTTACTCAACTCGGCCCTGAGTTTTCTGACTACTCCACGTAGTTTACTTACTCAACCCGACCTTGAGCTTTCTGACTACCTCTGTAGTTTACTTACTCAAACACAAACAAGCTTTCAGACTACCCCTGTAGCTTACTAACTTCTCCTCTAGAGTTTTCTGACTACTCCGCGTAGTTTACTAACTCTTTACAACTCTTCTCACCAACAAACACACTCCAACTACCTTCTCAAGGGTTTGGGGTTTCTCGGTTGGTTTCCAACAAGGATGAGATATCCTTTACAATGAAGCACAATGCAAAGGGTTAGGATATCTCGACTAAGCTTTGGATAATTCTTATCAAGCTAGGCTTAGTATAGTGAGCTCTCTTCAATGTAGAAGCACTTGGGAAATTCTAAGTTTTTCGAGTGCTTTAACTTTTGCAAGAATAAGTTTGAGCTCTTGAGTTGCGTATAAATTTCCCGTAACCTTACAATGTAGAGGGTCACTAGTATTTATAGGCATACACCAAGGTCACTCTTGAAAACTATCCGTTGGAGAGATAGCTTCGTGAGTTTCCTCTTATGGTGTGTGAGAAACGACTATATTTAGGTTTTGAAACTCCCTAACACGTTTTAGGCAATAGCCTTTCATGTAGTCGGTCTTCACTTTTTGCAGTCTGGAACTTTCGTACATCTGACATCGTTTTCAGCTACTTGTCACTGTCAGTGTCAGTATGGTACAGTGTCGTCTTCCTCTTTTTGACTTTTGTCTCCAGTTAAAGGTTCAACGGCTCTTTTTGGTTACAAACTCTGAGTTTGATATAACCTTAACAACACTTCTGACTTAGTTCCTTTTGTCTGCATTTGAATGTCTTGGCAAATATCTATTTTCTAAGGAATCGCGATCTTCTCAGTATTGCATCCTTCAGATAGATATATTCAGTGCCTTGGAACATTCAGGTTCATACTGAGCATTCAGTACCTTACTGAGTCTTCAGTAATTACTGTGCCTTCAGTATTCTTGATCTTCAATCTTCAGTCTTCAGTCTTGCGTCTTCAGAGTCTTCTGAGTCTTCAGGGTCTTCAGAGTCTTCCGAGTCTACTGACTGATACACTGAATCTTCATGCTGAGTCTTCAGTTCCTCGGTATCCTACTGAGTCTTCTGTATCTCAGTTTCACACTGAGTCTTCAGAACCTTCAGTTTCATACTGAAACTTCAGTTTCCTCAGAAACATACTGATTTCTTCAGAGTCTTCAGAACCTATCTTGAACTATATCCGCTGACTATACATTTTGTAGATAACATCCTGAATACTCTAAAACTGAATCCTGACTCAACTATCAAGATCATTCTGAACATGTCATACTCAGGGGTTTTGGGATCTAATCAAAATCATATATCTTTATTAAATTCATCTCCCAACATTTTTCCCCTTTTTGATGATGCCAAAACCTATCTTGTTACAAACATATAACCTATACTCAGGTTTCAGTTTATCCTATTACAAGATTGGTTGTTTCCCAACAATTTCTTAAATCAGAGAAACTCTTAACAATTTAAATCATTAAGCAATTTCTTCAGTAATGAATCTCTTTAAGTAGTTCATTACTAAATACTTAAACAATTTCCCCCATATTCAGACAATTTCTCCTTTATCAACATACAATCAGTTCAGAGACATTCATTCAGGCATATCAAAATAAAAGACATGTAAATAAGATAATGAGATAATATCTTTTGAGCATAATGATAAATCTTCATTGATGATTGGTATCCCATTACATATTACAATGAGTTTATCAACAAAATCAAAAAGACAAAAATTTAAAGATTACAGAATCTTCTGAGTCTTCAGTCTTCTGATTTGGCTCTTCAGTCTTCTGCTCTTCAGTTTGCTTCATTCTCAACTTCATCAGTGGGCACCTCCAGGTCGAACATTCCGAAAAATCTCTTCTTCAGCTCATTTCTTTCCTTGATGATGTCCGGACTGTTTCCTGTTAGACCCAACTGACCAGCATACTGAGCAATTTCTTGAGTAATGGCCTTCTCATTCACCAAGCCATTACCAAGTCTTGGAGGAGGATAAGAATATGGACCAGGGGCTATTATCTGTACCTCTCCTTCATCCGCAAGGTTAATCCAGCCCTATAGATACTTTGGATAGAAGGTTAGGAGATATTCAATGAATGCTTCATTCTGATCTGAGCTTTCCCCTCTCCATTCCCGAAGAACATCATAATTCAACCAGAAGGTTCTCTTGACTTCTTCCCACATATCGTTGAGTTTGATAGGCATCCATTTATCAACGTGGGGCCACTTTAGTGCTTTTGATGTCTCTTTCCTCTTGCTCGCAAACTTCCTGAATTCACTCCTTCGCTTCTGCTCTTCGTCTATCTTCTTTACGATCCGCGAGGCGCTCACCGAGACCGAGACCGGCCGGCGGTTTTCTTAGCTTGTTCTATTTGGAGTGTCTTCAGAGCATCTCTCGTGTTGAAGACTTTCTTCTGAGGTTGAGACTCAGATTCTTCCGTTTCTTCATCATCCAGAATCAGCTTTCTCTGGATTGGCTTAGAAGCCTTCCACGCGTTTGCTACGAGGTTGAACAACGCCCAAGACTTTCCTCTTCATAGGCAAACCGTCGGCGGCGGCTTGGCTTGTTCCAACCTTTGCTCTAACACTTCGGTTTCTCTCTTGCAACATCAAGCATGGTTTGCTCGAAAACTCGAGTGTAGATAGACTTCTCTACGAGCGAACTTCAACTTCTCAATGAGCTTCAATCTCTTAAGGCTTTGGCTAGATTATACATATCAACATCTTTCGAGCCTTCTTCTCCCAAAGTACGTGCCATGAACTTTCTCGAGGTCTTCACCTTCCTTTTCCCTTCTTGGCACCGTAATTTGGAAGAAGTCTGAGAGAATCTTTGTGTCCATGTGATATTGTTCTTTGCTCACACGACAAACTTCTCCTCGCTATCGATCTTGTTAGCCTTCCAAATCCTTAGATGGTTCTTGGCCACGAAAATTCTTGAGATAAATGGGCAACCGGCGGAGAGTGCTTCCTTGAACATCTCTATCATCTTGGTCATGAGCATTGAGCTCATTTCCTCAACAATGATTTAATCATCACTTCATTCCTCTCTTGCCAATTTCACCTCTAGAAATGCGGTTGACTCTCCATTGCTTCGATTCATTTCAAAGACTCAACTTCGATGACTCCCTCCTCCAAATTTTCATTCAACTTTTCTTCCATGGAGGTCATCTGAGAGGTCAGAGTGTTTTGTATTAGCACCAGCTCTGAAGAGTGACTAAGACTTTCCATCTGTTGAGCTTGATTGGCCAATGTTTCTTCCATCTGAGCAATCTTGATCATCATTGGCTCAACCTTCTCAAGTTTCTCCATCAAGGAGTGAGATCAATCTCGGGAACCTTCTCGCACCTTCTTCTGTCTTTGTTTGATCATCCCGAGCTTGACTTCATTAAAAGCTCCAGTCTCAATCGAGCCTCGATCTGTTTATCGAACAATTTAGAATTAAAGATAGAACTTTCAGTAACTTTGGCATAATTATTAATAGTGCCAAAAGGTACCTGAAGAGTGCTAACTTTAGTCTGAGGTTGACCAATTTTAGGTTGATAAGCAGCAGAAGTCTCCTTTTCCATCTGAGACTGATCCTCGGCATCTCCTGTTGGTCCCCATCTCCATCTTGAGATTTGTCTCCGCCGCTTGGGGCACCAACCCGATGCTTTTCTTTTCGGCTAACTTCCTCGAACCCGGCTCATCAAAATCGAAGTTTTTCATCCCGAGCTTTGTCCTTCGAACCACCGAGAAGTCGGTCGGAAAAAGTCATCCCTCTGGCAAAAATATCAAGCATCTCGGAAGAGTCGATTGAGGATGAACACAGTTGTCCTTAATCCCGAAGAAAATATCTTCGCCAGTCGGGGTATGAGCTTTGAGCTTCGGGGTAGCGGTCGAATGAACCGTTCCCCCTTGCTCCTCCACTTCGCCTTCTTCAACCTCGCCCTTCTTCCATCTCGGGCTCTACGGTTCGGTTAAACCTGGCTGAGGATCAAGAAGTAGATCACTCGAGAGCTCATCAAGAATATTCTGCTCTGAGTCTCGTGACCTCTGAAGGTTGTGCATTGAGTCCTCGATTTGCATCGAGTGGGTTAAGGGTCTGGTGACACTTCCCTCCAGTTGGTTACGAGTTGGCTCTTCTATTTGTCGAGCACCTTAACTTTTTCATAGGAATCTCACGAGGCTGAGTTCCTTTGAAAATTTCTGAGAAATTTTATCGAACTTAGAGATGTCTCAAGCACCTCGGAGAAGACACTCCTCGATCTGTTCTTGTGCCTTTGAGATAACTGAGCGAGAACTTGCAATGGCGAACTCGAGCGGTTTGGCCCTCGGGTTGAATCTCCTCGTAATCACTACCATCTTCATCGGTGAGAACCACCAATCTTCTGCGCTTTGGGGCAAGGTTCTTACCTTCATTATTTTTTTTACCTTGCTCCATCTTTGCCTCCAACAAAACCTTCCCCTGGTTTGTTGAGTCTCTTTTTCACCCCAGAATCGATGATTCTACCTTCTTTTCTCTCTCTTCCCCGATGGCCTCGCTTCTTTGCGAAGAATGGGTTTAAAAGAAAATTTTGGACTTAGGGAATGGGGTCGAATTGGCGAAGATATCCTCCTCCTCTCTCGCACATCTCCAAAATATAAGCAATTTTGGTGGCATGGTGGATCTTGCCTTTTATTGAGATCGCCCCGTCAACCTTCTTCAAAACTTTGGTCTCGCTTTCACTCACGGTCCCCGATCAAAAATTTCAGCCCGGTTGAAGTCGGTGGTGGGTGAGGCCTCTATCGCCGCCATCAATCCGAGCTTGGTCTTGATCGCTCAAAACTCCCCAAAAGACTCATGATGCTCTTGCTCACAATATCCATCAACACACGATATTGTGGCTTTAAGTGCTTCTTATGCAATGTCGCCTCAAATTTAACGAGATTCTCGGCAATCCTATCTAAGTACTCTGCTTCTCTCTACCCGACATATACATCGTAGGATCCTCTCCTCTATCACAGAGCTCAAAAACATCATTCATATTTTTTGGAACTATGTACAGATCCCTCTCAAAATCGATGTATTTGGATGACTGCTCTAAATGTGATACAGTAATCTTAGAATGCATACAACCCTCTTCATCTATCTTCAAGTTATAGATGAATTCGATTACCTCTTTCGCAAACTCCTGGTCTGGTAGGCTTGCAACTAGTTGGGTGAGTTTAGCCAGTCGAATCATATGCAGAGCCTCCTCTCTTGGCTTTGAGTTGGTTGTGCTTTCGAGTGAGACAACGAACTCGTACCATGGCTTGTTGGTTTCGGCTAATCTCTCAAACAAGGTTGGAGCCATTTTAGAGATTGATTGAAGAAATGAAGCTTTAGGGTTTGGGAATTTCTGGGCAAAGGGAATTTATTTGCAGAGGATTTGGGAACGAAGGGTTTGATAAAATTTTGGCTTGAATGGCTTATTAGGGTTTATATAGCTTTGAGATCGTGGGGAATCATGTTGGTTAGGTGAAAAACAACGGTTGAGATTAATCACTGATTAATCGGGTATACGAACCGACGATCTCCGAAAAGTAAGCCGCCAAAACATCCTCATTGGTCATTAATGTAACAGAGCATTAAATGACTGTTGACCTTCTTCGGAATTTAAAACGATCCCGCCCAAAAACATTCCTCAGGTGTTTTGTATTTATTGCAAATGATTACTGAGTTTCACTTAAGCAATAAATGAGTCGCATGAGTCATTACTTCTTCAGACTAATTTCCCTCTATCAGTCTTCTCGAAAATCCGACCTTGATAAAATGTCGAGATAATCTTGAGTACTAAAAGGGTTCAAGATATCTTTCTTGAGTCTTCGACCTTGAAGAAATCTGAGTTTCCCGAGACTCGATTCGAGATTTCCATTTTATCCTGAGTTTCTCAGAAGAATTCTGAGAAAACTTCATGCATCTGAAAATCTTCAATTTTTCAGATTTTACTCTATACACCTGGTTCTAACATCCCTAATTCAACTGAAAGTTCCTGAAATCTTGATTCCGCCAAAGGTTTAGTCAAGATATCAGCTCTTTGCTTATCAGTATGAATTTTCTCCATCCTTATGTCCTTCTTCTCGACATGATCTCTCGATGAAGTGATGTCGATATCCACATGCTTGCATCGGTGTGCAATACCGATTTTTGTGAAATAGCAATGGAACTATTATTGTCACAAAATATTGGTACTTCATTGGCTACAACTTTATAATCCCTTAATTGTTGTGCGAGCGAAAGAATCGAAACCACAGACTCCTGCGACCCATGTATTCAACCCGATGAGTACTTGTTGCTCTTGGTCTGCATTTCTTAGAAAACCAAGATATCGACTTACTTCCTAGAAATTGACAAGTTCTGAAGTGGACTTCTGTCAATTCTGCAACCTCCATAATCGAAGATCCGAGTAGCCCGGTTAATTCAAGGTTATCATCACCGGATACCATAATCCTCTATTCATCGAGCCTTTAAGATACTTTAAGATCTTTTTGCGCGACCTCCATGTGACTAGCCTTAGGATTAGCTTGGTATTTTGCACATATCCCAACAGCAAATGTTATATCCGGCCTACTTGCTGTGAGATAGAGCAATGATCCAATGATTCCTCTATAATCAGTATGACTCACTGATTTGCCATCAGAATCAGGATCCATCTTGTAGTTAGTATTCATAGGAATCCTAACTGTATTGCAATTCTGTACACCATATTTAGCAATCGGATCTCTGGTGTAGTTTGCCTGGTTGATGAATATTCCTTCCTTTGATTGTTTCACTTGAAGACCCATAAAGAAATTCATCTCTCCCATCATTGACATCTCAAACTTGCCTTTCATCAGTGTTGAAAACTTTTCACACAGTTGATGGTTTGGAGATCCAAAAATGATGTCATCAACATATATCTGAACTAGTAAGATATCTTCCCCATCCTCTATCCTGAATAGAGTTCTATCAACTGTCCCTTTGACAAAACCTTGGTCAGTAAGAAACTGAGAAAGAGTATCATACCATGCTCTGGGTGCTTGCTTAAGACCATACAAAGCTTTTCTGAGCCTGTAAACTTGGTCATTCTTCTGCTTTGAAACCGGAGGTTGTTCCACATAAACCTCTTCTTTAAGCACACCGCTCGAAAATGCACTTTTCACATCCATTTGATAGATCGTGAACTTCATGTGGGCAAAGATATGCAAGAAACAATCGATGGCTTCTAGTCTTGCAACAGTGCAAAGGTTTCATCATAATCCAAGCCTTCTTCTTGGGAATAACCTTGTGCAACTAGCCTTGCCTTTGTTTATTACAATGTTGTTGTTTTCATCTCTTTTATTCTTGAAAACCCACTTGGTTCCAATGACATTGTGCCTTTTCCGGTCTATCTACCACTCCCATACTTCATTCCTTGAGAATTGATTCACTTTCATCTTGCATAAAGCAAGAATCCAATGAGAATTTTGTCGAGCTTCACCAATCTCGAAGAGGTTCTTTCTTTGTTAGGAAGCGGAGAATAGTGCACTCTCACCATGGAACCTTCTTGTTTTAACACCTTCGCTTAGATCACCCACAATCGACTTGTAGGATGATTATCTAACCATTTCCTTCTTGATGTTCCCCTTCAAGAATATCCTCAACATTTGAAATGTTAGGTTCGATTAAATCAAGAAACTTCGGGAACAAATGTAAAAATGAAAAGGAATCATCTTCCTCGGGAAATTCTATTGAAACATTGTCGAGACATTTGTTCCCCCTTTGGTTGATAGATTCAGAATTTGCCTCACCGTGACCACATCTTCATTGGCATCACATACCGAGTCTCGAATCTGTTGTGCTCGGATTGGTCACCTTTGAGTGTTGGTTTTCCCGAGTCTCACCATCCTCGATTTCCATCCCCGAACTTTTTATCTGAGTCCGAGTCACTCCAATCATAAATAGTGATGACTTCTTCTTTTCGGAGTTCAATGGATGATTTATCTTTTTACATTTTGGGCTTAATCTGGTGATCCTCTTAGTCGGTTCATCTGCATCATGTTCTGTTTCTTACGAACACAAGTAGATTCATCAAAAACAACATGAGGTGTTTCTTCCACAATAAGAGTCCTACAGTTGTAAACTCTGAAAGCTTTACTGACTTCAGAATATCCTAAGAATATTCCTTCATCAGCTTTACTATCAAATGTTTTCAATCGATCTTTACCATTATTGTGTATGAAACACTTGCAACCAAACACACGAAAGAAAAAAAACAAGAGGCTTCCTTTTCATTCCAAAGCTCATTGGGTGTTTTCCCTTGACTCTTTTGTCGGCATGGATCTGCTTACGAGAGTAGCGTGCATGGTGTTGACGACTTCAACCCAAAACCTTTTAGGAATGTCGACCAAAGAATCATTGTCCTTGCAGCTTCTTTCAGAGTCCTGTTCCTTCTTTCAGCAACACCATTTTGTTGAGGAGTCCTTGCAGCTGATGTTTCATGTGAAATTCCATTCTCTGCACAATAATCAGATATGATATGATTTATAAACTCGGTTCCTTTGTCGATCGATTTTTGACCACACTCGATTTTTTCTCAATCTTGAGCCTTTTCAAGAACTCTGGCGGCTTTTATTCGAGTCTCTTTCTTACTGAGTAAGAATATGACCGAAGTATATCTTGAGTAGTCATCAACTACTACCAATGTGTATTTCCTGCCATTAGTGCTCACAGTGTTATAAGACCAAAAAGATCCATATCACGATGGCGAAGTATTCTTTTCGGAGAAACTTCTACTTTGCTTTTAAATGATGCTTTAACTTGTTTTCCTTTCTGGCACGCATCACAAATATGTTCCTTACTGAACACTTCATTAGGAAACCCTCTCACAAGAGCTAATCTTGCAAGCTTGTTCAGGGTTTTGAAATTTAGGTGATTCATTCTTTTATGCCATAACCAACTGGTATCTGTGGAACTTTTAGCAACTAAACATGTATCTTTAGGAGTTGAACTCCAATCGACCAGATACACATTCCCTTTTCTTGTACCGGTCAAGAATACTTTTACGTGATGTATCATCTTTCACAAAACATAAGTTCTTAGAAAACTCAACATTAAAACCTTTATCACAGAATTGGCTAATTGAAAGCAAGTTATGCTTCAATCCAGATACATATGAAACACCATGGATATGAACTGAGTACCATGGATATGAACTGAGTCGATTTCCGAAGTTCCATATCGTTCAGTCTGTCCCTTGGAGTTATCTCCAAAAGTGATCTGTGGGCCTCTTTGTTCAACATAATCACTGAGTATCTTCTTGTATCCTATCATATGTCTTGAACATCCAATGTCAAGATACCATATATCAGGAGCTTTTTCATCTCTGCTCATCAGTGCCATGTGATCTTTAGTCAGTTCAGTGCCCTTGTTTTCCTCCTGAAAAACAGATCAATTCTTAGGTACCCAATTTGTGTAGGGTCCTACAAGGTTAGATGTACCTTTCGGAATCCAAATCAGCCTGACAACTCTAATCACTTTAGAGTGGCTAATTTGTCTTCCATAAACATCAACATACACATCTACTACTCTAGATGCCTTAGCAGTTTTCTGTGTATGTCTGCTCGCTTTAGCATGAACATGTGTCTTTGAATTCTTCTTTGGTTCAGGCCTTCTGTTCATTTGCTTTGGCTTCTGTGCTACCGGTCTAAATCTTTGTTGAATCGGGTTCAGATAACCTTTACCCTTAAGCAAGTGGGGTTCGGGTTATGCATCTTGAAATCTGGGTCTTCGGCATAATTGAGGACTTGGTCTCTTCATTGAGAATGTCTCTGCTTGAGTGTTTCTCATCGAGGATTCCTCGATGGTTCGATGTGGAGCCTTTCAAGTTTGCATTCTTAGCCCGAGGCTTTGATGTACTTGCACGAAACTTTCAATCGATTTTCGGGTTTTCTAGCCTTCACCGAGGTTTGGGCTTTCTAACCCCGATCATTCGGTTTTCTTTTGAGACCATAGGTCCTTTTCCCTTGTCTACAACCTTGGGCATTACTTGATTTGAAGTGTAGGTGCCAATGGTTTTACAAAGATAGTCTTCTTGCTACTTGATGCGAAGATTTAGATGACCTTGTGAGGTTCCCCTCGAATAAATCCCAATCCAGTTTTTTATAGTCACAGATCTCTGGTAACTCAAATTTCATCTATTACATTAGATGCATTATTCAATAGAGTTAACTTTTCTGTGCACTATCCTCACATTCTGTAGAGTTTTATGTTTCTCGGAGAGGTCATTGAACTTCTGATTACGATTAATTTGAATTTCTTCAATGGATTTCTCTAGCTTTTTGATTAGGGACATTATCAACTTCTCTTTATCACGAGAGTTGTACTTTCGAGAACATCCAGTTCATCAAGAGCTCCCATTAATTGAGAAGTGATTTCAATATTGCTAGAGTCTTTCCATTTTAGATTTTCGACTTTTCGGTTCCTTATTCGCTCTTGAGTTCTATTTAGCGATCCTTGCAACAAAGATAGTCCTTCATCGTTCTCAAAAAGAATCCATCAAAGTCAAAATGATGCTTTTCGGTGGAACATGAAAACTCTTGTGCTAGTGTAGGAGCAACAACAGAGAAAGAAGAGTTTACCTCCTCAATGGCCATCGAGACGGATGTCATCACTTTCCTTTGTCGAGAATATCTCATCCAAGAGCTAGATCCTTCCTCGAGTGTTCTTCTTCTGCAACCATGGCCTTTTTGCTTGAGAACTTCTGGTCTCTTTTAGCTTGCCTTTCTCTTCTCTCCTTAGCACTCAAATCTGGACAATCATACTGGAAGTGACCTTTCTTCTGGCAATTATAACATCTGTTGGAATTATCATCCTGATCATTTTCTTCTTTGGACTTGGAGTCTTTCCTTTTGGATGAAGATCCTTCAGCTTTCAGGTCCTTCTTCTTCTCAGTTGATCTGTCCTCAGGTTTCTTCTGGTACCTGTGGTTCCTGTAATAGCTTTTGTATTTTCCAAATCTACTATTAAGTCTGTCAAACCTCCTTGCCATCAGTGCTAGCTTTTCCTCAAGCTCATCCTGATGTTTAGCATGGGGGTTCTCAGACTCTCTAGTTTACAGGTTTTATCTTTGGCTTTTAAAGCCACATTTTTACTCGATGAAGAATCATCTTTGCTGTCAGCCTTCTTGGATTTCTTATCAATTACAAATTCATAGGCTTTCAGCTCAGAGAAGACTTGTTGGTAAGGCATTGAATTAATATTCTTGGTGTTTTCAATCACCACTGCATGTATATCCCATTTATTAGAAAGACCTCTAAGAATTTTCAATGCAACTTCTCTCTGTGGATATTTCTTTCCAAGTGCATTTAGATCATTCATGATGCTAGTGAATCTGACTTCCAATTTGTCTATTGATTCACCATCATCCATTTCAAAACTATCAAACTTTCCAATTGCCAATCGAAAAGTTTGTTTTCTTTTATATGATCTGTGCCTTGGCACATTACAGCTAGTGTATCCCAAATCTCTTTAGCAGTATTACAGTGAGAGATCATTCCCATCACACCATCATCAATTGTAATGTATAGTGTGTCTTTTGCAATGTAGTCTAGATTGACTAACTTTATCTCCTCAGGAGTCAGTTGGTCATCAGACTTAGGAAATTCTCGCTTCTAGGATCAATTCTCTCATCTTCTGCTCCTCCTGGATTCACCACAAGAATTGGAATGGTCCTTGAGAGACCACTCTCCACATACGCTCATGTTTGGAATACGAGATGAGCTGCATTCTCGATCTCCAAAGATCATAGTTCTCCACTGAGAACATGGGAAGTTTTTTGGAAGACATTTTTATCTGATCTTTTGAAAAGAGAAAAAAATTCAAAGAAATAAGATCAGTTCAGATAGACCACAAGTATTTTTGAAAATAAAAACTTTGGTCAACACAAACAGTGGTCAAGTTGAACCACCGCTCCGATACCACTTGTTGGTCCCGGTGCAAAAGCGAGTCTTACACGTGTATGGGGGATACACGTGTTCGATGTTTTTAAAACTTTTTTCTTCGAGGTCGACTTTAGGTCGATAATCCTCAAGATTAGGTTACGAGAAGCACGAGATCGCTCCGAGTCAAAGTCTCATCGAGACAGTGATCCCGAAATTTTTTTTCGATACCTCGGATAATCCCAACCGAGTCCTGAGTGTCGAGAGATCCCGAGTTGCTTGGATCGATAACTAACTTCTTCAAATCCTCAAATGAGAGTTCGGTTTGGTAACTATCTGTTCTAGCTACTTTCGGTCGTCTTGAATGGTTGGCCCTTTAGTTTATACTCGTTTTAAGCTTTCTTTGAAAACCTTCCCTTTATGAAATAGTGATTGGGCTGTGATTCAATTACATGCAACCCAAAGGGATTGATTCCAACCGAATATCAATGAAAAGTATGCTTTCAAAATCAAGCCAATGCAACGATTAAGCCGAGATAAGGGAAAGCAATAAAGAACACGGCAATTATAGTGGTTCGAGACTCAAGCTCCTACATCCACTCTCTCTCGATCCTCGGAGAAATTCACTATCAACCGAGCTTTACGACTACCTCGCGTGGTTTACTTACTCAACTTCGGCCTGAGTTTTTTCGACTACTCCACGTGGTTTACTTACTCAACCCGACCTTGAGCTTTTCGACTACCTCATGGTTTACTTACTCAAACACAAACAAGCTTTCGGACTACCCACAGAGCTTACTAACTTCTCCTCTAGAGTTTTTACGACTACTCCGCGTAGTTTACTAACTCTTTACAACTCTTCTCACCAACAAACACACTCAAACTACCTTCTCCGAGGGTTTGGGGTTTCTCGGTTGGTTTCAACTAGGATGAGATATCCTTTACAATGAAGCACAATGCAAAGGGTTAGGATATCTCGACTAAGCTTTGATAATTCTTATCAAGCTAGGCTTAGTATAGTGAGCTCTCTTCAATGTAGAAGCACTTGGGAAATTCTAAGTTTTTCGAGTGCTTTAACTTTTGCAAGAATAAGTTTGAGCTCTTGAGTTGCGTATAAATTTCCCGTAACCTTACAATGTAGAGGGTCACTAGTATTTATAGGCATACACCAAGGTCACTCTTGAAAACTATCCGTTGGAGAGATAGCTTCGTGAGTTTCCTCTTATGGTGTGTGAGAAACGGCTATATTTAGGTTTTGAAACTCCCTAACACGTTTTAGGCAATAGCCTTTCATGTAGCCGGTCTTCACTTTTTGCTGTCTGGAACTTTCGTACATCTGACATCTTTTTCGGCTACTTATCCTTTGTCGATTCGATCGGTATAGTGCTGATGTCGTCTTCCTTTTTTTGACTTTTGTCTCGTTAAAAGGTAGACATCTTCAGCAGCTCTTTTTTGGTTACAAACTCGAGTTTGATATAACCTTAACAACACTTGACTTAGTTCCTTTTATGCGCATTTGAATGTCTTGGCAAATATCTATTTTCTAAGGAATCGCGGTCTTCTCGATGTTGCATCCTTGAGATAGATATATTGATGCCTTGGAACATTCGAGTTCATCTTGAGCATTCGATACCTTCTTGAGTCTTGATAATTCTTGTGCCTTGTATTCTTGATCTTCAATCTTGATCTTGATCTTGCGTCTTGAGTCTTCGAGTCTTGAAGTCTTGAGTCTCTTGGTGATACTGAATCTTCATCTTTGAGTCTTGATTCCTCGGTATCCTCTTGAGTCTTGATATCTCGATTTCTGCTGAGTCTTGAGAACCTTGATTTCATCTTTGAAACTTCGGTTCCTCGAAAACATACTGATTTCTTCAGAGTCTTCAGAACCTATCTTGAACTATATCCGCTGACTATACATTTTGCAGATAACATCCTGAATACTCTAAAACTGAATCCTGACTCAACTATCAAGATCATTCTGAACATGTCATACTCAGGGGTTTTGGGATCTAATCAAAATCATATATCTTTATTAAATTCATCTCCCAACAAGTTTGTAATTTAAAAAAAAAATATTAAGAAAAAAGTCGAACAGTCTCTAGTTCCAGGCTAGGAGGCATAGACGCTAGACGGTTAATAACTACTCGACTTCTGCACCTTAATTTTTTTACAACACATTAAAATATGTGGTATAATATAATATAATAAAGTACTATTGGGCATTACCTGCTGGGTAGCAGTGTGCGGGTGTGTGTGATCCAATGGTGGAGATGGTGCCTGACACCCTCTGTCTGTTGGGAATCCCAAATTAGTTGTTGCAGAGAAATATTGAACCACAATGAACTACTCCCACTAGAAATTGTTATATTTGCTTAAATCTTTGAATGTGCCGACCGGAGAAATATATCTTTGAATTTGCCGACCGGAGTGAATGTGACAAAGTCTATAACCGTCAACCCTGGAACTTTAGAGGATCGGTGTTGCTTCTATCAATGATGAAAGCCGATGAACGTCCCTCTGACATTGTGCTAACGGCGGTCCCATTTTGGATACAAGTTCACGGCCTCCAAATCAGGGCCATGACGAGAGGAGCGGCCGGGGATCTCACAAGTCTCTTGGGTGAAATTCTGGATATCAAGAGCGATTACGATGGTGTTGCACTTGGCGAGTGTGTTCGGGTTCGCACTATGATTGATATACGGAAGCCCCTTCACCGAAGGGGCGACGATCAATATCGAGGAATCATTGTGCTGGGTCATATTCCGTAACGAGAAACTGTCTGACTTCTGCTACTTCTGCAGCCGGCTTAATCACCATGAAAAGGACTGTGAGTTCGTGATGCCGGATGGTAAAAAACACTTTGGACCATGGATGAGGGCAAATGGTCAACACTCGGTTTCTATCGAATTAATCATAGCTGAACTCGAGAAACTGAATGCCAGGAAACCTTCACTCCAACTCATCCAATCTCCCATCACTCCGACTCTCTCGAACCAAGCCAACTCCCCTGCTTCACTCCCCGAATGGTCGATCAACAAAGTGAAAGGCCAATCCTCAGCCCCCACACTGCAATCTGACCCGAAGGACAAAGGCTCGGCCAAGAAGAAATCCTGGACAATTTCCCCCAGTTCTTGTGCTCCCGATTGGAAACGTCTCATACCAAAACATAATCCACAACCTACTGTGAGTGAGATCATCTTCCGCCGACAGGAAAGAAAGGATACGAGGTCCCCCCACTCACGCTGGTCCGAATCGATGGCAATGGACTTAGCCTCTGATTTTGAAAAGCCCGAGCTCAATCTAGACGACTCCGCAACTCCACCACTCTATCTACCGGCTCCCACCTCTTCCCTGAATTGGCTAAACAATCCAAATTGAGCCCTCTCCCTATCAACTGCTGAAGTAGAACTCATGCCCACTAACAAACTTTTTGATATGTTTACAGGTTTCAATGATGTCCCATTCACCTTTGAGTCTCCACCGATCAATAAGGTGGACCTTCCGGAGAAGGCAAAGAAAGGAAAAGACAAGATGAAACTTACCTCTCAATCTGATGCCTCCACCAGGACTATCCACAACCCAAAACTTGGCTCCAAAAGAGCGTCCAAACAAGAACTCTCTCAGTCCCGTATCAAGAAGCAAAAACATGAAGACACTTCGACTTTGGCTCCTGACCAGATCACCGGTGATGTTATGGCGGACATTGACTCGGCTCAACCCCGCCATCAGTCATGAGTCTCATCTGTTGGAATGCTCGCGGCCTCAGGGGACAACGAGCATTCAAGAATTTCAAGCAACTCATCCTTGACAAATCCCCCGACCTGGTTTTTATTTCAGAATCTAAAATGTTAAAGCCGGTTGTTTTAAAATTTTGTTCCACCCTCAATTTCTATGGGAGATTTTGTGTTGAACCTATTGGCAAGAGTGGCGGTCTTGCTCTTTTTTGGAATGAAAGTTTGGATGTTTTTGTTTTGTCATTTTCGCATGGTCATATTGATTGTTCGATTACCCTTAATCACAAAAAATGGGACTTTACCAATTTCTATGGTAATCCTAATTCTAATCTTAGATATCTCTCTTGGGAGCTACTTGATAAAATTGCTAAAACTCACCCAATACTATGGATAGCTGGATTGTGGGCGGGGATTTCAACGAGATTCGTTTTGAAAAAGAAAAATAAGGAGGCAATAAAATATTGTTCAGTTCTATGAATGCCTTTCATACAAATTTATAACTTAACGACCTTCACGATGTTCAAACCACTGGCTCGAAATTTACTTGGAATAACATGAGATCGGGAATGTTTAATATTCTGGCTCTGCTAGACCGCTATACGGCTAACAAGGCTCTCTACCTTTCCGGACGCTCTGTCCGTGAACCTTGAGTTTTATGGATCGGACCGCCGACCAATCCTCCTTAAGCTCGATCATAATAGTCATCAGATGCCTCTTCCTAATTCTGTAAGTTTTAAATTTGAACACAAATGAATATGGGAAGAGGAATACAAGGATATTGTTTTAAATACTTGGAACAAATCAACTCATATGAATGGATTGGGGAATAGACTAAAAGATATGGCCAACTACTTTAACCATTGGTCAAGGGTCTCCCTGGGCAACCTGGGAAGACAAATAAAACTCACTAGAGCTTCACTCGATAAGCTTCTTAATGCTGAGGATGATCAATTTGATCTTTAAAAAGTCCGGTCAATACAAGCCAAGTTGGAAAAATTGTTTTTCCAAGAAGAAACTCATTGGAGGCAACGATCCAGAGTCAACTAGCTCAACTCTGGGAACAAGAATACTTCCCTTTTTCATAAAACCGCCTCTGATCGTAAATGGAAGAACTCCATTAAGTTGCTCTTTGATGACGAGAGAGTTTCCCTAACAGACTAGAAGGATATCGAGATAACAATTGAGGCTTACTATCAGACGCTTTTCTGCTCCCAGAACCCCTCAATTGATGATATTGAAAAGATTACTAACTACATACATCCGTCGGTTACTGAAGAAATGAAGGAATTTCTAACTAAACCTTTCACTGGGGAGGAAGTTAGAAAAGCTTTGTTCGATTTAAACCCCGCCAAAGCTTCGGGCCCAGATGGCTTTATGACTCTCTTTTTATAGAACTCCTAGACAACTATTGGTGGAGATGTGACGCGAGACTGCCTACGAATCTTAAATGGACTCCAGGGACTGAGGGATCATAACCCTACCAATATCACCTTAATTCCCAAAATAAAAAACCCCAGAACTCTAAAAGATTTTAGACTGATCAGTCTTTGCAATGTCTCCTATAAGATAGTTGCCAGAGCAATTACGAATTGGTTTCGAAAGGTTCTTGGGACCCTTATCGACCCCAATCAAAGTGTCTTTATCCCTAGGAGGCTAATTACAGATAATATTATTCTGGGGTACAAATGCATGCATTGGCTCAGAAACAACAGAAACAAACAAGAGTTCGCGTCTCTTAAATTGGATATGAGCAAGGCTTACGATAGAGTGGAATGGACCTACCTGGAGAAAGTTCTACTTCGCATGGGATTTAATCTCAAATGGGTCAACTTGATTATGGAATGTGTGACAACCCCTTCATATGCCTTCAAAGTTTGTTGGGATTATACTGGAAAGTATGCTTTTACTTTGTATAATCAAACTGAATTTCGGTCTTATTTACTGAAGTAAATTGTTTATCACCGATGCTTTAAATATCATCGAATGTTACATATATTTACTGCATAATTGTTCAATAAATAGTACGTGTTACAATGTAGTTAATTTAGTGATACCAGATCACAGAAAATTAAATTAACAGTCCCTTGTAACCAAAAGTACATCATTCACGACTTAGATGGAAATGAACAATCCATCGTCAAAGGTTGAAGTGTAAGGCTCAGATTGGCTTGTCTTGACCAAGAGATTACACTAGTGCATGTTTAGTGCACTGAAGAGGACCTACAGGAGGACAAATTCTTCAGAACTGAACTAGGAAGAATTATACCTCAGTGGTTCGTTATTTCTTAATCTTCGTCCCTTAAATAGGATTGCGTGTGGTTAGTAATTATTACTTTGACTTATTACAGGTAGAGAATCAACGAGATTCAATACTTTATATCTTGGACAATATTATTGGTCACATGCGATTGCTAAGATTTAATACGGAGAATCGTGTGCAAGTACGCTTGTTCGATTTGTCCCCTTGGGAGGTTCATAAGTTTAATCATACCAAATCTTGCAAGTGGAACTAGTTTCCGGTATGGATAATAATGTTGAACCGTTCCTTTATCAAGGATAAAAGATATTAATTAATGGAAAGCTATTTCAGTGGCTTGAATTAATTAATGGGCTAGATAATCTTAAACACGGGAAATAATAACCGGGAGACATATTGACTGTAATATGGGTTAAGATGGATAGTGCAATATTAATTATGTAGTGGGATTAATTAATATTTATGGGCTTGAATAATATTGTGGCTCAATATTGATAATTCAAGATCCATTGGAAGGTCCAATCTTAATTCTCCTAAAGGCCCCTCAAGTAGCCCAACATAAAGTCCAATAACTGAAAAAGGTGTTTAAAAATAAAATAAATTTTGTTGCCTATTTTTCCAATTTTTTCGAAAATAGTAAATAAAAGAGGGAGAAAGATTTTCTTTGAATTTTGTTATGGAATGAAGATAAGTATTCTTGGAATACAAGATTATCTCATTAAATTCAAGAAATCTCCCACTTGGTTATTTACTATGAAATTTTCGAAAATTTTGAATAATTAAGGGAGAGAAAGATTTTCTTGATTTTCTTGAAAAGATATTATGGAAGATATATATGTATTCTTGCAATACAAGTATATCTCATAAATTCAAGAAGATCCAAATCTTGGTTTCTTTTTCCTTAAAATTTCAAAATATCCCATAACAAGAGGAGTTGGGATTTTTGTGGAATATTTTAATTATGGAGAAAAGAATATATGCGATATATTCAAGATTTCTTGGAGATCAAGAAAAAGATCTCGAGTTCTTTTCAGACACTTCAGAATGTTTTTAACTGTCGTCCAATGCGCTTTCCCTAGGTTACTTTGATATCATGCTACCATACCTACGGCAAAGCAGATATCCGGTCTCGTACACAGCAATGCATACATAAGGTTTCCGACAGCCGAAGCACAATGAATACCTTTCATGTCATCTATCTCCTTTTCGTCTTAGGGAACATTTTCTTGGATAGATGGATTCAAAGTCTGAAAAGGCACGAATCCTTTCTTGGAATCTTGCATCTGTCAATCATTTCAAGACAGTTGTCTATGTATGAAACTTGCGATAACCGACCATCCTTTTCTTGTGATCTTGATCCCAAGGATGTGTCCGGCTTCCCTAAGTCTTTCATATCAAACTGTTTTGAAAACCATGCCCTTACGTCTGATCGCACCTTCACATCGTTCCCGATGATCACAATGTCATCTACGTATAGTACTAAGAATACCAATGCAGTTCCGACACGCTTTTTATACACACAATTTTCAAACTTGTTTTGATCAAACCCATAAGACTTTATAACATGATCAAAACATTGGTTCCAAGCTCTGGATGCCTGTTTGAATCCGTAAATGGACCTCTTGAGCTTACAAACTAGGTGTTCTTGGCCTGTTTCAATGAAACCTTGGGTTTGTTGCATATAGATATCTTAATCAAGACTTTCGTTAAGGAAAACTGTCTTGACATCTATTTGCCAGATTTCAAAGTCGAAATGCGCAGCAATCGATAAGAGAATACGGATGGACTTAAGCATGGCTACGGGCGAAAAAGTTTCCTCATAATCGATCCTTCTTTTCTCGAGTATAACCTTTAGCCACTAGTCTTGCTTTAAAGGTTTCAACCTTCCCGTCCGGTCCTCTTTTTTCCTCTTATATACCCACTTGCATCCAATGGATTTGACCCCATTAAGTGGTTCGACTAGCTCCCCACACTCTATTATGAAACATAGAACCCATTTAAACTTTCATTCTTTGTTTTTGCCAAGAACCCGCATCCTTATCTTGGAATGCCTCGTCATATGTCCATGGGTCTGATTCGTCTTGTCCAGGAATCAAGTCCGAGGACTCTCCTATTCCCATGAATCTCTTGGGCTGTCTAACAACCCTCCCACTATGACGAGGCTCGGTTGTGAAAAACTTATCGATTGGTATATCATCTAAATCAAATTGCCTTTGAGGTTTACCTTCTAAGCTCATTTAAGGTAATCTCATACGGGTTTTCTTTGGTTCATATAGTCTTCTTCCAAAAATCTAAAGTGGGTGTTGATGACCACCTTTTGATCTTGGGGACTATAGAACATACACCCTTTGTTTCCTGGGTATCCTACAAAATAACTTTTAATTATGATCGAGGATCCAATTTACGAACTTCCTTGTCTAACACGTGGGCGGACACCCCCAAATTCTCATGTGTCTCATACTAGGCTTCATGCGCCCGTCCACAATTCTTTGGGAGTTTTGGGAACCGATTTGGATAGCACCAAGTTCGAAATGTAAGTCATTTATACCAAGGTATGACCCCGAATGACTCGGGAAGATCCGCATAACTCATCATTGATCTAACCATTTCCAAAAGAATTATGTTTCTTTGCTCTGCAACCCCGCTTTTGGTGAGGGTTAGAGTGCGATGAGTCGGGATACAATCCTTCATCGATAAGCGGTTCAAAAACTCATCGGGCTGAGGTATTCGCCTCCACGATCGGATCGTAGAGACTTGATCGTTTTTCCTATGATTCTCTGTTTGAGCCTTAAATTCTTAGAATTTTCAAAGGTCTCATATTCATGCTTCATAAGGAAAATGTACCTTGGGTAATCATCAATAAAATTACTCATAACCTCCTCTTGCTTTGGTTGACATTTGACTACATACATCTATGTGAATCGATCTCTAACACTTCTTTAGCCCCATTCCCTTGACTCCAAATGCCATCTTGGTCATATTACCCTCCAAACATGATTCGCGGGTTGGAATTTGTTCAACTTGGAGACGCCTCCAAAGAACCATCTTTCACCAACCTTTGGATCCTCTTTGGATTTATATGACCTAAACTTAGATGCCAAAGAAAGTGTCTCGTTCACGCCCCGATGAACATTTACTTTTCTAAACAATTGATGTGTTATAGGATATATTTCGTGAGTGGTGTGCACAGTTAATTTGCATAGAGATCATTCAACAACGTTCCATGATTGATAAATTTATCAACAAGAAAAATGGTAACAACTTTATTAAAAAGTAACCGAATATCCATCATAAAAGTTTAGAAACTGAAAAGCGAATTCTTTCTAAAAATTCGAACGTAAAGAATATCTCAAAATTAAAACACTTTGTCTTCAAAAGACGGTGCACACTTCCCCATTTGCTTCACCGCCACTCTCGTAGCATCGCCCAGTGTGATGAGGACCTCACTCCCACTAAGTTGCCGGGTCCGCTTGAACCCCAGTAATGTGAAACAAACATGATTAGTGGATCCACCACCCACAAAATGGGAGACATATGCCGCTAAACAAGTTTCAAACAACTAGTGCGTGAGAATTACCTTACTTTCCATCCCTTTTGGAGTGCAGAACAGTGACCTCAATGTCATTTCTCACCGGTTGAAGCACTTCCCTTAGTGGCTTGTTCACTCCACCACCCTTCTTCACCTTATCTTTGCCATTGGCAACACTTGAGTTCACTTGCTTGTGGCCTTTGTTCCTTTTCTTGTTCTTACCACCCCTTGGTCTAGAAGAAGAAGAAGGTCTGTTTGCCACCAAGGCTTGGCACTTCGCCTGATCGCCCTCTGCCGAGACTAAAGCTTGCAACAGATCGGGCATCGAGAACTTCGATTATTCATCCGGTAGTTCAACCCGAATTGTTCAAAGCTTTTTAAGGCAGAGAATGGAGCACGAAAATCGATTTGGGTCTCGATATCGTATTCAATTGCCAAGTACCTCAAGTTTATTAAGGTGAGCCATCATCCGAGAACGTGCTCCCTTCTGGCGTTCCCTCCACCATTTTCATAGAGAGCAAGTCCCTCATGGTGATCCGACGAGCCACACGGTTACGATGTTGAAACATCGATTTAAGACTAGTCATGATTTCCGCAATGGTCTCAACGTTACGGTCTTTGGTGTTGCAACACATCTGACATAGAAGCCAAGATGGTACACTTTGCCATTTCGTTAGACCGCTCCCAGTCAGCATACTCTTTCTTAACCATTTTAGTGGACTCATCTGATGGTTTATCCGGTTTAGGTGTGGTCAGAACCCAGTTATGGCTTTGTGCAGTGAGGACAATAGTGAGTTTTCGATTCCAATCAACAAAATTTTCTCCATGGAGCAAATTGTCTTTTCGATTATATTGAACAATTGGATTAAAAGGTTGCGACATGATGAACCGAATAAATAATAATATGCATAAGCACAAATATATCACAAGGTTCGATCACATCGTCATATTAAAATCTCAAAAAAAAAATATGAACATGCATCAGCCAACATCTCAAAACAGTTTAAATAAGCCACGTGGGGTGGGTCATTATTTAAACACATTCAAGCAGGTTACAAACAAGAACAGTTACAAACCTTTAATATCCAGATTAATAGTTGGCTCCCACTTGACCAATATAGAATTGACAGGGACTTGGGAAGTATATGCATATCAATTTTATACCTAAGTAATAACCATGATTAAATACAGATTACTATTTCGCTTTGATCGAGCCTCGTGGGGAGGGTCATCATCGTCGCCACTAGTAATAACCCACAATCATCCGCTTGGAATTCATTCATGTGAAACCTATCTTTTACCCGTCCCGTAGGGAATTTATCCAAAAGAATTCACAAATAAATAAATCATGGAGGTCAAAATTAATTCAATTTTATTATCCTAATAAAATTGTCAATTAATTATTTAAACATACTTAGTAATTTTGAAGGTGAGATTTTTCCATTTGGCAACCCTCATGCAAACACATTTAAAAAAATTAAATAAAGCATAAGAAAACACAAATAAATCAAGCAAAAACAAAAAAAATAAACATATTGGGCACAAATTATCCAATTGTCATGGTTTGATTTTTCTTGGCTTGATCTTGAAGAAAACACGCCTCAAATTTCTCCCACTCGTTCGTCTCGAAAAAAATACTTAGTCTCGAACGCCACGCCATGGCGACTCGCGGCCAGGATGCACGCCAAGATCCGGCCAGCCACTTGGCCTAGGGCGACCTCGACGCCTCGGTAGGTGTCGGCATATCTTGGACGCGGCAGCAGATCATCCATGTGCCGCCTCGCCTCCGCCTCCGCCCCGAACCTCGGCCCGATCCAGATCCGTCGCCTTGGCGTCCGCGTCATCCGCCCGTCATTTCGGCAGGAGGCGCGACGATACAGCGTCGCGCTTAGTGCCGCCCGTGAGCGTGGCCACTCGCTCTCTGCGTTCGGCCGCCCGCCTCGCTCTGCGCCCATGCGTGCCAGTAGCCAATACAGGCCGCCGCCTTTGGTTCGATTTCGTCCTTTAATTCTTTTTCTCTTTTGTTCCCGATCCGGTTACAATTTATTTACAAAAAAAAAATAAACCTAGATCTAGACTAGTCTATTACATTTTATCAAATCAAACAAATCCTAGTCTACTTTCGTGGATTTTCTCACGAGGTAAAACAAATCCGAATCGAATCGAATTAAAAATCCACGCTTTATATGCATGCATAAATAAACACATTAAAATCCATGACAATTGGATACCGCAAAAACATCTAACAATTCTACTATCGAATTTCAAATTTAATGTCCGCGAATTAAATTACAATTTAAAAAATTGAGTCAAAACCGTGGCTCGATACGGTTTGTTGGGGAATGATGTGCATGAGATCTATTCGGGTGAATATTTAAATACAAATTTAATTCATTAATTATTACTAGCATGAATTAATCCTATATTAATTCAAATAATAATTGCAACAACATATCATGCATATAAAAAGCCACGTAAAACCTACGATCGCGGAATCTACGGGTTTACGTGAACGCATACCCTCTCGGGATGGCAAAGACTTGGGTCGGACGGACTAACCAAAAGGACTTCCCAAGTATTCCCTTAGCCCTTGCTCAACTATCCGGTGGAAGGACACTCGTCGAACAATTAACAAAAGGAAAAAATAAACTTTGTTGCACCACCGTTGTGGATTTGCTAATATTTTCAGCACATGGAATTGTACTTGGGAATGAACTAATCATCCCCTATTTATAGGAGAGGGGTGGTCAAAAATTTTAGTAGAAAATCAATGTGGGAAAAGACTTTTCTTGGTCACCAAGAAATCTTGAATATATCTCCTATATTCTTTTTCCCATAATTAAAATATTCCACAAAAAATCTCACCTCCTCATATATGGATATTTTTGAAAATTTAGTGTGTGCAAGAATCCAAGATTTGGATCTTCTTGAATTTATGAGATATTCTTGTATTTCAAGAAATACATATCTTCCATAATATCTTTTCAAGAAAATCTTTCTTGCCCACTATATTTTCAAAATTTCGAAATTCTCTTATGAAATAACCAAGTGGGAGATTTCTTGAATTTAATGAGATAATCTTGTATTCCAAGAATACATATCTTCATTCCATAACAAAATTCAAAGAAAAACTTTCTCCCTCTTTAATCCATAATTTTCGAAAAATAGAGGAAAAATTAAGCAACAATATTTATTTTATTTTAATCACCTTTTCAGTTAATGGACTATTTGTTGGGCTACTCAGGGGGCCTTTAGGAGAATTAAGATTGGACCTTCTAATGGACCTTGAATATCTAATATTGAGCCACAATATAATTCAAGCCCATAAATATTAATTAATCCCACTACATAATTAATATTGCACTATCCATCTTAACCCATATTACAGTCAATATGGCTCCCGATCATTATTTCCCGTGTTTAAGATTATCTAGCCCATTAATTAATTCAAGCCACTGAAATAGCTTTCCGTTAATTAATATCTTTTGTCCTTGGTCAAGGAACGGTTCAATATTATTATCCATACCGGAAACTAATTTCACTTGCAAGATTTGGTGTGATAAATCTTATGAACTTCCCAAGGGGGCAAATCAAACAAGCGTGCTTTTTAACACGATTCTTCAGATTAAATCTTAGCAATCACATGTGACCAATAATATTGCCCAAGATAAAAAGTATTGAATCTCTCTCGATTAAGCTACCCATGATAAGTAAAAAGCAATAGTTACCAATCCCACGTGATCCTATTTAAGGGACGAAGGTTAAGTAACAACGAACCAATCGAGGTCAAATTCTTCCTTGTTCGATTCAAGAATTTATCCTCCTCAGAGGTCCTATTCAGCTCATCACTCATGCACTAGTATAATCTCTTGGTCAAGACAAACCAATCTGAGCCTTACACCTCAACCTTTCGTGATGGGTTGTTCATTTCCATCTAGGTCGTGAATGGCGTACTTTTAAGTTACAAGGGATTGTTAATTTAATCTTCGTGATCTGGTATCACTAAATTAACTACAATGTAACATGTACGAATTATTGAACAGTTATGCGAAAGAAATATATGTAACATTCAATCATATTTAAAGCATCGATGATAAACAATTTATTTCAAAGAAATAAGTCCGAAAATTCAGTTTCGATTATACAAAGTAAAGAGCATACTTTTCAGTATAATCCCAACACTTAATGGGGTCAAACCCATTGGTTGCAAGTGGATATACAAGAGAAAAAGAGGACCGGGCGGGAAGGTGGAAACCTTAAAGGCAAGGCTTGTGGCGAAAGGTTATACTCAGAAACAAGGGATCGACTATGAGGAAACCTTTTCACCCAGAGCAATGCTCAAGTCCATCCGAATTCTCTTGTCGATTCTTCACAAGATCTCGATTTTGAAATCGGCAAATGGATGTCAAGATGCTTTCCTTAACGGAAGTCTTGATGAAGAAATCTATATCTGACAACCCCAAGGCTTCATTGAAAAAGTCAAGAACACCTAGTTTGTAAGCTCATGAAAATCCATTTACGGACTCAAACAAGCATCCGAGCTTGGAACCAATGTTTTGATCATGTTATAAAGTCTTATGGGTTTGATCAAAATGAGTTCGAAAGTTGTGTGTACAAAAAGCGTGTCGAATCGCATTGATATTCTTAGTACTATCGTGAGAGATATTCTCGCTCATCGGGAATGATGTAAAGGTGTTATCGGCGTAAAGGGTATGGCTTTCAAAACAGTTTTGATATGAAGGACTTAGGGGAAGCGGGCACATCCTTGGGATCAAGATCACTTTCGAGATCGCAAGAAAATGATGATAGGCTTATAGCAAGCTTCATACATGTAGACACCGCCTTGAAACGATTCAAAGATCTTGAGATTCCAAGAAAGGCCGTACCTTTCGGGCATGGAATCCATCTATCGAAGAAATGTGCCCTAAGACACAAAAAGGAGATAGATGACATGAAAGGCATTCCTTATGCTTGGTACTTTTGCCGGAAGCCTTATGTATGCAATGTTGTGCATTTAGACCGGATATCTGCTTTGCCGTTGGCATGGTGGCAAGATATCAAAGTAACCCGGGAAAGAACATTAGACAGCGTTAAAAATATTACGAAAGTATCTGAAAAGAACTCGAGATAGAATGTTGGTTTATCGGTCGGATAGTCTAATCCCCATCGGCTACGGACTTCGGATTTCCAATCGGACTTAGATTCGGAAAATCTACCTCCGGTAGTGTGTTTTGCATGGGGAGGAGCCATGACATGGAGAAGCGTTAAGCGAAATGCATCGCAGATTCTACCATGGAAGCCCGAATATGTATGCTAACGAGGAGGGTAGCGAAAGAAGCGGTTTGGCTCAAGAACTTCCTAGTGGACTTGGATGTAGTTCCAAATTTGCCCAGCACAATCACTGTTTATTGTGACAATGTCGGAGCAGTTGCAAATTCAAGGGAACCAAGAGCCCACAAGCCCAGCAAACACATTGAAATGAAATATCATCTTATACGAGAAATCGTTAAGAGAGGAGATATAGAGGTGGCAAAGATCGCGTCAGAAGACAACCTAGCAGATCCATTCACAAAGGGTCTGCCTCAGAATACATTCGAGACATTTGGAAGGAATGGGTGTCAAGACCGTTGCAAATCTGCTTTGAGTATAAGTGGGAGACATTATTAGGTTCGTGTAGGTGACATTATATGTCACGTATTAGGAACTACACGAGACATGATGTAGTATATTTAAAAGTAGACTTTGAGTATAAGTGGGAGATTGTTGGGATTATACTGGAAAATATGCTTTTACTTTGTATAATCAAACTGAATTTTGGTCTTATTTACTGAAATAAATTGTTTATCACTGATGCTTTAAATATCATCGAATGTTACATATATTTCTTTGCATAATCGTTCAATAAATAATACGTGTTACATTGTAGTTAATTTAGTGATACCAGATCACAGAAGATTAAATTAACAGTCCCTTGTAACCAAAAGTACATCATTCACGACCTAGATGGAAATGAACAATCCATCGTCAAAGGTTGAAGTGTAAGGCTCAGATTGGCTTGTCTTGACCAAGAGATTACACTAGTGCATGTTTAGTGCACTGAAGAGGACCTACAGGAGGACAAATTCTTCGAAATCGAACTAGGAAGAATTAGACCTCGATGGTTCGTTATTTCTTAATCTTAGCCCCTTAAATAGGATCGCGTGTGGTTAGTAATTATTGCTTTGACTTATTACGGGTTGGTCACATCGATTGCTAAGATTTAATACGGAGAATCGTGGTGCAATCACGCTTGTTCGATTTGCCCCTTGGGAGGTTCATAAGTTTTATCATACCAAATCTTGCAAGTGGAACTAGTTTCCGGTATGGATAATAATGTTGAATCGTTCCTTTACGAAGGATAAAAGATATTAATTAATGGAAAGCTATTTCAGTGGCTTGAATTAATTAATGGGCTAGATAATCTTAAACACGAGAAATAATAACCGGAGCCATATTGACTGTAATATGGGTAAAGATGGATAGTGCAATATTAATTATGTAGTGGGATTAATTCATATTTATGGGCTTGAATAATATTGTGGCTCAATATTGATAATTCAAGATCCATTGGAAGGTCCAATCTTAATTCTCCTAAAGGCCCCTCAAGTAGCACAACATAAAGTCCAATAACTGAAAAAGGTGTTTAAAAATAAAATAAATTTTGTTGCCTATTTTTCCTATTTTTTCGAAAATAGTAAATAAAAGAGGGAGAAAGATTTTCTTTGAATTTTGTTATGGAATGAAGATAAGTATTCTTGGAATACAAGATTATCTCATTAAATTCAGGAAATCTCCCACTTGGTTATTTACTATGAAATTTTCGAAAATTTTGAATAATTAAGGGAGAGAAAGATTTTCTTGATTTTCTTGAAAATATATTATGGAAGATATATATGTATTCTTGCAATACAAGTATATCTCATAAATTCAAGAAGATCCAAATCTTGGTTTCTTTTTCCTTAAAATTTCGAAATATCCCATAACAAGAGGAGTTGGGATTTTTGTGGAATATTTTAATTATGGAGAAAAGAATATATGAGATATATTCAAGATTTATTGGAGATCAAGAAAAAGATTTTCCCACATTATTTTTCACCAAAAATTCGACCAATCCCTCATCTATAAATAGGGGATGATTCTTTCATCCCCAAGTACAATTCCATGTGCTGGAAAATTAGTAAATCCACAAAGGTGGTGCAACAAATTTTTATTTTCCCTTTGTTAATTGTTCATGAGCTTCCTTCCACGGATTGACGAGCAAGGACTAGGGAATACTTGGGAAGGCTTTTTGGTTTGTTTTTATCGACGAGACCATTGCCACTCCAAGAGGTTAGTTCACGTAAACCCGTAGTAATTCTGCATGCGTAGGATTTATGTGAACTGTTTATATTCATGATTTGTTGTTGAATTATTATTTGAATTAATATAGGATTAATTCATGCTAGTAATAATTGATAGAATTAAATTTGTACTTAAATATTCATCCAGAATAGATCCGTGCAATTAATTCCCCAACAAAGTCAACAACAACATTGCTGGAAAGGTAGTCCCTACCAGGGGGCTCCGTCAAGGAGATCCTCTCTCTCCTTACCTTTTTGTGATAGTCGCTCAGGGACTATCATCGATAATCAACGCCCAAGCTGATATGGGAAGGATCAACGGTATCAAAATTGCCAGGGGAAGCCCCATGATCACCCACCTCTTCTTCGCGGATGATAGCCTTATCTTTTTTAAGACTAGTAAGGAAGATGTACTAAACATTAAAAACTGCCTCCAAGATTATGAAAAAAGCCTCAAAGGTCAATTGATCAATTTTGACAAATCGACTATCACTTTCAGTAAGAGTACTCCTCAGACAAATATCGACTTTGTCAAAACTTGTCTCCAAATACGAACCTGCTATGGACATGATCTCTATTTGGGGCAGCCCACCTTCTCAATCCAAAGCAAACTTCTTCAGTTCGGCTACTTAAGGGATAAAGTCTCCAAAAAACTGAGTTGTTGGAAGAACAAATTTTTCACGGATGGCTGACGCGAAGTCCTTATCAAATCTATCATACAAGCCATCCCCACATATGCAATGTCTTGCTTTAGGATTCCCACCTCTCTTTGTGGAGAGATGGAGTCAATGTGCGCTTGATTCGGGTGGGATGGAGATCCGGATGTTAAGAAGACCCACTGGAAGGAATGGAAATTCTTGACCAAGCCCAAAAAAGAGGGAGGGGTGGGTTTTAGAGATTTGGTTACCTTCAATAAGGCTCTGCTAGCAAAACAGATATGGAGAATCATTCTCTACCCTGACTCTCTAGTTGCAAAGGTGTTAAAAGCTAGATACTTCAAACATTCGGATATCATGGAAGCCTCTCTTGGCTCAAACCCATCGTATATTTGGCACTCTATTATGTGGATTAAATCTACCATCTCTGAGGGACTCTTCTGGAAGATTCACGACGGGACAAAAGTACAAGTGATTAAGGACCGGTGGATTCCGACTCTGGTATCAGGGAAAATTACCTCCAATACCACCTGTGACAACAACACTAAAGTAAAAGATCTCATCACGGCCTCAAAACAGTGGGACACGTAAAAAATCAACACCATGTTTCAGAGATTTGAGGCTGAGGCAATCTTGAAGACACTGATTGACCAAGTGGGCAATTCGGACGCCCTTTATTGGCGCTACTCCAAAAAGGGCTTATACTCAGTCAAATCAGCCTATTGGAAAGCTCAATCTACTAACCAGGGGACTTATAATGAATGTATGGCGTAGACAAGTATGGTTTCCCGATCTTGGTCCAAAATTTGGAAGCTTAATAACCCCCCAAAGTAAAGATCTTTCTTTGGAAAACAACCCATAACGTAATTGCAACAGAGGCTAACTTAGCTTCTCATCACATCCCTTGTCAGCCCAGGTGCGTAATATGCGGACACTATTAGGCAGATACTAATCATGTCATTTTCTTTTGTCAGGGTGTGAAAGAAACTTGGAACAAAACGAGCTGGTGGCCACTCATCAAGAAAGCAAAAGGAATCTCATTGGAAAGCTTGACCATCCACTTAATCCACTCATTGGAGGAGCCCGAGCTTGAGTAAGTTGCAATGAAGATTTGGGGAATCGAAAGAAAGATGTGATTGGACTCACTTTCAAACAAAGGAGCCCGTGAAAGAAAAAAGATTCAGGCAAAGTGGACCGAGACCTTTTTGAAACAATTCCATTGCGAAGAGGCCAAGCTGTCAATTGGAAATGATGTTTCATCTACTACCACGACGCCTGACTACATCAATCACACTCATAATGGCTCTATCATGAAAGTCGACGCATCCTTCAAAGACGATAATATGTCTTTATGCAAGAGGGAAGCTACATCTATGATAAGGAAGGAAAGCCACGGGCAGGTGGCTTTCATAAAATCAATCCTCCAGGGACGGTACTTGCTGCCGAAATCATTGCCATCATAGACGGCCTACACTTTTGAAGGACTATCTCTCGAGAACCAATCACGATCCTGACAGACTCTAAAGAGGTTATTAGTGCCCTAAATTCCTATAACTCCTTTAAAGGTTATGAGGAAAGCATAATCCTTATGGCCAGAAATCAGATCCAGAATTCCCAAGTGAAGGGAGTTCGATATTGCCCTCGAAAGTTCAACACGGTAGCTCATAAGCTTGCACAGATGGCAACTAGATCTTTCCACCCTCAAGCTTGGGTTGATGAAGATATTCCTCGACACATTTTGTCGTTAGCTCAGGAGAATACCTCTTTGTAACCCTTCTCTCTTTGAGCTCTCAAAAAAAAAAAAAAAAAAATTAAATTATGTATGCATGTATGATGGATCATTATATATCAAAATATGAACAGTAAACTCTAAAATATCAACCATTTGGGTCGGGTGAACCATGAACCACTTGGGCCGATTTTGGGTCGGGTCGAGTTGGGTTCTGACTGGGTAAAAAATCTATTAGGGTCCATAAGGAGCCCATTAGTAGACTCCATATTATATATATATATATATATATATATATATATAAACTGCATTTCCGTATGAGTCGAATAATACGCTGCATTGCCAAAGATATTATTGTACTTTCTGCAACCACAAAGCAAGAAATAATGCAATTGATTGTTATGTATATTCATTTGACAGTTTGATGCAATTATTGATCCTTAGCTCTTGAACAAAAAATAAAGATACATATATATTATATATATATATGATCAGTTAGTTTTTAATTTGATCTTTGTTATTGATGTTGTCGTCTGTCTGTGGAAACTGTGATGCTTTATTGCGAGAGTTGGTATACTATGAAACTTGTTCATCATGAAATTGATTTTTTTTTTACAGATATACATTTTATTAATATAAGTCACACCCTTTAGTAATATAAGTCACAAACTTCAGTTATCACTACGACACTCTTTGCTATAATATAAGTCACACCCTTCATTTTTATGAGTAATACTATTTATAGTAAAAAATCATACACTTTACGGTAAAAAGTCACACACTTTAGTAATATAAGTCACACTCCTTAACCAGTTTCACCGTAAAACTTGTTCACATTATACTTTGCCTTATTGCGAGTGTGGCTAATTCAAATCTTTGCACAAATGATATCCATATATATATATATATATATATATATATATATATATATAGAAAAGTTTCATATGAAATTGGTTTACCGTGCACCACTCATACTATTGCTTATAGAAACTAATACTATAGCAACCTATAGTATTAATTTCTACAAGCAATAGTATGAGTGGTGTACGGTAAACTAGTTTCACATAAAATCTTTTATATATATATCCTCTTAACTGATTTTCTGTTTAATTGATCCAAATTCATGGATATAGCCTTTTTTAATTTGAAAATTTTAATCGTACGTATATCATCATACTAGTAAACTAATTAGATCAAGAAACTAATTAAAATTATCATCTTATGTACATAAATACATGCCCGTTTGTACCACAAAAGATAATCACACTTTGAGTTTTTACATTTAATAAAACACTAGTATTTCACCCGAGCGATGCTCGACTTACTAAAATGTGTTATATTAAAATATAAAATTTTTTTTTTTTAATAAAGGATCACATTTAATATATTATATGGCAAACTATTAATTTGTAGAATAATTTTTTTATAGAACAGATCACATTTAATATATTATATAGCAAACTATTAATTTGTAAGGTTTTAACCTAATCAGAGAAGTATGACTCAAATATCAAGTTGAGATTTAACTCACATATGATATATATATATATATATATATATATATATATATATATATATATATATATATATATATTGTTGGGATATTTTAGTTTTGATGAATTATGCCAAAACATTATCAACTTGTGTTTTTTTGAAGCTAATTCTGAGATAATAAGTTGAGGGGGAAAAGAACAAATTGAGGGGGAACTCATGAAATCGGATGAAGATGATCGAGATCGATTTAGGCTTTTAGACGAGGCCGATCAAGATCGGATGAGTAGGATGAGTTCCGAGTAAACCGATGAAATTTGACAAGAAGAAAACATCTTGATTTTTGAAGAAGAAATGTCGATCTTGAAGGTGGTGAAAGAATCTTGATGCAAAGGTTGATCTGAAGCCCGATCTGATATCAGAATCGATCTACTGATCGTAACCCGATCATTGTCCGAAACGAATCATTATCTTGAATCGATCATCAGGCAGATCGATATCGTCAATCGGATCATCTTGAATCGACCGGGCCAATCGAATCGATCACCTCGGTAAAGAATAGATCACCATCGCAAGATCGATCACCAGGCAGAATCGATCATCAGGCTCGATCACCAGGCAAATCATAGATTACCAGACAGAATCGATCTGAATCAGATCGGTATCTTTGAAACGAATCGAATCTGAATCTTTGATGCTTCTGATTCGATCAGATCGAGATCTGATCTGAGAATCGAAGCGATGAACGATAATTCGGCGAAATGATCGATCCGTTTAGACACAAAAAGCAAATGATCAATAAGAAGATAACAACATATATGGATGTGACATAAAGTCGCAAACAACAAAGGTCAAAAAGGACAAAGAAAAATTTGAAGATTATTAGTATGGATTTGAATATTACTCTCCAAATCGGTAATATTCAAATCCACACTATAAATACATTGCACTATCTTCAAAAGAAGATAATGGAGGATCCGCAAAGTGAAATTAAAAAGCCAAATATTCAAGCAACTCCATTCAAGAACACAGAGCATTACATATCCAAATTTACCCAAGAGTGTTCTTCATTGTATCTAAGCAAAAATGCCATATCCTAAGCTTAGATATATTTTTCCATCCTTAGCATTGAGGCTAAACAAATGTAAGGAAAATCTCACACCCTAGTTGAAACCAAACAAACCTTACCAAAATCAGTTTGATAGGTTAAGTTTGTAGGTGAGTGGGAACTTCGGAAACATCTATAGACAATCCCGAGTGAGGGTGATAAGTCCCGCTTTGGTGAGAACTTCAGAAACATCTATAAAGCGATCCCATGAGGGTGATAAGTCCCGTTTGAGTGTGAACTCGGTAAACATCTCATTGGGTGTTGGACTAACACGGTAAACTAAGTCCATTGGTTAAGTCGGTGCCCCATGAAGGGAAGAGTGGATGTAGGACGAGTTGTCCAACCACTATAAAATTGTGTGTTCTTTACTGCTTTATGTTATTACTTGCCTTATGCATTCGATTATAAGCAAAACACACATCGTTCTTAAAAGCAAAAAAAAAATAAAATTGAATCACTCTGCCCTCACCCCTATTTTATATGCATTACATGGTATTTTCCGCGTTCTTGGGTTTTCAAATCGGGACCATCATATATATATATATATATAGTCTCATAGAAAACTCTAATTTAATATAATTATACTATGTGAAATTTATTTTTCATATTTATATAAATTAATATTAAGTTTGATTTATCAATTCAATTATATAGCATAAGATAAAATATAAAGGTTTAAAGCATCTAAGACATTAAATTTATAATAAATTAATATAAATATATATAATAGTAAAAAAAATTGTTCGGAATTTAAATTGAAATATATTCAAATTACACAATGACTTAGTTAATTAGTTATATAATGTTTAACATTACAATATTTACTACATTAACAGTGATAATATAAATTAATGGCAAAATATTTATTTACTTAAAGTTATTACATTTTTTGAAAAATAGCAATTGAATTTAAATTAAAGATAATATATTTATTTTTGAAGCATTTTTCTTTATACTCAAAGGGAAGAAGATGACATCCTTTTAAATAAGTCAACTAAAATAATATAGAATATTACAAAAAAAATTATTACTAAATAAAAATAAAAATATTTAGAACACTTTTGAAAATAGCATGGTTTCTTTTATTGAAGTGGACTAAAAAAATGGAAGTAGACAATTATTAAAAACTGAGAGAGAATATTGTGAAGACTGAAGAGGAGAAGAATGAGAGAAAGAATGGGTAAAACAGTAATCAAGAAGAGGACAAAATGGGCGAGAACAATTATTCTGGAGACTGTCCTATTTTTATATATTAGTAGATCATTGTGTTTGAAAATCTGGATATAACCTATGAAGTTCATGATGTGACCTTATTTATTGAATCCCTGGGAAATGAGAAAAGGTTTATTTCACATATTATAATAAGTGGTAAACATGATAAGTTCAGTATGCTTTAAATAGAGGTAATGTGCTTCTAGTAAGGAAACGACTATAGTATGGGAAAATTTTAAAAGAAGAATGTGACTGTCTTTGTAAAACAGGAGGGGCGAATGGTGAGTGAACATAAATCATATGCAGGTAAAATACATGTAAACAATAATCAAATCTAGCTTACATATACTTGTTTTTGAAGAACAATGGGAGCTAGCAATGGTATAATTAAATTATAATTTAAGGGTTGCAATTAATATCCAAATGCGGTTTATCTATGCTAAATTGTCGGGCAGTGTCCAACAATGTATTAGAGATTATAATTTTAAAATACTTTAAGCATATAGTACAATATGCTAAAACACTATTCACAATGCCCAAATTCTTATCATTTCTTTTTCAAATTCCTTCACTGGATTTATTTTAGGTCAAGTCTTGTATGTATTCAGATACACCGCGCACTCATAGTACATTTTAGAAACATGCAACTTGTTATAATAAAAAATGCAACTTGTTTACATTGAACCATACAACTATTAATATGGAAAATAGTTGCACGATTCAGTAATTGCATATATCTAAAATGCACTATAAATGTCCCGTGCACCTGGATGCACACGAGACTCCGTCTTTATGTAAAGCTTTTATGCATGTATAATTAGTGGTATATATTGTTCATTCGTACACATAAAAGGTGTTGGGAAATCTGTAATTTAGTTTTGATGGAAGTTCCAAAACAGGTTGTAATAGGACCAGTCAGACCTGTTAGCTAACTGATGACTTAGAATCAGATTAAGATGACCAGCTGAAATGTATAGATAGCTGATGTAAAAGATAGGTCACATATTGAGGGGGAACTCAATATGTATAGGTCAGGTCGAAGTATCAGATGACCCAGATAAGGTCAGATGATCAGAAGACTAAGCACAAATCAGAAGACAAGAAGTCAGAAGATCAGGTGAAGACAAGAAGACACTGAAGACTCAGATGAACCTGAAGACTCAGATGAACCTGAAGACTCAGATAGACACTGAAGACTCAGATAGACACTGAAGACTCAGATGAACCTGAAGACTCAGATAAACCTGAAGACTCAGTAACAAACCTGAAGACTCAGTATGACTGAATACACTGAGGCTCAGAGACACCTGAAGATCAATAGACCTGAAGACCTATATCAGCAGAGTCTGCATATTGAGCTAAGACAATGTGCATCTGAAGACTCAACAAGGTAGACTGATCAGTTACCTGATCAAGTCAGCTCACACCTGGTAACAATCTAAAAGATACACCAGACAAGACGAATCTTCTACAAAAGGAATATCAATCGTCTAACGGACAAATTTCTGAAGTGCCGCCTCGCGAAGCCAAGGAGAAAGAGACACGTGCACAAAAAGAGCTGACAATGAGGGATACGACGCTGCGGACAAAAATGGCGCTAATGATGCCTACGGTCACGCCGATAATCGGAGCACATCACAATCATATCCTACAACCTACCTAGTATAGCCCGAAATTCAAATTACTCTCCAAAGGCTCTTTAATTTTGAGGTCTATAAAATGGGATTGCTTGTCAATTGAAGACAAGAGAGACAACTAGCAAAGAACGAACACGGAGACACCGCAAAAGAAGCTAAAGCTACAGCAAAATCTCCGCTCAAAGAACACTATATTTGAAGATTATTCTTAGAGTGTTCATCACATTAGTTCTTAGCAAGAAATCCTATCCACTAGCATTTTGGCTACCTAAAACACCAGGATAGATTTCCAGTTGGAACCCTCAAACATTCTTTACCCAAACGCAAGTTAGGTTAAGTTTGTTCCCGGAAGATTTCAGACTAGGGATTCTAGTACTCTGATTTCTAGTTCGGTTGAGTGTGAACTCGGTAAACATCTGTAGAGTGTGAACTCAATAAACATCTCGGCCATCCTTTGAAGGATATGAGTCCCGCAGGTTAAGTTTGTAGAGTGAGAACTCGGTAAACATCTCGGTCATCCCGTGAGGGGTATAAGTCCCACAGGTTAAGTTCGGTTAAGGTTCCCCTGTATTAAGGGAAGAGTGGACGTGGGGGATCGGGTTTAAATCGAACCACTATAAAAAGTCTTGTGTGCATTTACTTGCTTTCTTATTGCTTTACACTATTCACACAAACCGAAGTTTAAAATAAAGATACATATTCTAAGTTAAGTTCACCGCACTAAGCAATCGATCCGATCGATTGACACCTTAGTCAACCCGGTTGAAAACCGACTTGAGAATCAATTGATAAAACCGGTTTTCACACGGGTTAAAACAAGCTTCCGCACCATTCGATTAAACCGATGATATCAAGTCGATCTTCCCTTAGGCACTCAAGAAGATTGAACATCGATCTAAACCGATACACTAGCACTGACGGGTAATCTGTTGTTCACACCGATCCGCATAAAAAGTTTTGGAAGTCTATTCACCCTCCCTCTAGACTTCCACCCTCACAAAACCCGTTCGACCCTACAAAGTGGTATCGAAAGCGGTGGTTCTCTGAGACCATCATCTTTTTGAAGTATCATCGATTCTTAGGAAGAATCTTTGTGGTCATTTGAACAGATAAAAAAAACCGTTTTTCAAAACTCATTCGTTTTCAAAATTACTCAAAGATGGATAATACCTCCGCATATACCATGATTTGCCTAAGTTTTCAATTGATGAGTATGCAGATTGGTCATATATAGGTGCAACCATCTAGATCGATAAGCGGCAGAATGATGGAAGTCGTTGAACGAGGACCCATCATTATATATTATGACAACCCAGCAGTTGGAGGAGATCCAGACTTTGCACCGGAAAGTCTTGTACGAAAAAGCCCAGCCCTGATGGATGCAGAAGAAAGAAAATTGTATACTCTAGATACAATCGCCAGGCATATAATCATGAAGACAATGGATAAAGCCACAAAGGAGAAGATAAAGTATCTCAAAACCGCAAAAGCAATGTGGGATACTCTTTGCCGAGATATCTTGCAGAAATGATCGATCAAAGACAAAGACTACAAAATCGAATCGGTGAAGTTCGAAAAGCTAAAGATGTTGCCCAACGAGACCATCAATGAGCTCGATGGGAGGATCACCATGTCAGTGAATAAACTACGAGAACTTGGAAGAGAGATGTCAGACAAAGATATCAACTACAAGATCCTAAGATCTCTCACCAAGAAATGGGACATGAAAGTCACGGTAATCAAGGATTGCCAAGACATTTCAAAGATGAAGCCGAGTAGCTTGTTCCTAAGCCTCAAAGCTCACGAGTTCAATTTAATCGAAAGAGGACAAGCAGATGAATAAGAGATGCCTGTGAAGCCTCAACGTCTAAATCAGTTGCATTTAAAGCAACCAGCAGCAGATCGAAGGCCATCAACCTCGTTGGAAACATAATGAGTCAAGGTAACGGATCGCTTCCGCTACTCAGAAACTTGAAAGACCAAATACTCAGCTTGGTAAGTATCGGAGATTCTACAGTGACTATCAAGACAACAGAAGAAACAGGAGGCCAACTGACAGATCACTAGAAAGAACCAAATCTGATGATCGAAGAGATCACAGAGAAGAAAAGAAAAGAGATGATCTGACAGATGAGAGAAGAGATAACAGATCTGGCAGAAGGAGTTCAGATTACCATCAGAAAGGGAAGTCACCCCGACAGATCCTACAAACGGAGTGACTCTGCCGGCAGAGGAAGTTCAGAGATCAAGGATCGTGGCTTCAATCTGCGAGAAACCAGTCACTACAAAGACCGACGCCTTCGACCACTGACTCGAGAAAGAGAAGAGAAACGAACGAAGAGAACAACGCCTCGAGATAGAAAAGCCCGGTCACGACACATTTGGAATTGATGATTCTTATCCGCCGAGGACTCGCTACTCATCCGAGAGAAGACTTCTATCCGATAAGCAAGGCTATTGATTTCCATTAGCATGAAGATCGATATTCTCTTCGATGATGACGATGAAGTCTCGGCTGATGGCCAAGGAGGACCAATCTGAGGTAACCTCCAAACCTTTCGCTTTTCAATTTCCACACTGCTATCATTAGCACACCCGCCGAAAGATTGACTTGTAGCTCTACTACGAGCAATTGCTTGATGATCTCTCCGATCAAAGAGACACTTATACAATAGTGGAAGATGAAAATGACAAGCTAAGGATCGAAATAATCGACTTTGTTAAAGAGAACGCCGTCAAGAAAGCTACCAACCGAAATCCGCTGAAACCGCCGAAGGTAATCGAGGAACTTAACGCTCGAAAGATAAATCTTCCGATCGGGGAGAAGAGATCAAAGATCGCCTAGCAATCAACAAATAAAGAAGTCGATGATTTCAAAATTCTTCAAGCTAAATATGATGAGCTATTCCGACTACATGAGAGTCTAAAATTCATCGAGGATAGTCCGTGCAAGAAAATAGAGAGTTTTTCAAAAGTCATCAAAAACCGCTTCAAGATATGAACACCTATTTTCGAACGCCGACTAACAAGAAGGAATTGGGTATGAGAACCCTTCTACATCCTCAAAAGCCCCGTTTGATTCACTTCAGAAGGGTGTAATTAAACGAGTCTCTAACAAAGATACACTAAAAGCTAAACTTGTATCTGATAAGGGAAAAAGACCGGTTGAGCAAGTAAGGCAGTTGCCTAATCAGAAAGTGAACATAAATGGACCCCAACTGATAAAGCATCACCGAGAATCAACGAAGAACCCCATTCTTTTTCAAGAAACCTCAACTCGATCGGCCAGATTAGGTATCGGAAGAGACAACCCAGAAGAAGGATATCTAATCGAGACCCAATCAAGGTCAGCTGCCTAATAAGCAAGCTATGGGTAAACTGCAAAGACCACCTATGCCAAAAAGATATGAATCTTTTGATGGTAGCAGTCGTACCTACCCTTATAACCAGAGATCTAGGGCTACTGCACCTGAGCCACACTGGATTAAAAGAAGACAAAATATAAAGAAAAATCTCAAGTCTTCTAAGTCATCCAAGGCTCACACGAATAATCATACTAATCAGAAAGCATATAAAGAGACGTATGATTATGTTGATATGTATGGGAGACAAATCAGACCTTCTAATCTATCTGATTTTCATAGAAGTACTCTGTTTGTGTGGATCCCTAAATCCACCACTAACCCCCCAGGACCCAATTCCAAAGGGGTACCTAAAGCCTGATTTGATTGTAGGTTCGTGGGGACCGCCAACAAAGGAGGTGTACAAGCAACTATCTGGTACATCGATAGTGGATGCTCAAGGCACATGACTGGAAGCAAACATCTCCTTAGCTCTTACAAAGAACAAGAAGGCCCACGTGTACTCTTCGGTGATGATAACTTTGGTTTTACCAAAGGATTTGGAACCTTAGAGAATGATGATGTACAAGTAACTGGAGTCTCGTATGTCGAAGGATTAAAGCACAATCTACTATCAGTATCACAATACTACGACAACGGATTCAGCATTGAGTTCTCGAGCGACAAGTGTATTAGGAATCGAGTCACTCAACAAACCTTGCTAACTGGTTCAAGGAAAGGCACAATCTACACAGCAGATTGGAACAGTTACCCAAAGAATACATGCTTAATTGTTAAGAGCTCCATAAGTAGCAGTTGGCTCTGGCACAAAAGATTGAGTCATCTGAACTTCAAGACTCTTAACAAGATAGCTAGGATGTCTTTGGTTGAGGGACTTCCGAATGAGATATTCTCCAAAGATCAGACATGTGCCGCATGTCAGAAGGGAAAACAAGTTAAAACCTCATTCAAGGAATACGGACCCAAGATCCAAAGAGTAATCAACCGAATCGCTCCATATGGATCTATTCGGACCCGATTACCAACAAATGTCGATGGGACGCTAATATACTCTAGTAATCGTTGATGATTATTCCAAGTTTACTTGGGTTGTATTCTTATACAAGAAGAACGAGACAACGACAAAGATACCCGAGCTGCTCAAGAAGCTACAAAACGAGAAGGGTGTCAGCATAGTAAAAATCAAATCAGATAAAGGTACAAAGTTCCTGAATTCCTTATTACTGATTTTTGCACTGAGTTTGGTATACAGCATGAGACGTCAGCTGCAAGAACACCACAACAAAATGGAGTAGCGAACGTGAAAACAGAACTCTCAAGGAAGTTCTCGCCAGCACTATGTTAAATTTAACATGCCACACCAAACCGCTTTTGGGCGTAAGCAATCAACACCGCATGTCATACTCGTAATGATGTTCTCGACTAAGACTCACTTCAAAACACCTTATGAACTGTGGAAAGGGCGTAAAACCTCGTGTTTCATACTTCCATGTTTTTTTTTTTGGGTGCAAGTGTTTCATACACAACAATGGGAAAAGTCGGTTGAAGACTTTTGAGGCCAAGTCGATGAGGGCATATTCTTAGATATTCCTCATCCAAAGAAGGCTTTCGAGTTTACAACAAACGAACCCTAGTTGTGGAAGAAACACCCCATGTGGTCTTTGATGAGACATCTTCCGAACAAGAGAAAGCCGCCTCGTAACAAGCCGCACTGTGATCAACTGCTACCCGACACACGCGAAAAATGGATCACCAAGCATCAAGGAGAAAGAACTCCGAACACGTAATGGTGTACATCCCGAACTTGATCTTGCTGATTCAACAGTCAATTAGACCCAAAGGTACGCATAACCGCACGTTGAAGAAGTTCGCATATACCGAGATAAGATCAATCGAACCATCTCGTTCGGGGGGAACTCCCGAAGTTCCTATGAATAGACATCAGCACATGATGAGTCCAACATCATCTGAGACATGTTCTTATCAAGTGGATCATAATTCCGCACCACTCCCAATCACTAGTAATGAACTACTATCAGATATGGATGATGTTCTCCAAACAGACGCACATCGTAATGTATGACCTGGATTACCACCATCAAATTGATCGATTATCGGAGACCCATCCGATAGAGTCAAAACTAGACATCGACAGTGAAAGTGCCATTATCATTGTTATCCGTCTTTGAAGGAACCAACTACAATGAGATAAGTTCTACAAGACGCAAGCTGGATTCTAGCCATGCGCAGAGGAGCCGAAATGGTTTGAGAGGAATAAAGTTTGGAAATTGGTGGACAGACCAACTCATCAAGACGTAATTGGCACTAAGTAGGTATTCAAGAACAAGAGAGATGAGAAAAATGTCATAACCAGGAATAAGGCAAGACGTGTTGCTAAGGGGTATTCACAATCAGAAGGAATTGATTATGATGAGACCTTTGCACCGGGCCGCCGCCTAGAAGCCATTCGGTCAAGCCGCATATCTTTGCCTACGAGGGTTCATCATGTATCGATGGATGTAAAGAGTGCATTCTTAAATGGGGTACTAGCAGAGAAGAAAGTTTATGTCGAACAACCTCCGTGCTTTGAAAAAAGCAACCAAGTGTACTGCTTTAAGGAAAGCTCTTTACGACTGAAACAAGCTCCTCGAGCTTGGTATGATACACTCTCTCGATTCTTGATAGACAATGGGTTCACTAAAGGAATAGTGGACGTAACCTTATTCGAGAATAGAAGATGGAGAAGATATTCGATGGTTCGGGATTTACGTGATCGACATCATCTTCTGATCTCCCAACAAGAAGCTATGTGAGAAGTTCAAAGAAATTGATGCAAGGGAAGTTCGAGATGTCCATGATGGGTCGATGAATTACTTTACGGGTTTACAAGTCAAGCGTAGCGTATGATATTCATCCGCCAAAGCGGCGAAATACACAAGGAATCTCATCGGCAAAGTTTGGAGTTCAACATTGTAAGGAAGCCGAATTCCAATGATGACCGGGTTCAAGATGGATCCGTATGAAAATGGTCGAAAAGTTAATCGAAAAAGAATATAGAGCTCGATTGGATCACTACTATACCCGACCGCCAGCGGACCTGGACATCACTTTTTGCAAAGGGTGTATGCGCCCGATTTCAAGCAAATCCAATGCAAAGCCACCTAGAAGCGGTAAGCGGATTCTCAAGTATCTGAAGGGATCAGAAACCTTGGTTTATTTTACCCATCGATGACAATCTAGAGCTTAGTGGTTATTCGATTCGGATTACGGAGGTTGCGTAATCGACAGAAGTCAACCTCGTGTTCATGTCGGGTTTAGGGGAAATAAACCGATCTCTTGGTTTTCGAAGAAGCGGACATCGATTCAAACATCTACTACCGAAGCGATATATATGGTGCATGAAGAGTCGTTGTTCCTAAATCGCTTCGCTAAGTCAACAACCGAGGATTACAACATCGTAGCTAAGAACGCATCTATATTCTGGTGACCGATTAATAGTCTTTATTGAAATCACTCGAAATCTCGTTCTACATACAAGATGCAAGCATGTGGATGTCGACACCATTTTATCGAGATCACGTTGAAAAAAGAAGAATATCGTGGATGGAAAAGATCTATATTTGTGCAGAAGAAAGTCGATATCTTAACTAAGCCGCTAAATGAGATCGATTCGAGAGAGTTATCAACGAGCCAGGGCTTCGGATCTTGGAGAAAATGCACTAGATATGGTTGGAGGATCGATCTCGAGAACCGGTGGTTAAAAGACTAACCAAGTTAAGTGGAATCGGGTTGAGTTAGGAATCTCAACCGATCAAATGACTGTTTACGAGGAGCCGATCCGAAGTTCGGATAAAGGAGCGATCGAAAAGTCGATAAGTAAATTTATCCCAAGTTTAGATAAGGAGCAGATCGATTCAAGACATATCGACATGGGGAACCGATCGATTGGAAGATTACTTTATAAGTCGATTAAAGTTCATACCAACAAGCAAGTCAAGAGTAAAGCTACAGATCGTATAAGTCGGAAGAAACAACACAAAGAATGGAATAACAGAGTTTTTCATTGATAAGGACCCGGAGGTCAGGTTTACAAGTTACAAGTGATATCACAAGCTACAAATGCTACAAGCTATCTTCAAGTGGTATTACAAGTACAAGAAGATCCGGAGGTCATAAACCATAAGCCCTAAGCCAACCCTAGGCAGGGAAGGAGAGAGAGAGAGATTTTAAGAGTCGATGTTTCTTGACTTCTCCAACCCGAAGAGGCAGAGAGAAGCTTTAGAATTCCGAAAACCGCTCTTAGAATCTTGGAGGAGGAGCGAGAGAGCTAGGCTTTGAAGGATCTTTTAAGCTAGGAGCCCTTAGACCTAAAAATCAATGGGCTTTCCAAATTGTTAAATGGAACACAGTGCCACAGGTTTGGTCTCAAAGACCATATGGCCATGAGTGTCTCATGCAAATATTGAGTTTGATACACTATTTTGTATATAAAACCCTTATTTTATTTCAGACTAAGTCTGTTGATGCTAATTTCATCATCTCGATAAAGCATAAGGTGCATACTGATTAGGAGAAGTGCCTTCTCATTTGCTTTAGCGATCCGCCTCCATGGTGGTAAAAAGCTTAGCATTGATCGTATGTGAAATCTTAGATGATGACGAAAAGCAAAGGTGTGAAGGAACACACAGGTTGATTAGAGAAGTTTGAATTCATTAGAAAAGGGTTAAAGGTTCCCACCTAAGTTTCAATTTAAAATAAGGAACTCATCGGAAAAGCATGAAGGATATGCTAAAGAAGATGAAATGGTTTATGTTGTGTTGTTTGCCTAACACCCCAAGCTAATTTATAGAAGGAAATTAGGGGTATAAATACAAATTTTATCTTCTCAAAAGATCTTAAGAGAAATTTGCATCGACAACGCGTCAGGAACACTCGGCTAATGGTTGGATGAGTTAACGGTGTGATTAAATCACAGCGTATCTATGCCATTATTACGGAATGTCAAATCGCGCCGATTTGGGAATCGAGGTGACTTTTGGACTCCCCGAAGTAAAAGTTTTGGCGGGAGTTGACTTCAGTAAATATGGGCTGATTAGAAGAAGACTGAAGGATGAAGTGTATCAGATAAGTGGATCAAATAAGTAGCGAAGTGTTTCAAGCAAGAATCTGATCAGATAAGTGAGATATTGTTGGGAAATGCATGAGACAACCATCAGATAAGTCAACAAAGTACCAGATCAGATCACCGTGATTACAATATTAATCAGTCAGATACGCTATCTTATTTATCTCTTTCTGAATACCTTACATGCGTTATTTAAATAATTAATTTATTTTACTCTGTTCATGACGCATGCTCTGCAAAGCTTTTAATGCGGACTTGGGAAAATGTTTTCAAAACGTTTTATTGCGATTTTTCGAGTCCGGAAAACGAGAAGACTACTTTTCTCAACCGTGCGATCAAAATACTTTTTGGCCGACTAATCTCGATCCATCGATTTCAAAACACGGATACTTGAGTACTTTGGAAAGTTGTGCAAAAAGGTTTTCCTTGTATTCTATAAAATCCAAATCCCTCTCAGAAAACCGCTTTCCACTACTTCGTCTTCTCAAAGTTCTTAAAAGATCAAACTCACTTTTCAAAATCTTCAGAGAATTACTTTCGAGATCAATTGATTCTACTCTTCCGATTTCTAAAATCTTTCGAATCAATTTCTGGTAATTTCTTGTTTTAATTAATTGCTTGATCTCAATTTCTCTCTCGGTACTAGGTTTACAAATCGTGATGATATATTTACGTAATCTTTATTAGATCTAAACGCTTATTTGTTAAATTGATGCTAAAATTACTAGTTTGATCGAATTTATTGAAATATCTTACTCAAACTAAACATCAATTTGCATATCGTATGCGAAAAATGGCATATCTTATTCCACGACCGGGCAAGGAAAAAGTTCGCAATTTTTCATCGATGAAGAAAGACATCATTGATGAAAAGTACGTAGTTTTCACCATCACCTCAGACCCTGAATCACTGGAAATTCTGGAGTGCTTGCGAGCGTGTGGACTTGAATGCTATTGCTCTACACATCAGAACATCGTCCACGCACATGAAGCTCTGGAGTTTCTCTACAATCTACAGAGGGATGAAGACATTGATGCTGACCTGATTTCTTCCGTTGGAGGACTGGAAGTGCGAGTGTCGAATGACGAGCTCCAGAGGATATTCGGCCTAACTCAAGGAAGCATCAATCCAGAGACCTACACGACTGATGTAGGAGAAAAGGAATTTCTTGAAGCCTAGTTGTTGAAACCTGCAAACAAGGAGAACACGATTTAACGCCAAAGCCTCCTATCTGAAGAGAAAATATCGCCTTCTTCTTGAAATTGTTCAGAAGGTGATCATGTGCTCAACCTACAGTCTTGATGCAGTCACTTCGTACAAGATAAGTGTCATGGCTGCACTAATCAAGAAGGCTTCAGATATCGATTGGTTGGGTATGGTCAAAGCAAGACTGAGAAAAGACTCCTGAAGTTCGAATCGACCCCGTAGCAATGAAGTGTGCTTATCTTCCAAGTGCTCATTCATACACAAAATCTCTATCATTCTCACGATAAGCCGCCACAGAAATTATAAATGGATCGAGAATGGAGCAAAGATATACCAAGCAAAGCACAAGGCCATATTGGGCAAAGATGAGTCCCTACCTGGACAATCTGATGAGGATCCAACTCCTTATGTGCCCAAACCCAAGGGAGAAAAGAAGGGAAAAGATAAGGCAAATCGAATGCGGAAGTCGCGTGAAAAGGACGTTCTAGAGAAGAGGATGAAGAGGAAGGATCTGCCAAGAAACCAGATGCTCATGGAACGCGGAAAGAGAGTCTCATCTCCTCCGAAAATCGCTCCAAGTTCTCCCAAAGAAGTCGCAGAACGGCGATCTGATGCAAGTAAGATCGAAAGAAGAGATAGCAAATCCGCTTCCGAGCCAACTATCGAGAAGAAAGGGAAGAGCGGATGATCGCAGCAGAAGGAGAGAAATCACGAGGGATGACGAAGGGAGTAACTGAGGAAGAATCACCATCCGATTCTCTCCTTCTCACCAAGATCTTCCAAAGAGAAAGATCGCCAACGCCCACTTCCAAATCGCCATCACCCTCTCCTCAAAAGTCATCACCACCATCCTCTCCCCACAAAAACCTTCTCACCCTCACCCTCGCCTATCAGATCACCAACATCTCCCACACCACCAATCAATGAACCCGTTCAGGAAACTGAACACCCTCAACACGCTGAAAACAAACCTAAACTACAAACATTCCAATCCCCAATCAGGTCTCAAGAACCTGGGAGATCCGACAAGTGAGTGTCCGTCTCTCATAATCCCTTCAATACCAGAACCGTGTTTGCTTCACCAGCTCCAGAAAGCCCCATCATAAGGGTAATGAAGCAACAGATCAAGGAGTATCTGCTGGATCTATGCCCTGAATTGGATCAACATCCTGGCATCCAGCAACAGAAAAAAGAGATAGTGTTCTGGAGGGATATCAGACTGAAGAGCATTGAAGAATTTCTCGATTCTAATGACAACTCGGGATCGATTTTCTTTGTAGACTTGGAGTTGAAATGTCTAAACAATGCTGGGATTGAAAGTGTTGTTGAATTGACATCTGACGATGATATCAGATGGTTAATTCACGAAAGGTTCGGTATTGCTGATAATGAGGAGGAAACCGCTCAACCTCCTACTGATCAAGAGGGAGTCGCGATGAACCAAGAATGGGTGCCGCAGATGAGACCCCCTTGGCAAGGCTTCAACATCCGAACAGATTACTACGATGAGCTCGATACCTAGATCATCATACTCGGAAGAGTCGGGATGGGATCAAGGTCGCATTTGAAGACAAATTCGCAGTGCTCACAAAAGCAGATCCGATGAAGCGATTTGAAGATGAGCAAGCAAAACTAGTTGACAAGGAACGAAGTCACACGGTTAGGGATGCACAATGCCATCCTTGTTTGAGTAATGCAACTAGTATATCCTCTTTGCCGAGAAGCTCAAACTCGGTCGACAAACTCTCGCTTCGCATAGAGATGCTCAATCGGATACGTACTTTTGGAAAGTGTCCAGGCATCCTCGACAAAACCAACAACCACTTGGATATGGGTTGGAAACATTTTCTAGCTTCTACGTAACGAGCAAGACAGAAATCAAAATTGCTCTCGACGCTTTTACTACACTCAAGACTTTTCTACGCCACCGCTCAGATCACTCCTCTTGTTGTCGAGGAACTCGAGAGAGGAGATCTCACTTGTAATTAACCGCTTCAACCAAGAAGATGTCCAACCTCTTTGATGAAACCAAAAAGGGGGAAGGAAAAGAGAATAAAGAGAATAAAGAAAAACAAACTCGCATACGCTTGGTAACTTTTTTCATCTCTACCAAAAACCATCAGATCGACTTGCCCCACTTCATCTACCGATCTCGTTCGGAAATGAAAGAAACTGTGGAACAACATAGCAAAGAGATCGCCGAAAGGTAAAAGTGCTCTTTCGAGGTTACTTGCCAGAGTCGACAAGATTGAAGATTTTTCTTCGCTCGCTCGTAAAAGAATGGAAATCGATGATCGTGCCAAGAGCCTTGAACTCGCTAAGAAATTAGTCAAGAAGACGAACAAGATGAACCCGAAAGCGGACTCGAGGAGAAAGAAAGGCAAAGGCAAGATGATGAAAGCAATCGCGGAAGATCGTAGACAAGGCCAAATATTCTCCACCAAAAAAGCGATGACTCTGAACAAGTTCAAGAGCGCATAAGACAGAGAATAAGAGAGGCCGAATCAAGAAGCGTGGTTAAGCAGAGGCTAAGGACCTAAACATCGCTACATCCGAAGGAAGAGGAAGAACGGCTGCACCGAGGAGATTGCTTGGGAGAAGAATGTGTCCTTCCCAAGATCTGTTAAAGGCATCCTCGGTGCGGCAAAATTCGAGCTTGGGATCGGATCGATCGGAGAGAATGGTTATGTGACGCCTACATCTCGAAGAAGATTCCAATTCATCAAGATCGACTGAGAATGATGATGAATTTCGAAACTGGTTAGAAACAAAGTATCCAGACTTCTACCAGACAGTGATGAAAGAATGTAAGATCATGTCACTAATACCAGAAGCTCCACCCTTTGAAATACTCCTTCCACCTTTCAAGGCCCGCACAACAAGCTAGATCCTGTTAAATTCAAGAATATCTACTATGGACTTGCTGAAAAAAGAGGGATCCATAGAAGAGAAGAGCTGGACAAACTAATGCAAAGGATGTACAGGATGTTTGGCATCCCCAAAGAACTACAAATGTTCAAGTACACCTGAAGAAGACAACTTGGAATCAGATGATAAGTATGCTTTTCATGTATTCTACAATGCACACACCTATCTGAATGAAATATTCCATCTCACTGATTCTAAGACAACATCTCATTGTCTTCTGAGGTATGTACTTTTTACATTATCTACATTTTCATTCATGGTATCAGTTTTTCTGATTAAGTGTGATTAAGTGTTTTGGTTCCATCAAAAAGGGGAAAATTGTTGGGAAATCTGTAATTTAGCGAAAGTTCCAAAACAGGTTGTAATAGGACCCGGTCGGACTGTTAGGTGATCGATGACTTAGAATCGATTAAGATGACCAAATTTAAATGTATAGATAGTGATGTAAAAGATAGGTCACATATTGAGGGGGAACTTAATATGTATAGGTCGGTCAAGTATCGATGATGACCCATATAAGGTCGGATGATCAAGACTAAGCACAAATCGAAAGACAAGAAGTCAAGATCGGTGAAGACAAGAAGACATCAAGACTCGGATGAACACAAGACTCGGATGAACTCAAGACTCAGATAGACATCAAGACTCAGATAGACAATCAAGACTCAGGATGAACATGAAGACTCAAGAATAAACTCAAGACTCAAATTTGATTTGAATACACCGAGGCTTAGAGACACCAAGATCAAAAGACCAAGACCTATATCGCCAGAAATCCGCATATTGAGCTAAGACAATGTGCATCCGAAAACTCAACAAGGTAGATCGATCGCCATTCGATCAAGTCACCACACCGTAACAATCTAAACGATACACCGCATAAGACGAATCTTCTACAAAAGGAATATCAATCGCCTAACGGACAAATTTCTCTCAAGCCTCGCTGGCTAAGGAGAAAAGCGACACGCACAAAAAAGAGTTGATAATGCGGATACGACGCCGCGGACAAAAACGGCGCTTAATGATGCCTACGGCACGCCGATAATCGGAGCACGTCACAATCATATCCTACAACCTACCTAGTATAGCCCAAAATTCAAATTGCTCTCCAACGGCTCTTTAATTTCGAGGTCTATAAAATGGGATTGCTTGTCAATTGATGACAAGAGAGACAACTAGCAAAGAACGAACACGGAGACACCGCAAAAGAAGCTAAAGCTACAGCAAAATCTCCGCTCAAAGAACACTATATTTGAAGATTATTCTTAGAGTGTTCATCACATTAGTTCTTAGCAAGAAATCCTATCCACTAGCATTTTGGCTACCTAAAACACCAGGATAGATTTCCAGTTGGAACCCTCAAACATTCTTTACCCAAACGCAAGTTAGGTTAAGTTTGTTCCCGGAAGATTTCAGACTAGGGATTCTAGTTTTCTGATTTCTAGTTCGGTTGAGTGTGAACTCGATAAACATCTGTAGAGTGTGAACTCAATAAACATCTCGGCCATCCTTTGAAGGATATAAGTCCCGCAGGTTAAGTTTGTAGAGTGAGAACTCGGTAAACATCTCGGCCATCCCGTGAGGGGTATAAGTCCCGCAGGTTAAGTTCGGTTAAGGTTCCCCTGTGTTAAGGGAAGAGTGGACGTAGGACGGGTTTCGTCTGAACCACTATAAAAAGTCTTGTGTGCATTTACTTGCTTTCTTATTGCTTTACACTATTCACACAACTGAGTTTAAAACAGCATACATATTCTAAGTTAAGCTCAGTCTGCACCAAGCAACTGATCTGATCAGATTGACACCTTAGTCAACTGGTTGAAAACTGACTTGAGAATCTGAATTGATAAAACTGGTTTTTCACACGGGTTAAAACAAGCTTCCGCACCATTCAGTTAAACTGACAGATATCAAGCTGATCTGCCCTTAGGCACTCAGTAAGATTGAACATCAGTCTAAACTGATACACTAGCACTCTGATCGGGTAATCTGCTGTTCACACCTGTTCCGCACAAAAAGTTTTAAAAGTCTATTCACCCCTCCCCTCTAGACTTCCACCCTCACAAAACCCGTTCGGGACCTACAAAAGGTAATTACCCCACAGAGCATATGGGCTTTCTCAGTCAAGTACCAAGTTGGTCTGATCACAAACATCGTATACATACACGCACTCGAATAATTAATGGTTGCAAATTGCTTTCTCCGTTAATATCCCCTTTTCTATTTAAGCACTCATGTTGCAATTTGTGTGTGTAATCTTATATTTCAATTTCATCAATGCATGTCAAGTGTTAATTGATTCTCTTTTTCAATGCAATTTTATACTGCTAGCGGTTCATATTTTTAAATTAGCTTATATAAAAATATATATATATATATATATATATATATTTTTATTTTTTTTTATCGACAAAGTTAGTTGTTAGACGTTAGTAGTTAATCTACCAAGCACCCAAACACTCCACAAATTCACAAAGTCACCTTATAACTCTCATACTCCAATTCGTTCCCAAATGGAATCGAAATTGGGTCTCCCACTCAATTGAGGAGCACATTGCATGAAATGGTATTATACCCGAGATATATTTAATTCATTCAAGTTATAATTCGTGAGTTTATAAATCTCAATCTAAATCATACTTTAAAGGTAAATATGATTCGAATGCCAAATTAATTAATATTCATCTCATGCACGTATACATGAGATTTTATCACACATTACTTCTTAATAAATTAATAACCCCTGAATTGTGAATTGTGGAATGAATTTTACTTCTCTACTATTATCTCACACTTAACCATAATCTTCACTTATGAAGGCATTTCAATTTTCAAGATATTAATAAGTAAATACATTCAATTTAGAGAATTTGAATCACAAATGGTCCGATAACTTTAGCCTCAAATAGATTTAGTCCCATAAGTTTTTTTATCGTCGATTTAGTCCTAATAACTTTGACAATGTCCAATTATAATCCCAAATCGACCGAAACAACATCGTTTTGCCATTTAATTTGAGGCTTTCCGACGGATGTTGTGTCAAGGCTGCCACGTGTATATTTTTTATTTTAGCAGCTGTAATTTCAGTCATATAATTAAAAGCTAAAACTTAAAATTAAACCAGAATTGACGGCAAATTAGTCAAACATATTTAAAAATACACGTGACAGTACATGTGGCAGTCCAGTCACAACATCTGCCGAAAAGTCTCAAATTGAAACGGCAGAACGACGTTGTTCCGACCGATTTGAGACTAAAATTGAACATTGTCAAAGTTATTAAGACTAAATTGACGATAAAAAAATTTATGGGACTAAACCAATTCGAGGCCAAAGTTATGAAACTATTTGTGATTCAAACTCCAATTTAGATGAGTTTCTCATATCGAAAAATTTGTCATGGATGCTCCATATGTAAGCTGCATGGCATTAAACCCATGTAAAACGCTAGAAGCTACAATAGGCAAAAACTTTAGTTAACTGACTCGAACCATTTTTCTTTAAGTATCACTATTATGCATCTAAAAGTGTCATTTTGTTATGTATATGTCTTTTATTATTATTATGCACATAAAGTGTTTACTTGAAAATCAAATTTTTTAAACAAAGAACACTTCATAAGCACAATAGTATCATTTTATATACATAATAGTGACATGCACTCGAAAAAAGTGTTCAAGCGAACCCGAGTTACCCCAGATTATAATAGTTATAATGTTTGTCTCATTTACATGATATGATTAAAATAAGCTGCACTAGTTATTAAAAGAATATCACACATCGTATAATCAGTATATTTTCATCTCTTACATTACGTAGTGAGCTAACCTAATTAGAAAAGTTCTAATGTTCACAATTGGAAAAATAAAAAATGAATGCCAAATATCACGACTTTGAATTGCCACTCTTAGCCAAAGGTGCAGAAGTCGAAAATCGATAGTCGGGCGGATATGGACTGCCTAGCGCCTAGGCCGTCTAGGCGGTGACTAGTCGGTTCAGTTTTCTTTTGTTTTTCTCATCTAAATGAGTTTTATTTACTACTTATCAATATATTATAAAAAAATATACTTCAAAATTAATTAATAAATTCATTATACAACCTGTCTAAATCTAGATAATAATTGAAACACCTTTTTTATATCTATTATCCATTATAGAGTACAAGAAAATTAATTAAACATAAAAAACTAAACAAATTTGTGTTTTGGAATTTTAGTGTAGTGAAAATTATCAATCTTTGTCTTACCATCAATTTATTCTAAAACAAAGTCTCTCATTATCAAATAATAACTTAGTGTTGGACACCTAGCTACCGACTTAGCCGTCTAGCTCCCGATTTCGATCGCTTAGCGGTGTTCTTTAAAAATCGGTCGGCCAACGACATCCCTAATCGCTTAGACGCCGCTTGGCTGGCGGGAACTAGTCGGAACTTTTTACATCAACGCTCTTAGCTAGTAGGATATATTTGTCACCGTTGCTCACTAAATTATCATGTGCATGGCTAGATGTCACACAAAAGTTAGGAATAAAACACTTAAGGTTGTCATCTATAATCCTATAACTAATACTCCCGTCTTGTTTTTTATTGCTGAAATATTTTCATAAAAGGATATGCAATTTTAATTTCCTTATTCCATAAATGGAAAAATATAATTTTACCTTTTCAAACTTATAACCCCTTATAATAAACATCTATAACTTACATTTTAATGCAACTAATAATTGCACACAAAAAAAAAATTACTTTTTATCTCATTCTCTAGAGAAGACCAAATCACTTGAAAGAATTTCATCAAGGTATAGGGAGTTGTACGTAGAATTAGTTCTTTTATATTGTTTCCCTAATGCTCCCTTTCACTAGTAAGCTAAATTCTCTTACTTCATTATTGGGATGAGGCTATTGAAAAACAATTTAATATGAATTGGAAGAATTGCTTTCAAACAGAATCGAACCCAAAATTTGTGTGTGAGCCAAAAAACACCGATCTGTGAAAGAGAGTTACATCTCATCTAAAAGTTCGCACTTATAAAAAAAATGTTGAATTAATCTTTTATATTATTTCCTGTCAAAAAAAATGCTTTATAAAATAATTTCACATTTCTTATTAATAAACAACTCTTTCACTAAATCCTTAATAGTAATAAACAACACATTCATTAAAACCCGTGCCATTATGCTTTGAGCAACAAAAAAATACAGAGGAAGTATCAACTAACTCGTGATTTTGATGGGAAGTGGATCCCTACTTTACAGCATATATATATATATATATATATATATATATATATATATATATATATATGTGTGTGTGTAATTTAATGGTTCAACACCGTATTATATAATAGGAGATTTATTTCCATTTTAATGTAGTTTTTTTTTTTTTTAAAGGTATCAATTGTGCACTAGCTTCTTCACATTGCATTGCTGGATTTTTAGAAATAAGTAAAAAGTTGAGAGTTGTATGCTGGTCCTAATGGTGTAGGTGGTCCAAATTAAGATGCTAGCATGTGTTGTGTTTGGCAGTGCATTCATTGCTATTCAAGGTCGACCAATCTTCATCCCATCTTCATTATTTGCAAAAGTATCATCTCTCTTTTTTTTTTAGCCATATATTTTTTTCATGGGTTTGAAAACTCGTCACGTTAAATTATTTTTTCATAAGCTCAAAAGTTTCACTAGGTCAAGTGGACCTTTATATTGGTCGATCGATATTATTAGACCATTAAATTGGCCGACCTGGTAATTAAGAGTACGTAACATGCATCTGCCATCTACCATTCAATTTAACTTCAAATAGATATTTGTAATATACAAACAGTTAAAATTACTTAAACTAAAGACATATACTCCAATCAATTTTTTTAAATTGTCGTTTTAGTCTTTTAAAATATTTATATAATAAATGTCATTCTAATATTTTCTCCTCTCATTATCTCATATGGCTAGATCTTGTATATATACACCAAGTACACCGTGTATTCTAATAAGGAAGGTTCGTAGTTTAAAACCTGGGCAGATGGGTTAACCAGAGTATTTTAATGTTCAAAGTAAATATTGAATATTGTATTATTAGTGTAAACCCCCCCCCCCCCTTTTAAAGATAAAAATGAATTACTAAATACCGAGTACAAGGGGTACTCGAACCCGAATCCACACAGATTACAAACTACGTACATGGGATGCATTCCTAACCATATATGAAGTAAACGGGCCCTTAATATTTTGGGATAAATATTCATTAAATAGTACTCCCTCCGTTTCTTAATAATTACCTTTAACACTCGCACATAAAAATTATTGTCCTTTTAACTACAGATAATTCTTCTTTTAACTATTTTGACGCTCTTTCTTTCCATTATACCCACCATCTAAATGAAAAGTAGTACTCCCTCCGTCATATTTTTAATTATTCTATTACTGTAGACACGGAGATTAATAAAAAATATGAGATAATAATATTAAATGGTGTAAAGTGGGTAAAGTGAGTTTGTTGGAGTGAAATAATAGTATTAAATGGTGTAAAGTGGGTTTGGTGGAGAAAAATAATAGTATTAAGGGTGTGTTTTGAACACTTAAAAGCGAACTTTGCGAGAAGACTTATTTTCAAAAAAAACTGTGAGAGGGAGCTTTGAAAATAAGTCTTTTTAGTTATTTTAAGTGTTTTCAAGACACACCCTAAATAAGATTGGAAGTTGCTATATTTTCTTTTTAAAATGATCAAACAAAATTGTAATTAGAGCATTTACTTTAAAAAAGTGAATGATCAAAATTAGGACAGATGGAGTATCAATTAACGTACAAGAAAAGTAGTTAGAGTAGGCATAAAAGAGGAGAAAAAAGATTAGTGTGATAAAAATTAATTAAGAGAAAAATGATTTAAATTTCCAATTCTTTAAATTTTTTGTAGATAGCCAAAAGACTCATTACTATGAGATTGGGGGAGTTGTTACGTTCTCTTCCACTTTAGAGGTTTGTCACCTTTCCTCCATATTTTTAGTTAGTCAAACCAATTTATGAACCCAAAAGTTAATCCACTCTTAGTTTTATTTAATTATTTGATTAGTTCATCCAAAGCTTAAATCTTTGACGTGGAAAAGCCGGTTAGTATGCCATTTCCGTAAGAAAATACTCCATCCATCCACTAAATATGTGATGCCCGCTTTTTTTTTTTTATGAACACATGAAACCTTTGAGTATCACTTAATTATTTAAATTATCATTATATTTTACTGATAAAAAATTATTTTACTCATACATGAACATCACAGTACAGTATCCTATAATACTATTTATTTTATTTACTTTATCTATTTTTCTTAAAATCAGTGTCCAAATAAATGAGCACAGTTTACTAAGTCTCAGATGTACCAGGGTTAAATCAAAAGACTACATAGTATATTTTATAACCATAAAATTTATTCTTATTTGAAATATCTGATTTATTTATATTGATTTGTCTGTTATTAATATGAAAAACAAATTACACAGATCAATATAAATAAATTGCATATTTTAACATAATAAATTACATAATTTTAAAATATATTATAAAGTGCACATATCACTTTCTGAATCCCACTGTGCATGTGCCCACAATATGGTCAATTACCCATCTCACTGAATTTTTTGAAGGTTAAAAAAAACCTAGTTTGTTCAATAATAGAGGCCATTTTTAAAAAAAAAAACCAATAGAGGCCATTTTTAATGTTCTGATTAATGTTCATGGGCATCTAAATCATTAACCATCACTCCAAATAACTCATGATTATCACTCCAAATAACTCATGATTTTGATGTTCATGGGCATCTAAATCATTAACCATCACTCCAAATAACTCATGATTTTGACAAAGATCAAGTTTTGAACACTTTAATCTTTAAAAGTGTGCATTAATTATGCTGTTGATGGTATCTTATCTTATAGTTGGATCTCATCTATAGTTTGACTAAAAATAAAAAATTGTGTGAACTTAAATTCATCATAAATTCGATTTTTTTAGTATCATTGTTATGTATAAAAATTAACTTTGATTGTTATGATAAGAACTATTACTATTAAAAAATGCCCCATATTTTTAAAAAGTGAAATTTTTTATGCGTAACAGTAATAATTTTTTCACACAACAGTAATAGAGTTTATGTATAAATCTGATTCACATGAATGTTACTCTGACTCGAAAGTCATCGTGCCATTGTGGCTATACTATAGTCTTTATCATGATATTACTTTTTGGTGTTATCGTATGGTTATGACTAATGAAAGTGTAATTAGACATTATCTTTTGAAAAGTTTGGATTAGTCTTTTATTTACAATATATATATGATTATATGTAACTCTACTCGATCTGCCTACTCTTCTAAAAAAAGATTTCAAAAGGTGCACGTGGGTTGGAATCATTTTGTTCGTAAATCTGTTGGATTTTTATTTTTTTTAAGGAAATCTGTTGGATTTCAAAGTTGCATCATAATCAAATAATTTTATACGTAAATCGTAATCACTCAATAGTAGTGAATTTATTCGTACGACTTGGAAACCGTTTTCGTAGGTATAAAAAAACGTAAACTCAATTTGAAATATCTGAAAACCTAATTAATCCTGTGTTTCCTTGAGCATTGAGATCCACGAATATTGATAATCCTCAGAACAGACATTAGAGTGATTTGTTTTAAATTAATCAGACTTCAGTTAGTTTAAATCAAAATCTGCTTTGGGATTATACGATTCTGCTTCAAGATTTTAAAATTCGATTATGTAAAAACACCACTGCAACGCCTATAAATCTATTATCATATTTTCAATACAATTAATTCTATTTCATTGCACTTGAATATATTTAGGGTTAATTACAAATTGCAATTTATATCATTGTAACTTGTACTATTTTTTTTAAAAATGAAATACAATATGCGTTAGTAAAAAGTGATCGATTCCAAAATTTCAAACTCATTTCTTGTGAATGATGTATTATGTATACCACAATGTCAAAAGGTATTTTAGTAAACATCAAATTGAAAAAATTCGATAGAAAATTTTTTAAAAAATGAATTGGGGTTGAAATCTATCATTTTTTTTATAATATAGGTTGCATTTTATTTTTAAAAATAGTACATATTACAATTTATTATTAACCCATATACTTAAATCATAATCCACATCATCAAATTATTACAATCACATTTAACTACAAAATAATACTATAAAATTCACTCTTCACACATAAATTTAATATAAAATTAAATCTTACCCTCATCGTAATTTTAGAACAAACACACTATACCATAATATTTATTAGAATTTCCAAATTCTCTAGATTTCAAAATTCGATGTTTAGATTCAACAAATCCAAATCAACTCCTTACTATAGTTAAGCATGCTTTCACTCCTAACTCACAAAAATTCATTTTTACTACGCAATCTTCTTGAGATAGGGACGAATTCGAATATAAAAAGGGGAAAAATAAACAAACTGAAAAAAGTAAAATATATACAGAAATTGAGTAACACAGTCAATTAACATACTGCAAATAAAGAGTCTGCAAGAGTAAATACAACAGAAAGACGAGAGAAACACAGCAAAACTGCACCACTAACCTAGAAAGTGCTTTTCCAAAAGTTGGGAGCATTTTATCACTACTGATTGATACTCAGAGAACGTTTTCTTAATCTATAGCTTACAGATCTTCTGTCTCTGAGATGAGGCGTAACGGCACGCATCACCAACTCTGGTAAAGGTTCGCTTTTTGATCTTTGAAAGATGTACATATTTAGTTGGTGGCCCGATTTATACGACTGATCTTTTGAAACAAACACCGTATCATTGGACTTGGTTTTATTTTCCAACTTATCGTCATCATCGTCACACATGTAACCATTCTCTGGAATATCTTGCATCGCAAGATCATCGTACTCCTCATCCGATTTGGTGAATTCTTCATCCACAGAGCCATCTTCCAACTGGAAAAAAAAAACCCAAAAAGGAGCATAAATGAAATGAGATTTTAATTTAATACCAATACTCATTATCACTTAGAGGTGTAAGTGAGTCGAGCCGGCTCACAAGCTACTCGTGATCGACTCAGAAACAGCTCAAAACCAACTCGGGCTACCGAGCAGTTCTCGAGTACGAGCTTTGTAAGACTAGGCTCACATAATTTTACTACATTACTCATAATATGCTAATTACTTACAAATATACTCTAATTATGAATCTCAAGTAATGTCAAGTGAGTTATCAGGTTGAGCAAAGTCAAGCTTCAGTATTTTGAGTTTCCTTACGAGTCGAGCTCAAGTTCAAAGAATTGAGCTCGACCAAGTTCGAAATTGAGCTTTGAGTTTTTAATCGAGTTTGAGCTGAACACTATTAGACTCGACTCAGCTGATTTACACCGCTATTACCACTACTAGACTTTGTTTAACAACAATTCATCACCTAATATTTGGCGCTAGTGATATTTTACCATCCGAGCAACCATATATTAAGACTTACTATACAAATATATTGTGTTTCTGACACTTGACCAGTTGTATTATAGTTTAGTTTGGATGGTAAAATGTCACAAAAACAAATTGAAGTTGTTGCTTGAGTGTTGCAAGGCAAATTAGGAGGTAAAATGTCTAAAAACACACATTATTACCTCTTCTTCCAGCTGCTTTTGTCCATCACTAAGATCCTCGTCGCTGTCTATCTCCAGGGGCTCATCAACCTCTTCATCACTACCATGCACAGACATCTCTTCCTTGAGCTACACAAAGCAACACTCCAAACGTCAAAAGGAACACAATTAAAAAATAACACAAGGCGCCCACCAATAGAAAGGTAAAAACTTCAACCAAAAGGCAAATACTTCTATGCCGTCCAATATAAGTGCATTTTAAAAGGGATTAGTTGTTTTACTAAAAGGTATTAGTTGATCAATATTAGTTGTTCACTGAAGAATGTTAGTTGTTTTCATTGAACAATATTAGTGGTGTACCGTGTAACTCAAGTGCATTTTCAAATGGTATCATACTAAAGGCATTAGTTGGTCAGAATAAGCAGTTTTCACTTTACAGTATTAGATGTTTTCACTGAACAGTGTCAGTTGTGCAATTGGTGCACCGAAGTGTTACACTTGGCTAAAACTAAAAGTCTATACCAAAGCTAAAGATATTCTGGAATGTGAGGATGCTTAAAGTTTCAAAATAACTTGATCGATTTTCAATGCAATAATTTCCGATCTCAGCCACACAGGTAATTCATTTGAATGACAGTTTTAACCTTACCTCTTTTGAAGGCCCATCGGACATTCTAGGTGAGCTGCAGCAGGATGACAAGTACCTACTACCAGTGTCAGTCAGCTCACCTTTCGACTCATCCACGCTGCTAGCATGACTCGTACCCCCAGTGTCACTAGGCCATGCACTTATCCCAAAGTGACCAAACTGCAGGTTAACAGTTTCCGCTTTACCAATCTGTAATGGCCCATACAGAGGCATCCCTATCCCATTCCAAGTAGGATGGCCCGCCGTGGGTTTTCCATTATCATCTATAATGTCAACTGGCCATGCCTTAGCTACAGAACCATCATCATTCAGAAGTGCCATCATATGCCGAGAGGAATCTTGCCTCTGGATTAACTGAAACATTCCCTTGGAGCTCAATGAATTGGCGGTACAGTGATTCCTGTACTCCTCATAAACAACAGAAACTGTATTTGTGATTGGATCGTAAAGATGCTCTCCACCTTCGCGCCTTCTCAAGCAGCTGAAAACGGTCGCATGAATGACCGCTACACTTTTATCAACATTGGTGTTGTTTATTTTGGGCACCAAATGCTTATCTGCTCGATTGCAGAGGTATTCCTGGATTGTTCTTATGTTTTGAATATATTTTACGTACTTGTTTCTAGCAGGGTCTAATGTCATGTACTTGGCACGAACAGCAAACCTTTCCAAGTGCTTCTTATCGTTTGATATGTAAATCATGAATGGTATAATAGAAGGGTGTTTCTTCATGAGCCCCACCTGCACGACAAAAAAATCTTGATCAAGAGGTATATAACGTTTAGCGGTGGGGGAAATACAGACAATTTTGGTATACCCTGCTATTGATCCGAAAAATATGAAAAATACCAATTTTAAAGATTTTTTTTTAAAAGGACAATTTTTAAGATTTTCAGTATGGTAACGGAAAGTTCAAATTTATATGTATACCATTTCAAAATACATAGAAATATCCTATACAAATTTCGGTACGGACAGGTGTATACCGATACAGTTCAAAATTTTTGTACGGTATTGGTAAGTATTTTTCATATGCCAAAATTTCGGTATTACCGAAAGTTTTGGTGTGATACCAGATGCAATTTTACATACCGAAATTTTCGGTACAATATACATGGAATGGTATTCTGGTATACTGTACCGAACCACCCCTATATTTTTTACATAAATTTCCCAAAACCATAAGCAGCAAGAATCATACCACAAAATTGAGACTTAAGTGAACCCCCTCCACAACAACTGACTCATTTCGTTCTTCCCATGCAGTAATCAATCGGTCAAGGCTATCAATTACCATCTCACTCTGTGCTTTAAATCCTTCAACTGCCATCTGTTTTGAACTAAGCAAATCACTAGTGGTAGTGCTTCCCTCAGATTTTGAAGAATTACTGGATGATTCATCCTTAGCAAGTGAGGTTGATTTATTAGCTTTCTTTTTTGCCTTAGCCTCTGCAATTGCAACTGGGTCTAAATATTCACCAGCATGATAGGTTGAAGCCCAGAGCAATGGATTTTGTTCTTCATCAACAAAGCTCCTCATCATATGGCGAATCGAGTCTGTAGATAAAACAGTTGTGATACCCAACCTGCTACCCTGCAATACCAACATTTGACTGAATTAGGAACTATTTACTATTGGTGGAACAAGAGTCATCACTTCAGCATAAAATTCTCCAAAGTAACTAGAGATGGCAATGTGCCGAGTTCAAAACCAGACTCGCATTGAAAACACTCAGCACGGGGCGGTTTGGCCCCTATCAAGCAGGTATGCGACGGGTTGTGGTTTTTATAGAACCCCCCTGCAAACCCACCTTCAAAACCACCACACATATTAATACTTATGTGTATATATATGTGTGTCTGTGTATTTATGTAATCTTATATTGAATATCAAATGTTATTTTCAGCAATTACATATTTTAATTTGAATTATTCAATATCAAAATGAACATATTGTGAATATTAAAATTAATTTAAAAGTAATAGAAAATTTGGCGTGGCGGGTTGGATCCATGGGTCTTCATGTGGGGCTGTTCCTGTGACAGGGCAAACCCATACCAGACCCACCCTGTTGCCATCCATAATTAAGTAATCTTATAAATCTAGTCTATACCATTTGAAAACTCAAATTGCAGCTAAGATAAATGGTAAACCATAAAGATAAGCCAAAAGGATAGCCATTTAGAATGAGAACCTCCATTAGTATCAGATATTAATTACTACATTCTTCATGATATATACCTTTACCTTTTCCATCAGAAACAATAAGAGGAGAATATTATGGCAGGAGCAGATGAAAGAATTATAAATATGAAACAGTTATATAATTGTTTTGACATATGAAACATAAAACTGGGTCACCACAACCACAACAAAGCAGCTCTGATCATTAAGACAAGATTTTAAATGGAAAAACTATGAAGGAAGCAACACCACATAGAGAAGACCATGGAATAGAGAAACCAACCAGCAAGGCAGATAAGGTAGATTTTCCACAGCCACTCGTGCCACAGAGTAATACAGTTACAGATTCCTTTCTTTCTCGAATTCTGAAGAAACGAGCAGACTTAAGAGAGCAAAATGGAACAAATTTATGCAAATTAACTTTTTGGTGAAGTACTAAAAAATGCAAAAAAAAAAAAAAAAAATTAATAATAATAATAACAGATCAAAATTTTGAGCTGCTAAATTAGTAACTGCCCCACCCAAACATTACAACTAAAATGAAGTCTCCTTCATGGAATGATAATAATGGGTAAAAATAGCAAGTTAGCAAAACGGCAACAGAATTGGAGGATGATGTAACGATATTGAAATATATGGCTAGCCTAGAAAATCAATATTTCCTAATTTTACCTGCAAGCTAAGACTAGATCTGCCCTCTGATTTGGCCCCACATACTTGTATTCAGAGAGAGCTTCACCGACAACATCCAGAAAGATTTTTCTCCCAACAACCACAGTGGTACGTCGTTTGTACAACTCAAATGGCTTGCTTTTTCTTTTATCTTCCTCCAGGGTCAAACGTTCAGCATCTTTTTTGTCCAAGGGAACATGTACACAGCATTCAGTATCCGTTTGAGGATATACTTTAGCATCCAGAGCTGACACTTCACTTTCAGGAACCATTTTATCCATAAAGCTATCATGTCTCATCAATTCAAAGACCGTTTTGCTAATCTGAGCGAATTAGGAGTTTCAGTACTAATGTCAACATGGAGTAAACACAGGAGGTAAAGAGTGGCATGCTGAATAAAACCATAAAGCAACTTGCAAACATTGCATATTTTTTAAACGCAGGATTCTCGACGATCAAAAGATATTATGTATCGAGTAATACTTAGGTGTGCATACTGTGAAACTGGTGGTGCAACTAATACTATTTAATGAAAATTTGTTCAGTGAAACAATTAACACTGATCAACTAATATATTTTTTTAGTAAAATAACCAATACCATTAAAAAATGCACTCGAGTTGCACATTGCAACAGGTATAGAAGTATTTTCCATATGTACCTAGAGAATCACAAGGTCACTGTATATTTTATAATTAGGCCTACAAGATGATCTAGTAGCAAACACTGGATCACTACTATATCTATTATGAATCCTATAAGTTTGTCCAGGCAAACAAATAACCAATCAACATCTAGGATCCCAATTGTTAAAAAACGACCCAGCTCCTCGTCAGTATTATTTCTTAAAAAATTGAACCGGTGAAAAAAGTCAAAAGATCAACAGATGTGGATCCATGTGGGAATGTGGAGACTCAAATCCAAGAATGGATCACTTCTAAATTAACAGAAAGGAAACCAAACTCAAGAATCAACGCATTTATTTTCCCCTCTCAAGTATGACCATATGTTAGAGTACATCACAATTTTCAGAAAATTGAAATATACATGTTCCAACTTTAGTAAAAAGGAAAACATAAAGCACGCTTTTCACATGGAATTTCTCAAACTAATATTGGAATAAGAAATATAGGCCCCTCCCCCACAAATAGCTGCTAAATCTGCTATGCTCAAAGAGATTGTAGATCAAGAAACTAGAGAACATGTAAAAATCAGTAATAACTGCAGTGAACACAAATTGTCTGTTCAAGGCATTGAAATTTGTAATCTCTTGGTCACCAACAAACGGAATACCACCCGCTCATGCGCAACCACCCCACGGACCGTATACATCTTTTAGAATATATGCATGCAAGTTAAACAGATGCTTATTCTCATATATGAGGAGAGGTGAAAGATACATAAAAAAAAAAAAAAAAACAAACAAACAAACAAAACAAAAAGGGGGAAAATCGAGAAGAATTTTCAAAAAGGAAATTTAAGAAAAACGCAGAGATACCTTAAAGGCATGCCGAGCCTTGCATCCCATGAGTTGCAGAGTACTCTGTAGAACGGAACGCGTGTACCGAAACGACGTCGGTCCCGTCTTCTCAACTGCCGGCGCCGCCGCGCCATCCTCCACCACCACTATGTACAGAAGCTTCGCCGCTCCTTCTGCCGCCACCATATCTCAAACCTACATAATCCACATGCACAACAACACACCTTCAAATCAGTACACTCGAAACAACGAATCGAAACAAAACACCAATCACTCACAAGTCACAATCAAAACACAAATTCAAAAAGTCCAACAATCGCGATCACAATGCAGCTTTTCCAAACAAGCAAAACAAACCTGCGCAACGCGAATCAACACCGCAACCTTCCGAATCGGGTTAGGGATCTAGGAGCTGAAAATTGGATCGACAGACATAGAAATCCAGAATCAACGGAAGAGAAATAGGAGTACGTCGGCGTTTTCGAGGCGATCTGGCCATTTCCACCGCCACAAACTGCCACGCATCACAGCTTGCAGTCCGCCACGACGAGAGGCGTCTCTGAGTTCACACGATCGGCGCGTGCGAAAATCGAACGAAGGTTATATAAATCGTGTGCGTGGTGGAAAATTGCGGGCCCCTACGAAAGGGATATTTATAGGGGAGATTTAAGGGGTGGCAAGGGTGGTAAATATGGCGAAAAGTCAGGGTGGAGCCGTGTGAGAAAGTTGGACTTTGTTGAGATTCTGCACAATGTTTTTAAGAAATGTGAATTGAAAAGGACGGGTCAAGAATAAGAAATCGGGCCGAACTAAACCACGTTTACTTGGTAATGGTATAGGATTCTGCCCAATATTTTAACGGTCTTTAAAGCTAGCTATATACGTATTGGTAACGTTAATCATTTCATTATGGAAATCTCATAATTTTTCAAATAAACATTTTTTAGGAAATATATTAGCAATTTGGCTTTTCATCTAAACTTTGACAAAAAATTTTTTTTTTTGGTGGTGTATACCAAAATATCGAGATTAACGAGTTGGATTGTAGTTTTGTATTTGGTAATACAAACAAGTAATCATGTGTGATGAGTGGCAAAAAATACTTATAATTGAGTAATAAATGAAAATGTTCTTCAATAAATGAGACAACAATTCAAGAGAGATTTGGTGGGTATTAAATTATTGTGTTATTGGGTTTTAAATGACCTCTATTTATAATACAACTGGGGAGACTAGATCTCACTCTCCCAACTGATAGTACATAGTACATTTAATGTCTGTAAACCCATTAAATGCTAAAGATAACAGGATTCGATTGACCAGAGGAGTTCGACGCAGCTCGATTGAGCTCGATCCACCTCAACTTGCTCGATTGTTAACTCTCTGGGTAAGTCCTTGGATTTGCGTTGAATCTCTGCAATGACTAACCAAAGTAAGTACCTAAATTGTCAAATCGTCGATATTATCTGAAATCGACATGGTTAAAAAAGATCTCCTGAATGAAATCTCTCACACACATTACATCATAGCAAGGGTGCAGAAGTCGGAAAACGCTAGGCGGGGGGATCATGGCCGCCTAGTCGCCGCCTAGGCGTTTGTTTTTTTTGTTTTTTTTTTAATTTAATACTGAAATTCAAATAAATTGATAGATTTTATATAAATAAATAACATTAAACTGGCGTACAGAGTACGCTTCATAATATCAGTCTCACTTCAGCGAATGGGTCAATGAGAAACCAAATCCAATATCCCTTTCATTAACCAAATCCTTAGAAATCAAATGAGAAACAAACCAAATCTTCATCTTTTCTTCTCCATGTGAATGACGGGCGGCGTGAATGGCGAGCGGGCGGCACGAATGGCGAGCAGGCGGCACGAATGGCGAGCGGACGGCGCGAAGGCAGGGTTGCGGGCGGCTAGAGCAGTGGGCTACAGGCGGTGCGAGGCTTCGGACGGCGGAGTTCTTTTTCCTTCTCGGGGCGGCGGCTGCGACTGCGACTGCATCTGAGTCTCCTTCTCCACCAATTTAGGTTAGGTTTAGTTTTTTTTTTAATTATTGAATGAAAAATGTAGTCCGCCCAACCGCCTAGGCGGCGCCCAGCTTCAAAAACGCCCAGGAGGTCCGATTTTGCACTAATCGGGGCGGCCGGCGGCCGCCTAGCGCCTAGGCCGATTTTTGCAACCATGCATCATAGTTAATGCTCCTTGCTTCGCCAGGTCGAGCTGATCAACCTCCTTATTTCCTTGCTGGCGAGCTACGTAGCTCGCTCCATCCGTCGAGGTGGCGTACTTGAGTATTTTCTCTAAGTTCCCCAAGTAGGAAAGGGTGTGAGATATAAGGTGGATTCCACCTCGCGTTTTATTACACACAACAGGGTGTTTGCGTTATGCTTTTGAAAAATAAATTAAAATTAGTGATTATAGGAAAAATTGATTGATAGTAGAAGTTGATAGTATTTGTAAAAAATAATATTAAAATACTAGTTGATAGTGTTCGGAAAAAAAAAATTAATAGTATTTAAAAAAAGGTTAATAAGATACTAAAAGAATTCTCATTTCAACTTTTAGCTTATAACGTTTGATAGTTTATTTATTCTAATAAAATATAAACAAAACACTTCAAATTGTTTCTGCACACAATTCAAAGTGATTATAATCACTTATAATTTTTCTAAAGCACCCCCTTTGTATGTATCTCGTCCACCGTGCAACTCAAATGCATTTTTAAGCATGCAATTTATTTTTCTGAATCATTCAACATGTTTGGTATTTACTTTGAAACGTTCAATATATGAAACCTACTCATAAACTTTTATTTTTTCGAAAGCCAAGAGGCTTAATTATTGTTATTGCACGAACAATTATTCAATGGGAGTTCAGCCACAAAATCCGGTGAATCAACCCAACTATGAGGGCTCTAAAATGAACTGATTTGTGATGGGCAACGTCTGTCGCGAATTCAATATCAAGATTTGCGACGGCTAACTCGTCATAAATCATGGAAAATATCCAATGACCGCCGCAAATTTTAACCATAAATGGTAACAGACGTTCTCCTCCTATTCTATCTTTTCTCTCTGCTGTAAATTTAGTCGTTCTCTCGACGAAAAAAAGCACGTTGTGGAGAAAAAATAAATTAACAAGAAATTAATTCTTACCTCTAGTGTCTTTTGTCTCACTACTCCCTGGAGCCTGTAAGATTTGTATGTAACAATTCAATGCATCATGTGGTTTAGCAATGTGACAACATTTTCTATAACAATCTCACTTTGTTTAGCTTCTGGCATGAACCAAAGATTGTAATCTCTTTGAATATAAGGTTAGGTAACCCTTTATAGCTCCAACTTTCACCAATTTCTGAATATTCTTGTAGGAGGGACTTTACTGTACAATAGTGTACGTACAATTATAGTGCAAATTGAAAAGCCCTGAAAATTTGTTGATCCTGTGGGGGTTGAATTAAGACTAGCGAATTTTTCTAAAAAAATCACTCTAATGCAAAACAAGAAAAATCGCTCCTAGTCTATGTTACTATAAAGGTAAACAACTATAAGAACAAATATGTATTATTGTGTGATGATGGTAGAAAAATATATTCTTATTAATTCAATAGTATAATTTGGTGGTTTGGTCCGAAGGTTAGAAGGATAAACAGATAAAAAAGTGTGTGTGTGTGTGTGGTGGGAGGGGGGGGGGGAGTGGATGAAATAGAAGGAGTGTTTTTTGTTCATACAATAACATACATTTCTCTTTACACATTTGTGTTTATATAATAACACAATTTTCAATATCTTACACGTGTTGCTTTAAGCATAAATATATGTCCTAAAAAGGCAAGTAAATTTTACTTATCCTTATGTGTCCTTACATTAATACATGTTTGTCTAATAGTAACACATACCTGGATCGAGTTTTCCTATTTACTCTTTGCGCGAATTTTTTGAAAAAAATTATTTGACCCGATTCAACACGCAAAAGATTCATGAATTTTGAGCTTAACATGTATGATGGGTCAGGTACAAGCATATTTGATCTGCATAATATTATATATGAAAGTTTGTCTTCCTATAGATTACATAACCAAGTTTTCGATGTCATAAAGAATTTACTTAAAGATTGTTGGAATTACACATTGATCAATTGAGTCATTACCGCTCATCAAACATTTATGTTATTCAGAACAATTCCAGAAATTTTGTCAAACTTTACATTATAATTATCGCAAAGCTAACTTACACTTATCACAAAACTAACTTACACTTGTCAAATTTTGTCATTTTGATACTCATTAAGTAGCACTATATGTGGGATCATTGAGCAAAGACATGAGTTGTTCCCAAATTTTAATTATTTGTTTGTCGAATTTGTATATATTCTTAATTTAGAATTACAAACGAACATGCAATTGCAAAAATCCATTACAGAGTAACGAAATTAATGAATTTATGTTAGTACATAACAAGTATAAATGATCAATGTTTATTAGAATATAATTTGTCATTATGCCGAGCTCACTTATTAATTTATTTAGGATAAAAATATATTTTTAGTCTAACTTGGCTCAACTATGATTTCAACCCCCTTAATTTTTTCACTTTAAAATTAGTCCTTTAATTATATTTTTTTCTTCTTCTAATTTTGGTCTTTCTTACTAGTGTCACGAGTGATCTTCAGGTCATAGGTGACGTGGCATTTTCCATTTAATTTTTTATTATAAAAGAAATAAATTAAGTCCGAGAATTAAAATAAGAATCTTCAAAAAAATAATTAAAGCTAAACAAATCTAAAAATATCAAAAAATTAATTAAATCTTCGGAAAAGACAAAGTATAGTGTGAACAAGTTTTACGGTGAAACTGGTTAAGGAGTGTGACTTATATTACTAAAGTGTGTGACTTTTTACTATAAAGAGTATTACTCATAAAAGTGAAGGATGTGACTTATATTATAGCAAAGAGTGTCATAGTGATAATTGAAGTGTGTGACATATATTATTAAAGGGTGTGACTTATATTACTAAAGTGTGTGTCTATAAAAAAAACCAGTTTCACGGTGAACAAGTTTCACAGCATACCAACTCTTCGAAAAATAATTAAACTAAAAAACACAATCAACAAAATAAAATCTTCAAAAGTTAATTAAATGAACAAAAATTTAAGAAAAAATAACTAATCTTGAAAAAATAAGTAAAAAAATAAAATCTTCAAAATCAATTAAAGTTAAATAAAATCTGAAAAATATTGAAAAAAATCAATTATGTTCCATATGATAAAGATGGTTTGGTATAAATTCAGGAAAAAACTTGTATAGACCTGGTTAATGCTATGAACCTTGTTTATAATTCATGTCATTTGACCTTATTTAGTGTATAATACGGGTCAAGTTTTGTGATTTAGAAAAATATATTGAAAATGAGTGAAATTGGTCAAATAATCAAAGTTCATAGCATTGACCTAGTTCATGGGAGATCAACTCCAAATTCAGTATATGGTGCCTTGAGATTATATTTTGATTTTTTAATGAATCTTTTTAATTTAATTATTTTTTTAATATTTAGTTGAATATTTATCATTTTTAATATTTTATTTAGTCTTCCCAGACTTTTTTTTTGTTTTTTTTATTTATTTTTACAATTTAGTTATTCATGGAGATTTTAATAAAAAAAAATTCAAATTTTATCTATATTTAATTGATTGTTGAAATCTTTTAAATTATTGAAGTAATATTTTTTATAAAGTCAAATAAAAAAATGTCACTTCACGTAACCTGGGACAAAAAAAAGTGTAATTTAAAAAAAACAAAAAGAGAGTATTGAAATTAGAATTGGGTCAAATTAAAAGATTAAGGCCGCTTTATATGATTTGAGAATGATAATGGTAACGAGTATCATTAAATGATTAATCACTAAGGGTTATTAATTGCATTGTTATTGATTGACTAGAACATCAATAAGAGAAACACTCTTGTGAAATATTGCACACTAGTGTTGTTGGGAAATTTAGAGTTTTGATGAAAGTTCTAAAACACATGTAATAGGACCAAATCGGACACATTAGGTAATCGATGTTTTTTATTACGGTTATAAGATGACCAGTTGATAATTATTATATAGAACAACTAATGTATAAGATAGGTTACATATTGAGGGGGAACCTCAATATGTATAGGTCAGATCTAAAGATCAGAAGAACAAAAGATCACCAAGTCCGGCACAGCCGGGCGGAAAGGGAAGGACGAAAGATCGGACGATCGATAAAGTCGATAATCGGTGAAGTCATGAAACACAAATTCAGAAGACCTGAAGATCAGATGACTACCAGAAGATCAGACGAGAAGACCTACATCAGTCGAGTCTGCTAGTTGACCTAAGACAACTGGCACCAGAAGACTCTATCAGTAGATCGATCGGTTATAATCGATCGGTCGTCACCACACCGTGGTAACTGATGTTTCACCAAATCATACGTTGTTGATCTAAACAAGAAGAATGTCAACTTTAGTTGGTAGAACAAACACTGAAAAGTGCTTTTGTTAACCAATAAGAACAAGACAAGTATGAACAGAGACGACAATAACACGGATTTGGTGTTTGCTTGGTCAAACGGCTATAAAAAATGACATACACGCTTTAAATGCCGCATTACTGAAAGACGTCACATCAAATCCTACATATCTACCAAATATAGCCGGAAATTCAAATTGCTCTCCAACGGCTCTTTGATTTCGAGGTCTATAAATATGGGATTACTCTTCAGAGTGAAGACACAAAAATTATCAAGAAGCTCATACTATAACCAAATTTCCGCACGAAGAACACAACCTTGAAGATTATTTTCTAAGTGTTCATCCCATAGTTCTTAGCACAGAAATCTTATCCTCTAGCTGTTAGGCTACTTAAATACTAGGAAAGATTTCAAAGTTGGAACAAACAACAAATCTTACCCAAAACCCAAAGTTAGGTTAAGTTTGTTTAGCAAGATTTCAGACTAGGGTTTCTAGTTCTGATTTCTGGGATCGGTTGAGTGAGAGCTCTATAAATATCTGTTGGTGTAATGTGTTGGACTAACACAATAATCTAAGTCCAGTTGGTTAAGTCGGTTAAGTTGGTGCCCCTTGTGATAGGGAAGAGTGGACGTAGAACTGGTTGTCCGAACCACTATAAATCTTGTGTGCATTTACATTTTGATTAATCGCTTCACACTATTACACACAACTTGATTAAATCTGCATACATATTACGAAAGTTAGGATCAATAGCACCAAGTTATCGATCCGATCGATTGACTCCATAGTCATCGATTGAAAATTGACTTTAATCGATTTGTTATAAACCGTTTTTTCACACGGTATAAACTAGCTTCCGCAATCGCTTAAATCGATAGATACTTTAATCGATTCGCCTCGGCGTCAAGAAGTTGGATATCATCAAACCGATTCACTTGCACTGACGATCGGTAAACCGCAATCACACCGACCAAGACGAAAAAGTTTTCGTAAGTCTATTCACCCTCCTCTAGACTTACGCCCTCACGAAAACCTGTTTAGGGACCTACAAGTGGTATCGAGCGGTGGTTCTACGGACCAATGGCTTTGAATATCATCGGTTCTTGAGGAAGAACCTTTGTGGTCACTTGAACCGATCTTGAAAACCTTTTTCAAATCTCATTTGTTTTCAAACTCATTATCAGCATGGATAATACTTCGGGTATGTATCATGATTTGCCTAAATTTTCCATTGATGAGTATGCAGACCGGCGATATACATGAGCAACCATCCGGGATCAATAAGCGGCGGGATGATGGAAGTTCTTGAACGAGGACCCATCATCATCTATCATGACAACCTAGCTGTTGGAGGTGATCCATATTTTGCAGTTGGAAGTCTATTCAGAAAGAGTCCTGCCCTAATGGATGATGAAGAGAGAAAGTTGTACACTCTGGATACGATAGCCAGGAACATAATCATGAAGACCATGGACAAGATAACCAAGAGAAAAGATAAAGTATCTCAAGACAACCAAACGGATGTGGGATACGTTTATTTGAAATGTGTGTAGGAAATGATCCGATTAAAGATAGCGGACCGCAGTTTAACCGTGAAATTCGAGAAACTTAAGATGTTACTAAATGAAACCATCAATGAGATCGATGGAAGAATCACCATGTCGGTCCAACAAGTTTCGAACTTGGACGAAAATGTCGATAAAGACATCAATTACAAGATCTTGAGATCTCCGACTAAGAAGGGATATGAAAGTCACCGTAATAAAGGATTGTCAAGATATTGTTAAGATGAAGCCAAGCAACCTGTCCCCGAGTCTTAAAGCTCATGAGTTCGATCCGATCGAAAAGAGGGCAAGAAGAAGAAGACGAAGTCGCTCTTGCCACCACACCCCACATCAAAATCGATTGATTCAAAGCGGCCCAAAGAAGAACTCAAAGTCTACATGAACCAGGTTGGAAATATTATAAGCCAAATCAACAGTTTGCTTTGCTAACTGAAAACTTGAAAAATCTAACATTCAACTTGGCAAGTATCGTAGATTTTACAGGATTATCAAAACAAAGAGAGGAAGAGATAGGAGGCGGTGTGATCTCCGTAGAAGGACCGTGATCCGATGACCAAGAGATGATCACGAAAGGAGAGAAGATAAGAAAAGAGATGATCGGTCCGATGAAAGAAGAGACAACAGATCCGAGAGAAGAAATTTCGACATAATCGATGGGTAAGTCACCCGACGGATTCTACAGACGGAATGACTCACCGCAAAAGAAGTTCTCAGGATCGTGGAGAATGTTTCAATCAGGAGAAACCGTGTCATTACAAATACGTTGCCCAGACCACACCAAAAGAAAGAGAAGAGAAACGGAATGTAAGAGAGCAACGCTATATAGAGACAGAAAGTTATGGTTGCTTATACATCAGAAATTGATGATTCTTATCTGCCTTCAGAGGATTCTGGCTACTCATCCCGGTAGAAGATTTATGTTTGATAAGCAACGCTGATGATTTCTACCACTACGATGATCTGATATTCTCTTCTCGATGATGAAATCATCATCGATGGCTAAGGAGGAAGACCAACTGAGGTAACCTCTAAACCTTCTCGCTTTCCGGTTTCCACATCGCCTATGATTAGCACACCCGGCGGAGAGATTGACTTGCACTCTATTCGAGCAATTGCTTGATGATCTCTAACGCAAAGAAACACTTATACGATAGTGGAAGCCGAAAATGATAAGCTAAGGATTGAAAATACTCAGCTTGTTAAGGAAAAATGTTTGTCGAGAGAACAAATTTAACTAAAATCACTGAAGTCGCCGAGAAGATAATCAAGAACCGAAAGTTCTCCGAAGTTAACTCTTCGATCGCGAGAAGCAGATTAAGGAACGACTAGCTATCAATAAACAACAAGTCGATGATTTTAAAATCCTACAAGCCAAGTTTAATGATCTCTTCCGACTACACGAGAGTCTCAAATTAATCGAGGATAGTTTACGTAAGAAAATACTGAGTTTTCATTTAAATCTTCAAAACCGCTCGGGATATGAACAACTATTTTCAACAACAACTAATAAGAAGGAATTGGGTATGAAAACCCTTCTACATCCTCAAAAGCCCCTTGGTTCACTTCAAAAAGTGTAATCAAACGAGTTTACGATATAGATACGCAAAAAGCAAAATATGTATCCGATAAGGAAAGAGACACTCACGAACAAGTAAGGCAAGTGCCCAATCAGAAAGGGAACGAAAATGGACCCCAACTGATTAAGCATCAGCCGAGGAATCAACAGAAGAACCCAATTCTTCTGAAGAGACCTCAACCTGATCAGCAGATTAGGTATCGAAAAAGACAACTCACAAAAGGGAAATTTAATCTGAAACTTAATCAGGGTCAGCTGCCTAACAAGCAAGCTAAAGGTAAATTGCTAAGACCATCTATGCCAAAAATATATGAATCTTTTGTTGGGGAATGAGTTGCACAGATCTATTCGGGATGAATATTTAAATACAAATTTAATTCTTTAATTATTACTAGCATGAATTAATCCTATATTAATTCAAATAATAATTGCAACAACATATCATGCATATAATAAGCCACGTAAAACCTACGATGGAATCTCCCGGTTTACGGAACGCACCTCTCGGGATGGCAAAAGAATTCGGTTGACTGGACTAACCAAAAGGACTTCCCAAGTATTCCCTTAGCCACTTGCTCAACTATCCGGTGGAAGGACACTTGTCGAACAATTAACAAAAGGAAAAAATAAACTTTGTTGCACCACTTATGTGGATTTGCTAATTTTTCCAGCGCATTGAATTGTACTTGGGAATGAAAGAATCATCCCCTATTTATAGGTAAGAGGTGGTCGAAATTTTTGATGAAAAATCAATGTGAAAAAAGACTTTTCTTGATCACCAAGAAATCTTGAATATATCTCATATATTCTTTTTCCCATAATTAAAATATTCCACAAAAATCCCACCTCTTCAAATTATAGAATTTTCGAAAATTGAGTCTTGCAAGATTCCAAGATTTTGATCTTCTTGAATTTATGAGATATTCTTGTATTTCAAGAAATACATATCTTCCATAATATCTTTTCAAGAAAATCAAGAAAATCTTTCTTGCACTCTATTTTCAAAAATTTCGAAATATCCTTATGAATAACCAAGTGGGAGATTTCTTGAATTTAATGAGATAATCTTGTATTCCAAGAATACATATCTTCATTCCATAACAAAATTCAAAGAAAATCTTTCTCCCTCCTTTATCCATAAATTTCGAAAATATCATAGGAAAAATAAGCAACATTATTTATTTTATTTTAATCACCTTTTCAGTTATTGAACTATATGTTGGGCTACTCAGGGGGCCTTTAGGAGAATTAAGATTGAACCTTCTAATGGACCTTGAATATCTAATATTGAGCCACAATATAATTCAAGCCCATAAATATTAATTAATCCCACTACATAATTAATATTGCACTATCCATCTTAACCCATATTACAGCCAATATGGCTCCCGGTCATTATTTCCCGTATTTAAGATTATCTAGCCCATTAATTAATTCAAGCCACTGAAATAGCTTTCTAATTAATTAATATCTTTTATCCTTGGTCAATGAAAGGATCAACATTATTATCCATACCGGAAACTAATTCCACTTGCAAGATGTGGTATGATAAAGCTTATGAACCTCCCAAGGGGGCAAATCGAACAAGCGTACTTGCACACAATTCTTCGTATTAAATCTTAGCAATCACATGTGACCAATAATATTGCCCAAGATAAAAAGTATTGAATCTCATTGATTCGATACCCATGATAAGTCAAAGCAATAGTTACCAATCCCACGTGATCCTATTTAAGGGGACGAAGGTTAAGAAATAACGAACCACCGAGGTCTAATTCTTCCTTGTTCGGTTCGAGAATTTATCCTCCTCAGAGGTCCTATTCGATTATCGGTCATGCACTAGTGTAATCTCTTGGTCAAGACAAGCCAATCTGAGCCTTACACTTCAACCTTTCACGATGGGTTGTTCATTTCCATCTAGGTCGTGAATAACGTACTTTTTAGTTACAAGGGATTTGTTAATTTAATCTTCGTGATCCGGTATCACTAAATTAACTACAATGTAACACGTCACGACTTATTGAATGCTTATCTGCAAGAAATATATGTAACATTCAATAATATTTAAAGCATTAGTGATAAACAATTTATTTCAAAGAAATAAGTCCGAAAATTAGGTTTCGATTATACAAAGTAAAAAGCATACTTTCCAAATAATCCCAACAATCTCCCACTTATACTCAAAGTCCGCTTTTTAAGTATACTACAACATGTCTCGCGTAGTCCGTGACATCTAATGTCACCTACACGAACCTAATAATTTCTCCCACTTATACTCAAATCGAGTTAATAACGGTCTTGACACCCATTCCTTCCACATGTCTCTCGAATGTATTGAGAGGCGCACTCTTTGTGAATGGATCTGCTTAGGGTTGTCCTCGGACGCTATCTTCGCCACATCTATATCTCCCTCTTAAAGATTTCTCGATAAGATGTCTTTTCTTTAGTGTGCTTTGTTTGACTGTGGACTCTTGGTTCTCTTGAATTTGCAACCCCCCATAGCGTATATTTCTGCACAAATTCGAACACCAACCAAGTCCACTAAGAAGGTCTAGAGCCCAATCGGTTCTTTTCAACGCTTCCAAGCGACTACTTACCCGACTTCCATGGTTGAGTCGGTGATGCATTTTTGCTTCACACTCGTCCATTTGATGGCTACACTTCCCAAATGAAAACACACTAACCGAGGCGTATAATTTCGAATCTAAGTCTCGATTGGAAATTCGAGTCCGTAGTGGCCGATGGGATTGGAGTATCGATCGATAAATCAACATTCTATCCCGAGTTCTTTTCGTACACTTGAAATGTTTTTTAATCGTCATTCCAAATGTTCTTTCCACTGGGTTACTTTAATATCTTGCTATCATGCCACGGCAGCAAGGATATCCCACTCGTACACAACAATGCATACATAAGGTTTCCGACAGCCGAAGCACAAGGAATGCCTTTCATGTCATCTATCTCCTTTTGCGTCTTAGGGGACATTTTCTTAGATAGATGGATTCCATGCCTGAAAGGTACGAATCCTTTCTTGGAATCTAGCATGCTGAAGCGTTTCAAGACAATGTCTATGTATGAAGCTTGCGATAACCCGATCATCATTTTCTTGCGATCTCGAGTGATCATTATCCCAAGGATGTGTCCGGCTTCCCCTAAGTCCTTCATATCAAACTATTTTGAAAGTCATGCCCTTACGTCTGATAACACCTTCACATCGTTCCCGATGATTAGAATGTCATCTACGTATAGTACTAAGAATACCAATGCAGTTCCGACACGCTCTTTATACACACAACTTTCAAACTCGTTTTGATCAAACCCATAAGACTTTATAACATGATCAAAACATTGGTTCCAAGCTCTGGATGCCTGTTTGAGTCCGTAAATGGACCTCTTGAGCTTACAAACTAGGTGTTCTTGGCCTGTTTCAATGAAACCTTGGGGTTGTTGCATATAGATCTCTTCATCAAGACTTCCGTTAAGGAAAGCTGTCTTGACATCCATTTGCCAGATTTCAAAGTCGAAATGCGCAGCAATCGATAAGAGAATACGAATAGACTTAAGCATGGCTACGGGCGAAAAAATTTCCTCATAATCGATCCATTATTTCTGAGTATAACCTTTTGCCACTAGTCTTGCTTTAAAGGTTTCAACCTTCCCCTCCGGTCCTCTTTTCCTCTTATATACCCACTTGCATCAAATGGGTTTGACCCCATTAAGTGGTTCGACTAGCTCCCACACTCTATTATGAAACATAGAACCCATTTCGCTTTTCATTCTTTGTTTGCCAAGAATCAGATCCTTATCTTGGAGTGCCTCGTCATATGTCCATGGGTCTGATTAGTCTTTGTCCAAATCAAGTCCGAGGACTCTCCTATTCCCATGAATCTCTCGGGCTGTCTCACAACCCTCCCACTACAACGAGGCTCCGGTTGTGAAAGCGTATCGTTTGGTATATCATCTAGTACAGTTGGCACTGAGGTTTGCCTTAAAAGCTCATTTAAGGTAATCTCACTTCTGGGTTTTCTTTGGTTCATATAGTCTTCTTCCAAAAATCTAAAATACCACCTTTTGATCTTCGGGACCATATAACATACACCCTTTTGTTCCCTCGGGGTATCCTACAAACAGCCTTAATCCTCGATCGAGGATCTAATTTACCCGCTTTCTTGTCCAACACGTGGGGCGGACACCCCAAAAAATCATGTGTCTCATACTAGGCTTCGCCGGGTCCACAATTCTTTGGGAGTTTTGGGAACCGATTTGATAGCACCAAGTTCGTAATGTAAGCCGTTGTTTCCAAGGCATGACCCCAGAACGACTCGGGAAGATCTGCATAACTCATCATTGATCTAACCATTTCCCAAAGAATTACGTTTCTTCCTCTGCAACCCCGCTTTGTTGAGGGGTTCCAGATGCGAAGGAGGGATACAATCCCTTCATCGATAAGTAGTTCAAAAACTCATCACGAGGTATTCGCCTCCACGATCGATCTGTTAAAATTTATAGTTTTGATGAAAAGTTCCAAAAACACATGTAATAGGACCAATCGGACACTGTTAGGTGACCGATGTTTACATTTCGCTATAGGAGACCGGTTGATAATGATTGTATAGAAAAACGATGTAATAGATAGGTCACATATTGAGGGAACTCAATATGAATAGGTCGATCTGAAGAATCGGAAGAAAGTGATATCCGACAGGCGTAACGTTAAACCGTAATCTAAGATCGATCGAATCGATCTAGTCGATAACTTTCAATGTAGTCATGAAGCTCAAACCTCGAATACTAGAAGATCGATGACTTCCGGAAGATAAGACCGGAAGACCTACATCGGTAGGAGCCAACCAAATTGAAGCTAAGTCAACAGCGCTAAAGACTTATCGTAGACCGATCATCGATTCGATCAGTCACCATAAGATGAAAAAACGATGTTTCATCTTATCATACGCTCTGCGATCTAAACAAGAAGAATACCAACCTTAGTTGGAGGAACAACGCCGCAGCAAGTCTTCCATCCAATAAGGAAGAAACACGATTTAACAGAGTCGACATCAAGGGGATTCGATGTTGCTCTCAAACGGCTATAAAATACACATTCACGCTTTTCGGCCATGCCGCCTCAAGACGCCACATCAAGCCCGCAAGTTACCTAAAAAATAGCACGAGATTCAAATTACTCTCCAACGGCTCTTTGATCTCAAGGTCTATAAATATGGGATCACACTTCGTGAGTGAAACACGGAAATGCTTGACAAACAAAATAATCAAGAAGCTCAAACTATAGTCGATTTCCGCATCGAAGAACACAACAACAAGCTTATTTTATATATTGTGTTCATCCCATAAGTTCTTAGCAAGAAATCTTTTCATCTAGCTATCAGTCGCTTTGTAATGCATAGGAAAGATTTCATAGTTGGAACCTCAACAATCTTACCCAAACCCCCAAGTTAGGATAAGTTGTTTAGAAGATTTCGATCTAGGGTTTCTAATCTTCGATTTACGGGATCGGTTGAGTGAGAACTCTTAAAACATCCGTTGGTGTCTTGTGTTGGACTAACACACTAAACTAAGTCCAATCGGTTAAGTTGGTTAAGTTGGTGCCCCTTATGAAAGGGAAGAGTGGACGTGGGACCGGTTTGTCCGAACCACTATAAATCTTGTGTGCCTTCTTGCTTTGATTAAGCGCTCTCACATCGCATAATCTTAAAGCGCATACATTCTAAGTTAAGATCGAGATAGCACCAAGCTTCGATCCGACGGACTGATATTTCCGTCATCCGATTAAAAATAAAACTTGAATCTGATTTATACAAACCGGTTTTTCACACGGGTAAAACTTAAGCTTCCGCGACACATCGCTTAATCGATAGTTACCGAACCGATCTGTTTTTTGCGTTCGATAAGTTGGTTATCGACCAAACCGATTCACTCGCGACTCGATCAAAGCTATCCGCTCTCACACTGACCAAGACGAAAAGTTTTTCGTAAGTCTATTCACCCTCCCTCTAGACTTACGCCTCACATAACCCGTTCGGGACCTACAAGTGGTATCGAGCGGGTTGTTCAAAAGGTCATTTGTTTTTCAATGTGGATTTAACCGATACCATCAATTGGTATCGAAAGGGAGTTCAAACGTTCACAACTTTTCAAAGTGACCACCGAATCGATCTTTTAAATCAAAACCCGATCTCAGTAAAAGTGCATATATTTTAATGTTTTGGCGTCATTATCAAAAAAAAGGGGAAATTGTTGGGATATTTTAGTTTTGATTAATTATGCGAAAACATTATCAACTTTTATGTTTTTTGAAGCTAATTTACGAGATAACAAGTTGAGGGGGGGAACTAAGAACAAGTTGAGGGGAACTCATGAAATCGCATTTAAGATGATCGAGATCGACGAGGTCAAGAGAATTAGGCCGATCAAGATCGATGAGAAGGATGAGTTCCGAGTCAACCGACGCGGAAACCGACCAAGAATGCGCTTTTCGATGCGCTTTTTATCAGAGCAAAGATCAGAAGAACCGATCATCAGAAGCTTATCATCGAAAAATGATCATCAGGCCGACATCGAGTAACCGACATCAGAGCGCTCACGCGCTTTGCTCATGCGCATCAGATGACAGCACTGACCGATCAAAGCGAGTCGACCGATCAAAGTATCGTAAATCGGACCGATGAACAAAGAAAATCAGCCGCGGAAATCGCATCGATGAACAAAGAAAATCGGCCGCGGAAATCGTACCGATGAACAAGAAAAAATCAGCCTGGCGAACAAGATTCGCAGAATCGATGAACAAAGGATTCACAACCGATGAATAAAGGATTTCAAAGATCGATGAACAAAGGATTTCAAAGACACCGAAATCTACAGATCGATTTCAAATGGACGGATCGGCGACGAAATCGAAGCAATGAACGATGTCGGGCGAAATGATCAGATCCGTTAGACACACAAAAGCAGCTGATCAATAAGAAGATAACAACATATATGGATGTGACATAAAGCTGCAAACAACAGTGCAAAAGGACAAAGAAAAGCTGGAAGATTATTAGTATGGATTTGAATATTACTCTCCAACGGTAATATTCAAATCCACACTATAAATACATTGCACTATCTTCAAAAGAAGATAATGGAGGATCTGCAAAGTGAAATTAAAAGCCAAATATTCAAGCAACTCCATTCAAGAACACAGAGCATTACATATCCAAATTTACCCAAGAGTGTTCTTCATTGTATCTAAGCAAAAATGCCATATCCTAAGCTTAGAGAGATTTTCCCATCCTTAGCATTGAGGCTAAACAAATGTAAGGGAAAATCTCACCCTAGTTGGAAACAAAACAAACCTTACCCAAATCAGTTTGATAGGATAAGTTTGTAGGTGAGTGGGAACTCGATAAACATCTAAGCAATCCCGAAAGGGAGGGTAGGCAATCCCGCGAGGGTGATAAGTCCCGTTTGAGTGTGAACTCTGGAAAACATCTATCGGCAATCCCGTGAGGGTGATAAGTCCCGCTTGGTTAAGTTGGTTTAGTTGGTGCCCCATGAAGGGAAGAGTGGATGTAGGGCGAGTTGTCCAAACCACTATAAAATTGTGTGTTCTTTATCGCTTTATGTTATTACTTGCCTTTATACATTCGTTTATAAGCATAACACACATCGTTTTAAAAGCAAAAAAAAAATGAATCACTCCCTCACCCCTGTTTTATATGCACCGAATCAAACGTTTTTGCTTCCGCGACGCGTGCAAATGGGTTTTCAAAAGGGACCATCAATTGGTATCGAGAGCGCTTGGTTCTTCCGACCAATCGACTCGTGTCATTGTGGTCAACTGAATCGATCTTGAAAACCGTTTAAAAAAAAAAAACTCATTCATTTTCCAAAATCACTTTCGGCATGGATAACACGTCCGGTATGTATCATGATCTCAAGTTCTCAATTGATGAGTATGCAGATTAAATATATATGTCCAACCATCTAGGCTCGACACAAGCGTAATGATGGAAGTCATCGAGAGGACCCATCATCATTTACTACGACAATCCCGCAGTGGGAGGAGATCCGGACTTTCCCACGGAAGTCTTTGTATTTAAAAAGCCCAAACGATGGACACGGAAGAAAGAAAAATCGCATACTCTGGACACCATTGCAAGACATATCATCATGAAGACAATGGATAAGGTCACCAAAGAAAAGATTAAGTATCTCAAATCTGCGAAAAGCAATGTGGGATACTCGCTGAGATCTCTGCGGGAAATGAATAGATAAAAGACAAATGTAGTCTTCAAGCGGAACCGGTGAAGTTCGAGAAACCAAGATGTTGCCAACTAAACCATCAACGAACTCGATGGAAGAATTACAATGTCTATAAACAAGCTTCGAGAACTTGGTAGAGAGATGTCTGATAAAGATATCAACTATAAGATCCTAAGGTCTCTCACCAAGAAGTGGGACATGAAGGTCACGGTAATCAAAGATTGCCAGGACATTTCAAGAATGAAACCTAGTAGCTTGTTCTTGAGTCTTAAAGCTCACGAGTTCGACTGATTGAAAGAGGTCAAGGCGATGAAGACGAGGTCCCCGCTTTGAAACCTCGACTTCAAAATTAGTTTGCTTTCAAGGCAACCAAAGAGCGAACAAAGGCCAATGAACCCATTGGAAATATATTAAGTCAGGCAGAAGATCGCTTTGCTTACCAGGAAGCTTGAGAAGTCAGATATACAACTTGGTAAGTATCGAAGATTTTATAAGGACTATCAACATAGCCGAGGATGAGATAGGAGATCAGACAATAGATCTCCAGAAAGAACCAGATCTGATGATCGGAGGGATCACAGAGATGAAAGGGAAAGAGATAGTCGATTTGGCGGAAAGAAGAGAAAATCAATCGACAAAGAGAAGTTCGCACCCTTATCGAGAAGGAAAGTCACCGATAGGTCATATGATTTTAAGTGATTCACCCGAAGAAAAAAGTTCGTGGATCAAGGAGCTGCGTTTAATTCAAGGAGAAGCCAGTCACTATAGCACGGTACCTGCACTGACGCCGAGAGAGGGAAGAAAAGAGGAACAAAAGAGAGCAACGCTATAGAGACAGTAAGAGCCGTGGTTCCGAGCACGTCAGAATTGACGATTCCTATCTCCGCCCTCAGAGGACTCCGGATACTCCTCTCAGAGAAGACTTCGCCGATCAGAAAGGTCGCCGACTTCTATGAAAATGAAGATCCCGATATTCTCGCCGACGATGATGAACTCTGCGATGGGCCGGGGAGGACCAAATCAGGGTAACCTCCAAACCCGCTTCGCTTCGCTTCTACACCAAGTATCATTAGCACACCTGCCGGGAGATTGACTGCACTTTACTCGGAGCAATTGCTTGAAGATCTCTCCAATGCAAAAAGAGACACTTATGCTATTGTGGAAGCCGAGAATGATAAGTCGAGGACCGAAATAATCGACTTCTGTCAAGAAAATGATCTCGGAAAAGCCTCTCGAACTTAGATCACTTGAACCGCCGAAGGTAATCGAGAATTTAAAATTCTCAAGTTAAAGCTTCGATCAGAAAAAGCATCAAAGATCGATGGAAATTAACAGACAAAGAAGTGATGACTTCAAAATCTTGCAAGCAAAATTCGATGAGCTATTCAATGCATGAAAGTCCCAAATCCTCCGAGGATAATCTGCGTAAGAAAATAGAGGTTTTTTCAAAATCATCTAAAACCGTTCAAGACATGAACGCCTATTTTCGAATAAAGATTGATAAGGAGGACTTAGCTATGAGAAACCCTCCACATCCTCAAAAGCCTCGAATCGATCATATCTCGTAAAGGTGTAATCGGGCAATTTAATTTCTGAAAAAGATACACCAAAAAGCTAAACTTGTATCTAATAGGGGTAGAGACCGTTGAGCGGGTAAAAAGGCAAGTGCCTAACCGAAAAAGGAAATGTAAATGGACCCCAACCTGGTAAAGCATCGGTAGAGAATCAACGGAAGAACCCGGTTCTTCGAAGAGACCTCAACCCGATCAACAGATCGAATCGAAAAAAAACAACCTACAAAAGGGAAGTCTAATCGAGACCCGATCAAGGTCACCGCCTAATAAGCATGCTTCGTAAACCGCGAAAACCATCTATCTTAAAAAGGATATGAATCTTTTGATGGTAGCGAAATACCTACCCCTATAGTCGAAATTTAGGGTCAGCTGACTGAACCACAATTGGATAAAAAGAAGACAAACCGAAAAGTTAAATCATAAGTCTTCTAAGTCATCCAAGGTTCACACAAGTAATCATACAAATCGAAAAGCATATAAGGATAAGTATGATTATGTTGATGTATGGGAGACAAATCAGCCTTACGATCCGATCGATCACAATAGAAGTGCTCGTTTGTATGGATCCCCAAATCCAAACCTAACCCCTCGGGACCCAATCCGAAAAGGGTACCTAAAGCCCGATTGATTGGAGTTCGCGTGGTCCGCCAACAAAGGAGGTGTGCAAAAGCAACTATCCTGCGGTACATCGATAGTGGATGCTCAAGGCATATTTGAAGCAAACATCTCCTCGGTTCCATAGAAATGTAAAAGGCCCGCGTGTACTCTTCGGTGATGATAACTTTGGTTATACCAAAGGGTTCTAACCTTAGAGAATGATGATGTACAAGTAATCGAGTCTCGTATGTCGAAGGATCAAGCACAACCTATTATCGGTTTCACAATTCTGACAACGGATTCAGTGTTGAGTTCTCGACTGATCAATGCACTATCAAGAATCGAGTCACTCAACAGATTTTGCTAACTGGTTCAAGAAAAGGGACGATCTACACAGCTGATTGGAACAGTTGTCCAAGAAATGCGTGCCTGATTGTTAAGAGTTCCAAAAGTAGCAGTTGGCTCAAGGCAAAAAGAATGAGCCATCTGAACTTTAAAACTCTTAATAAGATAGCTAGGATGTCTCTAGTGGAAGGACTTCCGAATGAAGTGTTCTCAAAGGATCAGACATGTACTGCATGTCAGAAGGGAAAACAGGTCAAAGCTTCATTCAAAGGAATTTCCGGACCAAAGATCCAAAGAGATCTGCGGTACCGCTTCATATGGATCTGTTTGGACCGCCATACACCGGTCGATCTCAACGGACGCAAATACACTCTGGTAATCGTGGATGACTATTCCAAGTTTACCTGGGTTATATTCTTACATAAGAAGAATGAGACGACAACCAAGATACCCGAGCTGCTAAGAAGATTACAAAATGAGAAGGGTGTCAGCGTAGTAAAAATCAGATCAGATAAAGGTACAGAATTTCTGAACTCTTTTATTACTGATTTTTGCTCTAAGTTTGGTATACAGCATGAAACATCACCGCGAGGACGCCACAATGGGAATGGAGTAAATGAACGAGAAACAGAACTCTCAAAGAAGTTGCTTTCGAACAATGTTAATTTGAACATGCGATACCAAACCGTTTTCGGGCGTATAATCAACACTGCATGCCATACGCAGAACAGATGTCTCCTGACTAAGGCTCACTACAAAACACCCTATGAACTATGGAAGGGCAGAAAACCTCGTGTTTCTTACTTCCATGTTTTTGGGTGTAAGTGTTTCATACACAATAATGGGAAAAGTCAGTTGAAGACTTTTGAGGCCAAGTCTGATGAGGGTATATTTCTAGGGTATTCCTCATCTAGCAAAGCTTTCGGGTCTACAACAAAGCGAACCCTAATTGTGGAAGAAACACCCCATGTAACCTTTGATGAAGCATCTTACGATCAAGAGAAATCTGCCTCGAAACAAGAAGTACGATCTACGTAACCCGATATTCGAAAAATGGATCGACTAACGATCAAGGAAAAGGATCGTAAAATCAGATCAATTTACATTCCGGATCTAGGCGATTCACCGGATCAATCGGATCTAAGGTACGAACAACCGTCGATGAAAAAAGTTTATTCACCGAGATAAGAAGAATCAACCATCCGGCTCGAGGAACTGAAGTTCTCACGAGCACGTACATCGCCACATGATGAGTCCAACATCACCGAGACTTGTTCTTATCAAGTGGACCATAACCTGCACCACTCCCAATCGCTAGTAATAAGATTTTATCGAAAACGGACGATGTTCTCAAAACCGACGCGAAATCGAATTGTAGGACTGGATAACCAAATCATCCAACTCGATTCGATAATCGGAGACCCGTCTGATAAAATTAAAACTAGACATCGATTGGTGAAAGTGCCATGTATTGTTTATATCTGCCTATGAAGGAACCAACTACAATAGAGGAAGCATTACAAGACGCTAATCGATTCTAGCCATGCGCAGGAGGAGCTGGAACGATTCGAGAAAAATGAAGTATGGGGAAATAGTAGATGCATCCCGGTCATCAAGACGTAATTGGCACGAAATGGATCTTCAAGAACAAGAGAGATGAGAAAAATGTTATCACGTAAATAAGGCAAGACTTGTTGCTAAGGGGTATTCACAATCGGAAGGAATTGATTACGATGAGACCTTTGCACCGGTCGCTTCGCCTTTGAAACCATTCATTTGTTTTCGCATATGCTTCCCACCAGAGGGTTCACTTTGTGTATCGATGGACGAAAGAGTGCTTTCTTAAACGGGGTACTAGCAGAGGAAGTTTATGTCGAACAACCTCCGTGGCTTTGAAAAGGGCAACCAAGTGTATCGTTTAGAAAAAAGCTCTTTATGGCTGAAACAGTTCATGAGCCCGGTATGATACACTCTCTCGGTTCTTGATTGAAAGTGGGTTCACTAAAGGAACAAAGGACGTAACCTTATTCGAGAATAGAAGATGGAGAAGATATTCGATGGTTCAGATTTACGTGATTTACATCATCTTCTGGATCTCCTAACAAGAGCCTATGTGAAAGATTCAAAGAACCGATGCAAGGAAATTCGAGATGTCCATGATGGGTCAGATGAATTACTTTCTAGGTCTCCAAGTTAAACAAAGTGCAGAAGGGATATTCATCTGCCAAGCAAAGTACACTAGGAATCTATTGGCTAAGTTTGGAGTTCAAAATAGTAAGGAAGCCAAAATTCCTATGATGATTTGGATTCAAGATGGATCCGGATGAGGCTGGTCGAAAAAACAAATCAGAAGGAATATAGGGCTCTCATTGGATCTCTATTATACCTGACTGCCAGCAGACCAGATATCACTTTTGCAGTAGGTGTATGTGCAAGATTTCAAGCAAATCCAATGATCGACCACCTAGAAGCAAACTAAGCGGATTCTTAAGTATCTGAAGGAACAATAAACCTTGGTTTATTCTACCCATCGATGATAATCTAGAGCTTAGTGGGTATTCTCGATTCGATTATGGAGGTTGCAAGATCGACGAAAAATCAACCTCGAGAACATGTCGATTCTTAGGAAGTAAACCCGATCTCGTGGTTTTCAAAAGCGCATACATCGATTCATGACATCTACAATGAAGCGAGAATATATGGGCTGCGAAGTCGTTGTTCCCAATCGCTCTGGCTCGATCGGCGGTGAGGATTACAACATTGTAGCTAAAAACGTACCTATATTCGCGGATGTAGTCTTTATTGCAATCACTTTCGAAATCCGGTTCTACATACAAGATGCAAGCATGTGGATGTCGACACCACTTTATAAGAGATCGCGTTGAAAAAGAAGAATATCGGAATGGAAAAGATTCATCTTGATATCTGTAAGGTGATATTCTAACCAAGCCACTAAATGAGATCGGATTCGAGATTTATCTGATGAGCTAGGACTTCTAGATCTTGGAGAAATGTCACCGAAAATGTTTGATGGAATGTTCTCGTAACTACTTTGGTTAAGAGACTAACCAGATCGAGAAAATCGATTGAGTTTGGTATCTTAATCGATCTCAAGAGATCGATAAGCAAAAAATCGATCGATTTACACGCTACCGGATCCAAAGGAATCGATCGATTTTAGTTTATCGATTTAAAGTCTATCGGTTTAAAGGAACCGATCGATTCAAGGTTTATCGTTAAAGGAAAATGCTCGGTTTAAAGGATTATCCGATTAAATCAATTTGGTTATAGTATTTCTTTGTGAATCGATTTAATTTTATATTCAACAAGCAAGATTCAGAGATTAAGAGCTAACAATCGCGATAAGAAAGGTGAATTTACACAACGATGAAATAATGAACTTTTCATTGATAAAAACCGAAGGTGAGGTTACATTACGAGTTACAAGTACAAGAAGACCCGGAGGTCAGTACATAAATGTTAACCAAAATCCTAAACCTATAACCCTAAACCTTCATCCAAACCCAAACCCAAACTCATTAGTTAAGTGTTAAAGAAGGAAGAGAGAGATTTTTATGAAATCGACGCTCTCATTTTTCCCCACTTTAACAGGGTGAGGGGGCTTGAAAGGTAATCCCATGCCGCAAACTGATGGACTCTCCAAGTGAAGTGAGAGCGGCATTGATAGGATTACTAAGCCAGGAGCCCTAAAAGGAGAAAGAAGAGGGCTCTCCAATTGTTAAATGGAGCACGTGTGCCAAAGAGTTGGTCGTCAGATCTCATGGGCACATGTGTTGCATGTTTTATACCGCAACTAAGTCCGATGGTTACGTTACGTATCCGGATAGACACACAAAGGTGCATACGGTTAGGAGAAGTGTCTTCTCGGTTACAAAAGCAGATCCGCCACGGTGGTAGAGAAGCTTCTGCGAGAATCGTATGTGAAATCGAAGATGATGAAGAAAACAAAGAATAAGGGATGCAAAGGGTTGATTTGAGAAGGTGAAACCATATAAAAGGGTGTAAAAGTGTTTGCTTAAGTCTCACGAAACAAGGGTTCACCAAGATACATGATTCTTACAAAGAAGATAAGTATGGTGAATGGGTGATGTTGTGTAAAACATTGGTCCAATTTATAGAGGCCAAGCAAGGATGCAAATGCAATTTCCATTTCAAGAAGCCTATCCGAGAAATTTGCATCAAAAGGACAAATGTGTAGAAATCACGCGATCGATAATTGGATAAATTTACGGTTGATTGACATATCGAGATTCGCATTTATATTTACGCATGTCAAATCACGCCTACTTAGGGAATAGAAGCTACTACTCAAGACTAAGTTTTGGCGGTAACACTTATCCCAAGAATTGGCTTAATCTGAAAAAAAATCAGATGAGGTCAACCAAAATCTGATTACTTACGAGTATGATCAGATGAGAGAGATCAGCTGAGCTTGAAACTCCAACAAATCAGATATATCACCCTATGTCAGAAATATCAGTTGAAGGGGGAACTTCAACTGATCAAGGAGGATCAAAAGGGAAATCAGACGTACTCAAGGAAAGATCAGCTAAGCTTGAAGTTTCAACAAATCGATGCAACCGGAGAAGATCAGTTGAAAGGATCAGTTTGGGAAATTTCTTAAGGCTTAGGCAGAATGATTAAGATCAACAAGTGGAATCAACATTGACAAGTAATATTGATGATCACTATATCGATCAACCCCGACATCTGATCTCTTTTCTCTTGTTCTTTACTTATTTATCGGACCGTATCTGATATTATTTGCCTTACTGTACCCACTATCCTTGTGACGTGTACTCTGCAAATCATTTAATGCGGACGTGGGGTACATGTATTAACTGCTATTTGATCGTGCTTTTTAAATCCAAAAGTTTTTGTGCGTCGTTTTCGACCCTACGATCAAAAACCGCTAAATCTGGGCGTCTAATCTTTTCAAAACGTTTGATCTTCCAAATCTTGTCTTATTGTTCCCTCCGCCTCTATATAAGATTCATCAAACCTTACGAGTTTTTCTCGTTTCACAAACTTGCATTATTATCAATTGGAAAAACTTCAAATTTTCTCTACGTTTCAAAACGATTTCTTAGAGTTCAAAATCATCTCTGAAAATTTGAATCTGGTAATACTTTCTTTTAAACTTAATGATGAATCTTTCTTTCCGATAAAAACGTTGATTTCAAAAGTTGTTTTTCGGAATTTATGCTTCATTGCCTCTTGTTTTCCGCGGTATGATATTGATATTGATTATGCACAAATTTAATGAGTCTATCTCACCTGTAGATGGCCACTCATGGACTAGGAAAGATCATGTGCAACTATGCGGAACTGGCAACGAAGATCTTTGAGGATAAGTTCGTTCAGTTTGGAACCACTGAGGATCTTGAATCCATGGAGGTGGAACAAATTCTGAAGAAGGCTGGACTGGAAACATATTGCTCTGCTCACTGCAATCCAGTGATGCAGTATGAAGCACTACAATTCTTGCAGAATTTGAGTGTGGATCTGAAAAAATCCGAGAGACGAACCGATATCGCTACCAACGGAGAAGAAATCGATCGACAAATGCGCATATCACTTTCGTCTGCTCAAATTACCAAAAAGGGCGAATCTCACCTGCACACTACAGGGAGAATGAGGACGAAGAAATCAGAGAGGAGCTCTTAAGAGAGGCAGACAAACATCAGAAAGCCGGATTCATCAGGCCAATGCTCAAAAGAAAGTACAGACTGTTGTTTGACATTCTGTCAAGAACGATCATGGGAATCTCATTTAGCCCAGATGCTCTCACATCACCAAAATGTACAAAGATGGCAAAGAATAATTGATGGGGCTCGGAAATATCAATTGCACGCGGCTCTGAAAAGCCATCTTGCTCCAAGAACACGAAAAAATTGGAGTCAATGAATCCAACAGTCTTTTCAAAAAGAGAGTCAAGAATCTCAACAAGGTTGCAATTATATTGAAGGACAAAGCGCCAAAGCTACCGAATGGAATCGGAATGGATCAAGTCCTACAATGCCTTCCTTCATCAACTTCGGCTTATATGGGCCACCAGACGATGACAAGGAGCCCACTCCAACAAAAAAATCAAGAAAGGAAAGAGCAAAGAAGTCGCCTCATCCACACCAAATGCTCCACGTAAAAAAAACGAAAATCAAGGCCTGGAGAAGAGGCCAAAGAAAGCAAAAGCAAGCTACCATGACTCTAGCACTAAAGATGAGTCGAAGAAAGAAGAAGAAGAAAGAGCCACATTGCGCAACAAAGAATAAAGAACAACGGCTGCAAGCTTCTCAACCCGGGGCTCGCCAGGAACGATCCGAGGAAGAAGCACAAAGCCGATCAATCACCTTCTCCTCAACCTCAAAAGTTTATTCACCGCCGGACTAAAGGCCGCCAGAAAGCATGTCACTCCTGCTAGTTCACCTGCTCATGAACCTGAACCAGATACAACTGCCACTACAGCAGAACCACTGCAGGTCGAACCAATCAGACAACTTCCGCCGACTCAAGCACAACCAGAAGCTTCCACATCTCATCCAACAGAATCTGGACAGATAATTCCTGTATCCAGATCAACAAAGACCATCACTGGAAAAATGGTCAGACTAAGAATTGAACGAGAGATTGATGAGACGTATCCACAACTGGGTCGCCCATCCTGCTATCAAGAGAAGAAGTCATGGAGATCCTCACCTGGAGAGATCTCAGATTAAAAAGCTTCTCAGATCTTATCTTACTTGTTGAACAGATGGGTGGTGCGGATGAGTTCGCAGATTTTGACTTCGATATGAGGAAGTCTGCCAAAGTGGGATCACCAGCTGAGCTAATATCCGATAAATCTGTGAAAGCTCTGATCCACAGGAAGTTGGAATTGCTTAAGAAGAAGAGCCGAGACCGCTCAAGAAGCCCGCAAAATGGAGAATCAATGGAGAATGCGGGAGGCCTGATGAAAGTGGAATCTGTGTCTTTGCAGTTCACGACCAACCACCGGAGGCACAAACAACAATCGAACCCGATCAAGTGATGGATCCAATTCCTACATCTCAAATCACCATCGATCAACTTCGAGATCGATCTTGTCTCAAAGATCTCCGAAAAAGAGATTGAGGGAGTTTAACGATCGTAGACAAATTAGTCTCAAACAAATCGAAGCAATCGAGATCGGTTCTCCCAATCCATGACCACCATGTCTGGCGAGCTTACAAAAATCGCTTGATGACAAGCTTGAAACAGTGGATCAAAATCAATCTTCTTTTTCGACGCCACGCGAGAAAAGGCTCGAGTTATCGAAGAGAAATTTGACAAAATGATTTGGACACTCTGCGCTACAAAACCGCCAAGACAGAGGCGACATAACCGTTCGAACCTAACAAACTCAAGCTTCGGTTTATCTGCTAAAGATCTAAATCGAGGGCATTATCGGTCAACTTTGGTTCTCGACTTCCCCACCTCAATGCGCTTTTGATCAAACCAAAAAGGAAGGATCTGAGAAACCAACCGACACATCGAAGATCTCGATTCATACGGATAAGGCCCGGGATCAATCGCAAAAAAAGGCTGCTTGGTCTTTGGGACATCAAAATCTGGACCGATTACTCGGACCGGAAAAGTCACCGTAAGACAAATTAGTCGGATCTGGTGATAAGAGCTAGTTGTAAGATTGTCCAAAGAGCGAATGGTGAAGAAGAAAGAAGAGGGCGTAAAAACCGCACAAGAAGGGTTGAAACGGGCTCGAATCAAGGGCTAAGAAAGGATTAACTGGAAAATCTGCACGAGAACCTCAGTTGCCAAAGAAAAGTCGACGAGATCATACCAAAAACTGCTGCACACGCTAAGAGGTTTGAGGAATGGAATAAGATCAGAAGTGAATGGCTTCTAGATGCCTTTGTCCTTGATCTTGTTCCACAAGAAGAATCACCAGATGATGAGTTCCTCAACCGTTCTGAGAATAAATATCCGCACTTTCAAGTATCCGGAAAATGAGGCCAAACTTATGAATGTAAAAATATCTCGCCAGAGTTTGATTTGCTAGTATACTCGAAGAAAGCGGATGTCTCATTTGTGACCGCATTTGAGAGATTCTACTTTGACATCTTGAGCAAATCGCATATAACCCGATCAAGTCTTGCATAACCGATGTCAAATGGAAACTCTATCAGTTTTCAACGTTCCACAAGACCAAAAGAGAAATGCGGAAGGATACAAGCCCAAAAGAGAAAAGAATCGTAAGACGCGTCTAGGATCACCTTTTTAAATTCAAAACTTTTCTGATGTAACATGTAATCAACATACCTAATGAAAAGTTTATTTTTCTGATCCCAAGACAAAATCTCTTTGTCTTCTGATTACCTGCTCTTTAACTGTTCTATACTTATCAACTGTTTGGTTTCTCAGGTGTTTTGGTTTCATCAAAAAGGGGGAAATTGTTGGGAAATTTATAGTTTTGATGAAAAGTTCCAAAAACACATGTAATAGGACGATCGGACACATTAGGTATTGATGTTTACATTATTGCTATAGGAGACCAGTTGATAATGATTGTATAGAAAAACCCATGTAATAGATAGGTCACATATTGAGGGAACTCAATATGAATAGGTCGATTCCAAGAATCGGAAGAAAAGCTGATATCCGACAGAGCAGAACGTTAAACCAGAACGAAAGATCAGATCGAACTGATCTAGTCAGATAACTCAGCAGAAGTCATGAAGCTCAAACCTCGAATACTAGAAGATCAGATGACTTCCAGAAGATAAGACCAGAAGACCTACATCGGTAGAGTCGGCCGGTTGAAGCTAAGTCAACAGCGCCAGAAGACTCTATCGAGTAGATCGATCGATTCAGTGATCGACAAGTCACCATAAGATGAAAACGATGTTTCATCTTATCATACTAGCGATCTAAACAAGAAGAATACCAACCTTAGTTGGAGGAACAACGCCGCAAAGCAAGTCTTCCATCCAATAAGGAAGAAAACACGTATGAACAGAGCCGATATCTCGCGGGATTCGATGTTGCTCTCTCAAAGCGGCTATAAAATACACATTCACGCTTTTCGCCATGCCGCCTCAAAACCGCCACATCAAGCCTGCAAGTCTACCTAAAATAGCACGAGATTCAAATTGCTCTCCAACGGCTCTTTGATCTCAAGGTCTATAAATATGGGATCACACTTCAGAGTGAAACACGGAAATGCTTGGACAAACAAAATAATCAAGAAGCTCAAACTATAGTCAGATTTCCGCACGAAGAACACAACAACAAGCTTATTTTATATTGTGTTCATCCCATAAGTTCTTAGCAAGAAATCTTTTCATCTAGCTATCGTGCGAACTAATGCATGAGGAAAGATTTCATAGTTGGAACCTCAACAATCTTACCCAAAACCCCAAGTTAGGATAAGTTGTTTAGCAAGATTCGATCTAGGGTTTCTAGTCTTGATTTAAAGGATCGGTTGAGTGAGAACTCTTAAAACATCTGTTGGTTGTCTTCATGTTGGACTAACACACTAAACTAAGTCGATCGGTTAAGTTGGTTAAGTTGGTGCCCTTGTGAAAAGGGAAGAGTGGGCGTAGGGGCTGGTTTGTCCTAACCACTATAAATCTTGTGTGCCTTTACTGCTTTGATTAACTGCTCTCACATCGCACAATCTTAAAGCGCATACATTCTAAGTTAAGATCAGATAGCACCAAGCTTCTGATCTGATCGGACCTGATATTTCTGTCATCTGATTAAAAAGATAAAACTTGGAATCTGATTTATACAAACTGGTTTTTCACACGGGTAAAACTTAAGCTTCACTTTTGTCGGTTAATCGATAGTTACCGAACGATCTGTTTTCGGCGTTCGATAAAGTTGGTTATCGGACAAAACCGATTCACTTTCGCCTCGATCGGGCTATCTGCTCTCACACCTGATCTGCACGAAAAGTTTTTCAGAAGTCTATTCACCCCTCCCCTCTAGACTTCTGCCCTCACATAACCCGTTCGGGACCTACAAGATCGTAGAGACTTGATACGTTTTTCCCTATGATTCTCTGTTTGAGCCTTAAATTCTTTGAATTTCTCGAAGTTCTCAGATTTATGCTTCATAAGGAAAATGTAACCGTACCTTGAGTAATTATCAATAAAAATACTCATAACCTCCTCTTGCTTTGGTTGACATTGGACCACATACATCTGTGTGAACGATCTCTAACACTTCTTTGGCCCTATCCCCTTGGCTCCAAATGCCCTCTTGGCCATATTACCCTCCAAACATGATTCCCAGGTTAGAATTGGTTCAACTTGAAGACACTCCAGTGAACCGTCTTTTACCAACCTTTGGATCCTCTTTGGATTTATATGACCCAATCTTAGATGTCAAAGAAGTGTTTCGTTCACATTTTCTTTTGTCGGAAATAGTTGATTTGTTATAGGATGCATTTTGTGAGTGGTGTGCACAGTTAATTGTATAGAGATTTTCCATCAATGTCCCATAACAGATACACTCATCATTTCAAGAAATGATGTAATTCTTATTAGAAGAAACTTAGTGTCCTTTAATCGAATTTTAGAAACTGAAAGTGTATTCTTTCTAAAACTGGGAACATAAAGATAATCTCAAAAAAACTTTATCTTCAAAAGATAGGTGCACTTCTCCCACTGCTTCAGCTGCCACTCTTGTAGCATCGCCCAGTGTGATGAGGATCTCACTCCCACTAAGTTGTCGGGTCCATTTGAACCCATGAAGCCAACATGGTTAGTGGATCTCGTATCAACCACCCACGAATGAGAAGTATACGCCGCTAAACAAGTTTCAACAACTAGTGCGTGAGAATTACCTTTCTGTCCGTCCCTTTTGGGGTTGGAACAGGCAAAACCTCCATTATCCTTTCTCACCGCAGCTTAAGCACTTCCTCTTTGGATTTTCCTTGACACAACAAGCATTCCTCATCTTACCATTGCCCTTGGCAACATTTGAGTTTTATTGATTATGGCCTTTGGTCCTCTTCCTTTTCTTGCCTCCCTTGGCCTAGAAGATGAAGACGGACCACTTGCCGTCAAAACTTGAGTTTGGTGCCTTATCAACATCTCTGCCGAGACCAAAAGCTTTCAACAAATTAGCTAGCGAGGCAAAAATGCTCAAAAACTTTTTGGGCAGAGATTGAAGTACCAAATTCATCTGAGTCTCCAGATCATAATCTGCACTCAGAATTTCAAGTTTGTTCAGATGGGCCATCTATTTTGAGGACGTAATCCCTTACGGGTTTGCCCTCCACCATTTTTAGCGACGACGTTTCTCGCAAGGTGATCTGATTAGTCCCGCATGTTTTGACTTCGTCGGTTGGCTCATCCGATTTTTGGTGTGTCAAAAATCCACTTGTGCTTTTAATGCGATTAGGGACAATTATAATTTTTGTTTCAATTAATATAGTTTCCATACATATTGTATTGACTTTAAAGTATAATAACAAAATGGATTAAAAGGTAACGACATCTTTGAATCGAAATAAATAATAACATGCATAAGCACAAATATATCACAAGGTTAAGCTCACATGCTTCATATTAAAATCTCAAAAAATATAAACATGCATCACCCAACATCTCAAAAACAGTTTAAATAAGCCACGTTGGGTGGGTCATTATTTAAACACATTCAAACGAAGTTACAAACAAGAACGATTACAAACCTTTAATATCCAGTTAATAATTGGCTCCCTCTTGACCAATATAAAATTGACAGGGACTTGAGAAGTATATGCATATCAATTTTATACCTAAAATAATAACCATGATTAAATACAGATTATTATTTAAGCTTTGAACGAGCCTCGTTGGGAGGGTCATCGTCGCCACTAGTAATAAAAACCACAATCATAAGTTTGGAATTCATTCATGTGAAAGCTATCTTTTGACCGTCCCGGTTGGGGAATTTCTCCAAAAGAATTCACAAATAAATAAATCATGGAGGTCAAAAATTAATTCAATTTTATTATCGAAATAAAATTGTCAATTAATTATTTAAACATACTTAGTAATTTTGAAGGTGAGATTTTTCCATTTGACAACTCTCATGCAAACACATTTAAACAAATTAAATAAAGCACAAGATATAGCACAAATAAATCAAGCAAAATGTAAAAAATAAACATATTGGGCACAAATTATCCAATTGTCATGGTTTGATTTTTCTTTGCTTGATCTTGAAAAACACGTCTCGAATTTCTCCCACTCGATCGTCTCGAAAAATACTTAATCTCGAAATGCCACGCTTAAGTAGCTCACGTCGGGATACCTTTGATCCGGCGCCCGGCCCCTTTGCCGAAAGCAACCACATCCGTCTTATCCGTCAATACAGCATCACCCACCCGAGCGATGTCGCCGCCCCGAGTGGCGGTGTCACCCCCTCCCGAAATAAGCCCAGTGTCGCGTCGCCCTTGCCGCCCAGCGTGCGCCCTAAGCGCAAGATCGCCCACCACGCATGCCAGCGTCCGCCTGCAGCTGTCGTCCATAGTCGCCCATCAGCACTTACTGCTTGTTCAGCAGCCCGTATCCGCTCGAGCCTCGAACACGGTGTCGCGTCTTTAAAGGCCCTTCCGTCTTTAGGGTGACGATCCTCAGCAGCGCTTTCGGCCCTCGGCCTCGCCTGACGCCCGTCACGTGCTGCGTCGTCGTTTCGTCGCGTGTGCCTCCTTTAACGCGTTCCGACGCCCGCCGCTACTCGGATACGGATTTAGATCCTTTAATTCTTCGTCTCCGTCCTCATTTTCTATCCGGTTACAATTTATTTACAAAAAATAAATAAACCTGAATCTAGACTAGTCTATTACATTGATCAAATCAAACAAATTCTAATCTACTCGTGGATTTTCTCACGAGGCAAAACGAATCCGAACGAATAGAATTAAAAAACCACAAATTATATGCATGCATAAACACATTAAATTCCATGACAATTGGATACCTGCAAAATAGATCTAGCAATTCTACTATTCAATTTCAAATTTAATGTCCGCGAATTAAATTACAATTTAAAAATATTGAGCAAAAACCGGTGGCTCGATACCAATGTTGGGGAATGAGTTGCATGATCTATTCGGGATGAATATTTAAATATAAATTTAATTCTTTAATTATTACTAGCATGAATTAATCCTATATTAATTCAAATAATAATTGCAACAACATATCATGCATATAATAAGCCACGTAAAACCTACACATGCGGAATCTCCTGGTTTACGTGAACGTACCTCTCGGGATGGCAGTGAATTCGGTTGGACGGACTAACCAAAAGGACTTCCCAAGTATTCCCTTAGCCCTTGCTCAACTATCCGGTGGAAGGACACTTGTCGAACAATTAACAAAAGGAAAAAATAAACTTTGTTGCACCACTTATGTGGATTTGCTAATTTTTCCAAATAAGTGGAATTGTACTTGGGAATGAAAAAGAATCATCCCCTATTTATAGGTAAGAGGTGGTCGAAATTTTTGATGAAAAATCAATGTGGGAAAAGACTTTTCTTGATCACCAAGAAATCTTGAATATATCTCATATATTATTTTTCCCATAATTAAAATATTCCACAAAAATCTCACCTCTTCAAATTATGGAATTTTTGAAAATTGAGTCTTGCAAGATTCCAAGATTTTGATCTTCTTTATGAGATATTCTTGTATTTCAAGAAATACATATCTTCCATAATATCTTTTCAAGAAAATCAAGAAAATCTTTCTTGCCCTCTATTTTAAAAAATTTCGAAATATCCTTATGAATAACCAAGTGGGAGATTTCTTGAATTTAATGAGATAATCTTGTATTCCAAGAATACATATCTTCATTCCATAACAAAATTCAAAGAAAATCTTTCTCCCTCTTTTATCCATAAATTTCGAAAATATCATAGGAAAAATAAGCAACATTATTTATTTTATTTTAATCACCTTTTCAGTTATTGAACTATATGTTGGGCTACTCAGGGGGCCTTTAGGAGAATTAAGATTGGACCTTCTAATGGACCTTGAATATCTAATATTGAGCCACAATATAATTCAAGCCCATAAATATTAATTAATCCCACTACATAATTAATATTGCACTATCCATCTTAACCCATATTACAGCCAATATGGCTCCCGGTCATTATTTCCCGTATTTAAGATTATCTAGCCCATTAATTAATTCAAGCCACTGAAATAGCTTTCTAATTAATTAATATCTTTTATCCTTGGTCAATGAAAGGTTCAACATTATTATCCATACCGGAAACTAATTCCACTTGCAAGATTTGGTATGATAAAGCTTATGAACCTCCCAAGGGGCAAATCGTCGAACAAAAGCGTACTTACCATTCTTCTTCGTGTATTAAATCTTAGCAATCACATGTGACCAATAATATTGCCCAAGATAAAAAGTATTGAATCTCATTGATTCGATACCCATGATAAGTCAAAGCAATAGTTACCAATCCCACGTGATCCTATTTAAGGGATGAAGGTTAAGAAATAACGAACCACTGAGGTCTAATTCTTCCTTGTTCAGTTCTGGAGAATTTATCCTCCTCAGAGGTCCTATTCATTACATCGATCATGCACTAGTGTAATCTCTTGGTCAAGACAAGCCCAATCCGAGCCTTACACTTCAACCTTTCATGATGGGTTGTTCATTTCCATCTAGGTCGTGAATAACGTACTTTTTAGTTACAAGGGATTTGTTAATTTAATCTTCTGTGATCTGGTATCACTAAATTAACTACAATGTAACACTTACGACTTATTGAACAGTTATGCAGTAAATATATGTAACATTCAATAATATTTAAAGCATCAGTGATAAACAATTTATTTCAGTAAATAAGTCTGAAAATTCAGTTTCGATTATACAAAGTAAAAAGCATACTTTCCAGTATAATCCCAATATCGTTTAATGGTAGCAGTCGTACCTACCCTTACAACCAGAAACCTAGGGCCGCTGCACCTGAGCCCCACTGGGTTAAAAGAAGACAAACAACAAAGAAAAATCCCAAGTCTTCTGATTCACTCAAGGCTCGAACAAATAATCATACTGATCAGAATTCATATGAAGATGTGTATGATTATGTAGATGTTTATGGGAGACAAATCAGGCCTTCTGATCTATCTGATTACAATAGAAGTGCCCTGTTTGTATGGATCCCTAAAACCAACTCTAACCCCTCAGGACCCAATCCAAAAGGGGTACCTAAAGCCTGATTTGATTGCAGGTTCGCGTGGGTTTGGCCAACAAAGGAGGTGTACAAGCAACTATCTGGTACATCGATAGTGGATGCTCAAGGCATATGACTGGAAGCAAACATCTCCTTAGCTCTTACACAGAACAAGAAGGCCCACTTGTACTCTTTGGTGATGATAACTTTGGTTTTACGGAGGAGGATTCTAACCTTAGAGAATGATGATGTCATGAGTTCTTTGAGTCTCATATGTCGAAGGCTTAAAGCATAACCTATTATCAGTTTCACAATTCTGCGACAACGGATTCAGTGTTGAGTTCTCGACTGATCAGTGTACTATCAAGAATCGAGCTACTCAACAGATGTTGTTAACTGGTTCAAGGAAAGGTATGATTTATCTGGCCAGATTGGAACAGTTGTCCAAGAAATGCATGCCTGATTGTTAAGAGTTCCAAAAGTAGCAGTTGACTCTGGCACAAAAGAATGAGTCATCTGAACTTTAAAACTCTTAACAAGATAGCAAGGATGTCTTTGGTTTAGGGACTTCCGAATGAGGTATTCTCTAAGGATCAGACATGTGTCGATGTCGGAAGGAAAAAAAAGTTAAAAACCTCATTCAAGGAATCGACCACCGGCATCCAAATGAGTATTGCAATCGCTCCATATGGACTTATTTGGACCCGTTTACACCACCGATCTCAAAGAAACGCAAATATACTACGTAAAGCGTGGATGATTATTTCAAGTTTGCCTGGGTTGTATTCTTGTATAAGAAGAATGAGACAACAACAAAGATACCTCAGCTGCTCAAGAAATTACAAAACGAAAATGGTGTCAGTATAGTGAAAATTAGATCAGATAAAGGTACATAATTTACGAACTCTTTTATTCTTGATTTTTTGCTAAGTTTGGTATCTGACATGAGACATCGGTTTGCAAAGAACGCCCACAAATGAGAATGGTGTAGCGAGCGGAGAAAGAACTCACTCAAAAGAAGTTGCTCGCACTATGTTAGTTGAACATACAACACCAAGCCGTTTAAAGGCGAAGCCATCAATCTTGCATGCCACACTCGGAAACAGATGCTCTCGACTAAGGCTCACTACAAAACACCCTATGAACGTGGAAGGCGAGAAAACCTCGTGTTTCTTACTTCCATGTTTTTGGAGTGCAAGTGTTTCATACACAACAATGGGAAGAGTCGGTTGAAGACTTTTGAGGCCAAGTCGGATGAGGGTATATTCTTAGGATATTCCTCATCCAAAGAAACTTCGGGGGGTTTACAACGGCGAACCCTAGTTGTGGAAGAAACACCTCATGTGGTCTTTGATGAAACATCTTACGAACACGAGAAATCTGTCTCGAGAAAAGAAGTACTAGATCAACCCAATTTTTTGATGCACGTAAAATGGATCGGCTAAGTATCAAGGAAAAGGATCGAAACATGTAACGATGTATATTCCAGATCCTGATTCACCAGTCAATTAGACCTAAGGTACGCATAATTGTCGAATAAAGAAGTCTGCAATTTGAGACGATATCAAGCGAACCATCGGGTTCATGGGGAACACACGAAGTTCCTCTGGACGGAGACATCGGCACATGATGATGAGTCCAACATCACCGAGACTTGTCCATGTCAAGTGGATCATAAGTCTGCACCACTCCCAATCACTAGTAATGAACTACTATCAGAATAGGATGATGTTCTCCAAACAGATGCAAATCAGAAAAAGAAGGACTGGGTAACCACCATCCAACCGATCGATCATCGGAGACCCATCGATAAAGTTAAAACTAGACATCAGTTAGTGAAAGTGCCATGTATTGTTGTTATCTGTCTTTGAAGGAACCAAATCAAGTAGAGGAAGCTCTACAAGATGTAAATTCTTCTTGCCATGCAAGAAGAATGGAAACGTTTGAAAGGAATTAGGTTTGGAACCGGTGGACAGATCAACCCATCAAGATGTGATTGGCACAAAGTGGGTATTCAAGAACAAGAGAGATGAGAATAATGTCATAACCAGAAATAAGGCAAGACTTGTTGCTAATGGGTATTCACAATCGGAAGGAATTGATTATGATGAGACCTTTGCACGGTCGCTCGCTTTTGAAGCCATTCGCTATTTTGGCATATCTTTGCCCACAAAGGGTTTATTGTGTATCGATGGATGTAAAGAGTGCATTCTTAAACGGGGTACTAAATTGAGGAAGTTTATGTTGAACAACCTCCGTGCTTTGAAAAAAAGACCGGTGTACCGGTTTAGAAAAGCTCTTTATAACTGAAAACAAACTCCTCGAGCTTGGTATGATATACTCTCTCGGTTCTTGATAGGCGATGGTTTCACTAAAGGAATAGTGGACGAAACCTTATTGAGAATAGAAGATGGAGAAGATATTACGATGGTTCAGATATGTGGACGACATCATCTTGGGATCTCCCAACAAGAGTTTATGTGAAAAATTGACAAAGTCGATGCAAGGAAGTTCGAGATGTCCATGATGGGTCGGATGAGTTACTTTACGGGTTTACAAGTTAAGCAAAATACGAAGGGATATTCAATACACCATCACGAAATACACTAGGAGTTTATTGGCTAAGTTTGGAGTTCAAAAGCGTAAGGAAGCGAAATTCCTATGATGACCGGATTCAAGATGGATCCCGATGAGGATGGTCGAAAAACTAATCGAAAAAGAATATAGGGCTCTCATTGGATCTTTACTATACCGACCGCCGCCAGACCCCGATATCACTTTTGCGATGGGTGTATGTGCGATTTCGAGGCAAATCCAATGCAAAGCCACACGGAAAAAAGCTAAGCGGATTCTTAAGTATCTGAAGGACAATAAACCTTGGTTTATTTTACCCATCGATGATAATCTAGAGCTTAGTGGGTATTCTGATTCTGATTATGGAGGTTGCAGAATTGACAGGAAGTCAACCTCAGGTACATGTTAGTTTTTAGGTAGTAAACTGATCTCGTGGTTTTCAAAGAAGTAGACATCAGTTGCGACATCTACTACTGAAGCAGAATATATGGCTGCAGGAAGCTGTTGCTCCCAACTGCTCTGGCTTAGTCAGCAGCTGAGGGATTATAACATTGTAGCTAAGAACATACCTATATTCTGTGACAGTAATAATGCTATTGCAATCACTCAGAATCCCGTTCTACATACAAGATGCAAGCATGTGGATGTCAGACACCATTTTATAAGAGATCATGTTGAAAAGAAGAATATCAGAATGGAAAAGATCCATACTGATAAACAGAAAGCTGATAGTTTAACCAAGCCACTACTAAATGAGATCGGTTTCAGAGAATTATGCAATGAGCTAGGGCTTCTGGATCTTGGAGAAAAAGCACCAGAAATGTTTGGTGGACTGATCTCCAGAACCAGCTGGTTAAGAGACTAACCAGGTTAAGAGGAATCAGTTGAGTTAGGTATCTCAACTGATCAGAAGATCAGTCAAGGAACTGATATGAGAAGGCTTTATCAGATTAAAAAGGAACCGTCAGTTAAAGAATTTTTGATTAAAGGAATCGGTTTGGTTGTTTCATACTTTGTAAGTCGATTAAGCTAAGGTTCAACAAGCAAGTTACATAAGATTAAAGCTTCAATCGCATAAGGAAACAGAAAATACACAACAATGAAATAATAGAACTTTTCATTGATAAAGACCCGGAGGTCAGATTTACATTACAAGTTACAAGTACAAAAGGAACTGGAGGTCAGTACATAAACCATAAACCGAAAACCCTAAGCCTAACCCTAGAAGGGGGGGGAGAGAGGCTTTAAAGATTTTAAAGTCTGATGCTCCCATTTTCCCCGACTTAACCCTAAAAGGGGTGTGAGAGGCTTTGAAATAATCATAAAGCCACCCTCAGAGCTTCGGAGTTAGGAGCGAGAGCGGCATTGAAGGATTTCTAAGCTAGGAGCCCCTAGTCCTAAAATCAATGGGCTCTCCAGTTGTTAAATGGGACACAAGTGCCAAAGATGTGGTCCAAAGACCATATGGCCACAAGTGTCACATGTAAATATTGAGTTTGATATACGATGATCAGCTATTGTTTGATCAAGATCGAATACCAAACTCATGTTTTGTATCAGACTGAGTCTGTTGATGCTAATTCCGTCATCTCTATAGGCACACAAGGTGTCTTCTCATTTGCGATAACAGATCCGCCGCCTCGGTAGTAGAGAAGCTTGGCAATAATTGTATGTGTAATCTTCGATGACGACGAAAGCAGTAATAAGGGACACACAGGGTTGATTTGAGAAGCTGAAATCATTTGAAAAGGGTTAAAGGTTATTGCCGGAAGTTTCACCAGAAATAAGGGTTCACCAGAATACATGGTTTACAACACTTAAAGAAGATAAGTATGGTGAATGGGTTATGTTGTGTAAAGCATTGGTCCAATTTATAGAGGCCAAGTAGGGGTGAAAATGCAAATTTGATTTCTCAAAGCCTTTTAGAGAAATTGGCACCGCAAGGACAGTGCGTAGGAAACACGCGACTGATGATTGGATAAGCTTACGACGATTGATATCCCAAATTATCCAGACTATTATTACGAATGTCAAATCGTGCCGACTTAGGGAATCGAGACGACTATCCAATTTTCAAGACTAAGTTTTGGCGGTAACTCTTATCCCAAGAATTGACTTGGTCTGAGTAGAATCAGATTAGGTCAACTGAAATCTGATTAGATAAGAGACTGATCAGATGAGGAAGATCAGTTGAGTATGATACCTCAACAAATCAGATAAATCAGTCAATAAGTATGTTGCGAGTCATTTTTTAAGGAGAATATTATGTGGCTAATTTGATAACAACTCACAAATAAAATAAGCACGTGTACGATATTACGATAAATAATAGGAAATTGTTGACCCAGTTCATCAATAAATGATTACTCTGGGGGCATTCCAAGCCAGGGATGTCATATTGCGAGGTTTACATATACAGTACACAATACTTTTCGTGGGAAAAACTTCTACGAAGGATCATGATTTGGAGAGTAGGTGTGAGTATTTGGGAATTTTTCTGAACTCCTATGGAAAATTTCTGAACCCTCTTACTGCTCTTTTTGGATCTATTTATAGTACTTTGATAAGCATGAGCTGGTTTGGCAAGCATGAGCTGGAGACTTTGTGTCTTGCAAGAACTCATGTGATGCTGCCACGTTTTCAACTTCATCTTCCTGGTTGACCTTTGGATTTACTCACTTATAAGACATTCTTTTTGTCGCCCATATCAACTTTTGCTCGACCGATTGCTCTGCTCACCCCTTTGACCATATTGATTTTGTACTGGAGCACTGTCCTTAACGAGCATATAAGAATGACTATAATGCTTGCCAGATTCGGCGAGCAGACTTGTTTGGTCGGTAAGGCGAGCACACTTGTTTGGTCGTCAAGGCGAGAACACTTGTATGGTCGTCAAGGCGAGTATACTTGTAGTGAGCACACTTGTAGCAAGCACACTTGAATTATTACCTGGGCGAACACCTCTCCATCAGACATGGTTATTTTAATAATTTATTGATACACGTGTCCCTCCGACGTGTACAAATTAATCGAGGTGAAAATATCGAACACAACAATACCCCCCAGCCGGGCCACTTTGTATTCATCATGGGGGCCCGACTGTTGGATATATTGAGCGGGCCTTCGTGAGTGCAGCTTCGTCTTCTGTGTCGAATTTTCAAAATTTTTAAATCCAGCATCTATAAAAACCATTTTGCCGCCTCAACTCTTTTTCTTTCTCTTCATTCTCTCTTCTTTCTTTCTTCACATTCCATCCCGTCTGAAATTTCCGGCAAGAGCACGCTTATTTCGGCGAAGGATTTCTTCCAGGTAACTACTTTGTACCCCCTTTAATTCCAATTATGACTTCTCGTTCGAGTTCTACCGCTTCAATTGAGTCAAACCATCATAATTCCTCTTCCTCCTCTTACCGTCTGATCTCCCGTAGTGGTGCTAATGTGCCAGAGATGAACGCCTTGGGTTCAAGACCCAGCTGGCAAGTTCGACAACCATTTGCCATTCTTTCGTCGGATTTCGACGATGCCCTCAATGAATTAGACCGGGATTTAGCCCGCACTGATTTTTTAGATGATTCGGGTGAAGATTCTCTATCCCAACCCCAAATCGGATCTAGGGTTGTAGGTAATCGAGATGTAAATAGGGGTGACGATCATTTGAGGGAGGAAATCCCAATAACTGAAAATGTTGATGAGTCGAACAGAGGATTTGATGGCGAACAGAACATGGTGCTCGATATTCCTGTTGGTCTTTCTCATAGCCCAACATATACCGAGTATAGTGCTCGCTATGATTTTGAATGGCCAGAACAACCTCATAGGACAAGGGTCGAAAATGAATATCCAGCGAGCAAAATTGCAAGTGTGATCGATGTAGATATGCTAGGCCAACTGTTCCGGAATTACGAGACTCCCAAGGATGTGTTTTTCTGGGCGCCTGTTCCCGATGAGCGAGCAGACCAGCCTCCTGAAGGTTGTGTTGCTGTGAATTTAGATACAATGAAAGCTGGTCTTTGATTCCCACTTCATCCGGCCATTACTCGCTTGCTTGTAGAATGAAATATCACTATCACACAGCTAATGCCGAATGGATGGCACATGATTATGAGTTTCCTAACTCTGTTCGGCAAAACGAAACCTATGTACTATCCATCAGCAGCAGAACTTACTCGATTAGTTCATTTGACTCGACCCAAAGGCGAGCACGGATGGTTGTTCATGCAGGCAAATGCAAAGTGTAAGGTCGCCGAGGATGTGCCTAATAAGATCACAGATTGGAAAGAGAAGTTTTGGTTCGTCGGGGGTGATTGGAAAAGTCTTGCTTCAGGATGTGAACCAAATGTCCGCTTAGATATCCCCACTGATTTTGGAATCTGTCGAAGTAAGTATTTTTGTGGTTTTGCTCTTTACAATGAACTGATTTTAACTTATTTTCTCAATCTCAGGAATTCAAGCAGCAACGGACAAAGAGACAAATTACGGTTATTTCAGCAGTATCTGGCAAATCGATCTTGAGCCATACTCAGAACGCTCAGTGAAGACGTTGAATACTGCTGACCAAAGGAAGAAAGGAGGATTGTACGTGCCCCCTCACCATCTAGTTTCCCACAATCCATGCGGTAAAGATTGTCTTTTATAATTGCGAATATGTTGTGCCCTTTGTTCCCAGTTTCTCTTTCTTTTTTAATAAATTCTTTTGTCTACAGCTTTCCCTGTCGTCACTATTGTTGTAAGCACATCCGAGCATACTGAAATGGCTCTAACCAAGAGACCTCAAGAGCTTGCTCGAATACAGGCCAGAAGAGATGCTCAACGAGCAAACCTAGGGGAGGCGAGCAGAGTGAGAAAGGCGAGCCGACCAACCGTGCTCGGACCGGGCAAGTCGAGTCGCCAAAAAAGGACAACTTCGTCTGTCGGCGAGGGATCGGCGACCAAGCTCCTCACCAAAGAGATCCGAGAAGGGTACGGCGAACAAAATCCGATAGCTCCATCGAAGCATCGATGTTAATGAGGCGACCCTACTTTCTGAAAACGACGAATAAGCGCCTCCGTGGTCGGTCCGATCACACAAATTGCTGAAATGGAGGTCGGTACATCTACTCCACTCCCAGCAGGACCCCGAACCTGGACTCCTTTGAGTTCCCAACTCCGTTCTCCCGAGGACAAGTCGTTTATGGGATGGGATCCTACTCGGGTGAACAGGTACGTTTGCTCGCCTGTTGGAGTGCCTCTTTGTTCCATCTGATTTGGTCGTTTAATCGTATCTATTTGTTCTTATAACACGAGGTTGAACAGTTATGTCCTCGATGCGCGAGTTGAAATATTATTATCGCTCTCCTAGTGTCCGCAACATTCACGCCTTCCCGAGCATGTCCGTATGCGTGTGAGACCCCCATCCGAGCATGGACTATCGAGCTCAAAGAGGCCACTAAGGGGTCCAACGACTTTGGAAACCATGCGACTTGGCCTAGTGCGCCATGGCCAATCTCTAGTTCTTCTTGAAAAAAAAACACGAGTCCGCCCAACTTCATGCCAACTACGTGACTCTTATCACGAAGTTTGAAGAAAGGTGAATGAGTGACCAGGACCCAAGATGAAATGAAGTTGGCTCGGGGGACAAGTATCCTCGGCCCAAGAGAGGCTCATAAATCTCAAGAGGATGCTCAGATAGCTTCGGGAAGATGCTACGCCAGAGAGAGAGAGCTACGCCTTGCTCGAGGAGGACCTGCAATCGGAAGAGGTGGGTCGGCATTAGGAAAGCTTCAGACGAAATGAATGTTGAGCTCAAAACTTAGAGCGAGGCATCGAGACTTCTGAACGCGAGAAAACTACTGCTCGCCCAACAACTCTCACTCACGTGAAGAGACCAATACTCGTCTGGGGTCTTGAAAACTCAAAATTGCACACTGAAGAGTATGTTGATTCCATGTCCAATTTCTCCTATATATGCGCCTTTGCAAATGCCATCCGTTCTCCTAGACAAACACTTACTGCTGACCAGATTACCCCACTCGTTGCCCATCTCGAGAAGTACCTGATCGACAACCCCCCGGATCGCAACCTTTCAATATCTGATTTGAGTGATCTGTGCGATTTCTCTAATCTTCCTGATGGGATCGAGATTGATGACCCTATTTTGGATGAGGAAGATGGTTCGGATGAGGATGTTGAAGGTACTGTCGACCAAGCTCACTGAGCCAAGCATGGGTTTGATCAGGTGCAGGGTGAGCAGAGTGGTCCACCTGAAGACGAGCAGAATGTGCTATCTAGCGAGCAGACGAGGCACGATGATCTTAGAAGTCGCTCCGAAAGGGACCGAAGACGAGGCAAGACTTGCTCGATACATCACTTCCGCCCACCCCCATAATGAATTTATTCCTTAGTTTTGCTTTGTTGAACAATTTCCTCTGCACGACTGTGTAATTTTTGTCTTGTTGAACTTGCTTGTTGAACAATTTACTCTGATTCGATCGTTGAGGATGAATTTTGCTGATGAACGGTTGATGTTTGTTTTGTTTCCTAGTTTATGCCATTTTTCTTGAATGAATTCGAACATGATGCGTATACATGTTCCACCTTGACTTCTTTGGTTTTTTTTATTGTCTTATTGAGGTGCAATCGGGTTGATTGTCTTATTTAGTCTGCGACGAGATGGGTTAACTTATGTGCAACCCCCCTTTCTTGTTTATGATCGTCTTATGTTAGCCGCGATCACTATTCCGCTTTCGAATCGTCTTATTTAGTTCGCGACCCGCGTACTCATCACTCGCTTTGTTGCGGTATCTGTAAAGACTGAGTCATCTTATTTAGTTCGCGACTCCACCCATCACTCGCTTTCTTTAGGGTATCTAAGTCTGAATTATTTTAATCGGTGAACATAAACTTCCGCTTTCGTTCATCTTTGTTCGGGTCGTCCGGCTTAGGTGCGACCTCTGATAGGCTTTAACTAGAAAAACTTAACAAACAAAAATGCTTTGCAACACGTTGTTATTCTATTACAGCTTTTACATTTGAAAAAGACTGTGTCTATTACACATAACTATAGACAATGACTATGGTTTTGCTAAATTCAAAACTTTGTCTTGAAATAGACATGAAGTGACCTCATCTCGTCCATGGAATTGATGTTGATAAGTATGAGGCGGATCAGCCTGTCTACTCTTCTTCAAGTAATATGCTCGAGCAACAGCGGCATCAGCGTTTGCCCCTCCTGGACAAGTCGTGATTATGCGAACCGCTGTCTGCATGAGCATGTGGCAAGAACGCCTGCTCGCCTATATCAGGCGCGGGCAAAAACCTCTGCTCGCACCATTTTATCCCCTTACGTAGATGCACGAAAGATCGGCGTCCGCGTCATTTCGTGCGGATGCCACGACATCCCACCCCCTCGGAGGAGATTTTTGGGATGCGTAGGGGACTAGTGATTTACTACTGCATAAGAAGTAGATTAAGTGGAGTGGCAACCATGACTCTGCCGAGCATCTTGAGTCCGTAACGAGCACCAACCTGTGCTCGGAGTGACAATACCCGTTTAGAAGAAAATACTTCTCCCAATTTGGATTGGCTTTTCCAAATTGAAGGGAGAGTATTTTCCTTCGTGCCTGCGATATGGGGTATAAAGCTCGTACTAGAGCAAGCGCCAGGACACATGATCGAGTCAGCAAAATGATTGCTGAATCGAGTGTCGAAAATTTCATCTGGAGGCATACCAAACCAACTATCTCCCGATAACTGAATTTTCTTCTAATATGTTTGCAGTATATTTTCTTTTTTCTATCTTTTTCCTCCCCCTTCTTCAGCTATCAATTCACCTATTTATACTACTATCCCAAACAGGTGCTGGCATAGCTAGTTGGTGTTGGCCTTCTTGCTTTAAATCCTCATTTTGACATCTGTCCTTGTCTTTGTCAGTTCTTATTCAAGAATTGACACGTACCTCTTTTGGTTGCCACCATTTCTCATTTTTTTTTGACACGTATCTTCTATCTTTTAATAGTGCTGACCAAAATTCCTTCTAAAAGATTCAGAAATTTGTGTTAGACGCTGTGTGTTCGTCCTTCGTGTTCATCTTGCTCGTCTTAGTCGAATGGTTGATTATGCTCGGGTTTTAACCTAATAGCTAGCGCTTTGACCTCTGACTATCAGTTGTGCTCGTCGTTACTGATAATACTTTTTTAAATTTGACGCATTCCACGAATAGGACAACGAAACTCCATTCAGGTCTTCCAAATCATATGCCCCGTTTAACAAACGTTCTATAACTCTGAATGGACCTTCCCATGCTCGGCCGAACAAACCACTTGGTACCCTCATTGCTCATCTTAGAACCAGCTCGCCCACGTTGAACCTGCGTGTTCGGACTTTGGAGTTGTAGAACTTTTCTGATCTTTTTTTATACATAGCGTTCCTGAAATCGGCATCCATCCTTCTTTCTTCCAACAGATCTGCACTTAGGGCGAGCGCCTGGTCGTTGATGTGCTCTCCAAAACTCATTGTTCGATGGCTCGGAATCTTTACTTCTGCCAGTATAACAGCTTCCGCACCAAATGCCAGGGCAAACGGGGTTTCCGCAGTTGATGTTCTGAAAGTAGTACGATATGCCCATAATATTTCTGGTAACTCTTCAGCCCATCCTCCCCCTTGGAATTATCAAGTTTAGCCTTGAGGGTATGCTTGATAATTTTATTAACAGCTTCAACTTGTCCGTTTGACTGGGGGTAATACATAGTAGAGTAATGCTTCTTTATGCCCCAACGAGCACAATTTTGTCAGAATTCTCTTCCATCGAACTGTTTGCCATTATCTGTTACCAATGACTGGGGAAGCCCAAAATGACAAATGATATTTTTCCAAACAAAATTCCACATTCTTTGTTCGGTGGCTTTAACAATGGCTTCAGCTTCCGCCCATTTAGTGTAGTAATCAACGGCAACCACAACATATTTTACTCCCGATGTGCCAGTAGGAAATGGGCCGATCAAATCGATTCCCCATTTAGCAAATGGCCACGGGCTGTAAACAGACACTAGTTCTTCGGGTGGGCTATGGATAAGTGGGGCGTATACCTGACACTTATGACATGCGCTGGCATACGCGAGCGAATCTTTCTTGAGGGTCGGCCAGTAGTAACCTTGTCTAATGATTTTATATGCCAGGACAAGCCCACCTGTATGGTTTCCGCATACTCCATCATGAATCTGTTCCAGAATCACATGACCCTCTTCAGGAGTAATACATTTCAATAATGGAAGAGAGAAACTTCTTTTGTATAAATGCCCGTCTATGATAGTATATCCAGCAGCTTGTAATCTGAGGCGAGTAGCTTGTGCTTTATTTTCGGGGAGAAGTCCTTTTTGTAAGTAACTTAAAATTGGAGTCATCCAGGTTTCTTGCTCGCCTGTCACATGGGCGACCACAACTCTGGGAATTGATGGCGAACAAGTTGTGACGACCACAATGTTCGTCGTGCTCGTCACTCCTTCTGCTGTTGCCAATCGTGCCAAGGCATCAGCGAATGAATTATCCAATCGTGGTAATTGTTCTATGTAAACTTGTTTGAATTGTTCGAGCAGCTCCTTTGCTAGTTGTTGATATTGTGCCATCTGTTAGCCTCGGGCTTCGTACTCGCCTAATAATTGGTATACGATTATTTGGGAATCACTATAAATCATTAGCCTTTGAATTCCCCTTGTCATAGCCATGTGTAATCCAGCAATCAAAGCTTCGTACTCGGCTTCATTATTTGTGGCTGGGAAATCAAAATGGATGGCCGTAGTGAAAGTTTGTCGAGTTGGGCTGATGAGAACCACGTCCGCTCCGGCTCTTGAACTTGTTGATGAACCATCTACATACATGTGCCATGGTCGGTCGACACCTCTTTCGGGTATTTGAGGATATGTCAATTCAACCATGAAATCAACCATAGTCTGGCCCTTCATTGCTGTTCGTGGGGCGAACATAATGCCAAATTGGCCTAACTCCACCGCCCACTTGAGTAATCTTCCCGTAGTGTTTGGTCGGTGTGAGAACTTATCGCAATGGGAATGTGGTTAACACCTCGACTGAGTGATCGAAATAGTATGGTCGCAGTTTTTGGACACTCATAACAAGAGCATACACGAGCTTTTCCAATGGAGGGTACCGGAGCTCGGCTTCTTTGAGCACCTGACTTACATAATAAATAGGAAAATGTGTTACCCCCTCTGCTCGAACGAGCACAACGCTAATTGCATGCTCTGACGCGGCAAGATACAAATAAAGTTGTTCGCCTGGAACAGGCTTAGATAATGTTGAGTATCCGCAAGGTATTGCTTTAATGACTCAAATGCATTTTGGCAATGCTCTGTCCACTGGAATCTCCCTTTCTTTAATGCGTCAAAGAAAGGTTTGCATTTATCTTCAGTTCGTGATATAAATCGGCTTACAGAAGCCAAACGTCCAGTTAATTTTTGAACTTCTTTCACACTTCTGGGGGCCTGCATGTCGAGCATAGCTTGAATCTTTGATGGGTTCGCTTCAATCCCCCGTTGACTGACCATATGCCCCAGGAATTTTCCTGAATGAACCCCAAAACTGCATTTCTTAAGATTTAACTTCATGTTATACTCCCTGAGAATATCAAACGTCTGTGCCAGGTGGGTAATGTGGTCTTCCTTATGCTTGCTTTTTACCACAATGTCATCAATGTACACCTCAACTGTTCGACCTATGTGTTCGTCGAACATCTTGTTCACCAAACGTTGATATGTTGCTCCAGCATTCTTTAATCCGAATGGCATGCGTTGCCAACAATACATATTCTTTTAGCTGCAGAAAGCCGTATTCTTTTGATCGTCTGAATGCATGAAGGTCATGAGCTCATGTCCTGCTGCGTTATCGACCAAATAATCGATATGTGGCATCGGAAAATTGTCTTTCGGGCATGATTTGTTTAAGTCAGTGAAATCTATGCACAACCTCCAAGTTCCGTTAAATTTGCGGACGAGCACAGGGTTAGCAAGCCATCTTGGGCACTTTACTTCTTGAATCAATTTATTATCGAGTAATTTCTTGATTTCACTATCCATAGCTGCATACTTCTCCGGACTGAATTTTCTCCGCTTCTGGATTATTGGAATTTGTGTTGGGTCAAGGTTAAGAGAGTGACATGCATGTTTAGGATCAATGCCGACCATGTCCTCATGTGACCAAGCGAACACATCCAAGTTTGCTCGAAGATACGCGATCATTTCTGTTCGGAATGGTTCCGGTAATTCTGAACCAATAAACACTTCTAATTCCTGTCTGATCAGGTCGATATTGACAGACTCCAATTGTTCAACAGGTGTTGCTCGCCTTTTTTCTTGCTTCCATCGAGGATCTTTGATCGACCACCGGTGCTCGTCAACTACCTCCATAGGATCAAAACCTATACGAGGTTCTATGTCCGGTAGCTCGTTTGGTAGATCAATGTTCATTAGATCTAGAACATGAGTTATCATCCCGGGTTCTGTGTTCGCCCGTGGAGATGTGCTCATCAGAGGAGGTATAAACGTCCTCGACAACATATTCGCCTGTTGGCTTGATTCTCCGGTCTCCCATGTTTGCTCCATCATGTTAATGATATTTTGCTTTTCTGGCGCGCATGACAGCAAACAATCTCGAGCTTTTTTCTGGTCGCCTTTTACGCTACCCGTCCCTTCTTGGGTTGGAAACTTTACACAATAATAATAAGTCGAACAGGCAGCTTTGAATTCCTGAATAAACAGGCGACCTAAAAACCCGTTATAAGTAGATGGAGCATCGACGATTACAAAGTCTAGCATTCTAGTTCGTCGGATCTCTGATTTAAAGTTGACTCTAGCTCGACTCCTAACCTGATCAGACCATAAGGCCGGGTTATAGATTCCCCAAAACCCATGATGGTGTGATCACATGGTTCTATATAACTACTTAGGTCCCCAACTTGCTTCTCCATTTGGTGCAGAGTGTTAACGAACAGAATGTTCACATACGCTCTGGTGTCGACCAGGAGGTGATGCACCTTCAAACCGAGAAGACGAGGCCTGATGGTTAGAGAGTCATTGTGGGGGGTGATTATGCCGTCGAGATCATCTTCCGAGAACATGATTTGGTGAGAGGGTGGCGTGCTAGCTGATGTGCTCGCCACCTTCACCTGATGGATGCTTTGCATGGCACGCATTTCCATCTTCTTTCATCTTTCGATAACGTCGGTGCCTGATAGCATCCACCCACCGGACCATAATCAGGACGAATCATGTTGATTTTTTTACTCTCCCGACCTCTACTCATGGTAGGAGCCCCTCTTTTGGGTAATTCCAACCTCTTGCGGGATTCCTCGGGATCACTATCAGATGCTTCTTAGGCCTTACGCTTACCCCTACGATCACCTGATTTTTCCGTTCGGGAGTCTCTGTTCGCAGGCTTTTTGAGGAACTGCGTAAGACGATTCTCTTCATATAACTTCCAAAGTTGACGAAGTAAATCACGACATTCTTCGGTATTATGTCCGATGTACTCATGATAATTGCAAAACTTGGAAGCATTAAGCCAATTTTATCTCTTACGATTCTTCGTGGCTTATCCAACATGTCCCGATCCTTAATTTGATTAAATATTGTCTCTACTGAAATGCCTAAAAGACTTCGTAGTGCATGTGATTCTGCTCCTTCTTCAAAAGGTTTAAAAGATCCTGGGGGTTTATACCCCCCCTCATTCATTACTTTTTTACCAATAATTCTTTTTGTTGCTACTTCTTGGCCTAACCGTGATTGGGCGAGCAGATCCTGCATAGCTATAATCTTGGTTGCTCGCTCTCAGAATTCGGCATATGTGTTATGCCAATCCTGATGCATGGCTTTCCACATATCCATATTTAGGGTCAAGCCTCCGACCACCGTGAGGATCTTGGCATCCTCTTCAACTGGGGCTCCATTGTACAAACATTTGTCAAATCTTTCAATGTATGCTCGATCTGATTCACCCTTTAGCTGGGAGAAATGTGCCAACCTCTGTTTTGGTGCTGGGCGAGCACACATGCATGAGAAATGGGACATGAATTTATGTCCCAACTGGGCGAAAGACGTGATGGACGCAGCGGGCAGAGTAGAAAACCATCTGTGGGCACGGTCGCCCAACGTCATGGGGAATGATCGGCACTGCGTTGCGTCGGTGGCGCCCATGGCGATCATAAAATCTGAATATTTGCTGAGGTGAACATGTGGGTCAGACTCAGCATCAAACATAGGGATTGGTGGTCGGGCCTTTGCCACTTTTTCTTGTACTTCGGCTGGCATGATCGCTGGTGTTAGTGGCGAGCACGGCATTATGTTCGTCGGCGGGAGTCCTCTCGTTGCGGCCAGGTCGGCCTGTAAACCCTCGATTGCTTTCTACATTTCTGCAAATTTCATGGAACTGACAGACTTGGATCGGGGTTGTGTCCCATCGTGAGGACCCGGGGGGTCATGCTCATGATGGGGCAGTCCCCCTTTCCAAGTTCGTCCTTGACTACCCAATCGATGATGGATAGACAATTTAGTTCCAGCCGATTTTTGTTGTTCCTGCTGTCTTTCGGGATGCGGGCGATCATGAGGATCTGAGGGAGCCGGCATGTTCGTCGGCTGTTCCCTCCCGGGATCCTGACGCCTATGATTGCCGATTCGATCTTTAACGGAGAGCCTCAAACATCCAAATGCCGATGGTCTGGACCCTTGAGGCTGCTCGTCGTCCGACATATCATTAGCCTTTTTGTTGGCCCGCTTCCGCGCAGCTTTGAACTTAACTTGCTCGCTATCAGGTGTATGCGAGCGTCGATCATCATCATCTTGAACTTTCAACTTGGCCAACTCCTTTTCGGCCCTCTCTTTCTTTGCTCGCAACAAGAAAGTGATGGCCTTTGTTGTGGCCGTCGGATCGTTGGCGATATCTTCAAGATTGATGGTTTCCGCGGTCTGATTTTTGTGAGGCTGATGTTGAGCCTCTTTTTGAGCGTGAGGTCGACTCTATTCCGACCTCTTCATCTGAGTATTCCTAGATTGGGGCATTATATTTCTTTTTTCTGCCTCGACTATCTATAGGATTGTGTATGGGCTGGTTTTCTCTACCCTCCTTCTAGCGCCAATTGTTGCGAGTCATTTTTTAAGGAGAATATTATGTGGCTAATTTGATAACAACTCATAAACAAAATAAGTACGTGTATGATATTACGGTAAATAATAGGAAATTGTTGACCCAGTTCATCAATAAATGAATACTCTGGGGGCATTCCAAGCCAGGGATGTCATATTGCGAGGTTTACATATACAGTACACAATACTTTTCGTGGGAAAAACTTCTACGAAGGATCATGATTTGGAGAGTAGGTGTGAGTATTTGGGAATTTTTCTGAACTCCTATGGAAAATTTTTGAACCCTCTTACTGCACTTTTTGGATCTATTTATAGTACTTTGATAAGCATGAGCTGGTTTGACAAGCATGAGCTGAAGACTTTGTGTCTTGCAAGAACTCATGTGATGTTGCCACGTTTTCAACTTCATCTTCCTGGTTGACCTTTGGATCTACTCGCTTATAAGGCATTATTTTTGTCGCCCATATCAACTTTTGCTCGACCGATTGCTCTGCTCACCCCTTAGACCATATTGATTTTGTACTGGAGCACTGTCCTTAACGAGCATATAAGAATGACTATAATGCTTGCCAGATTCGGCGAGCAGACTTGTTTGGTCGGTAAGGCGAGCACACTTGTTTGGTCATCAAGGCGAGAACACTTGTATGGTCGTCAAGGCGAGCATACTTGTAGCGAGCACACTTGTAGCAAGCACACTTGAATTATTACCTGGGCGAACACCTCTCCATCAGACATAGTTATTTTAATAATTTATTGATACACGTGTCCCTCCGACGTGTACAAATTAATCGAGGTGAAAATATCGAACACAACAAAGTAATCAGAAATAACAGTTGAAGGGGGAACTTCAACTGATCAGGGAGGATCAAAAAAGGGAATATCAGACGCAAAGTGGAGCGGATCAGTTGAAAGGGACAGTTGGGAAATTATAAGGATTAGGCAGAAAACTAAGATCAACAAGTGGTACAAACAGACTTCAAGTGGTATTGACTGATTACAATATCAGTCAACCAGATACGCATTTCTGTTTCTTTGTTTACTGCTTACATATCTGAAATTATCTGATAATATTTACCTTTACTGTACACATACTTTGTGACGCATATCCTGCAAAGTATTTAATGTGGACATAGGGTATATGTATTAAATGCCACTAAATGTGTTTTTAAATTCAAAAGGCAATCGCGCGTGCATATCCTGACCACACAATCAAAACCGCTCAATCTGGATCATTTATCCTTTTCAAACGTTTGATCTTCTAGTCTCGATTTTCCCTCCTTCCTTTTATAAGCTTCATCAAAACCCTACCAGAGTATTTTTCCTCAAAATTCTTGCGATTTATTCTCTGCAAATTCACAATTATCTTTCTGCGATTCAAAGTGTTTCTTGCGATTCAACCTATTTTAAAATCGAAAAGCAGAATCTGGTAATTTCTGGTTATTTGATTAATTACTTTCCTAAAATCCATTAAACATATAGATTACATCTATTTATGTTATCCTGTGTTATGCCTTATCATTTCTTGATATCCGTATGTATTCATCGATTACTATGTCTGAGAATAGGTCTGATAATCAATATATGATATTTTTATGGTTATGCACAAATTTTAATCGAGTCTATCTTATTGTAGATGGCCACTCACGGAATGGGCAAAATTATGTGTAACTATGCGGATTTGGCAAGCAAAATTGTTGAAGACAAATTTGTAAGGTTTGGTGTTACACGGGATCTGGAATCAATGGAGGTGGAACAAATTCTGAGGAAGGGTGGTCTCGAAAAATACTGTGCTGCTCACTGCAATCCAGTAATGCAGTATGAGACACTAGAATTCTTGAGGAATTTGAAGGTGGACACGGAAAATCCTCGAGACTTAACCGATTTCTTCAAGAAATGGAGAGGATATCGGACTTACAAATGCTTGATATAACTCAACTGCTCAACCCGCCTAAAGGAAAAATCTCTCCGCTCACTACAAGGGAGAATGAAGATGAACCCGATCGAGAATAAACTCTTGAGAGAGGCCGATAAACACCAGATCAGTAGGCTTTGCGCCTATGTTGAAAAGGAAATACTGTTTGTTGTTTGACATTACAAAAAAATAATCATGGGTATCTCGTTAAAAATTCGATGGATTAACAAAACAAAATGTATAGTATGGTCGCTATAATCGATGAAGCTAAAATATTAATTGACATGGTTTCCTCAAGGCTATTCTCCGCTCCCAAGAACATGACAAGTTTGGAGTTAGTGAACGTAAACAAGTCTATCGAAGAAGAGAATCAAATCTCAACAAGGTTGGTAGCCATTCTCAAGGACAAGATGCCCAATGTTGAATGGGATCGAATCGGATCAAGTCCTACAAGGCCTTTCTCTCAACCACAATCGCCATCTATGGGCCATCGATGATGATACGCGCCCACTTTCCCTAAGACTAAGAAAGGGGAAAAACAAGGAGGCATTACGCTCGCAGAATCGATGCTCCCTCAAAAGAAAGAGAAAAACTGTAAAGGCTCGCGAGAAGAGGCCAAAGAAGGTAAAACAGCCCACCGCGGACTCTTTTTTCCGAAGACGAGTCGATGAAGAAGAAGCCCAGATCGCCTTGATGCGCCACGTAGATCACCAAAAATCGACAGCAAAGCTTCCCAAGTTGAGAGCTCGACAGAACATTCTGAGGTAAGAGCAAGGGACGAACGATCTCCTTCACCTCAATCTCACGGCGATTCACCACTCGGACTTCTAGTCAGCCGAGCATATCTCTCTTCTCCTCACCGCTTTCAAACACGAAAAGTTCACCCGATTCGCCCGAACCCAAGAAGATCATCACTGCGTAACCCGGACGACTTGTCGCTACATCGTAACCTCTGCAGATTCAGCCAATCACCAACATCACCACTCAGACACCACGGTAACCCTCTACATCTCATCAACGGAACCGGGTCGATCCGAACAGATGATTCTCGAGTCCAGATCATCCAAGACCATCACCGAAAAATGGTCGAATGAGAATTGAATGCTATATTGATGAGTTGTATCCGAGTTGGTAGCCCATCCCGTTATTCGAGAGGAAGTAATGGAGATCCTCACCGAAAGATCTCCGCTTTGAAGAACTTCTCGATTTCATGATCATTATTGAACAGATGGGAGGTGCTGATGCATTCGCAGATTTTGATTTCAACATGAAGAAATCTGCTTTCGTGTAGGATCACCACCGAATCGATAATTCTTTGGCGATCAAAGCTCGATCCACGTAAAGTCGGAATAATTGAACAAGTTGAACCGAGGTCATTGCGTAAACTCCTAAGGAAGATGATCCTATGAAGGATGTGGGAGTTCTTGGATGATAGTGGAACCGGTGTTGCGATTCATGACCCGACCACCTGAGGCGCAAACAACTGGAAATGATCAGGTGATGCAAAATATTCCTGCAACACACATCACCACTGATCAACTTCAGGAGATTAGATCGTGTTTTAAAGATCTTCTAAAAGAAGAAGTTGAGGGAGTGTTGGTTAATGACCTTAGCAACCTGATAGGCGATCGAGGAGGCATTGGCCTCAAAGAAATAACGGATCAATCTGAATTAGCTATTTCCCAGTTGAAGCAATCAAAGATCGCTTCTCTCAAACCGTGACCAACCTGACTGCTGAATTTAAGAAGACAGTTGACGACAAGTTAGTTCAGGTTGATCAACAACAAGTTTCTCTTCTAATGGTCACAGAAAAGCTTGAAATGACTGAAGAAAAACTTGATAAACTTATTCTTACCCTCTCTCTTTAGTTGAATCTGTCAAGACCGAAATGATCTCAAAGATTCAAAATCTATCTACTCAAGCTCAAGGTTTATCTGTTGAAGATCTTAACAAGGCCATATCGATCGACTTTGGATCTCTGACTTCCCACCTCAATGCTCTTTTTGATCAAACCAAAAAGGGGGAAGGACAGATTGAGAAACCATCTGACTTTATCAGAACAACAGAAGAACTGATTCAGACAGTTGAATCCTATGGCCAAAGACTAGACCATCTGGATCTGTTTGCTAACGAAATTTCTGGGAAGATGAAGAAGTCAAAGGCAAGAAAGTTAGCTGCGGGTGTTGGGACATCAAAACATGTACCAGCCACTCAGACTAAGAGAGTCACGAGAAATACAGCTAGCGGATCTGGGGCCCGATAAGAACCGGCCGAGAAACTCTAAGGAGCGATTCTTTGAAGAAGCTCGAATTAGTGAAGAAGAAAGAAGAGCGTAAAAAAAAATTAGGCGTAAGATCCAAAAAGAAATACAGATCGAGGGCGAAGAAAGGGAAAGCCGGAAAATCTGGACCAAAACCTCATTTGCCAGCAAGAGTTGATGAAATCATTCCGAAAACTGCTACACATGCTGTTAGGTTCGAGGAATGGAATAATATTAAAAGTGAATGGCTTCTGGATGCTTTTATTCTGGATCTAGTGCCACAAGAAGAATCACCAGATGCAGAATTTCTCAACCGGGTTGGAGAACAAGCACCCGATTTTTCGAAATAATCGGAAAATGAGGCCGAGTAATCAATGTGAGAATATCTCGCCAAGAGTATGACGTGATGGATTACTCGAAGAAGGGCAGATGGCTCATTTGAAGACTGGCATTTCAAAGGTTCTATTTTGACATCCTGAACAAAGCTCGCATAACTGATCCTCAACAGAACAATGATGTCAAATGGAAGCTATACTGGGATATTCAACATTCCTCGGGATCAACGAAAAATGCCAGAGGATATAAGCGAAGATTGAAGATCAGAAGACTGTTTAGGATCAGCTAAATTTAAACCCAAACTTTTCTGATGTAATATGTAATCGATAAATTTGATGAATGAAAAGTTTATTCTTTTTCTGATCCTAAGACAAAATCTCATTGTCTTCTGATTATGTGTTCTTTATTGTTTTATATTTATCAACCGTGTTTGGTTTCTCAAGTGTTTTGGTTTCATCAAAAAGGGGAAAATTGTTGGGAAATTTAGAGTTTTGATGAAAGTTCTAAACCACATGTAATAGGACCAGTCAGACTTGTTAGCTGACTGATGTTTTTATTACCAGTTATAAGATGACCGATTTGATAATTATTATATAGAACAACCGATGTATAAGATAGGTCACATATTGAGGGGGAACCTCAATATGTATAGGTCAGATCTAAAGATCAGAAGAACAAAAGATCAGTTGAAGTTCAACAGCCGAGAAAAGCAAGGAACGACAGAAGATCGACGATCCGATAAAGTCGATAATCGGGTGAAGTCATGAAACACAAATTCGAAGACACAAGATCGGATGACTACCGTAAGATCGGACGAAGACCTACATCACCGAAGTCGCTAGTTGAGCTAAGACAACCGCACCGAAGACTCTATCGGTAGACCCGATCAGAATAACTAACCGTGTCACCACACCTGGTGGTAAATCGATGTTTCACCAAATCATACGTTGTTGATCTAAACAAGAAGAAAATTCAACTTTAGTTGGTAGAACAAACACCTAAAAGTGCTTTTGTTAACCAATAAGAACAAGACACGCGTATGAACGAGTTTGGGAATATGGGATTTGGTCTTTGCTTGGTCAAACGGCTATAAAAAATGACATACACCCTTTTCGGCCATATGCCGTACACGAAGACGCCACATCAAATCCTACATATCTACCAAATATAGCCGGAAATTCAAATTGCTCTCCAACGGCTCTTTGATTTAGGTCTATAAATATGGGATTACTCTTGGTGAAGACACATAAATTATCAAGAAGCTCATACTATAGCTAAATTTTCGCATACGAAGAACACAACCTTGAAGATTATTTTCTAAGTGTTCATCCCATAGTTCTTAGCACAAAAATCTTATCCTCTAGCTATTAGGCTACTTAAATACTTGGGAAAGATTTCAAAGTTGGAACAAACAACAAATCTTACCCAAAACCCAAAGTTAGGTTAAGTTTGTTTAGCAAGATTCGACTAGGGTTTCTAGTTAGATTTAAGGATCGGTTGAGTGAGAGCTCTATAAATATCTCATTGGTGTAATGTGTTGGACTAACACAATAATCTAAGTCCAGGTTGGTTAAGTCGGTTAAGTTGGTGCCCCCTTGTGATAGGGAAGAGTGGGCGTGGGGTTTGGTTTTCCTAACCACTATAAATCTTGTGTGCATTTACCGTTTGATTAAGCTAGCTTCACACTATTGCACACAACTTGATTAAATCTGCATACATATTACGAGTTAGGATCGGCCTAGCACCAAATTTATTTCATCGATCGAGATTGACTCCATAGTCATCCCGATTGAAAATAACCGAATCGATTTGTTATAAAACCGATTTTTCACACGGGTATAAACTAGCTTCCCTCACAATCACGTTAAAATCGATAGATACAGAATCGATCTGCCCTCGAAGCGACAATGAAGTTGAATATCGATCCAAAAGACGATTCACTTTGCACTCGATCGAAAATGGCAATCACACCGATCGGCCGCGAAAAAGTTTTCAGAAGTCTATTCACCCCTCCCCTCAAGACTTATGCCCTCACGAAACCCGTTCGGGACCTACAAGTGTTATGTGCAATACAACATAAATAAGGCAAATATTGACCAAAATTCACGGGTCAACGGGCGAGTGGGTCGGGCGCGGGCGGGCGGACATGGGTTGTGGGCTGTGGGCTTCTGTTTGGGAGGACGCATATATATTTATAGAATGATATCTTTATCAAATATGTGTTGTAGCCCAGTGGTTTAGGTTTGTTGTTAATGTATGTGGTTGCAGGTTCGATTTTTATTGACCACGTAATTTAAAAAAAAAAAATTATGTGTTACTACATGAAACAAATGTGATACTTATAGAAACGAAATATGTTACTACGTGAAATAAAAATTACATTATCATTTTAAAAAAAAAATACATTATCATATGGTAATACATTGTTGTTCATATGGTAATACATGAATATTCATTTAGTATCACGACGATATGTGTACAGTGTTACATATTACTAAAAAAATATGTGTTACTACATGAACAAAAAGTTTTACCCTATGAAGAAAAACGTGTTACTACATGAACAAAATTAGTACAAGCGCGAAAAGAAATCCTGAGTCCAAAATTACAGATTTAAAGAACAACTTGATGTGTTACTACATGACCAAAAGAGTGTTACCCTATGAACAAAAGATTGTTACTACATGAACAAAAACCAGTACAAGCGCGAAAAAAAATCATCACTCCAAAATTACAGATAAAAGAACATCGTGAGAATAGTGCAGAAGGATCTGAAAAACTGTATCACAAAATTGTGAGGAAAAATAATGGAAGAACCTGTAAATTTGCAAGATGAGAAAAAGAGAATAAGAAGAACAAAAAAAGAGAAGGAAAAACCTAGAAAACTCACCGCTATAAAATCTGGTAGGAAGAAGAATGTGGAAGCGCCGCGAGAAAGAAGAATCCTGATCCACGCTTCTACGTTGCTTGACCCACGTGAAAGAAAACCCTACGTGAGGAAGAAGAATCCGGATCCACGCTGCTACACCGCTATCTGACCCGCGAAAAGAAAAGCCCAACTGAACTATAATTGCACATATCACTTATATGCAATATTGCATACAAGTTTTTGTCCATCAATAATAAGTATCATGAGGTCGGCTGAGTAAGGGTGAAATTAATGAAAGTAGGGTAATCAATTACTTACTTCTATTTTTATTACGAATGTATCAAATCTAACAAGCAACATCAATAAAAATGATTTCTATTACCCTAACTAAGTAGACCCTTAAAAACATATTTTATTCATTTATTTTGCGGTAAAAGAAAAAAAAATATCTCTCTTGAATTTATTATGTGTGTATTGGATAAAAGTAAATATTTGTTCAACTTATTACCTATTTTAATGAGAAGTGCAAATTAAAAAAATACAATAAGAAATTAATTTTTTTAAATATATGTGCATCAATTCAAAGTAATATGTTGTAATAGTTGAGGAGTAAACATTTTCTTGTAATGTTTGGAGTATCCCTTGTTCTTTAATTTATACTATTCTATTTTATTGATATGAAAATTTTGTTTATTGATTAGGTCTTATATGTACCAAGCATATAATAAATTGTATTTTTAAAATATACAATTTGTTACACTGAAACGTACAACTTGCTTTATAAGTACATGTTTTATATTTCAATGTAATAAATTGTATGTTTTTAGAATTAGTGAGTCTTCTATGCACAAAATACACGATCATGTACTTCATAGTGTATTTTAGAAACATATAACTTATTGCATTGAAACGCGCAATCTATATTCGTAAAATAAGTTACATATTTTAAAATTAAAAATTGTATATTTTAATATTAAAAATTGTATATTATAATAATGAATTAAATATTTTTAAAATACATTATAAGTTGCACAATACACTTAATGCATATAAAATTTCAACTTAATTTTTTAAAATATATTACGAAGTGTCTAATACACAAGAGAACGACTCTTATTTTTGGCTAGGTCTTGTAAGCACCCGGGTGCACCGTGCACTCATAATGCATTTTAGAAGAGTGCAACTTGTTTTGCTGAAAAGTGTAACTTATTTACACAGAAAAATGCAATTGTTAATATGAAAATATAGTTGCATGCTTCTGTTTGAAATAGTTGCACATTTCTATTTTGTATAATTACATGCTTTTAAAATGGACTGTGAATTTACAGTTCACCCAAATGCACACGAGAACCACCCCTTATTTTTAATGTTTAAAGGCAAAAGTGCATGTGTAAAGCCTGAAATCAGGGCAGGTAGAAACGCGTAAAATTAAAAAAGATATATCGGTAGAATAAAAAATAATAATTGAAAGAGGAGAAGTGGTCCAATCTAGGGCATTACCAATTACCCACTCCTCGACGGCACGCTGATTTAGATTGTTGCTGCCATTTCTATTTAACTAACCCCATAATTTTGACTTGACTTATCTAAATTTTATAATACATCCATCCACTACCATAATTTTTACAAGTTAATTTTTCAATTCTCTAGAAAAAAAATAAAGTCAAGTTACATATATTTCATACGAAGTTGTATAAATAATGACCCACAATTTTCTAATTTAGTTCTGTTTGAACATGGACTTTCATGAATTTACGTTCACAAGTGAAACTTATATAAAATTAATAGGAAAAATGTCAATTCAGGGACTGAAAGATGACAAAACTATCAATTTAAGGTCTTAAAATTTTTTCCTATCGATTAAAGGCCTAGAAGATAGGAAACTATCGATTCAGAACCTGAAAAATAAAAATTATCAATTTGAGGCTCACACATTTTAAGACCATGTTTGACACTTATATTTCATATCCTTATTTCATGTTCTTATTTTTTTTATGTTTAGGATTTACGGTTCAAGGTTTACGGTTCAGAGGGGTTTAGGGTTCATGGTTCAAGGTTTAGGGTTCATCGTTTGGGGTTTAGTATTCAGGGTTTAGGGTTTTAGTATCAAAGATGACCTTAAAATTTGTAAGTCTTGAATTGATAGTTTCTATCTTTCAGGTCCTGGATTGATAGTTTTCTATCTTTCAGGCTTTGAATCGATAGGAAAAATCTTTCAGGCCTTAAATTGACAGCTTTACTATCTTTCAGGCCCTGAATTGATAAAACTCCAAATTAATATTATTACATTTATACTATTACATTTATAATTTTTATATTGATACTCATAACTTTTAATGTTATAATATTAGTTTATAAGTGTGATGTTATCAGTTGATAAGTGTTATGTATTTAATTTATAACAAAATTTTGTGTGAATCCGAATTCACGGTGAACTCGATTTTTTAAGTATCATGGTTATGTATAAAAATTATCATTGCTATGCATACAAATTATCACTGATATGCACAAAAACAATCATTGTTTAAAAAAATACTTTATGTTTTTAAACAGTGAGTTAGATAGAGTCCATGTATAGACTTGATTTATAGGAGTGTTACTTTAAAATATAAAATATAAGTATAATAGTATCATCCCTAAAAAAAAATGTATAATAGTATCAATTTTATACTGTGATAAGTTTCATGGAACACTTACTCATTTATGTTAGAATGTAAATTTCAATAGATAATAAATTTCAATATATAATAATAATAATAATTAAAGATATGTGTGTTTTAGAGGTCTGAATTGGTGGCAACGATTAGAACTTCTCGTGCCAGAATGGATATTATGATAGTATACGATAATCAATAATCACTTTTAATTTACATCAATTATGATAATTCATTGATGAATTAATTTAATCAAACTAATTTGATAAGATTGATATAATAACATAGACGTACTTTGTTAAATTAATCAGAATCTCACCTTGCATGCACAACATAGTCACACTTTTCATAGATCATGAGCCCACAAATTATCGAATTGATGTCAAATATTCTAAAGATGATATTCTTAGCATCTTACGATTCCCAATTATTATATGGGGTCGATTATCATCATGTCCGTCCCTCATTTATATATTCTTACAATCTTATTTTTCTTAGCTTTAAAATATTTATATTAATTTCCTATTAAATTTGATCAAATGAGCAATTAATTAATGGTATGATTTCTGACTAAATAATTAGGGTATCGTTCTTCAATGTGAAGTTGTTAACGTCTAATATAGTAATATCTATATACAAGGGGCATTTGTTTTAAAAAAAAATATATATATATAAATGAGGCATTTGTCCGTAATGATTGAAAATTTTATCATTCATTTTTAAATAATAAAAATACCGTAATAAAAGGAAGCCCAAAAATAAAAGGACCCTCTTTTAACCAGGTGACTTAGTTCACCTGACCACTGGGCTCCTCATTTAACTGGGAGACCCAGGTTCGATTCCCTCTGTGAATGAATTTGGAGTTATGAGAGTTACAAGGTGGATTGACGATTTCGTGGAGTATTTGGGTGCTTAATGTACTCACTACTAATAACTAACTTTGTCCGATAAAAAAAAAAGACCCTTTTTATCTACATACGAATAAAAAAAAATATAGAAAGTGGTTTTATTTCCCATACAAGAGTTACTTTTTATTGGACATAATGAATCAATAAAGTTTTTAAATTCTATTTCCTTTATCAGAAATATATTGATGGAAGAGAACGATGAAAATTACAACCATTAAATGAAATTATAAATATTTGAAATGGGTGGTGTACTTAGGATCATGGCTTTCAATTAGAATAGCTTAATTCCACGCGAACATAACTCGTTAAGGTCATTGCTTAGGGATGTTGGTGGATGAGATGAGAATTGAGGTGGAAAAAAGTTGATAGAGATAATCTAATGACTAGTAATTATGTGTTTGATTAGAAATGGAGAAGTACGGGTGGAATAATAGATTTTATTTTCTCCTTTACAAAAAAGATAAACATTTTTTTTAAATAGTAGTACTATCTGAATTAAATGATACTCCCTCTGTTTTAAAGTTATTTACCTCTTTTAAAAAATGATCCGTCACAACATTTCAAAATTACATCTCATATCATTACTTTTACCCAAAAATCATCAGTTTTATTAATAACATATACAGAACTACAATACCCTCAATCAAAAATCACTTTATCACTTTAAATAATACTCTCTCCGTCTCAATTAAAAACTCATATCAAAAGCAAATGGATAAATAACTTTGGGACGGAGATAATAATACAAGCTTAATACTCCATCTGTTTTGTAATAAGCGTCCTTTTAGCTTTTTTTTAGTGAATTAAGAAGGACATGTGTTGACAAATTTGCTTAAATCTAATTAATGCTATTTTTACCAACTTTCATGATTTTGCTTACCAAAAAAAATTCTTTCTCACACATCTCCATAGTTTAAAATAACCATAATAGTATTTTCTAAAGTTAAAATAAGAGCAAATTTGAGAGAAATATTGTAAAAAGAGGCTAAAATACCATTTAATATTTGACAAGCAAAAAAAGTTAAAAGACCAGTTATTATAAAATTGAGGAAGTATATTATATATAATGGCACAGGTTTAAAAATAATGGTACATGCTTATTTTCGTGGTATGAACTGAATTTTACCTAGTAATTAAAAGATGGGTGGGTCTCATGTGCACCCAAGTGCACAGTGGACTGCATTTTAGAAGCGTGCAACTATTTCAAACAGAAGCATGCAACTATATTCCCATATTAACAGTTGCACTTTTCAGTATAATAAGTTGCACGTTTCTAAAATGCACTAATGGTGCACCCGGGTGCCTACAAATATGGTAGTTGGTAAAAGGCATTTTTCTTACTAAGGAAAAAAATGTTAACAAAGATAATATTTTTAAATAGAGATGGTTAAGAATGGGTTGCTACATAATAAGAATTGGGGTAAATAAGTCACGTGGTTATATGGGGAAATTCCCCAACACTGTATAGTACAAATTAATTGAAATACATTGTGAAAGTTTTGTCCTGAGAATTGATGTTATGTTTTGGTTGTACGCTTTTCAGTTTTGTCTAGTAGCGTTTTCTTAAAAAGGGGAATCAGGGTGAAATTGGGTATTTCACGAAGGTTAGCTCTTATCGCAATCCACCGTTTATCAACGATTCAATCCAACGATCATTCGCGAGTAGGCAGTTAGCGAATGATGGAATCCACGCACGAATCGTACGACGTATGCGGTGTAGTGGGGAAATTATATATCAGAATTCTGACGCTGGGAAGGCGTGAGTTGTATGAGGTATTCCTCTTAGCTTTTGCAATTTCTATTTTCTCTCTTAAAATCCATTCAATTAACCATTCTCCATTTCTACAGATTATGAGCTTGTTAATGAAGTTTGGTTGAATAGTTGAGGAAACCCATATATTAGAGTGATAAAGAGCGTGGCCGATCGATCTGATATGGAGGCGACATCCCCTGTTTTTCGTTTATACTCCCACAGCTGTTTATTTACTGTTTTCAGACTCTTAATCTTGTGTACTGGTGGTATTGGATTATTCAATCAAGCTTCCCCTTAATTTTGAAGATTTGTAGTTATTTTGTGCATTCGGGACATTACAAGTGGTATCTAGAGCCAATCCGCTTCTCACTCTGAATCGAAATGGTGGTAGCGGATAATACTCATATGAAGGATCTGTATGAATCACTGAAGCAACATGAGCGAAAACTTGTCTCGTAGGAAGAGACGATGAAGAAGTTTGATCAAACTCTTCAAGGTATGAATCATAATCTAACTCAGCTAAATCAGAATATGGAATATATGATGCAAAAAATGAAGGAATAGGAGTTAACAATGAAAAAGAGGTAATGGATGAATCTGGTGCTAGCAGAGATCGAAGTGGTGTTTACACAACACCGCCATTGAGAGGGCAAACTAAAAACGCTACTGGCCCGGGGAATTATCAACCAAACCATCACACTGTTAAACTCTTGTTTCCCGAATTCAACAGAGAAAACCCCCAGAGTTGGATACGAAGAGCCAATCGCTTCTTTCAGATGATTCCTATGGAAGAAGGAAGGAAGTTGCATCATTCCGGCTATTATATGGTGGGGGTTGCTGATACATGGTACATGAAGTATGTGGAAGGAAGAGAAGGTATAACTTGGCAAATATTCTGTAATATGTTGTTGCAACGATTTTTATGTCCTGGTGATGAAGATGTGGTTATAGAGTTCACTAAGTTGCAACAATCTGGTGATGTTGGGGCACATCAGGAGAAATTCGACGAGTTAAAATCGCTAGTCAAGGTTAAGAACCCTGATTTGAGTGAAGAATTCCTTACCTCTTATTTCTTGAGAGGGTTAAAAGAGGAATTACGAGTTGCAGTGCAAATGTTTAAACCAGTAAATTTAATGCAGGCCATCAATACTGCAAAAATGATGGAATCTACTTTGAGCATATGGGGAAAAAAGAACAAAATTGGTGGTAAAGGAGGATACTACAACCAAGGAAAGACATATCCTAGTGGGGCTTGACAAAGCAAAGAACCAAGCAAGGAAACCTCTAAGGAGAATAACAATAGCAACACTAGCTTGCCTTATAAAAGAATCAATGATCCTCAATATCAAAGGAGAAGAGCTTTAGGCCTGTGTTTTCACTGTGATGAAAAATACTCTTACGGCCATGTATGTAAGAAGAAGTTATTCAAACTGATCATTGTAGATGAAGGTGAAGTGGTAGATGAAGAAGAAAGCGAAGATACTGATGAAGAAATCAAAGGGGGGATATCAGTACATGTTTTAGCGGGAAATAGAACCAATACTACCATGAAAGTTGTGGGTAATGTTGGTAAGAAAAAGCTGAACATTCTTATAGACAGTGGAAGCACTAATAGTTTCTTGGATGTTGGTACTGCCATCAAGCTGAATTGTCCGATTGAAGAATCAACTCCATGGATTATTACTGTTGCGGATGGTGGGAAAACTACAAGTAGTTCAAAATGTAGTCAATTTCAATGGCAAGTACAGGGGGTTAATTTCACAGCCGATTTGAGGCTAATTCATCTTGGGGGATGTGATATGATCTTAGGAGCCAACTGGATGTGGCAACATAGTCCTGTCAAATTGGACTTTAAACAAAAGAAAATCACAATAAGGAAGGATAGGAGGAAACTGACTTGGAAGGGAAATGAAGAGGAAAAAGAAGTCAAGTTATTGTCTGCAAAAAGCCTAAAGAAGTTTTTGAATCAAACTTCTCATGGATTTATGGCTCAAATATCTGCTGTTAATGTTGAAGTACAACAAGATGAGGTGGGACCAGAAATACAGGCAGTGTTGGACAGATTTCAGGGAGTATTTGCAGAACCAAGAGGTTTACCACCCTCGAGGAGGAGTGAACATGAGATCATCTTGAAGCCTAATACTCAGCCTATATTCCAAAGAGCTTATAGATACTCTCATGCTCTTAAGAATGAGATTGAAAAGATGATAGATGAAATGTTGAGTCAAGAACTCATACAAGTGACTTCCAGTCCTTTTGCCAGCCCATCTTTATTAGTAAAAAGAAGGATCTCACTTGGAATAGGAAGTTGAATGACAACACCATCAATAATAAATATCCCATGCCTGTAATTGAAAACTTGCTCACTGAGTTACATGGATCAACAGTGTACTCAAAGATTGATCTCAGACAAGGTTACTTCCAAATAAGGCTTAAGGAGAGTGACAGGTACAAATCTGCTTTTATTACTCATCATGGGTTGTTTGAATTTAAAGTAATGCCTTTTGGATTAACTAATGCACCTGTGACATTTCAAAATATGATGAATGAAGTGTTTGCTGCTTTTTTGAGGAAGTTTGTACTAGTCTTTTTTTTTTGACATTTTGGTATATAACCCATGTATGGAAAGTTATGTGGGGCATTTGATTGAAGTTATGAAATTACTGGAGGAACATAAGTTATTTGCTAAGAGGAGTAAGTGTGCATTTAGGGAAAGGCAAGTAGAATATTTAGGCCACATAATTTCAGGTGATGGGGTAAAAACAGATCCCATAAAAGATCAAAGGGATGGTAGATTGGCCTATTCCTAAGAACATTAAGGCATTAAGGGGCTTTTTGGGTCTCACTGGATATTATAGGAGATTCATTAAAAACTATGGAATAATTGCAAGACCACTTACACAATTACTAAAGAAGGACAGTTTTAAGTGGAATCAAGAAGCACAAGAGTCATTTGAAAAAGTTGAAAAGTTTAATGGTAGAAGCACCAGTTTTGGCTATGCGGTTTCACACAACCATTGATCTTAGAAACTGATGCATGCACTAATGAAATTGGTGTTGTGTTGATGCAAAATGGACAACCCATTGCATACTTCAGTCAAGGATTGTGCCCAAGAAATCAGGCACTCTCCACTTACGAAAAGGAATTGCTTGCACTCATGACTGCAGTGACAAGGTGGAGTCATTATCTCAATGGAAGCAGATTTATAATCAGAACTGATCACTCAAACTTGAAGCATTTGAAGGAGCATAGGCTGAGTAACACCTTGCAGCAGAAATATTTAATTAAGCTTATGGGGCATGGCTACAATATTGAGTATTAAAGGGGAAAGGAGAACAAAGCTGCAGATGCCTTGTCCAGGAAGTTTGAATCTGAAATTAAAGAAGAGGCGACTATCCATGCTATATGCTCCTATGTGAGGCCTCAATGGGTAGAGGAGATCATATCCAGTTATCAAGATGATGAAAATGCGCAGCAACTACTAACTCAAGCAGTATTATCTCGATAAGCCGAACCAGATTATTCCATTAAAGATGGAATTATACGGTTTAAAGGAAGATTATGGGTTGGGAAGGCTAATGATATCAGGTTGAAGATCATGAAGGAGGTTCATAATACTGCAATAGGGGGACATTCCGGAATCCAAGCTTGTTATCAAAAAGCTAAAAGCATTTTCTATTGGTCAGGAATGAGGGAAGACTTCCAAGATTCCATTAATGCTTGTGACATCCGTAGAAAGTGCAAGACCGAAAATGTTCCATATCCTGGTTTACCACAACCCTTGGAGGTACCGGACAAACCTTGGAGTCAAGTAACAATGGATTTCATTGAAGCTCTTCCTACTTCGGAGGGGAAGAGCGTAATTTGGGTAATCGTGGATCGAATTGACTAAATATAGTCATTTTATTGGGTTGAAGCATCCTTACACGGCTGAGAGCCTTGCAGAGATATACCTGAACCAAATTTACAAATTACACGGGTTTCCGGAGGCGATTGTAAGCGATAGAGATGTTGTTTTTGAAAGCTTGTTCTGGAAAAGTTTGTTCAAGCTAGCAGGTGTTCAACTTAATATGAGCACATAAAGTGATGGGCAAAGTGAGAGGGTCAATAAATGTTTGGAAACTTATCTCCGGTGCATGACATATTTGAAGCGTAATAAATGGATGAAGTGGTTATCTCTATCGGAATGGTGGTATAATAAAAAATTACCACCACTCCATTCAAATGACTCCATTCCAGGCATAGGACCTTATTCTCAGTGGGAGATTGGGTATACGTACGAATGCAGCCGTTTCAAAATGCTCCTGAACGAGTAGGAAGTGTGACATACAGGTTGAAGTTACCAGGGGGAACAAGGATACATCCTGTATCCCAATTGAAGAAGAAGATTAAGAACAAGTACTAGGAATCCACTCACGAATCGTACGACGTATGCAGTGTAGTGGGGAAATTATATATCAGAATTCTGACACTGGGAAGGCGTGAGTTGTATGAGGTATTCGGTATTCCTCTTAGCTTTTGCAATTTCTATTTTCTCTCTTAAAATCCATTCAATTAACCATTCTCCATTACTAAATTATGTAAACCACCAAACTATTTTAATCTCGACTCACATTTCAAAGTTCAATTTACATTAAGTAGGGTAAAAGCCAAAATTTGTACCCTGAAAAATGATATCAATGCTTAAATATATGGGCCTAGTGAAGAAAAAAAGTGTGAGAAGATTACGTAGCGGCTTAATGAGACACTTTACAATAAATGAATGAAAAAGGAATATTTGGTTGGAAACTTTGATTCCCTGAAAACCCCAAACCTGAGGAATTATTCATTCTTCAGAGTTTTCTAAAGTATACATTTCATTCCTTTGTTCATACTGTATTTATGTGTGAGTCCATTATCTACTAAACAATATAACTTTAAGGAGCATATTCATTGCATTTCTCACTATTATTAATATAATTCTCCATGTCATTCCTTGTAAAAAATCAAGCTGCCCTTAAAAATATATAAAGAGAAAGTGTATGTGATCGATTATGGTTGGCCAAATAAAAAATATGAAAAAAATCAAGAAAATAAAATGTGGGCCTCAAAGTTAGTTCGCAAACTAAATTCTTTGCTTTATTGTCTCGTGCACACTTGGAGGTTTCAAAAGTGATTTCACAATCAATATTGAGTATTGTAATTTAAAATTAAAGAAACCCGGAGCACGATAAGAGGAGCATATGTCCTTTGAATTTATGAAGAATTCTTTGGTGGCTAACACTCTAGCACACTAATGGTAAGATGCAACTAATCCAATTTTGATTAAATTTTGATTCATAATTTTTTTAACCAAATAATTTTTTATTTTTTTTACTTTTTTGCAAAAGCAATTTGTATACTAAAAAGTAGTATTTTGGTTTTCATGGGCGATGAGGTAAAATATTCGAATTTTTGTGATAAAATATTTCTCCTAATCCTAAATTTCCATGATACACTTTCTCGTCCTGTTTTAGATTGTTCATTCACTGTTTGACTTGTATTCAGTCAATTTTAACGAGTGAGTTGTTTATTAGTATTTGAAATGATAAAGAGATTTTTAAGGTAGTCCTACCCTCATTTATCTACATGTCCTTAAAAGTCACTTTATCATTTTATATATTAATAAACAACTATCTAACTAAAATACGAGTCAAACAACGAATAAACAATCTAAAACAACACAGAGATAGTAGCAAATAGCAAGCTGATGTTGGTGTTGTGTGTGTGGGGTAATGCAGGGTGAAATTCGTGACCAATTGCTTAAAAAATGGCGACACCAGTGTTGCCCACACTTTTCCGTGTCTCAAATAGACAAATTATGGTTTAAATGCTCAATTTTAGCTTCAAGTGTTTTGACTTTGAATCCTGACATTGGTTTTGTTAAGACCAGTCTTACGAGACTATACATATCTACTTTCATTTTCGTATATTCAATATCAAACCATACTGATCCTTCCAATGAGAATCATCAAATATAGAAGCATAAAATGATAGAACTGATACCATAATGCTCCAATCTTCTAATATAAGTTAGGGAAAAAGTAATTAACGGGTGATGCTCCTATAAATCAAATCTATACTACTATGTATAAAAGTTATCACCGACCAAAAAAAATGTATAAAAGTTATCACTGCTTTGCTAATAGTATAAAAATTATCACTATTTAAAAAATAAATATTTTTTAATTAATGATAATTTTTTATATAACAATCATAATTTATTTATACAATAAAAATGATATTAAAAAAATAAAATTCACCATAAATTCAAATTCACACAAGTTTTTATCATATTTTAATTCATATTAACCCCCAGAATTATCTACACTTCAATTATTAGTAATTTAGTATGAACCCCTTAAAAAACAAAACAAATATAATGACGCACACGGTACATGATATAAAAAATTCATGTATGCAGATGCAAAGAGAAAGAGAAGAAAGCCATTTATTTTCACTGCTACAATTACTCTTTTCATCAGTTGCTAAGAGAAGTTCTCAGAATCAACCTTTAAAGACTAATACATAAATTCCTCCGCTCAAATCGTAACAAGTTTCGTCACTCACTACTTGCTCACCTAAACAAATAATCATCTCAAAAAATTCATATTTGATCACACTGAATAATTGCCCATAGGCAGCTGGCCAGCGCCGGCAGGGGCAGCTGTTTTAGGCTTGGGTTTGTCCACAACGATGGCTTGTGTTGTGAGAACCATACCTGCAACAGAAGCTGCATTTTGCAACGCACATCTCGTCACCTTAGCTGGGTCGATCACTCCAGCTTCTACCAAGTTTTCGAATGTATTTGTCAATGCATTGTACCCAAACTCCCACTCGCTGGCCTTCACTTTCTCCACCACCACCTCGCCTTCAACTCCAGCGTTTTGGGCAATCAGACATGCCGGTCCCAGTAAAGCCTGCAACCATATAAGGTTTTCATATTGAACAAAAGTTCCATATAACACTTGTGTGTGGATCAAAGGGTTCGTAGATGGGCTTCAAACCCATTGCAACAATTCAATTTAGGTAAAAACTTATGTGCACCAATTGCATCATGCAAGTTTGACTCATTCAAAAAATTACTAAAATATATAATGAGACGTATTTGTTCATATTGAAGAAAAGTATTAGTTCATACAAAAGAAAAGATTTAGTTTGTAGGCAGAACAGTATTAGTACTTTTCAACATACAACTAATACTTTTCATCATATGAACTGATACCTACGACCATTTTGTTTCTATGGTAAGCAAAAAAATAAAAAACAACTTGGTTGAAATTTTTTGGTCAAAATTGCACCAGTTGCACTTGCACGGTGCAACTTGTGCGCCAAAGTGTTACTCTTCAACTGATAGTTGTTCAGGTTGGATACGGATTTGAAATCTATCACTCATTTTAAACTCATTTTTGAATGATTGGGGTGATTTTGATATCTAAGATTTTTAAATCTGTCAATCCAAACATTATTTGAAGAAACGGTGGTAAGCGATGACAATTTCACTTCACGAGTAACTAACTGAGAAATTAGAGCATTTCATGATACCTTTTGTACGATGTCAGCACCGAGTCTCTCATCGGCATCTTCAAGCTTGTCCTTGATGGCAGGAACATAAGCTGAGAGATGCACCAATGCAGCACCACCACCCGGCACGACACCTTCCTCAATGGCAGCAAAAGTTGCATTTTTGGCATCTTCGATACGGAGTTTACGGTCCTCAAGTTCAGTCTCCGTTGCAGCACCGACTTTGATGACAGCAACCCCACCAGACAATTTGGCAATTCTTTCAGCAAGTTTCTCACAATCGTACACAGACTCTGTCTCTGATAATTCCCTTTTAAGTTGAGCAATCCTTGCTTGTAGCTCGTCCTTTGTTGCAGCATCAGCTATGATGGTTGTGGAGTCTTTAGAGATGGTTATCTTTCTAGCTATACCTAGCTGCTCAACTTCGGTTCCCTCTATAAGCTGCCCCAAATCAGTAGCTTGATACTCAGCCCCTGAAACATAGCAAAATAAAAATAGTAAACTCATAAACCTCCTTTGCTTTTCAACAAATGCACATTATTGAGAACAGAAAAAACTCTACATTTTGACCAAAGTTTGACTCATTCAAAAATAATAAACTGAAATGTATAATGAGAAGGATTAATTCGTATGATGGAAAGTATTAGTTCCTATGAAGAAAAGTTTTAATTTGTAACATGACCAGTACTCGTACTTTTTTTCAATACGAACTGATACTTTTCATATGATCTGATCTTTTTGACCAGTTTTTTTTCAACGACTCGCGGGAAGGAAAAAAAGCTTTTTGGTTGAAAATTTTTGGTCAAAATTGCACCAGCTGTACGGTGCAACTGGTACGCTGAAGTGTTACTAATTGTAAGCAGATAACATATGTTGATGTGCTGAAGTGATGTGGCATGGAAATACTAAGGAGATAGCTTCCATACCAGTCAAAATGGCAATATCTTGAAGAAGAGCTTTCCTTCTTTCTCCAAATCCAGGTGCTTTGATGGCAGCAACGTTCAAAACACCACGGAGCTTGTTCACAACTAGAGTAGCCAAAGCTTCTCCAGTGACATCTTCAGCTATGATAAGCAAAGGTGCTCTTAACTGACTAGTTTTCTCTAGCAATGGAACGATATCCTTTATTGCTGAAATCTTCTGATCGGTAACCAATACTCTTGCGTTCTCAAATTCAACAATCATCTTTTCAGGGTTCGTCACAAATTGTGGGGAGATATATCCTCTATCAATCTGTGAACAACAATTACAAGCATTAGCACATAAAAAATAAATAAAAAATTATAAGAAAAAAATAGAACTTCTTAATGCATCAGACCTCCATTCCTTCTTCAACATCAACAGTGGTCTCAAAGGAAGAAGATGACTCGATGGACAAGACACCATCAGGCCCAACTTTGTCTACTGCATCAGCAATCATTGCCCCAATTGTCTCATCGTTCCCAGCAGAGATGGAGGCGATGGCTACAAGAATGAGATTTTTCAGTACAATTTTATTGCTGCTAAAATCTATCAATATTAAAAACACCCCTTGATTAATAAATGCAATACCTTTAATATCATCTCCACCCTTAATGGGCCTAGCTTTGTTTTCAAGCTCCTCGATCAAACCTTGCACAGTTTTGTCAATCCCCTTCTTTACAGCAACTGGGTTGGCACCAGAGGTTACATTAAGAAGGCCAAGTTTGATGATTTCACGTGCAAGAATAGATGCAGTGGTAGTTCCATCACCAGCAGAATCATTTGTCTTGCTAGCAACCTTCACATGAGATGCAAATTATCAGTCACTTAATAAGCATTACAAAATCAAGATACTTTTATCTAAAGCAATCAAAATAGTGGCTTGTTTGGATGTACGAAAAATGCAATGTAAATATTGAACACATGAAATGACACTAAAGAACTAACCTCCCTAATCAAAGCAGCACCAGCATTTTCCATAGCATCAGGCAACTCGATAGCTCGTGCAATCGTCACCCCATCGTTGACCACCTTTGGTGAACCATACTCATCCAAGACAACATTCCTTCCTGCACAAATTTAATTCATATGAAATAAGACCCTAATTCATCAAATTATAACCTTTCATTCAACAATTGTCAACCTTTAAACTCCCTCGCTGTTTTTTGTACTTGAGGATTTTTTTTTTTATACGTGACATCAAGAATTAAGTATTTTAGATAATTTTAGTTAAGCATCATTGATGTCATGAAATAGAAAAATGGATTTAAGAATGATGTCTACGTGCATGTGCGGTGAATATGACATCTAAAAACCATGATATGATTAAGCAATATATATTTCTGAGAGCGTTTCTCTCATTTATAACCTTCAGAAGTCAGAACACAGTAAAAGGAGCAACTATCATTTGGTAATCACATTCCATGTCCTTGGTAAAAGTAAAACAACTTCTCTAGTCTAATGAGATTTTTCACCATACTTCATAATCTCACCGAAAGCAAAGTCATCGCATAAATACCAAACCCCAATAGCAATTTCAATTTCAGCCAGCAAATTCAGAAACTACTGCAACAAGGTTTTTATAAAGCTTAACACAAGATGAAATGCAATCAACGGATATCGAAGAATTACCCCTAGGACCAAGAGTGAGGCCAACAGCATCGGCGAGTTTATCGATACCGGACTGCATAGCAGACCTCGATTTCTGATCAAAAGCAATCTCCTTAGCATTTGCCCTCACCACGAACCTATTCTTCGGCTGCCTTTGCCCGATCTTCGCCCCCTGCTGCAACTGATTCACTCTCCTACTCTCCGATCCACCCTAACAAAAAAATAATCAACAAACAAAATTTAAAAATCAAAATCAGGAAGAAATGTGGCACGGAAAAGCGTGAAGGATGCCTTACTTGTTTAGACGGAGACGGGAGGATCGCGGCAGTGGAGATAGCATTTGCGGAAGCCATTTTTAAAAAATGAAAATGGGAGACGGAGTTTTCAGAGAGGTTTATTATGTTGTTAGGGGTTAGGTGGTAGTAGTGAGTAAACAAACTAGGGCTTTAGAGGGGGAGAGAGTGTTCCAGAAGGTTCTGTACAATTTGCTACGCGCACGTGCCGCCCGCCATCCTAAACTCACTAATATGGGGGCGTACGGTGGGCTTAACGTCTATTTTGATGGACCATTTTCTACTTCACCCTACGCCGGCAGTCTTTAAAGTAAGCGTATTCTCTGTGTGTGAGACAAAATTCTTTTAACTTATAAAAATTAATCAAATACTACTCCTCCGTCCCCATTCTTTATTTTCCTATTTATTTGTGTCTTAATTTTAAAAAAATGATAAAGTGTTGGGGTAAAAAGAATTGTTTATTAATATTTTATATGATAAAGTGATAAAGTGATGGGTAATTGGGGTTAAAAATAGTTATTTATTAGTATTTTATGTGATAAAGTAGAAATTTCCATTTAAGGAAATAGGAAAACAAGAATGGGACGCCCAAAAAGGAATACAGGAAAACAAGTTTGGGACGGAGTGAGTACAATTTTAATGTATTTTACTTATACAGATAAATTCATATTTCCTCCTGAAATTATATAAAAATGCACTTCTAACTAAATAAAGATTTATTTTCTTACTTGTGCACCACCAATTTTGGTATTATTTTTTTTATTTACTATTTCTTATTTATTAATGAATGTATTTCTTGAATTTTTTGTATGTTATGTGTACACAAAAATATAAATTTTGTATTTATTATTGAGTGGGTCTCTTGTGCATCGTGCACTTCATACTGTATTTTAGAAACTTAAATTTGTTACACTGTAATATGCAATTATGTTTCAGTAAAATATAATTGTATGTTTCAGTGTAACAAGTTGCAAGTTTCGGTTGTCTCTGCTACAGTTGAAAGGTATTATGTATATGTAATGAATATCATAAAGAATCGTCTATACAATCGAATGAGAGATCAGTGGATGAATGATAATTACATTGAATGAGAATTTTTTGATAGTGTTGATAATAAGTTATTTGTAATAGACTTTGGTTATTACGTATGAAGAATTTATTAGTGTATTTTATATTTGTAATTTTTTGTGCCCTCACCATAAAAAAATTCTAGATCCATGTGGCTGTGAGGTGAGAGAAGGTTAAAATGGGGAAGAAAGATACAATAGAATCAAACTTCTTCCAAGAGGAGAGTTATTTATATTAATGTAAAGGAGAACATAAAGTCGGGTCGACTTACTAGTGTTGGATCACGTTAAATTTAACCAGCCACATTAAGCGGCTTTTAAGGATAAGAAAAGCGGCTTTAGGCTCCGACTAAAGCCCACATTGGTAGCCTCTTTTCAATTTGTAGAAATAATAGTCCTATGACTATTTTAATAAGAAGAAATGTTATAAAATTGATTATGAATTATTAAAAAAAATGTGTTAAATATTATATATTGATTGGTAGAAGGTATTAAAAGTGATATAAAATATTAAATAAATTATTAATATATTCAAAATACCAATTTGCCCCTCTAATTAACATGTAAAACAATTCTTTGTAGCTGATTTCTGGTTCCTTCTCTTCATTCTTCCAGGGTGACCACCGACCTTGGACAAAAATTAGATACACGACTTAGCTAGCCAAGGTTATTAGCAAAATTCAAAATTGTTCATCCAATCAAACAATATTATACATTCATTTCCCCAACATATTGCAATATTTCTTCCCAGTAATAATATGCAGAAACTCAAACTTGAAGAAATCCAATAAAATTAAAGAAACCCAAAGCAAAATTGAAGTGACCTAGGGAAAAATTGAAGAAACCCAAAGCAAAATTGAAGAAACCCAAGCTATAATATCAACACAAACTACCCAACATAATTCACGAAATAGAAAAACTCAGATCAACACAAGCCACCCCAAAACAGAGCTTCCATGTGCGCAAGCGACGGCAAAGCGACAATGATAGGAGAAGCGACGCGATCGACGGAGGATGAAGGCGCAGTACGGGACGATGGAGGTGAAAAGAAGACGTCCTTTTTCACGGCTATCTGTGGACCCAGGATGAAGGCATGCGACGATTAACAGTGGCTGCGTTGTCTGTCGACCCACTTTTTCTCAGATGACGACGGCTGGCCGCCAGTCCTCTATTTGGTGCTCTGACGAAATTTGTAGTTTTGGAACACAAAAAACACTGGAGAAACCATTTAATTATAATATCACCCCCGAGATGGTATTAAATAAAGAGAAGTGAACAGTGATTCGGGGATTAAGGAAGGACGGCTCGGCTGATTGGAACAGGGTCGGCGTGTTTATTTTCTAGGCTACCAATCAATTTGCTAATTTAGTAGATCAGACCTTTTAAGAGTTATAAACTCCTACCAATCGGGGCCTTAAGACCCTATAAACCCCATTCAAGTAAGGCCTAACACTGATAACTAACATATTTTTAGCTCGAAAACTTAACAATTGGAAAGTTATCAAACTTAGTTCTGCGGACTTGTTAATTTGATTGACCATAATCCAATTCACCATGCTTTTGGTGTCTCCCAAATTTTTTTATTTTCTATTTTTTAATTATCTCTCGTACATGTAGACTTTTAATATATTTTTTGCGTGTACGAAAATTTCTAACGTTTAAAAATTGAACAAATACGATCTTTTTATATTCTATTTATATAATTAAATCATTTTCTCCTAAAATTATATAAAATGCACTTCTATTACATTAGGTAGGAATAGTTCGCTTCTTCCACGTTTGATATCACATTTTAGTTTTCTTCAAAAAATTGAAACACATAACATATCACCTATTATCGGATGGCTTACTCTATTAGCCGATAATTGGACTAGAATACTGAAATTTGTAAAAATTGAGGACCAATTCCAATGTCATTATACTTAGTCGACAAAACTAAAATTAGTACAAGAAAAAAAGGAGAAAAAATGTATTTACACTTCTTTTTAAATGAAATATCATTTAGGACCTTTTTAGAATTTACTAACTTTAACCCAAATGTATAAACTTGTACGTATATAGTTTTTTTAACTACATAATCCCAAACGAAATTGAAATCTTGTTACAATATTCTGGTTCTCATTTTCCTGTGAATTTGTAATGTATAGATTTTCAATGGTTGAATATCTTTACTGTGCTAATTGATACATTCCACCAATTTGAAAAAAATCTCTCACTAAACTCCCGCTCAGCCGCCCTCCACTACCACTGCAATACTCCCTTCCGAGCATTCCTTAGTTGTACTTGCCTTTTCGATTTTGATTTGTGGTCCCCAATTTTTTTGCCCACTAAAGTCATGGAGGACGAAATGCTCTCCCTCTGGGAAAAGCTCACTATTATTAAAGAAGAGGCCAATCTTATCCCTATCAAGCCCGAAAATCTCGCTACCCCCATTAACGCCCTGGTCTGAAAGTTCGATATGAAGAAATATGTCGGTATTCACGATCTGGAATCCGGCCTACCTAAGATCTGGGATGTGGTGTTGCCTTTGAACATCAAACTGCTGGGAGGAGGGTTGTACATCTTTGACTTCACGGACAAGAAGGAATGCGAACGGGTTTTCAACAAGCAACCATGGAATTTCAGAGGTTCGGTGATCCTCCTTTCGAAAATGAGAGGGGATGAATGCTCCTCCGACTTCAACCTCAACTCGGTGCCGTTCTGGATCCAAGTCCACGGCCTCCAGATCCGCGCTATGACCAAAGGAGTCGTAGAAGACCTCGGAGCGGCTCTTGGCGACATACTGGGCGTCAAAAGTGATTATGATGGAGCGGCACTAGGACAATGTGTACGCGTCACCAAACAATGGTGGATGTGAATGTTCCACTTCGCCGTTGGGCTACGGTAGGGTTATTTTCCGATACTAGAAGCTTGCGGATTTCTACTTCTACTACGGCCAACTCAGCCACCAAGACAAGGATTGCGGCCATATTAAACCAGACGGAACAAGGTATTTTGGGACGTGGCTAAGGGCAAATGGATAGAACTTCGTCTCTCTAGAAGTTATAATCAATGAGCTCGACTGCCTCAACTTGAAGAAGCCTGACCGTCCTCTTAACCACTCTCCAAAAACCCCCCAATCCCTTTCCCATACCAGCTCCTCCCCCACTATCCCTAAATGGATTAGATCTAAAACCAAAAGCCGAAACATCTCCCCCATACCCTTTGGCGATCCTTCTCTCGTTGAGCCTACCAAAATGGTTTCCTCTTCACCAAAAACACTTGCCTTCACACCGAAATGAGATGTTCTAATCCCCAAAAATCACCACCCGACACTTGCTACCCCACCTACCAAAGGCATTACCACTACAACGTCCCTCACTACTATGAAATCTGACCCCACTTCCAAGGAAGCCCAAGCTACGCCCTCTTTCTCTGATAACATTGCTTCAACCTAAACAATACCCCACCTAAAAAATGCCACTGTTAACCCAAATGACATAACACTACCCCTCATTTCGCTTGCAGAAGCAGAACTCATACACACTAAAGAGCTTCTCTTCTTATTTGCAGGTACCATGAATGAGCCCTTCTCTTTGGGCAAAGCTACCCAATCGCCAGTCACGACAGCGAATATTGGTAAGAAGAGCGGCAAAGCAAAAATGATGAGCACAAAAAGATCTCTAGATAAGGATAGTAATCCCGAGTCCAAAAAGAGCAGAAAAAGCGATGGAAAGCAAGGTGCTTCAGGCCCTGATTCGTCCAAGAAGATGAAGTTTGGTGAAATGGCTTTTATGGAGGTGGCGGCCTCACCCTCTAACACAACGGTGACGGTTGGCGGAGCCTAACCCCACCGAGAACCATGAAGTTCCTCAGTTGGAATGCTCGAGGTCTTGGGGGACAACGAGCATTCTGAAATCTCCAATGCTTATTAGTGAACCACTCCCCCGATCTTATCTTCATCTCTGAAACTAAAATTTCTAATTTTGTTGCCTCTTATTGGCGTACTAGTTTGCATTTCCATGGTTGTTTCTGTGTCGATGTCGCTGGTTGTAGTGGAGGCCTTTTTTTGCTTTGGAATGATAATGTGAACATTTCTATTTTGTCGTATTTGGTTGGCCATATTGACTATCTTATCAACTTTAATAATCGTTCTTAGTATTTTACTGGCTTTTATGAAAATCCTAACCAAAACCAACGACACCTTTCTTAGGATTTGCTTAATAAAATTGCCAATGCGCACACTAATAATAGTCTTGGTTGGCTTGTAGGTGGCAACTTCAATGAGCTATTGTACGAAGTTAAAAAAATGGGAGGAGCCCCTCGAGCCTTCACTATGATGAGAGCCTTTCAAATGGCCCTAGAGACTAATGACTTGAATGATCTAGGGGTCATGGGTCTGAAATACACTTGGAACAATATGAGAAAGGGCAAACATCGCGTCCTCGAAAGACTCGATCATTTTGTGGCCAACCTGCTTTGGATAAATGAGTTTCCTCAAAAGACCATCAAAAATTTAGATTACTATGGTTCGGACCACCACCTAATTCTTCTCAGTCTTTCTTTGGGGAATCAAGTGACGAATCACAAAAATCCGAGTCGCTTCACTTTTGAACATAAATGGCTTCTGGAGGAAGATTATAAAGACATCCTGTTTAAGTCATGGAATAATACTATTGAAGATTCTAATATTCAAGTTGTTAGTGTTAGTGTCCTAGGGACAATTCTATTGTGAGGACATAATACTAAGATAATATTCAGTTTTGATTTTAATATTATCTTTTATTTAATATTAAATGAATGACATTACACTTGTTTGATTATTATGTTTGTATTTTGCATTTATTCTTATTTGTGTTCCCATGAGTCATTGTTGTCATTGAGATTGTGAGAACTCGGATGACTTAAGCATGATTCTCAAATGGCCCCGATCAAGGATCATCAAGAATGGGATGTTGATGATGCAATTGAGATTGATGTGCGATCTGCATCATGCTCTTGGAGAGTGTAGTGAGATCTCACTTACTATGAGATACTAGATATCTCATGATGGATGTACAAATACCTTAGAGGATATTGGTATACCCATCCGAGAAACCGTTTGATGTAATTCCACAATATGTGTCTACGAGTGTCTCGATTAGTGGGAGCGATGTGATACTCCTTTGACCTGAGGTCAATACGCACGACATGTATGGAGTGATGAACTTTGACCATGACCAACGCTTGCACCCTTCCATGGGTAGATATGGCTTGAATTGGGTTCATCACGAAATGGATGTGCGTGGTAGTTGAGCCAAGAATAGAATTCATTCCTCAAAGTGGATTTAGAGAGAATACTCATCTTCTCATCATAATTGGATCTAAGTCATCGGCCGATGCACGTCAGCTTGAACTTTGGCCAAATGTGACATACGTGATCAATTAGTAATTAGAGATAATATGATTAATTTATTTGATAGACACTTCATCATGTTCAAGAGTTAATCGAGTATTCGCGAATGAAAGGAAGTTATCGTAATAGCCTATGTTTCAGTTACAAGTAGTTGCATCTTTCTCGCAACGTACCTCATATATTGAAAATGTCTAATTTATTGTCTAGGATTCAATTAAGACCGTTAGTTTGACTAATCGCTCGATATATGAGGACCTATGGGTCACACAACAAGTAATTCCCTTTACATAATAAAGTTGGTTGATTAAGTATTAAATTATTAATTTGAATTTTATTATTATCACTGTTTAATTGAATAGGAATCCAAAATAATATATGGAATATTATTGTAGGAAAATATATTTAGAGAAAATCAAATCAGTGGGATTTGATTTGCAAGATTAGGAAATAATATTCCTGATAAAGATAGCTTAAGATTTAAGTTGGGCTTCCCCTATATATATGAGATCCTAGGGATTCATTAATTACTACAAGAAAATCTAGTTTCTCCATAAAACCTCTAGTTAGAATTTTCCTAGCAAATTCATCTCGTGGATTACGTGGATACCATTGTAGAGGAATCTGTGTACAAATTACTGTAAGGATTCTGTTTATGTTTATTCATAATTTAATTATGCAATTATATGTTCGTTGTTGGTGAACTGTTTAATTCTGCTGCGCATGAATTACATGTTTACGTGTCTCTATATTCCAACACAAGCTCATTTGGATATAACGGCCCTTCGACTCAAAGAATGGCCTCGAAATAAACTGGGAGATCTCAAAGGAAGGATCAAGGAGACTCAACGAGCAACTCAATGTTGAAGATGATACTTTTGACCAGGATAAGGCCCAAGCCTTAGAAAGATCGTCGAAAAAACTCCTTTACCAGGAGGAGTCTCATTGGAAACAAAGAGCCCGGGTGAACTGGTTGACCTTAGGCGATCGCAATACTGCCTACTTCCATAGAACAACCTTTGAGCGTCGTAAGCGTAACAATATCAAACTTCTCATTAATAAAAATGGGTGCCCAGTTACAGACCAGGAGGATATCAATGCCATTATTATAGATTTCTATGAGGAATTGTTCCACTCCCAGGGACCCTCGGGTGATGATATTGCCCGGGTCACGGATCATTTCATTCCCTCTGTCTCCCAGGATATGAATGAAGCCCTCACAAAACCCTTTACTAAGGAAGAAATCCACAAAGCCCTCTTTGATCTCAACCCTTCGAAAGAACCCGGTCCGGATGGCTTCACGGTGCTCTTCTTCCAAAATGCATGGGAAACCGTGGGCAACGACGTTGTTAGCTCCACTCTCAAAATCCTTAACGGGGAGGCTAGTCTTCGTAACCAAAACCCCACCATTATTACCCTAATCCCAAAGACCAAGGAGCCTCAATCCATGAAAGACTTTCGGCCCATCAGTCTTTGCAACGTCAGATATAAAATAGTGGCCAGAGCTATCACAAATCGCTTCAGAACCATTCTCGGGTAGATCATCGACCTTAATCAAAGTGTCTTTATTCCGGGACGCCTCATCACTGACAACATCCTATGATGCATGCATTGGCTTAGACACAACAAAAGTAAACAGGGGTACGCTACACTAAAGTTGGATATGAGCAAGGCTTACAACCGTGTGGAATGGGCCTATCTTAAAGCAATCATGCTCAAAATGGGGTTCGACCTAAAATGGGTCAAACTGATCATGAATTGTGTCTCCTCCGCCACCTACTCCTTTAAAGTCAATGATACCGTCACCAGAAATGTCATACCCTATAGAGGTCTGTGGCAAGGCGACCCCCTCTCTCCTTACCTTTTTGTCCTGGTCTCTCAAACGCTCTCCTCCATGATTAACTCTTATGCAGTGACGGATAAAATTCATAGAATTAGAGTGGCTAGAGGCAGCCCTATGATCTTCCATCTCTTCTTTGCGGATGACAACCTTATTTTCTTCAAAACCTCCTGAGATGATGTGAACACGATTAAAAATTGCTTAATTGAGTACCAAAAAGCCTCGGGACAGCTGGTCAACTTCGACAAGTCTGCTATCACTTTCAACAAAAACACTGTTGCTGAGCACATTCAGTATACTAAGGATCCGGTCCACATTCAGATTTGCCATGGACATGATATTTACCTCGGGCTTCCTACTTTCTCTACCCAGAGCAAGAGATTGCAATTCAGTTATCTTAGAGATCGGGTTGCCAAAAAACTCGAGGGTGGAAAAATAAGCTCTTTTTCGATGGGGGCAGAGAGGTTCTTCTTAAGGAGGTCATTCAAGCTGTTGGTCCCGGTGGAAAACCCATTTTGCGCATGCGGAAGCAAACATGTCGAGCGATGCATATAAAACAGGGGTGAAGGAATGGTGATTCCAGATTTTTCCCTTTTTAGCTCATTTGTTGTGTCTTGCTGATAATCGAATGCATACGACAATATAAGAACGTAAAGCAGTAAACAACACAACAATGTATAGTGGTTCGGAGACTCAAGCTCCTACATCCACTCTTCCTGTTCCTAGGGAAATTCCTTCAAACACTTCCTAAGGCTTTCTGACTACCTCTATAGTTTACTAACCTTTCTACTTTGAGCTTTCTGACTACCTCTGTAGTTTACTAACTCAAACTGGACTTATCACCCTCTCGGGCTCGCCTCTAGATGTTTAACGAGTTCACACTCCTTCGGGACTTATCACCCTCACTCGGGATTGCCTAACAACTACCTCACTCCACCACTAGTTATCTCTTCCGAGAATGGGGTTTGGGTTTGGTGTTGTCTCCAACTATGGTGAGATTTTCCCTTACAATGGTTTAGCCTCAATGCTAAGGTTGGAAAAATCTCTCTAAGCTTATGATACATCGTGGGTTGCTTAGGTTGGGTTCTAGAACACTCTTTGAATATATTTGTATATCTACAGACTTGTGTTCAAGGGTGGGAAAGCTTGGGTATATGTTCTTTTAGCTCTGTAGCATCGTGTGCTATATTCTCCACGCATCCACCTTTAATTTGATGGAAGAACTTGTATTTATAGTGTGGGTTTGAATGTTACCGTTGGAGAGAATCACATTCAAATCCATACTATTCTTTGTAAGTTCTGCAGCTTTTTCAGGCTGGTTGTCTTCCTCTCATTGGTCCACGTCAGCTGGATTCCAACGGCTATATTCCTCAGTTTCTTTTCCTCGGAATATTCAGGTTATACTGAGCATTCGATTAATTCTTGAGTCTTGATAATTCTTGTGCCTTCATATCCTTTGTCTTCGATCTTGATGTCTTGATCTTAGAGTCTTGATGATATCTTGATTGATATCTTGAGTCTTCATCTTTGAGTCTTGATTCTCGATCTCATCTTGAGTCTTGATTCTCGATTTCACTCTGAGTCTTGATTCTCGATTTCATCTTGAGTCTTGATTCTCGATTTCATCTTGAGTCTTGATTCTCGATCTCATCTTTGAGTCTTGAAACTTGATTTCATCTTTGAAACTTCGGTTTCTTGAAACTCTTGAGTCTTGAAATCTTGAAATCTATCCCGATCTATATCTGCCGACTATACATTGTGCGAGATAACATCCTGAAACACTCTAAAAACTGAATCTGACTCAACTATCAAGATTATCCTGAACATGTCATACTCAGGGGTTTTGGGATCTAATCAAAATTAAATTCATTTCCAAACACAAGCTATCCCCACCTATGCCATGTCGTGCTTTAGAATCCCGGTTACCATCTGTGGAGATTGTTGGGGTTATACTGGAAAGGATACTTTTACTTTGTATAACCAAACTGAATTTCTGTCTTATTTACTGAAATAAATTATTTATCACTGATGCTTTAAATATCATTGAATGTTACATATATTTACTGCATAACTATTCTATAAATAGTACGTGTTACATTGTAGTTAATTTAGTGATACCGGATCACGAAAAAATTAAATTAACGGTCCTTGTAACTTAAAATACACCGCTCACGACCTAGATGGAAATGAACAATCCATCGTGAAAGGTTGAAGTGTAAGGCTCAGATTGGCTTGTCTTGACCAAGAGATTACACTAGTGCATGACTGATGCACTGAATAGGACCTACATGAGGATAAATTCTTTAGCACTGAACTAGGAAGAATTAGACCTCAGTGGCTCGTTATTTCTTAATCTTTGTCCCTTAAATAGGATCGTGTGTGGTTAGTAATTATTGCTTTGACTTATGACGGGTAGAGAATCAATGAGATTCAATACTTTATATCTTGGGCAATATTATTAGTCACATCGCGATTGCTAAGATTTAATAAAGAAGAATCGTGTGCAAATACGCTTGTTCGATTTGCCCTTTGGGAGGTTCATAAGATTTATCATACCAAATCTTGCAAGTGGAATTAGTTTCCGGTATGGATAATAATGTTGAACCGTTCCTTTACCAAGGACAAATGATATTAATTAATGGAAAGCTATTTCAGTGGCTTGAATTAATTAATGGGCTAGATAATCTTAAACACGGGAAATAATAACAAGGAGTCATATTAATGATAATATGGGTTAAGATGGATAGTCTGATATTAATTATGTAGTGGGATTAATTAATATTTATGGGCTTGAATAATATTGTGGCTCAATATTAGATATTCAAAGTCCATTAGAAGGTCCAATCTTAATTCTCCTAAAGACCCCTCAAGTAGCCCAAACATAAAGTCCAATAACTGAAAAAGGTGTTTAAAATAAAATCCCAACAATCTCCCACTTATACTCAAAGTCTGTTACGCACTTGACAACCATTCCTCCCACATGTCTCTTGAATGTTTCCAGAGGCAGACACTTTGTGAAAGGGTTAGCTAGGTTATACCACCTCTTCATCTCCTCTCTTAACGATTTCTCGTCTAAGATTCCTTTCCTTCAGTGTGCTTGTTTGACTCGTGGACTCTTGGTTCCCTTGAATTCGCAAGTGCCCCTAGCAAATATTTCTAGACAAATTCGGAACTTCATCCAAGTCCACTAAGAAGGTCTAGAGCCAAACTGGTTCCTTCACTGCTTCACAAGCAGCTACTTACCCGGCTTCCATGGTTGAGTCAGTGATGTATTTCTACTTCACACTCGTCCATTTCATGGCTACACTTCCCAAATGAAAGCACACTAACCGCGAGGCGATAGTTTACGGAATCTAAGTTCGATTGGAAATCCGAGTCCGCAGTAATGCCTCCGGGATTAGACTATCTGATGATAAACCAACATTCTATCTCGAGTTCTTTTTCGAGATACTTGAGAATGTTTTTTAACTGCAATTCAATGTTCTTTCCCGGTTACTTTGATATCTTGCCACCATGCCAACCAATGCAGATATCCGGGTCTCGTGCACAACATTGCATACATAAGGCTTCCGACAAATAGAAGCATAAGGAATGTCTTTCATGTCATCTATCTCTTTTTTTGTGTCTTAGGGCACATTTCCTTGGATAGATGGATTCCATGCCCGAAAGGTCTGAAGTCTTTCTTGGAATCCCTGATCTTTGAATCGTTTCAAGACGATTGTCTATGTATGAAGCTTGCGATAAAAGGCTTATCATTTTTTTCTTGCGATCTCGAAAGTGATCTTGATCCCAAGGATGTGCCCGCTTTCCCTAAGTCCTTCATATCAAACCTGTTTTGAAAGCCATGCCCTTACGCCCGATAACACCTTTACATCGTTCCCGGCGAGCGTAATATCGTTTACGATAGTACTAAGAATACCAATGCGATTCGACATGCTTTTTGTACACACAACTTTTGAACTCGTTTTGATCAAACCCATAAGACTTTATAACATGATCAAAACATTGGTTCCAAGCTCTGGATGCTTGTTTGAGTCCGTAAATGAGCTTAAAAACTAGGTGTTCTTGGCCCTTTTCAATGAAGCCTTGGGGTTGTTGCATATAGATTTCTTCATCAAGACTTAGTTAAGGAAAAGCATCTTGACATCCATTTGCCAGATTTTAAAATCGAGATCTCGTATGCAATCGACAAGAGAATCCGGATGGAATTGAGCATCGCTTCTGGTGAAAAAGGTTTCCTCATAAAAGTGATCCTTCTTTCGAGTATAACCTTTACCACAAGCCTTGCCTTGAAGGTTTCCACCTTCCGTCCGGTCCCCCTTTCTCTTGTATACCCACTTGCAACCAATGGGTTTGACCCCATTAAGTGGTTTGACTAGCTCCCACACTCTGTTATGATCCATAGAACCCATTTCGGCTTTCATTGCCTTTTTCCAAGAAACCGCATCCTTGTCTTGGATTGCCTCGTCGTAAGTAAATGGGTCTAATTCATCTTGACCGGGGACTAGGTCCGAGGACTCTCCTATCCCCATGAATCTCTCGGTCTGTCTTGCAACCCTCCCACTTCTGACGAGGTTCCTTTGTGAAAGTGTGTCGTTTGGTATGTCATCTTGTCTGCAATTAGCAATGAGGTTAGCCCCTTAGCTCATTTAATGTAATCTCACTTCTGGGTCTTGTTTCGTTCATATATCCTTCTTCCAAAAATCTAAAGTGGGTGCTTATTACCACCTTTTGATCTTCGGGACCATAGAACATACACCCTTTTGTTCCCTCGGTGTATCCTATAAACAACCTTAATTACGATCGAGGATCGATTTTTCCGCTTCCTTGTCCAACACGTGGGCCCCACACCCCAAAAAATTCTCATGTGTCTCAAACCGGGCTTGCGCCGGTCCACAATTCTTTGGGAGTTTTGGGAACCGATTTGGATGGCACCAAGTTCAGAATGTAAGCCGCTGTTTCCAAGGCATGACCCCAGAACGACTTGAGAAGATCCGCATACCTCATCATTGATCTAACCATTTCTAAAAGAGTTTTGTTTCTTCGCTCTGCAACCCCATTTTGTTGAGGGGTTCCGGGTGCAGTTAGCTGGGATACAATCCCTTCATCTGACAAGTAGTTCAAAAACTCATCGCTGAGGTACTAGCCTCCACGATTGGATCGTAGAGACTTGATACGTTTTTTCCTATGATTCTCTGCTTGAGCCTTAAATTCTTTGAATTTGTCAAAGGTCTCAGATTTATGCTTCATAAGGAAAATATAGTCGTACCTTGAGTAGTCATCAATAAAAGTGACGAAATACTCACAACCTCCTCTTGCTTTGGTTGGCATTGGACTACATACGTCTGTGTGAACGATTTCTAACACTTCTTTGGCTCTATTCCCCTTGGCTCCGAATGCCCTCTTGGTAATTTTACCCTCCAAACATGATTCGCAGGTTGGAATTGGTTCAACTTGAAGAGACTCCAGTGAAAAGTCTTCTACCAACCTTTGGATCCTCTTTGGATTAATATGTCCCAATCTTAGATGCCATGGAAGTGTTTCGTTCACGTCTGATGAACGTTTTCTTTTATCTGAAACAATTGATGTGTTATAGGATGCATTTTGTGAGTGGTGTGCACAGTTAATTGTATAGAGATTGTCTATCAATGTCCCATAACAGATACACTCATCATTTCAAGAAATGATGTCATTCTTATTAAAAGAAACTAAGTATCCATTAACAGAATTTAGAAACTGGAAGTGAATTCTTTCTAAAACTGGGAACATAAAGAACGTCTCTTAAAATTAAAACTCTGTTTTTAAAAGACAGGTGCACTTCTCCCACTGCTTCAGCTGCCACTCTCGTAGCATCGCCCAGTGTGATGAGGATCTCACTCCCACTAAGTTGTCGGGTCAGCTTGAACCCGTGAAACAAACATGATCAGTGGATCCCGTATCAACTACCCACGAATGAGAAGTATACGCCGCTAAACAAGTTTCAACAACTAGTGTGTGAGAATTACCTTTCTTTCCGGCCCTTTTGGGGTTGGAACAGGCAAACCTCCATTGTCCTTACCGCTGTTGAAGCACTTCCCCTTTGGATTTTCCTTGACACCACAAGCATTCCTCATCTTACCATTGCCCTTGGCAACAGTTGAGTTTTATTGCTTATGGCTTTTGGTTCTCTTCTTCTTCCCATCTCTTGGCCTAGAAAATGAAGACGGACCACTTGCTGTCAAAGCTTGAGTTTGGTGCCCCATCAACATCTCTGCCGAGACCAAAGCTTGCAACAAATCAGCTAGCGAGGCCAAAATGCTCAAAAACTATTGGGCAGAGAGTGAAGTACCAAATTCATCTGAGTCTCCAGATTATAATCTGCACTCAGAACCTCAAGTTTGTTCAGATGGGCCATCAATTTTGAGGACATAATCCCTTACGAGTTTGCCCTCCACCATTTTCAGCGACGTCATCTCTCACAAGGTGATCTGACGAGTCCCGCATTTTTTACTCGTCAGTTGGCTCATCTGATTTTGGTGTGTCAAGAATCCACTTGTGCTTTTGTGCAGTTAGGATAATTATAATTTTTCGTTTCCAATCAATATAGTTTCCATACTTATTCTATTGACTTTAAGTATAATAGCAGTGGATTAAAATGTTACGACATGCTGAACTGAAATAAATAATAATATGCATAAGCACAAATATATCACAAGGTTCGATCACATGTTTCATATTAAAATCTCAAAAAAAGATATGAACATGCATCAGCCAACATCTTAAAACAGTTTAAATAAGTCACGTGGGGTGGGTCATTATTTAAACACATTCAAGCATATTACAAACAAGAACAGTTACAAACCTTTAATAACTAGATTAATAGTTGGCTTCCACTTGACCAATATAAAATTGACAGGGACTTCGGGGAAGTATATGCATATCAATTTATACCTAAGTAATAACCATGATTAAATAAAGAATTATTATTTTGCTTTGAACGAGCCTCTTGGGTAGGGTCATCGTCGCCACTAGTTATAATCCACAATCATCCATTTGGAATTTATTCATGCGAAAGCTATCTTTTGACCATCCCGTGGGGGAATTTCTCCAAAAGAATTCACAAATAAATAAATCATGGAGGTCAAAATTAATTCAATTTTATTATTCATAAAATTGTCAATTAATTGTTTAAGCATACTTAGTAATTTTCGAAAGTGAGATTTTTCAAAATATTTTCTCACGCATCGCAAATTTAAACACAATTTAAATAAGCATAAAATAATGCATAACATCAAAACAAAAAATTAAACATATTGGGCACATATATCAAATTGTCATGGTTAATTTTTGTCATGTCTTGATCTTGAGAAATCGTCTTCATAGCCTTCATCGTTCGTCTCGAAAAGCTCCCACTTGACCGTCTTAAAAAAACACCTTGTCAAGCCATGTCATTGACCAGCTTCCGGGTCGGAGTGCCCGACTAGCACTCCCCCGGCCGTGTTGAGTGGCGTCCGTCTTGTGCCGGGTTACCGGCGGCATAAGTCGCCTTGGTGCCGCGTCCCTTCAGCGATCCTCGGCGGATCTCGGTAGGCATCGCGCATGCCCATTGTACGGCGCCCGACCGCAGGCCATCGCCCGCCCCTTTAATCTCAATCCGCCACCTCGTGCCATCTCGCCCGCCCACCCCCCGCCCCCCTCGCGCGATGTTGCCGCGTCTTCTCGGCCAGCCCGTCGCCACTGGGCATATCCGCGAGCTCTTCCCTCCGCGCCACGCCCGGCCCGGTCTGCCAAAGATCCCGTTGCGTCGCGTGCCTCCTTAGCATGTTTCGCGTGGCCTTACACCCTACCTGTTAGGATCCCGTCTTTTAATTCTTCGTCTCGCCTCCGTTTTAGGCGGTTACAATTTATTTACAAAAATAAATAAACCTAGATCTAGTCTAGTCTATTACATTGATCAAATCAAACAAATTCTAATCTACTCGTGGATTTTCTCAGGAGGCAAAATGAATTCGAACGAATCGAATTAAAAAAAACAATTTATATGCATGCATAAATAAACACATTAAATTCCATGACAATTGGATACCTGCAAAAAAGATCTAGCAATTCTACTATCAAATTTCAAATTTAATGAAAATGAATTAAATTACAATTTAAAGATCAGAGCCCGAAACCGAGGCTCTGATACCAATTGTTGGGGAATTAATTACCTGGATCTATTCGGGATGAATATTTAAATACAAATTTAATTCTAACAATTATTACTAGCATGAATTAATCATATATTAATTCAAATAATAATTCAACAACAAATCATGCATATAAACGGTTCACATAAATCCTACGCATGCGGAATTGCTTAGGGTTTACGTGAACTAACCTCTTGGAGTGGCAATGGTCTCGTCGATAAGAACACACCAAAAAGCCTTCCCAAGTATTCCCTAGCCGTTGCTCGTCAATCCGGTGGAAGGAAGCTCGCGAACAATTAACAAAAGAGAAAATAAAAATTTGTTGCACCACCTTTGTGGATTTACTAATTTTTCCAGCACATGGAATTGTACTTGGGAATGAAACATTCATCCCCTATTTATAGAGGGGTGTTGGACGATTTTTTGGCATGGAATAGGGGGAAGAAAATCTTTTTCTTGATCTCCAAGAAATCTTGAATATATCTCCTATATTCTTTTCTCCATAATTAAAATATTCCATAAAAATCCCAACTCCTCTTGTTATGGGAATTTTTGAAAATAATAGGAACAAGAAACCAAGATTTGGATCTTCTTGAATTTATGAGATATACTTGTATTTCAAGAAATACATATCTTCCATAATATTTTTCAAGAAAATCAAGAAAATCTTTATTTCCCTTTTATTTCAAAAATTTCGAAAATATCCATATGAATAACCAAGTGGGAGATTTCGTGAATTTAATGAGATAATCTTGTATTCCAAGAATACATATCTTCATTCCATAACAAAATTCAAAGAAAATCTTTCTCCCCTTTTATTCATAATTTTCGAAAAAATGAGCAAAATAAGCAACACAATTTATTTTATTTTTAAACACCTTTTTTTAGTTATTGGACTTTATGTTGGGCTACTTGGGGGGCCTTTAGGAGAATTAAGATTGGATCTTCCAATGGATCTTGAATTATCAATATTGAGCCACAATATTATTCAAGCCCATAAATATTAATTAATCCCACTACATAATTAATATTTCACTATCCATCTTAGCCCATATTATAGTCAATATGGCTCCCGGTTATTATTTCCCGTGTTTAAGATTATCTAGCCCATTAATTAATTCAAGCCACTGAAATAGCTTTCCATTAATTAATATCTTTTATCCTTGGTAAAGGAACGGTTCAACATTATTATTCATACCGGAAACTAGTTCCACTTGCAAGATTTGGTATGATAAAACTTATGAACCTCCCAAGAGGGCAAATCCGTCGAACAAAAGCGTACTTACCGATTCTCCGTATTAAATCTTAGCAACACATGTGACCAATAATATTGCCCAAGATATAAAGTATTGAATCTCGTTGATTCTCTACCCGTAATAAGTCAAAGCAATAATTACTAACCACACGCGATCCTATTTAAGGGACGAAGATTAAGAAATAACGAACCAATTGAGGTCTAATTCTTCCTAGTTCAGTTCTGGAGAATTTGTCCTCCCCAGGAATCCTCTTGATTGCACTAGACATGCACTAGTGTAATCTCTTGGTCAAGACAAGCCAATCTGAGCGTTACACTTCAACCTTTCACGATGGATTGTTCATTTCCATCTAGGTCGTGAATGGTGTACTTTTGGTCACAAGGGACTGTTAATTTAATCTTCTGTGATCTGGTATCACTAAATTAACTACAATGTAACACTTACTATTTATTGAACAGTTATGCAGTAAATATATGTAACATTCGATGATATTCTGACATCGATCGTGATAAACAATTTAATTCAGTAAATAAGTCCGAAATTCAGTTTGATTATACAAAGTAAAAGCATACTTTCCAGTATAATCCCAACAAATATTAGATATTCAAAGTCCATTAGAATGTCCAATCTTAATTCTCCTAAAGGCCCCTCAAATAGCCCAAACATAAAGTCCAATAACTGAAAAAGATGTTTAAAATAAAATAAATTATTGTTGCCTAATTTTCCATTTTTTTCTAAAATAATAAATAAAAGAGGGAGAAAGATTTTCTTTGAATTTTGTTATGGAATGAAGATAAGTATTCTTGGAATACAAGATTATCTCATAAAATTCAAGAAATCTCCCACTTGGCTATTTATTAGGAAGTTTTCGAAAATCCCATAACATAAGGAGGAGAAGATTTTGTTGAGAGATATTTTGGGAAATAGAATATATTGGATATATTCAAGATTGTTTCTTGGAGAAGAAACAAAGAAATTTCCGAATGACCCAATTGACCTAAAATTTTCGTCCCACCCTTATTATAAATAGGGGATGAATTTTTCATCCCCAAGACAACACAGAAATTGATTTTTTCGGAAAAATATCAGCGTCGATAAAATATCAAATATTTTGAAACGTTAACAGATTGTGTTTTCTCGAAAAACTTCAATTGTGAGTGTGCAATTTCATGTGTTGGAAAAATTAGAAATCCACAAAGGTGGTGCAACATATAATTTATTTTTCCCTTTTGTTAATTGTTCGCTAGCATCCTACCACCGGATTGACGAGCAAGGACTTGGGAATACTTGGGAAGGTCTTTTGGTGTGTTCGTGCCAACAAAGTATATCTTCTCAACGATTGCCACTCCAAAAGGTTAGTTCACGTAAACCCGTAGCAATTCCGCATGCGTAGGATTTATGTGAACTGTTTATATGCATGATTTGTTGTTGAATTATTATTTGAATTAATATAGGATTAATTCATGCTAGTAATAATTGTTAGAATTAAATTTGTATTTAAATATTCATCTTGAATAGATCCGGTTAATTAATTCCCCAACAGCTGGTATCAGAGCCTCGATTTTGGGCTCTGAGTTTTAAATTGTAATTTAATTCATTTTCATTAAATTTGAAATTGGATAGTAGAATTGCTAAATCTTTTTCGCAGGTATCCAATTGTCATGGTATTTGATGAATGTTTATATTTATGCATGCATATAAATTATGGTTTTTAATTCGATTCGTTCGAATTCGTTTTGCCTCGTGAGAAAATCCACGAGTAGATTAGAATTTGTTTGATTCGTTCAATGTAATAAACTAGTCTAGATCTAGGTTTATTTATTTTTTATAAATAAATTGTAATCGGATCGTGAGCCAAGACGAAGATGATGAATTAAAGACGGATGGATCCTAACCATCTGTGGGGCCGCTACACGCTAAACGTGCCAAGGAGAAAACTTCGACGACGCGGGCGACGAAGACGGGCGCGCGCGGGCGAGGCCGCCGGGCAAGCGCCGGTGGATAGGGCCGACCGCACACGGGCGCTGTAGAATCGTGGCGCGATCGGGGCGGCGGACCTCGGCATGGGCGGGCGACGCCCGATGGGCGCGCCCGAGGGGCTGCCGAAAAGATCCGAAGGTCGCTAAGCGACGCGACGCCGACACTTATGATACAAGACGGGCGCCGATCGACACGGTCAAGGGAGTGCAAGGCACGCACTCCGACTCGCGAGTTGGTCGTTGACGTTGCTTGACGTGGCAATTTTATTCGAGACAATCAAGTGGGAGCTTTTCGAGATGAACAATGAAGGCTATGAAGACGATTTCTCAAGATCAAGACATGACAAAAATTAACTGTGACAATTGGATATATGTGTCCCAATGTGTTTAATTTTTTGTTTTGATATTTTGCATTATTTTATGCTTATTTAAATTGTGTTTAAATATGCGATGCATGAGAAAATGTTTTGAAAAATCTCACCTTCGAAAATTACTAAGTATGTTTAAATAATTAATTAACAATTTTATTTCGGATAATAAAATTGAATTAATTTTGACCTCCATGATTTATTTATTTGTGGATTCTTTTGGAGAAATTCCCCCCATGGGACGGCCAAACGATAGATTTCACATGAATAAATTCCGAAAGGATGATTGTGGGTTATTATTAATGGCGACGATGACCCTCCCCACGAGGCTCGTTCAAAACAAAATAATTATTCTGTATTTAATCATGGTTATTACTTAGGTATAAAATTGATATGCATATTCTTCTCCGAAGTCCCTGTCAATTTTATATTGGTCAAGAGGGAGCCAACTATTAATCTGGATATTAAAGGTTTGTAATTGTTTTCTTGTTTGTAACCTGCTTGAATGTGTTTAAATAATGACCCACCCCACGTGGCTTATTTAAACTGTTTTGAGATGTTGGCTGATGCATGTTCATATTTTTTTTGAGATTTTGATATGATAAATGTGATCGAATTTTGTGATAATTTTGTGCTTATGCAAATAGTTATTTATTTCAGTTCAGCATGTCGTAACCTTTTAATCCACTGTTAATATACTTAAAGTCAATAGAATTGTATGGAAACTATGTTGATTGGAAACGAAAAATTATGATTGTCCTAACTACACAAAAGCACAAGTGAATTCTTGACACACCAAAAGTCAAATGAGCCAACTGACGAGTCAAAAACGCGAGTCTCGTCAGATCACCTTGCGAGAGATATTGTCGCTGAAAAAGGTGGAGGGCAACCCCGTATGGGATTACATCCTCAAAATTGATGGCTCATCTGAACAAACTTGAGGATCTGGGTGCTGATTATTATCTAGAGACCCAAATCGATTTGCTACTCCACTCTCTGCCCAAAAGTTTTGAGCACTTTGGCCTCGCTAGCTGATTTGTTGTAAACTTTGGTCGCGGCAGATGCGTTGATGGGGCACAAAACTCAAGCTTTGACGGCAAGTGGTCCGTCTTTCATCTTCTAGGCCAAGGGAAGGAAAGAAGAAGAAGAGGACCAAAAAGCCATAAGCAATCAAACTCAACTGTTGCCAAGGGCAATGGTAAGATGAGGAATGCTGGTGGTGTCAAGGAAAATCCAAAGGGGAAGTACTTCAAACAGCGGTAAGGACAATGTAGGTTTGCCTGTTCCAACCCCAAAAGGGCCTGAAAGAAAGGTAATTCTCACGCACTAGTTGTTGAAACTTGTTTAGCGGCGTATACTTCTCATTCATGGGTAGTTGATACGGGATCCACTGATCATGTTTGCTTCACGGGTTCAAGCTGACCCGGCAACTTAGTGGGAGTGAGATCCTCATCACACTGGACGATGCTACGAGAGTGGCAGCTGAAGCAGTGGGAGAAGTGAATTTATCTATTAGTGATAAAATTTAAGTTTTAAGAGACGTTCTTTATGTTCCCAGTTTTAGAAAGAATTCACTTTCAGTTTCTAAAATTCTTTTGATGGATACTGAGTTTCTTCTAATAAGAATGACATCATTTATCGAAATGATGAGTGTATCTGTTATGGGACATTGATGAACAAATCTCTATACTATTATATGTGCACACCACTCACGAAATACATCCTATAACACATCGACTATTTCCGATAAAAGAAAACGTTCATCAGACGTGAACGAGACACTTCTATGGCATCTCAGATTGGGACATATTAATCCAAAATAGATTCAAAGGTTGGTAGAAGATGGTTCATTGGAGTCTCTCCGGGTTGAACCAATCCCAACTTGCGAATCATGTTTGGAGGGTAAAATGACCAAGAGGGCATTCGGAGCCAAGGGTAATAGAGCCAAAGAAGTGTTAGAAATCGTTCACACAGACGTATGTGGTCTAATGTCAATCAAAGCAAGAGGAGGTTATGAGTATTTCGTCACCTTTATTGATGATTACTCAAGGTACGACTATATTTTCCTTATGAAGCATAAATCTGAGACTTTTGACAAAGTCAAAGAATTTAAGGCTCAAGCAGAGAATCATAGGGAAAATGTATCAAGTCTCTACGATCTGATCGTGGAGACGAGTACCTCAGCGATGAGTTTTTGAACTACTTGTCAGATGAAGGGATTATATCCCAGCTAACTGCGCCCGGAACCCCTCAACAAAACGGGGTTGCAGAGCGAAGAAACATAACTATTTTAGAAATGGTTAGATCAATGATGAGTTATGAGGATCTACCCAAGTCGTTCTGGGGTCATGCCTTGGAAACAACGGCTTATATTCTGAACTTGGTGCCATCCAAATCGGTTCCCAAAACTCCCAAAGAATTGTGGACCGGGCGCAAGCCCAGTTTGAGACACATGAGAATTTGGGGTTATCCGGCCTACATGCTGGACAAGGAAGCCGAAAAATTAGATCCTCGATCAGAATTAAGGCTGTTTATAGGATACCCCGAGGGAACAAAAGGGTGTATGTTCTATGGTCCCGAAGATCAAAAGGTGGTAATAAGTACCCACTTTAGATTTTTGGAAGAAAGAAAACCCAGAAGTGAGATTACCTTAAATGAGCTAAGGGGGCTAACATCAGGGCCAACTGTACAGGATGACATACCAAGCGACACACTTACACAACTGAAACCTCACCGTAGTGGGAGGGTTGTAAGATAACCCGAGAGATTCATGGGGGTAGGAGAGTCCTCGAACTTAGTCCCCGGTCAAGATGAATCAGACCCATGGACGTACGATGAGGCAATCCAAGACAAGGATGCGATTTCTTGGCAAACAGCAATGGAAGCCGAAATGGGTTCTATGGATCATAACAGAGTGTGGGAGCTAGTCGAACCACTTAATGGGGTCAAATCCATTGGTTGCAAGTGGGTATACAAGAGGAAAAAAGGACCGGACGGGAAGGTGGAAACCTTCAAGGCAAGGCTTGTGGCGAAAGGTTATACTCAGAAAGAAGGGATCAACTATGAGGAAACTTTTTCACCTGTAGCAATGCTCAAGTCCATCAGAATTCTCTTATCAATTGCTGTGCATCTCGACTTTGAAATCTGGCAAATGGATGTCAAGACGGCTTTCCTTAACAGAAGTCTTGAAGAGGAAATCTATATGCAACAACCCCAAGACTTCATTGAAAAAGGCCAAGAACACCTAGTTTGTAAGCTCAAGAAGTCCATTTGTGGACTCAAACAAGCATCCAGGGCTTGGAACCAATGTTTTGATCAAGTAATAAAGTCTTATGGGTTTGATCAAAATGAGTACGAAAGTTGTGTGTACAAGAAGCGTGTCGGAACTGCATTGGTATTCTTAGTACTATACGTAGACGACATTCTGCTCATCGGGAACGATGTAAAGGTGTTGTCAGACATAAGGGCATGGCTTTCAAAACAGTTTTATCGAGATCGCAAGAAAGGATGATAGGCTTATCGCAAGCTTCATATATATACACTGTCTTGAAACGATTCAGCATGCAGGATTCCAAGAAAGGCTTCGTACCTTTCAGACATGGAATCCATCTATCAAAGGAAATGTGCCCTAAGACACAAAAAGAGATAGATGACATGAAAGGCATTCCTTATGCTTCGGCTGTCGGAAGCCTTATGTATGCAATGCTGTGCACGAGACCGGATATCTGCTTTGCCGTTGGCATTGTAGCGAGATATCAAAGTAATCCGAGAAAAGAGCATTGGACGGCTGTTAAGAACATTCTGAAGTATCTGAAAAGAACTCGGGATAGAATATTAGTTTATTAGTCAGATAGTCTAATCCCCATCGGTTACATGGACTCGAATTTCCAATCAGACTTAGATTCCAGAAAATCTACCTCCAGTAGTGTGTTTTGCATGGGGGGAGGAGCCATGACATGGAGAAGCGTTAAGCAGAAATGCATCGCCGATTCTACCATGGAAGCCGAATACGTAGCTGCTTGCGAGACAGCGAAAGAAGCGGTTTGGCTCAAGAAATTCCTAGTGGACTTGGATGTAGTTCCGAATTTGCCCAGCACAATCACTGTTTACTGTGATAATGCCGGAGCAGTTGAAAATTCAAGGGAACCAAGAGCCCACAAGGTCAGCAAAAACATTGAAAGGAAATACCATCTTATACAAGAAATCGTTAAGAGAGGAGATATAGAAGTGGCAAAGATCGCGTCAGAAGACAACCTAGCAGATTCATTCACAAAGGGTCTACCTCAGAACACATTCGAGAGACATGTGGAAGGAATGGGTGTCAAGACTGTTGCCAATCTGCTTTGAGTATAGGTGGGAGATATTATTAGGTTAGTGTAGGTGACATTAGATGTCACACATTAGGAACTACACGAGACATGTTGTAGTATACTTAAAAGAAAACTTTGAGTATAAGTAGGAGATTGTTGGGGTTATACTGGAAAGAATGCTTTTACTTTGTATAACCAAACTGAATTTCTGTCTTATTTACTGAAATAAATTATTTATCATTAATGCTTTAAATATCATTGAATGTTACATATATTTACTGCATAACTGTTCAATAAATAGTTCTTGTTACATTGTAGTTAATTTAGTGATACCAGATCACAGAAGATTAAATTAACAGTCCCTTGTAAATAAAAGTACACCGTTCACGACCTAGATGAAAATGAACAATCCATCGTGAAAGGTTGAAGTGTAAGGCTTAGATTGGCTTGTCTTGACCAAGAGATTACACTAGTGCATGACTGATGCACTGAATAGGACCTACAGGAGGATAAATTCTTCAGCACTGAACTAGGAAGAATTAGACCTCAGTGGTTCGTTATTTCTTAATCTTTGTCCCTTAAATAGGATCGTGTGTGGTTAGTAATTATTGCTTTGACTTATGATGGGTAGAGAATCAATGAGATTCAATACTTTATATCTTGGGCAATATTATTAGTCACATGTGATTGCCAAGATTTAATACGAAGAATCGTGTGCAAGTACGCTTGTTCGATTTGCCCCCTTGGGAGGTTCATAAGATTTATCATACCAAATCTTGCAAGTGGAATTAGTTTCCGGTATGGATAATAATGTTGAACCGTTCCTTGACCAAGGACAAAAGATATTAATTAATGGAAAGCTATTTCAGTGGCTTGAATTAATTAATGGGCTAGATAATCTTAAACACGGGAAATAATAACCGGGAGCCATATTAATAGTTATATGGGTGAAGATGGATAGTGCAATATTAATTATGTAGTGGGATTAATTAATATTTATGGGCTTGAATAATATTGTGGCTCAATATTAGATATTCAAAGTCCATTAGAAGGTCCATTCTTAATTCTCCTAAAGGCCCCTCAAGTAGCCCAAACATAAAGTCCAATAACTGAAAAAAGAGTTTAAAATAAAATAAATTATTGTTGCCTAATTTTCCATTTTTTTCGAAAATAATAAATAAAAGAGGGAGAAAGATTTTCTTTGAATTTTGTTATGGAATGAAGATAAGTATTCTCGGAATACAAGATTATCTCATTAAATTCAAGAAATCTCCCACTTGGCTATTTATTAGGAAATTTTTGAAAATCCCATAACATAAGGAGGAGAAGATTTTGTTGGGAGATATTTTGGGAAATAGAATATATTGGATATATTCAAGATTGTTTCTTAGAGAAGAAGCAAGGAAATTTCTCAATGACCCAATTGACCTAAAATTTTCGTCCCCCCCCTTATTATAAATGGGGGATGAATTTTTCATCCCCAAGACAACACAGAAATTGATTTTTTCGGAAAAATATCAGCGTCGATAAAATATCAAATATTTTGAAACGTCGACAAATTGTGTTTTCTCGAAAAACTTCAATTGTGAGTGTGCAATTCCATGTGTTGGAAAAATTAGAAATCCACAAAGGTGGTGCAACATATAATTTATTTTTCCCTTTTGTTAATTGTTCGCGAGCATCCTACCACCGGATTGACGAGCAAGGACTTGGGAATACTTGGGAAGGTCTTTTGGTGTGTTCGTGTCAACGAAGTCCATCTTCTCAACGATTGCCACTCCAAAAGGTTAGTTCACGTAAACCCGTAGCAATTCCGCATGCGTAGGATTTATATGAACTGTTTATATGCGTGATTTGTTGTTGAATTATTATTTGAATTAATATAGGATTAATTCATGCTAGTAATAATTGTTAGAATTAAATTTGTATTTAAATATTCATCCCGAATAGATCCGGACAATTAATTCCCCAACAGAGATATCGAGTTTATGAGCGCCAGGTTCTGGTGGGGTGCAAAATTCAATGACAAGATAGTTCACTGGAAAGACTTGAAAACTCTAACAAAACCAAAGAAAGAAGGTGGGTTGGGTTTCAGAGATTTAGTCACCTTTAATAAAGCCCTACTTTCTAAACAAATCTGAGAATGATTTCTCACCCTGAGTCGCTAGTGGCAAAAGTCTTTAAAGCTAGATATTTCAAGCATACCGACATTATGGATGTAACTATCGACAATAACTCGTCTTACATTTGGCGCTCGATTATATGGAGTAAGGAGATCATCGCCAACGATCTCATATGGAAAGTTAGCAATGGGAACAACATCCATGTAAGAAGGGATAGATGGATCCCCGACCTGGCTGCCGGCAAAATCACCTCCTCGGTCACCTTTTACAACAATGTTCATGCCAACAAACTCATAGCTCTCTCCAACAATTGGGATGTCCCTATACTCTCAAATCTTTTTCTTCCTCATGAAGTAGAGGCTATCAAATGTATCCCTATTGAAACAACATTCCCGGGGATAATCCTCACAATAATCCTGGGACCTGCTCCTCATCTTCCAATAACCGAATATGAGCCAAAATTTGGGACCTTGACATTCCCCCTAAAGTGAAATTTTTCTTGTGGAAGGTTTCCCATGAAGCCATTGCCACGGAGGCAAACCTAGTAACTCACCACGTGCCATGTCCCCCGAGGTGCGTTATTTGTGGTTTCCATTGCGCTGACACTAATCACGCCTTATTTTTTTGCCTGGGTAACAAGGAGGCATGGAGAAACTCGGAGTGGTGGAACTCTATCAAAAAGGCCCGGACCTGCGCTGAAGGGAATCTCTTCTTCTTCTTTGCAGTCTCCATAAGTTCCCATGAGCTGGAAAGGCTTGCTCTGAAAATGTGGGAGTTTGGAAGGAAAGATGTGTGCTTGCTCATAATCCGGGAGGCCACATAAATGGTAAACATAAGAAAATCTCAGCTCTGTGGACCGACACCTTCCTGGATGCATTTCATAACGCTAAAAGTAAAATCATTCAGAACAATGTACCCCTTACCAAGCGATATCTCCCCCCGCCAGAGGAACTAGAAGGCCACAGGTTCTCACTTTTGGTGGATGAGACCTTTAACGATAACACTATGAACTTTGCGGTTGGATTCACTATTTTCGACCTGGGTGGTAACCTTTGGGGGGCGGGCTTTCATAAAATTAATCATCCAGCCTCCCCTTCTGGCTTCATCATAACCCGGGCCCCATGGCTATCTTCTCAGACTCTATCGAGGCCATCAATGCAGTTAAAACAGAATCTACCTACCTGGGTCATAAAGGAAGCCTGATTACCTTGATACGCAACCATATTTTAAGAACCTCAGTGAAAGGTGTTTGGTACTGCTTTCGAATCAACAACGTCATGGCACACAACTTAGCCAAGACTGCTATCAAATCTCCCCTCCCTCAAGCTTGGGTGGGTGAAAATATCCCGAGACATGTTTTGTCTCTAGCTCATGATCCCTAAAATGTCTGATCTGGTCATTGTAGAGCTCTCAAAAAAAAGAATATCTTTACCGTGCATCATCATCGTACTTTCTTAAATCTTATTTTTATTGTTTGGAGTAAGATTGGTAATAAAGTGGCAACAACAATTTGGATCTATGTGTTCTGTAGAATCTGAAAATAAATAAATTATGTGATTTTCAATAACATCACGTGCTCCGTTGAGAGAATTGGTGGGGAATGGATTGTTCGGATTTATTCGAGATGAATATTTAAATACAAATTTAATTCCAACATTTATTACTAGCATGAATTAATCATATATTAATTCAAATAATAATTCAACAACAAATCATGCATACAAATTCGTCACATAAATCCTACGCATGCGGAATTACTAGGAGTTTACGTGAACTAACCTCTCGGAGCGACAACTATTGAGAAGATGGATCCCGTTCACATGAACACACCAAAAGACCTTCTCAAGTATTCCCTCGTCCTTGTCCAACAATCCGGTGGTAGGATGCTCGCGAACAATTAACAAAAGGAAAATAAAATTATGTTGCACCACCTTTGTGGATTTCTAATTTTTCCAACACTTGGAATTACTTGGGGATGAAAAATTCATCCCCTATTTATAATACAAGGAGTGGTCGAAAATTTGGCTTAGGAATAAGATGAGAAAATCTTTTTCTTGATCTCCAAGAAATCTTGAATATATCCAATATATTCTTTTCTCCATAATTAAAATATTCCACAAAAATCCCACCTCCTTATATTAAAGGATTTTCGAAAATTTCAATTAAATAGGGAAGAAATAGGATCTTTGACTTTTCTTGAATTTATGGGATAATCTTGTATTCCAAGAATACATATCCCATACAATCTTTCCAAGAAAATCAAGAAAATCTTTTTCTCTTTCTTCCTTTAATTATTTTCGAAAATTTGGAAAAATAGGCAACAATAATTTATTTTATTTTAAACACCTTTTTCAGTTATTGGACTTTATCTTTGGGCTACTTGAGGGGCCTTTAGGAGAATTAAGATTGGACCTTCCAATGGACCTTGAATTTCCAATATTGAGCCACAATATTATTCAAGCCCATAAATATTAATTAATCCCACTACATAATTAATATTGCACTATCCATCTTAACCCATATTACTGTTAATATGGATCCCGGTTATTATTTCCCGTGTTTAACATCATTTCCCACTGAAATAGCTTCATATTAATTAACATCTTTTTCCTTGGTCAAGGAACGGCTCAACATTATTATCCATACTAGAAACTAATTCCACTTGCAAGATTTGGTATGATAAATATTCTGAGCCTCCCAAGGGGACAAATCAAACAAGGCGCACTTGCACACATTTCACCGTATTAAATCTTAGCAATCGTCGTGTAACCAATAACATTGCCCAAGATACAAGTGTTGGGAAATCTGTAATTTAGTTTTGATGGAAGTTCCAAAACAGGTTGTAATGGGACCAAATGACTGTTAGTGAATCGATGACTTATAATCGATTAAGATGACCAAATTGAAATGTATAGATAGTCGATGTAAAGATAGGTCACATATTGAGGGGAACTCAATATGTATAGGTCAAGTCGAAGTATCAGATGACCTAGGTAAGGTCAGATGATCATAAGAGTAAGCACAAATCTGAAGACAAGAAGTCAAGATCGTGAAGACAAGAAGACATCAAGACTCGGATGAACTCAAGACTCGATAAAACCTGAAGACTCAGATAAACACCAAGACTCAGATGAACTCAAGACTCAGATAAGCCTCAAGACTCAAAGAAAGAAAACCTCAAGACTTAGTAGGACTGAATACACTGAGGCTCAGAGACACCTGCAGATCAAAAGACCAAGACCTACATTCAAAGATAGTCCAGATATTGAAGCTAAGACAATGTGCAATCAAGACTCAAACAAGGTAGATTGATCAGCCATTCGACTAAGTCGATCACACCGTGACAATCAAATATATACACCGATAAGACGAATCTTCTACAAAAGGAATATGAATCGCCTAACGGACAAATTTCTCGAGTGCCGCCGCTGGCTAAGGAGAAAGCGACACGCACAAAAAAGAGCCGATAATACGGATACAACGCTGAAAAAACAACGCTAATCATGCCTACGGCCATGCCGATAATCGGAGCACGTAACAATCATATCCTACAACCTACCTAATATATTCCAAAATTCAAATTGCTCTCCAACGGCTCTTTGATTTCTAGGTCTATAAAATGGGATCGATCTTCATTTTGAAGACAAAGACCAACAAGTGAGAACGCAAGAACAAACACGGAGACATCGTAAAAGAAGCTAAAGCTACTGCAAAATCTCCACTCAAAGAACACTACATTTGAAGATTATTCTTAGAGTGTTCATCCCATAGTTCTTAGCAAGAAATCCTAACCACTAGCATTTTGGCTACCTAAAGCACCAGGATAGATTTCCAGTTGGAACCCTCAAACTTTCTTTACCCAAACACAAGTTAGGTTAAGACTGTAGAGTGAGAACTCATTAAACATCTCGGCTATCCTTTTTAATGATATAAGTCCCGCTGGTTACGTTTGTAGAGTGGGAACTCGATAAACATCTCGGCCATCCTGAAAAGGATATAAGTCCCGCAGGTTAAAGTAGGTTAAGGTTCCCCTGTGTTAAGGGAAGAGTGGACGTAGGACGGGTTTCGTCTGAACCACTATAAAAAGTCTTGTGTGCATTTACTTGGTTTCTTATTGCTTTACACAAGTCACACAACTGAGTTTTAAACAACATACATATTCTAAGTTAAGCTCATCCGCACCAAGTTGATCGATCGATTGACACCTTAGTCAATCGTTGAAAAACCGACTTCAAATCGATTGATAAAACCGGTTTTTCACAAGGGTAAAAAACAAGCTTCCGCACCATTCAGTTAAACTGACAGATATCAAACTGATCTGCCCTCAGGAACTCAGTAAGATTGAACATCAGTCTAAACTGATACCCTCGCACTCTGATCGGGTAATCTGCAGTTCACACCTGATCCGCACCAAAAGTTTTGGAAGTCTATTCACCCTCCCCTCTAGACTTCCACCTTCGCAAAACCCGCTCGACCTACAAGTGGTATCGTGAGCGGGGTTCTCTGCACTAATGGCTTTGAGTATCATCGAATATTCTTGAGGAAGAATCTTTGTTGTCATTTGAACGGATCTTGAAAAACCGTTTTTAAAACTCATTCGTTTTCAAAATCACTTTCGGCATGGATAATACCTCTGGTATGTATCATGATTTGCCTAAGTTTTCAATTGATGAGTATGCGATTGAGCTATATATATATGCAAACCATCTAGGATCGATAAGCGGCGAATGATGGAAGTCATTGAACGAGGACCCATCATCATATATCCACGACAACCCAAAGTTGGAGGAGATCCAGATTTTGCCCGAAGTCTTAGCGAAAAAGCCCACTTTGATGGATGCGAGAGGGAAAGAAAGTCAGATACTCTAGATCTGATCGCCCGACATATAATCATGAAGACGATGGATAAAGTCACCAAGGAGAAGATAAAGTATCTCAAAACCGCAAAAAGCAATGTGGGATACTCTTTGCCGAGATATCTGAAGGAAATGATCGATCAAAGACAACCGCCAAAATTTGAAACCGGTGAAGTTCGAAAAGTTAAAGATGTTGCCCAACGAGACCATCAACGATCTCAATGGGAGGATCACCATGTCAATAAATAAGCTACGAGAACTTGGTAGAGAGATGTCAGACAAAGATATCAACTACAAGATCTTAAGATCTCTCACCAAGAAATGGGACATGAAAGTCACGGTAATCAAGGATTGCCAAGACATTTCAAAAATGAAACCGACTTCGACTTAAAGCTCACGAGTTCGACTTAATCGAAAGAGGACAAGCAGATGAAGACGAGAGCGCTGCTTTGCCCTCAACGCCTAAATCGGTTGCATTTAAAGCAACCAAAGACGGTCGAAGGCCACCGAACTCAACCAAGAAACATAATGAGTCAAAGCGAGCACGATCGACCGCTTACCAGAAACTTGAAAGAACAAATACTCGACTTGGTAAGTATCGGAGATTCTCGGTGGACTATCAAAGAAACAGGAGGCCAACTGACAGATCACGAGAAAGAACCAGATCTGATGATCGAAGAGATCACAGAGAAGAAAAGAAAAAAGATGATTTGACAGATGAGAGAAGAGATAACGATCCGATGAAGGAGTTGACATTATTAGAAAAGGGAAGTCACCCGGCAGATCCTCTGACGGAGTGACTCACCCGGCGAAAGAAAGTTTTGTAGATCGAGGATCATGCTTCAATACTGAGAAACTAGGTCACTACAAAGACTGGCTGCCGCGACCGACTCCCTGAGAGAAGGAGAAGAGAAACGAACAAAAGATAAAGAACGCCTCGAGAGATAGGAAAGCAATCGGTCACGATACATCCGAAATTGATGATTCCTATCCGCCTTCTAAAGACTCTAGCTACTCTTTTCCGGAGAAGACTTACATACGATAAGCAGTCTTCATTGACTTCCACGGGCATGAAGATATGATATTCTCTTCAGATGACAATGAAGTCCGGTGATGATGGCCAGGAGGACCAATCTGAGGTAACCTCCAAACCTTCTTTTTTTTTCAATTTTTCTCACCGCTATTATTAGCACACTGTTGGAGAGATTGACTTGCGGCTCTACTCGAGCAATTGCTTGATGATCTCTCTGATCACAAAGAGACACTTATACAATAGTGGAAGTTTAAAATGACAAGCTAAGGATCGAAATAATCACTTTGTTAAAGAAAACGCCTCTCGAAAAACTCTTGAACTAAAAAATCCAATGAAACCGCCGAAGGTAATCGAGGAACTTAACATTTTGAAAGTTAAATCTTACGATCGGGAGAAGAGATCAAAGATCGACTAGAATCAACAAAAAAAAGTGATAATTTCAAAATCCTTCAACCTAAATTTGATGAGCTATTCCGGACTACATGAGAGTCTAAAATCTATCGAGGATAGTCTGCGAAGAAAATAGAGGTTTTCACGGTCATCTAAAACCATTCAAGAAATGAACACCTATTTTCTAACAGCCGACTAATAAGAAGGGAATTGGGTATGAGAACCCTTCTACATCCTCAAAAGCCCCGTTTGATTCACTTCGAAGGGTGTAATCAAACGAGTCTCTGACAAAGATACACTAAAAGCTAAACTTGTATCTGATAAGGGAAAAAGACCTCACGAGCAAGTAAGACAGTGCCTAATCGAAAGGGAACATCAATGAACCCTAATCGAAAAGAATCAGTAGAATCAACGAAGAACCCAGGTTCTTCCAAGAGACCTCAACTCGACGTGAGATTAGGTATCGTAAGAGATAACCTTGTAAGAAGGAAATCTAATCGAGACCCAATCAAGGTCACCGCCTAATAAGCAAGCTATAGGTAAACCGCAAAGACCACCTATGCCAAAAAAGATATGAATCTTTTGATGGTAGCGATCGTACCTACCCTTATAACCGTGAGATCTGGGCTACCTTGCACTTCGAGCCTTTGGATTAAAAGAAGGCAAAATATAAAGAAAAAAAAATCCAAGTCTTCTAAGTCACCCAAGGCTTACGAATAATCATACTAATCGAAAAAGCATATAAAGAGATGTATGATTATGTTGATATGTATGGGAGACAAATCGGACCTTCTAATCTATCGATTTTCATGGAAGTGCTCTGTTTGTGTGGATCCCAAATCCACCACTAACTCCCCAGACCCAATTCCAAAGGGGTACCTAAAGCCCGATTTGATTCACCCGGTTCGCGTGGGATCGCCAACAAAGGAGGTGCACAAGCAACTATCCGGTACATCGATAGTGGATGCTCAAGGCACATATTTGGAAGCAAACATCTCCTTAGCTCTTACAAAGAACAAGAAGGCCCACGTGTACTTTTCTTGGTGATGATAACTTTGGTTTTACCAAAGGATTTGGACCCAGAGAATGATGATGTACAAGTAACCGAGTCTCGTATGTCGAAGGATTGAAACATAATCTACTATCGATTATCACAATTCGCTACAAATGGATTCAGCGTTGAGTTCTCGGCGACAAGTGTAATTATAAGGAATTGAGCCACTCAACAAATCTTGCTAATCGGTTCAAGAAAGGCACAATCTACACGATGGAATTGGAACGATTCTTACTAACAATACATGCTTAATTGTTAAGAGTTCTAAAAGTAGCGATTGGCTCGCATAAAAAGAATGAGTCATCCGAACTTCAAGACTCTCAACAAGATCGCTAGGATGTCTTTGGTTGAGGGACTTCGAATGAGATATTCTCCAAAGATCGGACATGTGCCGCGTGTCGGGCGGAAAAATAAGTTAAAGCCTCATTCAAGGGAATACGGACCAAAGATCCAAGAGAGTATTGCAAATCGCCTCCATATGGATCTATTCGGACCCGATTACACGGTCGGTCTCGGTGGATGCAAATATACTCTAGTAATCGTGGATGATTATTCCAAGTTTACTTGGGTTGTATTCTTGTACAAGAAGAATGAGACAACGACAAAGATACCCGAAATGCTTCGAAGCTTACAAAACGAGAAGGGTGTCGGCATAGTAAAAAAATCGGATCGATAAAGGTACATAGTTCCTGAATTCCTTTATTACTGATTTTTGCTCTGAGTTTGGTATACATCATGAAACGTCAGCTGCAAGAACGCCACAACAAAATGGAGTAGCAGAATGGAGAAACAAAACTCTCAAAGGAAGCTTTCGCGACTATGTTAGTGAACATGCCACACCAAGCCGTTTTAGCGATCAATCAACATCATATGCCATACTCGGAATGATATTCTCTGACTAAGACTCACTTCAAAACACCTTATGAACTGTGGAAGGACGAAAACCTCGTGTTTCATACTTCCATGTTTTTTGGGTGCAAGTGTTTCATTCACAACAATGGGAAAAAGTCGGTTGAAGACTTTTGAGGCCAAGTCAGATGAGGGCATATTCTTAGGATATTCCTCATCCAGCAAAGCCTTCAGGGTTTACAACAAACGAACCCCTAGTTGTGGAAGAAACACCTCATGTGGTCTTTGATGAGACATCTTCCGACAAGAGAAAGTCGCCCCGTAACAAGCCGTGCCGGATCAATTGTTACGACACGCAGAAAATGGATCGACCTAAGCATCAAGGAGAAAGAAATTTAACACATAAAAGTGTACATCCTGAACTTGATCTTTGCCGATTCAACATGTCAATCGGACCACAAGGTACGTTATAACCGTTGAAGAAGAAGAAAATTATTAAAATTTGACAAGATCAATCGAGCCATCTGGTTCAGGGGGAACTCCTGAAGTTCCTACGAAGACATCAGCACATGATGAGTCCAACATCAGCTGAGACATGTTCTTATCAAGTGGATCATAACTCCGCACCACTCCCAATCACTATTAATAAACTATCAGATATGGATGATGTTCTCCAAATAGACGCACATCGAGCAAAGGACACGGATTACCGGTCCATCCAACCGACCGATTATCGAGACCCATCCGATAGAGTCAAAACTAGACATCGACAGGTGAAAGTGCCATGTACTGTTGTTATCTGTCTTTGAAGGAACCAACTACAGTAGAGGAAGCTCTACAAGACGCAAGCTGGATTCTAGCCATGCAGGAGGAGCTGGAACAGTTTGAGAGGAATCAAGTTTGGGAATTGGTGGACAGACCAACTCATCAAGACGTAATTGGCACGAAGTGGGTATTCAAGAACAAGAGAGATGAGAAAAATGTCATAACCAGGAATAAGGCAAGACTTGTTGCTAAGGGGTATTCACAATCAGAAGGAATTGATTATGATGAGACCTTTGCACCAGTCGCTCGCCTAGAAGCCATTCGGCTGTTTCTGGCATATGCTTCCCACAGAGGGTTCACTGTGTATCAGATGAATGTAAAGAGTGCATTCTTAAACGGGGTGCTAGCAGAGGAAGTTTATGTCGAACAACTTCCAGGCTTTGAAAAAGGCAACCAAGTGTACCGCTTTAAGAAAGCTCTTTACGGATTTGAAACAAGCTCCTCGAGCTTGGTATGATACACTCTCGATTCTTGACAGACAAATGGGTTCACTAAAGGAACAAAGTGGATAGAACCTTATTCGAATAGAAGATGGAGAAGATATTACGATGGTTCGGATCTCGTGGGCGACATCATCTTCGGATCTCCCAACAAGAAGTTCATGTGAGAAGTTCAGCAAGTTGATGCAAGGAAGTTCGAGATGTCCATGATGGGTCGGATGAATTACTTTTCGGGTTTACAAGTCAAGTAGAGTCTGAAGGGATATTCATCTACCAAAGTAATATACAAGGAATCTCTTGGCGAGTTTGGAGTTCAACATTGCAAGAAAGCCAGAATTCCCATGATGACCGGGTTCAAGATGGATTCAGACGAAGATGGTCAGAAAACGAATCAGAAGGAGTATAGAGCTCTAATTGGATCACTTCTATATCCGACCGCCAAATTCCCGGACATTACGTTTTCAGATAGGTGTATGTGCCAAATTTCAAGCAAATCCAATGCAAAGCCACCTAGAAAGCGGTTAGCGGATTCTCAAGTATCGAAGGGGATCAGAAACCTTGGATTATTTTACCCATCGATGACAATCTAGAGCTTAGTGGGTATTCTCGATTCGACATACAGAGGTTGCGTAATCGACGAAGTCAACCTCGGGTTCATGTCGGTTTAAAAATAAACCGATCACTTGGTTTTCGAAGAAGCAAACATCGATTCATATATCTACTATTGAAGCCCGTAATATATGGTCTGCAGGAAGTTGTTGTTCCCAATCGCTTCCGCTAAGTCAACATCTGAGGATTACAACATTGTAGCTAAGAACGTACCTATATTCTGTGACAGTAATAGTGTTATTGCAATCACTCGTAATCTGTTCTACATACAAGATGCAAAGTATGTGGATGTCGGACACCATTTTATCGAGAGATCATGTTGAAAAGAAGAATATCAAGATGGAAAAAGATCCATCTTGACAAGCGAAAAGTTCGATATCTTAACCAAGCCGCTAGCTGAGATCAGATTCAGAGAGTTATGCAACGAGTTAGGGCTTCTGGATCTTGGAGAAAATGCACCAGATATGGTTGAAGGAATGATCTCCGTAACCCGGTTGGTTAAAAGACTAACTAAAGTTTAAGTGGAATCACTTGAGTTAGGAATCTCAAACCGATCGCATTTAACATACGAGAACCGATCCAAGTTCAGATAATGAGCGGATCGAAAAGTCGATAAGTAGCCGATCCGGTTCGACAAAAAGGGCGATCGATTCAAGACATATAATGACAAGGGGAAACCGATCGATTGGAAGATTACTTTATAAGTCGATTAAAAGCTGCAGTCAAAAAGCAAATCAAGAGTAAAGCTACAGATCGCATAAGTCAGAAGAAACAACACAGCAATGGAATAACAGAGTTTTTCATTGATAAAGACCAAAAGGTCAGATTTACAAGTTACAAGTGATATCACAAGCTACAAATGCTACAAGCTATCTTCAAGTGGTATTACAAGTACAAGAGGACTCGGAGGTCAAAGCATAAACCATCAGCCCTAAGACAACCCTAGGCAGGGAACGCGAGAGAGAGTTCAAGGTATGACACTCTCATTTTCCCTCGATCCTAAGAAGGGGCGTCAGAGAGGCTTCGAGAATCCTGAGCCAATCTCAAAGCTTCGGAAGGAGGAGCAAGAGAGGCTTTGAAGGATGTCCATGCCGGAAGCCCTCAAACGTAAAATCAACAGGACTTCCAAATTGTTAAATGGGGCCTGATGCGAAAGGTTTGGTCACAAGACCAAAACAGACACACTTTGTGTCGCAAGATGTAAAAATTGTGCTTGATATATGAAGATCAGCTGTTGACTGATGCAGACCATATACCAAACACACGTTTTGTTTCAGACTAAGTCTGTTGATGTTAATTTCGTCATCTCGATAGGTGCACAAGGTGCATACGGTTAGGAGAAGTGCCTTCTCATTTGCTTTAGAAGATCCGCCTCCACGGTGGTAAAGAAGCTTAGCATTGATCGTATGTGAAATCTCAGATGACGACGAAAGCAGTGTGAAGGAACACACAGGGTTGATTTGGGAAGCTGAATTCTTTGGAAAAGGACTAAAAGTTCCCACCGGAAGTTTCACCGGAAATAAGGAACTCATCGGAAAAGCATGAAGGATATGCTAAAGAAGATGAAATGGTTTATGTTGTGTTGTTTGCCTAACACCCCAAGCTATTTATAGAAGGAAATTAGGGGTATAAATGCAAATTTTATCTTCTCAGAAGATCTTAAGAGAAATTTGCATCGACAACGCGTTAGGAACACGCGGATAATGGTTGGATGAGTTAACGGTGTGATTAAATCACAGTGTATCTATGCCATTATTACGGAATGTCAAATCGCACCGATTTGGGAATCGAGAAGACTTTTGGACTCCCCGAAGTAAAAGTTTTGGCGGGAGTTGACTTCAGTAAATTCGAGCTGATTAGAAGAAGACTGAAGGATATAGAGTATCAGAAAAGAGGATCAGATAAGTGGGGAAGTGTTTCAAGCAAGAATCTGATCAGATAAGTGAGATATTGTTGGGAAATGCATAAGGCAACCACCAGATAAGTCAACAAAGTACCAGATCAGATCACCGTGGCAACTAATTGATTACAATATCAATCAGTCAGATACGCTCTCTTATTTATCTCTTTCTAAATACCTTATATGCGTTATTTAAATAAATGATTTATTTTACACTGTTCATGACGCATGCTCTGCAAAGCTTTTAATGTGGACTTGGGAAAATGTTTTCAAAATGTTTTATTGCGATTTTTTGAGTCTGAAAAACGAGAAGACTACTTTTCTCAATCTTGCGATCAAAATACCTTTTGGCCGACTAATCGCAGCCACTGATTTCAAAAACACGGGTACTTGAGTACTTTGGAAAGTTGTGCAAAAAGGGTTTTCCCTCGCATTCTATAAAATTCAAATCTTTCTCAGAAAACCGCTTACCACTACTTCGTCTTCTCAAAGCTTTTAAAAGATCACATTTTTTTTAAATCCTCAGAGAATTACCTTCGAAATTATTTGATTCTACTCTTCCGATTTCAAAATCTTTCGAATCAATTACTGGTAATTTCCTGTTTTAATTAATTGTATGATCTCAATTTCTCTATGGTACCTAGAGTTTCAAGTTGTGATTCTGTTCTTATTTGATCTAAATGCTTACTTGCTAAATTAATGCTGAAATTGCTCGTTTGACTTAATTAACTGAAATATCTTACTCAAACGAAACGTCAATTTGCATATCTTACAAAAATGGCACATCTTGTTTCACGACCGGGCCAAGGGAAAAAGTACTACAACTTTGCATCGATAAAGAAAGACATCATTGATGAAAAGTATGTCATCTTCAACATCACCTCAGATCCGGAATCGCTGGAAATTCTGGAGTGCCTTCGAGAGTGTGGACTGGAACGATATTGCTCTACTCATTAGAACATCGTTCACACCCATGAAGCCCTGGAGTTTCTTTACAATCTGCAGAGGGATGAAGACAATGATGCTGACCTAATTTCTTCTGTTGGCGGAATAGAAGTTCGAGTGACGAATGACGATCTACAGAGGATATTCGGCTTAACTCGAGGAAGCATCAATCCAGAGTCCTACACGACTACTGTAGGAGAAAAGGAGTGTCTTGAAGCCGAATTATTGAGACCAGCAAACAAGGAGAACACGACGAACGTCAAAGCCTCCTATCTGAAAAGAAAGTATCGTCTTCTTCTTGAAATTGTTCAGAAGGTGATCATGTGCTCAACTTACAGCCTTGATGCGGTCACTTCGTACAAGATAAGTGTCATGGCTGCAATAATCAAGAAGGCTTCAGATATTGATTGGTTGGGTATGGTCAAAGCAAGACTGAGAAAAGACTCCGGGAAGTTCGAACTGACCCAGAGCAATGAAGTGTGCTTATCTTCGAAGTGCTCATTCATACACAAAATCTCTATCTTTCTGTCAGATAAGCTGCCACATAATTATGAATGGAACGAGAATGGAGCGAAGATCTACCAAGCAAAGCACAAGGCCATATTGGGCAAGGATGAGTCCCTACCTGGACAAGCTGATGAGGATCCGACTCCTTATGTGCCCAAACCCAAAGGAGAAAAGAAAGGAAAAGATAAGGCAACTGCATCGTCTGAAGTGCAGGAAAAGACCGTTCCAGAGAAGAGGATGAAGAGGAAGGATCTGGTCAAGAAACCAGATGCTCAGCGGAAACGTCAGAAGAGAGTCTCATCTCCTCTGAAGACTGCTCCAAGTTCTGCCAAGCCAGCTAACAGAACGGAGGATCTGATGCAAGAAGAATCAGAAGAGGAGATAGCAGTCCGCTCTGAGCCAACTATCAGAGAAGTAAGGGAAGAGCAGATAATCGTAGTAGAAGGAGAGAAACCTGTTAGAGGGACAGAAGTGGAGCAACCTGAGGTAGAATCACCATCTGATTCTCTGCCTCTTACCAAGATCTTCCAGAGAGCAAGATCGCCAACGCCCACTTCCAAATCACCATCACCCTCTCCTCAAAAATCATCACAACCATCCTCTCCCCACAAAACCTTCTCACCCTCACCCTCACCTAACAGAACATCATCTCCCACACCACCAATCAATGAACCCGTTCAGGAAACTGAACACCCTCAACACTTTGAAAACAAACCTAAACTACAAACATCCCAATCCCCGATCCAGTCTCAAGAACCTGAGAGATCCGACGAACGTGTGTCCATCTCTCATCATCCCTTCAACACCAGAACAGTACTTGCTTCACCTGCTCCAGAGAGCCCCATCATAAGGATAATGAAGCAATAGATCAAAGAGTATCTGTTGGATCTATGCCCTGAATTGGATCAACATCCTGGCATCCAGCAACAGATAGAAGAGATAGTGTTCTGGAGGGATATCAGACTGAAGAGCATTGAAGAACTTCTGATTCTAATGACAACTCTGGGATCAGATTTCTTTGTAGACTTGGAGTTGAAATGTCTACACAATCTTTGGGATTGAAAGTCTTTGTTGAATTGACATCCGGCGATGATATCGGATGGTTAATTCACGAAAGGTTGATATTCTTCGATAACGGGGAGGAAACCGCTTCAACCTCCTACAGATCATCATGAGGAGTCACCGATGAATCAAGAATGGGTGTTGCAGATGAGACCCAATTTGGCAAGGCTTCAACATCCGAACAGATCGCTATGATGAGCTCGATACCCTAGATCGTCACTCTCGGAAGATTGGGATGGGATCCAGTCTGCATTTGAAGACAAATTCCTTGCCACAAGCAGATCGATGAAGCGATTTGAAGATGAGCAAGCAAAACTAGTTGACAAGGAACGAAGTCACCACGGTTAGGATGCACAACGCCATCCTTGTTGAAGTAATGCAACTAGTATATCCTCTTGTTTGGAAGTCAAACTCGATCGACAAACTCGCCTTCGATACAGAGATGCTCAATCGCACACATGTACTTTTGGAGAAAGTGTCCGACATCCTCGACAAGACCAACAACCACTTAGATATGGGTTGGAAACATTTTTCTAACCTTCTACTGAATCGAGCAAGACAGAGATCGAATCGCTCTCGGACACTTCTTCACGCTTTGCACCTTCGCCACCGCTCGATCACTCCTCTTGTTGTTGAGGAACTCGGAGAGAGAGATCTCACGACAATTAATAGCTCCGAACCAAGAAGATGTCCAACCTCTTTGATGCAACCAAAAAGGGGAAGGAAAAGAGTCTCAAGGAAAAGAGAATACTGAAAAAACAGACTCAAGAAAAAGAGAACAAAGAGAAGGAAGAAAAAACAGACTCGCATACCGCTTGGTAAAATTTTCATCTCTACCAAAAACCATCAGATTCGACTTTGTCGACCCTCCATCTACCGATCTCGTTCTATTTGAAATGAAAGAAAATGTGGAGCAACACAAAAAAGAGATCGCCGAAAGGTAAAAGTGCTCTTTTCAGAGGTTTCTTGCCGGAGTCGACAAGATTGAAGACTTCTCTTCGTCCGCTTCGTAAAAAAGAATGGAAATCGATGATCGGGCCAAGAGCCTTGAACTCGCTAAGAAATTAGCTGAAGAAGACAAACAAGATGAACCTGAGCAGACTCTGAGGAGGAAGAAAGGCAAAGGCAAGATGATGAAAGCAACTGTGGAAGATCAGAGACAAGGCCAGCTATTCTCCACCAAAGCCGGGGATGACTCTAACAAGTTCAAGAGCGAATGAAGACAGAGAATAAGAGAGGCCGCAATCAAGAAGCGAAGTTTAGCAGAGGCTAAGGGATCAACATCGCTTACATCCGAAGGAAAAGGAAGAAAAAGGCTGCGTAAGAGAGATTGCTTGGGAGAAGAATGCCCTTCCCAAGACTGTTAAAGGCATCCTCCGTACCTGGCAAGATTTGCTTCGAATGGGATCGATCGATCGAGGAGAATGGTTATGTGACGTCTACATCCTGCAGAAGATTCCAATTCATCAAGATCAGACTGATAATGATGATGAATCCCGGGAATGGTTAGAAACAAAGTATCCAGACTTCTACCAGACAGTGATGAAAGAAGGCAAGATCATGTCACTTATACCAGAAGCTCCACCCTTTGAAACACTCCTTCCACCTTTGCGTCCAGACAACAAGCTAGATCCTGTTAAATTCAAGCATATCTACTATGGACTTCTTTGAAAAAGAGGAATCCATAGAAAAGAAAGAAATTTGGACAAACTAATGCAAAGAATGTACAAGATGTTTGGCATCCCCAAAGAACTGCAAATGTTAAAGTACACCTGAAGAAGACAACTTGGAATCAAATGATAGGTACGCTTTTCATGTATTCTACAATGCACACACCTATCTGAATGAAATTTTCCATCTCACTGATTCTAAGACAACATCTCATTGTCTTCGAGGTATGTCTTGTTTTGCATCATCTACATTTCCATTCATGGTATCTGTTTTTTCCGATTAAGTTTGTTTAAGTGTTTTGGTTCCATCAAAAAGGGAAATTGTTTGGAAATCAGAATTTAGTTTTGATGGAAGTTCCAAAACAGGTTGTAATAGGACCATCGGACACATTAGGTGATTGATGACTTATAATCGATTAAGATGACCAAATGAAATGTATAGATAGTCGATGTAAAATATAGGTCACATATTGAGGGGAACTCAATATGTATAGGTCGTCGAAGTATCGATGACCCGATAAGGTCGATGATCGAAGACTAAGCACAAATCAAGACAAGAAGTCAAGATCAAAGAAGACAAGAAGACATCAAGACTCGGATGAACTCAAGACTCAGATAAACATCAAGACTCGGATGAACCTCGAAGACTCGGATAAGCCCTCAAGACTCAAAGAACAAACTCAAGACTCAAGACGATCTTGAATACACTGAGGTTCAGAGACACCTGAAGATCAAAAGACCTGAAGACCTACATTCAACAGAGTCTGCATATTGAAGCTAAGACAATGTGCAACTGAAGACTCAATAAGGTAGATTGATCGCCATACGATCGAAGTCACCACACCGGTGACAATCAAATATATACACCAGCATACAGACGAATCTTCTACAAAAGGAATATGAATCGCCTAACGGACAAATTTCTAGAGTGCCGCCTCATGGCTCAAGGAGAAAGCGACACGTGCAAAAAAGAGGCGATAATCGGGATACGATCTTGCGGAAAAAATGACGCTAATCATGCCTACGGCCATGCTGATAATCGGAGCACGTCACAATCATATCCTACAACCTACCTAATATAGCCCAGAATTCAAATTGCTCTCCAATGGCTCTTTGATTTCGAGGTCTATAAAACGGGATCGATCTTCATTTTGAAGACAAGGACCAACAAGTGAGAACGCAAGAACAAACACGGATACATCGCAAAAGAAGCTAAAGCTACAGCAAAATCTCCACTCAAAGAACACTACATTTGAAGATTATTCTTAGAGTGTTCATCCCATTGTTCTTAGCAAAAAATCCTATGCACTAGCATTTTGGCTACCTAAAGCACCAGGATAGATTTCCAGTTGGAACCCTCAAACTTTCTTTACCCAAACGCAAGTTAGGTTAAGACTGTAGAGTGAGAACTCATTAAACATCTCGGCTATCCTTTTTAAGGATATAAGTCCCGCTGGTTACGTTTGTAGAGTGGGAACTCGATAAACATCTCGGCCATCCTGAAAAGGATATAAGTCCCGCAGGTTAAGTTTGTAAGAGTGGGAACTCGGTAAACATCTCGGCCATCCTGAAAAGGATATAAGTCCCACATGTTAAAGTAGGTTAAGGTTCCCCTGTGTTAAGGGAAGAGTGGACGTAGGAAGGGTTTCGTCTGAACCACTATAAAAAGTCTTGTGTGCATTTACTTGCTTTCTTATTGCTTTACACAAGTCACACAACTGAGTTTTAAACAGCATACATATTCTAAGTTAAGCTCAGTCTGCACCAAGCAGTTGATCTGATCAGATTGACACCTTAGTCAACCGGTTGAAAACTGACTTCAGAATCAGATTGATAAAACTGGTTTTTCACACGGGTAAAAAACAAGCTTCCGCACCATTCAGTTAAACTGACAGATATCAAACTGATCTGCCCTCAGGCACTCAGTAAGATTGAACATCAGTCTAAACTGATACACTTGCACTCTGATCGGGTAATCTGCAGTTCACACCTGATCCACAAGAAAAGTTTTGGAAGTCTATTCACCCCTCCCCTCTAGACTTCCACCCTCAAAAAACCCGTTCGGGACCTACAACAAGGTATTGAATCTCACTGATTCTCTTCCCATCATAAGTCAAAGCAATGGTTATTGATTCCACACGATCCTATTTAAGGGATGAAGATTAAGAAATAAAGAACCACTGAGATCTAATTCTTCTATATTCAGTACTGAAGAATTTATCCTCCTGTAGGTCCCATTCAGTGCGTCCTAATTCACTAGTGCAATATCTTGGTCAAGACAAGCCAATCTGAGTCTTACACTTCAACCTTTCACGATGGTTTGTTCATTTCCATCTGGGTCGTGAATTCTGTACTTTTAGTTACAAGGGACTGTTAATTTAATCTTCTATGATCTGGTATCACTAAATTAACTGCAATGTAACACATACTATTTATTGAACAATTATGCAGTAAATATATGTATCATTCAATGATATTTAAATCATCATTGATAAATAATTTATTTCAGCAAATAAGACAGAAATTCAGTCTGGTTATACAAAGTAAAAGCATACTTTCCAGTAGAACCCCAACAATGTCCCACTTATACTCAAAGTCTGCTTTTAAGTATACTACATCACGTCTCGTGTAGAATTTATGTGACATCTAATGTCACCTACACGAACCTAATAAGATCTCTCCCACTTATACTCAAAGCAGATTGACAACGGTCTTGACACCCATTCCTTCCACATGTCTCTCGAATGTATTCTGAGGCAGACCCTTTGTGAATGGATCTGCTAGGTTGTCCTCTAACGCGATCTTTGCCACCTCTATATCTCCTCTCTTAACGATTTCTCGTATAAGATGGTATTTCCTTTCAATGTGTTTGCTGGCCTTGTGGGCTCTTGGTTCCCTTGAATTTGCAACTGCTCCGGCATTATCACAATAGACCGTGATAGTGCTGGGCAAATTCGGAACTAAGTCCAAGTCCACTAGGAAGTTCTTGAGTCAAACTGCTTCCTTCGCTGCTTCACAAGCAGCTACATACTCGGCTTCCATGGTAGAATCTGCGATGCATTTCTGCTTAACACTTCTCCATGTCATGGCTCCTCACCCCATGCAAAACACACTACCCGAGGTAGATTTTTTGAAATCTAGGTCTGATTGGAAATCCGAGTCCGTGTATCCGATGGGAATCAGACCGTCTGACTGATAAACCAACATTCTATCGCGAGTTCTCTTCAGATACTTCAGAATGTTTTTAACTGCAGTCCAATGTTCTTTCCCCGAATTACTCTGATATCTTGCTACCATGCCAACGTTTGGTATGTCGACTTGTACAGTTGGCATTGAGGTAAGCCCCTTTAGCTCATCCAAGGTAATCTCACTTCTGGGCTTTTTATCGCTCATATAGTCTTCTTCCAAAAATCTAAAGTGCGTACTGATTACCACCTTTTGATCTTAGGGACCATAGAACATGCACCCTTTCGTTCCCTCGGGGTACCCTATAAACAACCTTAATTCTGACTGTGGATTCAATTTACTGGCCTCCTTGTCCAACACGAATGTCGGACACTCCCAGATTCTCATGTGTCCTAAACTGGGCTTGCGCCAGGTCCACAATTCTTTAGGGATTTTGGGAACCGATTTGGATGACACCAAGTTTAGAATGTAAGCCGATGTTTCCAAGGCGTGACCCCAAAATGATTTGGGTAGATCCGCATAACTCATCATTGACCTGACCATTTCTGAAAGAGTCTTGTTTCTTCGTTCTGCAACCCCGTTTTGTTGAGGGGTTCCGGGTGCAGTCAACTGGGATACAATCCCTTCATCTGACAAGTAGTTCAAAAAATCATCGCTGAGGTATTCGACTCCACGATCAGATCGTAGAGACTTGATACATTTTTCCCTATGATTCTCTGCTTGAGCCTTAAATTCTTTGAATTTATCGAAGGTGTCAGATTTATGCTTCATAAGGTAAATGTATCCATATCTTGAGTAATCATCGATAAAAGTAACGAAATACTCATAACCTCCTCTTGCTTTGATTGACATTGGACCACATACATCGGTGTGAACGATTTCTAACACTTCTTTGGCTCTATTCACCTTGGCTCCAAATGCCCTCTTGGTCATTTTACCCTCCAAACATGATTCGCAGGTTGGAAATGGTTCAACCCGGAGAGACTCCAATGAACCATCTTGAACCAACCTTTGGATCCTCTTTGGATTAATATGACCTAGTCTCAGATGCCATATAAGTGTTTCGTTCACGTCTGATGAACGTTTTCTTTTATCCGAAACAGTCGATGTGTTATAGGATGCATTTCGTGAGTGGTGTGCACAGTTAATTGTGTAGAGATTATTCGACAACGTTCCATGACAGATAAATTCACTATTTAGAGCAATGGTAACAACTTTATTAAAAGTAACCGAGTATCCATCAAGAAAAAGTTTAGAAACTGAAATCAAATTCTTTCTAAAACTAGGAACGTAAAGAACATCTCTCAAAATTAAAACTTTGTCTTCAAAAGACAACTGCACTTCTCCCACTGCTTCAGCTGCCACTCTCGTAGCATCGCCCAGTGTGATGAGAATCTCACTCCCACTAAGTTGCAGGGTCCGCTTGAACCCCTGTCAAGTGAAACAAACATGATCAGTGGATCCCGTATCCACTACCCACAAGTGGGAAGCATACGCCACTAAATAAGTTTCAACAACTAGTGCATGAGAATTATCTTTCTTTCCATTCCTTTTGGGTTTGGAACAGGCTGACCTCCAGTGTCCTTTCTCACCGCAGTTAAAACATTTCTCCTTAGCTGTTTTCTTCACTCCTCCATCTCCCTTCACCTTCTCTTTGCCCTTGGCAACGCTTGAGTTCACTTGCTTTTGGCCTTTTGCCTTCTTCTTGTTCTTGCCTCCTCTTGGCCTAGAAGAAGAAGAGGGACCATTTGCCACCAAGGCTTGGCTCTTTTTCCCCAATATCGCCTCTGCCGAGACCAAAGCTTGCAACAGATCAGGCAATGTGAACTCTTGTTTGTTCATCTGATAGTTCAGCCTGAATTGTTCAAAACTTTTAGGCAGAGAATGGAGTATGAAATCGATCTGGGTCTCGATGTCATATTCAACACCAAACACCTCAAGCTTATTTAGGTGAGCCATCATCTAGAGAACGTGCTCCCTTACGGGCGTTCCCTCCACCATCTTCATAGAGAGCAAGTCTCTCATGGTGATCAGACGAGACACACGGTTCTGATGTTGGAACATCGCTTTAAGACTCGTCATGATGTCTGCAGCAGTTTCAAAATGTTGATGCTGATGTTGCAACACGTCTGACATAGAAGCCAACATAGTGCACTTAGCCATCTCATTTGACCGCTCCCATTCAGCATAATCTTTCTTATCCGCTTTCGTGGACTCATCAATTGGTTTTTCGGGTTTTGGGACAGTAAGAACCCAGTTATGATGTTGTGCGGTAAGGACAATAGTAAGTTTACGATTCCAATCGATGAAGTTTTCACCAGTAAGTAAATTGCCTTTAAGTATATTGAACAGTGAATTAAAAGGTTGCGACATGCTGAACTGAAATAAACAACGATTTGCATAAGCACAAAATTATCACATATTTCGATCACATGTATCATATTAAAATCTCAAAAAAATATGAACATGCATCAGCCAACATCTCAAAACAGTTTAAATAAGTCATGTGGGGTGGGTCATTATTTAAACACATTCAAGCAGGTTACAAACAAGAAAACAATTACAAACCTTTAATATTCAGATTAATAGTTGGCTCCCACTTGACCAATATAAGATTGACAGGGACTTCGGGGAAGTATATGCATATCAATCTTATACCTAAGTAATAACCATGATTAAATCTGAAATTATTATTTACGCTTTGAACGAGCCTCGTGGGGAGGGTCATAAATGCCACTAATAATAATCCACAATCATCTGTTTGGAATTCATTCATGTGAAAGCTATCTTTTGGCCGTCCCGTGGGGGGAATTTCTCCAAAAGAATTCACAAATAAATAAATCATGGAGGTCAAAATTAATTCAATTTTATTATCCGGAATAAAATTGTCAATTAATTATTTAAAACATACTTAGTAATTTTCGATAAAGGAGATTTTTTTCTAAAACAATTTCTCATGCATCGCATATTCAAACATAATTAAATACGCACGAAAAATAAAGCAAACATCAAAATAAAAAATTAAACACATTGGGCACATATATCCAATTGTCTCGGTTATTTTTTGTCATGTCTTGATCTTGAGAAATCGTCTTCATAGCCTTCATCGTTCGTCTCGAAAAGCTCCCACTCGTCCGCAACATTTTCTTTAGAATGTCCTCCGTCTAGGTCCAAAACGACGTCCGACATTGGGTAGCTCACAGCCCGAAACATGAATCCGCGTGCGCCCATGCACACGCCTTTGTTTAATAGGTCGCTACGATTCGCCGCGGCTCAGACGCTTCGCGTTGTCAAGGTGTCACAAGGATCTGCCGCTACCAAGACGCTTCGCATCTGCCAAGGCGCGATCTACGCAGCGCTTCGCTTCATTACCATACGCTTTGAGCTTCGCCTGCGGCATCAAGATCGCCTCATCATGCCTCTCGGCATTTCTCGGCCGGCATGGACTGCTGTTCAGCCTCCTACTACCACGCCACCATCGCAAGATCCTCGCTTCTGCTCACAGAAGGCTGGTTCACGTCTGTCTGCATGTTGCATTCACACGCACGCTCAGCTCTACTTGGTGCCCGCCTGCCACCTTCGGCCAGACTGGGTTTTCTACAAATTTCAGGCGCGACCGCCTAGCACCTCGTGTTTTAGCTCAAGCAGACGCCCCGCACTTGGTCGTCTGCTTAGTTCTTCGCTCGCTCGATCCTAAGCAATTTATTTACAAAAAATAAATAAACCTAGATCTAGACTAGTCTATTACATTGATCAAATCAAACAAATCATAATCTACTCGTGGATTTTCTCACGAGGCAAAACGAATTCGAACGAATCGAATTAAAAACCACAATTTATATGCATGCATAAATAAACATTATTCAAATACCATGATAATTGGATACCAGCAAAAAAGATCTAGCAATTCTACTATCCAATTTCAAATTTAATGAACAAGGAATTAAATTACAATTTAAAATCCAGAGCCCAAAACTGAGGCTCTGATACCAGTTGTTGGGGAATGGTTTGCCCGGATCTATTCGAGATGAATATTTAAATATAAATTTAATTCCAACAATTATTACTAGCATGAATTAATCCTATATTAATTCAAATAATAATTCAACAACAAATCATGCATACAAATTCGTCACATAAATCCTAAGCATGCGGAATTGCTAGGAGTTTACGTGAACTAACCTCTCGGAGTGACAACCGTTGAGAAGATGGATCCCGTTCACACGAACACACCAAAAGACCTTCTCAAGTATTCCCTCGTCCTTGTCCAACAATCCGGTGGTAGGATGCTCGCGAACAATTAACAAAAGGAAAATAAAATTATGTTGAACCACCTTTGTGGATTTCTAATTTTTCCAACACTTGGAATTACTTGGGGATGAAAAATTCATCCCCTATTTATAATACTAGGGGTGGTCGAAAATTTGGCCTAGGAATAAGATGGAAAAATCTTTTTCTTGATCTCCAAGAAATTTTGAATATATCCAATAAATTCTTTTCTCCATAATTAAAATATTCCACAAAAATCCCACCTCCTTATATTAAGGAGATTTTCGAAAATTTTAATTAAATAGGGAAGAAATAGGATCTTTGACTTTTCTTGAATTTATGGGATAATCTTGTATTCCAAGAATACATATTCCATAAAATCTTTCCAAGAAAATCAAGAAAATCTTTTTCTCTTTCTTCCTTTAATTATTTTCGAAAATTTGGAAAAATAGGCAAAAATAATTTATTTTATTTAAAACACCTTTTTCAGTTATTGAACTTTATCTTTGGGCTACTTGAGGGGCCTTTAGGAAAATTAAGATTTGATCTTCCAATGGACCTTGAATTTCCAATATTGAGCCAAAATATTATTCAAGCCCATAAATATTAATTAATCCCACTACATAATTAATATTGCACTATTCATCTTAACTCATATTACTATTAATATGGCTCCCGGTTATTATTTCCCGTGTTTAAGATTATCCAGTCCATTAATTAATTTAGGCCACTGAAATAGCTTCATATTAATTAACATCTTTTTCCTTGGTCAAGGAACGACTCAACATTATTATCCATACTGGAAACTAATTTCACTTGCAAGATTTGGTATGATAAATTTTCTGAGCCTCCCACGGGGACAAATCAAACAGGGCACAATTGCACACGTTTCACCGTATTAAATCTTAGCAATCGTCGTGTAACCAATAACATTTCCCAAGATACAAGGTATTGAATCTCACTGATTCTCTTCCCATCATTAGTCAAAGCAATGATTATTGATTCCACACGATCCTATTTAAGGGACGGAGATTAAGAAATAATGAACCACTGAGGTCTAATTCTTTTATATTCAGTACTGAAGAATTTATCCTCATGTAGGTCCCATTCAGTGCATCATAATGCACTAGTGCAATCTCTTGGTCAAGACAAGTCAATCTGAGCCTTACACTTCAACCTTTCATGATGGTTTGTTCATTTCCATCTGGATCTTGAATTCTGTACTTTTAGTTACAAGAGACTGTTAATTTAATCTTCTGTGATCTGGTATCACTAAATTAACTACAATGTAACACGTACTATTTATTGAACAATTATGCAGTAAATATATGTAACATTCAATGATATTTAAAGCATCAGTGATAAATAATTTATTTCAGCAAATAAGACAGAAATTCAGTCTGGTTATACAAAGTAAAAACATATTTTCCAGTATAACCCCAACAAGAATTGTCGAGGATATTCAAGCAAGACTTTGGAGTTGATTTTTTGTTAGTCGAGTTAGATGTTCTAATTTTTTCTTTTGATGATTGGCTTGTAAACTCAGAGAATAGTACTAGATTACTAAACTTTGTAAATTGTATTATTTTATATACTCCTTATACCCAAATGTTGAATAAATCTTTTTTACCGGCAAAAAAAATAAGAATAGTTATTCGTTTCTTTCTTTCTTTTTGTTTTCATTTTTCTTTTTTTTGGATATCATTTTTCTTTTTGTATATCACCAAAGACCGATAATAATTTAAAGACAAAAACTCATATGAGACGGTCACATGCATGAGACGGGGTACAACCAAGCACAAATTACACCCACCTCTCACAAAGTGTTAAAGCATCAATGCTCAACTTAAGTCCCGTCCCACCGTGAGACGATCTTATGCAAGTGTGCCTCAAATTTAAAATATTGGAGTATATTATTTGTCCAAATTAACCACCGCCTAACCGATAAAAACTGTCATAAACGTCTTATTCGGTTTACTTGATAAAATCATGATTAATTTTTAATACACATTTAATAAATTTAAAATTATCCTAAAAATCGATAAAATCATGATCACCTAATTTCGATGGACTTCTACGATAACTACTATATTAATTAACATCAAATCGTGTTGCAAAATTTTCCAAGTAGAAAATGATGATTTGAACGCTTGGATAACAGGTTATGACCATGAGGTCATCCAACCCATTAATACCCTTGTACATATATGATTATTAGCATCTCATATGAAAAAAATCACCAGTTTGTCTATATATATTACTCAAGCAAGTAAGCTAGCTCATTACATAATCATTACAATCAGGGCCGGTTATAAGGGTGTTCACTAAGCCCACCCGCACCGGGCCTCACTTTTTCCAGGGCCCCATGCCCAAATTTTCGAGGCCCATTATTAGGCTTAAAAAAAATTAAAATCATAAATATGATGCTAAGGATATACAACAGCCGACAAAAAATCTTCAATTATTCTTCTCATCCTTAATTTTCTCAACCTCCATTAATCTTCCATCAATTTCTCTATTTTCCAATAAAATTCATCCTTAATTTTCTCCACCTCTATTAATTTTCCATCAATTTCTCTATTTTCCAATAAAATTACCGTTGATCTTCTGTCAGTCAGTCTGTGCATATAAATATGTATCCCAAATTAGAAAATAATTTCAATACCATGTTTAGGGTGTTTTTTTTTAATATTACTATATTGCTTCTATAAAAACTAAATTGTTTCATATTCATTTACTTGAGCCTCACTTAAGGCCTCATTTGAGAGTTCGCACCAGGCCACCAAATTCTCCCAAACGGCCCTGATTACAATGTCATAAATTGTTGTAATCAAGAATCAATTATGTTATTTCACAAATGCATTCTACAACTACCGTCGATCGATAGAGTTAAAAACATTTTTGATATCGTAAATTTCTTCATTTTCACAAATCGTCTTAAGATTGTTAAAATATTCACTTTCGTCTTGTAATTTTTACCTTTTAACAAATCGTCTCAAAAAAGTGCGGAAAAGGTTATTGTTTTGCGGAAATTGAACATAAATTGAGAAATGTACAAAATTAAAAAACTAAAATAAATTTTTTAACTACTCACACACGATTTACAAAAAATGCGAAAATTAAAGGAAAAAAAAAAATTAACTCCACCACAACCTTACTAGCTACCATATACCACAGACGTTAGGCATATAATTGTTAGGTGAATTTTATATGCATTCAGGTGCACCATGCATGCATATTGCATTTTTAAAATATGCAACTTGTTATATTAAAAGATTCAATTTGTTTAAACTGAACCGTGCAACTATTAATATGAAAAAATAGTTGCACGGTTCAGTGTAAACAAATAGCATCTTCAATATAACACATTGTATGTTTCAAAAATGCATTATGAATGTATGATGCACCTGGTGCAGGCAAGACTTAGCCATAATTGTTTTGCATCATGCATACTTTAAATACCAAATAGAGTTTAAATTTTTTGTAGTCCTTTAACTTTGTTTCGTTTTGAAATTGGTCCCAATTTTTTTGACTTTTTGATTTTGGTCTTGTAAGTTATCAAAAATTTTAAAATTGGTCATTTAACCTGTTATAGCAGATCACCAAACAGGTAACTGTCACCTATTTAATTATTTTATTTTTTTCTTTAATTTCGAAATGTCACCTAATCTTTTTTAATTCAAATAATTTGTGTCGTGATTTTTTTTTGTATTTTTTTATGAAGGGAAAGTGGTTTTCTGCATTTATTAATTTAATTTTTTTATTTTTGGGTCAGTTTAAACCCAATAAATCGACCTGATTTGCTTAATCTTTTGATATACAAATTATTTTAAACCCAACCTAAAACCCGACTAAAATTATTATGATTAAAAAAGTTCAAGTGACTCTTCGAAATTAAAGAGAAAAATAAAATAATTACATATGTGGTGTTTACCTGCTTGGTAACCTGCTGTATCAGGTGAAAATGACCAATTTCAAAATTTTAGGAAACTTACAGGACCAAAATCAAAAAGTCAAAACAATCAGGATCAATTTCAAAACGATACAAATTTACGGGACTGCAAAAAATTTAATCCCTACCAAATAACTTTTTAAATTACTTGTTAAACAAGAAATCATCTTATACATATACTAATAATTTTTTTAAATATTAATATTAATAAATGCAAGTGCAAGCTACGCCATATACCCAATAATTTCTGCCCACCTCTCCCATTATTCCAATTTAACCACCTCTCTCTCTCTCTCTTTCATCCTCTTTCACTTCTTTATTAAACTACTACTATACTTTTATCAGTTAACACTACAAACCTAGTACTATTAGCCACAGCTTTTTAATTAATTCGACGTCGAAAACTTTCTATTTTGGGCAGTTTGATCACTTAATGGATGGCTATGATGGTTTATCAGTTGATGATAACGTTGGATATGTAAGTTCTGAATTTCAAGCCCAATTTCTTGCCTTGCATTTTCTACTCTTATATTTCTCCTTCTTTCACATGTATGTATTAATATATACACATATATATGTCTGAATTAGATGCCATTGCCATGCATCTATCACATAGCTAGAGTAGTTAAAGCTGTCTAGCTTTTTACCAGTTGAAAATTTCTGTCACACAATAATGTACCATGCTTTGTAATGTTAAATTCTTGTGGATAACAAGTGCACCGTTCAATTGATTTGTATTTTTAAATGGTATTAGTTGTTTTACTAAACAATATCAATTGTCTCACTGAACAGTGTTAGTTTTTTTAACTGAATAGTATTAGTTTTCATTGGACAATTTCAATTGGTCGTTTTTATTGAACTATATTAGTTGACCATATTTAATCATCTAGCATGGATTCGCGTATCGGATTCGTGTGTCCATTAATTTATTTTAGTTTATAATTCACCGATTCGCCAAGTAGCATCCGGATACGCGGATTCGAGAATCACACCCCTTTTAGGGTGCGGGTGCGAATCTGATACTGCATTGTGATATTTTAAGAAGAATCCGTGCATCATAGATTCAAATTAATGTTAATTTAGAGCCTCGTTAATAGTTGGTGTAGTACTAAAAAAAAATCTTATATTCACCAGGTACACAATGCATTTTATAATGTATTTTAAAAATATATAGTTCGTTGCATTAAAATATACAATTTGTTACATTGAAATGTGCAATCTCTGTTTGTAAAATAAGTTGCATATGTTTCAGTGCAATAAGTTGTATATTTTTAAAATACACTTATGTATAAAATGTATTGTGCACCTAATACATACAAGATCTAATTTTTTTTTTTTTAAAAGTACATATTTAATATCTAGCACATCTCCAAGTGCTATTTTTAGCAAATTAGTTAATTTATTTGAATTTGTGCATCAGAAAACGAGCAAGTTCCATGGACAAGAAAAGAGGAAGGTAGTTGAAAGAAAGGTAGGTATATGGGTATGGTTTTCTCTACAGTTTTGATCAAATTGCTATATACGCCCATTCATCAATAGTACATACATAGGTTATGGGTTCTGCCTTAGTTTTTTCGCAATTTAATCACAATTTTTTTTCGTTTCATTATAATGTTATGAACCATCTTTTTTGACAATCAGAATACTTTGTCACGTTAGCAAGTTGTCGAAAAGTAGGTACGAGTATCTATGTATACAAAAATTAAAAAAAATATATGACATTGATTTTAAAAAAAAATCTACTTAATTAAATTGGAAAAACATCCCACAATCGTAAATTTATTAGGAGATTTACTAATGAGTACATTTCAGGATTGCAACTTATTAATATGTACAAAATAATTGTATATATGTAGGTACATTTGCACTTTCAAGTTCAACTTTAGCTATATATATAATCCCGTTTGTACCTATTAATAATTTGTATAAAAAAATTATACCTATTAGTAATTTCCCCAAATTTATTTACATCTCTCATTCTCTTTAATTTTTATCTCCATTTTGGAACCACATATTATCCTAGGCTAGATATGCTTCATGCCATTTAATCAACTTAATTAAAAGATGAAGAACCATATCATACTTGCACATATTTCAATCAAAAGATCATATGATGAATGCTCTTGGGTAACATTGGAAAAAGTATCTTCTTTTTCTCCGAGCCTTTAATCCCAAATAATTGGGATAAGCTACATGAATCAATAATATAGAATAAAAGTCTATAATTGACTCATGATACGATGATGTGACAAAATTTTACGTTGGTTGTCACAAGCCTACTGCAAACCTCATCCGACCCTTTAATTATCCTGGCTCGGGAAGGGTAGGGATAACTCTCTTGCGGAGTTTTGGAAAGAGTACATATATGAACAAATTAATTCATGGAAAACTATAGTCTATATATAGCAATTATATTTTATGAATTTGAAAATTTAAGATGCTTAATTTGTTTGGTTGGCAAAATGGAGAATGATGAAGAGGTGGTTCACAAAATGGTTGCTTCTTCAACACCATCATTCTGCTCTCACTATTCCCTACTCTTTACCACTTAAAGTAAGTCTTCATTTTGTGTCTATTTTTAAATAGTACTAGTTATTTCACTCAAAAGTATTATTTGATTTACTATAAAGTTATAGTTGTCATAAGACCAACTCCAAGCAAATTTATTTGTATTTACAGATGAGAGAGGTTTTGGTTGAGTTATCAATGGTGGAAAAGGAGATTAACCGATTGGAAAGCCAAATCAAGGCCGTCGAAGCCGAAGCACAACACTCGAAACAAGCCCGTATCCAATCAAATTTCGACAGGTGGCAGCACCGCGAATCGTCGCCCAACGATCAGAAGGCGCCATCGTTCGAGACCAAAGCCCTGCATTTCATCAGCAAGGCCATCAGAGGAGATTATAAACTCTCTGATTTTAGTACAAATCACAAAGCTATGAATTCAACAGCAATCTCCAATCTCCAATTATAAGTTTACAAATGAATATTTTTTTTGTATGAATTAATATTTTTCTTTTAAACGAACTAATATTTATATATTAAAGTAAAATTGTGAATGAATCAAAATTGACGTTACACATTCATTATGTGTTTGGATTTTTTAATTCAGGGGTATCTTCAATTTGGACTTCCCTCTGTTTCTAGCCCTGAGAAAATGCTATCACTGATCAAGCAGGTAAATCAACACAATTCAATACACTATTTGCTTTACATTTGAAACACGTCACATGTTAATTTTCGTATAGGCTAAATTTGTATGGATTCAGGTGCACCGTGCATTCATAGTGCATTTTAGAATCGTGCAATTTATTATGCTGAAAAGTGTAATTTATTTTTACTGAACCGAACAACTATTGATATGAAAAAATAATTACACGATTCAGTGTAAACAAGTTGCATTTTTCAGTATAACAAATTATAAAATTCTAAAATGCACTATGAGTGCACGGTGCATTTGGGTGTACATGAGACTCACTCTTTCGTATATTAAAGACAATACAATACAAGATGAATTAAACACAGAAATTGTATATTAATAGCGTTATTTAATTATAAACTCGTTTTTTACTCAGGCAACGCTTAATATTGCGGGCAACTCAATCAATGCTCAAACAATTGAACGTTTCATTCTGAGAAAAACATCTGATGCAGTAGATAAAGAGGTATATATTTTAACCCCAACTCATTCTAATAAAATGAAGGGTTAATAATAAATTGTAGTACAATTGTCTTTTTTTACAAATTGCAAACTAATAAAAATTGATAAATTTTAACCCCAACTCATTCTTTTGGAAATATTTATAGTGAATTTCTTCAATTTGATGTTTGCTAAAATATTTTTAGTATTATAGTATATACAACATATCATTTGTCAACTATATTTAGTAGGAAAGTTTTACAAAAAATGAGTCTCGGGTTGGAACATTTTTTACTAATACAAATTGCATTTTGTTAAAAAAAAAATTGTACAGATTGCAATTTGTAAAAAAAAAACAATAGTATATATTGTAATTGGTAATTAACCCAAACATAAATCCAGTGCAATAATTATATATTTGATTTTCAATAGCTCATTCATTTTTATATAATCTGATGATTGATTGTTAGCATCTCCTAATCAATTAGATATTTCACACTAAAGAGATGACAATTCAGCAACTATATGGACTAAAAACACCTGATCCAAACATCACATTTGCCTTGTGTTGTGGCACTCGTTCTTCTCCATCAGCAAGTTTGTCTACCACACTCTTTAATTTTAATTTATATGTACTTTTTCCTATATATTCCTTTCTGTTTGCACATTTTTAAATAGGGTTACTTGCAAGTTGATACACAACTTTTTTAGTATCAACTTTTTTTTTAATTGTTGCAATCATGTCTATTTCTCGTTAATTTCTGTTCGCGTGGTAGTATATGAAATTGAGGGAAAAAAACCATGATTAATAAACTAATAAATAACGTCAAAATATGATGAATTTATCTGTAATTTTTTCAATGAATTTCGACCGTCACATTAGCAATGAGTTGCTGGAAAATATATTGCAACAATAAGAAACGTCTCATAGTGGGACGAAGGATAAGTTGGCATAACGCATTAAAACTTTGAAATGGATGGGTGTTGATTTGGAATAATTTAAATTCCGTCTCATAAATTTTTTTGTCAAAATTAAAACTCGTGATAGATTTAAAAGCTTGAGAATTTGTATTATTTTAATTAATTAGCCCATTCTTTTTACGGGAATTAATTAGCCCTTTTTAAATATTAATGATATTGTTTTTTTTTTAGGTGAAGATATATACAGTTGAAGGTGTGACATCTGAGCTGCAAAAATCGAAGCTGGAATATCTTCAAGCTGCAATAATGGTGAAAAACACAAAAAGAATAGCTCTTCCTGAGCTTCTGCTAAAAAACATGCACAATTTTGGACAAGACATATGTCCATTAATGGAGTGGTTGTGCCACCAGTTGCCGGCTTCGAGTTCTTTGAGGAAATCAATCGTCGAATGTTTCTGGGGGCTTCTTCACGGCGGTAAGATGTCCGCCGCCGTGGAGATGATACCTTATGACTTTGAGTTTCAATATTTGTTCGCTATATGAAGTAATTTGGTTTGTTTGTAAACTCTACGGTTTAAATAGCTCCTAAAGTGAATATGGTCAATGTAAAATATGGAGGATTATGGATTACAATTCTTCAAAGCAGGGGTGAGCATAGGTTGATCCAGTCACCGAACCGATTCGAATAGTGATAACTGAACCGAAATTCCATAATTAATAAATGAACCGATCAAAATAATATAAAAATCGTTATGTAACCGAACCAAAAATTTTGGCTAGGTTACGGTTATTAACCGAATAATTGAAATTTTATATTTTTTTTTTTTGGGTTTTTTAAGACACTAAAATTTCACCTGAGCGATGCTCGACAAGTCTTATTTATTATATTATGCAATAAATTATGAATTTATAAATACCAACTTAGTTTGAGAAGTATGACTCCAATACCAAGTGAAAGTTCGTCTCACATTTGAGATAGTTTCACATAAAATTCTCTTTTTAATATTATAATCCTATACATGATAATTCTTAAACATCACTGATGCAGCATGTGTATTATGGGAGATTTCAACGTTGTCCTTGGTGCCCATGAGAAATCTTCAGACGTTTTCGCCAGCACGGCCCCTTCTGAGGAATTCAGAGACTTTATATCGGCCAAAGACCTCTTTGATATTGATGCTGTTGGCAGTCGGTTCACTTGGGCCACTCGGAGGAACACGACTTTTACTGCGTCGAGACTTGATCGTGCCCTCGCTACTCAGAGGTTTCTCCATCTTTGGACGGAGGTCGAGCTTCTTGTCCTCCCCATGCATGTAACGGAACCCCCAACCATCTTGTCCAAATGACTCGATGTTGGTTCACATCTATCTCCTTCCACGGCCTAACCCAATCGAACCAGAATGCAGCCCACTCGTCAAAACCTTCAATGAAATCCTTAATCGGCGTGTTTGATGTCGATTGTATCAAGATGAGATTTCTACCCATTGGAATCAGTTTCATCTTACCTCCACATTCACCTTCTAGTTCATCAATGTGTTCTTCCCACGGAAATTCTCGTTTCAAATGGCCAGTATGACAATCCTTTAACCAGCTTTTCTCCGCCTTTGAAGTTTGGTACTTTACCGATGGTAAGAACGATAGGCTTGATTCGCATTCTCTCTTTTGACTGTTTACAAACTCTGCAAATAAAATGTCTTGTTTCCTTATACCAAAATTTGTCGGGAAGGACTTAGTGATGTTTGTGCGAGCTTTTGGAGATGGTATCGGTTGTTGCACCGGTTTTCTCCCAAATCTTGGTATAAATGCCCTCAACTTGTAGCTCCCAACCAAATATTGTTCAGCTCATGCAATATCTCTTCAGCTTCATATCGATTTGGGTATCAAAGTTAGATTAATACCTTTCTTTATACGTCAAGCGTGATATTTGGAACAATCCTTCCTTTTGTGTCTAGGTCAGAAGAAACAAAATTTTCATCCTCAGTATTGTTATGTTGTTTTCGTGTGTTTGGACCCTTATCCTTATCAGCTTTCTCAATAGCCTTCCTTTTAATGCCCTTTCCGTTATCTTTGGAATTCATGGCCAGCTGAGCAACCTCAGTTCTTTCTTGCTTCAATCTTTCTTCTTCTTACGCACAATATGAAATGAGCTCATTAAGAGTCCACATCTCCTTTTGACAGTTATAACTGGCCTTAAACAAATCAAATTGTGCAAGAAGAGATATAAGCACCAAATGCACAAGTAAGTCTTCAGACATCTCGAGTTTTAGTGCACTTAATTTTGAAGAAAAGTGAGTCATCTGCATGATGTACTCCCTTATATTTCTCTTACCCTTGTACTTCATTGAGATAAAGTTTGCCAAAAGCGTACTTTTCTCGGCCTTATCGTTTTTCATAAAACGTTGTTCAATATGGGTAAAGTACTCACTGGCCTTAGTGATTTCCGCAGATGTAGTGCCTCGAAAAGCTTCCGAAGTGTTGCGCTTCATGATCTTTAGACTAACACGATTTGAGCGCTCTCACTTCTCAAATTCTTCCTTTCATCAGGAGAACTTTCATTCGTATAAGAAGTGAGTTGCTCTAGCCTTAGTGTGCAGTCAAAGATCAAGGCAACCCAAAATAATTGGAAAATTATATTTTCAATCCTTAATGTTTGAGCAATTAAGCATGAGTATGTTGCTAAAATTGGCAGACATATAAGTAGCAAACGTAACTTAAACAGAGAAAATAAATAAACCAAACTAACTATCATGCTTACATCAACCAGATAAATAACCGATAAATTCAAATATGATGGCAACATCTCGAGGCACTGAACACAACATTAATATCAAGTCTTTGGACATTAATATTAACTCGTAAGTGGTAATCTCTGTGTAGTGATCAAATACTGATAATAAAACCACGTCAACTAATAGCCTTCCTTTGGGCCGACTAATTAGTCACATGAAAAACCTTCTAATTGTCACGTATTTATCATTACAAGTGCTTGTGTATTTCGGGCCAAATATTAATCTTCCTTTGAGCCGATTAATACCCGCATGAAAATACACGTACACAACCGTCCCAATATTCTCAATGGAAAAATCTTCTCAAGAGAGGTCACTTTGGCGGCTTCATGATTCAATTAAACCATCTTAAATATTAGAAAAAAATAAATAGGAACATCAGATGCCCAACAAATCTGAATTATATTATAAACTTAAACAAGACATATAATGTCTCAATCCAAAATTGTTTCAATCTGAAATGCCTAGAATCTTAATCACAATAAACAAATTATTGAAACAAAATTAGCTTCTGATGCACACATATTCATAATCAACTGAAATAGCACTTTCAATTTCACTTAATCACCCAAAAACTATATACTCAAGCAAACGAATAAGCGGCTGAAAACAAAAGCATAATTCCAAAACACCATAACCATAATCAAATCAAACATAATCTCATAGCAGCACACTGAAACCTTAATCCCCAAATCATCATAATTAATTAAATCAATTAAATTGAAGAGCATATCCTTATACACATAATAGGTTCAATCCTATTCTTTAGAAACAGAACCAGCGCGGCGGCGCCTGATTCCTTGCACCTTAATCATAAATCAATAACCAAAGCAGGCAAGCTATGCCTATGCACACCAAATAACCCAAAAAAAATCATAAATTCAATATGCTTTTATGGTTATTAAAGTAAGCAGCATTTCCACCCTCCTTAATAAATTTTAATTAACCAAACATCGGTGCCTGATACATTAATCCATAAATTCTCAATGCTAGCGCACATCATGTGAACATCAACATAATAAGAAAAGAGATTCACAAATAAATTTCAAAACCAAAGCCCTAATTTCAGAAAATGAAGAATTATAAAATTCTACCCAAAATTTCAGAAAATCATGCGTAGAGTGGCTCTGATACCACTTGTTAAAAATTAATTCTTTAGATCCAAATACCATCTACGATGATTAACCGAAACATGAAGAAATATAAATTATAAAGCGGAAGCGTACCTGAATCCATGAATTGATTTGTGTCTTACGCTGGTTTGGTTTCCCAAACTATCAATTTTACCCTTCTTCACTTTTCCGTAGAGAGAATATAGATTGTGGAATGAATGTGCTGATGTTTGGGGACCATAACCCTAACTTATAGAATAAGTTTCCTATATTTTTTATTTGATCCCTTAACAAATAGAAAATCACTTAATGGTTTCTACACATAAAAAGTCCATGATTATTTAATACCCATATTAGCCAATAACTTAAACTTTAGTGGATCACTTTAATTGGGTCTCTTTAAGAAAACTGTACACATTTAATTTGACACGTGGAAGCCCAATATGTTGGATTTTCCAACAAAGAAGTCCAACCTCTTTGGACCACCCCTTTGAGATATCAAAATTTTGTATCAGAAACGCCAAGGAAAGAGAGAGATATACCTGTGAAACAATTAATATGTAACGAAATTCCTAATTAAATAATTGACTCATGAAGATTAAAATGAACGATAGATAATTATTTTTTCAAGAGAATAAACCTGAAGAGAAACTTTGAATTTGCGAATCAAAACCTGTAAGTGGAATTCATAGGAAACATAAATGGACGAATCAAAATATCCATATTATTAGAAACTTCACATAAATTCGGATAGATGAATAAAATTAGAGAGAAGAGGAAAGTGAAGTGAAAAAATATATATGTAGCAGGGAACCGGTAGGAGAAAGAAAAGAAAAAAGATAAAATGAGAAACTGTCAGTAACTGTTGTTAATAAAATAATGAGAAATTGTAGAAAAATTAGAAAACTCGTAATCGTGATTATAGTGAAGCCTAGTGGGATTAGAAAGATTATGAATTAGATAATCAATAATTGTTATCTTCATACATCAACCTTTTGCTTTTATGAGATGTCTTCCATGTTTCGAAATAGACGCTAAATTTCATAATGAATTGCAGCAAAGAGAAATAATTGTATATGTTGTGTTGTAACTGATGCGAGAAAGATATAAAAACGATAAATAAATCGAATAAATCGACACCGAAATTTTTCGTGGTTCACTAACAATTTGTTAGCTACGTCCATGGGCAGAAGAGAGGATCTCTTATACTATTCAGAACCGACAATAATATACAACTCAAATGAGAATATAAATAATAATTCCTAACTGACTGGGCCTAAATTAATAAGCTCAAAACCGAAACCGACTAGGCCTAAATTAATAAGCCCAAAACTGAAATCGATTGATGCACTTATATCAAAGAGATTTGAGCTTCTTAAATAACATTAGGAAGTCATTCACCTATTTCCACAATCCGATGTGGGACAGAATAGGACTTCTTATAGGATTAGGAAGTCCTCGAACTTTTGATACAATCCGATGTGGGATAAAACAAACTTCTTTATTTTACACAATTCCAACAAATCTCCACATTGGTAAAATAACAGAAAACTTCATTTTCTCCACCTTGACTTGAATCCTCTCACAGATCAATAGATGTACCAGATGCACCATAAAAGTGTCAGACGTGCAAGCAACTCCTCGTACACAGATTTGCCCCCAAGATAGGGCAACTAACAGCTTGTAATATTTAACAAGTTCAAACAGTGTTGGAACTTGTTATTTAGAACCGGCTTGGTGAACATATCAGCTGGGTTATCAGCAGTCCAAACTTTCTTCACCTTAACCCTCTTCTCACTTCTAAGATAATGATACCTGACATCAATATGTTTCGTTCTCTTATGATGAACTTGATCTTTGGCTAATCATATTCACTCAGATTGTCATAGAATACAGTTGCATAATCATGATGTAGACCAAGATCACTAATCAGCTCTTTCAACCAGATTCCCTCTTTGGCTATGTACTCTGCCTCTGTAGTAGACAAAGTAATCAGAAAACGCAAAGTTGCCTTCCAACTTACAAATGTAACCACCAAGAGTAAAAGTATAACCGGGTCATAGACCTTCACTCATCAACATCTCCTGCATAATCGTAATCACAAAGAGTCGAAACTAAACAATTCAGATCACCTCCATAAATGAGACCGACATCAGATGTAGCTCTAAGGTACCGAAATATCCTCTTCACAGCCTGCCAATGTTCCTTTCCAGGTTGAGTCATAAACCTGCTGACACCACTAACAAAGATGTGCAAGATCATGACTAAATAGCATCCGAAGATACATCAAACTCCCTACTACACTAGCATAGGAACCCGAGATATGTACTCCTTCCCCAAAGTAGATTTAGGAAAAAAGCAATAGACAAATGTATAGTTGGCAAAGATTTGGAGTATCAATAGGTTTAGTCAGAGACATTCCAAACCTTGATAATATCTTCCGAATATAATCCTTTGTGAAAGTAAAAAGTTTCTTTTTTTCTATCCCTATGAATCTTCATTCCCAAAATTTTAAAAAGACTCCAAATCCTTCATCTCAAACTTCCAAGATCAGACGCCCTTTTAGCTTCAATATCCGCTTGTTCTTTGCGTATGTCAAAGATATCATCAACATATAAGACCAAGTAGATAAATGAATCATCTTCCACTTGTTGTGATACATAACTATCATACATCTCTGTTGTAGTCAAGATGTGTCATATAACCATCAAATCTCTTGTACCGCCTTGGAGACCCGCTTTGGCCCATATAAGGACTTCTTCAACTTGCAAACGCATTTTTCTTTCCCGGAACTTGAAAACCATCCGGCCGGGTCATGTATATCTCTTTATCCAACTCTCCGTTGTAGAAAACCGCCTTCACATCGAAGTTGTTCAAGTTCCGTGTCTTGATGTGCTACCATTTGAAGTAACACTCTAATAGAAGTATGTTCCACCACGTGAGAAAATCTCATCATACTACTCCTCTTTCTTCGATGGAACCCCCAAACGACTCTTGCCTTTTATACCGATAATACCTCAAAGTGATATTCCTTCATTTTTCTTGAAGATCCACTTGCGTGTTAATCTTTCTCTCCGAGGCTTCTTTGACTAACTCCCAAGTCATATTCTTGTTGTGGATCTCCATCTCATCTCCCATGGCAAAGAAGCCATTGGGTAGATCAGGTACATGTAACAACTTCTTTGTAGGTGGAAGCTCATGAGAATCCACCTCTTCAACAACCTACAATGCATAACCCACCATATCCTCAAACCTATATCGCCTTGAGGCCTCAAATCCAATCCTTCTAGCTCGATCAAGAGCTATAATTGTGTCTTGTCTCAGATGGTTGAGATTCTGGTGGTGATGCATCTTTCAGCTCGGTGTCAGAATGTGAGTGTTGTTCTCCATCTTCCTTTTGTGACTCACTCTGCTCCACCTGTTTGTCAACATTATTGTTTTCTAATACAACGATAGACTTCACAGTGGGGTTAAACATATAATTCTCATAAAAAATAACATTTCTGCTAAGTATGACTTTGCTTTCTGATGGAGACCAGATTCTATACCCCTTAACACCGAGCCCACAAAAACTCCTTTCTTTTGCCCTTGGCTCCAATTTACCCTCATTTACAAGATAATAAATAAGACATCCAAAAAGCTCTCAAATTAGAGTAATCTGCAGACTTACTGCACCACACCTCGTAGGTGTTTTGAGGTTGACACCAAAGAGGTGCACAATTTATCGTAACATGTCGTGGCCGACCGCTTACGCCCAAAAATCTTGGGTTAATCCAAAGATAGAGAGTATGCATCGAGCTCTCTCCGTATGTCCGATTCATGCGCTCGCTACACCATTCTATTGTGGTGTATCTCAGACATTGTATGATGTCTTGTGATCCTTCATTCTTGCGTAACTCATCGAAATCGAAGTACGTAATTCCGCATCATTATCGGGCCGCAACCTTTTGATTTTCTTCCCTGCTTGATTTTCCACCAACGCCTTCCATTGCTTGAAACTCTTGAAAAGCTTCACTTTTATGTTTCATCATAATTACCCAAGTCATTCTTGAGTAGTCATCAATCATAGACACGAAGCATCTATCAGCATCCCAAAGATTCAAACACGAGAAGGTCCCCAACAATCTAATGGATATAATCAAGTGTGTCTTTTGTTCTATAAATTGCCTTGGGAAACTTGCTGCGATGAAGCTTCCCGAAAACATAGTGTTCACAGAAACCAAGACTAGTGACCTTGTGGCCACCAAGAAAATCATCTTTCGATAGAATTTGCATCCCTCGTTCACTCATGTGGCCAAGTCTCATGTGCCATAACTTAGTTAATTCGTCTTTGTGAACTTCCGATGATGCAACAACAACAGATTCAGATAGCATTGAACTTTTTAAAAAGTACAAAGTTCCTCGCTTCACACCTTTCAGAACCACATTAGAACCCTTTGAGAGACATACTGCAACTCCACCTTCACCTCTGAAACTGAAACCCTTACTGTCTAGAAGACTAAGTGATATCAGATTCTTCGTCATTTGTGGAACATGCCTAACATCGTTCAATGTGCAAAATTTATCATCATGTGTCTGTAGTTGAATTGAGCATATTCCAACCGCCTTGCAAATAGAGTTGTTGGCCATAGAAATATTGCCTCCATCCACTTGCTCGTAAGTTGTAAACCACTCTCTTCATGACATATATGATAAGATGCCCTAATCAAGAACTCACACATCGAGCTGATGTGTTTGTCCATTAGCAACTAGGACTACATCCTCCTGAGTTGGTGTCATCTCCTTCAAAGAAATGGCCAAATACCTACTTCTTCTTCTTTCTTTCTTCTTCTTCTTCTTCTTCTTCTTCTTTCTTCTTCTTTTCTTCTTCTTCTTCTTCTTCTTCTTCTTCTTCTTCTTCTTCTTCTTCTTCTTCTTCTTCTTCTTCTTCTTCTTCTTCTTCATTCATTTTCCAATGACACGGCTCTATCTTGAGATTACATATATGGTCCGGTTTAGGACCCTTTAGATACATGCTTCTTCAGTTTTCTTCCGATTTTCCGTGTGCCTTGTTCCCACTAGCTACTAGTCCAAATGGTCTGATTATCCGAACTTCCACCACTACCTTTATGTCGCAACTCTCTAGTATCAGAGAGATGTTCTCGACCTCTTTCAAGGACACAATGTGTCTTTTCCCAACAATGAAAGACTGCACAAAATTTGTTGGGGAATTATTTGCACGGATCTATTCGGGATGAATATTTAAATACAAATTTAATTCTAACAATTATTACAAGCATGAATTAATCCTATATTAATTCAAATAATAATTCAACAACAAATCATGCATACAAGTTCGTCACATAAATCCTAAGTATACGGAATTGCTAGGAGTTTGCGTGAGCTAACCTCTCAGAGTGACAACCGTTGAGAAGATGGATCCCGTTCACACGAACACACCAAAAGATCTTCTCAAGTATTTGTTGGGATTATACTGGAAAGTATGCTTTTACTTTGTATAATCAAAACTGAAATTTCGGACTTATTTACTGAAATAAATTGTTTATCACTGATGCTTTAAATATCATCGAATGTTACATATATTTACTGCATAACTGTTCAATAAATAGTACGAGTTACATTGTAGTTAATTTAGTGATACCAGATCACAGAAGATTAAATTAACAGTCTCTTGTAACCAAAAGTACACCATTCACGACCTAGATGGAAATGAACAATCCATCGTGAAAAGTTGAAGTGTAAGGCTCAGATTGGCTTGTCTTGACCAAGAGAATACACTAGTGCATGACTGATGCACTGAATAGGACCTACAGGAGGATAAATTCTTCAGAACTGAACAAGGAAGAATTATACCTCAGTGGTTCGTTATTTCTTAATCTTCGTCCCTTAAATAGGATCACGTGTGGTTGGTAACTATTGCTTTGACTTATCACGAGTAGAGAATCAATGAGATTCAATACTTTTTATCTTGGGCAATATTATTGGTCACATGCGATTGCTAAGATTTAATACGGAGAATCGTGTGCAAGTACGCTTGTTCGATTTGCCCCCTTGTGAGGTTCATAAGCTTTATCATACCAAATCTTGCAAGTAGAACTAGTTTCCGGTATGGATAATAATGTTGAACCGTTCCTTAACCAATGACAAAAGATATTAATTAATGGAAAGCTATTTCAGTGGCTTGAATTAATTAATAGGCTAGATAATCTTAAACACGGGAAATAATAACCGGGAGCCATATTGACTGTAATATGGGTTAAGATGGATAGTGCAATATTAATTATGTAGTGGGATTAATTAATATTTATGGGCTTGAATAATATTGTGGCTCAATATTGATAATTCAAGATCCATTGGAAGGTCCAATCTTAATTCTCCTAAAGCCCCCTAAGTAGCCCAACATAAAGTCCAATAACTGAAAAAGGTGTTTAAAATAAAATAAATATTGTTGCCTTATTTTTCCTAATAAATTCGAAAATTATGGATTAAAAGGGGAGAAAGATTTTCTTTGAATTTTGTTATGGAATGAAGATATGTATTCTTGGAATACAAGATTATCTCATTAAATTCAAGAAATCTCCCACTTGGTTATCCATATAGCAATTTTCAAAAATCTTGAAATATAAAGGGCAAGAAAGATTTTCTTGATTTTCTTGAAAAGATATTATGAAAGATATGTATTTGTTGAAATACAAGAATATCTCATAAATTCAAGAAGATCCAAAATCTTGGATTCTTGCCCCTATTTTTTGAAAATACTCCATAACTTGATGAGGTGGGATTTTTGTGGAATATTATAATTATGGTAAAAAGAATATAGGAGATATATTCAAGATTTCTTGGAGATCAAGAAAAAAATTTCCCACATTGTTTTTTCCCCTAAAAATTCGACCACCACTCATCTATAAATAGGGGATGATTCTTTCATTCCCAAGTACAATTCCATGTGCTGGAAAAATTAGTAAATCCACAAAGGTGGTGCAACAAAGTTTATTTTCCTTTTGTTAATTGTTCGCAAGTATCCTACCACCGGATTGTCGAGCAAGGATTAGGGAATACTTGGGAAGGTTTTTCGGTGTGTTTAATCAACGAGGCCATTACCATTCCAAGAGGTATGTTTACGTAAACTCGTAGAAATTCCGCATGTGTAGAATTTACGTGAACTGATTATATGCATGATTTGTTGTTGAATTATTATTTGAATTAATATAGGATTAATTCATGCTAGTAATAATTGTTAGAATTAAATTTGTATTTAAATATTCATCCCGAATAGATCCGTGCAACTTATTTATCAGAGCCTCGGTTTCGGGCTCTGAATTTTAAATTGTAATTGAATTCATTTTCATTAAATTTGAAATTGGATAGTAGAATTGCTAGATCTGTTTTGCAGGTATCCAATTGTCATGGAATTTAATGTGTTTATTTATGCATGCATATAAATTGTGGTTTTTAATTGGATTCGTTCGAATTGCTTTTGCCTAAATGAGAAAATCCACGAGTAGATTAGGATTTGATTGATTTGATCAAATGTAATAGACTAGTCTAGATCTAGGTTTATTTATTTTTTTTTTGTAAATAAATTGAACCGATCGTAAACGAGACGAGATGAAGAATTAAATGATAGATCCGTAACCATACGCACGACGCAGATCGCAAAAAAAAACGTGCAAGCGAGGCACGCGCGCAACGCGAACGCCGCCATACGCAAGATGGGCGCCACGCTAGGGCGTTTAAGGATAAACATGGACACGCCAGCGAACGATTTTTTTCGGCGACTCAGACGGGCGACCAGACGGCGCCAGGACCATGTACGGCGGCCGAGGCGGCATTTAAATGGGCGGAGTAGCGAAGGCCACATGGGGACGCCAAGGCTTCTGAGGTCCGCGGGCGAGGCAAGACTTATGAAGGCTGCCTTGATACGCTGGCCGCCCCGCTTGCCGCCAAGGGGATTATATTTGAAAGTATGTTTTTTACTTTGTATAATCAAAAACTAATTTTCGGACTTATTTCATCAAATAAATTATTTATCACCGATGCTTTAAATATCATTGAATGTTACATATATTTATCGCATAAACTGCTCATTAAATAAAGACGTGTTACATGTAGTTAATTTAGTGATACCGATCACGTAAGATTAAATTAACGGTCCCTTGTAACTAAAAAGTACACCATTCACGACCTAGATGGAAATGAACAATCCATCGCGAAAGGTTGAAGTGTAAGGCTCACGGGCTTGTCTTGACCAAGAGAATACACTAGTGCATGAAACGATGCCTTCGAATAGGACCTACTGACAGAGGGACAAATTCTTGAATCAACAAGGAAGAATTAGACCTCGGTTCGTTATTTCTTAATCTTCGCTCCTTAAATAGGATCACGTGTGGTTGGTAATTATTGCTTTGACTTATCATGGGTAGAGAATCAACGCAGATTCAATACTTTTTATCTTGGGCTAAATTATTGGTCACATGTGATTGCTAAGATTTAATACGGAGAATCGCGGTGCAGCACGCTTGTTCGATTTGGTTCCCTCGGGAGGTTCATAAGATTTATCATACCAAATCTTGCAAGTGGAATTAGTTTCCTGTATGGATAATAATGTTGAACCGTTCATGACCAAGGACAAAAGATATTAATTAATGGAAAGCTATTTGATTGGCTTGAATTAATTAATGGGCTAGATAATCTTAAACACGGAAATAATAACAGGAGCCATATTGACCGTAATATGGGTTAAGATGGATAGTCTTAATATTAATTATGTAGTGATTAATTGATATTTATGGGCTTGAATAATATTGTGGCTCAATATTGATAATTCAAGATCCATTGGAAGATCCAATCTTAATTCTCCTAAAGGCCCCTGAGTAGCCCAACATATAGTCCAATAACTGAAAAAGATGTTTAAAATAAAATAAATATTGTTGCTTATTTTTCCTCAACTTTTTTCAAATTTATGGATAAAAGGGAGAAAGATTTTCTTTTGATTTTGTTATGGAATGAAGATATGTATTCTTGGAATACAAGATTATCTCATTAAATTCAAGAAATCTCCCACTTGGTTATTCATGAAGATAATTTCGAAAATTTTGAAATATAAAGGGCTAGAAAGATTTTCTTGATTTTCTTGAAAAGATATTATGGAAGATATGTATTTCTTGAAATACAAGAATATCTCATAAATTCAAGAAGATCCAAATCTTGGAATCTTGCCTATTATTTTCGAAAATATCCCATAACAAAGAGTAGGTGGGATTTTGTGGAATATTATAATTATGGGAAAAAGAATATAGGAGATATATTCAAGATTTCTTGGAGATCAAGAAAAGATTTTCCCACATTATTTTCTACCCAAAATTTTCGACCACCTATGCTCTATAAATAGGGATGACTCTTTTCATTCCCAAGTACAATTCCATGTCTTTGGAAAAATTAGTAAATCCACAAAGGTGGTGCAACATAATTTATTTTCCTTTTGTTAATTGTTCACATGTGTCCTACCACCGGATAGTCGAACAAGGATTAAGGGAATACTTGGGAAATTCTTTTGGTTAGTCTAATCAACCAGACCATTGCCGTCCCAAGAGGTATGTTCTCGTAAACTCAGAGAATTCGTCGTAGGATTTACGGAATTAATTATATGCATGATTTGGTGTTGGATTATTATTTGAATTAATATAGGATTAATTCATGCTAGTAATAATTATAAGAATTAAATTTGTATTTAAATATTCACCCCGAATAGATCTGTGCAACTTATTCCCCAACACTGCCGAGGCGCGGGGCGGGGCGGTGCCTCTTTGAAGGCGTCTTGAAATGAATCCAGTGGGCGGATCTTGAAGGCGTGCATCCTGGCCGTGAGCTACTTGGCATGGCGTTCGAGACGGAGTTCTTTTTTCGACGATCGAGTGGGAGAAATTCAAGACGGCGTTTAACTTCAAAATCAAGCCAAAAAAAATCAAACCATGACAATTGGATAATTTGTGCCCAATATGTTTGTTTTTTCCGCTTTGTTTGATTTATTATTGTGTTTTCTTGTGCTTTATTTAATTTGTTTAAATGTGTTTGCATGAGAGTTGCCCAATGAAAAATCTCACCATCAAAAATTACTAAGTATGTTTAAATAATTAATTGACAATTTTATTCCGGATAATAAAATTGAATTAATTTTGACCTCCATGATTTATTTATTTGTGAATTCTTTTGGAGAAATTCCCCACATGATGTCAAAAGTTAGCTTTTCACATGAATGAATTCCAAATGGATGATTGTGGATTATTACTAGTGGCGGCGATGACCCTCCCCACGAGGCTCGTTCCAGCGAAATAATAATTACAGATTTAATCTTGGTTATTACTTAGGTATAAAATTGATATGCATATACTTCACGAAGTCCCCGCTAATTTTATATTGGCCAAGTGGGAGCCAACTATTAATCTAGTTATTAAAGGTTTAATAATTGTTCTTGTTTATAACCTGCTTGAATGTTTTTAAATAATGACCCACCCCACGTGGCTTATTTAAACTGTTTTGAGATGTTGGCTTATGCATGTTCATATTTTTTTGAGATTTTAATATGAAACATGTGATCGAACCTTGTGATATATTTATGCTTATGCATATTATTATTTATTTAGATTTAAAGATGTCGTAACCTTTTTAATCCACTTGCTATTATACTTAAAGTCAATAGAATAAGTATGGAAACTATATTGATTGGAAACAGAAAATTATAATTGTCCTAACTGCACAAAAGGACAAGTGGATTCTTGACACACCAAAATCAAATGAGCCAACCGACGAGTCAAAAATGCGAGACTCACGGATCACCTTATGAGATGTATGTCAAATGAATTGGTGGAGGACAAACCCGTGAGGATTACGTCATCAAAATTGATGGCCCATCCCAACAAACTTGAAGTTCCGAAACAGATTATAATCTGAGACTCAGATGAATTTGGTACCTCATTCTCTGCCCAAAAGTTTTAAAATTTTGCCTCATAAGCTTCGATTTGTTGCAAGCTTTGGTCTCGGCAGAGATGTTGATAGGGCACCAAACTCAAGCTTTGACGGTAAGTGGTCCGTCTTCATCTTCTAGGCCACCAAAGGCCATAAGCAATCGGACTAATCAAGTTGCGAGGCAATGATAAGATGACTAATGCCGGTGGTGTCAAGAAAAATCCAAAGAGGAAGTGCTTGTCATGTGAAAGAGGACAATGGAGGTTTGCTCTTTCCCAACCCCAAAAGGGACTGAAAAGAAAGGTAATTCTCACGCACTAATTGTTGAAACTTGTTTAGCGTATCTTCTCATTCGTGGGTAGTTGATACAGATCCACTAATCATGTTTGATTCACGGGTTCAAACTGATCCCGACAACTTAGTGGGCATGAGATCCTCATCACACCGGCGTCTTCTGAGAGCGGCAAATTTGAAGCGATGGGAAGAAAAGAGACCGTCTTTTTTTGAAGACGAGTTCTAATTTTAAGAGATGTTCTTTATGTTCCCGGTTTAGAAAAAGAATTCACTTTCGATTTCTAAAATTTAGT